>CM057073.1:39946050-41326228 GCA_029379335.1 Thymus mandschuricus
GTTGAAGATAATGCTGAGCTGATGAACAAGAATGAAAAATACAAGCTAGCGTTAGAAGAAAGATTCTCTCCCTATGATGAGGAAAAGGAAAGGGAGATCGAAGCCCTAAAGTCAAAGATTGAAGAATTGACTTTACGTGTAAGGGAGTTCGATACCAGGGAGCTCGAGAAGGACGAGTCCCTCAAAACCAAAGATACTGAAATTCACAGCCTTACATCAAAGTTGGCTGACGTGGCTATTCGACACGACCTCCTCGTGGAAAAGGAAGGAAAGCTTCAACTCACCTTGAGTCAGTTGAAGAAAAGTGGAAAGAAATTGGAAGAAGTCCAATCCATGCAACGCAGTCAAAATCAAAGAGTGTTCGGAAAGCTCATCAAGCTCTCCCAGATAGGATGGTCAAGCTGAAGAATCTAGTTCGACAGCCCCAATCCATCCTATTAAAGCAACACAAGAAGGAACAGCCCGTTCCTCAAAAGAAAGTGAGTCGACCTGCCCAGCATCGTCGACCTGCCCCCGCCCATCGAATGCAGGCTGTACATCAAGGGCGGTACGAAGGCCAGCACTATCAAAGGCCGTATCACCCTCAGTTCTTCTACCCGGCTCATCAAGGTTGTAACTGCCACTATCCTCAACAGTCAAACTCTCAAGACTGGCAGTATCAACCTGGCTTTTATGAAGAGTAGTATTATCAGCCTCCGCCCTCGTTCAAAGAAGTCCAAGGCTCCCAAGCCCAAGACTGCCACTGCCTCGTCCTCAACCTCGGATAGAAGCAGACCGGCGAAACAAATCTGGGTTCCAAAGGCCGTTCCCGCAACCGATGTAGCACCCAATCTCAAATGGGTTGCTAAGCTCAATTAATTGCAGGTTGGGAAGGCTCAAAGAAGGAGCCAAGCAGCTCGTGGAGCTGTATAGATCATTGATAGTGGATGCTCCAAGCACATGTCATGTGACAAAACGCTACTATCAAATTATCAAGAACGAGACGGGCCACTTGTAACCTTTGGAGGAAATTCGAAGGGTCACACAAGAGGCCAGGGCGATCTAAAAGTTGGAAAAACAACTATTTCTAACGTCTCGTATGTTGAAGGTCTTAATCATAATTTATTCTCTGTGTCGCAATTCTGCTCGAATGGTAAACGAGTAGAATTCACTACTAACAAATGTCTCGTGAGAAATGAGGAAGGAGAAATACTTCTTACCGGAATCTTGCAGGATAGACTCTACATAGTCCAATGGACTGATGGGATAGAGACCTGCCTGATCACAAAGGCTGATTCCGAGACAAGCTGGTTATGGCACAAGAGGCTGAGTCATTTGAACTTCAAGACCATCAACAAGCTCGCACGCAACAAACTGGTGAACGACCTGCCAGATCAAGTCTTCGATCGTGATCGCATTTGCAAAGCCTGTCAAGCTGGAAAGCAAACAAGATCATCCTTTCCAAGTGTGACGGCACAAGCTTCAAGTCGAATTCTTGAGCTTCTCCATCTCGACCTCATTGGCCCAGTCACTCCCTTGAGTATAAACGGTAGAAAATACGCTCTCGTTATTATAGATGATTATTCTAGATTTACGTGGGTTATTTTCATGTACAAAAAGAAGGAGACTTTGGAGAAGCTACCCGCGTTGCTGAGCAAACTGTGCAATCAAAAGGAGAAATCCATCATCTCCATTCGATCCGATCGAGGCACCGAATTTATCAATGCAATGATCGAAGAATATTGCACAAAGAGTGGAATTCATCATCAAACTTCAGCAGCTCGTACACCTCAACAAAACGGCGTAGTAGAACGCCGTAACAGGTCGCTGAAGGAAGCAGCTCGTACCATGTTGGATGAAACCAATCTTCCAAAGAAGTTTTGGGCAGAGGCCGTTAACACTGCCTGCTATACCCAAAACAGGTCGATAATCACTACCCGACATGGGAAGACTCCTTACGAGCTGTGGAACAACAAGCTCCCCAGGTTAAAGTATTTTAAAGTTTTTGGATGCTTGTGTTACATTCATAACAATGGGAAATCTCAATTAAAAACTTTTGAAAGCAAGGCCGATCCAGGAGTATTTTTAGGATACTCGGAGGTTAGCAAAGCTTATAGAGTTTTTAATAAGAAAACCTTAGTTGTGTAGGTAACACCTCATGTTGTGTTTGATGAATCTACTTGTTTGTACAGAGAGTTAAGTACAGGTCCAGATCAGTCCGTTACTAACAGGCCGTCCAACTCCCCCATCGACGACCTGCTAGTATGGACTTCAACTGATCTAGAGGAAGATGATCAATCTGATCCGAAGGTCACACAGCAAGGGGGAAATGATGCAAGTGATGTTCCTACATCTAGCTGTAATACATCAGCCGGAATTAACCAGGCTGATCCCCCATTCTCAGTTCCCCAGACTGATGCTGTTAACGACCTTACATCACAATTCGAGCAGCTCGAGGATACAATGGAGCAGCTCAACATTCAGCCCGATCAACTTGATCAACAGTCCGAGCAACAACACGTTCTCACTGATCAACCTTCAACTCACCCAGAATTTGACGAACCTATTAATGAGCCCGATCCAATTATTTCAAACGAAGAAAGATCACGACGCAGACGATGGATCGATGCTCATCCAAAAGAGCAAATTATTGGGAACCCAAACCAAAGAGTGCGGACAAGAAGAACGATCGGTGAAAGAGCGTTACTAAGCTGCTATCTCTCTCGTATAGAACCCAAAGATGCCATTGAAGCTCTTCAAGATGCTGACTGGATTGAAGCCATGCAAGAAGAACTCAATGAATTCAAAAGAAATGAAGTATGGTCTCTAGTTGATCGTCCTTATCATCAGGGCGTCATTGGAGTCAAATGGGTCTACAAAAACAAGAGAGACGAATCTGGAGAAGTTGTCAGAAATAAAGCCCGATTGGTAGCAAAGGGTTACTGTCAACAAGAAGGAATCGATTATGATGAGACGTTTGCCCCCGTCGCAAGATTAGAAGCTATAAGGCTGTTTCTAGCTTATGCCGCTCATCAACGATTCAAAGTCTACCAGATGGATGTAAAGAGCGCGTTCCTCAATGGCGTTCTCGAAGAAGAAGTCTATGTGGAACAGCCTCCAGGATTCGAGGAGGGTGATTCGAGCAAAGTCTATAAACTACACAAGGCCGTCTACGGACTTAAGCAAGCTCCTCGAGCTTGGTATGAGACGCTATCATCCTTTCTCATCGAATCTGGATTCAAGCGTGGTTCAGTTGACAAAACGCTATTCACTATCAAAGTGAATGAACATATCCTTTTAGTACAAATTTATGTTGATGACATTATTTTTGGATCTAAATCTCCCATTTTATGCAAAAAATTTGGTAACCTCATGACATACAAATATAAAATGTCTATGATGGGGGAAATGAATTTCTTTCTAGGGTTGCAGGTCAAGCAGTCCGATGAAGGAATCTTCATTAGCCAAACAAAGTACGCACACGAGCTGGTCGATAAGTTTGGTGTCAAAGACAGCAAGCCCGTCAAAATACCAATGCTCTCTGGTGGGAAGATCGACCCGGATCCCGAAGGAAAACCTGCCAACATAACACAGTACAGGGGTATTATTGGTTCATTACTTTATCTAACTGCGAGTCGACCTGATATCACTTTTGCAGTTGGAGTGTGTGCTCGATATCAAGCTAATCCAAAGGAATCTCACCTGGAAGCAGCAAAAAAAATTCTACGATACATCAAAGGAACCACAAATTTAGGTCTTTGGTATCCTTGTGATGATAATTTGCAGCTTACAGGTTATTTAGATTCTGATCATGCAGGGTGCAAGCTCGATAGGAAATCCACCTCGGGTACTTGCCAATTTCTCGGAAACAAGCTGATATCATGGTTTTCAAAGAAACAAACTTCAGTAGCCACCTCCACCACAGAGGCCGAGTATATGGCCGCAGGGAGTTGTTGTGCACAAATCTTGTGGCTCAAACAACAACTCAAAGATTATGAAGTTGAAGTCAGTGAAGTGCCCATATTCTGCGACAGTTCGAGTGCTATCGCCATTACTCAAATCCAGTTCTTCATACAAGATGCAAACACGTGGATATTCGTCATCACTTTATTCGTGATCACGTGGAAAAGAAGAACGTGGTTATTGAGAAGATACACACTGATATTCAACGAGCTGATATCCTGACCAAACCACTAGCCGAAGAAAGATTCAAAATGCTGTGTGGAAAGTTAGGGTTATTAAATGTTGATTCAACAGGCCGTTCGTGAGCCAACAGGCCGTCACAATTTGAACAGGCCGTTTCTGCCAACAGGCCGTCATCATTTGAACAGGCCGTTTCTGAGTCAACAGGCCGTCACCGTTTGAACAGGCCGTTTCTAGTCAACAGGGCGCTCTCCTTTCAACAGGCCGATAGTCAAACGTCAGATCGTTCCCTATCAACAGATCGACCTGAGTTCCTCAAATTGAGGGGGAACACTTAAACAAGTGATCCATCATTTGAGGGGGAACAAAAGGCCGATATCTACCACCAGGTTGATATCACGAGTTCAGGCCGTTCTCACAAGTTCAGGCCGTTCTCACAAGTCCAGGCCGCTATCAACCTGAATGCAACCCCGCATTAATGAAGGGGGAATCAAAGGGAGGAATCAAAAGGGCAGTATCACCCTTTTGTCTTTCATTTAACTTCTTTAATACGCATTGAATTCTCTATTTATTATTTATTTCTCAATGTGTTACATTGTTTAAGGCTCTGTTATGTTGCAGATTTTAAGGGAAAAGGGAATAATCATTGCTATTTTTGCAACACATCTAGTCAAGTGTCAAATATTGACACATTGACTGAGGTCGCATTTAATTCCCTGCCACACTTTCTGAAAAAGTGCAAGTATACGCACGTTTTCCTTATCTCACGCGCGGATGTGAACCGTTTCACATTCCACGCGCTTTCATCGTGCGGACGTGAATTAAAGGGCGAACTTTAACCCTTTCAAATTCAAAAGATCCCAACCATTCAAACTGTCTATATATATCATGGGATTTTCTAATTGAAACGTTACTTGCTTCTTTTTCCTACAACCCTAATTTCTTCAGTTTCTGCACAAAACCACCAGCCGCAGTTGTGCCTTTTCGCCATTTCTCTTCCATTTTCCGACAAACACACTTACATACCTACATGGTTCGTGAGACCTTCGGGTTTCGCGATTTGGAATCGATGTTCGCACTGGTGGAAACCTGCCTTCCGTTCCACCGGATTATTTCTGCCCATCCGCCAAAGCTTCTCACGAAGATCGTGAGTGCCTTTTTCTATAACTGGAATAAGGGCGACTCTGTCTCCTCCCACACCGTCTCTCGCGGAACCCAGAGGTCCGTCCACCACATCAACGTCCTCGACGCTGTGAAGGCCGCCTTCAGCATTGGAGAGGGTGGGACGCTGCAACTTTCAGAGATCTTGCGCGATCAGTTGCAGGAGGTTTCCGACCGTGTTTTAATGGAGCCAAGGCCGTTCTTGGCAAGCACGTTCAAGAGGAACGAGCTCCGCCCCAAGTACCGTCTGCTGATGGATTTTGTGCAGAGGTGCTTTCTAGGGCACATTGGGAATCACGACCAAGTCACGCCATTGAAGTTCCAGATCATGGCGGCCGTGATCCTCAACCTGCCCATCAGTTGGGCCAAATTGCTGGTCACTCTGCTATGGGATGAGGCCAGGCAGATTGAATGCTCGATGGAGGGAGATGCCGTGGTGGGAGTGCGTCTCCACAACGAGAAGAGACCGCTTCGTCTTGGGACGAAGGCGACCTGCATCATTATCTCCTTCTTCAAGAATAGGAGGTGGACTGAGGAGCCGGCCTTTCCCCACATCTTTATTCCAAAAGATCTCCATCAGATGGAGATGGCTTTGGGGGTCGCGCCGCAGATTTACTACGGGTCGCCAGACCATGTAAGGGCGCACCTTGCCAAGACTGGTGAGTCCAAGGTTGGGTGGAGGGTGCCGCCTCGCCCTGTGCAAGAGAAAAAGCGAAAGGCCGATGACGAGCCATTGCCTTCTCGCCCTGCCAAGAAGACTCCCCCTGCGAAGGAGACTCCCCCTCGACGGACGCCATCGACCTCTTCACATCCGGTCAGGCCGATGCACCGGGTTCTCCCCATGGAGGTCGAGGAGTCCGCTCCTGGCAGGCAGCCTTCGCCCTCTCCATCGCCCTCGCCTTCGCCGGAACGGACTCCTTCTCCAGTCCGTCCCGCCATCAAGCCGTCCGCCTCGCAGCATCGTCCTGCATCTTCCCCCCCGCAGGACGTTGTTGTTGTCTCTCCAGCAGGCTCCCCCGCAGGCCGTCGTCGTGTTGGCTCGGTGGAGATCGAGGATCTCACCGAGGATGATCCCCAACCTTCCCCCTTTCGGCATGTGGCCGTGGAGGAAGACGTCGTCCTGCCCCTCCAGCCGATCACCGAGCAGCCCGTGTCTGCTGCTCACTCCCAGGTGGCTTCCTTGAAGGCCGAAGCCAGGCTGCGGGTGATCGACCTGATGCCGGGGATTGAGCAACTCCCCAAGTCCCTCGATCTAGCAGCTCGCCTCCAGTTTTATCTGGTTTGTAAGTCGAGCTACTATTACGTTTTTGAAGCATTGCTGCAGGTCGTTTCCCTCGACGAGCTGAAGGTCGAGGAGCTGGAGTTGGAGACAGAGTTTAACTTTTTCAGCGTAGAGGATGCAGCCGCCAATTTCCAATCTCTAGTGCTGCGGCGCATGAAGGTCGAAGCCAAGATTTTGGGCATCGACCTTCGCCCCCTCTATACCAACTCTCGCGCCCTCTACAACTCCGCCACCATAATTGGAGACGAGTTTGATGCTATTCAAACTCCGGAGCAATCGCCACCAAGGAATGAAGGTGGTGATCAAGCTCTGACTGCTGCTGATTCTGCTCCCGACGCATCAAAGTTCGATGTGGAGACCGAGATCAATTCCTTATCTGCAAAGCTCGAGTCTCTCACTCTCAGTATTTCGGAGCAGATCAAGCAGGCCATAGCAGAGGCCCGGGTCGACATTTTGAAGGAGGCCAAGACCCAGGCCGATGATGCTGCCAGAGAGCGAGTCACGAAGTTTGCCGTGGAGCACTTGAAGGAATATACAGACAAACTTCTGCCGGCCCAGCTCGAGGCTCTCAATATGGCGTCCCGCAACCTGATAGGGGAAGTGATGGAGGACGTGGCCAAGGTCGATCATCGTGTGACCGACCTGACCTCTTCAATTTCCAATTCGGCATCGGCCTCCAACACCCAAATCAACGGCATCCTTGACACCCTCACCAGCCTGCTCACCGGGCACCAGCAATTGAGGGATGCCGTCGCCAAACTGCATGAGGAGGACGCTTCCCTTCATTCACTCATCAGCGCCCTTTCTGATGATGTCGAAAGGGGGAAGAAGCAAGGGCCGCCGCCGCCGCCAAGAAGAAGAGGACCAGCAAATCCAAAACCCCTCCATCTTCTTTGGCTCATCCCCCTCCGCCTCCGCCTCCGCCGCCAAGGAAGCCCGTTGTAATATCCCGAGTTTTCTAATTAAATATTGCTAATTTAAAAATAAAAGGTATAATAGGAAAATTTAAAAATATTTTTAAATCTCTTAAGAATTTATAATGCAATAATAAGAACATCTATTTAATTAAATAAATGAGTAATACAAAACAATTTTGCATGCAAAGTTTTAATTAATTTTAATACTCTTAGTATTGATTGCATGTATATTTAATCAATCAATGCACACACGTGAATGGCTTTAAGTTTGTAAATTTTATTAAACAATATTATTCTAACTCCACGTGGAAATCAAATATGTTAGCAACACTATGACTAATGAATGCTACAATGCTGACTAATCAAACCTATAATGAATTACTCATCAAACCTATACAACTTTTCCTCCTATAAATATAGCCATGCAAAGCCATATGACCATATTCAAACCACTGTAAGTTCATATTGCTTAGTGAGAATTGATAAGGAACTTTGGGCGACGATCCATGTATTCAAGTTATTTCAGTGTTTTAAGGTGGGGCTTTATTTTTAAAGTATTATTTGAGTTAGTAAGCTCTAAAATGTGAGTTTATCCATGAAAAATGTTTTGATGCGTGATTACATGTTTAAGGCTCTTATGTTTACGATCGGGTCTTTCGGTTGGTCTAACACGCTAATCGAGGGGCTGTGCGCACGGTTAGATATCATTGGGTTGATCACGAATTGGTTCTAACTACGAGGGGAGAACTAGTGGATGAAATACTCCATTGTCTCCAAACTATATGCTCCATCTGAAAAGGGATCCGGCAGTGGTACGTCCCGGGATCGGTATATGTTAATCTATGGCTCCATCATGAAAAGGGATCCGACAGTGGTACGTCCCAGGATCGGTATAAGAGTAACGTGGTAATCCGCATCGCAATCAACGAAAATGGGTTTTGGTGTGCATGGAAGTTATATGATTTTTAAACCCTTCTATGTATGCTTTATTATCATGGATATTCGTTTAATATAAATGTTTTCGGCACAACCCCACTGAGTGCATTAGTACTCAGCCCTGCAATTCCTTTCCAAATGTTTTGCAGATTAAGGAGCTGGTGGAGCAGACGCGGCTGAAGAGGATTGTTGTTGTGGTTGTGCTATTTAAGATTAAAGCTTCCGCTACGCTTAAAGTTAAAGTGGTCACTAGTAACGATCCTGCAATGTACTAGGCTTCCTAAGTTAAATTTCAGGTTTTGAAATAAAATCTCTAAGCTATACCTGAGTCTCGTTATAAGAATATATTATATATATTTATTTTAGTTACGGGTATTCAGACACAAGTCGGCCATTATGGGTTGTTTAGCTCAGGCGACCCCATATTTGAGCTGAGCGTCCCGATCCCGTATTTTATTTAATGTCTATGGGTATTCAGACATGGCGACCGGCACGGGCAGTTTGGTTTGCCTACCCCGTGGTTCGTGTTGTGCGTCCCGATCCCATAATTAATTAAATAAATTCATTTATAATATGGTTAATTATCCTAAGAAACTAGGCCCCTTTCTATCCCCGCTTCTTATTTCCAACCCCTTGCCACGTCCCGGCACACGTGCCTTCCTTCGGGAACTGGGATGTGACACCCGTTTCCGAGGTTGCCGCTGCCAAGCCCGTTGCCGATGAAGCTCGTTTGGCTCACGAGGCCGAGCTTATCACCGCCATGCATCTGGCTGGAGCGACTCCGGAGCAGGCCGTGAACCCATCCGAGCAAAGGCGCTTCATTGCAGAGCGCCGGGCTGCCGAAGCAAGAAAGAAGGCCGAAGTGGACTGGATCAGCCAGTCGGCCTCTGAACTGATTTTGGAAGCTGGACTCCAGCAGCAGACCGTGGAGTGGCTCGACGAGAGCCAGAACGCCCTGCTGAAGGAGCTCAACAGCTGTTTCATCCTCCTGTTTTACTGGATCAATGACCCCTCCCTTCCTGAAGATGCTGATGATGCCTATGCGGCCTACATGCTCAAATTTCCTTACCAAGATTTTGTTGGTGAACTTCGTAGGAAGGCTGCAGAGGCCGGTGCGATAGTAAGGGCTCCAGCCAAGCAATATTTTACGCCCTTACTTATCGGTGATTCGGGATACTTGGATTTTTCTCGAATCGACCGGTACATCGCACTGACCGCTATCGGCATGAACGTAAATGTCTCAAATTCCGATCCCGCCTACTGCCGTATCAGGGATGGAATTTATGCAAGCATGAAGGCTAAGTCCAGGGAGCAGATCTAGGAAGAGCGAGTGGCAGCCCGTGCCCAGCAGAAGAAGTAGCAGATTAGATGATTTTGTAATGTTTTTGAAATTCATTTAAGTTCATAGCCTGCACTGTAAATTCCTTATGTAATCTTGCTATCGAGCTGAATGAAGCAAAATCATCTATTCAACCTGACGACAATATCTCTTTGTCCAGGCTAACTGCCTTACTGCTTTATTTTTATTATGTCTCATTATCTGCCTTTCTTATAATTCCTTATCAACCTTCTTGGTTAATCGATCATCCATCGTTTTATATCTTAGGAATTATTTGTAAAGTGTATGGTTTCGACATCATCAAAAAGGGGGAAATGTTGGGGAACCCCTTGCAGTTTGATTTTGATGATGTTTATCGAAACCACACTTAGGCATATTTTCTCTTGTTTAGGGTCAAGGCCGATAGATCGACCTGCTACCTGTTAGTGCAGGTCAATGCTCTCTAAAGTTTAAATACAAGTTTGATCCACTCTGTCAGAGAATGGTTGTTTATCGACCTGCCTCATTCGGATCGAGCTGGTATATCTATCTGTCTATCGTCCTTCCTTATCAAGCTTCCAGCCTGCTTTGACTTAGAAGATTTCAAGAGCTGGATTTCTATATCAAGGTCGTTGATCCACCTTCATGGAGCAACACGACCTGATCCTTGCCACGTGGTGTGCCAGCAAGGAAGAATCTTCCCAACGGCTAGAAGTGAGTCATCCTCCAACGGCTAGTGCCACATCATTCTGACTCCAACGGCTAGTTTTTCAAAACTGCCTATATATACTTGAAGCCATTATCGGATTCAAGCACGGGAAACTCAAGCTATCAACGTAAATACTCCGCCGAAATCTCTCTCAAAATTCATATCCTTTCAAGTGTTCGAAATTCCATTAGTTTCCCAAACACTTGACGAAGAGAGATTTCCGACTCCGATAAAAGCCCAACGACGAAGCGTTCATTGCTGCTTGTCGTTGATTCCAACAACTTCTTCTCCGACTCGTTCGAAGTTAGAAAGTTTGTTTGTGTTTTTCGCCATTATAGAGTTAGTCAAGCTCTGTAATTAGTGAAAGGTTGTTTGTACATTTTCTGTACGAAGGGTTGTAAGGGTCACGACCCAAAACTCGTGTCTAGATATATTCAAGTAAGAGTGTATTCAGAACTGATACTCAGTCAGTATAAATAAGAGAGAGGTTGGATCCAAAGGTAAAGGGATTCTCAGGTCGAGTCGACCTGACGTGGACGTAGGAGGGTTTCTCCGAACCACGCTAAATTGCGGTGTCTCTCTCTCTCTCTCTTTATTTATCGCTCTTTCAATATTTTATCTATCTGACGAGCATCAACCTGCATTTCATGAAACAACCTGCATTTGCTTAACGACTTAGATTTTTCAAAGAGTAATCAACCTCCACCAACTTCCGCATTAACAGTTTGATAAATCAAGCTTGTTTTCAAACGAGCTTGATAGATCAATCTGCCTCTGATAGGATCGACCTTGACAATCGACCTTCTGATCAACCTGATTTTCAAAAACGTCAAAAACGGTTGGCATTGGTGTATTCCCCCCCCCCCCCCCATACACCAATTACTCTTTTCCGGGACCAACACTGCAACATTTGGTTCCAGCTTGAATCCTCCTCTATCAAGTACTACTAGTTTGTCTTCAAATAAGTGTAATGAGTTAACCTTGTTAATGCTTCTGCTAGTCTTCACATTCTGATCATGTAGTGCCTATGTCAGATTGCTCTACATCTTGTACTGAGAAATTGCATCTGTTACACTTGGCACTTGGCCATCCTAACTCTACATCTTTAGCAAAAGTGTGTGCAATCATGAATGTTTCTTTTAATGCTTAGAATCTATCTTTCTGTGATGCTTGCAAGTTAGGTAAAATGCATCAGCATCCTCATATTTCACAGCCTACTAAAACTTTTAAGCCATTTGATCTTGTCCATACTGACTTGTAGGGTCCTGCTAGTGTGTCTTCCACCCATGGTTTTAGGTATTACATTCATTTTGTGGATGATTACACTAGGTATACATGGATATATCCTTTGACTCTCAAGTCTGAAGCTGCACAATGTGTTAAACAGTTTGTTGCCGTGGTTCAGTGTCAATTCTCTACTACTATTAAAGCTATTCAATCTGATTGTTTGGGGTTGGGGGGGGGGGGGGGGGGATATAGGTCTTTAGTTCCTTTTCTGCAGTCTCTAGGACTTCATTTCCAACACCCTTGTTCCTTTATTCACACACAGAATGCGAAAAGTGAAAGGAAACATCAGCATATTGTTGATATGGGGCTCAGTCTCTTAGCACATGCATCTCTCCCTATGACATATTAGTGGGAAGCTTTTCATACATTTGTATACCTTATCAATAGACTTCATTAAATCATCAATCTCCCTTCTTTCTGTTGTTTAATTCTCAACCTACCTATAACTATCTTAAGGTCTTTGGGTGCTCTTGTTTTCCTTTTCTTCGTCCTTACAATAAATCAAAACTGCACTTTAGGTCTGCAAAGTGTATTTGTCTGGGATATAGCTCCACACATAAAGGCTATAAGTGTCTTCATCCAATTGGTAGGATTTATGTGTGTGATACTGTGCATTTCAACCAAGCTGAATTTCCTTATATTCTTTTGTTTAAGGGTGATTCATCTCCTTCACAATCTGTACAAAACCCAGCTGCATCTTTTGTTCCTGCTCTTCCTGTTCTTCCAGTTGCTGTAAATACACCTCCACCTTCCCCACCACATTCTCCTCCTCCCTCTTCACCCTCCTATGATGTTTCTGCTCATTCTTCTTCATCTACTTCTGCTCATTCATCTTCATCTACTGTTTCTATTCCTACTACTACACCTGTCTCTACTTCAAGTACTTACACTATGGTTACCAGATCTAAACATGGCATATTCAAGCCTAAGGTTTTTGCAGCTTGTGGTTCTTTACCTTCTGAACCTCAGTCCATTACTGAGGCATTGAGTTCTGCAGACCGGAAAGATGCTACGAGTGCTGAATTTCAAGCTCTTGTTGACAATAAAACATGGGATCTTGTGCTTTATACTGATGACATGAAGGTAATAAGCAACAAGTGGATTTTTAAGGTTAAGGCCAAGGCTGATGGTACTTTGGACAGATACAAGGCAAGGCTTGTGTGCTAGGGGCTCTGAGCAATTAGCTGGTGTGGACTTTATGGAGACATTTAGTCCAGTAATCAAGGCCTCATCTATTCGTTTTGTTTTTGCCTTGGCAGCTACAAGGGCCTGGCAGGTTCAACAGCTTGACATCAGTAATGCTTTCTTAAATGATGTATTAGAGGATACAATTTTCATGTCACAGCCTGCTGGTTTTGTGGATAGTCAGTTTCCACATCATGTTTGCAAAATTAAGAAATCCCTCTATGGGCTCAAACAGGCACCTCGAGCCTGGTATGATAATCTTAAATCCTCTTTGATTGGAATGGGTTTTCACAGGTGTTCTTCAGATTTTTCTCTTTTCTATCAGAATAGTTCCAATGGATTGTTGCTTGTGTTGGTTTATGTTGATGATATACTTGTTACCGGTGATAATGCTGAGACTGTTCTTCATGTTATTGATTCATTGAAGTCTAAGTTTAAGCTCAAACATTTAGGTCTGGTGAGTTATTTTTTGGGGGTTGAGGTTGAAGCATCTTCTTCAGGGTTTGTTCTGTCTCAAAAAAAGTATCTTCATGTTTCGCTGGAGAAGACAAACATGATCAGTCAGTGTTCTCCATGTTCTACACCAATGGCAGTGAATGCTAAGCTCTCTCGGTATGATGGTCAGGAGTTTTCGTATCCTTTTTTTTTTCTATACAGAAGCACGGTGGGAGCTTTGCAGTATTTAACCTTAGCTCGGCCTGACATTGCATATAGTGTCAATAAGCTTAGTCAATTCATGCAGACTCCATTGAGGGATCATTGGTTAGCCTGTAAGAGGCTGTTGCGGTATCTTAAGGGTACTCAGTATCTTGGGCTTACTTTCACTCCATCATCATCAAATTGCATTGAAGGATTTGCTGACGCGGACTGGGCTGGATGTACTGATGACAGGCGATCTACGGGAGGATGGGTGAGAGCTGTTGTTGGTTGGTGGCTTTGTCCCTCCTCCTCTCGACAGTACTTGCTCAGGCCAGCTGCTTTTCAGATGCGCCAGTTTGTCTCTTTGCCGAAAATGGCTAAGAGCCAATTTAAACAGTAACTGGAGCGGCCAGTACTGTTGCGGCGTCCTTGTCGGCCTGGGCAGTCAACTCCGGTGCTCCATTCTCCTATCGACACGTGGAGATACGCAATTAATGCGTCGATCTTCACTTGACTGGAGTATGAACTCTAGGTTAAAATCAAAGCGGGAATTGAGCTGTCGCTTTCTGTTAGGTAGGGGCTCGCTTCGCTTCAGATTTGGAGCGTCCGCTTTAAGTGAGTCGCTTCAAGTCATACTGTAGACGTATACTTTAGGAAATAAATTTCCCGAGTGTCCGCTTTGGTAATCGTTGACTCGCTTTGACTTATCACTGTAGCGCTCGCTTCGCTTCGCTTTAGCAGACTCGCTTTGAATCCACTGTAGCGCTCGCTTCGCTTCGCTATTTTTCGGCATGCTTCGCTTCGGCTCGTTAGACTCGCTTCGTTTGGAAAACACACTCAAGCGAGTGGCCTTCGCTTGGAAATCCTGCAGTCTAAAACCTAATCATCTAAAGCAAAAATGAAGCCATCCTAACAGTATAGGCTTAGAAAAATTCTAACCTATTCTACATCAAGTAGAGTCGCTTGGGAATAGGATACATAGGGGTTTTGGAATCAAATCAAAACACATACACTTATTTTAAAGCGTCCCATATGAGTTCCCCCTTAACATGTTATCCTTAACAATTCCCAACATAAAATCTAAGGATGGTGACGAGGATAATTCGAGCTCTCGAAACCCTTAGTCCTAAAACCTAACCCCTATACCCGTACCCCCGAATTCCCGATTTTTATAAGAAAGAGTGTTGCGTGAGATCATTTTTATTAGTCCTTGATTGTGTTAGAACCTAAAGTTTTGAACCTTGAATATTTACTTTGATATACTCTTTCCATCCGCCATTTTTATACTTTGATTTTTTCTTTTGTACGTATTTCAACGTGCATAAATGTAGATATTACGATAAAATTTAGGTTTTAATTGATATAAATTATTGCTATACTACACTATTACCATATCAAATGAAACCTAAATTTCATTGTAACATTTACTTTTCGACACATTAAAATGTTTAAATACAAAAACGACTTACGGATGGTATACTATTTATTTTGGTTATATTTTATCATTTTTGTTTGTTTAGAATGAATATTTTACAATAAAGATTTTGGATCCAATTGGGCAATTGGGCTAAAAAAATAGCTGAAAATGAGTTATTTGGGCTCGAGGAAAGTGGGAAGATGGACTTAATTTGTTCACCTCATCATTGTATTTTTGTGAAAAACTAAATAAATTCAACGCATTTTTAAACTAGAACAGTCGTTCACATGCATACGAGCTGTGATTTCTGATAATAAATAAACAAACAAATAAATGAAGGGATGAATAAAGACTATCTGTTTTCGATTATTAGTTCCCATTAGATTAGTTTATTATTCAACAACTTGCAAAATTAAGTTCTCTCTCTCTCTCTCCCTCTCTCCCTCTCTCTCTCTCTCATAATCATAATGCTCGAGGAGCTCTATACTAGTTCTCTTAAACTTCCGTTGCATTTCTGCTGAAATCCAATAATTGAGAGAGAGAGAGAGATGGCTTATGTGGCAAACAATCTCGCCCCATCACCCCCATTTTTCTCTCAGGAATTCATTGAATCTGCACACTTTGCAACTGTGCTATTGAAAGAAGCTTTCGAGAAACTGGATAGCAGCAGCAGCTGCCTCCGAACGAAAGATCAGAGATAGTTTTTGCAACATTAATATTTGAAACAAATTCTCCACACATTTAATGCATGCATGTAAACTCCTCCATCGTTTCATATTACAATTCCATCCAAAAATTTCCATCTTGATTCCAAATTTCTTGACTTACTACTCAATTTCAAAACCCTAGCTAAATTTCACAAATCCAACACCTAATACAGATCCATGCATCATGAATTGAACATAACCAAAGACAAAAAACCACTTCTCTCTCTCTAATCTTCACCCTAAATTTCACAAATCACCAAATCAAACTTTTCCAAATCCAAAACCTAACTATTAATTCTTGACTGCTCAAATATTCCCAGCTCCATCAATGGTAGCCCTTGTAAAATCAACTAATCCATCCTCAAATCCATTTTCACCGACCGCCTCTCTCCATTCATACTTGGCCCCATTCGCACCCTCTGCAGAAAACCTAGCAAAACCACTGCCTTCATCATATTCTTCCATCTCGATCCCCTCCCTCGCCACAACCACCTCCGCCACTTCCTTGCTACTACTGTTGATCACCATTCGCCCTAGTACACCTGCACCATCCTTCCCCAACAGCAGAAGGGTCTGTCGTCCCTCGTCCGTCTTCACACCGGAGGCGGATGGTACTGGTGGCTCACCCCTCCGGATATAGAGCCGCACTCTCAATTCTTCCTTGTTGACGAGGTTACCGCGCCCCTGGACCGAATCCCCTACCTTCAAGTCGTTTTCGGCCACGAATCGTCGCCATTCACCGCAGAGTGTGTACCTATCCTCGACAACGTAGTGCGTAAGCTGCATACATCAGTGCACGACCTTGTTGTTTGAATTTACGATGGAAACCCCAATTCTGGGAGTTATGTCAAGAGCAGGCTTCAACACATCGCTGCTGCTTGTGAACACTAACCGGCCTTGACCCGGATGGACGTCGGCGTAATCCAGCTTCTTCTCGAACAAGTCCACCGCCGGAATCTGTCGATCCTCGACTGGAGTTAACATGTTCCTCGTCGGAACTTCTTCCTCTTTACGTTTCTTGAAAACGTCGTTGTCTTCATACTCTTCATCATTGCTCAACAGATAGTCTAACTCATGTTCCTTTTCTTTATTTGCAGCAGTTTCTTGGTTTTGGTCTGGTTTCTCCGGCGACTCTTGCTCTTCCTCTTCTGGTTTCTTCCGAATGATCCGGAAGGTGGCGCGGATTTTGTCGGCGCCGTCGAAATTGCCCCAGCATTCAACGGTGTCCCCTTCCCGGAGGTCGTTGAAGGATACGACGTCGCGGCATTCTTCGATCAAGAGCGTGCTCTGAGCGCCGCCGGTGTCGACGTCCCTGCAGTCGAGCTTCTTCTTGAACAGCAAAACCGACCGTACTGGTGGCGGTGGAGGAGGCTGTCCTGGTGGAGTAGCAGCATCTTCTTGCGGCGGCGCCGCCGCCTTCTTGCTGGCCATTTCTAGAAGTTGGATCTGGTGGGGGTTGAAGAAAGAAGAAAAGCGGTTACGTCTGTGAATGATTCTGCTTCTAGAGAGAGAGAGAGAGAGAGGTAGAGAGAGAATGAATCGAATGAATGTGTGATGATAAAGGGAAGGGAAATGAAGGGGGCTTATGTATATATACACTTCTCGATCTTTTCTTCTCGAAAAAGCGGGTTAAAAATTGTTTGATTAATTATTTTGAAAATTAATTTTATTATATACAACTGCTTACCCAAAGGTGTTCAATTCGCCCTTATTTTATATTAGCAGAGGTAACGTGCGTTGCACGTTTGTTGGGAACCCCTTGCAGGTTGATTTTGATGATGTTTTTCGAAACCACACTTAGGCATATTTTACTTGTTTAGGGTCAAGGCCGATAGATCGACCTGCTACCTGTTAGTGCAGGTCGATGCTCTCTAATGTTTAAATGCAAGTTCGATCCACCCTGTAAGAGAAAGGTCGATATGATCGACCTGCCTCATTCGGATCGAGCTGGCATATCTGCCTGTCTATCGACCTTCCTTATCAAGCTTCCAGCCTGCATTGCCTTATAAGATTTCAAGTGCTGGACTTTCACATCAAGGTCGATGCCCCACCTTCATGGAGCGTCACGACCTGATCCTTGCCACGTGGTGTGCCAGCAGGGACGAACTTTCCCAACGGCTAGAAGTGAGTCAGCTTCCAACGGCTAGTGCCACGTCAGCTTGACTCCAACGGCTAGTTTTTCAAAACTGCCTATAAATACTTCAAGCCATATCGGATTCAAACACGGGAAACTCAAGCTATCAACGCCAAATCTCTGCCCAAAACCTCTCTCAAGTTCATATCCATTCAAGTGTTCGAAATTCGATTAGTTTCCAAAACACTTGACGAAGAGAGGTTTCCGATTCCGATAAAAACCCACAACGACGAAGCGTTCACTGCTGCTTGTCGTTGGTTCAACAACTTCTTCTCCGACTAGTTCGAAGTTAGAAAGTTTGTCTGTGTGTTCGCCATTGTAGAGTTTAGTCAAGCTCTGTAATTAGCGAAAGGTTGATTGTACATTTTGTACGAAAGGTTGTAAGGGTCACGACCCAAAACTCGTGTCTAGATATTTTTCAGGTTAGATTGTATCTAGAACTGATACTCAGTCAGTATAAATAAGAGAGAGGTGGATCCAAAAGAAAAGGGATTCTCATGTCGAGTAGGCCTGACGTGGATGTAGGAGGGTTTCTCCGAACCACGCTAAATCGCGGTGTCTCTCTCTCTCTCTCCCCTTATTTATCGCCCTTACATTTCATTATCAAACTGACGAGCATCAACCTGCATATCACGCATCAAACTGCTATCTACTTTCAGCCTTAAGATTTTTCAAAGAGTAAATCAACTTCCACCAACTTCCGCATAAGCACAGTTTGATAAATCAAGCTTGTTCCCAAACGAGCTTGATAGATCAACCTGTCTCTGATAAAGATCGACCTTGACAATCGACCTTTAGATCGACCTGATTTTCAAAAGTCAAAAACGGTTGGTTATTGGTGTATTCCCCCCCCCCCCCCCCCCCCCCCCCCCCCCCCATTGGTGTATTCCCCCCCCCCCATACACCAATTACTCTTTCCCGGGATCAACAACGTTAAACTAAGTTTTTTCATTTCATGATGATTAAAATTCATGATGTATAAGTTTGTAAAAGTAATATCTATTACTATTATAAAAGTGTGCATTCTTACAAAATATGTGTTTTGCCAAGTATACCCCTCCCCTCCTTTTATTTTAAAATAATATTATATTATTAATGTTATTATCCTTTTATTAAAAAATATTATCATATTATAATAATATTATTATTATATTATTTATGTTATTAATAAACATATTTTTCCTAATCAATTGTTAATTCTTTTTTATATTATTATATTATAATATTATTGTTATTATATCATATATGTTATTAATAGACGTATTTTTTTCTAATCCAATTGTTAATTATTTTTTGTATTATTATATTAAAATATTATTATTATTATTATATCATTTACGTTATTAATAGAATACGTTATTAATAGAAGTACTTTTTTTCTAATCAATTGTTGTCCTTTTTTTAAATCATAGACTTTTTTTTTTTTTTTTTCTACAAGGAATTCTTCTTCTAATTAATTCCTACAATCAATTATTCTATAAATATGTACTTCTTCCACACTAATTTAAAAAATTTACTTACGCAAATCACAATATAATAATAGTTCGTAAGAGAAGGTAAAAGATATTTATTTTCTCATCTACTTATTTTTTTCAAGAACATCATGTGATACTTTTTTTTAAAAATCTTTTTTATTCTGTAATTATTCTTCATGTTTATATTATTATGCTTATATAGTGTTTTTTTTTTTGGATGTTGAGATTTTCATTTAAAGTGTTATTAATTATTATTTTTATTTCATATATTTATATAATAATCTACACAATTTCTCGGTTTATTGTCGTTCCTGCTCTATTGTTTACTTGAATCAACTATGATGAGGGCTTTTTGGATTGAAGAATTTAAATTTTCAAGTGATACTAAATAAATAAATAAAAATTCCTGCTAGGTTTTTTTGAATATGGCTGTGCAATGTATGTTGAGACAGTGAACGAGGTTGAAAATAGAATGAACAGACTACATAATTCAAACATATCAGATGTGACGGTTAAGAAGCTGATAAAAATTATGGAGACCAATTCATATGCCAATTTTTTTTCGAAGATTGAAGGATTGACCTGCCATGGATACTGTAGAACATCATATCTCTAAATATGTAAATTTGGATCAACGGATGTACAATTCGCCTACTGCAAATCAAGTTGCAGCAATATGGGTAGAAAGAGATAATGATATACCTCATATGAGAGAGATATTGTAGTTCATGCGCATTCGGAGGAGAGACATAGAATAAAACATTATTATGGATGTTATGAACCGTTGCAGTATCCACTTCATTTTTCAAAAAGTGAAACTGGTTGGCATCCAAATATTAAGAAGAATACGGCTGCAACACAAGCTAATTTTTTCCTTTAAATTCCATCTTTATCAATTTGTTAATTACTACGACTATAAATTATTTATTTACAACCCAAATTATTATATTATTTGAATATTTTACATTATACTTTTTATAATTTATATTTTTGTAACATTTTTCAGTTCATGTTAGAATTCTAAATGATACATCGACAAGGGCCACAATTATAACCGAACAAAATATTCTCTCTGGAGAACAAAGTATTTTTCTAGCCTTTTGAACATAATAATATGAATTCATGTTTCATCAATATATACGTATTAAAAAACATTTTGTATGTTCAAATATTATATATCCAACAGTTAGGGAGACAATGTAGTAAATGTGTCTCGTTTAGAGAATATATACTTGCTATAAGATACAAATCAGAAATCCAAGGCAGTCTATTCTTTTATTCGCTGGCAGATTATTTCAGCAATACGCAGTCGACTTGTATAATAAATTAAAGACTACAAGATTGGATTTTAATCCGAAAAATCAATCAACGATGAGAGCCGAATTGTACCAAGGAATTATGGACATTGTCTTTAGAGGAGAAGTGAGAGGAACTGAAGTTGGCAAACAGATTGTTCTACCTGGTACATTTATAGGGGGTCCAAGAGATATGAGGCGAAGATATCTTGATGCATTGACATTAGTACAAAAAATTGGAAAGCCGGATTTATTTATTACTATGACCTGCAATCCAAAGTGGAGCGAAATACAAGAAAAATTATATCATGGTCAAACATCTCAAGATCGTCCTTATTTGACTTCAAGAGTTTTTAGGGCAAAATTGCAAGACTTGAAATCTCAATTATTCAAGCAGGAGATATTTTATATTATATTGATTGTGAGAGTGTAATGTTTCCACTTTAGATAAGTGGACAATTAAATGGGACCTCCCAATAAGGCAACATGGACAATTGCCATGGGACGGAGGGAGTATGATGCATTGTAGGAAGATTTCAGGAAGTAAGCAAATACTTCACTCAATCTAGAAGTTTTCACTTTGAAAAGTTTGAGCACTTACTTAGGAAGCATGAGGAAGGATATACGAGCTTATGATCTTTCAAGTATTCCTATGAATCTTGGTACTGTGAACATTGAGAACTGTAGAGAAATACAAGACGAAATGTCAATAGACATACCTGAAGAAGATCAGCAAGCAGAGTCAAAGTTGAACTCCGAACAACAAATAACATTTTCTATGATTTTGGATTGCATAGAAAAAGGAGAAGGTGGATTTTTTTTACAGACGGACCAGGCGGAATCGGAAAAACATTCATATACCATGCATTATTAGCTAATGTCAGATTGAAAAAATTTATTGCACTTGCAATTGCAACATCTGGAGTTGTTGCAGGTTTAATGTCTGGCGGAAGAATGACACATTCACGTTCAAGATACCAATAAATGCTGGTGAATCAAGTGAGTGTTCAGTTTCTAAACAAAGTGCAGCTGCAAAACTATTGCATAAAGCGCAATTGATTTTATGGGATGAAGCACCTATGGCTAAAAAGTGAGCAATTAAAAATGTTGATAGATTATTGAAGGATGTAATGGAAAACACAAAGGATTTTGGCGGAAAAGTAATAGTTTTTTAAGGTGATTTTAGGCAAGTGCTGCCGGTTGTGCCTAAAGCCACAGTCTACCAAACTATATCAACAATTCTCTGGTCAAATCTTATATATGGCGCAAAATGAAAAAAATAAAGTTGTCAAAAAATATGAGATCGAGAAGTGATATGGAATTAAGTCAATTCTTACTTAGAGTTGGAAATGGTGAAGAACCAACTGACGTTGATGGAAACATTAGGGTGCGTTTGGTATTCATCTCAAGATGAAGCAAGATGAGTCATCTCAAGATGATTCATGTGAATAGTTGCCAAGATGAATCATCCATCTCTTCTTCGTTTTGTGTTTGGTACAAATTACAGAACTCTAGATTAAAATTTAGATTGACCAAATTACCCTTAGTAAATACGCCTACCGATTTCAATTTTCATCGTTGGGATTAAATAATAACCTTTTTTATTATTATTATTATTATTATTATTATTATTATTATTATTATTATTATTATTATTATTATTATTATTATTATTATTATTATTATTATTATTATTATTATTATTATTATTATTAATTTTAGTAATTATATTAATTATTATTATAATTACATTATATTATTTATTACGATTGTTATTATTTTACTTATTATTTAAAATTGTATAAATATATAAGGGTAAAATGGTAAAAGAGAGAAAATATTGCATTGAGATGAGTCATCCGACCAAAAACGTGAGATGAGTAATCAAGGCGGAATAGTAAAATAGCACCGGGCTTGAGCTTCATCTCGGACTCCCTAGATTATTCCATTTATGTACCAAACAATGAGATGAACCAAGATGATTCATCTCATCTTGCCTCATCTTGCTTCATCTTATGTACCAAACGCAGCCTTAGAATTCTATACGAGATGCTTATTAAGTATGATAATGAGGAGAATTCCACCAAAAGACTCATTAAAGTCATTTTTTCCAGATTTAGAGAAGAATGCACATTCTTCAGAATACATGACAAATCGTGCAATATTGACGGCAAAAAATGAGCATGTGGATAAGCTAAATGAAGAGTTAATTTCCATGTTCTCCGGAGATGAAAAAATGTTTAATAGTTTTGATGAGACAGACACACACTATGAGATAGATTTCTTAAACACTTTGACTCCAAATGGCTTACCTCCACATAAGTTGGTTCTCAAAAGAAATTGTCTTATCATACTTCTGAGAAATCTCGATCCATCAAATGGTTTGTGCAACGGAACAAGAATGGTGTGCATAAAGTTCAAGCACAACATAACTAATGCAGAGATCATGTTTGGGCAGCATGTGGGGAAACATGTTCTCATACCAAGAATACCTCTTTCGCCAGCCGAAAGTGAAGTTTTATCCTTTTCAGTTAAGAAGAAAGCAATTCCCAATAAGACTTTGTTTTGCAATGACTATAAATAAAGCTCAAGGACAAACTATACCAAATGTCGGTGTGTACTTGTCAGATCCAGTATTTTCGCATGGACAGTTATATGTTGCTCTTTCTCGAGGAATTTCAATGTCTACTGCAAAAGTATTGATAAAGCCTAACCGAGGGGGATACATCAAGAAATGATTGTACCAAAAATATTGTGTACAAAGAAGTTCTAATATACATTATTAATATTAATAATATTGGAAATTAGATTAACTACTTCTTTTTCAGCGATACTCTATTTTTTTTAGTTTAATTATTTTGTTTTTATCATATACTAATTATTCATCTTTTTTATTTTTACGCTATATCTTTAAGCTTTGATGAATCATTATATATTTCGACATAAAATAATATAATAATTTAAACAACTTTTTTATTGAAATAAGTAAAAGGCTGAGTGATCACGTGCATCGCACGTGTTGTCTACTAGTGCTATAAAAAATACTCAATATTATCATGAAAAGATGACTAATCAAAATAAAACAAGCTATTCAATTATATTATATACTTTAATAAAACAAGCTATTCAATTGACAATCTTGTTATAATATGGAATATTGTGAGAGTATGACTGTATATGGATAAAGGATTTTGAGATGATTAATTGTGTAACAATTGACAATTTAGTGAGTTCATGGGAAAAAAAAAGGTGATATATATGGAGTAAGTTGTTACTCCCTCCGTCCCATTTATGTTGTCTCACTTTATAGTCAATAGAGTCTATTATAATAATCAAATGAGATAACATAAATGGAACGGAGGGCGTATATTATTGTGGGAGCGTTCGGATGGAAACTGCTAAGCACATCTTTAATTATTGAGTGTATGGAGGTGCATTTTTTTTTTTTTGAAGCTTTAACAATAGCAAAAATTTAAAAATCATGTCATGAAAGACTTGAACTTGAAACTTTTTACCTCATACTTAACTCACTATCACTAAACCAACATACACGTAGATTGCATTTGCTACGATGTAGGGGGTGGCTTTGATTGTAGCTCAGATAGAGTGAATTGAGAATTTTGATAGGTTAGTGTTTTATCTCTTCTCGGTTTTGATAGTAAAATCAATCTCTAATTGCCTCTCTTATATATAGACATTGGCTTTAACAAAAATCATTGTAAATCACTAGTGTTTGTGTTTCGTATATTTTTGCATGTTTCCTTTTCTTTTTCTCTTTTTTCTTTTTTTTTGGTCACAAAAGACTCGTAAGTGTAACTTTTAATTGGTCTCTCGGTCATAAACAAAAGAATTTAAACTCCTGTTAGATCATAGAATACGCAAAATACTGAAACTATATTTCTAACAAAAATGAAACTAACTGTATAGAGTAATCACCAACAATATTAGCAAAATAAAGCAAGCTATTATTCAATGCAATCAACAAATTAGTTCTCAACACATTTAATGCACAACTCCTCAATATCATTTCTTAGTTCCATTTCTTGACTACAAAATATCAACCAAAGAACTAAGAAACCCTAAATTTTCAGCTCATCAAAAATCATCACAACCCAGAATTTCACAAATCACCAAATCAAATATAACACCTAACCATCATGAACATGCAGTACTAACCAAATATGAATTCTTGAATGCTCAATAATTCCCAGCTCCATCAATGGTGGAGGCCCTTGTAAACATCAATCCACATCTGAACCTCGCCGTCTCCAACAACAGCTCCCTTCACACTCTTGCTCAATCTATCTCCATCCACCTCTTCACTCCACTCATACTTAACCCCATTCGCACCCTCCGCAGAAATCCTAGCAAAAACACCGCCTTCATCTTCGTCTTCATTGTATCCTTCCATCTTGGTCCCCTCCCTCGCCTCCACCACCTCCGCCACTTCCGTGCTAGTACTGTTGATCACCACTCTCCCTAGTACAGTTTTAGGATCCTTCCCCAGCAGCAAAAGGGTCTGTCGTCTCGCGTTATCGGATGGTGGAGGCTGATCCCTGCGGACACTGAACTTCACACTGATTTCTCTCCCTCCGACTTCGTTACCGTACCCTGTGACCGTATCCCCTACCTTCAAGGCGTGTCTGGCCACGAATCGTCGCCATCCATGGCAGAGCGTGTACAGATCCTCGACGACGTAGCGCATGAACAGCATAGGTGTGCACTCCACTTTGTTGTTTCGTCCGACGATGCAAACCTTAACGCTGGGAGTTATCTCAAGAGCCGCCTTCAACTTATCGCTGCACTGCTTGAACACTAACCGGTCTAGACCCGGTTCAACGTCGTCGTAATCCAGCTTCTTCTCGAACAAGATTTCCCGATCTTTTGTCTGTTTCTCGGATTCTGGTCCCCGGTTCTCCACCGGAATCTGTCCCTCCGCTTCTTGATCAGAGTTTAACCTAACTTCATTCACCATTTTCTCTGCATCAGTTAGTTGCTCTAGTATCTCCTGCTCTTTCTCTTCTGGATTCTCCGGCGGCTGATTCACCACCGCCGGCATCTCTCGTTCGACGCGGAGGGTGGCGTGGAATTCGCCCTTGCCGGCGTAATTTCCCCAGCATTCGACGGTGTCTCCTTCCCGGAGTTCGTTGAAGGTAACGACGTTGCCCCAGTGGTTGAAGACGGCGTAAGTTCCGGGGGTGTTATACGTGAAGTGGAGGTTGTACTCGAACCCCATAGTGTCTTCCGCAATGATCCGAAGGAATAAGTACTCCTCCACCATTTTATCCAGCACAGTCTTCAACTCGTCGCCGTACTCTTTGATCACCAACTGGCACTGATCGCCGACGGTGGCGATGTCGCTGGGGCTGAGCTTCTTCTTGAACAGCCAAACCGGCTCTTCTTCTTCTTCTTGTTGCGGAGTAGCAGCATCTTGTTGCAGCGGCGCCTTGTTCTTCTTCTTCTTTCGTCTTGTTTCCTTCTTCGGTTCCTCCTCCATCTTTAGTCCCTCGTTCGGCTCTTCTGGTGGCGGTGGCGGAGTAGCAGCATCTGATGTTGGTGGCTCATCCTCATCCCTGAGGACGTAGAGCTGCAAAGTGAATTCTCGTCCTCCTCCGCTGACGTCGTTCCCGTAGCCTACAACCGTATATCCTTCCTTCAAGTCGTTCTCGGCCACGAATTGTGCCCATTTACGGTCGAGAGCGTACATTTCCCCGATGATGTAGCGCTTGAACAGCAGTGATGTGTGCTTGACGTTGTTGTTTGGATCGACCATGAAAACCCTAATGCTGGGAGTTTCGTCAAGAGCCGTCTTCAACCTTTTGCCGCAGCGCGTGAACACTAAATGGTCAAGATCTGGGTCGACGTCGGCGTAATCCAGCTTCTTCTCGAACAAGAAATCCACCGCCGCCGGAGTCTCCACCACCGCCTCTGGAATCTTCAGCAGATGTTTGAATTGGAGAGACTTTAACCTAACTTCCTCCGGCGGCTCTATCTCCATCTCTCGTGGATTCTCCGGCGACGAGTTTCTCTCACTAGGATTTACCACTAGGGTGGCTTGGATTTCGTCGTTGCCGTCGAAATAGCCCCAGCATTCGACGGTGACCCCTTCCCGGAGTTTGTTGCGGGAAACGACGTCGCCCCATGCGTTGAAGAGGGCGTACCTTCCGCCGAAATACTTCATGAAGTGGAGTTCGTGGGTTTTCGAGAGAGGAGGGTCTTCCACCATAACCCTAAGGCAGTAGTCTCTCTTCTCCGCCACCACTTTCTCCAGCGCAGTCTTCATCTCGTCCCAACATTCTTCGATCACCAACTGCCCCAGAACGGGGTTGGCGTCCCTGCTGTCGAGCTTCTTCTTGAAGAGCCGAACCGAACCCGGCGGTGGAAGAGGCTGTTCCGGCGGAGGAGGAGGAGCATCTTTTTGCGGTGGCGGCGTCATGATCTTCTTCTTTCTGGCCATTTCAGAAGTTGGATCTGGTGGGGATCGAAGGGGGAAGAAAAGCGGTTATGTTTGTGAACGATTCTGCTTCGAGAGAGAGAGAGAGAGGTAGAGAGAGAATGAATTGAACAGAATTGGTGTGCGATGGTAAAGGGAAGGGAAATGAACAAGTCTACTTATCTATACTCCACTCGACCTCTTCTCCTTGAAAAATTAATTAATCTGAAAAATTAATTTTAGATCATTTCAGAACTAATAACTGCCTATCTAATTAAAATTAAATGAATTTGTGTATTAATTTATAGTTGAATTAAAAAAATACAGCCAATCAAATACTCACACGTGTCAAGTACTCTCCGTAAAATATGATAGATTATACAAGTACTGTATATGTGCGAAATGTACTACAAGATTCCGACACGCAAGAAATGCTCATTTGTCTAGAAATCTAATATTACTCTCTATTTTCGCACATTCCAGTGTTCTGAATACTCTCCGACACGCAGGGAATGTTGTCCGGGAAAGTATTCAGATTCCTAATTTGCACATTCCAGTGTTTGGTACAGTTTTAACGGATCTTGGAGAGTAATCAGATTTCATGTATAGGGAAAGTTATGTACAATTTTCTGAATTCTTATTTCCTACCAAATCTTAGGTGTTCCGAATCATTGTTTTTGGGAACCTTGAATAATAATAATAATAATAATAATAATAATAATAATAATAATAATAATAATAATAATAATAATAATAATAATAATAATAATAATAATAATAATAATAATAATAATTGTAGAGGGTAGATCTACAATTAAGGTTGACTCCGGCTGGCACCCGCTGACCAAGCTGGCCGGGTTGACCTGATGAGACGATTGGGCACTAGCAACCTGTCAACACAACCAATAGAACGTGAGAGCCCTTCGAAGGGACCGGTGGGGTGTCCGGTGAAGGGCCTCCGACACTCAAGTCAGTAGGGCTAATGACACAATAACAAAGAGAACAAGATCGAAATAACAAAGTTAAGAATAGCAATGATAGAGCGGACGGCCCCAATGCACTGGTTGGATCGATTGGTGACGATGATGGCGATGATGGTGGTTCGAGAGAGATGATGGAATCGTGCACTGGTATGGAAGTAGCGATGATAGCGATGGCGGCAGTTAGAGAGTAATGGTGAAGTCGTGTGAGAGTCTAAGAGTCTCGATATCCCTTATGACCTAGATAAACGCCTTATATAGGGCTGCGTCTCTGTTAGGGTTTACTCCACTCAGATCTATCCGTTGTCTCCACTTCCGTATTAGTTCTGATTATTGCGGAGACGATATCTTCCTTGCATGTGGACCCCCGAACCCTAGTCGAATACCTAGGCGTGTAATGTGGGGAATTGATCTAAGGAAACTGAAAGCATTTATTTTCGGAGCGAGAAAACAATATGCTCGAGCGCTATTAAAATAATGAACACATGTAATTATATTATGTAAATTATATTCGTAATATGTATGTATAAATGAGTAATTGATGAAGGTATAAATCGGTGTGCTTCATATATCACTCCTTGAATTTTACTTACTCACTCCGCCCTTATTTACTGACACTATTACTCCCTTCGTCTCATTCTATTAATTTTGTTTGGGTCATTCCATTTCACTAGTCTTGTTTTCTAAAATGAATTCAACTGACATAAAGGAAGATGGTCAATTCGATCCTAAGATAACACAACAAGGGGGAGTGATATTATATGCAAGTGATGTTCCTACATCGAGCTGTAATACATCAGCCGGAAATAACCAGGCTGATCCCCCTCCCTCAGTCCCCCAGACTGATGTTGTTAACAACCTTGCATCGCAACTAGAGCAGCTTGATGTCTCAACGCTACTAACGAGCGACAAACCGAGCAACATCGCGTGTCCTCTACTCAATCTTCTGCTCACCCTGAGTTTGAAGATCCAATTGATGAGCCCGAGCCTATCATTTCAAATGCGGAAAGATCGTGACGGGGACGATGAATTGATTATTTTCGAAAAGAGTTCATTGTTGGGAATTCAATCCAAGGAATTTGCACTTGAAGGACAATTGGTGAAAGTGTGTTACTAAGCTGCTACCTCTCACGAATAGAACCCAAAGATGTCGTTGAAGCTCTTCTTGATGTTGACTGGATTCAAACCATGCAAGAAGAACTCAACGAATTCAAAAGAAATGAAGTATGGTCTCTAGTTGGTCGACCTTACCATCAGTGAGTCATTGGAGTCAAATGGATTTTCAAAAACAAGCGAGATGAATCTGATGAAGTTGTTAGAAACAAAGCCCTTTTGGTTACGACGGGTTATTGCCAACATGAAGGAATCAATTATGATGAGACGTTCGCTCCCGTTGCAAGATTGGAAGCTATAAGGGTGTTTCTAGCCTATGTCGCTCATCAACGGTTTAAAGTCTACCAGATGGATGCATGTTAAAAGTGCGTTCCTGAATGACGTCCTTGAAAAGGAAGTCTATGTCAAATAGCCCCCTGGATTCGAAGAGGGTGACTCAAGCAAAGTGTACCTAACTGCACAAAGCCGTGTATAAAATTATATCAAAGGAAAATAAATCGTCTAATATCTCAATTAAGCTCGACTCAACCGAGATAAGAAATAAACCTTATATTTTTATGCATACATAAATTTGCCAATACCCAATGCAACCAAAATTGCATTCACAAAAATGACAATTAATTTAATCAGATAACACGATAAAGGATTGGTCTCGCATAAATAAAAATTAAGTTCAATTATTCGCTAAATATATATTGTATATATCCATCAAATATAATATAAGTAGCACAAAAAAGAATTATTTGAAATATATAAAGTTTCATTGACTAATATTACCTTCAATTCAAGGAAATATTGAAGTATATACATAGTTTTGGCCCCTAATTTTACTAAAGCGGAGAAAAGACCTAAACATGTAAGATTTTTCTTTTCTTCCTTTTTCTTTCTAAACAAAATTTATTTAACACACTTAGCAGGTGCTTGGTAAGAAGGAATGAGATTTGGAATCGAATAACCTTTTTACCTTTATTTTATTCCCTTGCTTGCCTTTCTTGGTTCAACTTTTTTAACCGGAATCACGATTCCCATGAGACACTACAACAAAATTAAGCTATGAGGACACTTAAATTGGGACGCATGTTGAATAAGCGTCCTAATATCAATTTAATTGGACGCTCTTAACAGGAGTGACTTATTACCCTACGAATACTGCGGCAAAATTTACAGCTCACATCAAAAGGAAAGTAGCGGTGGCACTTTTGTAATTATCGATACAGCTTCTAGTTTTTTTTGTTTTTGTTTTTGTTTTTTTTTTTTTTTTTTCTTATTCTTTCTATTGGAGATAAATTGAAAACAGATTACCGTCGCTCTCTTCCGAATTTGAAATTCCCAAAATTCTCTCTAATACGCTCAATCTGGATGTGGTGAAACTGAGAAGAAATCTTGATTTTGAAACTGAGAGATGGTTGCAAGAGCTCCATTCATGGTTTTATTCGCTTAATTCTTTCCAGTGTCATCGCTGATCTCTTTCCCTCTCCTTTCCTCGCTCTTCGCTATTTCAGAATTTTGGCTCAGAGTCATCATCGTCGACGAGAAGGTGCATGTACGATTGGAGCGGTGTTTCCTGGTCGGATTTACGATATATATTGCCGGATTTCGACCCAGATGCTGACAAAGAAGATAATGCTGGGAAATTTACTCTCAAGGTGTGAACTCAAGTTTGTTTGTTAGTTTTTGCTCGGTTTAGGGGTTTTTTTTAGTTGATTTAATGATTAAAATTACACAGTTCATTTGTTTGGCTTTTGTTGTCTATTTAGATGATTTTACTTAAGTTTGTGAATCATGAGTTTGTAGTACAGTTCACAGGCTCTATCAATTGATCTTCAGATTATGATTCTGCCCTAATCATGTGCTGTAATTTATGTACACAAGCTATTCTCGCAAATGAATTGAATTTATGCCATGTCTTTGACTTCTTATAATCGATTTTATGAATTGTGGATATGCACGTGATAGTCTTAAAATGTTTCCACTTGTTTTAGGTGCATAAATCTTCTGAAATTGCACCTGTTCTATCAATTCTGCTGAAGAATTAGCACCGAAATCCCTAAACCAAACATTAGAAGGTGGAGTTTCTGTCATGGTAAGTAGTTTGTAGTGATTTTTTATTTCTTCTTGCATGATTTCTAATAAAAATTTTGACAACGAGAGGATCCACATGAACACAAAGAATTAAAAAAAATTTGTTATGAGGTTGCCCCCTTTTCTTCAAATAATGGACGTGCCTAGACTGCTGGAAGAAGGATCAACGCTAAAGAGGAATAACTTAGAGGGTGTTTGGCTAAGCTTATAAGCTAAATTATAAGATATTTGACTGCTTATAAGTTGTTTGACTGCTTATAAACACTCTAAATGTGTTTGGCAAAATAAGCTCCTTAAGAGCTTATAAGATGCAAATATAAGCAAAAAGTGCTTATAAGCACTCCAAAAAATAAGCTCATCCACCCCAACTTTTTTTTTTTTTTTTTTTTAATTTTGCTTATTTACCACTATAATTCTATTTTATTCTTATATTTATATTATATACACTTTCATTTGATGTTACAACATTATGATTTCAAAATATATATATATATATATATATATATATATATATATATATATATATATTTTTTTTTTAATTTTCAGATTTTATTTTTTTATTATCTCCTCAAGCTTATAAGCTCTTTTATCCAAACACTTCAATAACTTATAAGCTCTTACCCTTATACATCTTATAAGCTTTTAAACATCTTATAAGCACTTAGAGCTTATAAGCATTTTAAAATAAGCTTAGCCAAACGGGCCCTTAGAAAGTATTGTGACTTATAGTAAAGAAGTTAGAGGAGATCAATTTGTTATGATTATTTTATTTTATGAATTAAGTTTTTCTTGTCATTGCTAAGTGTAGATTTTTGTATGTAATTAACAATTTAAATTCATTAATAAAAAACTTGGTGAAATTGAGTATATAATATATAAAATTGTTGATTTATTGTTTTTCTAAAATTCTTGAGCATATCTACCTGTTATAAATTTGTAAATATAATGTTTTCTCTAATAGGACACTTTTGAGTGTCCTAAAACAACCAATCTAAAATAGGACACTCACAAGAGTTCTATTAAATCTATTATGACTCGCGATAATAGGACGCACTAAGTATGTGTCCTATACATGAGAGTGTCCTATTATAGTAGATAATAGGACACTCACGAGTGTCCTATGAACAAAATTTTGTTGTAGTGAGAATGCTCATTCCTTTTTCTATTAGAATATTCATTCCTCCCCTACCTCATGATATTAACTATTCCCACCACCAATAATCATATAATTTTTAATTTAACCAATATAATTTATTTTATTTATATACAATTAAATTTATCTCAAAATGAATCTCTTTTTATATATATATATAGAGGTAGTGGATCATATGAAAACTAAATATTTCGTACAAACTGCAAACCATGCATTTGTATGCATAGCATGACGCATTTTTATGCATAACATGTTGCAAAAAAAAATTATTTACACCACCAACGACTTCAAAGTGGCAAATCTGGATGGTTTAGCGCGTCACATCATGCAGAGCACCGTCTCGGATGCATACCTTCCAAGGATAAGGAAGTGCGCTACTGCTAAAGAAATGTGGGAAAATTTTGCCCTCATTTCACAAGGAACAGAGAAAATCAAGGAGAACAAACTTGTCATACTAATGGGAGAATTTGAAAGCTTGACGATGAAGCCAAGCAAGACCATCGACGCCTTTGAGCGACGCGTCACCAACATCATCTCAACGCTTGCTTCACTAGGAAATGAACTAACAAACAAGGAGGTCAATCTCAAGATCGTAAGAGCTCTCACCAGGAAATGGCAAACCATGAAGGAGCTCTACCTCGCCACGAAGGATTTGTCAAAGTTCTCCCCGAAAATTCTATTTTCCGAACTCAAGGCGCACGAATTTGACCTCAACCGCATGTCTCTTGATGATGAGGATGAAGCTCCGACAACAGGCAAAGGAGTTGCCTTCAAAGCTGCCGAGACATCAAGCGAGTCATCAATTTCAAAGATGTCTCGTGAAGAACTGGAGGAGCACTATGCATTCCTATCAAGAAACTTCAACAAAATGAACTCAAGAGTTGGCAAGTACAAGAGATTCTACAAGCAGTACAAAGGAAAAAGCACTGAAGCTCGCGATAGCAAAGGAAAGCGTGAGGAGACCCCCAAGCCGATCGCTAAGGACATTATGGATGTGGAGTGTTATCACTGCCACAAAATGGGCCACTACAAATCCGAGTGCCCAAAGCCATGTGCTAAGGAAAAAGAAGAATTGAAAGCGAGGAGGGACGCTCCACGTCGAGCACTTGTGGCAAGCGAGTCGCCTTCAACTCCAAGCGAGGATCCAGCAAGCGACTCAGATGCCTTCACAGATCCAAACTCAAGCGAGGGTGAGGATCTAGGCTTAATGGCGCTCACCGACGAAGATAATGGAGAGGTATTCTATTATCCCCCTCTCAATTCAGTTACACTAGCACACAAGTACAATGAGGAAGTTCATTCCTCAATATGGAGTGAATTGCTTAACAAACACCATAAATTGTTAAGTGATCATGAAATGTTACAACAAGCTATGTCTAAAAGCAAGAATGAAAACCGAAAGCTAGCCACTGAACTTGATGAAGTCAAGATTAATCTAAGGGCTATGACTAGTAAGTTTGAGGATCTCTTCGCTATACACAAAAGCTTGGAGAAAGGTATGAAACTCAATCCATTCTAGTTGCCAACTTGAACAAAACCTCATTCGCTAGGCAGACACTAGAAAGCTCGCTTCTACATTTTGGTAGAAAGGGAGGTCTTGGATATGAGGGTGGACCTTTCAAGCCTACTATCTTTGTTGGTGCATCTAACACATAAATTATATATAGGGATACACTAGGGTGAAAACTCAATTTTCACCATAAATAATATTAATTAAATAATATTTTAATTTTTATGCAACAAGTTATGCATAAAGAGGCATCATTCTATGCATAAAAATACGGTAGGTCGCCCATCTAAATCCGATCGACGATGAAGCCGGAATTGCGTCTGAAAGTTTACATCGTCGTTGAAGTCGCGATTTCCATACTGGTCCGACTTCTTCAGTGAATATCTCATTCGTTTCTCCACCAAAACGAGCGATCCACCCATGGATCTCTTCGTCTCTTCGAGTAGGAATAAAACCCGATTATCCGTTTTACAATTATCATTAAGATCTTGTAATGACCGCAGTTTTTAATAGTGATTAATAAAAAAACTTCGGCATTATTTTAAATAAGAAAAAAAAAAAAAAAAAAAAAAAAAAAAAAAAAAAAGAAACGTTGAAAGTAGTATTATCACTTCTATGAGTAAAATAAATTTTCAAGTACTACTGCTAGTAGTGTTACGTTTAGTAACATTAGAAATTCCCGAAACAAGAACCGAACTAAATAAGAAGGGCCGATTAAACAAATCGGTAAAAGAAAAAAATTCAGTATTTAAAATTTTGGGCCGAGGCCCATTTGATTTCAAGGCCCACTTAGCAGTTACAAGGCCCAGTTTATTGTACAAGGCCCAGTTAATTGTTCAAGGTTCAGTTAATTATCGAAGCCCACTCGATTGTAGAGGCCCATTTCTCAAATAGTTGTTCGACTTTATTTGGCCCAAGAACGAGAGCCCACGTTCGTTTAATATTCAACGATATAAAGGGGGCCCAAGATTAATGGCTCTAAGCCACAATAATAATCCATGTATATATATTTATATATATGTATTATTACAACAAAGAAGAGAATAATAAAATTAAAAGAAAAAGAAAAGAAATTACAGATTAGCGCCTACGGGTTCGGCGAGTTCTCCCAACGCAATCTGGGATTTACATTGCACTAATCTCTCCTACACCTGCCATTAGAGGATCATTAACACCCTAATCACAATTAGAAGGAAAACCCTCCCAAGCATACACGTGTACTCTTCTTTAGCTCCCTTCCACACATGTGTCACCCATGCAAAAACCTTTCTTGAAGAAAACACTCCATCCCTGCAAACTTGAGAAGAGCTCCTACTCATTCTTCCACCCTTGCAAGGAGAAAGAGCAGCCTATTCCCTCTCCATCGCTCATTTCCTGCACACAACAACACCACTTTCATTTCAAACACTCAAAAACTAGAAAGCAAGCAAAAACACAAGGAAAGGGAGAGCTGATTTTCCAGCCAAGGAACTGCCGGAAACACAGTCCCGATGCAGCCCGTTGGAAGCATCGGAAACACCTCGATTTCCTAGGTAACCCCTCAAATTCCCTTCCATTCAAAGGCCTAGCTGCATGCACTAACTCAAGAACCAAATCCCTACCTCTAGGAGTGAAGAAAGAAGGAAGGGGAAGGTATTCAAACAAGGATTAGAGGAGGACAGCCCTCTTACCGGAAAGTAGAGACTCGATTTCAGTTTCTAAAGGTGAGAAAGAACCCCCACTCTTCCCCTAGCATGAGAATCAAGACCCCTAACACTTAGAAATCAAACATGCAAGTGTAGGTTTCAATTGCATCAATATAGAGAAAGGAACAAGAGGAAAGAAGCAACAAAGAGAAAGGGGACAACCACCATTTTAGCTCAAGAAACCAGTCTTTCAACCCCCAAGATTAAAGTAAGACACTCTCACTACTCTCTCTAAATACTAGGAACCCTCAAGCATGATTTCCTCTCTTCAGAAGCTATAGGACATAATTTAGAAACTGATCTATGAGCCTTGTGAAACCCCCCCCAAAGCATGTTACAAATTAGCTTAAGGCCTCAAGAATCAGAACATGAAGACATAGGCAGATTCGAATAACAATGCATGTACATAAAACTAAGGAATTTGACTAAAGACCATAGAAATCAAGCATGTGTAGTGTAGTTCACCTCCGTGAATCGATGTATGCATATCAACTCAAAATCAGATTATGTCCTAGTTTAGCTCCTAAGAGCTCAGTTTAACAAGCATAATCCATAAGGCAAAACATATGCTTTCAATCGAACCATTCAACCCCAAAATAGGTGTTAACCTCACACATGCTTAAAATCTGAAATCACTCATAAACCCCAAGAATACATGCTGCCATAATCAAGAGAATAAACATTAACGAATCAAGAATGCAACAACAAGGAGAGTTGAGAATCGAACCTCGTCGGCAATGCCGACGGTGGCGTTGAGGCTGCCGGAAGGAAGGGAGAGTCCGAGAGAGGAAGGGAGTCGACACCGAGGAACAGAACGCAGAGAGAGAGAGAGAAGGCCGGAGATGGCGGTGGCCGACGGAGCACGCCCTAGCCACAAGGGCTAGGGCACAGACGCAATCGGAGAAGCCGAACCGCGGCGGCAGCGCAGCAACGGCGGAGGCTGACGCTCGAGGCGGCGGCGCTCTGGCCGGGAGAAGCAGCAATGGAGAGAGAAAGGGAGAGCCGCCGGCGAGTCGCGTCGGAGGAGCAAGCACCGACGGGGATTCCTCCGATTTTTTTCCCCAACTTTCGAATTGGGGATCTTCCTCCCCAATTGAATCTGGAAATTAAGGGGAAGGAACACCCCCACCAACAGAAAAGGGCGCCGGCCGGTGCATGGCAGGCTAACGGGCGGAAGCCGCCGGCGATGAAGAGGGAGGCAGCGCGAATGGTTGCCAAGAGAAAGAGAGAGAGAGAGAGAGAGAGATCGCGCTAGAGAGAGAGAAGGGGCTGGTTATGCAGTTCAGTACGGACCGGGCCAAGTTCAGATAACGGGCCGAGTCAGATGACGGGCCGAGTCAATTAATGGGCCGACGAATTAATTAAGTATTGGGCCGAGGACTAACTAGCGATTGGGCCAAGAACTACTTAGTTGTTGGGCCAGATTTATTTTCCAGTTGGGCCAAGAATTAATTAAGTGATGGGCCGAAATTATTAGACACTTGGGCCAGAATATTTCATTGGGCCGATATTTAAATCAGAAGATGAGGGCCGCACGTAATAATTTCCCGAGCTCGATTTAGTAATTTCCCGAGTTTAAATAATTGGGCTTGAACCCTTAACAATTCTAATGGGCCTCAAGTAAATTATAAACCTCATATCTAATAAGGATGAGCCCAGTAATATTTATCTTATAAGTGTAGACCACTTATAACCTTTAATAAGGATGAGCCCAGTAATATTTATCTTATAAGTGTAGACCACTTATATCCTTCAATCAGATTTAGCTCAGTAATATTTATCTTATAAGTGTAGACCACTTATAACCTTTAATAAGGATGAGCCCAGTAATATTTATCTTATATGTGTAGACCTCTTATATCCTTCAATCAGATTTAGCTCAGTAATATTTATCTTATAAGTGTGGACCACTTATAACGTGTAATAAAATCACTAAGCCTCATTAATGGCTAAATCGAATATCCTGCGAAATCTGTCGAGGATGAAAAGACAGTAAGACACAAGAATCGATCGAAGTGATCGATTTCAAATGAGAATCGAGAAACTCTCGATTAAAAGAATAATCATGGTAACGTTATCAGTAAAAGAGATCCATCAGTAAAAGAGATTTATCAGTAAAAGAGATCTATCAGTAAAAGAGATCCATCAGTAAAAGAGATTCATCAGTAAAAGAGATCTATCAGTAAAAGAGATCTATCAGTAAAAGAGATCCATCAGTAAAAGAGATCTATCAGTAAAAGAGATCATAACCTCGATAAAAGACAGCCTTCGCATAGATCGATAAGATTATCGATTTCATTTCAAGTCTCTCATTTTACGTTCTTTTGAACGAGGTTAGGCGAAGGAAAAGGGCGAGACTAAGGCGGCGCTCAGAGTTATATAAATTATGACCAGGAAAGGAAAGCTATCGAGGTGGGCTTTCAGAAAACTAGAATGTTTCTTTATGCTATAGTTCTTTTCTTTAAAAGCATTGTCAGACCATAAGTGTTTTGTTTTGTATGATGATGTCTATCTGAAGGGCTTCGGCCACAGTTATCGGAAAGAATTCGGGTCTATCGGGGTCGCTCCTCGATGGACTTAGTGCACTCAGTTTACCGTTAGCTAACGCAGGTTGGCGCGGTCAGGTATCCGGGAGGGTGGCCAACCTCTCCGGATACACCCCAGCTCAGATATGATGGATTACCAGTAATTTGCTTGCAAGCGTCTTTTCTTTTTGAGTTAAATGTTTTGGCATGAGCCCACTGAGTACTTTTGTACTCAGCCCTATACGTATTTCCCACGTGCAGGTTGAGCAGATGAAGTGAAGTTGCCAAAGGAGCTTTGTCGAGTATTAGAGTGTTGAAGCCTCTTGGTGGTGCATGTCTCCATACATGCATCTCACGATCTTCCGCCGTGATTCTTAGATAGATAGACTCAGTCCAGTTCTGTGTATCGTTGCAACATATTGGTCTAGGTAGATAGACTCAGTTCAGTTCTGTGTATCGTCGCAACATATTGGTCCTTCATAGACAATGCATTCTTTTTATGAACAACGTTTCCGCCTATATCATGTAAAACGCTTCCGTTGATGAATAGTTCTTTCTCCCATTCATTCTTGACGAATGATGGAGAACTTCAATGTATTCCAAATGCAATGTTTTCGCCTCGTTCCACCCCAGGTCGTTCGTTTACTTTATACCTTTTTCCTCTTCTTGAGTCGCGGCCTCGCTCGGCCCAAGTTGTGGCGGGCGGGCTGTGACAGATCTGGCCGGAAATTGCATTGTTGCAAGAGAAGTGGAGTAGTGTAGGTTGGTTATGGAAAATTCCTATTATTATGGAATGAGATTTTTTTTTTTTTTTTTTAATTAAAATTCTGGACGAATTTGTCCTTAATGACACAATATTTTATTTTTTTAATGCACTATATTAACACTTAGTTATTTGTTGGATTCAAATAATCGTACTATGGAAGAGATAACACTTACAAATCAAGATCCTCAATTCACTCTATCTAAGCTACCATCAATAAAGAGGTGCTAAGTAATTGAGCTTAATTTTTATTTTTATTTTGAGTAATATCATTATATCAGACGCACAAAAGTAAAAATTATTCATATATTATTCATATATAAGTGAGACGAAAGGAGTGTGTTATTTTATCCAGTCCAATTGTGTACAACCAAGCTATGCGAGTTGTCTAGCTCTTCAATATATGTAGAAGAAAGTATCACTACAAGCCATACAGATTCATACTTTCATAATATTCCATGTTAATTATACAAGATTGTCAATCGCACTTGATCGACTTAGGCCTACATTGTCCCACTGGCTCGCGGAACCAGACCTACATATGATTGAGTCGAGCCAAGCTTGTGCCGAGATTTTGCTTCAAATTAAGCCCATTTGTAATCAATGTAGTGCGAATTCTCGATTCTAAGACCCAGTAATAACTCATTTCAAAGGGCAACCTAGCTCGCACCATCTGCTAGACCAGACCGAATTGGGACTAGCTCGGACGATTGACACCTCTAATTACAATTTCAAAATAATATTATATTTGTCTCTCATATTAGTTTGGTGAGAGGACTAATACATTTCCAAATAAATAGGAATAAAAGTGGTTGATAGTGGAAAATGTGGGTATTATTGGTAGTGGAATAAAAACCAATGTAAATCACTAGTGATTGTGTTTGTACATTTGCATTTTTTTTATTATTATTTTTCCCTTTTTGTAGTGCCACTAAGGATTCGAACATGTAACTTTTAATTAGTGTCAAGCGTTATTTGTATATTTACGTGGACTCGGAGCTCATAAGCTAGAAGTGTTGCATCTATAATATATTAAAACAAAACGAAAATACAGTTTTTTTTTGCCGCCAAATTTAGGGTAAATTGGTCATTTACATTGAAAAAAGTTATTTTCAAATTTTAGTATTCTACCAAACTACCGAAAATTTTGCTCAATTACTATGTTTGCGTAACTACTACCCTTTATTTTATTTCCTTTTGTTATGTTGAAAATATTTTATTTCATTTTCCATTTTATATTTTATTCTCATTTTTTTCTTTCTTTTAACAAAAATTGTATAGTTTGGCTAATTAAATATATTCGATATGCATAAAAAACTGAAGATAATATAAATAACTTTAAAATATGATATATAATGCGGGAGAAGTAGATCTACGATTAAAAAAAGAGGCAAAAAAGAAAATACCCATTTTGACTTTGTAAAATCAATTTTAGGTATGAAATATAGTTTACAATAAAAATACCCATATTTTGGTATGGTGGACAATAATACCCTTACTTTTAGTACATGACCACTCCTCCTCTTTCTTCTCACTACACGCGTTTCCTCATTCCTTTTTCTTTCTTTTTTTCTTTTTTTTTTCTTTTTCTTTTTCTATTTTATCTATTTATTTATTTATTATTTATTAAATTATTTATTTATAATATTTTTTTTCGTTTTTTTCCAGAAATTTTCAGTTTTTTTTTTTTCAATTTTTTCAATTTTCTACCGTTTTTTTTTTTTTTTAATATTTCGATAAGTACAAGTACACAGTAAATTTAGGTTTTTTTTTGGTACTGTGTACCAGTACATGGTAAACCAAATAATACTTCTTATAGTACTGTTTACTGGAAGTAGTAAACGAATAATATCAAATTGTACCTATATTACGAAGTACTTTCATGTTGTTTTACTATTGTTTACCAGTAAGTGATAAACAAATAATATCAAATTGTAACTATGTGCAACTTAGAAACAAAAGCATAAACTCCAAAATCATACAGCTTGCCTCCGGTAACATACGAATTATACAAAATTATACAGCTGCAGCTATTTCTGATCCAACTTGCTCATCAACTGCTCACTTACATGCTTACCAACAGATATCATGTCGAGTATTATGCTTGGATCGAGGCTTGCACCCCATCTTTTTGTTAGCCAACATATTCGGCCTAGCCTGTTAATCGAGACTGAAACAGCCGAGCTCATTTGGGACTCCTCTTCTGTTGTTGCATCTACAATATAATGCCTCCCCACCTACATAGTCAACATGTATAATGTATAGTATCAATCAAAATAAGAGCCTCGATATGAAGCATCATCACTGACATAACCAGCCCAAAATTTCAATGCAGCACAATCAACAAAGCAAACCCGAACATAATCGAACTGTTTTCCAGCATACCAACCTGGATGCAAACATGAGAGTAACAAGACATAATCGAACATTTTTCCAGCATAATCGAACCGTTTTTTTGTATATTTCGATAAGTACAAGTACACAATAAATTTAGGTTTTTTTGGTACTGTGTACCGGTACATGGTAAACCAAATAATACTTCTTATAGTACTGTTTACTGGAAGTAGTAAACGAATAATATCAAATTGTAAGGGAAAATACCAGTAAATATAATGACTATGAGAACAGCCATGGCAATGCAAGGGAAAATAACACAGTAGCCAAGAGCAATCAGTAAGAGAATCCTCTCTAAAACAAAATTATCGATCCATTAATATGTACAAAGAAAGTTAGTTACTTTTAATTGTTCAGCTCCAAAACTGAAAACATATGCTGCAAGTATACAAGACACACCTGAGTTATACTCCTGTGGCTGGAGTTGCTTAGTTCGAGCCTTCTCAACTAGCTCCTTCCATTTTTGAGACAACAGGTACAAATCCAACTATAATCAACACCAAACAAACCATGGTCATTGAATACTTCAAAACATACTCGATACCAGAAAAGGCAAGAAAATGAAATATGATCTCCACATATAGGAGTTGTACCTTATCTGCATCCTGCAGTACAGGGGTGATCAATCCACCATTGATAGCCACAGCCACAGCTATATTTATACTGCTATTGTAAGTGAAACTTTTACCATCTTTACAAGAAGCATTCACCACGGGATGCTGAGCCAACGCCATTGCTGCAGCTTTTGCCAACAGTGCGGTCATGGTCACGCCCTTTGGCTTCACCTATAATTCATAAAATAATTCTTGTAATCAGCTTTCTGAAAACGAGCCTGTTCATCTTACATTGTACTCTGAGGATCCGTAGAGCTGCTGAACTATGTATGTCACGACCGGACTTTGCTAAGGATAGCTAAGCCGGGAAACCATGACTAGGGATGGGAATTAAGAGTAGGGGAAAGAAAGGGGGAATTAGACTAGTGTGGAATCTTACTCGTATAGCTATTTGAACAACATCTATACCATTGAACGTCTCGACTCGGGATCTCAAATGAGGATACGAGGATACTTGTCATAATCTATTACATGACTTGAAACAATTCTTGAAAGTTCAAGAGTTTGCACAGCGGAAGAAATACTTTAATACATGTATGAAGACACGTATTACCGAGAGTCCTAATCTACTTGAATAACGACGAAAGCTCCACTCGGCACTTCACATCATCTTGCTCAACCTGCACATTTAGAAATACATGCAGGGCTGAGTACGAAAGTACTCAGTGGGCACATGCCGAAAACTATACATAATAATTGTCAAGCCATTCAACTGTAAGACATAGGGGTTTTATTGAAAAGAGCCCATGCTTACTAAAACAGTTATTGTGATCTAAAAGTGCCTGCAGGGCTAAGTTCTTTCGTAATCTACCATATCTGAAACTGTGGTGCCGAGGAGGTGGCCACCTCACACGACACCTGACCGGCCAACCCTGAAGATGACTCACGGTCCTGTGTACACTAGTCCAAGTAAGATAGCAAGTCTTAACGAGGACCCGAATTCGATTAACTTAAATTGGCGTAGCCAATGCAGATAGGCGTCATACATAAATCGAAACATTTATGGCATGACAATACATGAAAATAAACATTTTCATCTAAACATTCTATAACTTTTCTTGTATAAGAAAGCCCACCTTGATTAACGTAAAATAGAGCTAGTCTTACTGAATTCGCGTCGTTCGCCTTCCGGTCGACTCCCGCCTAAACATAAATGAAATTATAAGAATTTCCATTCTTATAAAGCTCCATAAATTCTATTAAGAATTTATATTCTATTCTTTTTAATCTTATTTATCTCGTTTCGGCTTTCGTTCCGTTAATAATGTCGTAATACTATTATTCGGAATTAATAAATTACACGACTAAGGGTAGTCGTAAATTGTTCTTATATACTTCAATTAATTATTTTAATTGAAGTATAATAATTAGATTAACCTTGGAAAATAATCAACCAAGATTTTATTAAAATCTTAAGTTAAATAACATAAGACTTATCATATAAGTTCGATAATTTTATCGATCTTTGAGCAATGATTCGAATTAATCGAACCAAATTAACAAAATCAGATCTTTAAATCTTAGTGTATTACGTCTCTCGCTTCGTAATTATTGGAATTAAATAGACGAATAAAACGAACCCAACGCGAATCGGGTCGAATCAATAAAATAGCCCGGCCCAATGCCCAAACTCAAGCCCAACCCACTGCCCAAAACTCCAGCCCAGCCCAGCCCAGGACCCGACCCGACCCAGCCCAGCCCAACCCATTAATACATTTGAGAATTTCCACCTTTCCTTCCTCAAGCTTGCATACGTACACATACCATGCAAGCATACAAATACCCAGCAACCATGCATGCACAGCCATGCACACCCCCAAACTCTCACGCTCTCTTTCCTCCCTCTCTTGCTCTCGCCTGCCTCTCGTTCGCTTGATCCCTCTCGCTTCAGCCTTCTCTCCTTAAGCTCGCTCTTCACCTCAAGCGAACGAGCTCGCTTTCGGCTTTCTCTCTCAAGCGAACGACTAGCTCGCTTCAGCTTTCTCTCTCAAGCGGACGACTAGCTCGCTTGAGCTTTCTCTCTCTCAAGCGAACGACTCGCTCGCTTGAGCTTCGTCTCTCAAGCTCACGCTTGACCTCAAGCGAACGACTAGCTCGCTTCAGATTTCTCTCAAGCGAGTGAGCTCGCTTCATCCCTCTCGCTTCAACCGCTCGCTTCCGACGACGAGCTTCGATCTTCATATCTCAAGCGTCTCGCTTGAGCTTTGGTTCTCACATCTCAAGCTAGCTCACGCTTGAACTTCAAGCGAACGACTAGCTCGTTTGATCTTTTCTTCTCTCGCTTGAGCTCGACAGCAGCTCAAGCTTTCTCTTTCCCTTGCTTCTTCCGGCGATGCTCTTGCCGACGGCGAGAGCTCCGGCCATCTCCTCCTTTTCTCTTCTTTGCCGACGAGCACGGTCATTACGTCGACATCGTCCAGCTGCTGTCACGGGATTCCGACGGCGCCGCTGCTGCTGCGGAGACTCCTTCTTCCTCCCTTTCTCGTCCCGCACGGCTGGTCCAACACCGTCCAGCTGCTGCAGTTCCTCTTCTTCTTCCTCTTCCTCCCTTCTTTCTTTCTATTCTCTCGTCCTCTCCACCTCTCTAACACCCACTCTCTCTACTTTCAGATTTCGCGACAACGGCTATTGCCGTCGCCGGAATGTCGCCGCTGCAGGCCGTCCCGGGCCGCCTCTGCTGCCCGGTTAGACCTCGGCTCTAGTCCCTCTTTTTCAGTCGAGGTCGGGGCCTCGACGGAGGTTCGATTCGGTCCTCCATTTTGCATATATATATATATGTATGTATGGGGTTTCTTTTCTTTTCTTTTACGTAAACTTCCTTATGCAATAACATAAGAATTTCCAGATTTTATAATAAGAAATTATCATATATGGAGTGCTATTATCCTTTATCGGTTTCATTTCCGAGGAAGTCCGGATATCTACATTCATGCTACGTTTTATCATATGAATATTTTCATACATACGTACCTAAGCTTTCACCTAACTTTTATGGAATCAAGCTTGGTGATTTATACTAAAATTTCATGCTCGAAGAGATGAAGTTTTAAGGATAATACAATGATATAACTTACTATGGAAAAGGGTTTTCGACGAAGTCGGACGGAAAGGATGAATGGAAATGGAGCTCGATGCTTCTTCTCTCCATGTTGACGATCTTCCTCTCCACAAGCTTCGATTACCGAGTACTTGCTTATTTTCTTGTAGGGAAGGAGATGAAGGCGGTAGAAGTTGAGGTGAAGGGAAGTAAAGAGGGAGTAATGTTTTACTGCCATCCTTTCCAATCAAGTAATTACTCGACTATGGAGAATTAAAGAAATGTGGTTGGGGTGATGGTGGTTTATGGTTGGGGTTTAATTGAGGTTGAGGAAGTGTTGATCACGTTAGTGACTCATTTGCACACAAACAAAACATTAACTCTCTAGTGTACTTTAATGACCATCATTAAAGTGCACAGATTTCTATGAAACGGACTCGTCCCAAAATCCCGAATTTTGCAACGACTTATCGATTCGACAATTATTCTCGCTCGAAATAAATTCTAATTTATTTCTACAACATTCGTAATTAACTAAATAAATTTAATATTATTATATCGATCACACATCATGATACGAGCATTACTCGTAATTATATATATAAATAGTTAGTTTTTATACTAACGAAAATGCGGGCCATTACAATGTAAATTCATATGGCAATCAGGCGCGTATAGATGATAATTTCATATCGAGTCAAATGACATCCACCCACCATAAAGTACAACATGAACTCATCTCTGGTACAGATCGTAAGTGTAATTTTATCAAACAAAAAGAAAAGCTCAATCGCGACAAAAGGATTATAGTTGTCATTGTGGAAATTTACGTTAATTTTTCTGCTTCATGTGTGTCCAGTGAATCATTAGTCCTGCCAAAAAGAATAACAAAAATCAGGATTAGCATACCAAATCAAGCCTTAATCATAACAAAAATTTCACTATTTCATAGAGAGATCAATATCCATATGAAAACATGTAACAAAACACTACCATCTGTAGCAACCAATATGCCCTGTGCCATCATCAATCACAAACGAGACATTAGTGACCCTTGTTGATTTCTCAAATACCATACCAACAATTTTGACCTGCAAAAGGTATATTCCCTCAGATGCAAACCAGGACAAACTAACTGGAATATGCAGCATCACATTCAGAATGCTGGACTTAATAACCCGATTATTTTCTACATATTCAATTATGTTCCTGGGCTTCGGTTCTCTGTTTACAAAAGTGAAATGCAAAATCCACCATTAATCCCCTCCCCTACTCTTGATTATCCAAAATGTAACATGAATTTCTAGCTCTATCTATTCCGAAAAGTTTAGTAGACTATAATTTATAGGCAACTATAATCTCAGACTCAAATTTAAAAACAAAGACACCTGGGAAACAATATTGCAGGCTTACATCCGTTCTGCAGCATATCATTGTGAATCAGCAGCTTTAATACTATCGAAATGGTTATACGTGTTCATAGAAGGAAAGCATAATCAAAATTTAACCCTAAAAAATCAAATACAGCTATTAAAAAACTGAAACACACAATTTGCAGAAGAATAATCATAAAATGGCTAGGGAAACGCACATTGTAGACACTAACACCGTCGATGGAGAGAGGTACAATTCTGCCATGGCGTTGATGGAAATCACCGCCGTCGCGGAACAATACTCTGATCTATGCAAAATCGGCGTTCACCGTCCATGGCTCTCGTGCTCTTCGGATTCTTCTTCTAGATCTTATTCTCGCGTTGCTCAACTCCTACGCCGCCTGGGAGACGAAGACGCTGCTCTTTCAGGCACTCGTGTCGGAGGCCGCCGTCGCCGGTGAGAGAGAGAGGAAGGGAGTATGTGAGAGAGAGGGAGGGAGAGGAGAGAAGAAAGATTTTTTCTGCAAGCCGAGATAAGATTTTAGTCGGCAATTATAAATATCAAAGATAGGGATATTTTTGTCCACCCAAACCAAAAATTGGGTGTTTTTATTGTAAAACTATATTCCATACCTAATATTGTTTTGACAAAGTCAAAAGGGGTAAAAACATATATTATCTCTTAAAAAAAACTATGATAGTTTAAAGTTTAAAATTTGATTCTTTATTTTCTCTTTTATCTCTCAGACACATCTTACATTCTTTACTTTTTTTTTTTAGTTAGTTTTAATGTAATTGTCACAATTTATTTTACTACATTTTTATTCTTTCCTTTCCATTATTTATTTATTTATTTATTTACATGGAATTTTTGTGTCTGAATTTTTGGAAATACAATTATGCAAATTTTACTATGAATTTATTATGTAGTACTATTCTTCTCTTTTGATTTTGATTTTGATTTTGATTTTTTTTTTTTTTTTTTTTTTTGTGTTGTGTTTTCCCGTGTATTATTCTACTAAACAAATCATCATGCTTATAGAATTAGAGTCTGTTTGATTGTTTCTTCTTCTTTTTTTTTTAATATAGAATTATACTGTATATTTATCTTACTATTGTCTTTTCTTTTAAAAAAAGGGAATTGTTTGATGATTATAACTTATTAATACGCGAATAGTTACATTATTCCTTCTATCGAACAAAAATATAGGTGAAATCTTTGGTATGAAATTTAATTTTTGTAATAAGTTGATGTTAGAATTGATATTGAATCACAATTTATGTAAGTAGATGGAATATTAAATTGATATAAATATTAAAATTTATTTAGATGAATTTTGAAAATAAATAAAACAGTGGGCATGAAGACTAACCCTGGCTTTATTAGATGATCAAAAAAGAAGACCATATTTTTTTGGTGGACAGAGTATAAAATTCAGAGTATTATATCTGCACATCGTGCGGATGAGCGTACTAGTCTAATTTAAAATGGGATCACGAGGAAAAGAAATATTTAAACTAGTCATCGATCATAAACTATACGCAAAATGCTGAAACTATACGCAAAAGAACCCAGAAAAATTCTCAACACATTTAATGCACAACTCCTCAATATCATTTCTTAATTCCATTTCTTGACTACAAAATATCAACCAAAGAACTAAGAAACCCTAAATTCAAGCTCAGAATTTCACAAATCACCAAATCAAACTTTTCCACGTCCAACACCTAACCTAGAATATGAATTCGTTGATCTCTTTCACTGCATATATGAATTCTTGAATGCTCGATCAATGGCGGAGGCCCTTGTAGACATCAATCCTCATCTGAACCTCGCCGTCTCCAACCTCAGCTCCATTCACACTCTTGCTCAATCTATCATCATCCACCTCTTCACTCCACTCATACTTAACCCCATTCGCTCCCTTCGCAGAGAACCTAGCAAAATCACCCCCTTTCTCACCATATCCTTCCATCTTCCCCTGCCCCGCCACCACCAACTCCCCCACTTCCTTGCTTGTACAGTTGATCACCACTCGCCCTACTACAGTTTGAGGATCCTTCCCCAACAGCAGAAGTGTCTTTCGTCCCGCGTCCTTCTTCTCATCCCTCCGGATATAGAACTTCACTCTGAATTCTCCCCCGCCCACGTCGTTACCGAACCCTGCCACCGAATCCCCTATCTTCAAGGCGTGTTTGGTCACGACTCGTCGCCAGTCACGGCAGAGCGTGTACAGATCCTCGACGACGTAGCGCTTGAACATCATAGATGTGTGCTCGACGGTGGAAACCCTGATGCTGGGAGTTATCTCAAGAGCCGCCTTCAACTTTGCGCTGCAGCGCTTGAACACTAACCGGTCTAGACCCGGTTGGACGTCGCCGTATTCCAGCTTCTTCTCGAACAAGATTTCCGGTTCTTTTAGGGCCGGTTCTTTTGTCAGTTTCTCGGATTCTGGTCCCTGGTTCTCCACCGGAATCTGTCCCTCCGGTTCTTGATCAGTCTCCGCAGTCTCTCCCTCGACCGGAGTTTCCTTCAAGATATCCATGATTTGGCTAGTTACAGCAGTTACATCCTTCAACAGATTCTTCACCGGAGAATCCTGCTCTTCCTCTTCTGGATTCTCCGGCGACTCCTGCTCTTTCTCCGGCGGCTGATTCACCACCGCCGGCATCTCCTGTTCGATGCGGAGGTTGGCGTGGATTTCGTCTCCAATGAAATTGCCCCAGCATTCGACGATGTCCCCTTCCCGGAGGTTGTTATAGATAACGACCTCGCCCCATTGGTGGAAGACGGCGTAATTTCCGGCGGTGTGATTTGCGAAGCGGAGTTGGTAGAATTTGCCGAGAGGGTCTTCCGCAGTAATCCGAAGGTACCTCTCCTCCTCCTCCACCAGCTTATCCAGCGCAGCCTTCAACTCTTGGTGGTACTCTTCGATCACAACCTTCGCGCTGGAGACGTCCCTGCGGTTGAGCTTCTTCTTGAACAGCCAAACCGCCAGTATTGGTAGCGGTGGTGGTCTTGGCGGAGTAGCAGCATCTTCTTGCGGCGGTGGCGATGGCGGTAGAAGAAGAAGCTGTTCCGGCGGGGGAGGAGGAGCATCTTCTTTCGGCGGTGGAAGAGGCTGTTCCGGCGGAGGAGGAGCATCTTTTTGCGGTGGCGGCGTCATGATCTTCTTCTTTCTGGCCATTTCAGAAGTTGGATCTGGTGGGGATCGAAGGGAGAAGAAAAGCGGTTATGTTTGTGAACGATTCTGCGGAGAGAGAGAGAGAGAGAGAGAGGTAGAGAGAGAATGAATTGAACAGAATTGGTGTGCGATGGTAAAGGGAAGGGAAATGAACAAGTCTACTTATCTATACTCCACTCGACCTCTTCTCCTTGAAAAATTAATTAATCTGAAAATTAATTAACCTGAAATGTATTCAATTCGTCCTTAATTTTTTATTGTTATCCTAGCTTATTAAAATTAACTGAATCTATGTATTAATTTGTAAATATTGAATTAAAAAACATGCAAGCAAATGTTCACACGTGTTACTCTATTAGGTATGATAGATGTACAAGTATATAAGTCGTCAAAAATAATAAAGTGATAATACACAAAATTGTTCTTTTATTTTTTAAATATATGCAAATGTACCTCAAAGATTCTCACATGTAAAAAATGCTCATTTATCTTAAAATGATACACTTCTTAGTTTCACCATCTTTGTACTTAGAATTCTATTGATATAGTATATAATTTTAAAATTTTATAATGATTGGATATTAAAGTGGCTTTTAAGTCCTACATAATGTGAGTGTATTAAAGTGAAAGTGGCAGGAAGGATGCAATTATATCCGAGGGGGAAGATTGGGACTTTCGAAAACTAAAGGATGGGACCAAATGTCGGTTTTGAAATCGGTGAGTAGCAAAAGGTGATTTAAATTTTTATACTAGTTTCTCATATTGGACAAGAAACACTCTAGTCCGTATTGGAATGTAAACTAGATTGTAATGAGATTAATAAAATTTTCTTTTCACATAAAATAAATGGATGAAGCACAGTAACGGTGGAAGAGCAAAAACATAATTTAAAGCACGAAAATGACGGATATAGAGAGCAGTATGAAACTGGAGTTGCCAAGCTTGTGTCGAGGGGGGAGGATCCCTTACTGTGCCAATAAACACAACAGATTCTGCTGTGCACCGAAACGGTGCCGTTTACTTTTTTTTTTCTTTTCTTTTTTCCCATTTTTTTTAATTCATAATGTGGTTAGAAACGGAGAGAAAAGGATGAAACAAGAGAATGTGAAAATTCGACTTCAAGTCGGGAATAACAATGAATGAGAACTCAACTCTCAAACTCAATATATTTTCAAAATACTCAAAATCTACTCTACCATTCCAAAGGCATGGCCATATAAAGGCCTTATTACATAATTAAGTTCAACCTTATAATTAAAGTGATTCCTTAGCTGTTGCACTAACTTTAAACGCCTAGTACTCTTCGGATACTTGTAATCTGAAGACGTGCGAGATACTCTCAGAAAGGTATTTGAACTGGCTTTCCAATGCACTTGACCGTTTTGGATTTGGAGTAAAATGAGAAAGTTATGACATAAAAATCAAAGAGTGGTCAGTGATGGCAGTTTCAGCGAATTGCACTGCATCAATTCCATATTTACGTACTTCCCTCCTTTTCATTACCGTGTAATCAATTTTTTTAAAAAGTGATTCCATCTCCTTTCTCTTTTCTTCATTTTATTCTCCTTTTTACAACTTATTTTCTTCCATTAAACAATCTTCCACATCTACAAAATTAATCATATCCTTATGTTTTCTTTTTAAAACTAAATTTGTTGCTACAATTTTATTTTATTTTTGTTCACAACTTCTTTTCTTTCATTCAAAAACAAAAACAAGAACTATGGAAACAAAATTATTTCACATAAATAACAGCTAAATATAACATATAAAATAACTTTGGGGCAATCACCATTAGAGAAACATCCATAATTTATAGGTTTGCTTCCAACTCAAAATCCATATCCAATAAAAATATTCCGAATAGTTAAAAAAGAAATGCATGCTAAACCACACATATAGTAAACAGAGTTTCTTATTGGAGCACTTCATGTCCAACTCAAAATCTCTACAAAATATGATGCATATTAATATCATAAACTGTAAGACTAGAGTTTCAAATGGTCTTGATTTTGATTGTTGCCATTGAATGCATCTCCATTGAAATACATTCCATCAGAATAGTATAAAGATTGATCAAGGGGTGCCTACATGAAAAAAAATAAGACAATTACAACTAGTTCAAGTAAAAAGTTTTGATGTAGTATAAATAGTCATACCATCAACATTTGCGTGAAATTGAGTTGGCTAGTAGTCCTTTGGGGGTACACTTGAGGTGCTGGAGGTGTCAAAGAAGTAACATGTGATGCACTTTGTGTTCCAAGATCCTAAAGTTATTATAAATGTTAATCTTGTAAGCACCAGTAATCATTTGATATATTTTTTCAAAAATATGAACAATAGAGATAGTCTACATACCTTGACTCTTTAATTCGTTTTTTTTTTTTTTTTTTTTTTTTTTTTTTTTTTTTTTTTTTTTTTTTTTTTTTTTTTTTTTTTTTTTTTTTTTTTTTTTTTTTTTTTTTTTTTTTTTTTTTTTTTTCGTTTTGGCTGAAGTTCTACCCAGCTCTTCAGACGCCCCTTTGACCTTTTCATGACAATTTTTTTCTTAAATCCTTTTGATGACACCATAGAAGGGACTATAGGAGAAATTTCTGCAGCCAGACTATTTTCTTGGCCCTCTTCTACTAAACGCATTTCTGTAACCTTTTTGCTCAATTCAGACACTGATTTGTGCACCAAAGAAAATGTGGACTGATAATCGGAAGCTTTGGTCGCCAATCTGATAAGCATCATGAATAACTTTCGATATCGCTCTTTACTTTGAAGCTCGGGATTTTCTTCAACTTCATTACCTGTGCAGTCTTGCACGACGCCAGTTCTCGCTTCTCGTGACCACCGTTTCAGAATATAGTGCTTCGGAAGTAACTTAACATCCAATACATCAAAAACTTTTACAGCATGACAACATATTAACCCCATGGTCTCAAACCTTTGACAACTACATGAAATCATCTTCGTATAAGGATCGTATTGCACTCTCCATTCTCTATCACGATTAAACATCCCAGACATATTCAAATAATGATTCGGTTTCATTCCTATGCTTTATGTGCAGCAACAAACAAAACACACTCTTTCTAAAATAAATCAAAGAGTGATGGTGTATAGATCCTAGAAAGTTGTTTTAACATGGGAGAGCTCTCTAACCTCAATCTAGGCAGTTTTTGGCGTGCCTCAAATTCACACTTCAATTCGCTATATCGTTTTCCCTCTTCAACTTGCTCAAAATTCTGTAAAATTTGTACAATGTTTAAGTGGGGTTTCATTCAACTTTTCATATGAGAATTGACACTCTCACTTAGTTGTGTGCTTCTCATACCAAGTGTGTAAGCGTTCATGTAGCAATGTGCCCGCTTCTCCTTGACACTATACATATGCTTCAACCATTTGTTATTTTGGAGTTTATATTGTACTAATAATGTACTCCAAGCTTCCTCAAACAGTGTAACATCCTCAAAACTATACATGCACCTCCTAAAATCTGTTAAGAAACACGATCCATCCTTCATCAAGTTTCCTAAATGTTTAATGTCGTTTTGCATCAAGTGCCAAGTGAATAAACCGTGAAACGTGTCGGGCATAACCTCACGGAAAGCCTTTGCCATGGCTTGATCTTGATCTGTGAAGACGGTGCGAGGCCTTCTTATGTTCTGTGCTATTTCACCAAAAAGTGTTCGCAATATAACGAAATCTATCCTAGCACTTAGTAAGTAAAAACCCAATCTCGAAGGAAAACTTTGCAGGGCAAATAACTGTGTAGTAAAAACAACCTAAACTAGCCTAAAATCTAAGAAAGCGAGTAAAAGAATTTGTTTTGGGTTTTTGTTTTAAATCCTAGGCAAGAAAGTAATAAGAAATTAAATCAAAGCAAGTAAATTAACTAATCTAGAAAGCAAAGGAATAAATCAAACTAATTAATCTAAGGAAATAAACAAGAACGAAAGCAATTAAGAAACGAATCTAGACTAATAAAGTAAATCTGAAAAATGAAGCAAATAAATCTAACTACGAGAACTTGAAAAACGAAGGAATTGAACACTAAGAAAAACGAATCTAAACTAAGAAAACTAAGGAAAACGAATCTAAACTAAGAACTTGAAAACGAACGAACGAAATTAAGCGAAACAATTACGAAAATAAATCTAGAACTAAAGAAGCAAATAATTCAAGCAAAAGAAAGCAATAAATAACTTACGAATTAAAACGAGAAAGAAGAACACGAAACGAATTGTCTTGAATTAAAACGAACGAAGCAAAGATCCGGATCGAACAAAGAAAACTAAAGCTAGAGTATTTGAATGCGGAAATTAAAAGCTAAACTATGAAAGTAGATGTAAAAAGATGTAAAAGGATGTCTCAAATTCGTCCTAAAAGAGTAGTATTTATACTAGGTATAAAAACCTAGTCATACGAGGAAGTAACTAGCTGGCCGCCCGATCTGGACGATCGTCCAACTGAGTTGGACGGTCGTCCAACTCCATGTTCTGGAAATCTGCTCGAATCGCTTTGGACGCTCGTCCAACTTTGGACGAGCTCGACTGAAACTTTCTGGACGGCCGTCCAGATGGTTTGGACGATCGTCCAACACACCAATCTGACCAACTTCGTCTTTTCTTCATCTTTTTGCCTTTTTCATCCCGTTTCTTCCCATTTGCATCCTTTCGAACTTACAAATACCAAAACTCCAAACAACCAAATCATAGCCATATTTAAACGAAAAGACACAAAAACACTACGAAAACGAATACGAAAAGACGACGAAAAATCCTAACATCTAGACACCAAACATATGCCTCCAAAAATGTTTCGAATAACCATTTAAACGATTTAGCCGTCTCATCATATAAAAGTGCAGCGCCAAAAATTACAGCCCTTCTGATAATTGAAACTTGAAAAGAGAGCAAGTGGTCTATTAGCACGGTTAGTGCAATGTGTGGTATCCAATGATACAACATCGACGAAGTACTCATAGTCAATCAACATTCTTGCATCTGCCCAAAACACATTAGTTATTTGCTCTTCCATATACATTTGATAAACATGATAAAATGATGGATTTTTAGATACATGTTCCTGAAAATATCTCATCAAGCAACCAACTTCACCATATATCATGCTTCTTTGTCTCTTGGATCGAAGATAATTTTTAGCATCCAATATGGTGTAACCAAGGCCATCTCTTCCGCCTGCTTGTCTAGCCATCAAAATAAAGGTTTCTTTTTTATTGATCCCAATATCTTCTGCAAAATCAATTTCATGTGCTTGAACTTCTGTAATTTTTCGCTGAGATGACAACATATGAACTGTCTCTGGAGGTTGGAGAGGGTGATTGTGTTCTTTGAAAAACTCATTTACTTTATATTTGCCATCTCCATAAGCCACCCCCATTCTGACTTTACAATTCGTTCGCGTCTCCAGTCGTGGATTGGTTGTTGCAGAAGATCTTTTGTCGATTTTATGAACACCCTCCTTGCAACAAACGTACTTGTATGATGTTATATGACCACTTTTCTTGTTCTTGTTACAATAGTGTTTCCTAATTCCAAACCCTGCTTTCCCACCATATTGAACCCAAAACGTCCAAGCTTTATCTAAGCTTTCAAATTCCATATCAATTTTAGGTTTGTACTCAAAATCTGAATTAGAATCCATTTAAAAGTCTGCACATATTGGATAAAAGCTGAAAAAACAAACATTAATGCTATTGTATCAAAACACAAAAAGTAAACAGTTTATGAATAGTAAAATATGAAACTTTTGTTGTTCAAGTTGGAAAGAGTTATTGCAAAAGAAATCGCTACTTCTGGTACAAATAATAGATTAAAGTAATTGTTGATCTTTGTAGTGATCTGATGCTGAAGTTTCTTCACATGACTTTTAATAAAAAGTCATTACCATGAAGATATCTGAAGGTAAACTTGATAACGAGTCTATTTCTCGTGTTCAATTGCGCCGCCATTGCTGGATGTTTTTTTTTTTTTTAATTTACAGAGGCAAGGGTTTTTTACAGGGCTCTAAAATTTTAGGGCGGGAATGAAAAGGATGGGAGGTAAATAGGTTCTAATTAACTAGTACTCGCCCACGCGCGATGTGCGACACCGTGAGTTACGAATATTTAATAAGAGCAGCGAAACGGAACGTAAACATAACACACTAAGAGCATATAATGTTAGTGCACTACAACAACACAATATGTTATAAATTTCGAAACACTTCCTTATATACAACATTTGTCGTCCCGACTGATGCTTCAACGTGAGTTACTAAAACAAAAAAACTAAACCCTGAAAAAAAATTAATCCTAAAAAAAACTGAACCCTAAAAGAAGAGACTATTTTGCAAATATGAATAAGAAAAAAATTAAAAAAAAAAAAAAAAAAAAACGTAAAGTCATGTCTTGATTTAAGGGAAAACCGTAAATTATAGCTTGTTTATGAAATTTACATATACGAACAATTAGGTTTTTCATGATTTTTTTAAAGTGACTTATAAATATTGTGTCACCCAATGTATTGTATATTTATTTTATTTATGTTCTATTTTCGGCCCCATTAAACTTTGGCCAATATCTTGTTGTTTTTTTAGACCACTAAGTTAAATAAAAATTACAGAAAAGAAAACGGGAATAAATAGGAGAGAATTTAGCACGTGGCATTAAAGAAAATAAAAGTAAATTGTAAATATTTGCTAAAATACAAAATTACAATTGTTTGAAATACAAAATCAAAATATCAAATAATAGAAAATGAGATGAGAAGTTTTTTTTTTTTTTTTTTTTTTTTTTTTTTTTTTTTTTTTTTTTTTTTTGTGATTCAAAGTATAGCAATATTGGTGCCTATTTGTAGGGAATTGAAAATCATAATTTATGGTATAATTTTTAAATTTTTTTAAATAAATATTTATCTACATTATTTTGAAAATAAGATTTATTTTGATGTAATTATTTCCACCAATAAATATTTGCCAAGTGGCAAGGAGGAAAGAGAAGAGGGGAAAGAGAGAAGAGAAGATGACGGATGATTTTTTTGTGTTTACACTGATTTTTACATTTAGACCCCTGAAATTGTAACTTATTGCAAAATTGCCTCCGAAATCAATGCTAGATTGATAACCGCTATTTTTGTAATCTTATTATATATATATATGGGGGGAAAGAGAAGTAAAAATGAGAGGGGAAAAAAAAAGAAAACAAATAATTAAACGGCACAGTTTCGGTGCACAGCAGAATCCGATGTGTTTATTGGCACAGTAGGGGATCCTCCCCCGAGCTTTTTCTTCAAATTAAGCCCATTTGAAATCAATATGTAGTGCGAATTCTCAAGGGTAAGACCCCCCCCCCCCCCCCCCCCCAGTAAGAACTCATTTCAAATGTTAGCCTAGCTCGCACCATTTGCTAGGCAGGACAGAATCAGGATCAGCTTGGACGATTGACACCTCTAATTACAATCTCAAAATAATATTCTATTTGTCTCTCATACAGTATTAGTTTGGTGAGAGGAATGATACATTTTTAAATAAAACGGAATAAAAGTGATTGATAGTGTGGAAAATGTGGATATGATTGGTAGCTAGTGGAATAAAAACCAATGTAAATCACTGGTGATTGTGTTTGTACATTTGCGGTTTCTTTTTTTCTTTTTATCGTGCCATAAAGAACTCGAACGTGTAACTTTTCATTAGTGTCAAGCGTTATTTGCATATTTACGTGGACTTGGAGCTCATAAGCCAGAAGTTTCGCATCTAATTAATTTAAAATACGCAAAATGCTGAAACTATACTTCTAACAAATTTGAAACTGTATAGAGATTATGTGCTTGATTAAAAGTAATTAATGACTAATCATCAACAATATTAGCAAAAGAACCCAGAAAAATTCTCGACACTTTTAATGCATGCAACTCCTCAATCATTTCTGAATTCCATCTCTTGATTAAAAATATCATCCAAACAACTAAGAAACCCAGAATTTCACAAATCACCAAATCAAAGTTTTCCACATCCCCCCTGTTCTTCTATCTCGTTCTCTCCAACGCCCGGTTCGGATTCTGGTTCCCGGTTCTCAACCAGAATCTGTCCCTCCGCAGTCTCTCCCTCGACCGGAGTTTCAATATTCTCTGCAGCAGTTACTTCCTCTAGTATCTCCGGCAACTCCTGCTCTTTCTCTTCTGTATTCTCCGGCGACTCCTGCTCTTTCTCTTCTGGATTCTCCGGCGGCTGATTTTCCACCTCCGGCATCTTCCGTTCGACGCGGAGGGTGGCGCGGAATTCGTCCTTGCCGACGTAATTTCCCCAACATTCGACGGTGTCTCCTTCCCGGAGTTTGAGGAAGGTAACGAAGTAGTTCCATTCGTCGAAGAAAACGGCGTAATTTTCGGCGGCGTGATTTGCGAAGCGGAGTTTGTACTCGACCCCGAGAGGGTCTTCCGCAGTAATCCGAAGGCAGAAGTACTCCCCCTCCTCCATCAGCTTATCCAGCAGAGTCTTCATCTCTTCGCGGTACTCTTCCATCACCAACGACTGGCACTGATCGCCGACGGTGGCGATGTCGCTGCTGTTGAGCTTCTTCTTGAACAGCCAAATCTTCGGTTTTGGTGGCGGTGGCGGTGGAGTAGCAGCATCTTCTTCCTTCTTTTGTCTCTTTTCCTTGTTCCGTTCCTCCTCCATCTTTAGTCCCTCGTCCGACCTTCGTCTCTTTTCCCTCTTCGCATCTGATGTTGGTGGCTCATTATCCTCATCCCTGAGGACGTAGAGCTGCAAAGTGAATTCTCGTCCTCCTCCGCCGACGTCGTTCCCGTAGCCTAGAACCGTATCTCCTTCCTTCAAGTCGTTCTCGGCCACGAATTGTGCCCATTTACGGTCGAGAGCGTACATTTCCCGGATGATGTAGCGCTTGAACAGCAGTGATGTGTGCTTGACGTTGTTGTTTGGATCGACCATGAAAACCCTAATGCTGGGAGTTTCGTCAAGAGCCGTCTTCAACCTTTTGCCGCAGCGCGTGAACACTAAATGGTCAAGATCTGGGTCGACGTCGGCGTAATCCAGCTTCTTCTCGAACAAGAAATCCACCGCCGCCGGAGTCTCCACCACCGCCTCTGGAATCTTCAGCAGATGTTTGAATTGGAGAGACTTTAACCTAACTTCCTCCGGCGGCTCTATCTCCATCTCTCGTGGATTCTCCGGCGACGAGTTTCTCTCACTAGGATTTACCACTAGGGTGGCTTGGATTTCGTCGTTGCCGTCGAAATAGCCCCAGCATTCGACGGTGACCCCTTCCCTGAGTTTGTTGCGGGAAACGACGTCGCCCCATGCGTTGAAGAGGGCGTACCTTCCGCCGAAATACTTCATGAAGTGGAGTTCGTGGGTTTCCACCATAACCCTAAGGCAGTAGTCCCTCTTCTCCGCCACCACTTTCTCCAGCGCAGTCTTCATCTCGTCCCAGCATTCTTCGATCACCAACTGCCCCAGAACGGGGTTGGCGTCCCTGCTGTCGAGCTTCTTCTTGAACAGCCGAACCGAACCCGGCGATGGAAGAGGCTGTTCCGGCGGAGGAGGAGGAGCATCTTCTTTCGGCGGCGGCGGCTTCCACTTCAGCGCCTTTCTCTTCGTTCTGGCCATTTTAGCAAGTCGGATCTGGGGATTGAAGAAAGAAGAAAAGCGGTTATGTGTTTGTGAATGATTCTGCTTCTAGAGAGAGAGAGAAGTAGAGAGAGAATGAATTGAATGAATGTGTGATGATAAAGGAAAGGGGAAATGATGGGGTTTTAATTATATACTGCACTATACACTTCTCGATCTCTTCTTCTTGAAAAATCGATTGAATAATTAATCTGAAAATTAATTGTGTACTATCATTTTATAACTAACTAGCACTCGCCCCCGCGCGATGTGCGATAACGTGAGTTACGAATACTCGCTCACGCGCGATGCGCGACACCGTAAGTTACGAATATTTAATAAGAGCAGCGAAATCAAACGTAAACATACACACACTAAGAGCAGACAAATATAATGTTAGTGCACTACAACAACACAATATGTTATACATTTCGGAACACAATATTTGCCAAGTGGCAAGGAGGAAAGAGAAGAGGGGAAATAGAGAAGAGAAGATTTCGTATTATTTTTTTGTGTTCACACTGTTACTTGTACTATTTAGTTTTAGACCTCTGAAATTTTCATTTATTGCAAAATTGACCCCGAAATCAATGCAAAATTGAAAACTGCTAAAATTGTAATCTTTATATATATATATATATATATATATATATATATATATATATATATATATATATATATATATACTAGATTTTGCACCCGTGCAATACACGATAGCTAACGTGTTAAGAAATTATGATTCAAAAATATGTGATGAATTCAACTTAAAATGGGAGTAGGTATGCCGCTGGGTGGGATTTGGACCGAGGTTGGTCTGGTTCAGGTCCAAATATGAAATTTTGGATTTGGGCCCGTATTCGGTCCAAATCAATCTGATCTAAAAAATCAAATTCACGCTCAATTACGTCAAATTTAACGGATCTCGAGTTTAGTACTGGATCTATATTTTTAAACTTAAAAGTATTAAAAATCAAAAGCAATAAGAATAAATAAATCCGAAAATAAATTATAATTGAAAAATGAAATAGGTTATAGATTAGAAGAAGTATTAAAAATATTGGAATTTGAATTATATATTAGGTATTAGAAATATTATTACTCCATATATAGGAATAGCTTTCCTATATTAATAAAATATTATGGTTCCAACCCAGGATCAATTATATTTAGGAATAACCTCTGCATTATGATAAATCATATTTTTTTTTTTCAGTCTCGTCTTAAGGATTTATGCCTCCATATAGGAATAAATTACAATTATGTATAAAAATATAATATATAATATCCTTACAAAAAAATAAGATGACATTATCGATGGTTGATTGAAAATATTTTAGTTTTGTGGTTGTCACTATTTCCTTCAATCCGCATGTATGTAATGGACATCTACATATACACCATATAGTCAAAGTAAAAAGGATTTCAATTTGACGTGAATGTATAATTTAGTCAAATTTATATTAATTAAGTATATAAACATGTTAAATGTATCATATGATGTACGTATTCAATTAATTTTTTATTTTTTTTTAAAAAAATAATCTTTCTATGTAAACTCTACATAAGAATAATCTTCTTATAAGAAAAATTCTTCAGGTCCTAACAATATGATTGTATGGAGATTTTACTGCACTCCCCCGTCCACCGAATAATGTGTGTTTCTATATTTTAGACTTCACATATATTCAAGAAACGCACATCATTCAACGGGACTGATGGAGTATATATAATTTGATTTGTGGGCTAGATCTAGTTTTGTAAAAAAAAAAAAAAAAAAATCTAGATATGAGTCCGAAATTTTTAATTAAGTGATGTCTAGATCCGATCCAAGTCTATCAAATTCAAAATTTTGACGACCCAGGTCTTACCCACAGATCTGGACCATCGAATTTGGATAGAATTGTAAATTCAATGTCAAACCTATATGTGAATTTCTGCATTATGCAATTTCAAATTATAATGTTATAATTAAAATAATACTACAAGCGTCTCATTTTATTAGAACTCTCTTATAAACTCTTCAAATAAGTTTATCCTAGCTAATTACTCACTTTGTATATATTCAAATAAATAAGGTTTTAGACTTAGAACATATAAAGTGAAAATAAATATTACAAAAAATATATATGAACTTCTCAGCAATGCTTGTTCTTCTCCACCCTATATTTCTAGTTTTCCTTCTACGTTAGTTATGCAAAGCAAATTCAAGGGAAGAGAAAACAATCGGAGCATTACTAATCAATTTATTAGTATCATAAAAATACAAATAATAAAAACTCAAAGTACCCTTTCTACCCCTATGTTAATATAGAGATGGTTTTAAAATGAATATTTTATCGATATAGAACACTCATCTCGATAAAATGATTTGAACCACTTCATCTAAATAAAGGGTATTTTCTCTCTTTTATCCAATACGGAATCGACGACCTATACCTTATGTATAAGTAAGAAGCATTTTTGGATTTGAACTGAAGAAAACAAAGAAACAACTTTGCAGCACCAACAAAATACGATACTTATAGCCGTAGAATTGATGGAAATGGTCATTTGTCCGATAAAATAGTAAATTCATGGAATTCAATTGCAGCAAATGTCAAAATTTAATTTGTGGATATTTATTTATATAATATTTACCTAGTTACTAATTGATTATATTTGATTTCACTCCAATTTAATAAACTACGATGATTTAAATTAACTTTATCTAAATTATTGAATTGCACCAATGATTAATAAGGAATTTATATTTTATAAAAGTTATAATCACTATTGATGTTTTTTAAATTAATGTTACTGTATAAATTTATAACATTAAAACAATTTTCAATTTTGAATACTCCAAGTTAAATTTAACTTTATTTAAATATTTTTATACATAAAAAGTAAATAATTAAATATATACTATATATCAGTTGGGAAATAATTTGTCGTCCGTACATTATTTTTCTAAAACTATATTAAAACTACTTTTGTTGATTTTTTTTTTATAATGCTATTTTTTTAAAGAAAAAAGAAAAGAAAACTACAACCAATCCATTTTTTTTTTAATTAACGTGGGTTTTAAAAGAAAAATAGGCGAGATATGGTGCATTTAATTTCCAAACGCATGTATGTTAATAATAAACTTTGAATTTTCTTTTAATTACAAAATTTTCATTGATAACTAATTTGCAATTGATTTTCAATTTTAAACTCCCTCTTTATCATAGCTAGATTTTGCACTCGTATGATGCACGACAAGATATATGTTTTATATGGAGTATTTAACTAAACTTTAAATTTTCACTTTTTAAATAGTACTATGTCATTTAGTTTGGGCATTACCTTATTCCATGTAGTGGTATAATTCATTGACGGGCATTCATCTACAAGATATGAGCATTATAATGAAATTACAACTCACGTGACAGTGATATAATTAAGAAAAATTCTTATAGAGATATTCTCTAAAAATAAAAACTATTACAGTGTCACATCAACCCAAAGGTCCCAAACACACTATATGTGCTAAAAATGGGTGAAATGACGTTTTTTTTTTTTTAGTTTACCGTTATACAAAGAGTTCCATTCATAGAAATTTTATGACTTTTTTTAAACATAAGTCAATTAATTGAAAAACACTCAACTTTGTTCTAAACCCAAATTCAAATTTCTTAATTGTATTAGCACATAAAAATAATTATTATTTAACTCACGTACAAATGTCTGTGTATTACTTTCTTGTGATCTCGATGTGTGTAGTGTAATGAATTGAAATTGATTGGTAATTTTTTTTTCATTTTGTACATAATATTTAATTATAAATGTTATCTTCGTGTAATACCCAAATTAAAACACATTAATTGGAATTAGAAATAAAATCTATATATATATAAAGAGATTACAATTTTGGCAGTTTTCAATTTTGCATTGATTTCGGGGTAAATTTTGCAATAAATGAAAATTTCAGGGGTCTAAACCTAAAAACTATAATTTAGGTATCTAAAACTAAAAACTATGGCCCAGTGTGAACAAAAAAAATCATCCGTCATATTTTCTTCTCTCTCTCCCCTCTTCTCTTTCCTCCTTGCCACTTGGCAAATATTTATGGGTGGAAATAATTACATCAAAATAAATCTTATTTTCAAAATAATGGAGATAAATATTTATTTAAAAAAATTAAAAATTATACCATAAATTATGGTTTTCAATTCTCTACAAATAGACACCAATATTGCTATACTTTGAATTAAAAAAAAAAAAAAATCTTCTCATCTCATTTTCTATTATTTGATATTTTGATTTTGTATTTCAAACAATTGTAATTTTGTATTTTAACAAATATTTATAATTTACTTTTATTTTATTTAATGTCACGTGTTAAATTCTCTCCTATTTATTCAAGTTTTCTTTCCTGTAATTTTTATTTAACTTAGTGGTCTAAAACAATAAGATATCGGCCAAAGTTTAATGGGCCCGAAAATAGAACAGAAATAAAATAAATATACCATACATTGGGTGACACAATATTTATAAGTCACTTAAAAAAATCATGAAAAACCTAATTGTTCATATATGTAAATTTCATAAACAAACTGTAATTTACGGTTTTCACTTAAATCAAAACATGACTTTACGGTTTTTTTTTTTTTTTTTTTTTTTTTTTTTTTTTTTTTTTTTTTTTTTTTTTTTCCTTCTTTTCTTATTCACATTTGCAAAATCTCTTTTTTTTAGGGTTCAGTTTTTTTCAGGATTCATTTTTTTAAGGGTTTAGTTTTTTTGATTTAGTAACTGACGTTGACGCATCAGCCGGGACGACAAATGTTGTATATAAGGAAGTGTTCCGAAATGTATAACATATTGTGTTGTTGTAGTGCACTAACATTATATTTGTCTGCCCTTAGTGTGTTATGTTTACGTTCCGTTTCGCTGCTCTTATTAAATATTCGTAACTTACGGAATCACGCATCGCGCGTGGGCGAGTACTAGTGTCATTAGAAAATTTACACATTTTATGGAAGTTGGAGTTATTGATTGATTTTAATTAAAATCCAACTCACCAAATTTATATATTATACATAATAAGTTTTCTTCGATTTTTAGAATGATTATAACTTAATAATATTTATTCTAATTTTAGCATATAATATATCAATTTAAAGATCTTTTTTATACTCTTTAATTGAAGATACATATTGTATATGTTATTTATATTGAAAATTAAAAAAAAAAAAAATTACAGGAAAACAATAAAAAATAAAAATTATAAAGATAGAGAGAAAAAGAATAAAAATATTTTTCCAATAAAGCAATAACCGTATATATATGAAGAGAAAGAAGAATTGTTGTTTTTTTTTTAAACATTAGAATTGATTTAATTAAGACATTTAATTAGTAATTTTGCAAAAAAAAAACACAGTCCAATTGTAAAAAATACCATATTATTTACATTAATTACAACATTGTCACTCTAACTACTTTTCAATTTATTTCTCAACTGAAAACTCCCTCTTTATATATATACAGTGTTCTAAAAGACACCGCCTAGGTCCGCCTAGGCGGCGCCTAGGCGCTAGTCAGTACCTCGCCGCCCGACTAATAAGTAATCCACCTAGGCTCTATGAGATACCCAACGAGCCGCTCTTGTAGCTTAATCAATAGTCTTTATGTGTTAATTAATTTATGTTTAGGCAAACTATGCTACTCTATGTATGATTTTGGATTTATAATTATGAAACTAACATATCAATTGTCATAGTATGTGTATTTATTATAAATTTGGCAACAATATTGTAAGAATAGTAAAAATAAGCATTATAGTTCGAATCCGCCTAGCGCCTAGGCGCTAGTCACCCCTCCACCGCCCGACTAGCGCCTAGCGCTTTTTAGAACATTGTATATATATAGATACAAGTAGCTAATTTTCATCTCCCGCTCTCAATTAAAGGAATTGTAGACATTTCACGCAAGAAGCGCATAAATATGGATTCAAAGAGACTTTTCAAAAGGATCAAGAGAAGGGGACCTATGGTTGGCGTTGTGCTCTTGTGCCCATCCTTCACCAAAATCAGAGTAAGCATTTATATGTATTTTTAATAAATGTTGTTAATATAATTTCAAGCATTATGTAATTATTATTATTTTTTGTAGGGGTGGGAAAACGGTCACAAATTTACGGTTACCATTTTGGGCATTTTTTCGGTGCGATTAACCGATTTTTTCGGTGCGGTTAACCGAACTGCACCGAATTCCCACCCCTAATTTTTTGGTTTGGAAGGGTAATATCTACAGGGGCCCACTTAAAAGTGAAAAGGAAAGGGCTTACCCCGAATATCATTCTCTCTTGATTATCGGCTATGGAACCGAGAGAGATATTGACTACTCGTTTGGTGAAGAACGCATATAGAGATGAATGTGATGGAAAAAAGTGGGACGTTGAAGGATTTGCAAAGATTGCTTTTACCGCAATTGAAGAATTTTACGCCTCAACTGGAACATATCGTTCGACCACAAAAAGAGCACGACGGTAGAAGAAAACAATTTGGTATTCAAACATTGCAAGGAATTGCTTTAGTGAGTCATTGAGCTAAATATTGAGTTACAGTGCTTATTTTGAGATTGATGGTGTGATCATGTGGTATAGACTATAGATTGTTATCACATTTATTTGGAATGAACATTAGGTAGATATCGAAATTGAAACTTTGAAGGTTATTGGGATTTTAGAAAGTTGATATCTTTAATTGAAAGTTAAATATTTTGTTTAAGAGTATAACATGAAATGATCCTATCAGCTGAATAGATTAGGTTTATCTTTGTTGCATGCAACCATTTTATAACTACGTGACTATATTCTACTCAACACAATAATATCCAGAAGCTTATCATATGCATCCCCATTTTCTCTCATCCATTGTAATGCTAAATATCTCCCTTGTTGACATTGCAAACATTTTCGCAGACCAATAAAAGAAAAGAAAATAATGAAGAAAGAAAAAATAAAGCAGAAAAAAACAAATATAACGCACAAAGAACAAAATATAAAAAACTACTCCATATAAACAAAGAAGAAAAAATATTATCAACCAGAAACGAAAATAACTCTGCTAAAAGAGGAGAGGAGGAGGGAGAGTAAGTGGAATCCACGTGTAGCATCTAGATTAGGGGTGCATCCAGGGGCGGAGCCACCTTATGAGGTGGTGGGGCAATTGCCCCACCTCAAATTTTTGGTATTAGTACTAATTATGTATAATTTTATACAAATTATGTATAAATTTGAAAAATTACTCATCTTTTGCCCCACCAAAAATTAAAAAATATAAGGGGAAAGGTAAAAAAAAAATTTGCCCCCTCTTACTCGAGGGGCCTGGCTCCGCCACTGGGTGCATCCCTCTTTGCATGAGCCATGCAATTGTGGAGGGAAAACCAATAGTTTGAGCGGAAAAATGGGTGATTTCACTTTAATATATATATATGGATAGAAAACTGCCTACCTAAAATTAAAAGAGTTTGTGTTTTCTAATTGAATTTCAAAAATACAACCAAACAAAAATAATAATATATGATCAATAAATCATTCTGTCATATATGATCGTTGATGGTTAAAGTATATAAATCGACAAGTATAATAAAATATGCATGGATAAATCATTCTTTTAATTTATACTCCCTCCGTTCCACTTATAAAAGAATTTTTTTAGCATGAAAATTAAAACTAGGTGATAGTACATATACAAGTTTGTTAAAGTGATATCAGAATATGGTTTTATTGGGTTAAAATTAACTATTTTAAGAAAGATGTCTATATGAATGAGACGTCCCAATAAGAAAAATGTTATTTTATAAGTGGGACCGAGAGTATTACCTAAACGCTAACTGCAAAATCATATCTTTAATTTATAACTAACTGCAACTGCAAACATATTAGTAATTGGCAACTCAACAAGATTGCCTTCTAAATTCATCCCTACATAGGGAGTATTCACGTTAGGCTATGTGTGCCTGCCCTGACCGAGATATTTGGAGGCGATTCCGTACTACGGTTCAGTGGAGGAACTTTACGACGCCCTTGGGGAAATGTGCCTGGTTCCGTAGCTAACCGAGTAGCTGTCGAAGCATGTGCAAAAGCTAGCTCGTAACGAAGGATGTGATCTTGTTGCTGAGGGTAATGAAACTAGGTAGCTGCGCTTGTGAGGTATGGAAAGAAATCATGTTTGTGTTTAAAGCAGTGGATAAATAATGAAAAGTTATATTATTACATTCATGGGGTCGAATATTATTAAGAACAACTCTCTTGTAGTAGCATATGTATATGTCATTGAATATTCAGGGTGAAGCAGTTTTCTTGCAGTGGTTCTCGAGCCATTCCACGTAACGCTCTTCGGCCTGGCAACCCGAGAGCTCGATCCTGTACAAGCTAAACAAAAGAAAAAATGCAAAATCCGAAGCTCAGCAAAATGTATATATGCAAGTAAAATGAGAACGAAGCTAGCTAGCTTCGGTGAGAGGAAGAGAAACTGAGAGCAAATGTCAATGCATCGACCTTGACACGCTCAAATTAGGATCTCTTAATGTTTATTGTGAGGCTGATGGTAAAGAAAATAAGGACTAGTTAGTAGTCGAACGATTTGAAAGAGTATACTCCACTGTGGGCATCCAACCTACACAAGTCCTTCGAAAGGCATACGTGATCAATAAGAGGATGCACCAGCGGCAGTAACGAAAGCTGATAATGACACATACCTGTGTAGTCCAAAGAACAGTCAATTTGAAAGGATACCAAAGCTACAAGAAACCTAACTAGTCCAAAGAATCACAACATTATCTGTTGAGAATTGAAACTCTCGATCTAACTCTCACGTTTGGAATCGAAAATACTACGCAAAACGAAGAAATCAAAACGAAAATGAGCCCGGATTTACGTGGTTCGGTAGCTAGTACCTACGTCCACGGGAGAAGAAGAGATCTACTTTCACTATGAATCAAATCTCCAGAATTACAGCAGCTGAAAGAAAGAAAATCACTGCATGAATATATGCAGAAACCCCTAGCTAAGAACCCTAACTAGAACACACACTTTTCTCTCCTTCTTGCTCGCTCTCTACTGCAAAACTGAACTTCAACCGTGCGCCTATGGATTCAGATTCAAGCTATGTAACCGCCTCAATCCATCTACACCGTAGCTGCAATCCAACGGCTCACAATCAGTGGTCCCCCATCGATAAGCTTGTGCAGCAAGCATGCATGAGTCAGTTACAATCCTAACTAACTACTTCCATGTCAGCTGCCACATCATCCTCTTTATACACATGGCAAGAGTTGATTTGTCACACAAACTTAACAATCTCCACCTTGACTATCAACTCATAGATCCAGCTTCACTCTTCTTCTCCATCCCATTCCCCTTTCACAGAGAATTCAACCCCACCAAATTCAAGCAATGCTTGAACTTAGTAGATGGTAGAGCTTTAGTGAGCATGTCTGCAGCATTGTCTTCTGTAGACACCTTCACCATTGTAACCACTCCCTTCTCAACCTCATCTCTCACAAAATGCAATCTAACATCTATATGTTTTGACCTTTCATGAAAAACTTGATGCTTAGCTAAGTGGAGAGCACTCTGATTATCACAATGAACTGGAACAGATTCTTGCATCACACCAAACTCAGCAAGAATTCCCTTCAACCAAATCCCTTCCTTCACTGCCTCAGTAACAGCCAAGTACTCTGCTTCAGTAGTAGATAGAGCTACAACAGATTGTAGGCATGACTTCCAACTAACTGCAGATCCAAAGAGTGTGAATATCCATCCAGTCTGTGATTTCCTTGTGTCCAGATTTGATGCAAAATCTGAATCCACAAAACCAACCAATATTCCCTTTGAAGAATCCACTTCCTTTCTGTATAAAATCCCAACATTTGAGCTCCCTTTCAAGTACCTCAAAATGTACTTTAAAGCTTCCCAATGCTGTTTACCAGGATTAGCCATATACCTACTTGCAACACTTATTGCATGAGCAATATCAGGTCTTGTGCAAACCATAGTGTACATCACACTGCCTATAGCATTAGCATAAGGCACTGCACTCATTTCCTTCAGCTCCTTATCATCCTTAGGCCCTTGACTCACACTGAGTTTAAAATGCTGAGCTAAAGGGACAGAAACTTCCCTTGACTCATGCATTCTAAATCTCCTCAGAACCTTAAGTATATATCCATGTTGTGTAAGACACAACACACCCTTTTCCCTTATCCTGTGAATATCAACACCAAGTATTCTCTTGGCAGGCCCTAAGTCTTTCATGTCAAATTCAGAACTCAAATCTGCTTTAACTTTCTCCACCTCAGATAGACTACTACTTGCCACCAACATATCATCAACATATAACAGCAAATATGCAATAACAGACCCATTCACTCTCTTAAGATATACACAACTATCATAAAGAGATCTAGTGAATCCAATTCTAACTACATGTTCATCAAATTTCAAGTACCACTGCCTTGAGCTCTGCCTTAAACCATAAAGAGATTTTTTAAGCAAGCATACCTTGTCTTTAGCACCTTCTGCATTCAGACCTTCAGGTTGCACCATGTAGATAGTCTCCTTCAAATCACCATGCAGAAATGCTGTCTTGACATCCAGTTGATGCAGTTCCATGTCCAATTTTGTAACCAATGCAAGTAGTATTCTAATTGAGCAGTGTTTCACAACAGGTGAAAATACCTCATTGAAATCTACTCCTTCTCTCTGAGTAAAGCCCCTAGCAACTAACCTTGCCTTGTACCTTATCCTTTCTTTATCAGTCATCTCTATTTTCTTCTTGTAGATCCATTTGCAACTGATAAGCTTCTGTGATTTAGGCCTATCTACCAGAACCCAGGTGTTATTCTTCTCAAGTGAGCTAACTCCTCATCCATAGCTTCCACCCATTTGGTCTTATCTGCACATGACACTGCTTCCTTATAATTTCCAGGTTCACTACACTCCACATTCTCTGCAACACTAAGAGCATAGTAGATCATGTCTGCATTGCCAAATCTACTTGGTGGTGTTATGTTTCTCCTCACCCTATCTCTTGCCAGCAGATAGTCCCTCAAATCATCACCATTTTCTTGTTCTGGATCAGCAACAACATCCTCATCCTCATCAGTGTCTTGCACCTTGAAATCATTCCAAGTCTCCACCTCAACTTTTGCAGATTCATTCCCATTTTCTTTATTACTCAAATATGGCATTTCATGCTCTCTGAACACAACATCTCTAGAGATTAGTACCTTTTGATTCCCAACCTCAGTGCACCAAAGCTTGTAGCCTTTCACTCCTTTGGGATATCCAATCAAAACACATTTGAGTGCTCTTGGTTGCAGCTTATCCTGCTTTAAATGAACATATGATCTGCACCCAAACACTCTTAGATAGTTGTATCCAGTAGACTTTCCAAACCATACTTCATCTGGAATTCTGTTTTCAATAGCAGTTGAGGGGCACTTGTTGATTAACACACATGCTGTATTCACTGCCTCTCCCCAGAACTTGTTTGGTAAACCTGATCCAAACAACATACATCTAACTCTTTCAAGTATTGTCCTATTCATCCTCTCAATGACTCCATTCTGCTGTGGATTTGCTGGTACAGTTCTATGTCTCTGTATTCCCTTTCCCTTGCAGTAACTCTGAAACTCCTCAGATACAAACTCAAGCCCATTATCTGTCCTGAGGCACTTCAATGTTGTGCCCTTCTCATTCTCAACTTCAACACACCATTCCTTAAATCTGTGCATTGCTTCAGTTTTAGACTTGAGTATGTAAACCCACAACTTCCTTGAGCAATCATCCATGATACTCATGAAATACTTGCCCCCACCTATAGTTTCAGTTCTGGAGGGGCCCCAAAGGTCAGCATATGCATAATCTAGAGGAGAACTGGATGTGTGAGTGCTCTGTTTAAAAGGTTGCTTCCTGCTTTTGCTCAAGATGCAACACTCACAGTCATCCAATTTAGAATCAGTACAATCCAACAAACTTCTATGGATCAGCTGTTTCAATGATTTCTCCCCCACATGTCCCAATCTCCTATGCCACAAATTCACATCAACTTGCACACTGACCTCTACTTCACCAACAACAGACACAGCATCTAAGTAGTACAGGCTCTGGTTTCTAAAACCCTTCATTACCACAACATCATTCTTCACCACATGCATAACTCCACCCTCTGACTTGAAGCTAAAACCCTTAGACTCTAACATGCCCAAGGAAACAAGATTTCTCTTCAGTTTAGGAATATACCTTACTTCAGTCAAGATTTTGATGTCTCCATTATGCAGCTTGATCTTGATGTTGCCTATGCCTTCCACTACACATGTCTGGTCGTTTCCCAGTAGAACTGAGCCCAATCTCTCCAGTTTCAAATCAATGAACCACTCTTTGTGAGGGCACATGTGAAAGCTGCATCCAGAATCTAAGATCCATTCATTCCCTGTCACTGTATCAATGACATTCAAGGCTTCGGCTCCCTCACACTTCTCTGTGACTTCTGCAGATCCTGGTTTTGCCTCCCTCTGTGCCTGCTTCTTCTTGAACACGAAGCAATCTTTCTTGAGATGACCAGGTTTCTTGCAGTGGAAACATTTTCTTGTTTCCTTTTCTGTGGAATCCCTTTCCTTCTGTGATCCACCCTTCTTTGAATCCTGACTGGCCTTCTTGAACTTAGATCCCTTTTGATACTTGGCCTTCACATTCAAACCTTCACCCACACTCGATTCAGATCTACCATCAACTTGCCTCTGCAGTTCCTTACTTCTCAAGGCATTCTGGACCTTCTCGAGTGTGACCGAAGCGTCCCTTCCATAGAGCATTGCATCCTTCAATTGCTCGAAAGATTTTGGCAGAGAATTGAGAAGTATGATCGCCTTGTCTTCATCATCGATCTTCACATCTATATTCTCCAAATCATCGAGTAATTTGTTGAATTCATCGAGCTGCTCCAGCACTCCCTTCTCTTCCACGATCTTGTATGAATACAGCCTCTGTTTCGCATACAATCTCGATGTGAAAGATTTCGCCATGTACAGAGATTCAAGCTTCGTCCAGATCGCTGCCGCCGTCTTTTCCTTCGCCACTTCCCTCAAGACCTTATCTGATAGGCATAGGATCAAAGCACTATGGGCCTTCTCCGCGTTCTCAGCTTGTTTCTCCGTGAGAGCAACTCCCTTCTTTGCATCATCTTCTTCCTTGATGGCATCTGCTAGACCTTGCTGCACCAGAAGCGCCTTCATCTTAATCCGCCATAATCCGAAATCGTTCGTGCCATTGAATTTCTCCGCCTCGAACTTCGCCGTCGACATCGCGAGCAGATCCGATCCCAAGCTTCCCACAGACGGCGCCAATTGTTGAGAATTGAAACTCTCGATCTAACTCTCACGTTTGGAATCGAAAATACTACGCAAAACGAAGAAATCAAAACGAAAATGAGCCCGGATTTACGTGGTTCGGTAGCTAGTACCTACGTCCACGGGAGAAGAAGAGATCTACTTTCACTATGAATCAAATCTCCAGAATTACAGCAGCTGAAAGAAAGAAAATCACTGCATGAATATATGCAGAAACCCCTAGCTAAGAACCCTAACTAGAACACACACTTTTCTCTCCTTCTTGCTCGCTCTCTACTGCAAAACTGAACTTCAACCGTGCGCCTATGGATTCAGATTCAAGCTATGTAACCGCCTCAATCCATCTACACCGTAGCTGCAATCCAACGGCTCACAATCAGTGGTCCCCCATCGATAAGCTTGTGCAGCAAGCATGCATGAGTCAGTTACAATCCTAACTAACTACTTCCATGTCAGCTGCCACATCATCCTCTTTATACACATGGCAAGAGTTGATTTGTCACACAAACTTAACATTATCGTATGTTAAAATGCTAGAAGTACCATATTACTGGTGGCCAGTATGCACGCCAACATTTCCACCTTAGTGATCACTGTCAATACTAGCTTAACATTAAGCATCGGGAAGCTGATTGTCTGGATACGGAAATTGAACGAAATGCTAAATAGTTGAAAGCATATTCAACGTGAATGGTGGTGACATAGAGCCTCGTAAGTTCCAGCATAGCAGGATCAAAATTTCAACCATAATCTCGGGGAGTCGTCCATTGGTATAACCTTGCCATTTTTGCAACAAATTTCATAAATATTATGTTGAACCTTGACGTGAACAACGTGGAACATTCAGAAGATATTAGCCTATACGAAATCAACAAGGAACAGTACCAAGAGTTGGACGTTATTTTTTGAGGAGTGAGGATATAAGTAACAAGGGAGAGCTATTTGCGGTTTCAACACAACCATGGATACAGCAACAGTCACAACCATCGACCCCTTTCTGAATTCACACCATCTGGATCTAAATATGTTCTCTCCCAAAATGCACCTGATATGCTTCAAGAAGTGGTAATTCAGCGAATCTCCTTTAAAATGCACCAAACTATATGCACTTCAGATTATCTTATACACACCACAACATTTTTAGGACAAACCTAATGAAATATCGCATTCCTCAAAAGTAACTATATCTTTTCACCCTGTTTCCCTCTTCCATCTGAAAATTCCAACCTATCATTCCTCAAATGTTCCTGTAGATAATAACCAAACTAGCCAACAAGAGAAATACCTTGGCAGATCACACGAAACGAATAATGCTATTCCTTCATCCCCCTCCGGCCTAAGTCTTATTCAATCTCCCATCTTGAGCGACTCTTTAAAGTACCGTCAATTGAACATCAAAACTCAAATTGCACACTCTACCAATCTCCACTCAATCAGTACCAGCTGCTCTAAAGTCATCAGATTTAGTAACAAACATCAAGCAATTAGGTGACTGTTAGACTCATGTTCGTTTTAAAAAACATAATTAGTTTGCCTAGTGTTAGGCGAACAAAAGTTCTTGAGAAAATCTAAGTGGCTTGGATGCATGAGAACTAGAATTCTTGTGCAAAGAAATTTAAGTGATGAAAACTAACATTTTTTCTTTCTAGAAACTTCTTTATGATACAAAAAACATTAATGCTAGGAGAACTCATAGTGACACCAACACATAAACAAATGAGCTTATTTATGATTAATTTTTATGTTATAGCACTAATGAACTGGTTAATGCACGATTCAGCCTTTAAGAATGAATTTGAGGGTCAAAGAACCTGGAACAGCAACAGAAGTTCGTAAATCCTTGGACAATGCATCCAGTTGCTCTTTTGTTGGCACCTAGATCAATTGAAGCCAGAAAACTAGAAGATCAAACTGAAATCATCATCAAACACAAAAAGAATGAGATTTGAAATTATCGGCTTCATAAGTAAATGCCAACTATGAAGATGGCAATGTAAAAAAACCCACCAACTTTTCTATTTATTCATATAAGTTGGACAGTACTCCAGATAATATACAGACAAAGAAACATACGCACTCCATGAACATGCATATCACCTTTCCTGTTAAAAGAAGCAACAACAGACCTTCAGGCAATAGTTCTGGTAAAAATTTCTGACATTCAGGAGAATTACCTAGAAAATAAATTGCACTAACACGTGTTAAAAAGCAGTGAAACATAAATTCTTCATGAACTATTAAAGATATCTCATGGTATATGTATTACGAAACTACAAGGATCTTTCAATTTTAAGTCAGTCAAAGGGTGAGTAACTCTTCTGGATCAAGTAATGATGTTTCCCACAGTAAACCTGTCATTCCTCTCCTCCGACCAAGAACCTAATGAAAACATTCCAACAAAACTAGGACCCTAGTTGTCAAATTCCATAAATATTGAGAAAAAAATGTTCAGGGAGGCATGAAGACGAGGAAAAGCTACAATATGATCAGCAATGTTTCGCAGCTGAACCTTTCGCGTTCTGATTTTAGTTTTTTATGCGCTCCTACAACAAATATGTATATACTGACCAGTTAAGATCATTATAACCAAGAATAAATGTTTGTTCCAGCTATTAAAACAAGCTAAAATGAGGTTACGTGCCTACTTAATATAGCTTTAGCCTAGTAAACGGGACCTGCTGTTCTGAAATTAATTCCTCTAGCTGAGAATGAAGATCCTAAAAGGAATGAAACTTATCAAAACATTAGCAAATGGAGTAGAACTTAGCACCTTGATTCCCAAGCAGAGCACAAGGAAAACAAGTTACAATCACAACTCTTCATCAAGAAGATGCTAGTAAAAATAGAAGAGAATGGCAATATCTGCCTTCCAAGAATTTTTTTTATAAGATCGTAAATACAACACTTTCAGCCATGTGTAAGCCCCTGGACAAAAACTCCGCGCCAGGAATCACCGACTCCGTTCGGAAAGATAGATATCAAAGCTAAGGACAAAACAGGTCTATTTGATAGTCATCCTCAACTCCAACCATAATCACCATATACCTATAATTCACTTGTCAACATATAAAACCGAAACTTTCGTCTCATTAATTAGTTATCTCAGTCAAAGAGTAAATTAGGCTGATCTTAACTAAAGAAAGAGGAGTTCATAATCTTACAGCATCAAAAGCCTTGCTGCTTCTAAAATAAACTCAAGAAGATATCATTGAATTAAGTAAAACTAAAGCATCCATAATCTACTATTTGCTCCTCATACTCTTTTTCCTATTATGCAATACAATATTCTTAAAAAAATGCAATTTCCTTAAACTCAATTATGCCATCCATACTATACCTAGTTAAAATCCCATTATCGAGTCACAAACAACTAAGAGGTCAAGAAATATAACTTTACTAACAAGGACAATGTAATAGACGAGGTAATCGGATGTAGCAGAGCTTCCGGAAAATGAACTCCATGAACTAACAAAGTAGAATGAACAAACAACCAAAGTGCTCCATGAGCCAAGGAGAAAGAGGGGAAAATTAAATTACAAGACATGGAAATGGCTCGAAACCAGCTGATCGAAATGTGGAGGCATGGCTGTAAAACCTATCATAGAACAGATACTGAGAAATCGTAGAGAGGAAATGGATAGAATTTCATTCAAATGAAGAAGAATGGTACAGTAACCAAAAACCTTCAACTAATTTATGTTAATCACTGTGTATATATACAGTGATTAACTAGAAAATGCTGACGTGTACTGATACAAAGCAAACTAAAGCGTACAGCGTTTCTACAAGTAAAAAACACGACTCCATCCTACACCGCTAGATCAAAATACTGGATCTACGGCTATTATTATGACACGTGTACAAAAACTAAAGGAAAACAAGAAACCCTATTTTAACACAAAACTTCATCTTCTTCATTCTTCAATCACGTACTCTTCACCATCTCCATGCAAAACTTCATTCACCCTGTTCATCACAGCTTCTACCTCAGCAGTTGAGCTTGAATCTCTACACCCCCCCCTCAAGATGGAATTGGTGAAGATCCAACAATCCCATCTTGGACAGTAAGGATAAGAAACGAGGAGAGGCTAGAGATTTAGTTAAAAAATCAGCTAATTGATCAACGGAAGAAACTGGAGAAGGAACTAGAAGCCCAGAAACATACTTCTCGCGTACAATGTGACAATCCATTTCTATATGCTTTGTCCTCTCATGGAACACATTGTTCTTGGTTATATGAATGGCTGCCAAATTGTCGCAGAAAAGAGGAAATGGGAGAGAGATAGGAACCTGGAAATCATGGAGAAGATAAGAAATCCAGACCAATTCTCTAGTGGTGAGGCTGAGTGCCCTATACTCAGCCTCTGCTGTAGAAGCAGCAACGGTTTGTTGCTTCTTACACTTCCACGATATAAGCCCATCACCCAAAAAGATGCAGTAGCCAGTCACTGAACGTCTTGAATCAACACATGTACCCCAATCTGCATCTGAAAAGGCTCGAATTTGCATATCACATGAAGATGCATAGAACACACCTACAGATGGACTGCCCTTGAGATATCTAAGCACATGCAAAGTTGCTTTCCAATGAGAAGATCTCGGCTTAGCAACGAATTGACTAAGCTGTTGCGAGGCAAATGTGACATCTGGACGTGTAAGATTAAGATATAGAAGCTACCCCCACAAGCCTTCTATACGGTTCAGGGTCTGTAAGCAGATCACCATCATATCTTGAAAGGACAAGACCAGGAGGAAAAGGTGTAGAAGCAGGCTTACACCCCATCAAACCAGCTGAGGAAATAAGATCTAATACATACTTCCTTTGGTTAAGAGCAATCCCTTTTTTTCCTCTGGCTACTTCCATTCCCAGAAAGTATTTGGCAAACCCCAAATCTTTGATTGTAAAAGCAGCATGCAGAAAGGCTTTCAGTTCATCAATTAGAATCTGTGAAGGACCACTAACCAACACATCATCTACATAGACAAGCAAGCAAAGAAAATTATCACCTGAGCCCTTTAGAAACAGACAATGATCACTGCTTGATTTTGTAAAACCAAAAGTGATCAACTGCTTGGTGAATTCTGCGTTCCATTCCCTAGATGCTTGCTTGAGGCCATAGAGACTTTTGACCAACTTGCATACTTGATGAGGAAGAGCACCTTTAAGACCTGGTGGTACTGTCATATAGATTTCATCCTTAAAAAAACCATGTAAGAAGGCATTATTTACATCTAATTGGGCTACTGGCCAGTCATAAGCAGCAGCCATGGCAAAGAGGAACCTCAATGTCACCATCTTTGCTACTGGAGAGAAGACCTCAGTGTAGTCTATCCCAGGTTTTTGATTGAATCCCTTTGCTACAAGCCTAGCCTTATACCTCTCAATGGATCCATCAGGATTGAGTTTAACCATATAGACCCATTTACATCCAATTGGCATCTTTCCAGCAGGTAGCTCTGTCAAAATCCAAGTCTGATTCTCATTCAAGGCATTCAATTCTCTGTCCATTGCATCCACCCACTCTTGAGAGATGCAAGCCTCTTTATAAGTAGTAGGTTCTTTAATCAAAGAAAGATTGAAGAGAAAAGAAGTGTAAGGAGTGGATAAGGCTGAACTAATATATAATGGAAAGGTTGGAGGAGTAGTACTAGATGAGGGTGTACCTAAGTATTGAGATGTAAAACTGGAACATACATAGTCCTCCAACCAAGATGGTGGTCTACGATTTCTAGCCCCTCTTCCTGCATTAGGGAAAGGCAGATCTAATGTCATATTCTCAACAACATCAGTTTCCACAGAACAATCATCTTCCACATCATTATCAACAGATGGAGAAACAACAACATGGACAGGAATGGAATCAGACACATCAGTAGCATCATTAGATCTACATGATGTATCCACTAAATCATCTATATTAGTGATAGGAATATGTGGTAAAGAAACAGGTTGTGAAGGAACAACATCATTCAAAGGCTCAGGTTGGAGAAATGCGAAAGTATCAGGAAAGAATTTCACATCCCTTGAAATTAAAACTTTAGAATTATCAATATCATAAAGTAAATATCCTTTATGGAATAGATCATAACCCAAGAATGCACATTTGAGTGATCTACTATCAAACTTACTTCTGGTAGGAGAGAGATCCACTGCAAATGCTAAACATCCAAATGGCCTTAGCATTGAGTAATCTGGTAGCTCTTTGAATAAGATCTCATAAGGTGTGAACCATTCAACCACTCTGCTAGGCAATCTATTTATCAACCATGTAGCAGTAAGCAAGGAATAAGGCCAGAACTTAGAAGGCATTCCACTTGTAAACATCAAGGCTCGAGCAGTTTGAAGTAAATTTCTATGCCTCCTCTCTACAATTCCATTTTGTTGAGGTGTATAAGCACAACCCATTTGATGAATAATCCCATGCTCTGCAAATATCTTGTGCACAAACTGATTAACAAACTCTGTTCCATTGTCAGATCTAAATCCCTTTATATCATGTTGAAACTGAGTTTTGATCATCATGATAAATGTCTTAAGAGTAGAAGCAACCTGGTCCTTACTGTGCAGCATATAAGTCCACAACATTCTACTATGATCTTCTACTAAGGTTAGCATATACTTGGTATTGCACAGATTACCTTCTGTATAAGGCCCCCACAGGTCGGCATGTACCAAATCAAACAAGTGGTTAGTCCTTCTATTAAGAATGGGAAACTTACCTCTTGTTTGTTTGGCCCGAATGCACACCTCACACCTTTCTATAATATCCACCATCTGTTTCTCCAGCTTACCATCTAAAATCTTCATGTGCTTCATCACAGTGAGAGAAGGATGCCCCATTGCTATATGCCATTCCTATAAAGTTAGATCTCTAGGATTTAACAAGCTGCAGCAATACCTTTCAGAAACATCCATAATGTAGAGATTTCCTTTCATTGTTCCTATGCCTAGAACTTGATCAGATCCTTCCCTTTGGAAAACACAATGAGTCTTGTAAAACATGCATCTAATACCAAACTCTTGTATTAACCTTGCCACAGATAGCAAGTTATGAGTAAATCCTGGTATACTCAACACATTAGCTAACACAATGTCCTTATTCAACCTCACATTTCCAGCATGTGTTACTAATTTAGAAGATCCATCAGGAAGATGTATGTTCACAGATTTATCCATCCTATAAGTTGTACAAAACAACATAGGATCACAACAGATGTGGTCACTGGCTCCAGAATCCACAATCCAAACATCTCTACCCATGCTAGGCAACAAGCTAAAAGCATAATGCCCTTCAAATGGTGTAGATATACAAGCTGAATCAAGCACCAAGTTTATGTCTGCCTTTGACTTCCCATTTGATTGTTGTTGCAAGTGTGCCTGTAAGTACTTAGCTATCTCAGCTTGAATCATTTTGCTCATGTCTTGTGTAACCTCTCTCTGTATAGATGAATCCTGCATCAACTCTTCATCATCCTCAGTTTCCACCATGTTAGCTCTTCCCTGGACCTTGTTATCCTTCAATTTCTTATACCATTCAGGCACCCCATGAAGCTTGAAACATTCACTAATCTCATGTCCACTACCCTGGCAATGTGAACACCTTAATTTCCTTTTCTCTTCTTTAGACAATCTAGGTTTAAACTGCCCAGTCTTCCCATAACCATCACTTCTATATCCACTGTTATTCTTCACAAACTGTCCAACATTCATGCTCATCAATCCACTATTATCATACACAGAATTGTTCAATTGTTTCCTGTCTTCTACTTGAACAATCAAAGAGTATGCTCTCTCAATATCAGGCAATGGCTCAATCATCATTATTTGGTCAGACACAAACTGATATTCTTCATTTAGCCCTTCTAAAAATTTCATAAGCCTTTGTTGTTCCTCTCTAGCAACAACCTGATTTCTAGCTTTACACATGCACTCAATAGGAGGTAAAACCGCATCCAATTCATCCCATAAGGCTACCAAATTATTGAAATATTCAAGCACATTTTGAGATCCTTAAGTATACTTGAAAATCTCTCTCTGTAACCTATACACCTTAGGTCCATTCCTTCTACCAAAATGCAAAGTAATAGCTCTCCATAGCTTTGACGTGCTTTCTATGTGAGTAAATGCATTGACAAACTCCTTAGAAATCGAGTTTATTATCCAATTAGAAATCATTAGATCCACTTTTAGCCATCCTTTATAATAGACTACACTAGGATCTGGTTCTGGAAAGCTACCATCTATTAGCTCCAACTTGCTACGTGTAGCTAACGCACGCCTCACAGATTTACACCAGTTCGTGAAATTGTTACCTGTGAGATGCGCCGTGACCAACTGCATCCCAGGATGGTCAGATTTCTCCAAATGTAGAATTTCCAGAACTTGACGCACTGTGAAACCTTCTGGCGAATCGAAATCATCATCATCGCCGCCTCCTCCTCCATCTGATCCACCTCCAGTCGGCGTAAATCCATTAATCACCTCGGATCTAAATGATTGATACCGATTATCCTTAACTCCAGAACCTTCTCCCTTCTCGTCTTCAACTCGCCTCTCCCAAACCTCGCGACGTTGCTGCTTCACCATTGTTAATCGAATCAAAGCTCAATAATGAAAGTATCAAGTCGAAAACCCTAGATTCCAGCTCTAGATACCATGAAGAAAACGTATAGAGGAAATGGATAGAATTTCATTCAAATGAAGAAGAATGGTACAGTAACCAAAAACCTTCAACTAATTTCTGTTATTCACTGTGTATATATACAGTGATTAACTAGAAAGTGCTGACGTGTACAGATACAAAGCAAACTAAAGCGTACAACGTTTCTACAAGTAAAAAACACGACTCTGTTTCACTAAAAATTGTTCGCAATAGACGAAATCTATCGTAGCACTAGCAAGTAAAAACCCAATGTCGAATCTCGAAGGAAAACTTTGCAGGACAATTAATTATGTAGTAAGTCCTAATCTAGCCTAAAACTAAGAAAGCAAGTAAAGAAGATTTTGAGGTTTTTGTTTTAAATCCTAGGCAAATAAAATAAATCAAAGCAATAAATAAAAGCAAGTAAATAACTAATCTAGAACTCAAGAAACAAATCTAAGTATTAAACTAAATAAAACGATTAATATACCTAGGCAAGAATCGAAAAGAAAGCAATAAAGAAAGCAACGAAGAAAGCATAAACTACTCTAGACATGATGAATGAAATCTGGAAATTTAAAGGAAAATAAATCTAACTTTAAAAGCTTTAAAAACTAGAGAATCGAAATTAGAAAAACGAATCTAAACTTTAAACTAGAAATCGAAAGAACGAAATTAAAACTAAGCAAATTAAACGAAGCAATTAAGAGAACAAATCTAAAACTAAAGCAAAGCAATTAAAGTAAATAAACGAAAGCAATAAAAGAACTTACGAGAATTAAACGAAGACGAAGAACGCGAATTAAATAAAGAAGTCTTGAATTAAACGAACTAAGAATCCGGATCCGAACAAAGTAAAGCTAATCTAGAGAATTTTAGTGCTGAAAAATAAAGCTAACTAATGCTAAAAACTGATAAAGGATGATAAAGGATGATCCCAATTCGTCCCAAAGTACTAGTATATATATAAGGAGGAAAACCTAATTATATAAGGAAAGTAACAGCTGCACGCGGACATCTGGCCGATTGGCCAGATTTGTGAAGGACTTGGCCGATCGGCCAAATCAGGCGCTGGACGATGGCGCGCGATTCTCTTGTTTCGGCCGTATCTTCCTCATCCGAACTCCAAATCGACCTCCGTTTTCGCCTATGTGCTCCTATCGAACCCCTCTTCGATATAATGCTTTCATTACATCCAAAATGAATCTTCAATAAAATCATGAGAGGTTAGAACTCGAGGTCAATGATTGCTCAACAACCATTCTTCTCGTTTTCTTCTCGTTTCCGCCCTATTCATTCTACAAGTACCAAAAACTCCAAACAAACGAATCATAGCCAAAAGACACACTAAAAGACACGAAACACAATGAAAACGAACACGAAAACACAACGAAAAACCTAACAACTAAACACCAATCAAAATCCCCCACACTTAGACCTTTGCTTGTCCTCAAGCAAAACAAAATAAACAATAGACTCAAGTATTGTGAACTATATAGGCCTCAAAACTTTTCAAAAACAAACTCTCATGATCATGATCAAAACTATGCACACAACCTTAGCATCAATCAACACAATCTACTCAACTAATTCAAAGTATGCTAATCCATCAAAGAACACTCTCCAACATGTGAAAGTTTGTATATGAAAGTGAACACTCAACTCTCTCAAAGAAAAGATGTAATATAATGCACATCAAGAGGGTTCACTCAACATCAATGCAATGCAACATGTTTACCATAAGCTTGCCTTCAATCTCAACATCTCCACCTAATGTAATACTTACAAACTAGGATCAAAAAGGTCTTTATATAAGCTTGTAATGTAGGGACATTGGTTAAGGTAGGGAAAGTATAGGCTAAGTGACTCAAATAAATCTAAATCATCAACCTCTTTTCAACTCCAACCAAAGTATGGATTTTTACTCCATCTTCTACCATCCAACACACCAAATACAAACTCAAAGATGCTAAAATATCAACTCTATAAATCAAAGCTAACTACCCCTTATGCTTATATTCTTATTCTCTCTTTCTTTTCCTTTTTTTTTCTAGAGCTCTGAAGGATTTGATAATATTTCATTATTGCTTTTCCTTATATGCTCTCGTTTATTTCTAGTTAGTTGCCATAAGTCTAGCCTCTAAATATTCTGCTAAAATAGAATAACATCATTATGGGATTTGATTACGCATCCCACCTGTATATATGTAACTATTCTTCTTTGAGTACTGTGGTGAAGCAGAATGCACAAATAAAATCCCTCTTTGCCAGCCTGTTTTTCTTCATGGCACCAGAGCAGGTTCATGATCAAATGGCTTCCGCACAATAAAAATCTCTATTTTTTGGCGTCAGAAGTCATGTCGGAAAAGGCTGAAGAAACATCTGATAAAAAATCCATGGGATCGACCGTGGTTGATGTAATGTCTCCTTTCTTCCTCTCTGGATCTGATAATCCAAACCTTACATTCACGAGCGACCTTCTACGTGATGGTAACTATGCAGATTGGGTAGATGAGATGAGCAACGCTCTCTACGCAAAAAATAAATATGGCTTTGTCGATGGATCGATTCCCATTCCAAAAGAAGGTTCCTCGGAGTTCTCATTGTGGAAGCGGTGCAATGCCATGGTAAGGGGATGGTTGCACTCTTCAATGGATAAAGAGATACGTGCCAGTGTGAAACATGCCAAAACGGCTCATGAGGTTTGGGAAGACTTTAAGGAGCGGTTTGGTAGTGAAAGTGCACCAAGGGCGTATGAACTAAAGCGTGAGATAAGCCTTACGCGACAAGGAAAGCTGTCAGTCTCGGCATATTACACAAAGCTTAAAGGTTTGTGGGATGAATTTCAGGCCACCTCATCGATCCCTAGATGCAAGTGTGGCGGATGTAAGTGTGATATCTCCAAGCAATTTACAGATTTGAGAGACAAGGAGCGTCTGTATGAATTTCTTATGGGTTTAGATGAATGTTTTGGGACAATTAAAACCCAAATTTTGAGCACAAGGCCGACGATGTCACTTGGAACAGCTTTTCATCTCGTATCAGAAGATGAGAGACAGAAACAAGTTGCATCTGTCGGAAGAACGAGTGTCGAAGCAGCGGCGTTCCAGATGCAGTCTACACGGCGACAAGATAAAGAAACAGGGGATCGGAGGGACAACCGAAGAGATGTAAAAAAATGCACACATTGTGGAAAGCTCTATCATTCCGTTGATGAATGCTATGAGATTATAGGCTATCCGAAAGCAGGAGAAAAGGGCGGACGAGATGGCAACAAGAAGGAAGATTCTTGGAAGAAGCAAAAGGGTCCGACGAAAACTGCTCATATGGCAGCGGGTACCAGCCCCATTCCCGGGATCACAGCCGACCAATACTCCAAATTGGTGTCACGACCGGACTTCACTAAGGATAGTTAAGCCGGGAAACCATGACTAGGGATGGGAATTAAGAGTAGGGGAAAGAAAGGGGGTATAAGATTGTGTGTGGAATATGACTCGTATAGCTATTTGAACAACACTTAATACCATTGAACGTCTCAACTCGGGATCTCAAATGAGAATACAAGGATACTTGTCATAATCTATTACATGACTTGAAACATTTCTCGAAAGCTCAAGAGTTTGCACAGCGGAAGAATACTTGAATACATGTATGAAGACACGTATTACCGAGAGTCCTAATCTATAACGACAAAAGCTCCACTCGCCACTTCACATCACCTTGCTCAACCTGCACATTTAGAAATACATGCAGGGCTGAGTACGAAAGTACTCAGTGGGCACATGCCGAAAACTATACATAATAATTGTCAAGCCATTCAACAGTAAGACATAGGGGTTTTATTGTAAAGAGCCCATGCTTACTAAAACAGTTCTTATGATCTAAAAGTGCCTGCAGGGCTAAGTTCTTTTGTAATCTACCATATCTGAAACTGTGGTGTCGAGGAGGTGGCCACCTCACACGACACCTGACCGGCCAACCCTGAAGATGACTCACGGTCCTGTGTACACTAGTCCAAGCAAGATAGCAAGTCTTAACAAGGACCCGAAATCGATTAACTTAAATTGGCGTAGCCAATTCAGATAGGCGTCATACATAAATCAAAACATTTATGGCATGACAATACTTGAAAATAAACATTTTCATCATACATTCTATAACTTTACTTGTATAAGAAAGCCCACCTTAAGTAGCGTGAAAAGTGTCGATCCTGATAAAATCGCAACGTCAACCTTCCGGTCGATTTCCACCTATTTAGAAATGACAATATAAGAATTTCCATTCTTATAGAATCTAATAATTCCTTATAAATGATATTATAATTCTTTGTTTCTAACTTCTCGTTTTAACTAACGTTCCGTTAATAAATCGTGAGATTATTAATCGGAGTTAATTAATCTTCATAGCTAGTGGTAGCCGTTAATTGTCCTTGTAAGCTTCGAATAATAATTTATTTGAAGTTATATATATTAGATTGTTAAATCTAATATTCTCTTTATAATTCATTTCCATGAATTAAATAGGCTATTTTAGGCTCGAGAATTTCTCAAGCTTCGATAATAAACTCATATTACTCGAGTGGCTTTATTAGAATTAATAAAACATTTCTCGGTAATTTATAACGTTCCTCGTCTAAATTTTATGGTATTAACATACGAAATATTTAATAAATTAAACAGTTGGGCCGTAATTTAATCGGCCCAACTTGAGCCCAATTCCCGGCCCAAGACAACTCCTAACCCAGACCCAAAACCCGACCCGAAACCCGACCCAGAACCCGACCCGGTTTAAACCCTATGTATAAAAACCCCAAATCCTCACCATTACTCTCATTTTCCCCCACTTCTCAACCATCCGCCCCATCTCCCTCTCCCTTTCCCTGTCGAACTGACCCTGCCGGCTAGCTGGAGTCGACGCCGCCGTCACCGGCGGCGAGATGCCACCGTCGCCGGCCGTATCTTCTCCTTCCTCTCCTGTTTTCCCCCATCATTCTCTCTCTCTATCTTCTCTTCTCTCGAGATCTCTCTCTCTCTCTCTCGGACTGAATCTGCCGGCGCCACCCTCGCCGGCGGCGAGGGTCGTGCTCCGGTAGTAGCCCCTCCCTTCTCCTTTTCATTCCCCTCTCTAACTGCTCACGTCCCTTTTCCCTTGCAGGTCGATGGAGCCGCCGAAGCAGTCCGCCGCCGCTAGAACACCGGAGACCGTAGCCGTCCAGGTTTGTTCTCCCTTTCTCTCTTCCTCATTCTCACTCTAACTCTCTCTCTCTTACCCCACCTCTGATTTCTCTATCTCTCCCTCTCCGATTTTAGAGTTCGGGTAGAGGGGAAAATGGCCGGCGCGGACAGCCAGCTGGAAAGTCGCCGGCCGCCATGACGGAACGCCGCCGTCGCCGGTACATCCCTCCATCTGAACTCTCACTCTCTTGGCACACATATATATACGAATTAATGTTTTCCCTTTTTTTTTTATACAGGGGTTTTTGGGACAGCAGCTGTTCCCGGAGGAGAGCGCCGTCGCCGTCAAAGTTCGACTCGGGGCCGCCTTTGCCGCCCCGACAGACTCGGCTTCAGTCCCTTTCCCGTCCCGTCGAGGCTTCGGTCTCGACGGAGGTTCGACTTGCTCTCTTCTTTTATTTATTATGAATCGTATATGTAATGTCGTATATATGATCTTTTCTCGTTTTTGTGCGTTCGACACATATTCGGATTTAGGACTTAATCCTCTTGATACAGTGGATATTAAAAGGTAATAGAGAGTTCTTGTGGTTCTCAATGCTTAAGTCTTGAATTCCTTCTTGAGAATTTTTAAGTGTGTATGAGAGCATCAAGTTATGCCTCTTATCTAAAATAAGATTGAGTCCTTCATGCTTTTGATTCTTTTCATAAGCTGTAAATATTTGTGTGTGTGATACTTGCTAGTACTTCTTTAGGAGCTCATGCTTGGTTCATTATTAACCTAAGAGTTAATATTTTAGCATGATTGTGTGAGTTCAAATCTGAAAATGAGCATGTTCATTTCTTGATATTAATCTACTTAATATTCTATTTATAATTGTGATAGAATGCTTACTAGTTGTGTTAGAAGGGCTGTGGTTGCTAGCTTTTCCCTTCCTCTTCCTTAGATCCTCTTCTTCTTCTTCTTTTAAATTCTATTTATGATTGAGTGATAAGTATGTGGAGTTCAAACTGTAATAAGGTGAAGGAGGGGGCATTTATACTACTTCTTGGCTGATAAGATTGTATTTAATTATCGTGTGAAACCTGAATTCTAAACCCCCCTTTTCTTCATGATTTGATGTCTCCTTTCCCTTGTTTTAGGGGATGGTTTTGCAGGGCATGGTGCAGGGTTGGGAGCTGATCCTTTTTTTCAAAAGGCTACAAGGAAAAGGTGATAGCTAGAAGAAAAAGGCTGCTGTGGAAGTGCTGTGGAAGTGGCAGCCGCTTCCTTTATTTTCATTCATTGAATGTGTATTAATTTCTTGTACATTATACAATGCATGTGATTTCCTTATTCCTTATGTAATAGTTAGATGTATTATTAGATTACTTTCTACATACGTAGTATGTATTTTAATATACATCTATTACATATTTTTCGTTATGCAATTTCTTCGGTTTTCCGTTTCTTAAGTCGACAGACTTCTACTAATTAGGCTCGGCCCAATTCTTAAATAATTAAGATTGTCATTGCTTTATATCGTGCTATCTACTCGATAATCTATCCGACTATCTACCTTTCATCATAACATATTAATTCAAGCTTAGGTTCTTCGACATATAAAATATATGTACATACGAGTATTACTCGTAATTTACTACCGTAGTTTAGATTTAAGGACTAACGAAATTGCGGGCCATTACATTCTACCCACCTTAAAAAAAATTTTGTCCCGAAATTTGTGTACCTCTAATCGAAAAGCTCGGGGTACTTCTCTTTATCTTAACATCGAGTTTCCACATCGATTCCTCTTTCTCGTGGTGTTTCCACCAAACCTTGATTGAAAAATAGACTTCTTTACTAAGATGTTGCACCCTTCGTTTCAAACTCCCTTTTACTTTATTCTCGTAACTGAACTACAATCTAAGACAAACTCACCTTGATGAATTTCGCACATGCTTTCAAGCACGTGCTCTTTCTTACTTGCATACGTAAAATACCATATAACGGATACGTGCTAATTTTGGAGATGCTCCTAACTGGTATGTGATTTTTAGCATATCATATTCTTTCCGGTTATCACAAGGTCTTAGTAAGACGAGTTCTTAGCTTTCCTTTGATCCTAAACTTCGTTATCTACTTCGAAGGTGTCACCTTCAAGAAACTTTATCTAATACTTCAAAGTTTATCTTTGTTCGATGATTGTCGACTTAGGACTTTTGTCCATTCTAACTTCTCTCACTCTCTTACAAACATTTCCTATTTCGAATCCTTCATTTATCGTATCAGGACCTTAAATCTTTCTTTCACCTATCTTGTCCTCATAGAGAGTAGTCTACATAGTCACCTTTACAGTATGTCATATGGCGTCACACCTATTGTCAGCTATTATTAGCAAGTCTACTTCCGTCTTTAACGAGTACGACTGTTCTTGACATGCCTTATAGGATCTAAATCCTTCTTTCCTATTGCCTATCGGCTTGGAAACGATAACTTGTGCTAATGTTTAGCTTAGTGCCTAAATCTTTCTGTAACTATTCCAGAACTTGGATGTAACTTAATGTCTTGATCTTTAGTGATTAAAGATAATCACACTGTGTAATGCACGATCTCCTAAACACATAATTGACTAACTTTTATCCATGATTGATCGAAATGGGAATCAAATAGGACCCCTTTGTAAGTCGATCAATAACTTCTAATATACAACTTTGCTTTCTTTCTTAGTTTTGGTAGTCTCATCATAATCTCATTGTAACGTGCTCGCAGTTTCACTACGAAATCTTTTAGGGGTTGTAGCTTCCCTAAAATTTTGATCATGATCTAATTTATCGTAATCAATTAGTTAACATGGTGGTTAACCATATCTTTGAAACAAGTTTACTTGTTGACATACTAAAGCACCTCCTGGTAGTTGAGGCTATACATTTCTTCATGTCCCCTACCACAACTTTCTTTATAGGTCTTAATGCATCTTGTATTCCCAGGTAAGCGGTTTATAGTGTATCTTTAGTCTTACTTAAGATTTCATTCTTGAGCTCATCATCGTGTGGTATGCACAGCCTCCCTAACAATATTCTTCGGTATTATCATCCTTAACATCTGTATCTTCTTTAACTTCGTTTCTTTGCTTTATGCCTCTCGTTGACATTATAGTCAATGTAGTAATAATCTTTTCTACCGCCTTGGGCGAGGTACTACCTTTAAATTTATGTTCTTAAAATCACTGACAATTGTCTCCTCACTCGTGAGAAGAAGTATCCACATAAAGCGTGGTTTACGACTTAAAACATTGGCTATTATATTGACCTTTGCATTGGTAGTTGATACTACATTCGTAATTCTCTACTAGTTCTACCCACCTTATTCGACACATATTAAGGCTCACTGTTCGAATTATGCTTCTAACTTTTCAAATCGTGCACCACTGTTGGTAATTCTAAGTTGGGAGAGAATAATAATGTTTTGTGGTATAACTATCGTTATGTATAGATTTTCACTTCCTTCCTGTCATCGCTTTTGGGGATGCTCCATCCCATTCTCTGAGGCCTCTATGTATGTTACTTATTTCTTTTGTGGTTCTAGAACTATCAGAATTAGCGCAACTATCGACTTCCATGTCAACTATTGAAAGCATGATTAACACTTAAAGGTCTACATATGATGGATCACTTGCTTCACCAATAATATTATTGGTCTTGCTATCTTGGAGAATTCTTGACGAATCTCTGGTAATAACGAGTCAATCCTAAGAGGCTACGTATTTTATTTTGTTTAGGTGATGATTCACACCCTTGAAAAGCTTCTACTTTTGCTTGGTCTACTTAGTTTCATCTGATGACACGGTGTGTCCGAGTAATACATACTTACTTAATTTATCTCAAGCTTTTAGCTTAATTGCTCCATCTCATTTTGCTCAGGTGACTATTTCAGTCGATTATCTTACAACTAGAGTACATAATTATGTTTATGATTTATTTACTTGCTCAACTTATATGAGCTTTACTTAGATGGTTCTTTGATATGCTAATTGCATATACTTTATCTCTACTAATTCTCTCTTTTATATATAACTTTCGTCCGACTTTTAATATATAAGGAACCTTGGCAAGACTTCCTGTCTCATTGACATCCTCTCTTTGGATAGGGGTAATTGCTAAAAATCTGTTTGAACTCGTATTAATTTGCTGATCCATAAAACTGTTGGTTATTCAATAAAGTCATAACCCACCTATTTTATTTATGTACCATTGTCTCTGCTATGGAAGTTTAAATCGTACATAATCATCTTACTTTGTACTCTGGTAGATAATCCTGTCTACCCATTATATCTAATCAATCTTTTAGATTGGGGGTTTACTGTAACGCTTGGTCCATATCTCAAATGCTCTTTATTCCATATTGTTTCTTAACTGGAGGAGTTCCCTGGGGATTAGGTCCCTTGGCATGAACTAACTTTCCACATTTCTTACTCTGTTACATTCCATTGCTAACTTGCATTTATATATATCTTTCGTGGACGACTAACTTACATTTTGTTAATCGAACTTATTTTATTTGTAGTGGAAGAAAAATTTTCTCCTGATCCACACGAATGTTCTAAGGGGTGTATCACTCGTGATGTATGGAAGTCTTAATATAGATTTTGTCATCAACCTATACCACTAACGACTACATTTGTTAATGTGGTGTTAACTCTTGATCATTTGCTATATTCTGTGGGAACTGATTTATCCTGTACTTTAATGCATGCATCCACTTAAATATATATTTTGCTTATGTACTCATTTCTCCTTTACTTATTCTCTTAATATGCCTTACCATTCTCGTAGTTTCGAACATGCTTCTTACTTTACTATCTAGTATCTCTTTTCTTGAAAAAAAAAAAAAAAATCTGGGAATTCCAAAAGGTCTTTATTAACTATCTCTCCTCACACCATTATCTACTTGAGTCTTGTATCAATATCTTTACTTATTTAACAACCCCTGAACCATTTTGTAACATACTCAAGATCATATCATTGTCCTTAAACATTTTTCATCTTAACTTTCCTTCCACTAATTGTAAGTCTCTTCATTTCTATCTTGTTCTATTTCATTGCCATGTTTTGGGTAATCCCTGACGGTATCATACTTTAAGTCATACTCGTGACTTGCTATTGGGCTTAGTAAACTCCATTGCTTGGATAGCTAATTGTATCAAAGTGGAATGAGAATATCTGGAAGGTATAATGACCTTGGTTCAATTTTGGTACAACAAGTAACCAAAATATGTTATCAATAAATCATCTGACAAGCTAGGAAAGAATAATCAGAGGGTAGAAATGAAATGACAAAGGTCAGGGGGAGGAGACCCATTTTGTCGATACCCGTCCGATTTCTTGTCTGATGGTAACGCTACCGAGATTGATATTATGTGGGGTGATCAGTCCCGCATAGACACAATCTCAGTCACACGAAGTTCTAGTACTTTGGTGACTCTCAACTTTTCGGGTGGTGAAAAGAAGCTTTTGCAAAGTTTGGCTAGCTCTTTTAACTCATAATTTTTCTGGACTCTGTATTTTCATAATACATTTTTCTGGGCTTCAAGGGGCTCACGTAGGATATCACGACACAAGGCGCTAACATGATAAGTCTCCCTTTATATCACTAACCACGCAATTCTTCTTACTATAAGTACTCATGTACAACTTCAATGAAATAATTCTCAATGTTCTTTTATTCCCTAGAAAGTTTCACCTCTAACTGAATGTGCCATCCTTGTTGTTCATAACCTTACAAGGGCATACAACCTTGCATTTTTTTTTTCTTTTCTAATTCTATGTTGTAGAGTTCGGGGTTCTCTTTGGGATACTGCCTCGCATATCAATCGAGGTGGTCTTATCAATATAAGGTTTCTTTTAAATAGCACTAGTATTTCCATATTATAGACTTCTTACGAGTCTACACTCTAGGATGTCAGACTATCGGTTAATCTTAACCGGCCGTAATAACTAATTTATTTTAGATATTTAGTTTGTACGCTAGTCGCACCATACAATTTGCTCCATATGACTCATTGTTTTGGCCTTTAGTAATAACTATTACTGGTTGGTATTTCCTTACCTTATCCTCAAAACTGAACTTGCAACCCTACTTTAGCTGTTACTGGTTATTCAGTTGACAACCTTGATGCTTTCACTGTCTTATATTTAGTGCAAATAATTCTCTCTTATCGAGCACATAGTAACATTTTTCTTCTTTATAACTTCATTAACCTTTGAGAGATCCTCAAGGTCAAATTAACTACCATCAATGGACTAGCACTTCGCTTACTTGTATATCTTAATTTGGGGTCTATAATAACTTTGTATTTACTTGTCCTGTTTATTCATGATGCGACAAGAATGTAGAAACATTCGAAGAGTTCTACTGGGTGTAATCTTATCGTGAAACGATATCAACATTTACCCGTAATCTTTCATATAATATTTCATAGGTATCTACCATCAAGGTATGTGAGAAGTTTTCTTGTCTGTGGACCATTTAATCTAATGGTCTTGAACGACATTAGAGCTCGTATCTAGAGGCATGGTCTTGTTTGATAGCCATCACTAACTTGTCGACTCAAAGAGATTTTCTAAGAGTGTAATGCCTATACTGGAATTGGAGTAACAATTACATGGGCTAATCATGTATTGAAAAAAAACAAAATATCTTGATTGACGTAAGGTCCTTGGCCGGGATATAAACTTTATCGGTGTCATCCATACACATTAAAAAATGGTAATGGAAATAAAAGGACCAATAAGTTCGTTATGATCGAACTTTCTCTGGTGTCGAAGCACTGGGTTGTCTCTTCCTATTGGTGAACTTTTGTTCAGGCCATCACTCATTTAGGTTCTGATCGACATGTTCTAATATTTGAACTCTAAGAATTAGAGATCAATTATGCTTTTATGCTCATGGATATATTTCCAAATAGGTGAACTATTGTTACCGTCATTCTTTTCTAACTTCTCTTTAATCTTTCATTTGACTGCTGTTATATTCTTTTGTTTAACCATGATGTGGTACACCTATGGTTTGTGGTGGTCTTATCTTTATTGTGCCACAATATCTTCCTTAACTTATAAACACTTCATTATATAAAACATCAGTGAACTAACGTTGTCCGTATGTCTTGAAAAGCCGTTAAAAGGCTAAGCCCATGTCATCGAATGACATCTTATCTTCATTGTTTCTCTTGCCTCGATTCCTTTGCACTCGTGCATCTTCATCACCTTTTTTTTCTTCTTTCCTTACGGAAAGGAAGGAATTTCATTCCCTCAATGTCAATTCTAAGTTTTCCTAGAAAAACAACTAGATCAAGCGAGCTATGTTCTCTAGCAAGCCTTGTTCTTTTCTATATGTGATCTTAAATCCACTATGTCCTTTCTATTCTTCAACTTCCAATCTCGTGAAAGTCTTACCTTTCCTCGTTGAGCGCGATGTAGTGAAGTGCAGAGCTTTGTCGACTGACTCGATTAGTCAAGTGAATCAATACTCGACTAAACTCTGAAGAAGACTCTCGGGTTTCAGAGCAACCTGGCTCTGATACCAAATTGGTGTCACGACCGGACTTCACTAAGGATAGTTAAGCCGGGAAACCATGACTAGGGATGGGAATTAAGAGTAGGGGAAAGAAAGGGGGTATAAGATTGTGTGTGGAATATGACTCGTATAGCTATTTGAACAACACTTAATACCATTGAACGTCTCAACTCGGGATCTCAAATGAGAATACAAGGATACTTGTCATAATCTATTACATGACTTGAAACATTTCTCGAAAGCTCAAGAGTTTGCACAGCGGAAGAATACTTGAATACATGTATGAAGACACGTATTACCGAGAGTCCTAATCTATAACGACAAAAGCTCCACTCGCCACTTCACATCACCTTGCTCAACCTGCACATTTAGAAATACATGCAGGGCTGAGTACGAAAGTACTCAGTGGGCACATGCCGAAAACTATACATAATAATTGTCAAGCCATTCAACAGTAAGACATAGGGGTTTTATTGTAAAGAGCCCATGCTTACTAAAACAGTTCTTATGATCTAAAAGTGCCTGCAGGGCTAAGTTCTTTTGTAATCTACCATATCTGAAACTGTGGTGTCGAGGAGGTGGCCACCTCACACGACACCTGACCGGCCAACCCTGAAGATGACTCACGGTCCTGTGTACACTAGTCCAAGCAAGATAGCAAGTCTTAACAAGGACCCGAAATCGATTAACTTAAATTGGCGTAGCCAATTCAGATAGGCGTCATACATAAATCAAAACATTTATGGCATGACAATACTTGAAAATAAACATTTTCATCATACATTCTATAACTTTACTTGTATAAGAAAGCCCACCTTAAGTAGCGTGAAAAGTGTCGATCCTGATAAAATCGCAACGTCAACCTTCCGGTCGATTTCCACCTATTTAGAAATGACAATATAAGAATTTCCATTCTTATAGAATCTAATAATTCCTTATAAATGATATTATAATTCTTTGTTTCTAACTTCTCGTTTTAACTAACGTTCCGTTAATAAATCGTGAGATTATTAATCGGAGTTAATTAATCTTCATAGCTAGTGGTAGCCGTTAATTGTCCTTGTAAGCTTCGAATAATAATTTATTTGAAGTTATATATATTAGATTGTTAAATCTAATATTCTCTTTATAATTCATTTCCATGAATTAAATAGGCTATTTTAGGCTCGAGAATTTCTCAAGCTTCGATAATAAACTCATATTACTCGAGTGGCTTTATTAGAATTAATAAAACATTTCTCGGTAATTTATAACGTTCCTCGTCTAAATTTTATGGTATTAACATACGAAATATTTAATAAATTAAACAGTTGGGCCGTAATTTAATCGGCCCAACTTGAGCCCAATTCCCGGCCCAATACAACTCCTAACCCAGACCCAAAACCCGACCCGAAACCCGACCCAGAACCCGACCCGGTTTAAACCCTATGTATAAAAACCCCAAATCCTCACCATTACTCTCATTTTCCCCCACTTCTCAACCATCCGCCCCATCTCCCTCTCCCTTTCCCTGTCGAACTGACCCTGCCGGCTAGCTGGAGTCGACGCCACCGTCGCCGGCGGCGAGATGCCACCGTCGCCGGCCGTATCTTCTCCTTCCTCTCCTGTTTTCCCCCATCATTCTCTCTCTCTTTCTTCTCTTCTCTCGAGATCTCTCTCTCTCTCTCTCGGACTGAATCTGCCGGCGCCACCCTCGCCGGCGGCGAGGGTCGTGCTCCGGTAGTAGCCCCTCCCTTCTCCTTTTCATTCCCCTCTCTAACTGCTCACGTCCCTTTTCCCTTGCAGGTCGATGGAGCCGCCGAAGCAGTCCGCCGCCGCTAGAACACCGGAGACCGTAGCCGTCCAGGTTTGTTCTCCCTTTCTCTCTTCCTCATTCTCACTCTAACTCTCTCTCTCTTACCCCACCTCTGATTTCTCTATCTCTCCCTCTCCGATTTTAGAGTTCGGGTAGAGGGGAAAATGGCCGGCGCGGACAGCCAGCTGGAAAGTCGCCGGCCGCCATGACGGAACGCCGCCGTCGCCGGTACATCCCTCCATCTGAACTCTCACTCTCTTGGCACACATATATATACGAATTAATGTTTTCCCTTTTTTTTTTATACAGGGGTTTTTGGGACAGCAGCTGTTCCCGGAGGAGAGCGCCGTCGCCGTCAAAGTTCGACTCGGGGCCGCCTTTGCCGCCCCGACAGACTCGGCTTCAGTCCCTTTCCCGTCCCGTCGAGGCTTCGGTCTCGACGGAGGTTCGACTTGCTCTCTTCTTTTATTTATTATGAATCGTATATGTAATGTCGTATATATGATCTTTTCTCGTTTTTGTGAGTTCGACACATATTCGGATTTAGGACTTAATCCTCTTGATACAGTGGATATTAAAAGGTAATAGAGAGTTCTTGTGGTTCTCAATGCTTAAGTCTTGAATTCCTTCTTGAGAATTTTTAAGTGTGTATGAGAGCATCAAGTTATGCCTCTTATCTAAAATAAGATTGAGTCCTTCATGCTTTTGATTCTTTTTATAAGCTGTAAATATTTGTGTGTGTGATACTTGCTAGTACTTCTTTAGGAGCTCATGCTTGGTTCATTATTAACCTAAGAGTTAATATTTTAGCATGATTGTGTGAGTTCAAATCTGAAAATGAGCATGTTCATTTCTTGATATTAATCTACTTAATATTCTATTTATAATTGTGATAGAATGCTTACTAGTTGTGTTAGAAGGGCTGTGGTTGCTAGCTTTTCCCTTCCTCTTCCTTAGATCCTCTTCTTCTTCTTCTTTTAAATTCTATTTATGATTGAGTGATAAGTATGTGGAGTTCAAACTGTAATAAGGTGAAGGAGGGGGCATTTATACTACTTCTTGGCTGATAAGATTGTATTTAATTATCGTGTGAAACCTGAATTCTAAACCCCCCTTTTCTTCATGATTTGATGTCTCCTTTCCCTTGTTTTAGGGGATGGTTTTGCAGGGCATGGTGCAGGGTTGGGAGCTGATCCTTTTTTTCAAAAGGCTACAAGGAAAAGGTGATAGCTAGAAGAAAAAGGCTACTGTGGAAGTGCTGTGGAAGTGGCAGCCGCTTCCTTTATTTTCATTCATTGAATGTGTATTAATTTCTTGTACATTATACAATGCATGTGATTTCCTTATTCCTTATGTAATAGTTAGATGTATTATTAGATTACTTTCTACATACATAGTATGTATTTTAATATACATCTATTACATATTTTTCGTTATGCAATTTCTTCGGTTTTCCGTTTCTTAAGTCGACAGACTTCTACTAATTAGGCTCGGCCCAATTCTTAAATAATTAAGATTGTCATTGCTTTATATCGTGCTATCTACTCGATAATCTATCCGACTATCTACCTTTCATCATAACATATTAATTCAAGCTTAGGTTCTTCGACATATAAAATATATGTACATACGAGTATTACTCGTAATTTACTACCGTAGTTTAGATTTAAGGACTAACGAAATTGCGGGCCATTACAATTGGTGGATTATTTCAGCAAAGCAGAAGGTGTTTCTAAGGCCGTTCAAGAAGATACTTCACCCACAATCAACATGGCTGGTAAGATAAATAGCTTAAAACATTGGATTATTGACTCGGGAGCAACTGAGCATATAACTTGTGATGGCACAGTGCTCAAGAATCAAACAGGAATTGGGAGTAGTGCTCCCGTAAAGATTCCAAATGGTGAGAAGGTTCCTGTCATGGGTGTTGGTGATACAAGTCTACCAAATGGATTGAAGTTGAATGGAGTTTTGAACATTCCAGATTTCAAGTGCAATTTGCTTTCAGTTAGCAGACTCACAAGAGACTTGAATTTTGCTCTCATTTTTTTCCTTGATTTTTGTGTAATGCAGGACTTACCTTCGAGGACGCTGATTGGAGTGGGTAGGCACTGCGATGGTCTCTACTGCTTGGAGCCAATGGTTACAGAAGGCATGGCCATGTCCGTTACTGTTGATTCGACGACTTGGCATAAAAGATTGGGACATGCTTCAAGTTTGAGACTACGGAATTTTGGTAATAACTTTGGTAAGAATGGTGAACATTGTGATTCATGTTTGAGGGCAAAGTTGACTAGACTCCCGTTTCCCAATAGTAGCATACACACTACAACTTGTTTTGAACTTATTCATTGTGATATTTGGGGCGGCTATCGTACTCCATCTTTTACTGGTGCACATTATTTTTTGTCCATAGTTGATGATTTTAGTAGATGTGTGTGGGTGTTTCTTATGAAACATAAATCTGAAGTGTGTGATTTCCTAATCATGTTTTGCAATATGGTGCGAAATCAGTTTGGAAAAGGTGTTAAAAGGATTCGGACAAATAATGGAGTTGAATTTCAGTCTAGGTGCTTGTTGGATTATTACAGTGAGAATGGAATTTTGCTTGAAACGTCTTGCACCGACACACCACAACAAAATGGAGTGGTTGAACGAAAACATAGGCACATTCTAGACGTCGCTAGGGCCCTACGATTTGAAGCGGGTTTGCCTATAGAATTCTAGGGTGAGTGTGTCTTGACTGCTACTTATATCATAAATCGATTGCCTTCTCGAGTTCTCAAACATAAAACCCCATATGAAATTTTATTGGGTAAGGTGCCAGAGTATGAACACCTTCGTGTCTTTGGGTGTTTGGTTTATGCAAAGGATAATAAAAAAGGGAAAGATAAGTTTGGCGTGAGGGGGAGGCAGTGTGTATTCGTTGGTTATCCTTACTCCCAAAAGGGATACCGTGTGTTCGATTTAGAAACTAAACGAATATACACGTCTCGCGATGTCAAATTTGTTGAGCATGTTTTCCCGTTCAAAATTAACAACCCGGAGAACTCGGTTGAGGGAATAAGCAAGGCAAGACAGCAAGAATGGGATGAATGGGATTTTGAACTTATTAAGCTGCCTGAAATGGAGGTTACAAGTCCAGATCAAAATCAAATTGTTGATTCGGCAGTAGAAAGTAGTAGTGATCAGCCTTCGACTAGTGATAACATGGAGAATGCTAAGCCTATCGAAGAGTCTAGTGGACAAGCTGTCAATGGAAGAGTGAGTGAAGGTTTGAGAAAAGGTGAACGGGTCAAGAAGCAGCCCAAACATCTTGAATCGTACGTTACGGAACTGCCAAAATCCATCGACCATTCGCAGCCCACTTCCAATTTAGAAACCTCGGAGGTATATCCTTTAGCACATTTCGTTTCCTATGATAGATTTTCTAATGCTCATAAAGCTTACCTTGCGGCCATCACCTCACATGATGAGCCTAAGTATTTCCATCAGGCAATCAAGGATGAGAGATGGTGCGAGGCAATGAGAAACGAAATCAGTGCATTGGAGAAAAACAATATGTGGACCTTGGAACCACTACCTCCTGGAAAAAAGGCCATCGACTCAAAATGGGTTTACAAAATTATGTACAAACCCAATGGAGAAATTGAGCGATACAAAGCGCGTTTGGTGGCAAAAGGTTTCACCCAGATCGAGGGGATTGATTTTCACGAGACATTTGCGCCGGTAGCGAAGTTGGTCACAATGAGGAGCCTTCTTGCCATCGCAGCAAAGAAGAATTGGACGATACATCAACTAGATGTAAACAACGCTTTTCTCCATGGTGATTTGGTGGAAGACGTGTATATGAAAATTCCCCAAGGTTTTGCAAAACATAAAGAAACGCGAGTTTGCAAGCTCCGTAAGTCGTTATATGGTCTACGTCAAGCTTCGAGGAATTGGTACCACAAATTTACTCAAGCTCTCCTTGATGTTGGTTTTCGACAGTCGCGAGCAGATCACTCACTTTTTATTTTTAAAAGGAGAGGCATCTACGTTGCAGCTCTAATTTACGTGGATGATGTGATAATTGTTGGAAATGATGACAGCAAAATTGTCAATGTGAAGAAACACTTGGATAAACTCTTCAGCATAAAGGACTTGGGGCCTTTGAAGTACTTTCTTGGCATTGAGGTTGCACGTTCAGTAGAAGGCATAGTCCTAAGTCAAAGGAAGTACACTCTTGACATTTTGGAAGAGAGTGGTCTGCAAGGTAGTCGGCCGAGCGCGTTCCCGATGGAACAAAATCTACGTTTAACGAATGAAGATGATAGTCCCTTGGTTGACGCGCTTCGCTACAGACGTTTGATTGGTCGCCTTCTCTACTTAACAGTTACTCGGCCGGATATACAATTTGCTGTGAATTCTTTAAGTCAGTTCATCACTGCTCCACGACGTAATCACATGGATGCAGCAGTGCGCATATTGCGCTTTCTTAAGTCCACGGCGGGGCAAGGGATTTTTCTCCCTGCAAATGGTGATTTCAAACTCGAAGCCTATTGCGATGCTGATTGGGGAGGATGCACCATGACAACACGCTCTTGCACAGGATATTTCATAACATTGGGAGGTGCCCCGATTTCTTGGCGCACTAAAAAGCAATCTGTTGTTTCTCGTTCTTCTGCAGAAGCGGAGTATAGAGCTATGGCGACGACCGTGAGCGAGATCTTGTGGCTGCGATGGTTGCTTAAGGATATTGAAACACCTCAGCTCGAAGCCACATCTCTTTATTGTGATAACCAAGCAGCCCGGCACATTGCTAACAATCCCGTGTTTCATGAACGGACCAAGCATGTAGAAATGGATTGCTATTTTGTACGAGAACGTGTTGAATCAAATGAGATTCTACCGTGCAAGATTTCGACTGAGCATCAAGTCGCGGACCTATTTACAAAGGCGTTGGGAGCTGCACGTTTTCGGTTCCTTGTTGGCAAGTTGGGCGTTCGCAATCTTCACGCTCCAACTTGAGGGGGAGTGAAGGATTTGATAATATTTCATTATTGTTTTTCCTTATATGCTCTCGTTTATTTCTAGTTAGTTGCCATAAGTCTAGCCTCTAAATATTCTGCTAAAATAGAATAGCATCATTATGGGATTTGATTACGCATCCCACCTGTATATATGTAACTATTCTTCTTTGAGTACTGTGGTGAAGCAGAATGCACAAATAAAATCCCTCTTTGCCAGCCTGTTTTTCTTCAAGCTCCACTAATAAACATTCTTTCTAATGTTGAACAAAGGCTCTATTTTCTTTTCTTTTCTCATTTTTTTTTTCTTTTTATTTTCTAAGCTCATAGGGATAGCTAACAACATAAATCAAGCATCTAAAACTCTTTTCTCCTCCTTCTTCACCACAACCAAATTTTTCTATTCAACTCCTTCCATACAACTAATTTCCAAAAGATACCCATAATCATCCAAACCTCCTATCATCCGGTTTTACAAAGAACGGCTAATAAAGGCTCAAAAGGGGTAAACAAAGATTTATGAACAAGGTTCGTATATAGGGATCATGTGGCTAAAGAAATATGGCCTAAGATCATCTCCTAGTTCGTAAATATACTAAGGTCTTGATGGAGAAACAAGGCAAGTTCTAGAAACAACGAAGCATGCATGATCACTCAATCAAAGAATAGGCATAAATATGCACAAATAGCTCAATTCTCACGGGTTCAAACTAACTAGTTCCCGACATCATAGTAAACTTCAAATTCAATGAATAAAATGCGCGCTTCGCCAAGGTTCCATGCATAATAAAGATCATGAATTTTTCTCCAAAAATCAACAAAAATTTTCTATCATCGGCCAAATCCACAATACTATCATCACATGCTCATTTGACTCAATTAACTCCTAAGACTCAACAAAATTAAACACATCATGCCAAAGTTTCAAAGACCCCCCCCCCCCCCCCCCCCCCCACACACACACACACACACACACTCAAAATCAAGCAATGACCTCATTGCGAGAAAATAAAAAGGAAGGGATAGAAGGAACTTATCGCACAATGTCGACCAACACACTTGAAATCCCGAGAAATTCCAAGTAGTGCCTACAAAACAAACACAAAACACAATACCAAAGCGTAAAATCGAGCAAAATAAAGAAATCAAAATAAAAGACTCAAAACAAAACGAAAAAGACACAATTTAAGGCTACGATTAATTGAAAGGACTACGGAACCGGGGATCATCCCAACGAGGATCATGAAGGCCAAAAGCGAGTTTGACTAGAATTGAAGAGGGCTCCCATAAGTTTGGCCGATCGTCCAGAATTCATTAAGGAATCTGGCCGATCGGCCAGAATAGATACTGGCCAAGAAACGTTTGCACAGTTTTGGCCGATCGTCCAGAATCCCTAAGGAAATCTGGCCGATCGGCCAGATCAGCCTCTGGGTGTCCGACGCCAATCCTGCAAAAACACACATACTACACGAAAAATCAAATATTAACAATAAATACTACGAAAAATAAAATTTAATTTTTTTTTTTAATTTTTTACGTGGGTTGCCTCCCACCAAGCGCTTGTTTAACGTCATTAGCTAGACGAAGGATACAATCAACCTAAGCCCGTAGCACCAAGCGACGTCTTGATGCTCCTTGTGACACACTCACACTCCCTCCTCGAACAATCTCGACTATCCAAAACGTGGTCATCATCAACTCTTGACTCCCCCACACTAAGCTCGAACTTCTCCTTAAACATCTTCGAGCTAAACTCTGCAAGAAAAGATGTTACACAATTGGTGAGGTTAGAAAGAAAAGAGTTAACGACAACTTCCTCTTCCGATGCATGGTTCAAGTTTTCCTCTTCTACTTCATCAACCTCCTTCAAATTCCCTAGATATTGCTCGATTATATCCTCTTCCTCATCCACACAACTAAAGAATTCGTCATCTTCAATGGACTCTTCATCTTCAATGAATTCTTCAAAGGCTGCTTCCTTGTTAAAAATCTCACAAATATTTTCCTCAACACAAGGGTTAGCAAGCTTAACATAAGAGCATAAATGAAAAGATGAAGTAGGAATAGAAGGTGAGTTCCCAAATACCGAAAATGTTACCGAACCTCCTTCACTGGCCATGCTCAATGTGCCGGTACCTACATCAATTCGAGCTCGAGTAGTGGCCATGAATGGTCTTCCCAATAAAAGTAGATGTCCGGTTGCACTCTTAGCTCCTTTGCCTTCGTGAAGCACAACAAAGTCGGTGACGACTCGAATTCCACCAACTAAGACAGTGACATCTTCCACAACTCCCAATGGACTGCTCACGGGGCCGTCCGCTAGCTCAATGCGTATGTCGGTAGCTTGAAGGACTCTTGAGTTCAACTTCTCGAAAATAGAGTACGGCATTAGGTTCACCGCAGCTCCTAAATCCATCAATCCCGAAACGGTCTCTCCGCTGTCCAAAATAATACTCAAGTCGAAACCTCCCGGATCCCCTCATTTAGGAAATGAATTGATAGGCTCGAAATTCTTCTTCTCCTTCCTCACGATACTCCGAATAGGTGGAACATACGGGTTGAGCATTTGCTTCTTGTTCTTCACTCTACTCGGAAATGGAATAGGGGGGACGTACGGATCGGGTGTCTTGTGGAGAACGGGAGCATCCTTCTTATCATCCTTGGAATCCTCGCTGCTGTTGCCGGATTTGGCCGATCGGCCAGAGTCAGGGGGACCTGGCCGATCGTCCAGACTAGTTGTTGGGTTCTCGCAAGCGTTGAAGGGTTTGGCCGAGCGGCCAGAATCTGGCTAACCGGCCAGATCACCTCCTGGACGAGCATGGCCGAAGGGTGTTGCCGGGCCGTTCCATCGAGCGCTCGGGCCCCGTCGATCTCCCATGGGCCCTTGAAGAGGCATCAGAACTCCATTGCGTTGTAACACCGTGATTGCATGAGCTTGGTGAGGTGGAACGGGAGGAACATATGGAGGATATGGGGCTTGCACCTCGTTGGCTTGTTGTGGTTGAATCCCTTGGCTCGGAATTCGCCCCGGTTGTTGCATCAGGTGCATGGAACTAGAAATTTGGCCAATGGCCAACTCGAGCCTCTTTATGTTCGCATCAAGAGCATGGAGACGATCCTCATCGACGGGAGGCTTTTGTGGAGGTCCTTGAGGACGAGAATTTGGATATGATGGTGGTGGTGTAGGAGTAGGTTGAGGGGGGTAGTATGGAGGTGGTGGATAATATGGATTAGGAGGGTATTGAGGAGGTGGATAATATGGAGGAGGTTGAGAGTAGTAGGGATTTGGTGGAGGAGGATAGGGGTTATTATATGGAGAGGGACGACGATATTGAAAATTCGGGTTCGTACCTTGCCCTTGGGGTGGTGGCATATACCCTTGGGCAGCATATACATCGGCTCCTCCTTCATAAGTGGGTGCTCCCATGTTATGGCAAACCTCCTTGATGTGTCCCAACTCTCCACAAATCTCGCATTTGTCCGGCTTCCTCTCTTCCTCCTTCGGGGCCGGTGCACATTGCTTAATCTTCAAGTTCTCGAGATCCCTATACATGTCGGCAATTTGCTTCTTCAAATCGGGGCTCATCGAGATTGCACTCGCCTCCACTTTCCTTGGCCTAGCTGATTTTTGTTGAGAACTCGCAACGAGCGTCTCGAATATCGTCTGCAACTCGTTAGCTGTCTTGACCGCTATGTTGCCTCCGGCCGAACTGTCCACCATGAACTGACAAGTCTGGTTGAGGGCGTCGTAGAAATATTGCCAAAGCAACTCCGGTGCCATTTGATGATGAGGGCACTGTTGAAGTAGCTCTTGGAACCTCTCCCATGCTTCGTGAAATGGCTCATCGTTGTCTTGGGAGAAATTCATAATCTTTTACCGCACCTCTTGAGTCTTGCTGTTCGGGTAGTACTTGAGCATGAACTTCTCGCACACCGCATTCCATGTGGTGAGAGAGTTGGCCGGGAGCGCCAAATACCACGACTTTGCTCGATCCTTCAAGGTGTACGGGAAGCACTTCATCTTCTGATTGTCCTCCGTGAGTCCCGAAAGTGGGAAAGTCGGAACCACTGTTTCACTAAAAAGTGTTCGCAATAGAACGAAATCTATCCTAGCACTTAGTAAGTAAAAACCCAATGTCGAATCTCAAGGAAAACTTTGCAGGGCAAATAATCGTGTAGCAAAAATCCTAAACTAGCCTAAATCTAAGAAAGCAAGTAAAAAGAATTTGTTTGGTTTGGTTTTTAAATCCTAGGCAAGAAAATAAATAAAAGCAATAAATTAAAGCAAGTAAATAATCTAATCTAGAACTTGAGAAATAAATCTAAGAATTAAACTAAGAAAGCGATTAATCTACCTAGGCAAGAATCGAAAGGAAAGCAATAAAGAAAGCAATAAAGAAAGCATAAACTACTCTAGACATGATGAATAAAATCTGGAAATTAAAAGGCTAATTAATCTAACTATGAAAGTTTTGAAAAACTAGAGAATCGAAACTAGAAAAACGAATCTAAACTTTAAACTAGAAATCGAAAGAACGAAATTAAAACTAAGCAAATTAAACGAAGCAATTAAGAGAACGAATCTAAAACTAAAGCAAAGCAATTAAAGCAAATAAACGAAAGCAATAAAAGAACTTACGAGAATTAAACGAAGACGAAGAACGCGAATTAAATAAAGAAGTCTTGAATTAAACGAACTAAGGATCCGGATCCGAACAAAGTAAAGCTAATCTAGAGAATTTTTAGTGCTGAAAAAATAAGCTAACTAATGCTAAAAACTGATAAAAGATGTCCAAGATGTTACAAAATTCGTCCAAGGCACTAATATATATACTAGGAAGAAAACCTAATTAAATAAGGAAACACAGCTGGACGCCGACATCTGGACGATCGTCCAGATGCTGAGGGAATTCTGGACGGTCGTCCAGATCAGGAACTGCTAAACACGCACATAAGTACTTGGCCGGTCGTCCAGATTGTGAAGGAAATCTGGACGGTCGTCCAGATCAGGTACTGGCACGTTCGCGCGCGACTCTCTTGTTTCGGCCGTATCTTCCTCGTCCGAACTCCAAATTGACCTCCGTTTTCGCCTATGCACTCCTATCGAACCCCTCTTCGATATAATGCTTTCATTACATCCAAAATGAATCTTCAATAAAATCATGAGAGGTTAGAACTCGAGGTCAATGATTGCTTTTCTTCTCGTTTCCGCCCTTTTTATCCTACAAGTACCAAAAACTCCAAACAACCAAATCATAGCCAAAGACACTCGAAAAGACACAAAAACACAACGAAAAAGGACACGAAAACACAACGAAAAACCTAACATCTAGACACCAATCAAAATCCCCCACACTTAGACCTTTGCTTGTCCTCAAGCAAAACAAAATAAACAATAGACTCAAGTATTGTGAACTATATAGGCCTCAAAACTTTTCGAAAACAAACTCTCATGATCATGATCAAAACTATGCACACAACCTTAGCATCAATCAACACAATCTACTCAACTAATTCAAAATATGCTAATCCATCAAAGAACACTTTCCAACATGTGAAATTTTATATATGAAAGTGAACACTTAACTCTCTCAAAGAAAAGATGTAATATAATGCACATCAAGAAGGTTCACTCAATATCAATGCAATGCAACATGTTTACCATAGGCTTGCCTTCAATCTCAACATCTCCACCTAATGTAATACTTACAAATTAGGATCAAAAAGGTCTTTATATAAGCTTGTAATGTAGGGACATTGGTTAAGGTAGGGAAAGTATAGGCTAAGTGACTCAAATAAATCTAAATCATCAACCTCTTTTTCAACTCCAACCAAAGTATGGATTTTTATCTCCATCTTCTACCCTCCAACACACCAAATACAAACTCAAAGATGCTAAAATATCAACTATACAAATCAAATCTAACTATCCCCTTATGCTTATTTTTTTTTCCTTTCTTTTCCTTTTTTTTTTTTCCTAGAGCTCAACGAATACATGTTCTTTCTAATTTGAACAAAGGCTCTATTTTTTTTCTTATCTCTTTTTTTTTTTTTTTTTTTTTTAAAGCTCATAGGGATAGCTAACTACACTTAAACAAGCATCTAAAATTTCTTTTCTTTCTCTCCTTCATCACCACAACCAATTTTTTTATTCTACTCCTTCCATATCACCAACCACAACTAAGGATACCCATAATCATCCAAACCTCCTATCATCCGGTTTTACAAAGAACGGCTAATAAAGGCTCAAAAGGGGTAAACAAAGGATTATGAACAAGGTTAGTGTATAGGAATCATGTGGCTACGAAAGAATGGCCTAAGATCATCTCCTAGTTCGTAAATATACTAAGGTCTTGATGGAGAAACAAGGCAAGTTCTAGAAACAACGAAGCAAGCATGATCACTCAATCAAAGAATAGGCATAAATATGCACAAATAGCTCAAATCTCACGGGTTCAAACTAACTAGTTCCCGACATCATAGCATACTTCAAATTCAATGAATAAAATGCGTAGCTTCGCCAAGGTTCCATGCATAATAAAGATCATGAATTTTTCTCCAAAAATCAACAAAAATTTTCTATCATCGGCCAAATCCACAATACTATCATCACATGCTCATTTGACTCAATTAACTCCTAAGACTCAACAAAATTAAACACATCATGCCAAAGTTTCAAAGCCCCCCCCCCCCCCCCCCCCCCCCCACACACACACACACACACACTTAAAATCAAGCAATGACCTCATTGCGAGAAAATAAAAAGGAAGGGATAGAAGTAACTTATCGCACAATGTCGACCAACACACTTGAAATCTCGAGAAATTCCAAGTACTACCTACAAAACAAACACAAAACACAATACCAAAGCGTAAAATCGAACAAAATAAAGAAATCAAAATAAAATACTCAAACCAAAACGAAAAAGACACAATTTAAGGCTACGATTAATTGAAAGGACTTCGGAACCGGGGATCTTGCCAACGAGCATCGTGAGGAGACCAAAATCGGGGATCATTCGGGTTCGGTTTGAGCTGAGGTAGAGCCAATCGAAAATCAAAAACTGTCTGGCCCACGGTTTTGGACGATCGTCCAGATTTCCTAAGGAATCTGGCCGATCGGCCAAATGAGAAACTGGGTGATCTTGGTTACACGGATTTGGACGATCGTCCAGATTTCCAAAGGAATCTGGCCGATCGGCCAAATAAGAGGCTGGATCCTCGACGCCAATTCCTGCAAAAACACCTAACTAAAACGAAAAATTAAAATTAAACTAAAACAAGAAAAATTACGAAAAATAAAGTTCTAATTTTTATATTTTTTTTACGTGGGTTGCCTCCCACCAAGCGCTTGTTTAACGTCATTAGCTAGACGAAGGATACAATCAACCTAAGCCCGTAGCGCCAAGTGACGTCTTGATGCTCCTTGCGACACACTCACACTCCCTCCTCGAACAATCTCGAAGATCCAAAACGTGGTCAACATCAACTCTTGACTCCCCCACACTTGGTTCGAACTCCTTCTCAAACATCTTCGAGTTAAACTCTGCAAGAAAAGATGTTCCACAAATGGTGAGGTTAGAAAGAAAAGAATTAATGATCACTTCCTCATTCGATTCATGTATCGAGCTGTCCTCTTCATCATCCTCCTCCAAATTCCGTAGAAATTCTTCGATTATGTCCTCTTCTTCATCCACACAACTAAAGAATTCGTCGTCTTCAATGGACTCTTCTTCGTCAATGAATTCTTCAATAATTGCTACCCTATCAGAAACCTCACAAACATTTTCCTCAACACAAGGGTTAGCAAGCTTAACATAAGAGCATAAATGAAAAGATGAAGTAGGAATAGAAGATGAGTTCCCAAATACCGAAAATGTGACCGAACCTCCTTCGCCGGCCATGCTCAATGTACCGGTACCTACATCAATCCGAGCTCGAGTAGTGGCCATGAATGGTCGTCCCAATAAAAGTAGATGTCCGGTTGCGCTCTTAGCTCCCTTGCCTTCATGAAGCACGACGAAGTCGGTAACGACTCGAATTCCTCCAACAAGGACAGTGACGTCTTCCACAACTCCCAAAGGACTGCTCACGGTGCCGTCTGCTAACTCAATGCTCATGTCGGTAGCTTGAAGGACTCTTGAGTTCATCTTCTCGAAAATAGAATACGGCATTAGGTTCACCGCAGCTCCTAAATCCATCAATCCCGAAACGGTCTCTCCGCTATCCAAAATGATGCTCAAATCGAAACCTCCCGGATCCCCTCGTTTAGGAAATGAGTTGATAGGCTTGGGGTCCTTTGTCTCCTTCTTCATGATACTCCGAATAGGTGGAATATACGGGTTGAGCATTTGCTTCTTGTTCTTCACTCTACTCGGGAATGGAATAGGGGGAACGTACGGATCGGGCGTCTTGTGGAGAACGGGAACATCCTTCTTATCATCCTCGGAATCCGTGTGCTGTTCGTCGGTTTTGGCCGATCGGCCAGAGTCGGGGTGACTTGGCCGATCGTCCAGATTGGGTGCTGGATGCTCGGGCGAGTTTGGCATTCTGGACGAGCGTCCAGAATCTGGCCGACCGTCCAGATCAGCTACTGAACGAACTTGGCCGAAGGGTGTTGCCGGGGTTCCCGGGCCGTTCCATCGAGCGCTCGGGCCCCGTCTATCTCCCATGGGCCCTTGAGGAGGCATCGGAACTCCATTGCGTTGTAACACCGTGATTGCATGAGCTTGGTGAGGTGGAACGGGAGGAACATATGGAGGATATGGGGCTTGCACCTCGTTGGCTTGTTGTGATTGAATCCCTTGGCTCGGAATTCGCCCCGGTTGTTGCATCAGGTGCATGGAACTAGAAATTTGGCCAATGGCCAACTCGAGCCTCTTAATGTTCGCATCAAGTGCATGGAGACGATCCTCATCGACGGGAGGCTTTTGAGGAGGTCCTTGAGGACGAGAATTTGGGTATGATGGTGGTGGTGTAGGAGTAGGTTGAGGGGGGTAGTATGGAGGTGGTGGATAGTAGGGATTTCGAGGATATTGAGGAGGAGGATAATATGGTGGAGGTTGAGAGTAGTAGGGATTTTGAGGAGGGTAGGGGTTATTATATGAAGAGGGGCGACGATATTGAAAATTCGGGTTCGTACCTTGCCCTTGGGGTGGTGGCATGTACCCTTGGACAGCATATACATCGGCTCCTCCTTCATAAGTGGGTGCTCCCATGTTTTGGCAAACCTCCTTGATGTGTCCCAACTCTCCACAAATCTCGCATTTGTCGGGCTTCCTCTCTTCCTCCTTCGGGGCCGGTGCACTTTGCTTAATCTTCAAGTTCTCGAGATCCCTATACATGTCGGCAATTTGCTTCTTCAAATCGGGGCTCATCGAGATTGCACTCGCCTCCACTTTCCTTGGCCTAGCTGATTTTTGTTGAGAACTCGCAGCGAGCGTCTCGAATATCGTCTGCAACTCGTCAGCTGTCTTGACCGCTATGTTGCCTCCGGCCGAACTGTCCACCATGAACTGACAAGTCTGGTTGAGGGCGTCGTAGAAATATTGCCAAAGCAACTCCGATGCCATTTGATGATGAGGGCATTGTTGAAGTAGCTCTTGGAACCTCTCCCATGCTTCGTGAAACGGCTCATCGTTGTCTTGGGAGAAATTCATAATCTTTGACCGCACCTCATGAGTCTTGCGGTTCGGGTAGTACTTGAGCATGAACTTCTCGCACACCGCATTCCATGTGGTGAGAGAGTTGGCCGGGAGCGCCAAATACCACGACTTTGCTCGATCCTTCAAGGTGTACGGGAAGCACTTCATCTTCAGATTGTCCTCCGTGAGTCCCGAAAGTGGGAAAGTCTGAACCACCGTGCAAAACTCTCGGATGAACGTCAAGGCATCTTCGTTGGGCAGCCCGTGGTAGGATGGGAGCAACGCCATGTGGTGAGGTTTAAGCTCATGATTCCTGACCGCTTCCGTCAGGACAATCGCCGAAGTGGTGGCTGTGAATGTGGGGCGAGCAAAATCGCCCATAACGACTCTAGCTGCCATGGCTTCGGTCTCAGCAAAAACAACACTCAGCAAACAGGGTTAAACGCACCGAGTGGGAGAAATAAGAAAAACGAATAAACACAAATAAAAATAAAACAAATAAAAATACTACACAATCAAAAGCCTAAAGTTTTCCCCGGCAACGGCGCCAAAATTTATTTCACTAAAAAGTGTTCGCAATAGACGAAATCTATCGTAGCACTAGCAAGTAAAACCTAAGTATCGAATCTCAAGGAAAACTTAACAGGGCAATTAATTATGTAGTAAAAATCTAATCTAAGAAAGCAAGTAAAGAATATTTTGGGGTTTTTGTTTTTAAATCCTAGGCAAGAAAATAAATAAAAGCAATAAATTAAAGCAAGTAAATAATCTAATCTAGAACTTGAGAAATAAATCTAAGAATTAAACTAAGAAAGCGATTAATCTACCTAGGCAAGAATCGAAAGGAAAGCAATAAAGAAAGCAATAAAGAAAGCATAAACTACTCTAGACATGATGAATAAAATCTGGAAATTAAAAGGCTAATTAATCTAACTATGAAAGTTTTGAAAAACAAGAGAATCGAAACTAGAAAAACGAATCTAAACTTTAAACTAGAAATCGAAAGAACGAAATTAAAACTAAGCAAATTAAACGAAGCAATTAAGAGAACGAATCTAAAACTAAAGCAAAGCAATTAAAGCAAATAAACGAAAACAATAAAAGAACTTACGAGAATTAAACGAAGACGAAGAACGCGAATTAAATAAAGAAGTCTTGAATTAAACGAACTAAGGATCCGGATCCGAACAAAGTAAAGCTAATCTAGAGAATTTTTAGTGCTGAAAAAATAAGCTAACTAATGCTAAAAACTGATAAAAGATGTCCAAGATGTTACAAAATTCGTCCAAGGCACTAATATATATACTAGGAAGAAAACCTAATTAAATAAGGAAACACAGCTGGACGCCGACATCTGGACGATCGTCCAGATGCTGAGGGAATTCTGGACGGTCGTCCAGATCAGGAACTGCTAAACACACACATAAGTACTTGGCCGGTCGTCCAGATTGTGAAGGAAATCTGGACGGTCGTCCAGATCAGGTACTGGCACGTTCGCGCGCGACTCTCTTGTTTCGGCCGTATCTTCCTCGTCTGAACTCCAAATTGACCTCCGTTGTCGCCTATGCGCTCCTATCGAACCCCTCTTCGATATAATGCTTTCATTACATCCAAAATGAATCTTCAATAAAATCATGAGAGGTTAGAACTCGAGATCAATGATTGCTTTTCTTCTCGTTTCCGCCCTTTTTATCCTACAAGTACCAAAAACTCCAAACAACCAAATCATAGCCAAAGACACACGAAAAGACACAAAAACACAACGAAAAAGGACACGAAAACACAACGAAAAACCTAACATCTAGACACCAATCAACCACCGTGCAAAACTCTCGGATGAACGTCAAGGCATCTTCGTTGGGCAGCCCGTGGTAGGATGGGAGCAACGCCATGTGGTGAGGTTTGAGCTCATGATTCCTGACCGCTTCCGTCAGGACAATCGCCGAAGTGGTGGCTGTGAATGTGGGGCGAGCAAAATCGCCCATGACGACTCTAGCAGCCATGGCTTCGGGCTTTGCAAACAACAAGACTAAACCAAAGTCTTGAGAATCGATCTCCTCCTTCTCCTTCGCTAAAATCGCTTTCCTTTGATGGATGTTGTCGAAGTAGGGCACTAAATTCCTTTGAAGACTTCGGCCATGCATAAACAACACTCAACAAAAGGGTTAAACGCACCGAGTGGGAGAAACAAGAAAATCGAAGAAACACAAATAAAATAAAAATAAAACAAATAAAAATACTACACAATAAATCGCCTAAAGTTTTCCCCGGCAACGGCGCCAAAATTTGTTTCACTAAAAAGTGTTCGCAATAGACGAAATCTATCGTAGCACTAGCAAGTAAAAACCCAATGTCGAATCTCGAAGGAAAACTTTGCAGGGCAATTAATTATGTAGTAAGTCCTAATCTAGCCTAAAACTAAGAAAGCAAGTAAAGAAGATTTTGAGGTTTTTGTTTTAAATCCTAGGCAAATAAAATAAATCAAAGCAATAAATAAAAGCAAGTAAATAACTAATCTAGAACTTAAGAAATAAATCTAAGTATTAAACTAAATAAAACGATTAATCTACCTAGGCAAGAATCGAAAAGAAAGCAATAAAGAAAGCAACGAAGAAAGCATAAACTACTCTAGACATGATGAATGAAATCTGGAAATTTAAAGGAAAATAAATCTAACTTTAAAAGCTTTAAAAACTAGAGAATCGAAACTAGAAAAACGAATCTAAACTTTAAACTAGAAATCGAAAGAACGAAATTAAAACTAAGCAAATTAAACGAAGCAATTAAGAGAACGAATCTAAAACTAAAGCAAAGCAATTAAAGCAAATAAACGAAAGCAATAAAAGAACTTACGAGAATTAAACGAAGACGAAGAACGCGGATTAAATAAAGAAGTCTTGAATTAAACGAACTAAGAATCCGGATCCGAACATAGTAAAGCTAATCTAGAGAATTTTAGTGCTGAAAAATAAAGCTAACTAATGCTAAAAACTGATAAAGGATGATAAAGGATGATCCCAATTCGTCCCAAAGTACTAGTATATATATAAGGAGGAAAACCTAATTATATAAGGAAAGTAACAGCTGCACGCGGACATCTGGCCGATCGGCCAGATTTGTGAAGGACTTGGTCGATCGGCCAAATCAGGCGCTGGACGATTGCGCGCGATTCTCTTGTTTCGGCCGTATCTTCCTCATCCGAACTCCAAATTGACCTCCGTTTTCGCCTATGTGCTCCTATCGAACCCCTCTTCGATATAATGCTTTAATTACATCCAAAATGAATCTTCAATAAAATCATGAGAGGTTAGAACTCGAGGTCAATGATTGCTCAACAACCATTCTTCTCGTTTTCTTCTCGTTTCCGCCCTTTTCATTCTACAAGTACCAAAAACTCCAAACAAACGAATCATAGCCAAAAGACACACTAAAAGACACGAAACACAATGAAAACGAACACGAATACACAACGAAAAACTAACAACTAAACACCAATCAGACTCCATCCTACACCGCTAGATCAAAATACTGGATCTACGGCTATTATTATGACACGTGTACAAAAACTAAAGGAAAAAAAGAAACCCTATTTTAACACAGAACTTCATCTTCTTCATTCTTCAATCACGTACTCTTCACCATCTCCATGCAAAACTTCATTCACCCTGTTCATCACAGCTTCTACCTCAGCAGTTGAGCTTGAATCTCTACAGATACCAAACCATATATCTTCATAATTTTCATGCAAAACTTCATTCACCCTGTTCATCACGGCTTCTACCTCAGCAGTTGAGCTTGAATCTCTACAGATACCAAACCATATATCTTCATAATTTTGCATCAAAAATACGGCAATAGACAAATAATAACAATTCAATTTCCACAAATTACTCACAGTTGCACAAATGCAGCTTGAACAGCAGAACTCCGATCGCTATCAAAGTAATTAGTGAACCCTTCCTCCTCCGTGAAGTAAATCGAACGTCATCGCGGCGCGGCACTCGGCCGTGGCGGTGGGAGGGGATATCAGGACGATCTTCTCGACATAGGTGGAGGGCCGGAATATGGATTCCTGCAGGGTGTAGATGTCGGGGAGATTCATATGGCGGCTGCAGATCGGTGTCGAGGAGGACGTGGTGGTTATCAGTATTGAACGTGGCCACCCACCCATAGGATGATCGGACCTGGCCGCCGGCTGACGGTAGCGATAGCGAAAACGGCCGGCGTTCGTAGTTTGGTTTAAATTTACAAACTTTTATGGGTGAACTTTAAAAATACCATTTTATAACAACTAGTACTATTTACCCACATTATAAGAAGCATAAATTTTATACCCATTTTCTATTGAAAAGTCTTTAATACCCTTACTATTGTGTTCCACTTGTCAAATAAATCAAAAAATCAATTAAAAATGTAAGTCAAACTTGGGGCCCACCCGAAAATTCAATTCAATTTTGTTAATTATATGTACACGATCTCACTCTCTCTCAATTCACGATTCAACTTTCGTGGATTGAAAATTTTCAATTAATATTTGACGTGGAAATAATACCAAAAAAAAAAACAAAAAACAAAAAAAAAAACTGAAATTAAAATTGAATCTCACGGCAAACACATACACGGCACAAACAATTGAGATTGGCGTATAATTATTTTTTTAAATAGGAAATTGCATTTATTAACTTTCAACCACCAAATCTGCCAAATTGATTAAAAATACAGGTTGTTAGCATTAATTGAAAAATCAGAAAAAGTGAGAAAACAATAGCAATAGCATAGACATAATTAATTTCATCACAACACTAAATTTAAAAAAATCGTTGTGAGAGAAAATTTGTAGGCATTCTCGAATTTCTGGAAATTTTGGAATCGATTCAAGACGTTTTTTCGAGACAAATACCAAGGTAATATACGATTTTGTATATTTATTATTTATAATATGCGGGAAAAAAAATATGTGTTCTTAGGTACATGACAATTCTATGAAATTCACCGTGTATGCACGGTTGCATATACAAAAATGTCATGTAAAGTCAACAAAGTCAACGACTGGGGAAGTCAAAATTGTTGACTTTACACAACATTTTGGTATAAAAAATCGTGTATACACGATTTTTTACATAAAATAACCATGTACTTAAGAAAAATTAATTTTCAGTTTATTAATTTTTTATTTTTTTTTTGTACAGATCGAAATGGATGAAATGGGTGATCAGAGAATTCTTATCCGTCATAGCTGTCACTGAGAGGGAATATCGCACGTAGGAGGAGACGCTTTTTCTCGTCAATTATCCCATATCGACTTTGAGCTATGAAAACGTAGTACGGGAGATTCAGTTTTACTTGGGTGACGAATCGGAGTACTTGCTATTCCATTTGACGAACATCAACGAGCGGAAGACGGTGAAGGCCGTTTTAAAGAGCACCGGGGATTTGCTTAGAATGATCGCGAGAAGGGAGATGTCGACGATCTACGTCATTAGTAGAGCAAATAGGGCAGTTCATACTACCCAACAATCGACGAATTTTCAGAACTATAATGTCGAAGAGGAGCCGATGCCGAGATCAAATGCATTTGAAGCCGAAGTAGGCGACGAAGAAGAGCCGGAGTCGGAAGAAGAATCTCTCGATCTGAGGGCGAGGAAGCAAGGGATGTGGATGACCGATCCCAAATTTGAGAGCCTAACGGCTGAATTCAGAGCATGAATCCGCGAGCCCGGCCACATTGATAGGGTTATCGGGCTTTGTAGCATGCACTCACAAAACCAAGAGCCCCGCGACGATGAAGCTTGTGCTCGCGCCAACGAAGAGGCGGTTCGAAATTGGTTGATACCGCACGTTGATCTAGACACCGTGCTCCATTTAGGATGGATCGATCCCGACTTGGCACCGGCCTTGGGTCAGTTGCGAAAGCACGAACTCTTCAAGAAGAAGGAGGACTTGCATATAGCTGTCGGTTTGCTTCACATGGATCTCCGGAAGGAGTATTGTATCCCTCGTTCCAACAAAGGCCGTGTGGGTTTTAGGTGCACGAAGGGGGAAGGATTGCTAGTTCAAGTTGAATGCAACGCAGAAAGGCAGGGTTTGGGTGATCATCAAGTACAAGGCCGATCACACGTGTCTAGTTGATTCGAACAACAAACGACATGTGCCGGCCAAGGTATTAGGAGCATTCTACGCACGTATTGATCACCGAGGGCGTAGTGTTGAAGCCAAAAGAGATGGTGGACGAGCTACAGAGTGAGTACGGTATTCAGATTGACTACCCATTCGCTCTCCGTGCGAGGAACATCCATACTTGTACCTCGCCTTTGGTCAGTCCATCGATACGACATCCATACCTCCCTTTTGAAGGAGATGAATCTGGGCACCGAGTACGACATCCATACCTCCCACGCCACCGACCGTCTGACCTACTTGTACCTCGCCTTTGGTCAGTCTATCGAGGCATTCTGAAATGGTTTGCTACGCCCCGTGATCGTAGTGGATGGGGCGCACTTGAAGAGGAAGAATAAGGGAACGCTCTTTGTGGCAGTGACGAAGGACGAGAACGAGCAAGTGTTCCCCCTTGCCATTGGATTCGGTCCCATAGAGAACGACGAATCGTGGACGTGGTTTTTGGCACACGTGCGAGACAGTTTCGGGGCGCTGGATGACTTGTTGATTGTATCCGATCAGCACGTGAGCATCCGAAATGCGTTTTCCGCATGTTGCTCATGGTCTCTGCTTCGTTCACCTCCAAAGGAATTTCGTAAGGAACGGCAAGCACACAAGGGCTATATTCGAGTCTGCAACCTATGCTTATCGAGATTCCCAATTCGATGAATTTTGGGGGAATCTGAGGGACCTAAGCAGAGAGGGAGGCGGGATCTACAGGAGGTTGAGCGACATTGGCCTGCCGAGGTGGGCGAGGTGCAAGTGTCCTGTCCGACGTACGAGTTTCATGACTTCGAATCTCACCGAGACCATGAATGCTCGGTTGTTGTGGGCTCGGAGACTACCGATTTGTGCCATGATCGAGGTATATCGGATAGTCGTCGAGAAGTGGTTCAACGAACATCGGAGTAGTGCCCTAGATCGCCAACATGAACTCACGGAGAAGGCATATATGAAGATGTCGGCATCGTCGAAATGGGGACGTCGCTACTCCGTTTGAGGAACGCCTACACCCACCCTTTGGAGAGTCGAAGGTGAAAAGGCGACTTACCTCGTCGACCTCCAAAATTCGACTTGCGAATGCCGTGAGTTTGAGTTAGACAGCATCCCTTGCCGATACGCTTGTGTGGCGATAAGGTACGAGTAGTTCTCTATTTATTTTAGTTTAATGCTTGTCGTATTTGAATCAGATTTCTAAATTATTTTGTATATTGTTATAGGCATTCCGGTGGGCGGGCAACTGACTACGTGAGCCACTATTTCAGGCAAGCCACCTTAGTTGCTACGTATTCCCCTACTATTGAGCCGGTTCCTCATCTCGAGACGTGGAGTGTCCCCGAATACATTTCACGATGGGTCGTGCTACCCACGCTTGTACCTAGGCAAGCTGGACGACCACCGATGTCGAGAGCTCGATCGGTCGTTGAAGGGTCCTCAACGAATCGGCAAAGGTGTTCAAGATGCGCACTACAGGAAATTAGACTTTTAGCCACATATAAATTAACCACACATAATTAGGTGTGGCTATTTAGCCACACGTAATCAAATATGTGTAGGTAAATAATTGAGATACATTTTTATTAGTTCTCGACATTTAGGATGTGTGACTAAAATTATTTAGTCACGTTTAGAGTTTTGTATTTATTTTTAGTTTTATTTTTCGATTTCACTTAGCAATAAAACATTAAATATGTGATGACATGGAAAAGGGGAGAAATTACTAACCCCGCATACTCGTAGTATATTTACGCAGGGTTAACAATTTGTATGTTACTTGTGTATTGAAAAAATATTAGTTAACATATAATTATAACTAGATTTTGCACCCGTGCAATGCACGGATATAAATATGTTAAAGTATAATTCAATAATGATATCAAAATTATATTAACATGTACTCCCTCTGTCCCATTAGATTATTCCAATTAAAATATTATATACCCATATATAAATTTTCAATGAGACAAATTTGATGTAACGGATGGAGTAATGCATAGTGATCTAATATCTCAAGGCCTTGTTTGGTAGATAAGATGAGATAAGGTGTGATAAAATAAAAGTTATCTTGAGTTCTTAGGATAAAAATTATCTTGGGGGAGCGGTGTGACAAGAAATAGTGAAAATGTAGTGTTTTTATCCCGAACCCCCGTGATAAGATATCTTGTCTACCAAACATAAGATAAATCCAAATAAATTTCTTATACTAACACGTCTCATCTACCAAGTGGACCCTAAATAGATTAAAGAGCATAACAAAATAATTTAGTGTTCCTCTATTACATAAATCAATATATTTATTACCCGTTCGAGATCTCCTAAATTAGTGTGGTTTTCCAAAATAAAAGTATTTATTAACCATTTTTCTTCACTTGATATTTACATTATTACAATACTTTTTATCTACCCAATCCACAATTTCTAAAATTTTCTACATTACATTTCTAAATATGTGTCACTCCTATTTTCATACTACAATAGGGGGTTGTAATATTTTAGAAGCCATGTTTACTAATTGTTGTACATATATCACCAGGGGTGAAGCCAGGAATTGGTAGTGGGGTGGGCTGAAAAGTAAAATTTTCGACCCATAAAATTTAAACATATAAAGTTAAATAAAATAGTTCGATGTTTACATAAGATGTGCCTTACGAGACTTTAATAGATCAAATTCATCAATAACCGAGTCTATATCTATATCTCTAACAAAATCCTTCTCAATATAAAGCATCAATGAATCTTCAAGTAATTCATCTCCCATCTTGTTACGAAGTGCCGTTTTCACGAGCTTCATTCCAGAAAATGCTCGTTCAGTTGTAGCAGTGGAAACCGGCAACGTCAAGATAAGATGAATCAGTCTGGTCAGCATAACATAAACTTTCGACCTTCCAGTCTTAGCAAGCAGTTCACTCAAATCCGAAATAGAGTGTTCTTGCTCCACATGTATTGCATTTGATTGATTATTTTGACTTTGGATCGGTGTTGGTGAAGGGCTCGAGCTACCGTCATTATCATGGCGATCACGTTTCTTAAAGAAAGATGATATAAGTCCTTTTCCTTTCTTTGCACAATGTTGGTGCTCCATTTTAATTTCTGAAATTATCATGTATACAAATAAGCTAAATTAATAACCACTTTGACATTACACAAGAAAATATACTAATTTCATTAAGATAAACATATTCTAAAGAACATGAACTTGTAAGAATTACAAATTACAAATCAAATAGAATTTTAGGATACAAATCAACTTCAAAATTTAAGGATATGCAACTTAATCATCTCAATTCTCAAGTCTCAAGTATAATAAATAAATAAACAAAGGCACACCAATCCAAATAATTTATATTCCAAGTTTCCAACTAAAAATAAGAAAAGGAAAAAGGCAAAGTGTATATATATATTTTATATATACAAGACAAAACACCATATTCAAAATTCTTAGTATTATACTCTCACTTGAAATAATTATTTGCTCAATACATTAAGGAATCAAGAATATCATCTTTAACAAGTTCAATTAGAAATATTTGACTTATAGAATCAATTGGGGGAAATAAAATAAATCTAGGTTATTTCCTTTGCGTTGTGTTTGTGCATTAATTTATGAATGAATTAATCAAAATATATAAAGGAACACATTACCTAGAATTTAGATAAATGTATCGTAGTAGAAGAAGAAGAATGGTGAAAGGGAGATGGGTAAGCAGTAAGCTACACGCCTACAAGCGAGTTCTGCGCAGAACTCGCAGAAGGAACGGCGGTAAATTTTTATGTCTCAAGTTCTCTCTTCTCTCTCCAAATAAACAAATGCATATTATAAATTAAATATTCATTGGGCTTCTTAAAAAATTTGGGCTGGGCTAATTTAATTCAATAATGGACCTACATATATATATCTAAAAAAAAAAAAAAAAACTTGCGCTGGGCTGAAGCCCAGTCTAGCCCCTTCATAAAATCGCCCCTGTATATCACACAACGACAAATGTCTATTGTCGATTCAAACCCATTAAACTTAAAATATAATCCAAGTTATTTTCATATTTGGAAAGTACAATGTATGGATATATAAAATGAAAATTAATTGAAACACTTCATATTGTTTATATTTAATGAACTCGTACATAACTTTACATGTTGAAAATAAGTGGATAACATATAATTTTATACTACCACTATAAATACTTGATAATCATTACTACTACAATGGTTTCAATACTATTTTACATGACCAATCAATTATTTATTTAATGGATTCATATGAAACTTATGATATGTTGCTAAATTAATGGATTTTCTCGTTCAAGTATTATGTTTCTTTGCACACTTTAGGCATAGTTAAATGAGTCTTATTTATCATTCTAGTGATTACACATTATATATAATTTTCAAATATATATATATATATATATATATATATATATATATATATATATATATATATATATATATAATGCTACGTAGCATTACACTTCAACTAATAACACTATAATTTGATCCACTTAGAGTATGAAGAACATAATTTCATCTCATTCGTATAAGGTTGTGAGACCATTGCTTGATACTCATTTCACTCCGCAATTAATAAAGAAAAAGAAAAGGGAAATATAAGTGCAAAGTTTAGTCTTGATTAATTATGAATATATATAATAAGTTCTTTTATTAATTTACTTTCTCATTACATAATGATTTATGGCTTACGATATACTCCAACTGACTTATATTGTTGTAGAAATTTATTTTTGTTACATCTCCACAGAATTTGTGTTTTTCAACTTTGAACATAATACTTTAACAAAAAATACTTTACCCAGCACAAATCGGTTGATATTTACTCAATATCATCTTTATTTATTTACTCGAAGTTTATTTAAATTGTTTTAAAGAAATTATATTTACATATTTTAAAGTTATTTAACTATTCACTTTTGATTTGATATTCTTAAAATTTATTGAGTTTTATATTAATGAGATATTAATATAATTAGTATTAAAATTAATGAGGGGAAAAATAAAATACCCAATATGGTATAAGAAAATCAAATTAAGGAAACACATTTAAAAAACACAAAAAATACCCATTTTTGATGCGAAATGACACAAATACCCTTACTAATAGACTTTGACTTTTACTAGTCAACACCACTCTTCTCTCCTCTCCCTCCTTCTCCCTTTTCCACGTGTCTCTTCTCTCCTCATTATTTTTCTTTTTTTTTTAATAATTTTTATTTTATTTTCGAATTTTCGAATTTAAGTTTAAGTTTTTTTTTTTTTTTTTTTTTTTTTTTTTTTTTTTTTTTTTCTACTGTAACTGTGATATTCGTATAACTTTAAGGAGGTACGAAATATAACGAATTAGTACCAGTTATATATAAGAATTACGAAATACATATTTGAGTATGCAATTATGTAGTTATTGGTACGAATAACATTCACTTCGTACTAAAGCAACTATGTGTTGGTACGAATAAGATTCACTTCGTACTTAAGCAACTATGTATTGGTACGAAATAGATTCACTTCGTACTAAACTCTACTGAGGAATTAAACCCTGAAACTAAAAATTAAACCTTATTGTTGAATATTAAAATTTGTTGGAGAAATCTAAACCATATTTGTAAAAATCTAAACCCTATTTGATGGATCCAAACTCTATTCGAAAAAATCTAAACCCTATTTGAGGTATCCAAACCCTATATAGAAAATCTAAACCTTATCGTGCATCTTAACCAGGCACGAAAAAAAAATTGCGTACCAGATTTAAACGAACAAACTAAAACTCTGGCGATGGTTTTCAATAAACTTAATTTCAATGCACAAACAAAATTGAAATTCTAATTAATGTCAAATCGGTACGAAATGAAAATTGTGTACCAGATCAAAATGAACATACTAAAAATCTGGCAATTATTTTCAATAGACTTAGTTCAATGCACAAACGAAACCAAAATTCTAGTAGAAATATTGTAAAATTAATGTCAAATCGGTACAAAATATAGTTATTCGTAGTAGATGATAGTGCTAAATTCTTTCTCTTCTAAATATCCAACACACGCTCTTTTTATCTTATAAGTTGGTACAAAAATAAGATATTCGTAAAAAAACTATAGTTAAGTAAGTACGTACTCAACATTTCGTTACATTTATAATGCATTTTCTTTAGGAAAATGGTTTATTTTGCCACAAAGAAGAGGTACGAACTATGAAATTCGTATCAACATCAAATAAAAATACATAATATTTAGTAACAGATTCAAAAAAATGTAAACAAACAAACAGTGATGATATAAAATGTACGAAAACAATTAATAGCTTATACGAAAATATGATCGTAAAGAGTAAACGAATAGTGGTGTGTTCAATAATCCTAAACTTATCATATCAACAGAGAAAACGATTCGAATATCAATACATCGAGTGCAATCAATTAGTAAAATAAATATAGCTTTCAGCAGAAGAACTCATGTAGTATACAATAATAGAAGAGAACTAGACATTGTAGTCGGAGAAAATAATATTATCATAATTTTGAGCCACGACAACACCTCTTGAGACGTCAAAGCAAGTAGCAAAATGGAAAGTGGATGCAGAAAACCATTGAATTCTTTTCAACCAGCAATTCCTATACTCATAGTTGCCACATTATGCGTCAAACCAAGCATTCCTACAACAAAATCATAAGTCAACTACAGTAATTATAAAAATTCATAGTCTCAGCTACTTCAACAAACCAAGCATATATCCAGAGCATTCCAATCAACTAACCAAGCAAAATTACAAACTTCTCAAAAACGAGAGTTCGTTAATTGAATTTGAACAATTCACATCGCAAACAAAAAAACTCAATCTAAAGTAGAACAACAAATTGAAGTTCAATTTCACCAAGAGAAAAAGAGAGAGAGAGGGGGAGGGAGACTTATGACTGAAGGCGGAGGAAAATGCCGCGGCAGGAGAGGGCGGAGGCGAGGCCGCGACACCTGTCATGCCTTTGCCTCCAAATGAAGGTGCTGAATTTTTCGGTGGAGAGAAGCCGGAGGATTCCACCGATCAGATCTCGATTGAAGTCGCCGGGGCGGAGGACGACGACATCGTAGTTGCTACCTCCACCGTCGTTCTTTTCCTCCTCCACCGCGAACAGATCCACCACCGCGTTCGCTTCCTCCTCCTCCGCCATCGCCATCCGCTTCCTCTCCCGTCGCCGCCGTCCGCTTCCTCTTCCACCGCCATCGTCGCTGCATTTGTGAGAGATAGGGTAGAGAGAGAGAGAGAGAGAGAGAGTAGAGAGAGAGAAGAGTAGATCGAGATTCGAGATGCGATAATTTTACTGCTTTTTCTAGGGTTCGGTTCCAGACAATTTGGGCTTCTGCGGTGGGTTAAAGTGAGAAATAGGGAGAGCGCGAAAAATAGAGAGGGAGAAATAGATTTTAGAGAAAAGTGAAGGTATTTGTGTCATTTCGCATCAATTTTGGGTAAAATTTAAGTTTTTTATGTTGATGACCTACTATTGATTTCCTTATGTTAGAGTGGGTAGTTTATTATATTAACTCAAAATTAAATGTGATAATCACACAATTATGAAATTTTCATAGTTTCTTAAAATTTATATCAATGGTAATATTAGTGTAATGTAATACTAAAAAAAAATAGTTTTTTTTTTTTTTTTTTTTTTTTGTTCTATAACTATTTAGGAAAAATTGTTATCTAAATCCCTAAAAAATATATCAAAATTAACTCACTATAAATGTCCAATTTACTCTTAAAATCAAAATCATATATACAACTTCCTTTTCATTTTATGTTATAATTGATTAATGTAATCACTTATTTTATACATCTCTCTCCTGTATAAAGTTATGCTAACGATAGCGCTAATAAAACAATATACTAATTATACTAATAACTAGAAGTTAAGTTTGTATTTAACTTTGATTAGAAACCATTATTTAGAAAAGAAAAAAAAAAACATTGCAAATGAAAAAATCCTAGTATAATTAATATTCACTTATTTATTAAAATGAGTATTCCTCTATTAAAATAAGGATTCCCTTATTTCAATTAGATTAGTAAAAAAAATTGGTACAAGTCAATTAGTATTCCCATTTTAAATCAAGTGCCGAAAAAAAGGAATCAAATACCTCAAAACAGAGGGAGTACTGTATTCAACTTGCTCCAAATTAAAAGGTTAAAGTCTCACTATTTTACGGCCATTTAAAAAATAAATTGTTTAGTTTACGTATATATTTGTGTAAGATATTGCTAAATATATGCATGTTTGCACGTTTCTTTGAAAGATGAAATATATTAATTAATTCTTCTAAATTAATGAATTGATTTATTTACGGTACATATTTTAATATTATAATATCTATAAAAGGTAAATTGAAACTGATTGCAATTTTTTTATTTGTTTATAATATATGACATTTCAAGAGTAGTTATTTTACTATATAAAAACATTAAAACTAACATTAATATATTTAATTGGAATTATTATCCTTGAGCAGTTCTACGAAATTTTAGCAAATTTTTGTGGATAATGACGTTAATTATTTTTATCAAATTCAAACTAACCATAAATATATTTATTATTTCAACAAATATAATTTTAATGCATAAAATGATTGTAACTTAATCATTTTTACTCCATTTTCAACATATAATATATCAATTTGAAAACGTTTTTGTGCTCTTTAATTTAAAATGCATATTATATATGTTATTAACATCAAAACTATAAGAAAATTGCAAGAAGAAGATTAAAAAGAGAAAAATATGGAGAGAAATATGAAGAAAGAGGTTATTGATATTTTATATAATAAAAAACGGTTGCTTTTTGTATTAAATTGTGTTTATAATTTTAACCTTAAAATTGAAAATATTTACAAAATCGCCACTCAAATTGATTTCTCAATTGAAAACTCCCTCTTTATATATAGAGAATATATAGTCATTTACCCACTTTCAACTTGTAAAACTAAATTTTGCTTTGTATGTTTAAAACCACAAATTATACCCTATTTTTGCTTTGGTTTCCTATTATGCCCTTACTTTCTTAGGTTTGGAGTACTTTTGACTTTTTCTCTTTCTTCTCACCAATTTCTTCTTCATATATGCATAATCTCCCTCTCTCTATTTTTGAAACTTCACTCTCTCTCTCTCTCTCTCTCTCTCTCTCTCTCTCTACCGCTCTCTCTCTTTCTCTCTCTACCCCTAATCGCTGGAGCAGATCTTCGGCCCTTCCTCCGCCTCTGTCTCGTCGTCGTTGCAGCCTCCGTGCTCCACCACCAAGTTGAGAAGCTCCTTGCACTTCTTCTTCATGATCGCCAACTCCGAATTCAAAAGACTCCGTTCTCTTGCTTCAGCCTCTTGTTCTCGTCTACGATGCTCGTGAGCTCCGAACGACGCCGCGCCGAACGGCGGCCAGAACAAGCTCAGCCGACGGAGAAGCCTCTTCTTCGTCTTCGCCGGGGATCTTGCCCCCTTCCCCAACGTGATACAGACTGAATGCCGGAGTCGTGCTTCACCGAGATCTCGAGAGATGCGGCGCTGAGGCTGTTTAGCTTCCCGGAGGTGTTCGGGAGGAGTAAGAAGATCCTATCGCCGGAGAAAATGTTCCGCGCGGTCGATCTATTCGAGGCGATTTCCGATCTGTGGCCGGAGATCGAGTCGACCTTCTCTCACGAATCGGTCGCGGTGGTGCGGATCGAGGCGGAGGCGGCGATGGTGAAGCTCGGCGAGGCGGTGAGGGTTATACTCACGCAGTTCGAGGCAGCGATTCAGAAGGACACCTCGAAGATGCCCTCCCTCGGATCGAAGAAGATGAAGAGAAGGTGGGTTCTTGTCATCTTAGGACATAGATTCTTTTGTTGTATTAAAATTAGCTTTGGATTTTTTTTTCTTCCTCCCTCCTTCCCTTGTGTAAGAATGGATTGGCCCTTGAAGCTGATTATGGCAAAGTTCATTCATGGGCCACACCTTAAATTATAGGGATTCTAAAAGTTTTCACTCTTCAGTTCTTTACTTTTCCTTTCCCTTTGTTTTTGGTGTTCTTGTGTAATGGAAAAAAAATTATGATCCATTAATATTTTGCTTCAAAAGGGTTATTTTGACTAAATTGAGCATGCAATGTGTTGTCAAACTCTCTCTCTCTCTCTCTCTCTAAAGACACACACTATTTCCGAATGCTATCCTCTATATTGTGTACTTAAGTACACAGTACGAAATACAAAAAAAAATTACTAGTCTTGTGTAAGTTTTTGTTCAATTTACATGATATACTAAAGTACACATTACGCTTGCATGTTTTTACGTCCGAATCTAATGTTTTTACTTAATTACACAGTACGAAATATAAAAAAAGATTACTAGTCTTGTGTAAGTTTTTGTTCAATTTACATGATATACTAAAGTACACAGTACGAAAGGAAGAAAAGCTTACTGTGTACTCAAGTACACAGTAAGAAACACAAAAAAGATTACTAGTCTTGTGTAAGCTTTTGTTCAATTTAAATGATATACTAAAGTACACAGTACGAAATGAAGAAAATCTTATTGTGTACACAGTACGAAAGGAAGAAAATCTTATTGTGTACTTAAGTACACAATACGAAAGGAAGAAAATCTTACTGTGTACTTAAGTACACAGTAAGAAACACAAAAAAGATTACTAATCTTGTGTAAGTTTTTGTTCAATTTACATGATATACTTAAGTACACAGTACGAAAGGAAGAAAAGCTTACTGTGTACTTAAGTACACAGTAAGAAACACAAAAAAGATTATTAGTCTTGTGTAAGTTTCAATTTACATGATATACTAAAGTACACAGTACGAAAGGAAGAAAAGCTTACTGTGTACTTAACAGTAAGAAACACGTTTCGTACTTATTTGTATGGAACACAGTACGATTTGTAAAAACCAAAATTAACGGAAAGAGAGAGAAATAGTTGGTGGTCAAAGTCAAAAAGCAAAAAGCAAGAGCATTTTGGTACAAATTTTGAAAATATGGGTATATTTTTATCTTTTAAACATCCAAAGCTAATTTTAGTTTTTGTAAGTTGAAATGAGTATTTTCTTTTTTCCCTCTTATAACCTCCCTCCGGTCTTGTGAAGTTGTTACACTTCTTTTCGGCACGGGAATTAAGATAGGAGTGTTTAGTGTTTAAGTGGATTTGATATTTCTAGAGTTTAATGAATTAGCATTAGTAATTAATTATTTAAATTTATTAACGATAAAAAAAACTGAAATTTTAAATTATTTTTTTTCGATTTAAGATCTAGTTAATTAATTATTTATTAATTTAATTTTTTTTTTCAAATTAATGGATTCTTCATTTTCGAAATTCATTAATTAATTATTTTTTGATTTTAATATTAGTTTAATATTATTTTTTTCGATTTTAAAATATTTTTTTTGCAAATTAATTAATTAATTATTAATTTAATTTAATTATTTTAATGGCCCAATTAGTGGCCCTAAATTTTGTTAATACTTACCATTTTAGGAAAGGTAACAACTTGAAAAGACCGGCCCAAAAAGGAAAGTGTAACAACTTGAAAAAATCGGAGGGAGTATATGTAGAATAATTTTAACCTTAAAATTGAAAATATTTACAAAATCGTCACTCAAATTGATTTCTCAATTGAAAACTCCCTCTTTATATAGATATATAGATTATATCTACTCCATTTTCATTAATTTGATATTGTAACAATGACGTATTATCTTTTATGCAAAATTATAATAATTCCATATATAATTATTATATTTATTTGAAATTATAATAAAGGAAAATATACATATTAATTTTTGTATTAATTATTACAAAAGTAGTAAATTGATTGAGAATCAAATTTTTAGTTAGAAGATATAAAATTTAAAATTATATAGAATTTAAAATTAAGCAAAATAAAGTCCAGTACTTAAAATATACATACACTTAATTATTTTATATGTATATACACATGTGGCAAAACAATTTATGCATATATATAACTTGATAAATAGATTGAAAAAAACCTAAATATAAATACTTAAAAAATGGATTACATAACCGCATTATACGGAAAAAAAACCACTAAGAAATGAATTCCCACTATCTTATTTAACCCCATCACTTATTTAACTGCCCAAATATCCCTATCTTTATGTATTAGTAGTATAATCTTCTTCCCCATCTTGCATTTACTTTTAAACGACTGGGTTCAAGATCAACGTGTGATTACAAGTACGATCTGTCAGATTAGGTGAAATTAAGTAGGAGATGGAAGAGCTCCATTTGCAGAAGGCGGTTGAACTTTGACAGTGAGACGACTTGCTTCTCCTCCTCCAGTGTTGTTCCACTTGCGCAGTTGTACCATAGAAAAGGGTCCTTGTGCTTTTCCAGAAGGATCTTGATATTGCCATATCTTCTCCGATTCATTAATCTTGACAGTAGGTTTTGCATTAGAGGGTCGCTAGCTTTTTGTCTCTATTTATCCTTTTTTTTTTTCACTCGTACAAATGCGTATTTCCATTACATTTCATTTATGCTTTAATTAAAATGTTTTTTTTTACAGCTTAATTAAAATGTTATTTACCATCATTCTTTGGTTTTATGATTTTAATTGAATGGTTATTCCATAATTTGACTGCACAGATTTTGCTGCAGAAAAAGAAAAAAAATATGAAGAAAATCAAGGGCATAAAGCTTCTCAGAAGGGGCGACATTAGTGTAGTTATTTTAGATTCTTTTTTGTACTTAGCGCTTAAGCATTGTGTATATCTTATCAAATATTAATTAATGAATTAAGTCTTAATCTATAAAAATAGCCAAAACCACTAAATATATATCTTATATAACCACAACTTTAAAAACATAAGTTTTATAGCCACTTTTCATTAAATTTACTATTTTACCCTTAATAAAATAGACCCCACATTTAATTTAAGAAAAAGAAATATTGAAAAAAAAATATTCCCCTCTCTCTATCTCTTTCTCTCTCTCTCTCTCTCACTCTGCTTAGCGTGTAATGTACACGAAATAATACATTCAATTCAAATCGTGTAACTCGTCGGAAAAATGAACACATCGAAATCTAACCGGGAGAGAGAAGCAGGGCTTCCGAGTCCTCGTCGGCCGAGGCAATCCCAACAAACGTTGTCGGTGCACCAACAAAACCTAATCATGCTCAACCTCAAATAAATTGATTGTGGGCATCAAAATGTATGCATAAATCCGATATGAAATTTCTACGAATAGGTTAAAATTGTTCATAACTACACGGTTGAGATTCTTGATTCAACCATGTACTACACGGTTGAACCAAGAATTTCAACCGTGTAGAAGCAATAGTTGTTGATCATACACGATTGACATTATTGATTCAACCGTGTATGCTACACGGTTGAATCAAGAATCTCAACCGTGTATGGTCAGAAAATTTTAAAGCATGCGTAATTTTCTTTTTTTGAAAATAATGAAATTTTATTTATTGTTTTGCATTTTGCATCCTATGTACACATGGGTGAGACCTCGTATGCAAGGATTTACTGTCGAAATGAAACTTTACGTACGAGAGATTGCCTTATACGATATATCACTCATCTTGAACCGTAACAGAGGAAAACATCTTGTGGCTATTTGGACACCTACTCGATATCAAGAGGAAAGGGAGTGCAAATCGAGCCCTACGAATTAGTAACCCTGGAGCTTAGGGGTAATAGCTTCTCGGAGTATGAGATGTCGTTAGATTCTCGAAATTAGAGTATGCGCTCGTGACGGGCATCACAATTCGGGGGTTACGATTTTAACCCGAATGGTCTACACACTGTACCCGAGTCGAGCCTCTTGCATACGTACTATAAAGGGGAGAGAACGAAGGCATTCAACTTGAAGAGGGATTTTTTTTTTTATCGTATGGTCAATTTGAGATCCCCGACACAATATTTGTTTAAATTTAGGGAAATCATTAAGAGTGATTAAAGTAGAAAAACAAAACACAATAAATTTTACATTCAAATACTCCTTTTTAGAGATATTGAATGGAAGATCATTGTAGAATATATAGTCACTACATATGTGGTACACTTACGAATTTACGAAGTCTCACAATTTCATTGTATATCCTCCTATTTTTAGAGGTTTTTGATTTACTATAACTTATTATATACATTCAAATACTTATTTGTAAATATTTGTAATGGAAGATCATTGTAGAGTATACTATCACTACATATGTGGTACACTAACTGATTTATGAAATCTGACAATTCCGTTGTTGTTGGTCCCGGTTTGTTAATAGGAAAATACGTAAGAGGGGGGGGGGGGGGGGGTGAATACGTATTTTGAAGTTTTTCAACTTCAAATCCCTTAACTCAGAGTAACAAGTAAAGAGCTCGCTTGAAACTTAAGACCTAGCTGAAGCTAGATCTACAGTACGTAGCTTGCCTGCTTGACCGAAGTGAGCACTTGATCAAGAGGGAGTCTTTACTCGTATATGCGGAATTTGGTGAGCTAAAAATCTTTCCTAAGTATTTAAAATTTCCAGATTAGGTTTGTTTAGATGCAATATGCAATGGATAATCAAATAAGTAAGAGTTTAGGGTTAGAGAGATACGACACAGAGAATTATAGTGGTTCGGAGATAACGCTCCTACGTCCACTTTGTTGCACGACGGCAACCGTTCTTTTCACTCAAGAACTTGAAGATTTCGGGCTCTTCAAAAGCCTAGTCAAGATCGAGCTTCACTCGCTTGGATCTGACAGACGCTGGGTGATTCCGGGTTCACACCAAAAACCTAACTAGACTGGAAGCTTCACTCGCTTCAGTCGGACAGACAGGGAGATTACGGGCTCTCCTTACAGCCTAGCTTCGATCGAGCTTTACACAAACGATGTAAGTGTAAGCTTGGATCTAAATTCTATGATCGAGGCTTCTTCAATCGATGAAAGAAGGGCCTTGGATCGAAACAACCTAACGACGACTCAAAAACCTAACAAACAGATTTAGGGTTTTTGGTTGACGAACACACTATGAAGAGCTCTTTACAGTAAGTGCAAAGATGGCTAGAGATCTTCTTCTAAGCTTGGATATGGAATGGGCTTAGACTCTAAGTGTGAAGGTTGTGAAGACGAGTTCCGATGAACTGGAAACTCGGAAAACACTTGGAAACAAAGACTCGAAGATTTGCTCGAAGGCTTGGGAGTGTTTGTTTGCAGTAGGCTCGAATGCTCAAGTAGTGTTCTACTTCTCTTCGTCTTCATCCTTCACTATTTATAGGCGGAGAGATGGCCGAGATCCGTTGCTTGGTTGGTGGCCTTGTCCCTCCTCCTCTCGACAGTACTTGCGCAGGCTGGCACCTTTTCAGACGTCCAGTTTTGGCATTTTGCCAAAATTGGCTAACTTACAAGGCCAACAGTAACTGGAGCGAGCCAGTACTGTTGCGGCGCCTTTGTCTGCCTGGCAGTCAACTCTTCCGCTCCACTCCGCTTTTGACACGTGGAGATCTTGTAATTAATGCTACGATCTCCTGTTGACTGGAGTTCAAAATATGGGCGGGAGTCGCGCTGTCGCTTTCTGGTAGGTAGTGGCTCGCTTCGCTTTGAAGTTGTAGTGTCTGCTTCAGTTGAGTCACTTCGTAGTCAATCTGTAGTGAGCCGCTCGGGAGATAAAGTTCCCTAGTGACTGCTTTGGAAAGTGATGACTAGAGTTGACTAGCTTTGACTTTTCACTGTAGCGCTTGCTTCGCTTCGCTTTGGATTTGAACTGTAGCGCTCGCTTCGCTTCGCTTTGAACTTTGAACTGTAGCGCTTGCTTCGCTTCGCTTTGGCAGACTCGCTTTGAATCTACTGTAGCGATCGCTTCGCTACACTACTCTTCAGCACGCTTCACTTCGGCTTGCTAGACTTGCTTCGCTTCGAAAAACACACTCAAGCGAGTGGCCTTCACTTGAAAATTTGAAGCCTAAAATCTAAGCAAATTAAAGAGCCATCCTAACAGAGTAGGCTTAGAAAAATTCTAACTTATTAACTACATCAAAATGGGTTGCTTGAGAACAGAACGCTTTGGGGTTTTGGGATCAAATCAAAACAATGAAGTGTCCCTAATAGGTTCCCCCTTAACATGTTGTTCTTAACAATTCCCAACAATTTCCCCCTTTTTGATGATGCCAAAACCCATCAGACTTAGATAAATATAAATCTAGTCTATCTAACCGTGAAGGGAACTTCAAGCGACTGCTTCCTTTGCAGCTTCGTTTGTAATTTTCTTTTAAGTTCCTTCCCCTTTTTTTTCGGTTAAATTATTTGAGTTTGTAGCAAAAATGTAAAGTCATTCACAAAGCGAGTCAATGACACAGAAGAGACAGAAATTGAAATGAGATAAATGAACATCAGTTCACAAAATATGAAGCTTGAAATTCAAAGATTTCCTGCAGCTTCATCCTTCTCCTCCTTCTCCTCTTCCTTCTTCTCTTCATCATCAGCAATATCAAGAGCATAGGCTGATAGAACTCTTGATTCCATAGTGTTTACAGTGTGAATGCTCGGCCTTCTCCATGCACTCTCCAGCTTGAAAGCTTCATCCACCTCCTCATCAGTGACTCCTCTGTTAGGAACGTCCGTGCCTGGATGATAAGGCATGGGGAAGTCCTTCACTGCTGGTACCTTGACGACAATTGGCTTGGGTTGAGCTTGTTCAGCCATAGTGAAGATTTTTCGTCGCAGTCTGTCGTCATAGGTGGCGAGAAAGTTGTTGAGGGCACTTATCCGAGAACATTGATCCTGCAGCGGCACTACCTCCCAGTAATAGTAGGCTTTGATGAACAAGTCCTTGTAGTATAGCTACTGTTCGCGCAGATCTCCCGGAATAAAGTCCTCGATTTCCCTTCCGTCCAGGTGCTCATCCCTCCGCTTGGCCAACTCCTCTTCTGATCTCTTCGACGGTTGAGTCATGACCTTCTTGAATTTCGCTCCCGACTCGCTGTTCCACGATGGACGCTTCTCATTGAGTCGTTTGCGAATATAGTCTTGTTCATCTGTGCGAGGGTAGCGTCCCGACTCAACCATTTCCTTTGTCGTCACGTCGCATGCATCAGATATGGCTTGTGCTTCGCATGCTTCGGACTCATCTGGCATAAGAGGGATGAAGGCACTGCGCACTAAGGAAGATTGGATGAGTAACACTTCACTGAAATGTTCCTCGATCCGTGTGTCAATTACTTGGAGTCGCCTGGCATTTATCCTCCTCTTCCTTTCGCCTTCGATTCTCCCTTCTTCTCTTCCTTTCCTCTTTCTTTCCTCGTTCTCCGCCCTAGAAGCAACTGCTTGCTTGACCTTTTGGCGCTTGGCCACGGGGTCATCTCCTTTTGTCTCTGGAGCAGTTCGCTTCAAAGGAAGTTTTGGTAGAGGGGGAGGTGGCATGTCTTTCTTTGTAGCAGCACTCGAGGGGACAATTGCAGATGAAGTGAGTGCAACAGTAGTCGAAGTGAGTGCGGCAAATGAAGCTGGTGCGGCGGCTGAAGCGGGCGCTTTGGGAGAAGCGGCCGCTTGGGAACTAGATGAAGCACCTGCAACAACAGATTGTTTTGTTAGATCAAAACCGCGCTCCATCTCCCACGCCATGGCAGCATCCTTCTCCACCTGCTTCCGCCTTTCCTCCTTTGTTAACACGGTCACCGGAGGATGCCGTGCAATTGAAGCACTCAGCACTTTTTCCTGAAGCGGCCTGCTGGGCTCTTCGAGCTTTTTCAACAACTCCTCCTTCGTGAGTTTAATTTTGCCCTTTGCTTCGCCCAGAGCCCTCGCTTCATCTACTACATCCTCCTTATCACCGGCACCACTGCCTCCCTCCAGCATTCTCTCAACTCCAATTCTGCTTCCTCCCGAACCTCCGACTCCTCCTAGCTCCATCTGTCCTTCCCCCTTTTTGGCATCATCACTGCCAGGGGTTAGGATGAGTGATTTTCCAGAGATGGAATTATGAAGAGAGTTGACTGTGTTGAGGATGGCCTCCAACATCTTCTAGGCTTTTCCCACAGTGGGAGCCATCAGTTCGGCTGTTTTGATGGAGATTTCCTCCAACAAATATTCACATTGTTTCTCTCTCTCAACAACAGACGCATCATCCTCTCCAAGGGTTCTACTTCTCTGAAGCGAGCCTCCAGCTCCGCTTCAACTTCCCTCCTTATATCCGCCTTCTCCTCTTGCAAATTGAAGTACCAGAATTCGTGAGCCGCTTGAAGTTCAGCTTGCATTGTTTCAAGGCTCCTCTCTCTCTGGTTTAGAGAGAGATGGAATTCGGCACTTGCACCAATCTTTCAGTGTACGCTTCACCCAGCTCCTTGACCTTTTCCAGTAGAAGAGTCAATTCAGCGTTTTGTAGGTCAATAGCCTGCGCACTTCTCCTCCGACTCTCCAGTTCCTTTTTATCGAGCTCACTTTCTTGCTTGAGCAGCTTCATTTCATTCCTGAGTGAGTCGAGAATCTTTTTAGTGCTCAGCAGCTCGCTTCCTGTCCTTATCAACTCCTCTTCTCTCTTCTCATACGCCTCCTTCAACTTCTTCAACTCCTTCTCCAAATCTTTCTTCTCTTTGCCAATAGAGACAAGTTTGGCATTCACCTCCCTCAAGCGGCTCCTTTCCGCATCAAGCGAGCCCTTGAGTTCGGTGATTGTTGTTGATTGTTCTCCCACCAGCTTTACTTGCGCCTCCAGCGCCTTCTCTTTCTCCTCCAGCAACCTCTCCTTCTCCTCCACCGTTCCCTCCAACTCCTTCTTCTTCCTGTCAAAGTCTCCTCTAAGACTAATGACCTCCCCCGCCTTCTTCTCCATCTCCTCACTCATCTTTGTTATCTCGCTATGAAGGCTAGCGATCTCCGCATCCTTCAGTTCCACCTCCTCCTTATGCTCCCTGATCAGCTTCCTTTCATGGGATGAGGGCACTCGCTTCGGAACTATAGCGAGTGGATAGGCTTCTTTCACCTTTGCATCCAGCTTCTCCCAGAAGTGAGAAGCTGGTCCCATCGAGAAAGGCATGGAAGCCGTTTTCGCCAATGAAGTTGAGAAGTTTGGCTTCCATTTGGATCAGTTCTTCTTCTGTGAATGCTTTGAGAAGCCTAAAGATTTTATAATACTCCGTTCCACGATAGGTGATGTACGTCAGGAAATCAACGACATTGGTGTAGAATATGTCTGACCATGGAACATTGGAGTAGCGGAGATTGATTGTCTCTGCGGCTTGCTCTCTCTCCTTGACATAACGTTCAAGAGCCTGTTTTTGTATGGTGAGGGCAGGAGGCATGAACTGTGGAATGATGGGGAGTTCACCAACAGTTTGGGCGGTGTCGGCTGTAGCTGCCGATGTCGAGGGGGATTGGGATGAGGTTTCTTGGGTTTCGGATATTTGGATGGCTTCAGTGGGTGGTGGTTGTATGGTTTCGGTGGGTGGTGGTTGTATTGGCTGGGATTGAAGTGGTTGAAAGGAAGTGTAGGCAGCAGCTTGATCTGTGCTGAGGAATGGGATAGTGGGGATATGAAAAGAAGATGCAGATTCTTCTTCATGGGGAGAGAGGGGGGTTATCTGTTTTAGTGGTTGTTGGGTTGATGAAGATTGAGGTTCTGGTATTTGGGTGGTGTGGGTTTGGATTTGGAGTGGGGGTGATTTGGCTTTGATTGGTGAAGGCTGGGGTTGAGTCACTTCAATGTCCTCAAGCGGCTTCTCCACCGCCTCGCTTTCTTGGACAAGCGAAGTGACTCGCTTCATCTTCTTGCCTCGCTTGGGCGCGGCTCGCTTCCCGGGTGAAGCGACCTGCCTCGCTTGGCTCACTTCGGCTTGCCTTTCGGCAACCGGTCTTGCGACGGGCACTTCAACTTCCAGAAGTCCCAAATCCATCAACGTTTTTGATTTCCTCCACTTGTCGTAGTAGATGGACTGTTTGTTGTAGATGGTGGTGTCAGTTTCCGGCCATGCTTTCCCCGGAAACTTCTTCTCCAAAGCAAAGGAGAGTCTCGAGAAGAACTTCAGTTTCCCCTTGCGGAGAATTTGATCGGTGCTTCCCTTCACGAACGCGAAGTCATCAGCGGCTTCGTGAATCTGTTTGAGGAACCAGCCATGCCAATTGAAGCTTGTTCCGGTGAGGCTGTCGACGATGACTGCACTGGCGATCAGCTTCGTCTCGGAGAGGGTATCCAGGGTTCCGATGTAGCATGCGACACTCTTCGAGAAGAGTTCGCAGATATGATTGAAGGGGGCCTTCAGACTTGAACGGATACTGGCCTCCTTGTAATTCGGATCTGCTTTGGTGTTGGGAATTGTTAAGAACGAATATGTTAAGGGGGAACTTATAAGGGATATCTTAGTGTTTTGATTTGATCCCAAAACCCCAAAGCGTTCTGTTCCCAAGCGACCCATTTTGATATAGTTGATAAGTTAGAATTTTTCTAAAAGCCTACTCTGTTAGGATGGCTCTTTTATTTTGCTTAGATTAGGCTTCAAAATTTCAAGTGAAGGCCACTCACTTGAGTGTGTTTTTCAAAGCGAAGCGGGTCAAGCAAACTGAAGTGAAGCGTGTCGAAGAACAGTGTAGCGAAGCAATCGCTACAGTAGATTCGAAGTGAGTCTGCCAAAGCAAGGCGAAGCGAAGCGAGCGCTACAGTTCAAAGCCCAAGCGAAGCGAAGCGAGCGCTACAGTATAAAGTCAACGCAAGTCAAAGCTAGTCAGGAATTTCCAAAGCAGCCACTTGGGAACTTTATTTCCCGAAGCGGCTCACTACAGAATGACTGCGAAGTGACTCAACTAAAGCGGACGCTACTACTTCAAAGCGAAGCTAGCCACTACCTACCAGAAAGCGACAGCGCGACTCCCGCCCATATTTTGAACTCCAGTCAACAGGAGATCGTAGCATTAATTACGAGATCTTCACGTGTCGAAAGCGGAGTGGAGCGGTAGAGTTGACTGCCAGGCCGACAAAGGCGCTGTAACAGTACTGGCTCGCTCCAGTTACTGTTAACCTTGTAAGTTAGCCATTTTTGGCAAAATGCCAAAACTGGACGTCTGAAAAGCAGCCAGCCTGTGCAAGTACTGTCGAGAGGAGGAGGGACAAGGCCACCAACCAAACAACGGATCTCAGCCAACCCTCCGCCTATAAATAGTGAAGGATGAAGACGTGAAGATGTAGAACACTACTTGAGCATTCGAGCCTACTGCAAACAAACACTCCCAAGCCTTCGAGCAAATTTTCGAGTCTTTGTTTCCAAGTGTTCTCCGAGTTTCCAGTTCATCGGAACTCGTCTTCACAGCCTTCACACTTAGATTCTAAGCCCACTTCATATATCCGAAGCTTAGAAGAAGAACTCTAGCCAATCTTTGCATCTACTGTAAAGAGTTCTTCATAGTGTGTCGTCAACCAAAAACCCTATACTTGTCTGTTAGGTTTTTGAGTGTTGTCGTTAGGTTGTTTCGATCCAAGGCTCTTCTTTCATCGATTGAAGAAGCCTCGATCATAGAGTTGAGATCCAAGCTTACACTTACACCGTTTGTGTAAAGCTCGATCGAAGCTAGGCTGTAAGGAGAGCCCGGAATCTCCCTGTTGTTCGGACAGAAGCGAGTGAAGCTTCGTGTCCAGTTTAGGTCTTAGGAGTGAACCCGTAATCACTGCACTGTTCGTCAGATCCAGGCGAGTGAAGCCCGATCTCGACCAGGTTTTTGAAGGACCCGTAACCTTCAAGTTCTTGAGTGAAGAGAACAGTTGCCGTCGTGCAACAAAGTGGACGTAGGAGCGTTATCTCCGAACCACTATAAATCTCTGTGTCGTATCTCTCTAACCCTAAACTCTTACTTGTTTGTTTATCCATTGCATACTGCATCTAAACAAACTTAATCTGGAAATTTCAAATACTTAGGGAAAGATTTAGCTCACCAAATTCCGCATACACGAGTAAAGACTCCCTCTTGATCAAGTGCTCACTTCGGTCAAGCAGGCAAGCTACGTACTGTAGATCTAGCTTCAGCTAGGTCTTAAGTTTCAAGCGAGCTTTTTACTTGTTACTCTGAGTTAAGGGATTTGAAGTTGAAAAACTTCGAAATATGTATTCACCCCCCCCCCCCCTCTACGTATTTCTCCTATTAACAAACCGGGACCAACAAGTGGTATCAGAGCAGCGGTTCTTTCGAGCCTCTGCTTTGCATATCCGAAGCGAGTCCCCACTCGCTTCACGTTGTCTCACTGAACCGGATCCTATTTTCCTAAGTGCATCAAAACCTCACCCACGCATATTGCATTTACTGCTGATAGTTTGCTATGTCTACATACAGTGCATCAAATCTTCCACAGTTCTCGATCGAAGGATACGAGATATGGAGTTTCCGAGTCGAGAGCTTCCTATGCTCAATCCACGACCGGATGTGGGAAGTCATTGAAGACGAACCAATCGAAATCAAGAAAGCAATATCTGTGGAGGTTCCAGCCGCTGAAGGACGTCCAGCCCACGTTCGACAACAGTACGTGGAGAAGGATAAGGATGAGTATACTCCAAATGACTTCAAAGTTACCAACCTCGACAAGATTGCACGTCACACGATGCAGAGCACCGTGTCGGACGCCTATGTACCACGAATAAGGAAATGTGCAACGGCAAAGGAAATGTGGGAAACCCTAGCCCTCATTTCTCAAGGCACAGACAAAATCAAGGAGAACAAACTCGCCGTTCAGATGCGGGAGTTTGAAAATCTGGTGATGAAGTCCGGAGAATCCATCGACGCCTTCGAGCTGAGAGTTACCAACATTACTGCAACTCTCAACTCGCTTGGGAAGGAACTCACAGACAAGGAAGTAAACCTGAAAATAGTCCGTGCTCTCACAAGGAAATGGCAGACTATGAAGGAGCTATATCTAGCTACCAAGGATCTAACGAAGCTCACGCCAGAAGTGCTGTTCTCCGAGCTAAAAGCTCACGAGTTTGATCTGAATCGTATGAGTCTCGACGACGAGGATGAAGCGCCCACTACGTCAAAAGGAGTAGCGTTCAAAGCTGCCGAAGGGCCAAGCGAGCAGTCGCTAGCCAAGATGACGAGAGAAGAATTGGAAGAACACATTGCGTTCTTATCCAAGAACTTCAACAAAATGAACTCTCGAGTGGGCAAGTACAAAAGATTCTACAAGCAGTACAAAGGGAGGAGCACTGATGCTCGAGAAGGAAAAGGAAAGAGAGAAGAGACGACCAAGACGATCCCGCGCGACATGATGGAAGTGGAGTGTTACCACTGCCACAAGATGGGCCACTACAAATCCGATTGCCCAAAGCTAAGTGCCAAAGAGCGCGAAGAATTGAAGGCCAAGAGGGATGCCCCAAGGCGAGCGCTCGTAGCGAGTGAAGTGCCGGTCGCTACAACTGAAGATCCACCAAGCGACTCAGATGCATTCACTGATCCAAATTCCAGTGATGGTGAGGATCTTGGATTTATGGCGCTCACCGATGAAGAAACAGGAGAGGTATTCTTCTATCCTTCAATCACTTCAATTACACTAGCACACACTGTCAATGAGGAAGAACAATCCTCTACATGGAGTGAGTTGTTTGACAAGCACCAAAAATTGTCAAGCGACTACGAAGTGGTAAAACAAGCTCTGTCTCGAAGCGAGAAGGAGAACCGAAAGCTAGCCCGTGAGCTTGACGAAGTCAAACTTAATTTAAGGGCTATGACTAGTAAGTTCGAGGATCTCTTCGCTAGACATCAAAGCTTGGAGGGAAGGTATGAAACCCAGTCCACTCTAGTTGCCAACTTGAACAAAGCATCATATGCTAGGCAGGCACTAGAGGGCTCGCTTCTGCCTTTTGGTAGGAAAGCTGGCCTTGGATATGAGGGTGGACCTCCCAAGCCGACTGTCTTTGTTGGTGCATCACACACTACACCATCAGTCACTTTGGAATTGCCCACTGCATCCAAAGCGACCACTAACAAAGATAAAGGCAAAATGGCTGAGAACCCTAAAAGGAAGCCTATGAAGATGTCTATATCTTTAAGGGCAGATCCTAAGGGCAAGCAAAATTCAACAGTCCCTAGCACTCAACATGCTAAGTCTTACCAATCCAAGGGTAAAGGGAGAACTGTTGAAGCTTCTAAGTCTCAAGCCAAGACACGAGAGACAAAGGATCTACCTCCTAAAAAGAGGAGTAATGTCTATGTGTCACGTTATCCGGACTGGAGATGGTCCAACCGGACTAACGTTGAGGGGGAAGAACTTGAAGCACCCAAGAGGCCGCTTCAAACTTCCAAGGTTACTCAAGCGAGTCGGGGTCAAAACCCTAGTTGGACCGCTTCGAGGAAACCAAGCGAGCCGCTTCGACAGACTAGAAAACCTAAGTTAGCCTCTAAACCCAGAGCTAATCCGAAGCGAGTCGCTTCAGGATATAAGCAAAGTGGGAAGAGCATAGGTAGGACTAAAGCGAGCCGCTACCCCTCTTGCACACACTGTTGCACGTGTGAAGCTGCCTCTAGGCAGTACACCAAGTTTTCGAAGGTCGAGAAGCCCAAGACACAAGCTTCATCTCAAAAGAGAATGAAGCAAGTGTGGGTACCTAAGGGAACTAACCTGCAAGGACCCAAACTGATTTGGGTACCAAAATCTGTCTAATTGCAGGTGAGCGCCGTGGATCCCATGCCAAGTGAAGGTCAACTAGTATGGTACTTGGACAGTGGATGTTCAAGACACATGACTGGCATGAAAGCTCTACTTCACAACTACGTAGAGAAGAAGGGTCCACACGTAACCTTTGGTGACAACTCTCGAGGAAGCACCAGGGGATACGGCGCACTGAAAGTTGGAAAGCTCACAATTGAAGATGTCTCCTATGTGGAAGGACTCAAGCACAACCTGTTATCCATTTCACAGTTTTGTGATAAAGGGTACAGGGTGGAGTTCATCTCCAACAAGTGCATTGTGAAGAGCAAACTCACATCCCAGATTGTGCTCACTGGAAACAGGCAGAGAAACGTCTACATCGCACAATGGGACAGCTGCAAAGAGGAAACTTGTCTAGTTGCAAGAAGTGCTACAGAAATTGGATGGCTATGGCACAGACGCTTGAACCACCTCAATTTCAAAGCTATCAATCGCTTAGCTCGAAAAGGTTTGGTGCAAGGCATACCAAATGAAGTCTGCATCAAAGATCATCCATGCTCACCATGCCAACGAGGGAAGTAGACGAAGAAGCACTTCGCCAGTCTCGAAGAAGCCTCATCAAAGCGAGTGCTCGAGCTGCTTCACATGGATCTGTTTGGTCCAGTTACTCCAGTTAGTGTAAATGGAAGGAAGTCCACTCTAGTTGTAGTCGACGATTTCTCTCGCTACACTTGGGTTGTATTTCTATTCAGCAAGAAGGAGACACTGTCCAAACTGCCACAACTACTCAAGCGATTGGCGGTGGAAAAGAATCAAGCTATCGTGACCATTCGCTCCGACAAAGGCACAGAGTTCTTGAACTCTACAATTGAAGCGTACTGCACGGAGCATGGAATAGCACATCAGACGTCCTCAGCACGCACCCCTCAGCAGAATGGAGTTGCTGAAAGAAGAAATCGAATCATCAAAGAAGCCGTTCGCACCATGATTGCTGACTCGAAGCTTCCGATGAAGTATTGGACTGAAGCTGCCAACACGGCGTGCTACACATAGAATCGGACGCTTCTCAACAAACGGCACGACAAAACTCCATATGAAATATGGACAGGGAGAATTCCGAACATATCTTATTTCCATATTTTTGGTTGTAGGGTCTTCATTCACAACAATGGGAAGTCACAGTTGAAAGCCTTTGAAAGCAAAGCAGATGAAGGAGTATTCTTAGGATACTCTACATCTTGCAAAGCCTACAGAGTGTTCAACTGTAAAACCCTAATTGTGGAGGAATCACCCCATGTCGTATTTGATGAATCTTCTTTAAGTCTTCCACAGGAACAGGCCCAAGCGAATGAAAAGGATCAAAGCAAGGAACCCTCAAATCAACTCACTTGGGACGTGCTTGATGAAGATGATGAGATCAAGGACTCAAGCGAGCAGGATCCCAAAGGAGAAGTCGAAGCTGCCCCCAAGATTCCTGAAGCTAGTACTGGCCAAGCACCCAATCCAGTCGCTTCAGACGGTGAAGCGAGCGACAAGGAAGCGGATGAAGATGAAGCTGGCGGATCAAAGCGAGCGTGGCTCATGGATCACTCACCTAGCCAAATCATTGGAGATCCATCCAAGTGTGTAGTGACCAGAAGTCAAGTGTTTGGAGAAAGTGCCATGTTCAGTTGCTTTCTCTCAAACATTGAGCCGTCAAGCGTGGAGGAAGCCCTAGCCGACTCTAACTGGGTGATCGCCATGCAAGAAGGCTGAATCAATTCACCAGGAACGATGTATGGTACCTCGTGGATCGTCCCAAGTTTCAGCATGTTATTGGCACCAAGTGGGTGTTCAAGAACAAGACGGACGAGGACCACAACGTAGTGAGGAACAAGGCGCGACTCGTTGCCAAAGGCTACTGCCAAGAGGAAGGAATCGACTTTGACGAGACCTTTGCTCCAGTGGCACGGCTTGAAGCTATCAGATTGTTTCTAGCCTATGCAGCAGCCAAGAAATTCAAAGTGTATCAAATGGATGTGAAGAGCGCGTTCCTCAACGGTGAACTGAAGGAAGAAGTGTATGTGGAGCAGCCACCGGGCTTCGAGCAGGGAGATAAAGTGTATCGCTTGAAGAAAGCCCCTGTATGGGCTTGAAACAAGCTCCCAGAGCTTGGTACGATACATTATCTCAATTCCTAGTGGAAAATGGATTCCAAAAGGGAAAGATAGATCGGACTCTCTTCACCATCAATCATGGAGAAGATATGCTTTGGGTCTAGATTTACGTGGATGACATCATATTTGGGTCAACAAACCAGTCGCTTAGCGAGAAGTTTGGAGAGCTGATGAAGACCAAGTATGAGATGTCAATGATTGGCTTGATGAGCTGCTTTCTAGGTCTTCAAGTGAAGCAGCAGGATAATGGAATTTTCATCAACCAGGCCAAGTACACTCGAGATATGCTTGCCAAGTTTGGTGTTCAACATGCTAAAGCTGTGAAGATTCCTATGAATACCAACTGGAAGATGGAGCCAGACGAAGGAGGAAAATCTGTGGATCCTACAGACTATCGTGCCCTAATTGGGTCACTACTCTATCTCACTGCAAGCAGGCCCGATATCGCCTTTGCAGTCGGAGTCTGCGCTCGCTTCCAAAGCAATCCCAAACACAGCCATCTTGAAGCTGCCAAAAGGATTCTTCGATATTTGAAGGGCACTGTCAATATGGGGCTGTGGTATCCAGCAGAAGACAATTTGGAGCTCACTGGATATTCCGATGCTGACTATGGAGGCTGCCGAGTTGATAGGAAATCAACGTCGGGCACATGTCAGTTCTTGGGAAGCAAGCTAATCTCATGGTTCTCAAAGAAGCAAACAAGCGTAGCCACTTCAACAACTGAAGCTGAATATATGGCCGCAGGAAGCTGCTGTTCTCAAATCCTATGGCTTCGTCAACAGTTGAAGGACTACAAAGTTGAAGCGAATGAAATTCCGATCTTCTGCGACAACAACAGTGCCATATGTATCTCGCAGAATCCAGTGCTTCACACCAGATGCAAGCACGTGGAAATTCGACATCATTTCATTCGTGATCATGTCGAGAAGAAGGATATCAAGCTCGAGAAAATCCATACCGATCTCCAGCGAGCAGATATCCTCACCAAGCCTCTAGCTGAGTCTCGATTCAACCAGCTATGCATGGAATTAGGGTTATTAGACCCTGGTGAAGAATGATAGTTCCAGGATGCACGAAGGAGTGTTCGCTTGTTCTCTTGAGAGTCACTCGCTTCGGATCTTCACCAACTCAAGCGAGCCACTTCAAATCTCACTCGCTTGAAGAAACTGAAGTTAGGTGGAGAAAGGTGGAGTATTGGAAGAAGTTCCCTACCAACTTATTGGAATTGTTAAGTATATAGTTAAGGGGGAACTAACGCTTCTCTCGGAGCAAGCTACTTCCAAAGCGAGCAAAGAATGCTGCTATCTAGAATTCTGCATCGCTTCAATTTGCCCTAGCCTGGGTCAAAGCGAGCCGACTGCAGATTCATTCTTTAGAATGTAGGAAAGCTTGAAGGTTTACCTTTTTATACAAAAGGTTGCAGGGCTGGTGGCATGCTTCTGCGTAAAATACGAGATTGTCTTGTCAGAGCATTCTCATTGTCATCCTGTCCATTTCTGCTCTGAGATAAGGACTTGTACTCATCCCCCATTCGTCGTGAATAAGTACACTTACGTGATACTCCCTTCGGGTTGTAGTAAGCTTGTGTACTATATTCATTTTTCTCCCTCATTCACTTCGATGGAGGACTCTCTAATTCGTAGAGGAAGATGAATGCCATGAAGATCTAATTCAACATGTAGCATCCAACAAATGGTATCTAATTCAACATGAAGTCTTCAATTTGTGGTATCAATCTCCTACGAAGTGAGATTGACTGGTAAGTATTTCAATTTTAAGTACACTAAGTGAGCCGAAGCGTGCTAGAAACCTTCACTCACTACGTGGAAAATATGAAATGAATCTGACACAAATACAAAGAGGAAAACACTCTTGTTTATCCTCGAAGTATGTAAGTCAGAAACATTTTAAATTAAGCAAAGAAATTCAATTTCTTATTCCAGTCGCTTCAGATGGCCAAGCGAGTGCTTCGTCACTCAAAGCTAGCCATCGCAAGCGAGTGCGGAACAGTCACTCAAGCGAATGCCTCTCAAGCGAGTCAAGGCCAAGTGGCCCAACTCGAAGCGAGCGAGCATGAAGCGAGTATGAGCTGTCTACACTCGAGTGCAATTTTACTTTCTGCTGTGCATTTAATGCAGGTGCAGGAACGACGAAAATAACGGGTGCGTGTTCACACGTTTGAATTTGAAGCTGGAAAAGGCGGAAAAGATCCAGCCATCGAATCTCAACTGGCCCCATTCCGCAGCCGTTGGATTAGCGCCGTATACGACAAGCCAACCACAGCAGGCCATGTGGCGACGCCGAGCAAGTGGCGGTTCACTTTTACTGTGGTGACGCCGGACACGTCAGATCCATCACCGCACGTCCGCCGCCTACCTACAGGATTTTCGGCGATATTACCGTCCTACCCCTGCCACGTCAGCCATAACCTAACTCTATATATATGGGACGAGGCAGAACTGCAGAACCTTTCACAGCCTTCTAAAATTGCCATTCTCGTGCTAGATCTGCAATTACTCTGCAACTCACGAGTCTCAACCCTTTCTACTTCATTGTTAAAAATTTTCTTCAAGTTCTTTCAAAATCCACCATGGGCAAGAAGAAGAATACAGAGACAATGGAGCAGTTCATGACTAATGTTGGCGAGCACATCAACGTCGAGCCCCATCTCGACCCTATCGTCATCGAAGTAAATGGTTTCTTCCGTAGAGCCGTGACCACGGCCGGTCTATGGAAGTTCATAACGTTGGTGCCGACGAAGATTCTGGCGAAGGCAGTGGGAGAAATCCTACTGAATTTGAGGAAGGATCAAAATACTTCCTCATTCACTGATCCACAAACCAGCAAGCCGGTGGAGGTAGATATGAGTGAACTTATCGGAGTGTTCGATCTGCAGAGAGAAGGAGGAGACTCACTGTTAGATCTGGGTCTTTCGGCCGGGGTGCAGTATGTTCGATTTGCAACCGCCAGAGCTAATCCGAACTTCAAGGAAGCCAATTCGCAAAAGCTTGAAGAACCCGTTCAATCTCATCTGTGAACTCTTTACGAAGAGCATCGCATGCTATGTTGGATCCCTCGATACGCTGTCAGAGACGAAACTGATCGGAACCGCCATGATCGTCGACAGTCTCGCCGGAACGAAGTTTAACTGGCACGGGTGGTTTCTCAAGCAAATTCATGAGGCTGCTGATGACTTCGCGTTCATTCCAGGAACTGCGAATAAGATTCTTCGGAAAGGAAAATTGAAATTCTTTTCAAGACTGTCTAATGCACTGGAGATGAAGTTTCCAGAGATGATATGGCCGGACTCCGACACGATCATATACAACAAGCAGACCATCTTCTACGATTCATGGAGAAAAACGAAGATTCTGATGGATCTGGGACTTATCGAGGTGGAAGTGCCCATTGCTAGACCAGTTGCCGAAAAGCAAGCTGAAGAAGGCCAAGCGAGGCAGGTCGCTTCACCCATGAAGCGAGCCAGGTCCAAGCGAGGTAAAAAGATGAAGCGAGTCACTTCGCTCGTTCAAGAAAGCGAGGCGGTGGAGGAGCCGCTTGAGAACGTTGAAGTGACTCAAACCCAGCCTTCACCAACCAAAGCCCAATCCCCTCAACTCCAAATCACCCATATACCAGAACCCCAATCTTCATCAACCCAACAACCACCAAAACAGATAACCCCCCTCTCTCCCCGTGAAGAAGAATCAGCATCTTCTTTCCACATTCCCACTGTTCCATTCCTCAGCACAGATGAAGCTGCTGCCTACACTATATTTACCCCACTTCAATCCCAGCCGATACAACCACCACCCACCGAAACCATTCAACCACCACCCACTGAAGCCATCCAGATTTCCGAAACCCAAGAAACCTCATCACCTACCCAATCCCTCTCGACATCGGCAGCTACAGCCGATACCGCCCAAACCGTAGGAGAACTTCCCATCATCCCTCAATTCAAAACCCCTGCTCTCACCGAACACAAGCGGGCTCTCGAACGCTATGTTCGAGACAGAGAGCAAGCCGCGGAGACAATCAACCTTCACTACAATCTTCGCTCCGCAAGTGTTGAATGGAGCAACGTATTTTACACCAACGTAGTAGACTTTCTAACGTACATTACGTACCGAGGAACGGAATACTACAAGATCTTCAAGCTCCTCAAAGCTTTCACAGAGGAGGAGTTGATCCAGATGGAAGCCAAACTGCTCAATTTTATCGGCGAAAATGGCTTCCATGCCTTCCTTGAAGGGACCAGCTTCTGGGAGAAGCTGGATGCCAAGGTGAAGGAATCATATCCACTCGCCACAGTTCCGAAGCGAGTGCCCTCATCCCATGAGAGGAAGCTCATCCGGGAGTATAAGGAGGAGATGGAGATGAAGGATGCTGAGATTGCTAGTCTCCAAAGCGAGATTACAAAGAAGAGAGATGAATTGGAGAGGAAGGCGGGGGAGGTCATTAGTCTTAGAGAAGACTTTGACAAGAAGAAGAAGGAATTGGAGGGAAAGGTGGATGAGAAGGAGAGGCTTCTGGAGGAGAAAGAGAAGGCGCTGGAGGCGCAGGTGAAGCTTGTGGAAGATAACACCAAAACAATCACCGAACTCAAGGGCTTGCTTGAGGCAGAAAGAAGCCGCTTGAGGGAGGTTAATGCCAGATTAATCGCTCTGGTCAAAGAGAAGAAGGTGTTGGAGAAGGAGGTGAAGGAGCTGAAGGAGAAGGTGGAGAATAGGGAAGGAGAGTTAGTGATGAAGGGAAGCGAGCTCCTCAATACCAAAAAGGCTCTTGACTCACTTCGAACTGAGTTGAAGGGAGTCAAGGATGAGAGTGCAATTGACAAGAGAGAATTGGAGAGTCTGAGGAGCAGTGCACAGGCTCTTGACTTGAAGAATGCTGAACTGTCAATCCTACTGCAGAAAGTCAAGAGACTGAAAGAAACTCTCACTGTTAGGATCACTGCAGATGCCGAATTTCACAACTCTCTCAATCGGAGGGAAAGGAGGCTTGCAGTGATGAAGGCAGAACTTGAAGCTTCCAAGGAACACTTGGAACTCACACTTCAAGAAGAAACCAAGAAGATCACCAAAGCTGTAGAAGCGGAGCTGGAGGCTCGCTTCAGAGAGGTGGAGCCATTAGAGAATATGATGGCGTCTGTTGTTGAGAGAGAGAGGCAGTGCGAATATCTGCTCGAAGAGATATCTATCAAGACTGCTGAATTAGTGGCGCCATCCATGGATAAAACCCAGCAGATGCTTCAGACTGTCCTCAACACAGTCAATTCACTACATCAATCCCTCTCCGGAAAATCTATCATCCTAACCCCTGGCAGTGATGATGCCAAAAAGGGGGAAGGGCAAGTAGAGCAAGGTGAAGCTGGAGGTTCAGGAGGAAGGAGAGTTGGTGTGGAGTTGATACTGGAGGGAGGAAGTGGTGCCGGTGAAAAGGAGGATGTGGATGAAGCGAGATCTCTGGGCAAGACAAAACTCACGGAGGAGGAGTTATTGAAACAACTTGAAGAGCCCAGTAGGCCGCTTCAAGAAAAAGTGCTGAGTGCTTCTATTGCACGACATCCTCCAGTGACTGTAATAACGAAGGAGGAAAAGAGGGTGCAGGTGGAGAAGGATGCTGCCTTGGCGTGGGAGATGGAGCAGGTGTTTAAACTAACCAAAAATTCTATTGGTGCAGGTGCTTCATCTAGTTCCCAAGTGGCCGCTACTCCCAAAGCGCCCACTTCAGACGCCGCGCCAACTTCGACAGCCGCACTCACTACGACAACTGCTGCACTCACTTCGTCAGCAGTCGTCCCTCCAAGTGCTGCCAAGAAGGACATGCCACCTCCCCCACCACCGAAGCAGTCATTGAAGCGAGCTGCTCCAGATTCCAAGCAAGATGACCCCGAGGCCAAGCGCCAAAAGGCCATGCAAGCAGCTGCTTCAAAAACTGGAAGGGAGGAGAGAAAAAGGAAAGAAAGAGAAGAGGGAAGGAGCGAAGACGAGAGGAAGAAGAGGAGTCATGCTAGGAGACTCCAAGTGATTGACGCACGGATCGAGGAGCATTTCAGTGAAGTATTGCTTATTCAATCCTCGTTGGTCCGAAGCGCGTTCATTCCTTTCATGCCAGATGAGTCCGAAGCATGTGAAGCTCAAGCCATATTTGATGCATGCGACGTGACTACAAAGGAGATGGTTGAGTCTGGTCGGTATCCTCGCAAGGATGAACAAGATTACATTCGCAAACGACTCAATGCGAAGCGTCCGTCGTGGAACAGCGAGTCGGGAGCAAAATTCAAGAAGGTCATGGCTCAACTATCAAGCAGGACAGAAGAGGAGTTGGCCAAGCGAAGGATTGATCACCCAGATGCTAGGGAAATTGAAGAATTCATTCCAAGGGATCTGCGCGATCTGTGGCTTGACTACAAGAACCTGTTTATCAAAGCTTACTACTTTTGGGAGGTAGTGCCACTTCAGGATCGTTGCTCTCGAATGAGTGCTCTCAGCAACTTCCTTTGCACATATGACGAGAAGATGCGGAGGAAGATCTTCACCACAGCTGAACTGGCTCAGCCCAAGCCTTTGGTTGTCAAGATTCCTGCTATAAAAGAATTCCCCATGCCTTATCATCCAGGAACTGATATTCCAGACAGAGGAATAATTGATGAGGAAGTGACTGAAGCCTTCAGGCTGGAGAGTGCTTGGAGAAATCCTAGTGTCCACATAGTAGACTCTATGGAATCAAGAGTTCTATCAGCTTACGTGGATACTGCTGCTGAAGAAGAAGAGAAGAAGGAGGAAGAAGAAAAGGAGAAGGAGAAGGAGGATGAAGCTGCAGGAAACCTTTGAGTTTCAAGCTTCTGAACATTTTTTTTGTGAACTGCCTTGTTCATCTATCTCACTTTTATTTCTGTCTCTTCTGTGTCATTTACTCGCTTTGTGAATGACTTTACATTTTTGCTACAAACTCATTAATTTAACCGAAAAAAAAAGGGAAAGGAACTTAAAAGAAAATTACAAACGAAACTGCAAAGGAAGCAGTCGCTTGGAGTTCCCTTCACGGTTAGACAGACTAGATTTAATTTTATCCAAGTCGTATGGGTTTTGGCATCATCAAAAAGGGGGAAATTGTTGGGAATTGTTAAGAACGAATATGTTAAGGGGGAACTTATAAGGGATATCTTAGTGTTTTGATTTGATCCCAAAACCCCAAAGCGTTCTGTTCCCAAGCGACCCATTTTGATATAGTTGATAAGTTAGAATTTTTCTAAAAGCCTACTCTGTTAGGATGGCTCTTTTATTTTGCTTAGATTAGGCTTCAAAATTTCAAGTGAAGGCCACTCACTTGAGTGTGTTTTTCAAAGCGAAGCGGGTCAAGCAAACTGAAGTGAAGCGTGTCGAAGAACAGTGTAGCGAAGCAATCGCTACAGTAGATTCGAAGTGAGTCTGCCAAAGCAAGGCGAAGCGAAGCGAGCGCTACAGTTCAAAGCCCAAGCGAAGCGAAGCGAGCGCTACAGTATAAAGTCAACGCAAGTCAAAGCTAGTCAGGAATTTCCGAAGCAGCCACTTGGGAACTTTATTTCCCGAAGCGGCTCACTACAGAATGACTGCGAAGTGACTCAACTAAAGCGGACGCTACTACTTCAAAGCGAAGCTAGCCACTACCTACCAGAAAGCGACAGCGCAACTCCCGCCCATATTTTGAACTCCAGTCAACAGGAGATCGTAGCATTAATTACGAGATCTCCACGTGTCGAAAGCGGAGTGGAGCGGTAGAGTTGACTGCCAGGCCGACAAAGGCGCTGTAACAGTACTGGCTCGCTCCAGTTACTGTTAACCTTGTAAGTTAGCCATTTTTGGCAAAATGCCAAAACTGGACGTCTGAAAAGCAGCCAGCCTGTGCAAGTCCTGTCGAGAGGAGGAGGGACAAGGCCACCAACCAAACAACGGATCTCAGCCAACCCTCCGCCTATAAATAGTGAAGGATGAAGACGTGAAGATATAGAACACTACTTGAGCATTCGAGCCTACTGCAAACAAACACTCCCAAGCCTTCGAGCAAATTTTTGAGTCTTTGTTTCCAAGTGTTCTCCGAGTTTCCAGTTCATCGGAACTCGTCTTCACAGCCTTCACACTTAGATTCTAAGCCCACTTCATATATCCGAAGCTTAGAAGAAGAACTCTAGCCAATCTTTGCATCTACTGTAAAGAGTTCTTCATAGTGTGTCGTCAACCAAAAACCCTATACTTGTCTGTTAGGTTTTTGAGTGTTGTCGTTAGGTTGTTTCGATCCAAGGCTCTTCTTTCATCGATTGAAGAAGCCTCGATCATAGAGTTGAGATCCAAGCTTACACTTACACCGTTTGTGTAAAGCTCGATCGAAGCTAGGCTGTAAGGAGAGCCCGGAATCTCCCTGTTGTTCGGACAGAAGCGAGTGAAGCTTCGTGTCCAGTTTAGGTCTTAGGAGTGAACCCGTAATCACTGCACTGTTCGTCAGATCCAGGCGAGTGAAGCCCGATCTCGACCAGGTTTTTGAAGGACCCTTAACCTTCAAGTTCTTGAGTGAAGAGAACAGTTGCCGTCGTGCAACAAAGTGGACGTAGGAGCGTTATCTCCGAACCACTATAAATCTCTGTGTCGTATCTCTCTAACCCTAAACTCTTACTTGTTTGTTTATCCATTGCATACTGCATCTAAACAAACTTAATCTGGAAATTTCAAATACTTAGGGAAAGATTTAGCTCACCAAATTCCGCATACACGAGTAAAGACTCCCTCTTGATCAAGTGCTCACTTCGGTCAAGCAGGCAAGCTACGTACTGTAGATCTAGCTTCAGCTAGGTCTTAAGTTTCAAGCGAGCTTTTTACTTGTTACTCTGAGTTAAGGGATTTGAAGTTGAAAAACTTCGAAATACGTATTCACCCCCCCCCCCCCTCTACGTATTTCTCCTATTAACAAACCGGGACCAACATTTGGCGTCTGCAAATCGACCGTACTGAACTCCGGCCGAAAGACCCAAATCGAGCAGTGAGTCTCCTCCTTCTCTCGGCAAGTCGAACGCGCCGATGAGTTCACTCATATCCACCTCCACCGGCTTCTTGGTCTGTGGATCAGTGAATGTGGATGTATTCTGCTCCTTCCTCAAGTTCAGCAAAAGCTCACCCACCGCTTTTGCCAGAATCTTTGACGGAACCACCGTCACGAATTTCCATAGACCGGCCTTGGTCACGGCTCTACGGAGAAAACCATTTTTCTCGATAATGGCTGGATCGAGATGAGGCTCGACATTGATGTGATTGTCGACCTCCGTGAGAAACTCCTCCATCGTTTCTTTCTTCTGCTTCTTGCCCATGATGAATTTTGAAGGATTTTGAGCGGAGTTTTAACGATGAAAGGTAAGGGTTGAGACTCGTGAGTTGCAGAAGTTGCAGATCTAAGCACGAGAATGGAAATTTTTGAAGGCTGTGAAAGGTTCTACAGTTCTGCATCGTCTCATATTTATAGAGTTATGTCTTGGCTGACGTGGCAAGGGTAGGACGGTAATATTGCCGTAAGTCCTGTAGGTAGGCGGCGGACGTGCGGTGATGGATCTGATGTGTCCGGCGTCACCACAGTAAAAGTGAACCGCCACTTGCTCGGCGTCTCCACGTGGCCTGCAGTGATTGGGTTGTCTTATACGGCGCTAATCCAACGGCTACAGATTGGGGGCTGTTGAGATTCGATGGCTGGATCTTCTCCGCCTTTTCCCGCTTCAAATTTGAAGTGAGAACCACGCGCCCGTTATTTTCGCCGTACCTGATCCTGCATTAAATGCTTGGCTGAAAGTAAAATAGGCACTCGAGTGTAGACAGCTCATACTCGCTTCGTGCCCGCTCGCTTTGAGTTGGGCCGCTAGGCCTTGACTCACTTGAGAGGCACTCGCTTGAGTGACTGTTCCGCACTCGCTTGCGATGGCTAGCTTTGAGTGACGTAACACTCGCTTGGCCATCTGAAGCGACTAGAATAAGAAATTGAATTTCTTTGCTTAATTTTAAAATGTTTCTGACTTACATACTTCGAGGATAAACAATAGTGTTTTCCTCTTTGTATTTGTGTCAGATTCATTTAATATTTTCCACATAGTGAGTGAAGGTTTCTAGCACGCTTCGGCTCACTTAGTGTACTCAAAATTGAAATGCTTACCAGTCAATCTCACTTCGTAGGAGATTGATACCACTTGTTGGAGACTCCATTTTGTTGTTGAAATGGATAGCACTTGATGAGTCCACTTACTGATAATGCTTTGATGCTTGTTGATACCACCTATAGAGAACTTCATCTTCTTGGCATTCATCTTCCTCTACGAATTAGAGAGTCCACCATCGAAGTGAATGAGGGAGAAAATGAATATAGTACACTAGCTTACTACAACCCGAAGGGAGCATCACGTAAGTGTACTTATTCACGACGAATGAGGGATGAGTACAAGTCCTTATCTCAGAGCAGAAATGGACAGGATGACAATGAGAATGCTCTGACAAGACAATCTCGTATTTTACGCAGAAGCATGTCACCAGCCCTGCAACCTTTTGTATAAAAAGGTAAACCTTCAAGCTTTCCTACAATCTAGAGAAAGAATCTGCAGTCGACTCGCTTTGACCCAAGCTAGGGCAAATTGAAGCGATGCAGAATTCGAGATAGCAGCATTCTTTGCTCGCTTTGGAAGTAGCTTGCTCCGAGAGTAAGCATTAGTTCCCCCTTAACCACATACTTAACAATTCTAATAAGTTGGTAGGGAACTTCTTCCAATACTCCACCTTTCTCCACCTTACTTCATTTTCTTCAAGCGAGTGAGATTTTGAAGTGGCTCGCTTGAGTTGGTGAAGATCCGAAGCGAGTGACACACAAGAGAACAAACGATCACTCCTTCGTGCATCCTGGAACTAGCATTCTTCACCAGGGTCTAAAAACCCTAATTCCATGCATAGCTGGTTGAAACGAGACTCAGCTAGAGGCTTGGTGAGGATATCTGCTCGCTGGAGATCGGTATGGATTTTCTCGAGCTTGATATCCTTCTTCTCGACATGATCACGAATGAAATGATGTCGAATTTCCACGTGCTTGCATCTGGTGTGAAGCACTGGATTCTGCGAGATACATATGGCACTGTTGTTGTCGCAGAAGATCGGAATTTCATTCGCTTCAACTTTGTAGTCCTTCAACTGTTGACGAAGCCATAGGATTTGAGAACAGCAGCTTCCTGCGGCCATGTATTCAGCTTCAGTTGTTGAAGTAGCTACGCTTGTTTGCTTCTTTGAGAACCACGAGATCAGCTTGCTTCCCAAGAACTGACACGTGCCTGACGTTGATTTCCTATCAACTCTGCACCCTCCATAGTCAGCATCTGAATATCCAATGAGCTCCAAATTGTCCTCCGCTGGATACCACAGCCCCATATTGACAGTGCCCTTCAAATATCGAAGAATCTTTTGGCAGCTTCAAGATGGCTGTGCTTGGGGTTGCTTTGGAAGCGAGCGCAGACTCCGACTGCAAAAGCAATATCTGGCCTGCTTGCAGTGAGATAGAGTAGTGACCCAATTAGGGCACGATAATCTGTAGGATCTACAGATTTTCCTCCTTTGTCTGGCTCCATCTTCTAGTTGGTATTCATAGGGATCTTCACCGCTTTAGCATGTTGAACACCAAACTTGGCAAGCATATCTCTAGTGTATTAGGCTTGGTTGATGAAAATTCCATTATCCTGCTGCTTCACTTGAAGACCTAGAAAGCAGCTCATCAAGCCAATCATCGACATTTCATATTTGGTCTTCATCAGCTCTCCAAACTTCTCGCTAAGCGACTGGTTTGGTGACCCAAATATGATGTCGTCCACGTAGATCTGAACCCATAGCATATCATCTCCATGATTGATAGTGAATAGAGTTCGATCTATCTTCCCTTTGTGGAAGCCATTCTCCACTAGGAATTGATTTCTCCTTTGGGATTCTGCTCACTTCAGTCCTTGATCTCATCATCTTCATCAAGCACGTCCCAAGTGAGTTGATTTGAGGGTTCCTTGCTTTGATCCTTTTCATTCGCTTGAGCCTGTTCCTGTGGAAGACTTAAAGAAGATTCATCAAATACGACATGGGGTGATTCCTCCACAATTAGGGTTTTACAGTTGAACACTCTGTAGGCTTTGCTAGACGTAGAGTATCCTAAGAATACTCCTTCATCAGCTTTGCTTTCAAAAGCTTTCAACTGTGACTTCCCATTGTTGTGAATGAAGACCCTATAACCAAAAATATGGAAATAAGATATGTTAGGAATTCTCCCTGTCCATATTTCATATGGAGTTTTTCGTGCCGTTTGTTGAGAAGCGTCCGATTCTGTGTGTAGCACGCCGTGTTGGCAGCTTCAGCCCAGTACTTCATCGGAAGCTTCAAGTCTGCAATCATGGATCGAACGGCTTCTTTGATGATTCGATTTCTTCTTTCAGCAACTCCATTCTGCTGAGGTGTTCGTGCTGAAGAAGTTTGATGTGCTATCCCATGCTCCGTGCAGTACGCTTCAATTGTAGAGTTCAAGAACTCTGTGCCTTTGTCGGAGCGGATGGTCACAATAGCTTGATTCTTTTCCACAGCCAATCGCTTGAGTAGTTGTGCAGTTTGGTCAGTGTCTCCTTCTTGCTGAAGAGGAATACAACCCAAGTGTAGCGAGAGAAGTCGTCGACTACAACTAGAGTGTACTTCCTTCCATTTACACTAACTGGAGTAACTGGACCAAACAGATCCATGTGAAGCAGTTCGAGCACTCGCTTTGATGAAGCTTCTTCAAGACTGGCAAAGTACTTCTTCGTCTGCTTCCCTCGTTGGCATGGTGAGCATGGATGGTCTTTGATGAAGACTTCATTTGGTATGCCTTGCACCAAACCCTTTCGAGCTAAGCGATTGATGGCTTTGAAGTTGAGATGGTTCAAGCGTTTGTGCCATAGCCATCCAATTTCTGTAGCATTTCTTGCAACTAGGCAAGTTTCCTCTTTGCAGCTGTCCCATTGTGCTATGTAGACGTTTCTTTGCCTGATTCTAGTGAGCACAATCTGGGACGTGAGTTTGTTCTTCACAATGCACTTGTTGGAGATGAACTCCACCCTGTACCCCTTATCACAAAATTGTGAAATGGATAACAGGTTGTGCTTGAGTCCTTCCACATAGGAGACTTCTTCAATTGTGAGCTTTCCAACTTTCAGTGCGCCATATCCCCTGGTGCTTCCTCGAGAGTTGTCATCAAAGGTTACGTGTGGACCCTTCTTCTCTATGTAGTTGTGAAGTAGAGTTTTCATGCCGGTCATGTGTCTTGAACATCCACTGTCCAAGTACCATACTTGTTGACCCTCACTCGGCATGGGATCCACGGCGCTCACCTGCAATTAGACAGATTTTGGTACCCAAATCAATTTGGGTCCTTGCAGGTTAGTTCCCTTAGGTACCCACACTTGCTTTACTCTCTTTTGAGATGAAGCTTGTGTCTTGGGCTTCTCGACCTTAGAAAACTGTGACTTCTGCCTTAGAGCAGTTTCACACGTGCAACAGTGTGTGCAAGAGGGGTAGCGGCTCGCTTTAGACCAACCTATGCTCTTCCCATTTTGCTTATATCCTGAAGCCACTCGCTTCGGATTAGCTCTGGGTTTAGAGGCTGACTTAGGGTTTCTAGTCTGTCGAAGCGGCTCGCTTGGTTTCCTCGAAGCGGTCCAACTAGGGTTTTGACCCTGATTCGCTTGAGAAACCTTGGGAATCTGAAGCGACCCAGTGGCAGCTTCAAAATCTTCCCCCTCAACGTTAGTCCGGTTGGACCATCTCCAGTCCGGATAACGTGACACATAGACATTACTCCTCCTTTTAGGAGGTAGATCCTTTGTCTCTCGTGTCTTGGCTTGAGACTTAGAAGCTTCAACAGTTCTCCCTTTACCCTTGGATTGGTAAGACTTAGCATGTTGAGTGCTAGAGACTGTTGAACTTTGCTTGCCCTTAGGATCTGCCCTTAAAGATATAGACATCTTCATAGGCTTCCTTTTAGGGTTCTCAGCCATTTCGCCTTTATCTTTGTTAGTGGTCGCTTTGGATGCAGTGGGCAATTCCAAAGTGACTGATGGTGTAGTGTGAGATGCACCAACAAAGACAGTTGGCTTGGGAGGTCCATCCTCATATCCAAGGCCAGCTTTCCTACCCAAGGCAGAAGCGAGCCCTCTAGTGCCTGCCTAGCATATGATGCTTTGTTCAAGTTGGCAACTAGAGCAGACTGGGTTTCATACCTTCTCTCCAAGCTTTGATGTCTAGCGAAGAGATCCTCGAACTTACTAGTCATAGCCCTTAAATTAAGTTTGACTTCGTCAAGCTCACGGGCTAGCTTTCGGTTCTCCTTCTCACTTTGAGACAAAGCTTGTTTTGCCACTTCGTGGTCGCTTGACAATTTCTGGTGCTTGTCAAACAACTCACTCCATGAAGAGGATTGTTCTTCCTCATTGACAGTGTGTGCTAGTGTAATTGAAGTGATTGAAGGATAGAAGAATACCTCTCCTGTTTATTCGTCGGTGAGCGCCATAAATCCAAGATCCTCACCATCACTGGAGTTTGGATCTGTGAATGCATCTGAGTCGCTTGGTGGATCTTCAGTTGTAGCGACCGGCACTTCACTTGCTACGAGCGCTCGCCTTGGAGCATCCCTCTTGGCCTTCAATTCCTCGCGCTCTTTAGCACTGAGCTTTGGGCAATCGGATTTGTAGTGGCCCATCTTGTGGCAGTGGTAACACTCCACTTCCATCATGTCGCGCGGGATCGTCTTGGTCGTCTCTTCTCTCTTTCCTTTTCCTTCTCGAGCATCAGTGCTCCTCCCTTTGTACTGCTTGTAGAATCTATTGTATTTGCCCACTCGAGAGTTCATTTTGTTGAAATTTTTGGACAAGAACGCAATGTGTTCTTCCAACTCTTCCCTCGTTATCTTGGCTAGCGACTGCTCGCTTGGCCCTTCGGCAGCTTTGAATGCTACTCCTTTTGACGTCATGGGAGCTTCATCCTCTTCGTCGAGGTTCATTCGATTCAGATCGAATTCATGAGCTTTGAGTTCGGAAAATAGAATCTCCGGTGTGAGCTTAGATAGATCCTTGGTAGCTAGGTACAGCTCCTTCATTGTCTGCCACTTCCTTGTGAGAGCTCGGACAATCTTCAGGTTGACTTCCTTATCTGTGAGTTCCTTCCCAAGCGAGTTGAGAGTTGCAGTGATGTTGGTAACTCTCAGCTCGAATGCGTCGATGGATTCTCCTGGCTTCATTATCAGGCTTTCAAACTCCCGCATTTGAACGGCGAGCTTGTTCTCCTTGATTTTGTCTGTGCCTTGAGAAATGAGGGCTAGGGTTTCCCACATTTCTTTTGCAGTCGCGCACTTCCTTATCCTTGGTAAATAAGCGTCCGACACGGTGCTCTGCATCGTGTGGCGTGCGATCTTGTCGAGGTTGGCGACTTTGAAGTCATTTGGAGTATACTCATCCTTATCCTTCTCCACGTATTGTTGACGAACGTGGGCTGGACGACCTTCAGCGGCTGGAACATCCACAGATATGGCTTTCTTGATCTCGATTGGTCCATCCTCAATGACCTCCCACATTCGGTCGTGGATGGAACACAGGAAGCTCTCGACTCGGAAGCTCCAGATCTCATAGCCTTCAATGGAAAACTGTGGAAGACTAGAAGAACTGTATGTAGACATGGCAAACAGTCAGTAGTATATGCAGTATGCGTGGGTGAGGTTTTGATGCACTTAGGAAAATAGGATCCGGTTCAGTGAGACAACGTGAAGCGAGTGATGGCTCGCTTCAGGTATGCAAAGCAGAGGCTCGAAAGAACCTGGCTCTGATACCACTTGTTGGTCCCGGTTTGTTAATAGGAAAATACGTAGAGGGGGGGGGGGGGGTGAATACGTATTTTGAAGTTTTTCAACTTCAAATCCCTTAACTCAGAGTAACAAGTAAAGAGCTCGCTTGAAACTTAAGACCTAGCTGAAGCTAGATCTACAGTACGTAGCTTGCCTGCTTGACCGAAGTGAGCACTTGATCAAGAGGGAGTCTTTACTCGTATATGCGGAATTTGGTGAGCTAATAATCTTTCCTAAGTATTAAAATTTCCAGATTAGGTTTGTTTAGATGCAATATGCAACGGATAATCAAATAAGTAAGAGTTTAGGGTTAGAGAGATACGACACAGAGAATTATAGTGGTTCGGAGATAACGCTCCTACGTCCACTTGTTGCACGACGGCAACCGTTCTTTTCACTCAAGAACTTGAAGATTTCGGGCTCTTCAAAAGCCTGGTCAAGATCGAGCTTCACTCGCTTGGATCTGACAGACGCTGGGTGATTCCGGGTTCACACCAAAAACCTAACTAGACTGGAAGCTTCACTCGCTTCAGTCGGACAGACAGGGAGATTACGGGCTCTCCTTACAGCCTAGCTTCGATCGAGCTTTACACAAACGATGTAAGTGTAAGCTTGGATCTAAACTCTATGATCGAGGCTTCTTCAATCGATGAAAGAAGGGCCTTGGATCGAAACAACCTAACGACGACACAAAAACCTAACAAACAGATTTAGGGTTTTTGGTTGACGAACACACTATGAAGAGCTCTTTACAGTAAGTGCAAAGATGGCTAGAGCTCTTCTTCTAAGCTTGGATATGGAATGGGCTTAGACTCTAAGTGTGAAGGTTGTGAAGACGAGTTTCGATGAACTGGAAACTCGGAGAACACTTGGAAACAAAGACTCGAAGATTTGCTCGAAGGCTTGGGAGTGTTTGTTTGCAGTAGGCCCGAATGCTCAAGTAGTGTTCTACTTCTCTTCGTCTTTATCCTTCACTATTTATAGGCGGAGAGATGGCCGAGATCCATTGCTTGGTTGGTGGCCTTGTCCCTCCTCCTCTCGACAGTACTTGCGCAGGCTGGCACCTTTTCAGACGTCCAGTTTTGGCATTTTGCCAAAATTGGCTAACTTACAAGGCTAACAGTAACTGGAGCGAGCCAGTACTGTTGCGGCGCCTTTGTCTGCCTGGCAGTCAACTCTTCCGCTCCACTCCGGTTTTGACACGTGGAGATCTTGTAATTAATGCTACGATCTCCTGTTGACTGGAGTTCAAAATATGGGCGGGAGTCGCGCTGTCGCTTTCTGGTAGGTAGTGGCTCGCTTCGCTTTGAAGTTGTAGTGTCTGCTTCAGTTGAGTCACTTCGTAGTCAATCTGTAGTGAGCCGCTTCGGGAGATAAAGTTCCCTAGTGACTGCTTTGGAAAGTGATGACTAGCTTTGACTTTTCACTGTAGCGCTTGCTTCGCTTCGCTTTGGCTTTGAACTGTAGCGCTCGCTTCGCTTTGCTTTGACTTTGAACTGTAGCGCTTGCTTCGCTTCGCTTTGGCAGACTCGCTTTGAATCTACTGTAGCGATCGCTTCGCTACACTACTCTTCAGCACGCTTCACTTCGGCTTGCTAGACTTGCTTCGCTTCGAAAAACACACTCAAGCGAGTGGCCTTCACTTGAAAATTTGAAGCCTAAAATCTAAGCAAATTAAAGAGCCATCCTAACAGAGTAGGCTTAGAAAAATTCTAACTAATTAACTACATCAAAATGGGTCGCTTGGGAACAGAACGCTTTGGGGTTTTGGGATCAAATCAAAACAATGAAGTGTCCCTAATAGGTTCCCCCTTAACATGTTGTTCTTAACAATTCCCAACAGTTGTATGTCCTCCTAATTTTAGAGGTTTTCAACATCCTATAATCACATTCATATATGAAAAACGTACTTCTCATTGTTTAGATCGAGGAAAATCATTAAGAGTGATTAAATTGGATAACCAAATACATTAGATTTACATTCAAATGTCCCTTAATTAGTAAAGATTTGGAATGAAAGATCGATCATTGTAGTGTATATTGTCACTACATATGTGGTACACTAACTAATTTGTAAAAATCGCACAATTTGATTGTATATCCACCTTTTTTGAGGTTTTTCAACTTCTATATCTTATTATAATCACATGGTATGTAATTAAACACGAAGCAACCATAAATTAAAAGATTAATCACGATAAATTGAAGTTTTTAACAAAGTTGACTTTTTTTTTGCTTCGTTGACTTATACACGGTTAGGGTACACGAAAATGTAAAACATACACGGTTGATCCAATGAATCTACCGTGTATAATTGATAATTTGGACCCTAATTAATTCTAAAGTCATACACGAATTAGTAGCCCGAGAGCTCAAGGATAGTAGCTTCTCGGAGTTTGAGAGGTGGTTTCTTGCTCTACACGGGTGGCACCAAATTCAATCGTGTACTATACACGGTTGGTATTAAAGAACATATATGAATAATTTTTATTTTAAATCTATATCAAAAACGTACTTCTCATTGTTTAAATCGAAAGATCATTAAGATTTATTAAATTGGATAACCAAATACATTGGATTTACTTTCAAATGCTCACAAGTAAAGATTTGGAATGGATGATCATATTGTCATTACATATGTGGTACACTAACTAATCTATGAAATCTCACAATTTGATTGTGTATTCACCTATTTGTAAAGGGTTTTAAATCCCTATATGTTATTATAGTCATATGGTGCGTAATTAAACCCTAAACGACCATAAAATTATAAAATTAACCATGATAAATCAAAGTTTTTAACAAAGTTGACTTCAAATTTGCCCTCGTTGATTAGTACACGGTTAGGGTACACGGTTAGGGTAGTATATGCATACACGGTTGATTCATTTATCAACCGTGTATACTAAATCAATTAATGAACTTTATACACGAAAGTTGACCGTGGTCAACTTTAGGAACTTAGTTTAATTTTTGAATAATAACATGTTGATCAGATACGATCAACAAATCATCTGGCGCTCCATAACAACTTCGCACCTTTGTGAAAGACCAAGTCCATGATTCGTCGTTCTCGATAGGACCTAATCATATAGCAAGTGGAAACATTTGCTCGTTCCCATCCTTAGCCACAACTACGAATAGAGTCCCTTTGTTTTTTCCCTTCAAGTGTGTCCTGTCCACTACAATCACATGACAGAGCAAATTATTTTGAAAGGCCTCCCACACGTAACTCTCCTATTGAGGGTCTGGAACCATGCTCTATATGCCCTATTGGTAGGGCAGTGTCTAAATCGACATAAGAAATCAACCAATTTCGGATAGATTCCTCATTGGCAAGAGAATCACCATCGCGGGTGTGTTGTTGATCCGAATGTATGCTACGGTGTCCAATAATCCGATCAATGTGCCCCGGCTCCTGAATCTATCCACCGAACTCAGTAATCAACGACTCAAATAAATCCGAACGTTGTTCTGCATCCCTAGCATCCCCGGCCCTTTCTTCCAACTCTTCCACGTTCTCCCTTCATCATCCAAAGACTCTAATGATATCTATCTAGGATCTCCAACATCTGGGATAACAGTAGAGTGTTGTGTCGAAGGAGTGCAAATGTTGATATTCTTAATTTTTTTTTTTATGACGTAAATAGTCGGAGCTTTATTCTGCTCAACAATCAACCTAAACAAATCTGTGTCGTCCTTTAAAACGACTTTAATCTTCTCACTATCGCTTATATTTGTTAGAAAGTAGAGCACATATTCAAATTCGACGCCCAATTGCTCACGGATCTCTCGAAGCACTTTATTACGTGTGAGTCCTAATTTAGGAAAATGCATAAGAAATATGGCGCCTCCCACGTATGTCGTTCTCTCCCAATGCCCTCTATGATGAAAAATAATCCTTTGAAAAGACATCTTGAAGAATAAATAAAAAAGATTAACACATTAATTTTTATCTGTATGTACACGGTAGGTATAATTTGTTCAACCGTGTAGCTACACGGTTGAACAAATTATACCTACAGTGTATAATTATAATTTCTTAAAAAAAAAAAAAAAAATCCAATTTTTTTAATAAATTTTCTGGCACTACACGGTTGGATTTTAATACCAACCGTGTAGTGCCAGAAAATTCACAAAAATTTTGGATTTCAATACTACACGGTTGACTTTTAATTCCAACCGTGTAAGTACACGGTTGGTATTAAAATTCAACCGTGTATCTAAGAACATACATGAAATTTTCACATTTTCTTTGCATAATACTAATAACAATTATGCGTAATGAAAAATTACTTTGATATGAAGCGAAAATAACTTTGATTTTCCACACGACTTGCACCTCAAAGTTTCCTGCCAAAAAAAAAAAAAATCGAATTTTCACACAACTTTGAAGTGAAAAAAATCTGATTCTATTTGACTTTGTTTGTTTCGTTCGATTTATGATTTATGTTTGTCAATTAATGCTAACAACTGATTTTTTGAATCTATTGAAGTGAATAAAATCTGATTTGATTGTTGGCAATTTATGCAATTTACTTTAATTATATTTCAATAAAAGTGGTTATAAATCGCTACACGAATTTTGATCTCAATTCGTGTAGCTACACGGATGAAATAATTGAGAGATAAAGAGAGAGGAGAGAGAGAATTATACATATAATATATACTCCCTCCGTCCCGAAAATTTTGGAAAAGCGTGCTGAAAATCACAAAAAAAAGGTCCCTATATCAGTGGGACAGAGGGAGTATTGTTTAAATTAAATGTGGGGTCCATTTCATTAAGGGTAAAATAGTACATTCAATGAAAAGTGGTTATAAAACTTATGTTTTTAAAGTTGTGGTTATATAAGATATATGTTTAGTAGTTTTGGTTATTTTTAAAGTTCTCCTATGAATTAATTTCATATTATTTGTGTTCGTATATTTTATTGTTTTGTGTTGGTCCCGATTTGTTAGAGGAAAAACACGTAGAAGGGGGGGGGGGGGGGGGGGGGGGGGGTGAATACGTGTTTTGAAGTTTTTCAACTTCTTTTCCAATAACTCAGAGTTTTAAGTAAAGTGCTCGCTTGAAAACTAAGACCTAGCCAAAGGCTGGATCTACAGTACAAGCTAGTCTCTTGACCTAAGCAAATGCTTGATCAAGAGTGAGACTTTACTCAAGATGCGGAAATTCGGTGAGGCTTGATCAAGAGTGAGACTTTACTCAAGATGCGGAAATTCGGTGAGCTATTCTTTCCTAAGTATTTGAAATACAGTTTAGGTTTGTTAAGTATGCTTGTGCAATGATAAACCAAAACAGTAAACAAATAAATAGTTTAGGGTAGAGATACGACACAACGATTTAGAGTGGTTCGGTGATGAAACACCTACATCCACTTGTTGCACTAGGCAACTAGTTCTCTTCACTTAAGAACTTTGAAGATTACGGGTTCTTCAAAAACCTATGTCAAGATCGAGCTTCACTTGCTTGGATCTGACGACGACTGGGTGATTACGGTTTCACCACACAAAACCTAAACTGGACTTAAAGCTTCACTCGCTTCAGTCCGACGACAGGGAGATTACGGTTTCTCCTTACAACCTAAGCTTCGATCGAGCTTCACACAATCGAGGACTATGTAAGCTTGGATCTAGACTCTATGATTGAGGCTTCTACTATCGAGGAAAGTAGAGCCTTGGATCGAAAACAACCTCTCGACGAACAAAAAACCTAACAACAGAACTTAGGGTTAGGGTTTTTGGTTTCTCGATAAACACACTAATGAAGATCTCTTTACAGTAAGTGCAAAGATGGCTAGAGCTCTTCTCTAAGCTTGGATATGGAATGGGCTTAGAATTCTAAGTGTGAAGGTTGCGAAGACGAGTTCCGATGGAAATGGAACTCGGAGAACACTTGGAAACAAAGACTCGAAAGTATGCTGAAAGCTGGGAGTATTTGTTTGCAGTAGGCGCTGAATGCTCAAGTAGTGTTCTACTTCTCTTCGTCTTCAACATTCACTATTTATAGGCGGAGGGTTGGCCGAGATTCGTTGCTTGGTAGGTGGCTTTGTCCCTCCTCCTCTTGACAGTACTTGCACAGGCTGGCTGCTTTTCAGACGCGCAGATTTGGCACTTTGCCGAAAATGGCTAAGTTCCAAGTGTAACAGTAACTGGAGCGATCCAGGACTGTTGCGGCGCCCTTGTCGGCCTAGCAGTCAACTCCGCTGCTCCTCTCTTCATTCGACACGTGGAGATCTTGCAATTAATGTGGCGATCTTCAGTTTGACTGTAGTTCAAAATCGGAGCGGGAATTGTGTTGTCGCAATCTGTTAGGTAGGAGCTCACTTCGCTTTAAAATTGGAGCGTCCGCTTCAAATGAGTCGCTTCGGGTCATACTTGAAGCGTCTACTTTGGAAATAAAATTTTCGAGTATTGCTTAAGTAAAATTTGACCCGCTTTTGACTTTCGCTGTAGCGCTCACTTCGCTTCGCTTTAGTAGACTTGCTTCGATTCTACTGTAGCGCTCGCTTTGCTTCGCTATTCCTCGGCACGCTTCGCTTCGGCTCGCTAGACGTGATTCGCTTGGAAAACTCACTCAAGCGAGTGGCCTTCACTTGAATTTCCTGCAATCTAAAATCTAAGCGACTAAAGCAAAATAAAGAGCCATCCTAACAGTATAGGCTTAGAAAATTCTAACCTGTTTCTACATCAATTAGGGTCGCTTGGGAATATGATACTTAGGGGTTTTGGGATCAAATCAAAACATATTCATTTTTCAAGTGTCCCACTTGAGTTCCCCCTTAACAAGTTATATCCTTAACAATTCCCAACAATTTCCCCCATTTTGATGATGCCAAAACCCACTAACCTTTTTTTTTTTTTACTAATTTTTCTAACCGTGAAAAGAGCTTCAAGCGACTGCTTCCATTGCAGATTTGCTCATTCATTTTTTTTAAGTTCCTTTCCCTTTTTTTTCGGTTAGTATAGTGAGTTTGTAGCATAAAGATAAATAATTCATAAAGCTTGTAAATGACACAATTGACAGAAAATAAATTTGGATAGATGAACAAGCAGTTCATAACATAGATGGAATTTAAAGGTCTTCTGCAGGCTTCTGCTCCTCATCCTTCTCTTCTTCCAAGTAGTAGGCAGAAAGGACCTTTTCTTCCATGGTCTTCACATTGTATTTGTTTGGTCTGAAGCTGCTTTCCAATCTCAGAGCTTCATCAACTTCTTCATCAATAATCCTCCTGTTCAGAACGTTTGAGTTCGGCAGAAACGACATAGGAAAATCTGTTATTGCAGGCATTTTGATAATAATGGGTTTAGGATCAGCTTCCTCCGCCTGCGTGAAGATTTTCCGCCGCAACTCTTCATTGTAATAGCACAAGAAGTTATTGAGAGCATCCAGTCTTGAGCACTCATCTTGATAAGGCACTACTTGCCAAAAGTAGTAGGCCTTGATGAACCTTTCTTTGCATATGAGCCACATCTCAAGAAGATCACTGGAGATGAAGTCCTCAATTTCTCGAGCATCTGGATGGTTTCCTCTTCGCACAACTAGCTCCTCCTCCGTTCTGCTGGTCAGCTCCTCCATAATTTTTTGAAATTTTGCACTAGCATCGGTATTGAACTGAGGCAGCTTTGCATTGACTAGCTTGCGGATCAGCTCACATTCATCATCGGTGTAACGCTTGGAGTCAACCATCTCTTTGATTGTAACCCTACAAGTGTCAATCATTGCTTGGGTCTGGCAAGCTTCAGATTCCTCCGGCGTGAAAGGAATGTAAGAGTTCCGAGAGATAGCGGATTGAATGAGCCTCACTTCATTCCAGTGGGACTCAATCCGGCCTTCCACGACCTCAACTCTTTTAAGTTTTAGTCTCTTCTCCTTCTCGGCATGTCTCTTCTTTCCTTCTTCACTCCTCTTCCTCCTTTCGTAGCGACCAGTTTTTGCAGCGACTGCCTGTTTGACCTTTTGGCGCTTGGCCGCAGGATCATTTTCTCTAGTCTCCGGAGCTGTGCGCTTAGCCTGAGTTTTAGGTGCTGGAGGTGGTGGCATATCTTTCTTCTTTTCTATGGGAGCAAAATGAATGATAGCTTGGCTGGCTGAAGCGGCGCCAACAGTTGTTGAAGCGAGGGCCAGTGTCGAAGCGGGCGCTTGTATTAAAGAACCAGAAGCGCCTGCTTGGGAAGAAGACACAGCTTGCAATGGCTTCACTAGAGGGATTTCAGTCAATCCCTTCCTTTTCAGTTCGAATTCTTGCTGCAGGGCAAGGGCAAGAGCTTCATCCGCCGCAATCTGTTGCTCAGTTTGCTTCTTGGTATGTGTAGTAGCAACGGGATGAGCAGCCATTGAAGAAGCTAGCAACTTCCCAGCTAGCAGCTTGCGGGGCTCCTCGAAGTCTGCCTTGTCCTTTCCCTTCTTTCGTGCCAGTTCTGCACGTACTTCTTCATCCATCTCTTCCTCATGTCCTCCACTTCCTTCTCCAACTCCACTTCCCCCTTCAATCATTTCCACTCTACTTCCTTCTCCCTTCTTTCCTTTCACAATACCTTCCCCCTTTTTGGCATCATCAAGGCTGCTGGGGTGGTGGTAATTACCTTTCCGCTGATGGATTGGTAAATGGAATCGAATTTGTTGTATACGGCATGAAGCATCTGCTCTGCTCGCTTCGCGAAAACGTGCTCTTGGGAAAGCACGATTTCTGCCGTTTTTGTTGAAATTTCCTCCAGTAGATACTGGCATTGCTTCTCTCTCTCTCTCACTGAAGCCATCAAGCTCTCCAGAGGCTCCACTTCCTTGAAGCGAGCGTCCAGCTCTGCTTCAACTTCGGCTTGGATTTTCTTGCGCTCTTCTTGCAAGACAAACCCGAAATGAGTCTGGGCTGCTTCAAGTTCAGCCCTCGCAGTGGTAATGGCCCTTTCTCTCTTGTTCAACACCACGTTGACTTGAGCAGCAGCAGAAATCTTGACGGCAAAATCTCCGGCCAACTTCTGGGCTTTATCAATTGAGATTGCAAGTTCTGCTTGCTTCAAATCGACGGCTTGAGCATTTCTCCTCCGACTTTCCAACTCGCTCAACTCTTCTTCTCACTTGAGCTTTAATATGTTAAACTCTTTTTCAAGCGAGTCGAGTTGGAGCTTGGTCCTTGTCAGCTAGCTGCCGAGCTTTATCAACTCTCCCTCCTTCTCCTCTACCTCCTTCCTCTTTCTCTCGAGATGTCTAGTTACCTTCTTATTTTCTTCCTCCACAGCAACCGGCTTGGAGTTTACATCTTTCAAGCGGCTTCGCTCAGCCTCAAGCGACTGTTTGAGCTCTTGAATATTTTTCTCCTTGTCCTCCACTAGCTTTACCTTTTCTTTTACCAGCTTCTTCTTTTCCTCCACCAACTTTACCTTCTCCTCGAGTTTTCCCTCCAACTCGGATTTCGACTTGTCAAAATCTGCACGCAGATTCTTGACCTCCTCCAACTTCTTCTCCAACTCCTCAGTCTTCCGCGTGATCACGCTTTGAAGACTGGCAATCTCCTCCTCCTTCACCTCCATCTTCGCCGCATGCTCTGTCAACAGTCTTTGCTCATGAATGGATGGCACTCGCTCTGGGATCATAGCGTCTGGATACGCTCGCTTTACTTTGGCATCTAGCATCTCCCAGTAGCTAGCCTCGTTGATGAAGACATGGAATCCATCGACTCCAATAAAATTGAGCATCTCCGCCTCTTTTGCTTCAATCACCTCTTCCGTGAAAGCTTTACGGAGATTGAAGATCTTGTAATATTTCGTTCCTCGGTACGCGATGTACGTGAGGAAGTCGACGGCTTTAGTGAAGAAGTCCTCAGACATCTCCACGGCGGGGTAGCGGTTTTGGATTGTCTCTGCAGCTAGCTCTCTATCCCTCAAGTACCGGGTTAGAGCTTTCTCTTCTGCGGATGGGGGCGGGGGTTGAGTTTGTGGCTTGATGGTGATTTCGGTGTTGGCTGTTTGGGTGGTTTGAGTGGTATCGACTAAAGTGGCTGATTCAGATGGTGAATTGGGTGTTGAGGCTTGGAGTGTTTCGGCTTGAGTAGGTTGGGGTGGGTTGAAAAGAGTAAAGGCAGCATCAGGATCTGTGCTTAGGAGAGGAATTTTTGGAATGTGGATAGAAGAAGTGGATACTTCTTCATATAGAGAGTGGGGTGAGGTTTGTTTTTGTGTAGTGGATGCTTCAGGTTGGGGTTGAATGTGTGGTTGGGCAGAGGATGAGGCTTGGGGTTCTTGGGGTGGCTGGATTTGAGTTTGGACTAGGGGAGTTTGGGTTTGGGTTTGATCTTTGGCTAGAGAGGGAATAGGTTGATCTACTTCAGCATCCTTTTCAAGCGGCTGCTCCTCAGCCTCGCTTGACTTCACTTCGCTGGTGAAGTGGTTCGCTTGGCCTTCTTCGCCTCGCTTCGCCTTTCGGCGATGGGTGCTGCAGGGAGCACTTCAACGTCAAAGATTCCCTGATCCACTGTAGTTTTATCAGTCTTGTACAGGTCGAAAAGGATTGTGTTCTTCTTGTACTCCACTGTGTTAGACCATCTTTTGTTGGGGAACAATTTCTCCAGCGCGAACGAAATTCTGGAGAAGAAACGGAGCTTCCCCTTCCGTAGAATTTGATCGGTGCTTCCTTCCACAAGCTTGAAGTCTTTGGCAACCTCGTGAATTTGGTTGAAGAACCATCCATACCAATTGAACTTTGTTCCGGTCAGGCTATCCACTATGACAGTGACGGCGAACAATTTTACGTCGGAGAGTTGGCCTTGAGTTCCGATACTGCAGAGTATCGCTTTAGAGAAGAGTTCACAGATATATAGTTGAATGAAGTAACTAGATATGTTCTTATGTTGCTGTGTTTCGGCTCGAACTCAGCATCTTTATCGACGGCAAAACGGGCATACTCCACGTCGACGGATAGCTCTAGATCCAAAAAAGAGTTCTCTCCTTCTTCCGGCACTTCCGGCAGGTTGAAAACTCCGGCGATGGCACTCAGATCCACTTCCACCGGCTTCCCATCCTGCGGATCTGTGAATGGTGAAGAGTGTTGGTCCCGGTTTGTTATAAGAAAAATACGTAGAGGGGGGGGGGGGGGGGGGGGTGAATACGTATTTTGAAGTTTTTCAACTTCAAATTCCTTAACTCAGAGTATGAAGTAAAGTGCTCGTAGAAATACTAAGACCTAGCCGAGAGCTAGATCTAAAGCAATCAACAATCTCTTGACCTAAGCTTAGAGCTTGATCAAGAGTGAGACTTTACTCTTGTGCAGAATTCGGTGAGCTATAATCTTCTCCTAAGTAATTAAAAATCCAAGTTACGTTTGTTTAGATGCACGTGCTATGAATAATCAAAGTAAAGAGTTTAGGGTTGAGAGATACGACACAGGAATTATAGTGGTTCGGAGATAAAGCTCCTACGTCCACTTTGTTGCACAAGGCAACTGTTCTCTTCACTCAAGAACTTGAAGGTTACGGGTCCTTCAAAAACCTGGTCGAGATCGGGCTTCACTCGCCTGGATCCAACGACAGACGTAGTGATTGCGGGTTCACTACACAAACCTAACCTGGACTGGAAGCTTCACTCGCTTCAGTCCGACACAGACAGGGAGATTGCGGGCTCTCCTTACAGCCTAGTTTCGATCGAGCTTCACACAAACGGTGTAGGTGCAAGCTTGGATCTAGACTCTATGATCGAGGCTTCTTCAATCGATGAAAGAAGGGCCTTGGATCAAAACAACCTGACGACAAACACAAAAACCTAACAACAGATTCAGGGTTTTGGGTTTACGATGACACTATGAAGAGCTCTTTACAATAAGTGCAAAGATGGCTAGAGCTCTTCTTCTAAGCTTGGATATGGAATGGGCTTAGACTCTAAGTGTGAAGGTTGTGAAGACGGGTTCCGATGAGACTGGAACTCGGAGAACACTTGGTAACAAAGACTCGAAGATTGCTTAGAAAGCTGGGAGTGTTTGTTTGCAGTAGGCTTGAATGCTCAGGAAGTGTTCTACTTCTCTTCGTCTTCATCCTTCACTATTTATAGGCGGAGGGATGCCAAGATCCGTTGCTAGGTTGGTGGCTTTGTCCCTCCTCCTCTCGACAGTACTTTGCGTAGGCAGTTGCTTTTGCAGGAGCGCAGTTTGTCTCTTTGCCGAAAATGGCTAAGTTACAAAACTAACAGTAACTGGAGTGAGCCAGTACTGTAGCGGCGCCCTGTCGGCCTGGTAGTCAACTCTGCTGCTCCTCTCCGTGTTCGACACGTGGAGATCTCGTAATCAATGCGGAGATCTCCAGTTGACTGAAGTTCAAATTCGGAGCGGGAATTGTGCTGTCGCTTTCTGGTAGGTAGTGGCTCGCTTCGCTTTTGAAGTTGTAGCGTCCGCTTCGAATCGAGTCGCTTCAAGGTCACTATGTAGCGAGTACTTGGGAAGTGAGTTCCCAAGGTGACTGCTTTAGTAAGAGTTGACCCGCGTTGACTCGCTTGGCTTTTCACTGTAGCGCTCGCTTTGCTTTGCTTTGGTAGACTCGCTTCGATTTCACTGTAGCGCTCGCTTCGCTTCGCTTTGGTGGACTCGCTTCGATTCCACTGTAGCACTCGCTTCGCTTCGCTTTGGTGGACTCGCTTCGATTCCACTGTAGCACTCGCTTCGCTTTGGTTCGGTACGCTTCACTTCAGCTGGATAGACTCGCTTCGATTGAAAACACACTCAAGAGAGTGGCCTTCACTTGGAATTTCCTGCAGTCTAAAATTTAAGCAAAATAAAGCCATCCTAACAGAGTAGGCTTAGAAAAATTTTCTAACCTATTTTCTACATCAAATAGGGTCACTTGGGAATAGAACACTTGGGGTTTTGGGATCAAATCAAAACAAACATTTGGCTCACTTCGAAGTGTCCCATAGGAGTTCTCCCTTAACACTTTGTTCTTAACAATTCCCAACAATTTCCCCCTTTTTGATGATGCCAAAACCCAAAGACTTAAGATTATTGAAATCTAGTCTATCTAACCGTGGAAAGAACTTCAAGCGACTGCTTCCTTTGCAGCTTCGTTTGTAATTTTCTTTTAAGTTCCTTTCCCTTTTTTTTTCGGTTAAATTATTGAGTTTTGTAGCATTAAAGAAGGTCATTCACAAAGCGAGTAAATGACGCAATTTGACAGAAATTGAAATTTGGATAAATGAACAAGCAGTTCACCAAAACAAATATGAAACTTGAAACTCAAAGGTTTCCTGCAGTTTCATCACGGTTCTTCCATCTTCTCTCTCTCCTCCTCCTTCTTCTCATCCTTCTTTTCCTCTTTCTTCTCATCTTTCATGAAATAAGCCGACATGACATTCGGCTCCATCGTCCTGATGTTGAATTGATTTTCTCTCCACTTTCACTCCAACCTAAGAGCTTCATCCACTTATGCGTCAATTACCCTTCTGTTGGGAATATCTTGTAGAAGGGGCATGGGAAATTCTTTTACTGCTGGCACTTTGACGATGAGAGGTAGGGGCTTTGCTTCCTCTGCCAAAGTAAAGATCTTCCGCTGCAGTCTCTCGTTGTAATGACGCAGGAAGTTGTTGAGCTTCCATCCGCGAGCACTTGTCTTGGTAAGGCACTACCTGCCACCAGTAGTACGCCTTGATGAATTTGTCTTTCAGAATTAGCCAAGTGTCGAGGAGGTCTCTCGGAATGAAGTCCTCGATTTGCCTCGAATCGGGATGATGATCTCTCCGAGTTGCCAGCTCCTCCTCCGTCCTGCTCTTCATTTCTTTCATGATGGAGTTGAATTGAGCACTGGCGTCACTGCTCCACTTGGGACTCATATCATTCACTCGCTTCCGAATGCAGTCATGCTCTTCGGGTGGGTAGCGACCGGATTCGATCATCTCCTTCAGTGTTACTTTGCCAGTGTCCACCCAGGCTTGGAGTGAAACGGCTTCAGACTCTTCAGGCGTGTGAGGAATGAAGGCACTGCGCGCGATGGCGGATTGGATGAGCCTCACTTCATTCCAGTGGGACTCGATTCGTTCATCCAGTTTCCTCAGCCTCTTCTCCTTCACTACCTCATCCTTCTCCTTCCTTTTCTTCTTCTCCTCTTTCTTCTTCTGCCTCTTCTCCAAGCGACTAGCCCTTTCTGTGATCACTTGCTGCAATTTTTGGCGTTTGGCAGTATGATCGTCTTCCCTGGATTCAGGCATCGACCGCTTCATGGACGCTTTCTGAACAGGAGGTGGCGGAGGTGGCATCACAGCGGCAGTTACACTGGCTGAAGTGAGTGCAAGTGACGAAGCAGCTACAGAGGCCGAAACGGGCACTTGCGAAGATGCGCCTGCTTGAGTGGCTGCTCTTTGAAGCTCGAATTCTATCTCCATAGAGCGGGCCAGGGCCTCATCTTCTGCAATCTGTCGCTCCTTCTGTTCCTTGGTTAAAGGAACAACGGGATGAGTGGCGATTGAGGAGCCTAGAAGTTTTCCGGCCAACGGCAAGCGGGGCTTCTCCGTTACCTTTTCTTTGCCCTTTATCCTAGCTAGCTCGGCTCTAGCTTCATCGACCACTTCCTCCACTACACTACTTCCTACACCTCCAGTTCCTCCAACTCCAGTTCCTCCTGCGATCAAGCCACTGACTTCGATCGCTCTTCCTTCACTGCTCGACCCTCCAACTTCTCTAGATTGAATGCTTGCTCTCTCAATGATTTCCCCCTTTTTGGCATCATCAAGACTGCCGGGGGTGGTTGTAATCACCGTTCCGCTGATGGATTGGTGGATGTCTGTCAGCTTGCTTAGCACATCATGAAGCATCTTTTCTGATCGTGCTGCAAACACATTTTCCTAGGAGAGGACGAGCTCTGAAGTCTTTACAGAGATTTCTTCAAGAAGATATTTGCACTGATCCTCTCTCTCCTCAACTGAACGCATTAAGTTCTCCAATGGCTCTACTTCTCTGAAGCGAGCGTCCAGCTCTGCTTCAATCTCATCCTTCATGCTCTTCTTTTCCTCTTGCAGATTGAAGTACCAGAAATCCTTGGAAGCTGCAAGTTCTGCTTTGTCAGTAACTTCTCTTTTCGTTTCAACATGACATAGAATTGAGCAGCGCCGGCCATTCTGACTGAAAATTCTCCTGCCAACTTCTCTGCTTTGTTAATTTTGGCGGCAAGTTGAGTTTGCTTGAGAGCTACATCTTTGCCTGCTTTCCTTCTGCTCTCCAACTCAACATTTGCTTCATCAAGTCTGCTGTTGAGGATCTCAATCTCCTTCTCAAGACCGTGGATTTTCAGTTTAGCTCTCGTCAGCTCGCCGTCCAAATTCACTATCTTTGCCTCATGGTTGGAGATCTGCTTCTCCATTTTCTCAACATTAGAGGTTGCTTTGTTGATATTCTCTCGGTACTTGTTTCTCATGTTCCTCTTCTCCTCCTTTTCTGTCTCCAGCTCCTTCTCTAACTTCTTCTTCTCTCCACTTACTTCCACCATTTTCGTGTTTACTTCCCTAAGCCTGCTCCTCTCAGCATCATCTAGGGATTGTTTGATTTCCTTGTTACTCCTCTCTAACTCCTCTACCTGTTTCGATTTCTCCCCTACCAAGCTTGCCTTCTCCTCCACAAGCTTGGCTTTTCCCTCTACTTTCTGCTCTAGTTCCTTCTTCCTCCTGTCAAACTCTTCACGCAGCTTGGTGGCCTCCAACACCTTCGTTGTCAACTCATCATCTTTCTTGGTGATCTCACTCTGCAGATTCGAGATCACCGCCTCTTTTACTCCTACTTCGGCTTCATGCTCCTTGATTAATCGGAGTTCATACTGTGAAGGCTCACGTCCTGGAATGGGGGCATCAGGGTACTCTTTCTTCACCCTTGCGTCAAGCACATCCCAGTAGTTGACCTCATTGATGAAGGTGTGGAATCCATCAACTCCGACAAACGTAAGAGCTTCTATCTCTTGGCCTCGATCACCTCCTCCTCCATTGATCTGCGCAGGTTGAAGATTTTGTAGTACTCTGTTCCTCTGTACGTGATGTACGTGAGGAAATCTACAGCGCTGGTGAAGAAGTCCTCTGACATCTTCACGGAGGGATAGCGGTCTCGGATAATTTCGGCCGCTTGCTCTCGATCCTTAACATACCGTTCTCGGATCTTCTCTTCCTCGGTCGGAGATTGGGGAGTTCCAGGGATGGTGATGGGGTTGGTTTCAAATGTTTTGGCTGTTTGGGCGGTATCAGCAGTTTCAGCTGATGAGGATGGAGAGCTGGGGGTGGAAGCTTCAGTAGCTTCGGGTTGGGTAGATTGAGGTTGGGTGGTTTCTGTTTGAGGAATGGGTGGGATGGTGTAGAGATTGAAGGCATCAGTGAGATCCGTGCCTAGGAATGGAATATTAGGAATCTGAAAGGATGATGATGATTCCTGTGGTGAGTTAGGGATTTGGGTGGTTGGAATGGTGGTGGTTGGCTGGATTTGGGTTTGGATTTGGGTAGGGGGTGTTTGGACTTTGGATGGTGAGGGTTGGGGTAGCTCTTTTTCTGGTGAGAGTTGGGGTTTTTCTTCCTCTGCTATCTTCTCGAGCGGCTGCTCCTCAGCCTCGCTCGCTCTAATTATAGTGGTGACGCTTCTTAGTCTCTGTGGTCGCCTCGACCTTGCTTTCCTCGACACTCGCTTCGATGGTGAAGGAGCTTGAACTTCTTCTTCCGCCTCGCTACAGGATTCAGCGACTGGAGCGGAAGGGAGGACTATCACGTTGATGCAGTCCCGATCCATCGGAAGCGTCTCAGTCTTCCATGAATCAAAATAGATGGTGTTCTTCTTGTATGGTGCCGTATCCCTCTTGCCTGTCCACCGCATGTTCTCGAACAGTGTCTCCAGAGCGTAGGAGATTCTGGAGAAAAACTTTAACTTTCCCTTGCGAACGATTTCACTGGTACTTCCCTGTTCGTACTTGAAATCCGCCTCAACTTCATGTATCTGTTCGATGAACCAGCGGTGCCAGTTGAAGCTTGTTCCTGTTAAGCTATCAACAATGACAGAGGTGGCGTAGATCTTGGTGTCTGACAGTTGGCTCAGCGAACCAACTCCACACAGTACAGACTTTGTGAACAACTCGCAGATCAAGTTGAACGGAGCCACCAAGTCGTTTCTGATGTTGCTCTGCTTCGGGTTGTCAAACTTCACGCCTCTTCGTTTGGCAAACCGAGCATACTCCACTTGGGTTGACATACCCAGTTCTGACAGTGACACTGGTCCGACCATAGGCAGATCGAACACACGGGCCAGACGGCTCAACTCGATCGTCACAGGCTTTCCCTCCTGCGGATCGGTGAAGGTTGATGTTTCTTCTCCTTCTTTGAGATTCAAGAGAATCTCGGCGACGGCCTTGGCCAGAATCCGTTGTGGCTTTGCCGTTACGAACTTCCACAAGCCGGTCGTGGTCACAACCCTGCGGAAGAAACCGTTCTCCATTACCACATCTTCATCAAGATGCGGTTCGATGAAGACGTTGTTGTTGAGGGTTTTTAGGAAGTCCTCCATTGTTTCGGTTTTCTCCTTCTTGCCCATGGTTTATTTGAAGAAGGATTTGAGAAAAGTTTGAGATTTTGAGGGGTTTTAGACTTGTGAATATGCAGAGGTGCAGAGATTTCACGAAAATGGCAATTTTGGAGAGTTGTGAATTTTTCTGCAGGTCTTCGGCGTTTCATATATATAGAACTAGGGTTCGGCTGACGAGGCAGGGGCAAGACAGTAATATCTTCGAAGATCCTGTGCGGAGGCGGCGGACCTTCGGTGATGGATCTGATGTGTCCGGCGTCATCACAGGAAAAGTGAACCGCCAACTTGACTTGGCGTTGCCACGCGGCAGCTTTTGATTCGTCTCTCCACTAGGCGTCAATCCAGCGGTTGAGATTTAAAAACTGTTCAGATTCGACGGCTGGATTGAGGGCGATTTTCCCGCTTTTCTCGGCTTGACGTGCACGCGCCTGTCATTCCTCTTTCTACGCGCCGCTGCATTAAATGCTAAAGTAAAAAGTGAAATTCTGCACTCGAGTGCTGACAGCTCATACGCTTCGCTTCGTACCCGCTCGCTACGAGAGTAACCGTTTGGCTTCTACTCGCTTGCGAAGTACTCGCTTGGCGTGACTGCTCCGCACTCGCTTGAGTTACGTGGCACTCGCTTCGTCATGTGTAGTGACTGGAATAAGAAATGAAATTTCTTTGCTTAATTTAAAATGTTTCTGACTTACATACTTCGAGGATAAACAAGGATGTTTTCCTCTTTGTATTTGTGTCAGATTCATTTCATATTTTCCACATAGTAAGTGAAGGTTTCTAGCACGTTTCAGCTTACTTAGTGTACTTAAAATTGAAACGCTTACTAGTCAATCTCACTTTGTAGGAGATTGATACCACTTAATGAAGACTCCATTTTGAGGATTTGGATAGCACTTGATGGCTATTGCTTTGAAGCTTGTTGATACCACCTGTAGAGTACTTCATCTTGATGGCATTCATCTTCATGGCATTCATCTTCCTCTACGAATTAGAGAGTCCTCCATCGAAGTGAATGGGGGGAGAGAATGAACATAGTACACAAGCTTACTACAACCCAGAGGGGAGCTTCACGTAAGTGTACATATTCACGACGAATGGGGGATGAGTACAAGTCCTTATCTCAGAGCAGAAATGGACAGGATGACAATGAGAATGCTCTGACAAGACAATCTCGTATTTTACGCAGAAGCATGTCACCAGCCCTGCAACCTTTTGTAGAAAAAGGTAAACCTTCAAGCTTCCTCCTACAAGCTACAGAATGAACTTGCAATCGACTCGCTTTGACCCAAGCTAGGGCAAATTGAAGCGATGCAAAATTCAAAGTGGGGGAGGAATGGATAGACATCCGGCAGCTCAACTCAATGAAGAGTGAGTAAGGAATGGACATTTATCCACGATGAAGGAGATGAGAAGACTTGCTCCTCTTCGGCGGAAAGATGGGAAGAGGACACAAGGTCTAGGTGCCAGCCCTGCCTAAGCTTTCACCGTTTTTACGTGGGAAGGCCCGATACAAGACCCCACAACCGTTATTAGAAATGGCACTTGCGAGTGTTTATACCCACTCGCTAGGAATCCTAGGCTAGGTAGCAGCTTTCCTTGCTCGCTTTGGAAGTAGCTTGCTCCGAGAGCAAACAATAGTTCCCCCTTAACCAATGGCTTAACAATTCCTGTAAGCAGGTAGGGAACGTCTTCCAACACTCCACCTAACTCCACCTTATTTCTCCTTCTTCAAGCGAGTGGAATTTTGAAGTGGCTCGCTTGAGTTGGTGAAGATCAGAAGCGAGTGACGCTACGAAAAACTAGCGACCACTCCTTCGTGCATCCTGGATCTAGCACTCTTCACCAGGGTCTAGCAACCCTAATTCCATGCATAGCTGATTGAAACGAGACTCAGCTAGAGGCTTGGTGAGGATATCTGCTCGCTGGAGATCGATATGAATTTTCTCGAGCTTGACATGATCACGAATGAAGTGACATCGGATTTCCACGTGCTTGCATCTGGTGTGAAGCACTGGATTTTGAGAGATGCAGATCGCGCTGTTGTTGTCGCAGAATATAGGAATTTCATTTGCTTCAACATTGTAGTCCTTCAACTGCTGACGAAGCCATAGAATTTGAGAACAGTAGCTTCCAGCGGCCATATATTCGGCTTCAGTCGTTGAAGTAGCTACACTCGTCTGCTTCTTCGAAAACCATGAGATCAGCTTGCTTCCCAAGAACTGACAAGTGCCCGAAGTTGACTTCCTATCAATTCGGCATCCTCCATAGTCAGCATCTGAATATCCAGTGAGCTCCAAATTATCCTCCGTTGGATACCACAGCCCCATATTGACAGTGCCCTTCAAATATCGAAGAATTCTCTTGGCAGCTTCAAGATGGCTGTGCTTGGGATTGCTTTGGAAGCGAGCACAGACTCCAACTGCAAAAGCTATATCCGGCCTACTTGCAGTGAGATATAGAAGGGATCCGATCAAGGCTCGGTAGTCTGTAGCATCCACAGACTTCCCATCTAGGTCTGGCTCCATCTTCCAGTTCGTGTTCATTGGAATCTTCACAGCTTTAGCATGCTGAACACCGAACTTGGCAAGCATATCTCTTGTATACTTAGCTTGATTGATGAAGATGCCATCATCCTGCTGCTTCACTTGAAGACCTAGAAAGCAGCTTATCAAGCCAATCATTGACATCTCATATTTGGTGTTCATAAGCTCTCCAAACTTCTCGCTAAGCGACTGGTTTGGTGACCCAAATATGATGTTGTCCACGTAGATCTGAACCCATAGCATATCATCTCCATGATTGATGGTGAATAGGGTTCGATCTATCTTCCCTTTGTGGAATCCACTATCCACTAGGAATTGAGAAAGGGTATCATACCAAGCTCTGGGAGCTTGCTTCAAACCATATAGGGCTTTCTTCAATCGATACACCTTATCGCCTTGCTCGAAACCCGGTGGCTGCTCCACATAGACTTCTTCCTTCAATTCACCGTTGAGGAACGCGCTCTTCACATCCATCTGATAGACTTTGAATTTCTTGGCCGCTGCATAGGCTAGAAATAGTCTGATCGCTTCAAGCCGTGCCACTGGAGCGAAGGTCTCATCAAAATCGATTCCTTCCTCTTGGCAGTAGCCTTTAGCGACGAGACGCGCCTTGTTCCTCACAACGTTGTGGTCCTCGTCCATCTTGTTCTTGAACACCCACTTGGTGCCAATCACATGCTAAAATTTGGGACGATCCACGAGATACCATACGTCGTTTCTGGTGAACTGATTCAGCTCTTCTTGCATGGCGATCACCCAATTTGAATCAGCTAGGGCTTCCTCCACGCATGACGGCTCAGTGTTTGAGAGAAAGCAACTGAACATGGCACTTTCTCCAAACACTTGACTTCTGGTCACTACACCCTTGGATGGATCTCCAATGATTTGACTTGGTGAGTGATTCTTGAGCCATGCACGCTTGGATCCGCCGGCTTCATCTTCATCTTCTTCTTGGTCGCTCGCTTCACCTTCTGTAGCGACTGGATTGGATGCTTGGCCTGCACTCGCTTCAGGAGTCTTGGGGGCAGCTTCATCTTTTCCTTGGACATTCTGCTCGCTTGAACCCTTGATTTCTTCATCATCCTCAAGCATGTCCCAAGTTAATGAATTGATGGGTTCCTCGTTTGTCTTTCCTTCCTTAGATTGAACCTGTTCCTGTGGAAGACTCAAAGAAGACTCATCAAATACGACATGCGGTGATTCCTCCACGATTAGGGTTTTACAGTTGAACACCCTATAAGCTTTGCTTGATGTAGAATATCCTAAGAATATTCCTTCATCAGCTTTGCTTTCAAAGGCTTTCAACTGCGACTTCCCATTGTCATGGATGAAGACCCTACAACCAAAAATATGGAAATAAGATATGTTAGGAATTCTCCCTGTCCATATTTCATATGGTGTTTTGTCGTGCCGTTTGCAGAGAAGCGTTCGATTCTGCGTGTAGCATGCTGTATTGGTAGCTTCAGCCCAATACTTCATTGGAAGCTTCGAGTCTGCAATCATGGTTCGAACGACTTCTTTGATGATTCGATTCCTTCTTTCAGCAACTCCATTCTGCTGAGGTGTGCGTGCTGAGGAAGTCTGATGTGCTATGCCATGCTCCGTGCAGTAAGCTTCAATGGCTGTGCCTTTGTCGGAGCGGATGGTCACAAACGCTTGATTCTTTTCCACAGCCAATCGCTTGAGCAGTTGTGGTAGCTTGGTCAGTGTCTCCTTCTTGCTGAAGAGGAATACAACCTAAGTGTAGCGAGAGAAGTCGTCGACTACAACTAGAGTGTACTTCCTTCCATTTACACTAACTGGAGTGACTGGACCAAACAGATCCATATGAAGCAGCTCGAGCACTCGCTTTGATGAAGCTTCTTCAAGACTTGCGAAGTGCTTCTTTGTCTGCTTCCCTCATTGGCATGGTGAGCATGGATGGTCTTTGATGAAGACTTCATTTGGTATGCCTTGCACCAAACCCTTTCGAGCTAAGCGGTTTATGGCTTTGAAGTTGAGATGGTTCAAGCGTCTGTGCCATAGCCATCCTATTTCTGTAGTACTCCTTGCTACTAAGCATGTCTCCTCTTTGCAGCTGTCCCATTGTGCTATATAGACGTTCCTTTGTCTTACTCCTGTTAGCACAATCTGGGCAGTGAGCTTGCTCTTTACAATGCACTTGTTGGAAATAAATTCCACCTTGTATCCTTTGTTACAAAATTGTGAAATGGATAGCAAGTTGTGCTTGAGTCCTTCCACGTAGGAGACTTCTTCAATCGTGAGCTTTCCAACTTTCAGTGCGCCGTATCCTTTGGTGCTTCCTCGAGAGTTATCACCAAAAGTAACGTGTGGACCCTTCTTCTCTATGTAGTCATGAAGTAGAGCTCTCATGCTGGTCATGTGTCTTGAACATCCACTGTCCAAGTACCAGATTTGTTGACCCTCACTTGGCATGGGATCCACGGCGCTCACCTGCAATTAGACAGATTTTGGTACCCAAATCAGTTTGGGTCCTTGCAGGTTAGTTCCCTTAGGTACCCACACTTGCTTCACTTTCTTTTGAAAGGTAGCTTGTGCTTTGGGTTTCCCGACCTTTGAAAACTGTGACTTCTGCCTAAAGCAGCTTCACACGTGCAGCAGTGTGTGCAAGAGGGGTAGCGGCTCGCTTGAGGCTTACCTATGCTCTTACCCTTTGGCTTGTATCCTAAAGCGACTCGCTTCGGATTAGCTACGGGCTTATAGACTGACTTAGGTTTTACAGTCTGTCGAAGCGGCTCGCTAGGTTTTCTCGAAGCGGTCCAACTAGGGTTTTGACCCCAACTCGCTTGAGTAACCTTGGGAGTTCGAAGCGGCCTCCTTGGTGCTTCGAATTCTTCCCCCTCAACGTTAGTCCGGTTGGACCATCTCCAGTCCGGATAACGTGACACATAGACATTACTCCTTTTCTTGAAAGGGAGATCCTTTGTCTCTTGTGTCTTGGCCTGAGACTTAGAAGTTACAACTGGTTTCCCTCTACCTTTGGATTGGTAAGCTTTAGCATTGTAAGTGCTAGGGACAGTTGGTCTTTGCTTGCCCATAGTTTCTGCCCTTGAAGATATAGACATCTTCATTGGCTTCTTCTTAGGGTTCTCAGCCATTTGGCCTTTATCTTTGTTGGTGGTCGCTTTGGATGCAGTGGGCAATTCCAAAGTGATTGATGGTGTTGTGTGAGAAGCACCAACAAAGACAGTCGGCTTGGAAGGTCCACCCTCATATCCGAGTCCTCCCTTTCTACCAAAAGGTAGAAGTGAGCTCTCTAGTGTCTGCCTAGCATATGAAGCTTTGTTCAAGTTGGCAACTAGAGCGGACTGGGTTTCATACCTTCCTTCCAAGCTTTGATGTCTCGCGAAGAGATCCTCGAACTTACTAGTCATAGCCCTTAAGTTAAGTTTGACTTGGTCAAGCTCAGTGGCTAGCTTTCGGTTCTCCTTCTCGCTTTGAGACAAAGCTTGTTTCAACACTTCGTGGTCGCTTGACAATTTAATGTGCTTGTCAAGCAACTCACTCCATGTCGAGGAATTTGCTTCCTCTTGGTGAGTGTTTGCGAGTGTAATTGAACTAGGTGAGGGATAGATGAATACCTCTCCTGTTTCCTCGTCGGTGAGTGCCATGAGTCCAAGATCCTCTCCTTCACTGGAGTTGGGATCTGTGAATGCATCTGAGTCGCTAGAGACTTCTTCAGTTGAAGCGACCGGCATTTCACTCGCTATGAGCGCTCTCCTCGGAGCATCCCTCTTTGCTCTCAGTTCCTCTCGCTCCTTCGCACTCAGCTTCGGGCAATCGGACTTGTAGTGGCCCATTTTGTGACAATGGTAGCATTCCACTTCTATCATGTCCCTTGAGATTGGCTTGGTCGTCTCTTCTCTCTTCCCTTTTCTTTCTCGAGCATCAGTGCTCCCCTTTGTATTGCTTGTAGAATCTTTTGTACTTGCCCACTCGAGAGTTCATTTTGTTGAAGTTCTTGGATAAGAACGCAACATGTTCTTCGAGCTCTTCCCTCGTCATTTTGGCTAGCGACTGGTCGCTTGGCCCTTCAGCAGCTTTGAAAGCTACACCCTTTGACGTCGTGGGAGCTTTATCCTCTTCGTCGAGGTTCATTCGATTCAGATCGAATTCATGTGCTTTGAGTTCGGAGAACAGAATCTTCGGCGTGAGCTTCGATAGATCTTTGGTAGCTAGGTACAGCTCCTTCATAGTCTGCCACTTCCTCGTGAGAGCTCGGACAATCTTTAGATTGACTTCCTTATCTGTGAGTTCCTTCCCAAGTGAGTTGAGAGTTGCAATGATGTTGGTGACTCTCAGCTCGAAGGCGTCAATGGACTCTCCTGGCTTCATTATCAGACTTTCAAACTCCCGCATTTGTACGGCGAGCTTGTTCTTTTTAATCTTGTCCGTTCCTTGTGAAATGAGGGCTAGGGTTTCCCACATTTCCTTCGCCGTCGCGCACTTCCTAATCCTAGGAAGGTAGGCATCCGACACAGTGCTCTGCATCGTGTGACGTGCGATCATATCAACGTTGGCGATCTTGAAGTCGTTGGCATTGTATTCATCTTTGTCCTTCTCGACGTACTCCTGTCTGACATGAGCTTCGCGACCTTCGGCGGCTGGGACGTTCACAGATATGGCTTTCTTGATCTCGATTGGTCCGTCCTCTATAACTTCCCACATCCGGTCGTGGATGGAGCATAGGAAGCTCTCGACTCGGAAACTCCATGTCTCGTATCCTTCGATAGAGAACTGTGGAAGACTGGATGCACTATATGTAGACATAGCAAACTATCAGTAGTAAATGCAATATGCGTGGGTGAGGTTTTTGATGCACTTAGGAAATAGGATCTGGTTCAGTGAGACAACGTGAAGCGAGTGGGGACTCGCTTCGGATATGCAAAGCAGAGGCTCGAAAGAACCGCTGCTCTGATACCACTTGTTGGTCCCGGTTTGTTATAAGAAAAATACGTAGAGGGGGGGGGGGGTGAATACGTATTTTGAAGTTTTTCAACTTCAAATTCCTTAACTCAGAGTATGAAGTAAAGTGCTCGTAGAAATACTAAGACCTAGCCGAGAGCTAGATCTAAAGCAATCAACAATCTCTTGACCTAAGCTTAGAGCTTGATCAAGAGTGAGACTTTACTCTTGTGCGGAATTCGGTGAGCTATAATCTTCTCCTAAGTAATTAAAAATCCAAGTTACGTTTGTTTAGATGCACGTGCAATGAATAATCAAAGTAAAGAGTTTAGGGTTGAGAGATACGACACAGGAATTATAGTGGTTCGGAGATAAAGCTCCTACGTCCACTTTGTTGCACAAGGCAACTGTTCTCTTTACTCAAGAACTTGAAGGTTACGGGTCCTTCAAAAACCTGGTCGAGATCGGGCTTCACTCGCCTGGATCCAATGACAGACGTAGTGATTGCGGGTTCACTATATAAACCTAACCTAGACTGGAAGCTTCACTCGCTTCAGTCCGACACAGACAGGGAGATTGCGGGCTCTCCTTACAGCCTAGTTTCGATCGAGCTTCACACAAACGGTGTAGGTGCAAGCTTGGATCTAGACTCTATGATCGAGGCTTCTTCAATCGATGAAAGAAGGGCCTTGGATCAAAACAACATGACGACAAACACAAAAACCTAACAACAGATTCAGGGTTTTTGGTTTACGATGACACACTATGAAGAGCTCTTTACAATAAGTGCAAAGATGGCTAGAGCTCTTCTTCTAAGCTTGGATATGGAATGGGCTTAGACTCTAAGTGTGAAGGTTGTGAAGACGGGTTCCGATGAGACTGGAACTCGGATAACACTTGGTAACAAAGACTCGAAGATTGCTTAGAAAGCTGGGAGTGTTTGTTTGCAGTAGGCTTGAATGCTCAGGAAGTGTTCTACTTCTCTTCGTCTTCATCCTTCACTATTTATAGGCGGAGGGATGCCAAGATCCGTTGCTGGGTTGGTGGCTTTGTCCCTCCTCCTCTCGACAGTACTTTGCGCAGGCAGTTGCTTTTGCAGGAGCGCAGTTTGTCTCTTTGCCGAAAACGGCTAAGTTACAAAACTAACAGTAACTGGAGTGAGCCAGTACTGTAGCGGCGCCCTGTCGGCCTGGCAGTCAACTCTGCTGCTCCTCTCCGTGTTCGACACGTGGAGATCTCGTAATCAATGCGGAGATCTCCAGTTGACTGAAGTTCAAATTCGGAGCGGGAACTGTGTTGTCGCTTTCTGGTAGGTAGTGGCTCGCTTCGCTTTTGAAGTTGTAGCGTCCGCTTCGAATCGAGTCGCTTCAAGGTCACTATGTAGCGAGTACTTGGGAAGTGAGTTCCCAAGGTGACTGCTTTAGTAAGAGTTGACCCGCGTTGACTCGCTTCGGCTTTTCACTGTAGCGCTCGCTTCGCTTTGCTTTGGTAGACTCGCTTCGATTTCACTGTAGCGCTCGCTTCGCTTCGCTTTGGTAGACTCGCTTCGATCCTCTGTAGCACTCGCTTCGCTTCGCTTTGCTGGACTCGCTTCGATTCCACTGTAGCGCTCGCTTCGCTTTGGTTCGGTATAGGGATGGCAATTTACCCGCGGATACCCGATACCCGCGGGTACCCGACCCTAATAGGTGCGGGTTTGAGGGGTATATAGTACCCGCGGGTAGCTTCGTGGTACAAATTTATCACCCATTTAGTTCGCGGGTACGGGTATGGTTAGTAACTATCCGTACCCGCGATACCCGTTTACCCGTTAAAAATACCCACGAAAATACCCGCGGATATACCCGCGAAAATACCCGCGGATATACCCGCGAAAATACCCGTTTACCCATTAGTTGACTTCATTGGATTTTGAATGTTAAGAATTCGAGTTGATGAATTTTGAATTAACTATGCATTTGAACTCCATGGATTTGATTTTTGTTATTGGATTTATTATGGTTTATGAATTTTGATTTTGGATAAAATTATGATTTCTAATTTTGCTTGTAATATATTTATAAATTGTTAATTCGGGCAGGCGGGCGACGGGTAGGCGGGTGGCGGGTAAACGGTACCCGCGAATGGCGGGTAAACGAGTACCCACAGGTGGCGGGTAGGTGGGTAGCGGGTAGGCGGATACCGGACGGGTCGCGGGTACCCACGGGTGGCGGGTATGGTTGGCGGATAGTACCCGTCGCGGGTTTGCGGGCGGGTCGCGGGTACGATTTTTTTCGCCGGTACGGGTATGGGTAACCACTATCCGTACCCGTCATACCCGATTGCCATCCCTAGTTCGGTACGCTTCACTTCAGCTGGATAGACTCGCTTCGATTGAAAACACACTCAAGAGAGTGGCCTTCACTTGGAATTTTCTGTAGTCTAAAATTTAAGCAAAATAAAGTCATCCTAACAGAGTAGGCTTAGAAAAATTTTCTAACCTATTTTCTACATCAAATAGGGTCACTTGGGAATAGAACACTTGGGGTTTTGGGATCAAATCAAAACAAACATTTGGCTCACTTCGAAGTGTCCCATAGGAGTTCCCCCTTAACACTTTGTTCTTAACAATTCCCAACAAAGAGTTTCGTCCCTCCTTCAAGTTTAGTAGAAGTTCTGTCACAGCTTTGGCCAGAATCTTCTCCGGTACCGCCGTGACAAACTCCCACAAGCCGGCCGTGGTTACAGCCTTGCGGAAGAAGCCATCGACTTCTACTACATTCTCGTCGAGGTGGGGCTCGACGTTGATGTTATCAAGGACCTTAGATAGAAACTCCTCCATAGTTTGAGTTTAAGCTTTCTTCAACATGGCTAAATGTTTGAGAATTTAGAGTGAAGATTTTAAAAGACTGGGGTTTGATATAGGTGAAATTTACCTTGTTTTTATAACCAAAAAGGATTGATTTTGAGTCTCGATTGTGTAGTATTGTCTATACTTTATATAGTTTTTAATATATTTGACAATATTATGCTTGTGGGTGTTTTTATATGTTTTTAGGTATATTTTGATGATAAAACCCCGAGACGAGACAAGGCGTGAAGATCGTAGCATGAAGTTCAAGTTTTGAGTTCGAGAGAAGACCTCTTGATACCTCTCTCGATCGAGAGGTCTATCGAGAGGAACCTTCTGCCGCAGCTATCGATCGAGAGCATATTTCACCACCTCTCGATACCTCTCTCGATCGAGAGGTTTGTCGAGATGTGGGGTGTCGAGAGGGTTCCAGCCGGGATTTTCTCCTTAATTAATTAGACTCCTTTTTGGTTTAGGTTTCCTTATGTAAATTTCCCCTATATATATTCCTAGCCTAACATTGTAAACCCTAACATCTTTCATACTTTTCTAGCACTTTTATATTTTTACTTTAGAGTTTTTATTATTGTATTCGACATTGGAGATTATTCAAGTTTATGCAAGATTCAAGATTCGAAGTTCTTCGTTTGTGTTCAAGTTTTTCTTACTCTTATTCTTTAATTATGTTCTTTCAATTCTTTGTGTTTATATTTACTTTAATTATGTCTAGCTAAATTCCTTAGTTGATTTTAGGGATTGAATGTCTAATTGAATTTATGTAAGTGTTTTTGTTTACAATTAGCCTTCCAATCTTGATGCATGTTTCATGGTGCTTACTCTCATACATGATTACTTGATCACTAATTATGTTTGCCTAATTATGTGTTTATGCCTTGATAGGATAATTGCATAATAGATCTCATGAATACATGGTATGATAGTTTGATTGTCTTAGTTGAGATTGAATTATCATATGTTTATATATAATTGATTGGGTGTCATAATTGAACCTAGTTGATTATATCATTGATACTTGTTCTATTTTGCACTTAATTTGATATCTATGCGTCCGAGAGGATATTAGGATCTTATTAGGTGACGACCACATTTAGATTGGATTAAATTGGTTAATTGTATGCATTAATTGCTTTCATAGATTTGATTAGGTAGGCTTCCCTAGAATCAACACTTTTCCTTATTTGATTTATTTGACTTTACTTTGTTTAATTATTTCCTTAATTGTTCTTTGCAATATTAATTGTTTCTTTCCTTGTTTATTTAAATTGAGTATTTTATTTATTTGTCTAGTTTATAAATACCACAATCCCAAATTCCTAATTGCTTAGACATCACTTTAGTTCTAGAGTAGAGGTACTGTGTGTGTTTTTGATTTGTCAGTCCCTTTGGATACGATACTCGCTTATTCTATACTATACCTATTTTGTGTGGTACAAAATAGTGTGATCAAATTTTGGCGCCGTTGCCGGGGACTGATTAGATTTCATACGCATATTTTGAAATAGAATTAATAGGTGATTTAGGCGCTTTTATTTTCTGTTTTCGGTTTATTGATCTAACATTTTCTTTTCTTCTCTTTGGTTTTAGGTAGTGCATGACCACAAGGTCTAAAGGGATAACACCTATTCCAATAGACTTGGAGTTGGAGCGCTCACTAAGGGCATTGAGACGAGGGAAGGAGGCTAGCAAGATTGATACACCACCCTCTTCACCACCCGATTCACCAAAGAGTTTCGATTCGATGGGAGATCAAGCGTGAGGAGGACTTTGAACGACCGTTTCAAGCCGGTCGTGGACCAGTTTCAGCAAGGAGGATGGGGGACCACGGACGCGAACATCTATGAGATCAAGACGTCCCTCATTAACATGGTGCAAGCTAATCAATACGGAGGTTCATCGCCGGAGGATCCGAATGCTCACTTGAAGCAATTTCTGGATATTTGTGCAACATACAAGGCTAATGGAGTATCTTTGGACTACCTCAAGCTCAGCTTATTCGTGTGGTCTCTCAAGGACGATGCAAGGGAATGGCTTGATGGATTGGATAAGACGGAGATAAGGACTTGGGCCGAGATGTGCACCAGATTTTTGAACAAGTTCTTCCCACCTTCTAGAGCTCAAAAACTCATCAACGAGATCAACCAATTCCAACAATACGAGGATGAGTATTTCTACAAAGCGTGGGGGAGATTCAAGAAGCTATAGCGAGCATGCCTGAACCATGGAATTAGCAAGGAAGATCAAATCACGTGCTTCTATCGTGGTTTGAACAAGTTGTGTAGGAAGGAGCTCGACTACGCTTCGAAAGGAGGATTTTTGAACAATGAGTACGATGTGGCTATGGAGATTATTGAGCTGATCGTGAACTCGAGCTATGAGGAGGCTACTGACCGTCGCGTTGGAAGGAGGAGAGTTGCCAATATTGGAATCGAGGATTACGAGGACTTGATGGAGAAGTACACAAAAATAGCAAGTGAGTTGGATACCATCAAGAAAGGAGTACTTCGGTGCGATGCTATCACTGATGAACAAGCAAACCCAACCGAGAGGAAGATGCCAATTTTGTGCAACAAGGAGGCAAGTGGCAGCCCAATCAAGGAAATAAGTGGCAAGGAGGACAAGGAGGTTCGAACTACCAAGGAGGATACAAGAAGCCTTACATTCCCAACAACCGCAATCATCCGAACTTCTCTTATGCCAATCCGAACAATGCCTTGCAACCACCTCCCGACTTTCATGTTGAGAACGGAGTCATCCAAGAGCCAAAGAAGGAAATGTCTACCGACGATTTGATTCGTCAATATATGGCTCAGTCGGAGATGATGATGACACAACAAGATGCTAAGTTGAGGACGTTGGAGCTTACTCAAAACACCTTGAGCAACAATTTGGGGAGTAGCATCAACGCCCTAACCAAGCAAATGCAAATGTTGGAGACGCAAATGAGTCAAATAGCCAATGCTCAAGTAGGAGTCCATAAGCCCGGTCAATTCCCAAGCAATACCGAGCAAAATCCGAAGAACAACCATCATGTTCATGCTATTGAGCTTTGGAGTGGCACAAAGTACACAAATCCATCCTTGGAAGCTGTGAAGAAAGGAGACAGGGGCCTCAAGAATGCGGAGCTCGAGGAGACAAGGATCCAAGTGCCGAGGCGAGGACCACTCGACACCTCTCTCGATCGAGAGGGGGATCGAGAGGTCAATACTGGAGGACAGAATCCACCTCTCGATACCCCTATCGATAGAGAGGAGGATCGAGAGGCATACGACGAGGAGATTCAATGCGACCCTCTCGACACCTCTCTCGATCGAGAGGGGTATCGAGAGGTCAAAAGACGAGGTCAGAAGGCTCCTCTCGATCGAGAGGTGGATCGAGAGGCAAAGCAGCCGCCCCAATTTCCGACGTACACTCCGAAGGCCTCTTTCCCACAACGTTTGACCAAGACGAAGCAAGATGAGAAGTATCAACGCTTTTTGGAGATACTACAAAAGGTCAACATCAACATACCACTTCTTGATGCTCTTCGAGACATGCCCAATCATATGAAGTTCATCAAGGATGCGGTGTCGGGAAAGAAGAAGTGGGGGAAATTCGAGACGATCAACCTCACAGAGGAGTGCAGCGCGGTGATCCAAAAGAAGCTACCCTTGAAGCAAAAGGATCCCGGGAGGTTCACATTAGCATGCAAGATCGGTGATCAAGTCTTTCAAAACGTGCTATGCGATCTTGGTACTAGCATCAATTTGATGCCTCTCTCTATATTCAACCGGCTCAAGATCGGGAGGATGAAGCCAACCACCATCTCTCTACTTATGGAGGACCGATCAGTTTCTTATCCGAAGGGGATAGTGGAGGACGTTCTCGTTCAAGTGCACAACCTTGTCTTCCCGGCGGATTTCGTAGTCTTGGAGATGCCCGAGGATGCAAATCAACCATTGATCTTAGGACGGCCATTCTTAGCCACGGGGAGAGCATTGATCGATGTTCAAGATGGAGACCTCACCTTTCGAGTCAATGGCGAGGAGCTGAAAATTTCTATTTATGAAACCATGAGGAGACCCGATGATCATCATGAGGATATCTTCTCCATCGAGAAATTGGTACCACCTACTTCGGAGGAGGCGCTCAACCATTGCATCTCAACCCCTTTATATACATACATGGAGTTGGATGAAGCTTGCGATGAGATTCTCGAGTATCTACATCAATTGGAGGTGAACCAACCACAACTTCCTCACGAGGAAGTTCCTTACCTCGACATCAACAAAAAGGTGGACGGTGGAGTTCTTGAGGAGGAAGAGAAGAAGAATGCAGCCCCTAAGGTGGAGTTGAAGCCACTACCCGAGCACCTCGAGTACAAGTTTTTAGGAGAAGAAGAGATGTACCCGGTAATCGTTTCTTCTCAACTCACGGAGGCAAACACCGACAAGTTATTGAGGGTCCTAAGGAAGCACAAATCTGCAATTGGATGGACGATTGCCGACATCAAAGGTATTAGTCCTTCAATTTGCATGCATAGGATATTGCTCGAAGATAGTCATCGCCCAAGAGTCCAACCTCAAAGGCGATTGAACCCGGCCATGCAAGAAGTTGTGAGGAAGGAGGTGTTAAAGTTGCTTGATGCCGGCATGATCTATGCTATTTCGGATAGTGAGTGGGTGAGCCCTACTCAAGTGGTGTCAAAGAAAGGAGGCATGACGGTCATCCACGATGAGAAAGGGGAGCTTATAGCAACAAGGCTTGTCACGGGATGGCGAGTTTACATTGATTACCGCCTTCTCAACGCAGCAACTAGGAAGGATTACTTCCCCCTCCCGTTCGTGGATCAAATACTAGATCGATTGGCCGGCCATGAGTACTATTGCTTCCTTGATGGATATTCTGGCTACAACCAAATCGCCATCGCTCCGGAGGACCAACACAAGACAGCGTTCACTTGCCCATATAGAGTCTTCGCTTATCGAAGGATGCCGTTCGGGTTGTGCAACGCGCCGACTACTTTCCAACGATGCATGATGGCCATCTTCCATGGATTGATCGAAAATATTATGGAGGTATTCATGGATGATTTTTTAGTTTTCGGTTCTTCTTTTGATCAATGCTTGGAGAATCTTGCTACGGTGCTTCAAAGGTGTGAAGAGACGAACCTCGTTCTCAATTGGGAGAAGTGCCACTTCATGGTGCAAGAAGGAGTGGTTCTTGGTCACAAGGTGTCTTCACATGGATTGGAGGTGGATAGAGCCAAGGTCGTAGCCATCGAGAAGTTGACACAACCAACCAACGTCAAATCGGTGAGGAGTTTCTTAGGACATGCCGGCTTCTATAGGAGGTTCATCAAGGATTTCTCAAAGATCACGAAGCCGTTGTGTGGATTGCTCGAGGAGGATGTCAAGTTCGTTTTTGACGGAGATTGCTTGGAAGCCTTCGAGACATTGAAGAAGGCGCTTATTTCTACTCCCGTCTTGGTGTCACCAGATTGGAGTGCCCCGTTCGAGCTCATGTGCGATGCAAGCGATTGGGCGGTAGGAGCAGTTTTGGGACAGAAAAGGGAGAAGCTATTCCGAGTGATCTACTATGCTAGCAAGACATTGGACTCAGCTCAAAGGAACTACACCACCACGGAGAAGGAGTTACTCGTTGTGGTCTATGCTTTCGACAAGTTTAGACCTTATTTGGTGGGATCTCGCACGATTGTGCACACCGACCATGCAGCCATTCGCTATCTATTCAACAAGAAGGACTCGAAGCCAAGGTTAGTTCGCTGGATTTTGCTTCTTCAAGAGTTCGATATGGAGATCAAGGGTAGGAAAGGATGCGAGAATGTGGTGGCCGACCACCTCTCGAGACTTGAGCAGTGATAGGGTGTATTTTTACCCTATAATCTAAGTGTTATATTATCGTTTTCTAGTCTTATTTTGATAGTTTAGCTCATGGTTTGTGTTTTTATGTTATTTCGAGCTAGATTACACTTTTAGGTTGTTTTGAGTGTTTTTAGGGCTTTTGAGTCGAGAAAACCCAAGGCGAGATAAGAGACGATGAAATCAAGGAATTATAATGATGTATTGATCCCAAGTTCTGACATCTCACGATTTTTTGGAAGAGTTATTCTGGAATTATGGAAGGATATAATTGAAGAGGAGTTCGATAGGAGCGTGTAGGCAAAAACGGAGGTCAATTCGGAGTTCAGACGAGAAAGTTACGGCCGAAACAAGAAAGACGCGCAAACTGCATGGGTTCACTCGGACACCCACTCGGCCGAGTCAGTGGCCGAGTGAAGCTACTGTTGAACCTACTCGGCCGAGTCAGATTTCTCCTCACACACTCGGCCGAGCACTCGGCCGAGTCGTTGGCCGAGTCAAACACACGGAAATCCTAAATTTGGGATATTTTTATTTCCTTAACCTAATCCTTGCCCACTTAGGTAACAATTATGATCCCCTACCTTATAAATACCACAAAACTCATCATTGTACCCAAGTTTTCATAAGTTTTTCATAAGTTTTTTATAAGTTTTGATAGTTTAGAGCTCTCTACTTTTCACCATACTTTAGATTAGTTTTTATTCTTTTCCCTATAGTTTTTACATTCATGTATGAAGACAATTGAAGATTGAAGATCTATTCAAGATTCAAGAGTTTTTCTATCTCTTTCTCTTTTACTTATGCTTTTAATTATGTTTATTCTTCCTTCTACCTCTCTTTTAATTATGTCTAGCTAAATTCTTTAGTTGATTTTAGGGATTGAATGCCTAATTGAATTTATGTGAGTGTTTTTGTTTGCAATTAGCCTTCCAATCTAGGTGCATGTTTCATGGTGCTTATTCTCATGCATGATTATTTGATCACTAATTATGTGTGCATAGTTATGTTTTTATGCCTTAGCCGGATAATTGCATAATAGATCTCATGAATACATGGTATGATGATTTAATTGTCTTAGCCGAAGTTAGATTATCATATGTTCACATATAGTCGATATAGGTGTCGTAGTCGAACCTAGTTGATTGTATTATTGATACTTGTATTTTGCACTTGATTTGATTTTTATGAGACCGAGAGGAGATTAGAATCTTATTAGGTGACGATCTATACTGTCTTAGCAAGAGTGTTAGGTTATTTTCGTGTATCACATCTAGATTGGATTAAATTGGTTAATTGTGTGCATTAATTACTTGCATAGATTTAATTAGGTAGGCTTCCCTAGAATCAACATTTTTCCTTATTTGAGTTTTTTCCTTATTTGTTTATTTGCCTTGTTATTTGTTTATTTCCTTTTTTATTTAATTGTGTCCTTTTATTTATTTGCCTAGATTATAAGAATACCACATCTTTAAATTCTTAAAAGCTTAAACATCAGTTTAATTCTAAAGTAAAGGTACTGTGTGTGGTTTCGACACATCAATCCCTGTGGATACGATACTCGTACTTATTCTATACTATACCTATTTTGTGTGGTAGAAAATAGTGCGATCAAATTTTGGCGCCGTTGCCGGGGAATGATTAGATTTCACATACATATTTTGAAATAGAATTAATAGGTGATTTAGGCGCTTTTATTTTTTTGTTTTTATTTGATTGATCTAACGTTTTCTTGGTCTTATCTTTTGCTTTTAAGGTAATAGAGAAGGATCGAGACGAAGTTGAGATTGATCAATCACCACCATGGGAGATCCACAACCGAAGCGAACTCTCAAAGATTGGTACTACGAACGCTACCCTGAAGAACGTCCCTTGGAAGAAAAGAAGGACATGTCAACTGACGATTTGATTCGACACTACATGGCTCAATCGGAGATAAGGATGGCGCAACAAGATGTGAAGTTGAGGACGTTGGAGATTACTCAAACTACGTTGAGCAACAATTTGGAGAGAAGCATCAACGCCTTGACCAAACAAATGCAAATGTTGGAGACACAAATTAGTCAACTAGCCACCAACTCAGAAGGTGCGCGCGGCCGAGCCGCCGGTCGAGCCAACCCTGTTTCGATCGAAACTTGTGATTTATTCTCCGATGGCTTTTCCCTTCGATATTTGTTCGATCCCACGCCCGATGAAGAGTCCATACAACCGAGTGGAGTAGTTGAAGATGTTCGTATTCGAGTTCGAGGGTTCGACTTTCCGGCCAACTTCGTGATCGTGGAGATGGAGAAGGACGTCAATTAACCACCGATTTTGGGATGTTCGTTCTTGGCTACAAGTGGAGATCGTTTCGACATGGAATGTGGTGATCTCATATTTCGAGTGCACAAGGAAGAGCTCAAGATTTTGGTTTTAGGAGCAAAAGGAAGGAAACTCGAAGATGGAGGAAAAAATAACTTTCATTTTTATCCACCTTGATAAGAGGTAACGTCGGGCTAAAGACGTAAAATGTATCACTTGTTGGGAGGTAACCCAACTCTATCTTTAATTTTCAGTTTTTGTTTTATTTATTTTTGTTTTTGTTTTTCTTTGAGTCTTTTCCTTTATTAAGCTTTTTATCCAAGAATTTGCGAAGCTTGTGAGTTGTAGGTTTTCTCGACGAGGTTTCGACTAAGAGGAGAAGATCGATAGTAAGCTAGCTTCGGTGAAAGGTACGCTCGTTAACTTAACCACTTCATCTTCTTGAAACTTATTCCTTCATCATGATTCGAAATAAGTTTGGGGGAGGGAGAAGCATGGTTTCGTTAACTCGTTCGTATGTGCTTCGTTATGTTTATATCTTGGATATTAGTTTAATTTTGGATATTAGTTGTAGTTAGTAGAATCTTAGGAGTTTAGATGATTGAGTCAAGCATGATTTATGAGTATAATTGAATTGGTCAATGATAGCATGATTTTCTTTGAATATTTGATTGATATTATGTTTGGAACCTTGGTGGAGATTATGCATGTGTGTGATGAAATTGGATTATGCTTTGATTTTGGGAAACGTTTTGTTATAACCCGTGAGGATTTGAGCCTTTGGTGCATATTTATGCCTATTTTCTTTCGTGAGTGTATCATACATGTATTTGTACTTCTAGAACTTGCCTTTGTTCTCCTTCGAGACTACGTATGTGTGTAAGAATTTAGAAGTGATTTTAGGCCATCTTTTGTTAGCCACATCTTTCTTAAACACTATCCTTTACATATATTTCCTTTGTTAGTCACTTTTGAGCCTTTATAGCCGTTTATTCTTTTAACCGGATGAAAGGAGGTAAAGGAGGAATTATGGGTATCTTGGAAGTTGTTTTGTTAGGGATTATGTTTGGAGAAGTTGTCTTTTTAGTAAGCTACTTTGAAAGAAAGGAATTTTAGATCCCTATAAGCTCTAAAAAAAAAGGAAAAAAAAAATGAGGGAATAAAGGACTTAGAAAAACAGTTTTGAAAAGAAAAATATATATTGAGTCCTAGTTCAAAAGAAAAAAAGAAAAGAAAAGAAAAATAGAGCATAAAGGGATGGATAGAGTTTTTAGTATTTTGGGAGTTGAATAGAAGAAGGTTAAGAGGAGATAAGGTTGATATTTGAGAAAGAGTTGATGAGTAGAAGATGGAATTAATCCATACTAGATTGGAGTTGTTAAAAGGTTGGTACTTGGAGACGTCTAAGTCACTTAGCCTATATTTTCCCTACCCTAAACCAATGTGCCTACATTACATCCTTGAAAAAGACCTAATTGATCTTAGTTCTTACATACAATTAAGTGGTGGAGATGTTGAGATAAAGGGCAAGCTTATGGTAAGTCTTTTGCATTGTGTTGATTTTGAGTGAGCCTATACACTTTAATTCTTTCATTGTGAGTTGAGAGTTCACTTATACACTTATATATATATATATATATATATATATATATATATATATATATATATATATATATATATATATATATATATATATATCTTCACATGTCTTGAGTGAGTTTCCCTTTTGAAGCATGATTTGATTTTGTTGTACTTTCGTAGAGTCGAAACTTTGAGGTTGCTTGTATGATGTTGATTGATGTTTCTTTGAAGATCTATGAGGCCCTTAGAGTTCATTATGCTTGTATGTTGTGTTTGCTTGATTTGTCTATTCTTTAGTTTAGATTTAGTTTATTGTTCGGGACGAACAATGTTTAAGTTTGGGGATTTTGATAGGGTGTATTTTTACCCTATTATCTAAGTGTTATATTATCGTTTTCTAGTCTTATTTTGATAGTTTAGCTCATGGTTTGTGTTTTTTAAGTTATTTCGAGCTAGATTACACTTTTGGGTTGTTTTGAGTGTTTTTAGGGCTTTTGAGTCGAGAAAACCCAAGGCGAGATAAGAGACGATGAAATCAAGGAAGATAATGAAGTATTGATCCCAAGTTCCGACATCTCACGATTTTGTGGAAGAGTTATTCTGGAATTATGGAAGCATATAATTGAAGAGGAGTTCGATAGGAGCGTGTAGGAGAAAACGGAGGTCAATTCGGAGTTCGGACGAGAAAGTTACGGCCGAAACAAGAAAGACGCGCAAACTGCATGGGTTCACTCGGACACCCACTCGGCCGAGTCAGTGGCCGAGTGAAGCTACTGTTGAACCTACTCGGCCGAGTCAGATTTCTCCTCACACACTCGGCCGAGCACTCGGCCGAGTCGTTGGCCGAGTCAAACACACGGAAATCCTAAATTTGGAATATTTTTATTTCCTTAACCTAATCCTTGCCCACTTAGGTAACAATTATGATCCCCTACCTTATAAATACCCCAAAACTCATCATTGTACCCAAGTTTTCATAAGTTTTTCATAAGTTTTGATAGTTTAGAGCTCTCTACTTTTCACCATACTTTAGATTAGTTTTTATTCTTTTCCCTATAGTTTTTACGTTCATGTATGAAGACAATTGAAGATTGAAGATCTATTCAAGATTCAAGAGTTTTTCTATCTCTTTCTCTTTTACTTATGCTTTTAATTATGTTTATTCTTCCTTCTACCTTTCTTTTAATTATGTCTGCTAAATTCTTTAGTTGATTTTAGGGGTTGAATGCCTAATTGAATTTATGTGAGTGTTTTTGTTTGCAATTAGCCTTCCAATCTAGGTGCATGTTTCATGGTGCTTATTCTCATGCATGATTACTTGATCACTAATTATGTGTGCATAGTTATGTTTTTATGCCTTAGCCGGATAATTGCATAATAGATCTCATGAATACATGGTATGATGATTTAATTGTCTTAGCCGAAGTTAGATTATCATATATTCACATATAGTCGATATAGGTGTCGTAGCCGAACCTAGTTGATTGTATTATTGATACTTGTTCTATTTTGCACTTGATTTGATTTCTATGAGACCGAGAGGAGATTAGAATCTTATTAGGTGACGATCTATACTGCCTTAGCAAGTGTGTTAGGTTATTTTCGTGTATCACATCTAGATTGGATTAAATTGGTTAATTGTGTGCATTAATTACTTGCATAGATTTAATTAGGTAGGCTTCCCTAGAATCAACATTTTTCCTTATTTGAGTTTTATCCTTATTTGTTTATTTGCCTTGTTATATGTTTATTTCCTTATTTATTTAATTGTGTCCTTTTATTTATTTGCCTAGATTATAAGAATACCACATCTTTAAATTCTTAAATGCTTAAACATCAGTTTAATTCTAAAGTAAAGGTAATGTGTGTGGTTTCGACACATCAATCCCTGTGGATACGATACTCGTACTTATTCTATACTATACCTATTTTGTGTGGTAGAAAATAGTGTGATCAAGGAAAGCTTCCCCAATGAGCAGATTTTTGAGTTAGACGATTTGATACCTTGGTTCGCCGACATCGTCAATTATTTGGTGATTCATCATGTGCCCAAGGATCTCTCATCTCATCAAAAGAAGAAGTTCCTCCACGATTGTAAGTTCTACTATTGGGACGATCCATATTTGTACCGGCGGTGTGCCGATGGAATCATAAGGCGATGTGTTCGGCAATCGGAGTGGGAAAAGATCATCGAAGATTGCCATAGCGCTCCGAATGGGGGACACTTCGCTGCAAATCGCACCGCCCTCAAGATATTTCATAGTGGTTTCTATTGGCCTTCGATCTACAGGGATTGCCACGAGTACATCAAGTCATGTGATCGATGCCAAAGGATGGGGAACATCACGAAGAGGGATGAGATGCCGCAACGCACTATCATGGTGGTGGAGCTTTTTGATGTTTGGGGGATCGACTTCATGGGTTCCTTTCCCAAATCTCAAGGGTTCTCGTACATTTTACTTGCGGTGGAGTATGTTTCAAGATGGGTCGAGGCCATTCCTACTACAACCAACGATTCGAAAGTGGTGATCAAATTCCTCCAGCGGAATATTTTGACTCGGTATGGAACTCCGAGAGCTTTGCTTAGTGATGGGGGGAGCCACTTCAACAATCGTTGGTTAGGATCGCTTCTTGCAAAATATGGAGTCAAGCACAAGGTGACGACGCCATACCACCCTCAAGCAAACGGTCAAGCCGAGCTAGCTAATCGAGAGATCAAGCAAATCTTGGAGAAGACCGTCACCAACAAAAAGGAGTGGGCGAAGTATTTGGACGACGCACTTTGGGCCTATAGGACGGCTTTCAAGACACCAATTGGAAGGTCACCATATCAATTGCTTGATGGATTTGTATACTAGAAAGCAGGCCTTTTAGCTTGTATGCATGTGTTGTCCATAACCACTAACAATCTTCTATCTGATTAAGTATGAATTGTCATCCATGCATCAAACATCTATCCATTATCTCAAAGTTGTAGGCTTTATGGTGTGTTGTAGATCACAGAAGACCATAGTTGCCGGTTCCTCAAGAGATTTAAAAGGGCATCACAGTTGAGACAGTTCTGGATATAACTGTCGGTTTAGGCTGTAGTATAGGCTGCATAAGTAGCTTGTCTTGGCTACTTGTCTATACTAGTACGTGCGTGTACTGATAGGATAACGGTGAGGTGTATTCTTCTATTCTGACCAGATGTAGAAAGAATCAAGACCTCGGTGACTTAAGATGAACCTTAACTCTAGTTGAGTCCTAAGGGTGTATAGTTGTGGTCTGCTTCTTTGATTTACCGTGGGTGAGAGTTCAGAGTATCTGCAACTCAATATGCTCCGTATCTTGGGAAGCAACTACAACTAGTACGACTCTTAGTGTAACTGCAACAGAGCACCATATCCTGGTAGAACAGGTTGATCACATCCCCTGAGGAATTCATTAAGGACTATCATACCAAACCCTGCAGGTGGATTAAATTTCGGTATGATGAGTAAGGTATGAATGGTACTACTCAGGAATATAAAAGAAGTTGAATAACACGAGCAGTCAGAAGCTCTAAGTTAATCAACGGATGTGGGATATCTTAAATATGGGGGTCGTTAAGTCTAATACTAGCCCTGAACTCAACAGGGGTAAAACAGGTAATTCAGTACTATTACTCTAGTGGAATGTTTTAGTACTTATGGACTAAATTATACTCTGGGCTGAGTATGGAGAATTTAGCCATTGGGAGGCCTCGGTTTTACCAGCTAGTAGATCCCTGATCTGGCCCAAAAAGCTCAATAGGCCACAGTATAAGGAATAAGTGGGCCACCACTCAGTTGGGCCCAGTATGTGGCGCCAACTATGCTCATGGGCGGCCAGTCCATAAGTTGCAGGCCTGGCCTGCAACTTAAGCCCAAGTCTCTCTTGGTCTCCTCTATATATACCCCCTCAAGGTCTTGTTCAGACCTAATGATCAGAATAATCGAGTGCACTTAATATTCTGAACAAGAAAAAGGAGGCTAGGGTTAGAGAGAGAGAGACGCGCGGCCGAGCAGCAGTTTTCGGTGGGAATCCCGTTTCCGTGGCTGATTCCGAAGATCGTTGTCCATCCAACGTCAGAATCGAGCAGGGATACAGATTAGAAGATCTATTCGCGAGTTATCTACTTCTTCAGGTAATCGATCTATAAACCCGTTATGATTCCGCACTAAATTCATTGGAGCATGATAGGTTTAATTCGATAGTTAGATATCCGAAATAGATCCTCGGGCGAACCGATCTTCACCGATCAGATATGGTTCCTTCAGTTGGTATCAGAGCGAAGGATCAGTTTTTCGGCTCTATCTGAGTAATTATCGATTATTATGCATGTTAGATCGATTAGGATGTCGCTTTTCGTGGTGTTTGTCGTTTTTCGGGGCCGATTTGGCAATCTATGTAATTTTTGATCGCGAGATAATAAGGTGCGATCTAGAATAGGATTAGATAGATATTTCTTTTGTTTTTCGTTTGTATCTGCTGCATGGAGACGAGGAACACGAAGAACGAGGAGACGAACACCGATGGACGACCGCCGCACGCGGCGGCGCGTGAGAGCCACGCGCCAGCGCACGCGCGCGTGCAGCCGCCCAACGGCGTGTCTCCTTCATCTCCGGTGACCGACGGGGCTCCAGCAGGTTGCTGGAGCCTGGACGTCGTCGGGGGAGGGCTGGGGAGGTGCGACGGGCGGCGGAGGAGCACGGCAGCGCGAGGGACGGCCACGGCGGAACCCTAGTTAGGGTTCGACGCCGCGGCAGTCGTCCAGGCCAGCATGGGAGCCGGAGACGACGACCACGGAGTCCGGTGACGGACTCCACGTGGTCGTCATCGTCGACGGCAGGTGCAGGCGGCGCCGGAGCGAGCAGCAGCGGCTGCAGAACCCGCGAGGGTTTCTGCCGCGGGTTAACGCGGCTGAAGGCGACGGCGAGGGCGGCGGAGGTAGCGTCTAGGGAGGCGGAGCACACCGGCGACATCAACACCAGCAGCAGGAGCCGCGGCGGACGTCGCCGGCGGCAGAATCAGCGGCAGCAGGCGGGGGGTTTCCGCGGCGGAACCCTATTAAGGGATTCACGCCGCGAGCTTCGCCGGAGAGGGCTGCCGGCCGTGTCACCGGCAGGGATCGACGGCCAGCAGCAGCAGCGGCGCCAGGGAGGCGGAGGCGGCCGGCGGCAGGGCCTCACGCCGTCGGCTGCGGCGCGGGCAGCCTTGCGCGCCCGTGCCCTAGCCCGTGGACAGGCCTAAGGTTTCCAACCCGACCCGTTCGCGTTTACGGGCTGCCTCCAGCGTTCGGGCTCGGGCCCAGTCGCGAATTCGGGCCGTGTTAGGTCGGTTTCGGGTTCGTGGGCCCATAAGAGTGAAACGAGCGCGGTTTGGGCCTTTTCGAGAGAATTGGGTCACGTGGTGTGGGCCCAATCTCGGTTAGAGAAGCCCAATGGCAACGAAAATTAGAAAATAAATTATCTAAATAATTTATTTATTTTCGGGGAGAAACGGGAGATCAACTCGGAGGACTTATTCAAGACCGAAGCCTGTTTCGGATTTTATTATTTAATGTAATAGTTTAGACGGGTCGTCACACCACGAAAAGCGAGTTTTATTTTTGTTTTTATCTCATTTTTCTTAAGCATGCTATGGATGCAATTTATTTATTATAGCATGTCTTGCCTGTCGAGGTGATTAAATTGCGCTTAGTCGAGCATGTTTTAGGATTGTCAATATAAGCATGTTTTAAATTTTCTGCGAGCATGGTTTATTTGCTGCGTTTAGAAAATTATGCTTAGGATTATGTGACAACGTCATCTAGCATGTCGACAACCTTTTGAAGGAAAAATACTAAGCAGATAAAAACGTTTTTGGTATAGAAAATGTTAAGACCTCCACAACTAACCTTAAGGTGAAGTTTGGTACGAGTGTGTAAACGTCCACACGAACGTGGCTTGCACATCGTATCGAACGAGTTCGCCAGACTTAGGGTTTCTTAACAAAAATGTTCTAACCAAAATGAGAAGTGGGAGCTTTTCTGAGTAAACGTCCACACTAACGTGGCTTACTCGGAATAGTAACTACGGTTTTCTCTGGAGTTGGTTTTTGAACAAAGATAGCTTAAGGAAAATAGTGCTTTTTCCAAGTTAGGCTAAGATTGTGGTTAAAAGCTTAGATATTAGTTAGAATACAACTCCCCAACGGAGTCCCTTTTCTAATCTAATATGGTCTAGTAAGGTTCAACTGTTAGCTCTATTTGCCATAAGGATAGGTTGGCAAGATAAGTAGAGTTAAAGATCCGAGTATCTGGTCGAACAGTGGGAGCGTAAACGTCCACACGAACGTGGCTTGCGATCTGCACTGTTTGGGCTGTTGAAGGTTTCGAAATTATTGGTTTATCAAAAGGTTACAATAATTTTCGTTACGAATTGATGCATGATCTTTTCTTACTTGTGTCTACGTGTTTATTGCTTTTTCAGATATGACTTTAGGCCCGTTGATAAATGTTCTCACTTCAAAGCCTCTCGTTGGTTCCAATTATTTGGAATGGAAACGAAATCTTGAGTATGTCTTGGTTGCAAAAGAGTACAATTTTGTACTCACAACTCCTGAACCTGCTCCCTTGACGGAGGAATCCACTGATGTTGAGAGGGAAGAACATAAGAGATGGCACAAGGCCAATGATATGGCAAAGTGCTTCATCATGACTTCTATGTCAAGTCAGATGCAGTTAGAACACAAGAATTTTGTGAAAGCATCTGACATTATGTTCAATCTCAAGGAACTCTTTGGAGAGAAGGACAGAGCTGCCCGTTTTGAGGCCATGAGGAAACTCATGACCACAAAGATGACGGAAGGCACTTCAGTGCGTGATCATGTTCTGAGTCTGATGCACGCACAGAATGAACTGGAAGAGCTCGGTGGAGGTATCGATGGTGAAGCCAAAGTCGATATGATACTCCATACGCTTCCAAAGTCCTTCGAGAATTTCCGTCTGAATGTAGTCATGAACAAAAAGGAGTACACTCAGAATGAACTTCTTAATGACTTGGTGACTGCCGAAGCCATGATGAGTGAGGGCGCCACGGCGCTGTCATCGGTGAAGGCATCTTCTTATGCACCGAAAGGTGGGATCAAGAAGAAACCGTGGTTGAGAAAGAAAGCGGCTAGCACCAGTGGGAGCAAAGGTAGTAAGCCTACCAAAGGCGGTGAAAAGCCTAAGGGGAAAGGAAAGTGCTTCAACTGCAACAAGACAGGACACTGGAAGGCTGACTGCCCTCTAAAGAAGAAGAATTCTGGGGTTTCTGCGGACAAGGGAGCTGAGTGATGACGAGATTACCATCTCCATGGGCGATGCATCGAAAGTTGCAGCTGTCGCAGTTGGAGATATTCATTTATCGTTTGATAGTACTGTTTTGGTTTTGAGAGACGTTTTGTATGTGCCTGCTTTTAGGCGAAACTTGATTTCTGTTTCGAAACTATTTATTTACGGATATTCAGTTGTTTTTGATAGAGGCGTTTCTATCATGAAAGACAATGAAGTTATAGTTTCTGACACATTGTCCCGGTCTCTCTATACCATTACTTGTCCTATGAATGATTCTTCTTCTTATAATGCTTCCTCATCATTGAATACTAAAAAGAGGAAGAATCCGTCTCAAACGAACCAAACTCTATTAAGGCACTTACGATTGGGTCACATCAATCAAAAGAGGATTCAAAGGTTGATAAAAGAAGGTGTTTTGGATTTCCAAATAGAACCTTTATCCACGTGTGAATCATGTTTGGAAGGAAAGATGGTGACCAGACCTTTCAAGTCCATAGGATATCGAGCCCAAGAGCTCTTGGAGTTGGTTCATTCTGACCTGTGTGGACCGATGTCCGTTCAAGCTCGAGGAGGTTACGAGTATTTCGTCACGTTTATTGATGACTACTCGAGATACGGTTACATCTACCTACTCCACAGGAAGTCCGAATGCTTTGATAAATTCAAGGAATTCAAAGCGGAAGTGGAGAAGAGAACGGGTAGAAGTATCAAGTCACTTCGCTCTGATAGAGGTGGCGAGTACCTCGGAACTGAGTTTCGAACTTTCTTGTCAGAAAATGGGATTTCATCTCAGTTAACTACGCCCGGTACTCCCCAACAGAACGGTGTAGCAGAGAGACGGAATCGTACTCTTTTAGACACAGTTAGATCGATGATGAGCTATGCATCCTTGCCAATTTCGTTCTGGGGATATGCCTTGGAAACAGCAGGTTATCTCCTCAATCTAGTACCTACAAAGTCGACAGTTAAAACTCCTTCCGAATTATGGACACGGCGCAAGCCTAGCTTGGGTCATATTCGGGTTTGGGGATGCCCAGCACACGTGCTGACTAAGGAGGCCGACAAATTGAGGTCTAAGACTGAGGTTAGGCTGTTTGTAGGATATCCAAAGGGAACGAAAGGAGGTTATTTCTATAGTCCCCAGGATCAGAAGGTCATTGTGAGCACCAATGCCCGATTCCTAGAGGAGGACTTTATTAGTAACCATCGGACAAGGAGTGAAATAATGCTCGATGAGTTGCGAGCATCTGCAGCAGCCGAAATTCCAGAACAGCCGAGAGTACAAGAGGTTATACCACTAACTGCACCCTTATCCGATACTGTATCTCCACCATCGCTTCGTCGCAGTGGGAGGGTTGTTCGTCAACCGGACCGTTTCATGTTCATGGGAGAATCCACTGAACTACTCTCGGGTATCGAACATGATGAGATCGACCCCTGGACTTACAAGGAAGCGATGGAGGACGAGGATGCAGATTCCTGGAGAGTTTCTATGGATTCGGAGATAGAATCCATAGTTAACATGGACGTGTACGACCTTGCGGAGCTGCCGGATGGGGTAAAGCCCATCGGTTGCAAGTGGGTGTACAAGAGAAAGAGAGGACCTGACGGGAAGGTTTTAGCCTTCAAAGCTAGATTGGTGGCGAAAGGATTCACTCAGAAAGAGGGAATCGATTACGATGAGACATTTTCGCCGGTTGCCATGCTTAAGTCCGTCAGAATACTCTTGTCCATGGCGGCACATTTAGACCTAGAGGTTTGGCAAATGGACGTCAAGACTGCGTTCTTGAACGGGTACCTTGAAAAAGGTAGGGACATTTATATGCGCCAACCAGAAGGTTATGTGAGAGATGGCCAGTAGCATCTCGTGTGGAAGCTTAAGAAGTCCTTATACGGACTTAAGCAAGCGTCCAGGTCCTGGAACATTCGTTTTGATGGAGTGATTAAATCCTATGGATTTGTCCAGTGCTTAAACGAAAGCTGTGTTTACAGTCTCAGTTTGGACGGAAGCGTGGTATTCTTAGTACTGTACGTAGATGACATACTTCTCATTGGCAACAATGTGAACGTGTTATCAGGCGTAAAGAATTGGTTGTCTGAACAGTTTCAGATGAAAGACTTGGGAGAAGCGGGTTACATCCTAGGGATCAAGGTGATCAGAGATCGCCGTAAGAGGATGTTAGGCTTAAGCCAAGCTTCATATATAGATACTGTGATCGCCCGTTTCAGCATGCAGACTGCCAAGAAGGGTTTTCTTCCCTTCAGACATGGTATACCTCTATCTAAGGACATGTGTCCGAAGACACAAGAGGAGATAGAGGGCATGAAGACTATACCGTATGCTTCCGCGGTTGGAAGTCTCATGTATGCAATGTTGTGTACTAGACCAGATATCTGCTATGCGGTTGGCATGGTGGCGAGATATCAGTCTAACCCTGGTCAGGGACATTGGACGGCTGTTAAGCACATTTTAAAATATCTAAAGAGGACAAGAGATCATGTGCTTGTTTATCAGTCCAATGAGATGATCCCTATAGGGTATACGGACTCAGACTTCCAGGCTGATCGAGATGAGAGGAAATCTACCTCAGGCTATGTGTTTACCTTGGGAGGTGGAGCCGTCACTTGGAAGAGTGTGAAGCAGAAGTGCATCGCAGACTCGACCATGGAGGCCGAATATGTGGCTGCTTGTGAGGCTGCTAAAGAGGCTGTGTGGCTCCTGAACTTCCTTAATGAGCTAGAACTAGTTCCCAGTTTGCCCAGAGGTATCACACTATATTGTGATAATGCTGGAGCAGTTGCAAACTGCAAGGAACCTAGGGCTCACAAGGCGAGCAAACACATAGAGAGAAAGTACCATCTCGTACGAGCAATCGTCGAAAGAGGAGAAGTAGAAGTGAAGAAAATCCCTTCAGCGGATAATCTGGCAGATCCATTCACAAAGAGCTTACCAGTCAGAGTGTTCGACAAGCATGTCGAAGGGATGGGACTGGAGCGCCTCCCACACTAGTAAACTTTGAGTATAAGTGGGAGAAGATGTGTAATAGATGCTAGATTGTAAACACTTTGCCTTTTGTCACATGATATACTAAAAGTTTGCTTTAGTATAAGTGGGAGATTGATGGATTTGTATACTAGAAAGCAGGCCTTTTAGCTTGTATGCATGTGTTGTCCATAACCACTAACAATCTTCTATCTGATTAAGTATGAATTGTCATCCATGCATCAAACATCTATCCATTATCTCAAAGTTGTAGGCTTTATGGTGTGTTGTAGATCACAGAAGACCATAGTTGCCGGTTCCTCAAGAGATATAAAAGGGTATCACAGTTGAGACAGTTCTGGATATAACTGTCGGTTTAGGCTGTAGTATAGGCTGCATAAGTAGCTTGTCTTGGCTACTTGTCTATACTAGTACGTGCGTGTACTGATAGGATCACGGTGAGGTGTATTCTTCTATTCTGACCAGATGTAGAAAGAATCAAGACCTCGGTGACTTAAGATGAACCTTAACTCTAGTTGAGTCCTAAGGGTGTATAGTTGTGGTCTGCTTCTTTGATTTACCATGGGTGAGAGTTCAGAGTATCTGCAACTCAATATGCTCCGTATCTTGGGAAGCAACTACAACTAGTACGACTCTTAGTGTAACTGCAACAGAGCACCATATCCTGGTAGAACAGGTTGATCACATCCCCTGAGGAATTCATTAAGGACTATCATACCAAACCCTGCAGGTGGATTAAATTCCGGTATGATGAGTAAGGTATGAATGGTACTACTCAGGAATATAAAAGAAGTTGAATAACACGAGCAGTCAGAAGCTCTAAGTTAATCAACGGATGTGGGATATCTTAAATATGGGGGTCGTTAAGTCTAATACTAGCCCTGAACTCAACAGGGGTAAAACAGGTAATTCAGTACTATTACTCTAGTGGAATGTTTTAGTACTTATGGACTAAATTATACTCTGGGCTGAGTATGGAGAATTTAGCCATTGGGAGGCCTCGATTTTACCAGCTAGTAGATCCCTGATCTGGCCCAAAAAGCTCAATAGGCCACAGTATAAGGAATAAGTGGGCCACCACTCAGTTGGGCCCAGTATGTGGCGCCAACTATGCTCATGGGCGGCCAGTCCATAAGTTGCAGGTCTGGCCTGCAACTTAAGCCCAAGTCTCTCTTGGTCTCCTCTATATATACCCCCTCAAGGTCTTGTTCAGACCTAATGATCAGAATAATCGAGTGCACTTAATATTCTGAACAAGAAAAAGGAGGCTAGGGTTAGAGAGAGAGAGACGCGCGGCCGAGCAGCAGTTTTCGGTGGGAATCCCGTTTCCGTGGCTGATTCCGAAGATCGTTGTCCATCCAACGTCAGAATCGAGCAGGGATATAGATCAGAAGATCTATTCGCGAGTTCTCTACTTCTTCAGGTAATCGATCTATAATCCCCCTATGATTCCGCACTAAATTCATAGGAGCATGATAGGTTTAATTCGATAGTTAGATATTCGAAATAGATCCTCGGGCGAACCGATCTTCACCGATCAGATATGGTTCCTTCATTGCTATTTGGCAAATCTTGCCATTTACCAATGGAATTGGAGCACAAAGCTTATTGGGCGACGAGAAGAATCAATTTCGAGTTCAAGGAAGCCATGGGCCAAAGGTGTGACGACTTATTGGAGCTTGATGAATGGAAGAACGAGGCATTCGAGAATTCTAGGATTTACAAAGAACGAGCTGCAAGATTTCACGACTTGAGCATCAAAAAGCGTGAGTTTGAAATTGGTGATGATGTTCTTGTTTTTAATTCTCGACTTCGTTTGTTCCCAGGAAAATTGCAAAGCAAGTGGTCGGGGCCGTTCGTTATTTACAAGGACTTGAAGAATGGTGCATTCGAAGTGTTAAAGAACAACGGTGAGAAATTCGTGGTGAATGGACATCGACTCAAGCACTACTTCAAGCCGTTGCCTCTATATCCCAAGAAAGCGGCCACTTATCTTGATGACCCGAGATAGAAAGGAGGTATTGTCGGGCTAAAGACGTTAAACGTAGCACTTGTTGGGAGGTAACCCAATATTCGTATCCCGTTTTTATTATTTTTGTTTTCTTTTTATCTTAGAGTCGTAGGTAGATTTTTTTTTTTCGTATTTTAGAGTATAACCCCTTAATATACTAATGAATGCTAAAGTGTTGTGTAGAAAGAAAAATCAGGCAGGACCTCTCGACACCTCTCTCGATCGAGAGGCCTGTCGAGAGGTGAAAAAGTGTTGTCCAGTAGGGGTCTCTCGACACCTCTCTCGATCGAGAGGGGTATCGAGATATTCTGAAAAATTGTGCCCAGGTTTTGTGACGTGAAGCCTCTCGATCGAGACCCCCATATTTTCGATCGAGAGGGGAGGACAGTGTGTACAGCGCAAAACCTCTCGACACCTCTCTCGATCGAGAGGTCTGTCAAGAGGTCAAATTATGGAGTCCAGTATGCACCTCTCGACACCTCTCTCGATCGAGAGGTGTATCGAGAGGGTCGTTGACGAGCCCTAAACCGACTTTGACCAGGTTTTATTTTCCCTATTTATATACCATATACACACAATTCACATACCATTCACACACAAACACAAATTCTCTCAAGAACACAAGAGCACTTGTCAATTTTCTCTCTTCGATTCGTCTCAAGGTACTCGATTTCTCACCCCTCTCTTATTAATTCTTGATTCTCTACATGAATACGCAGGTTTTGACCGATTGAAATTCGTTTTTGTTGGTTAAATTTGTGGATTAATGGATTGGGTATTAGATTGAGAACTTTAGATTGAATCTATGAATTGCTTTGTATTATTTGAATGAATTAGATTTATGAAGGATTGAAAAGCATCAATGCATGTTGATTTTTGAATGGGTCTTTGAATTTGTCTATGAATTTGAGGGAATTCATTGATTTATATGCATTGAATTGATATTTGTGCTATGAAGAGTATTATGTTTGGAGATTTGTGGTGTTGAATGTGTGAATTTGTGATGCGAAAATTGAGTTGATAATGGGGGAGAATTGAATTTGGTTGAAGTTTGGGGGAAGATGATTCATATTGCTATACTTTTGCACTTCTTGGATTAACTTGTGAAATTTTTAGGTACTAAAATGGCAAGAGACAAGGTGAAGAATGTTGCTTCGACTTCTTCAAGCAAAGGAAAGGGGAAGGAGAAGGCCAAGGAGACATGGAAGAACGATAAGACTATCCCGGAGAACCGAATGCCGCCGGCTAGGTCGATGCCTGCAAATTTGGAGCCCAAGGCGTTCAAGTTTAAGCTTACCACCGCGGATGCGAAGAGAAGATGGTCCCATCTTGTGCAACTCAAGCACAAGCATTGTCGTTTCCTCCATCAAGAAACGATAGTGGCGATGGGGATAGCCGACGAGATCACCCAAATGATGCAAAGAGGAGGCTTCACCAACATATTCCAAGGCAATCACTTGACCTATCACATTTTGACGGTGGATTTTCTCTCGACTTTGGTGGTGGAGCGAGTCAATCAAGTGCCCCACATCATTCGTTTCCAATTGGGTGGCCAACCAAGGGAGCTCACCATGGATCAACTTGATGACATTATCGGAGGAGATAAGAATGGGGAGTACTTGGGCAACAACCACCCTAATCTTCAACATTTGTGGGGTCAATTTGTGGATTACGAGGAGGAGAGGAAGAGGTCTTACAACCCGGCGATTGCAAAGGCTACCTCGATTCGGAATCCAACGATTCGCTACTTCCATAGGCTGATTTCGTCTACCATCCATTCCCGCCACGACTCCGGCACCTTCCTTGCCACCGATGCACATCTCATTTGGACATCATATCGAGGACAATCCCAAGATGCAGCCCTCTATCTTGTTGACCACATGGAGAACCAAGCCTACTTGTTCGGGGGACAAAAGATAGGGATTGGAGCATTCGTCACTCCGATTGCTAGACACTTCAACATGCAAATTCGTGAGCAGCCGGTATCCACCTCCATCTTTGTGGATAGGAGGACCTTGGAGTTTGCGAGGATGATCTCTTTCGACACTTCCGGGTGGTTCCTCAAGCTTCATGGGTTGAGTGGTGTCTTTCTCTTTCCATTGCCGAACAACTACTTGACCGAGGTGATTGGGAATGAGAAGCTACAAAGAGGCAATGGAAGGATGAATTCTCCCCAACACAAGGAACTCATGTGGCCCGAAGGAGGCGCAAGGCCACAAGAAGGAGGGGATGATGATGAGGACGAGGATGATGAAGAAGAGGCCGAGCAATATGAGCAAGGATATGATCAAGAAGAGGATGCTTATGAGCAAGGGTATGAAGGTGTTCCACAGCCCGGTTTCTACATGAGAGCTCCGGAGTTTTCCACCATGCAAGATTGGCATACGGAGACAATGGAGGCGATGGACACCTACCATTGGGATGGTAGAGAGTTTGTTGAATCTCAAGTGCAAGGAGTTCGAGAAGAAGTTCAAACTTTGAGAACCGAGGTGGGCGATCTTCATACATACATTGGAGGTCGTTTCAATACTCTCAACACATACTTTGAGAATGAAGCGAAAAGACGAGAGGAGGAGGAGAAAAGGCGTGAGGATGAGAGAGCTTACATGGAGAACTACAATAGGATGGTGCATGAGATGCACTACTTTTATCCTCACTACCCGTCTCACCATCAACGATTCGACCCCAATAACCCCGACAACCCTCCCTTCCCTCCGCCATTTCAATGAGGTAAGTCTGTTAACTTAGTTCCTACTTCTTTTTGCAAACTTATTCCTTAATCTTTGATTTCGAAATAAGTTTGGGGGAGGGGGAAGAGTAACTAAAGTTAACAATCTTTTGGATTTTTAATTGCTTTAGTAGTTAGTTTATTTTGGGGTATGTTGAGTCTTTTATTGTTTTGAGTCTTAAGAGTCTTAGGTTAAATCGAGTCAAATAAGCATGTGATGATAGTGTTGTGAATTTGGCCGATGATAGAAAAAATTTGTTGATTTTTGGAGAAAAATTTCATGATCTTTATTATGCATGGAAGCGACACATATTTATTTGATGAGTTTGAAGCATGTTATGATATCGGGAACTAGTTAGTTTGAACCCGTGAGATTTGAGCTTTTTGTGCATGTTTATGCCTATTCTTTGATTGAGTGATCATGTATGCTTCATTGTTTCTAGAACTTGCCCTATTTCTCCATCAAGACCTTAGTATATTTATGAACTAGGAGATAATCTTAGGCCATCTTTCTTTAGCCACATGATTCTCATACACTAACCTTGATCATAATCTTTGTTTACCCCCTTTGAGCCTTTTATGAGCCTTTCTTTCTTAAGCTTGGATGATAGGAGGTTTGGATGGATAAGGGTACCTTTAGTGGATTTAGTTGGTGATGTGGGAGGTGTTAAAAAGAATATCTTGTTGTGGTGTAGAAGGAGAAAAAGAGAAGAAATTATAGATGCTTGTTTAAGTATAGTTAGCTATCCCTATAAGCTTAGAAAAGAATATATATATATATATATATATATATATATATATATATATATATATATATATATAGAGAGAGAGAGAGAGAGAGAGAGAGAGAGAGAGCCTTTGTTCAACATTAGAAAGAACATTCATTAGATGAGCTCTAAGAAAGAAAAAAATAAATAAATAAAAAATAAAAAATAAAAGAGAATAAAAGCATAAGGGGATAGTTAGCTTGAGTTATATACTTTGCATCTATGAGATTTTGAGTTTTGTAGAGGTGTTGGATGGTAGAAGATGGAGTAAAAACCATACTATGGTTGGAGTTGAAAAGAGGTTGATGGTTTGGATTTATTTGAGTCACTTAGCCTATACATTCCCTACCTTAACCAATGTCCCTACATTACAAGCTTTTATAAAGACCTTTTTTATCTTAGTTTGTGAGTATTACATTAGGTGGAGATGTTGAGATTAGGGGCAAGCCTATGGTAAACATTGTTGCATTACATTGATGTTGAGTGAACCCATATGATGTGCATCGTTTTACATCTTTTCTTTGAGAGAGTTGAGTGTTCACTTACATATATATATCTCACATGTTGGAGAGTGTTCTTTGATGGATTGGCATGAGTTGAATTTGTTGGATAGATTGTGTTATTGATGCTAAGGTTGTGTGCATAGTTTTGATCATGATTATGAGTTTATTTTTGAAAAAAAACTTTGAGGCCTATATAGTTCACAATGCTAGAGTCTATTGTTTATGTTTTGTTATTATTCGGGACGAACAATGTTTAAGTTTGGGGGATTTGATATAGGTGAAATTTACCTTGTTTTTATAACCAAAAAGGATTGATTTTGAGTCTCGATTGTGTAGTATTGTCTATACTTTATATGGTTTTTAATATATTGGACAATATTATGCTTGTGGGTGTTTTTATATGTTTTTAGGTATATTTTGATGATAAAACCCCGAGACGAGACAAGGCGTGAAGATCTTGAAGTTCAAGTTTTGAGTTCGAGAGAAGACCTCTCGATACCTCTCTCGATCGAGAGGTCTATCGAGAGGAACCTTCTGCCGCAGCTATCGATCGAGAGCATATTTCACCACCTCTTGATACCTCTCTCGATCGAGAGGTTTGTCGAGAGGTGGGTGTCGAGAGGGTTCTAGCCGGGATTTTCTCCTTAATTAATCAGAATCCTTTTTGGTTTAGGTTTCCTTATGTAAATTTCCCCTATATATATTCCTAGCCTAGCATTGTAAACCCTAACATCTTTCATACTTTTCTAGCACTTTTATATTTTTACTTTAGAGTTTTTATTCTTGTATTCGACATTGGAGAATATTCAAGTTTATGCAAGATTCAAGATTCGAAGTTCATCGTTTGTGTTCAAGTTTTTCTTACTCTTATTCTTTAATTATGTTCTTTCAATTCTTTGTGTTTATGTTTACTTTAGTTATGTCTAGCTAAATTCCTTAGTTGATTTTAGGGATTGAATGCCTAATTTCTACAATTAGCCTTCCAATCTAGATGCATGTTTCATGGTGCTTACTCCCATGCATGATTACTTGATCACTAATTATGTATGCCTAATTATGTGTTTATGCCTTGATAGGATAATTGCATAATAGATCTCATGAATACATGGTATGATAGTTTGATTGTCTTAGTTGAGATTGAATTATCATATGTTTATGTATAATTGATTGGGTGTCATAATTGAACCTAGTTGATTATATCATTGATACTTGTTCTATTTTGCACTTAATTTGATATCTATGCGTCCGAGAGGATATTAGGATCTTATTAGGTGACGACTTGCATTGCTTTAATCAGAGTGTAGGTTATTTTTTCATGTATCACATTTAGATTGGATTAAATTGGTTAATTGTATGCATTAATTGCTTTCATAGATTTGACTAGGTAGGCTTCCCAAGAATCAACACTTTTCCTTATTTGATTTATTTGACTTTACTTTTTTTAATTATTTCCTTAATTGTTCTTTGCAATATTAATTGTTTCTTTCCTTGTTTATTTAAATTAAGTATTTTATTTATTTGTCTAGTTTATAAATACCACAATCCCAAATTCCTAATTGCTTAGACATCAGTTTAGTTCTAGAGTAGAGGTATTGTGTGTGTTTTCGATTTGTCAGTCCCTGTGGATACGATACTCGCTTATTCAATACTATACCTATTTTGTGTGGTAGAAAATAGTGCGATCAGGGTTGAGACTCGTGAATTGCAGGGAGATGCAGAAATTGCACGAGAATGGCAAATTTGGGGAGTGATAAAAGCTTCTGCATTCTGCATCGACGCCCTTATATAGATCTAGGGTTCGGCTGACGTGGCAGGGGTAAGACTGTAATATCCCCGTAGATGTTGTGCGTAGGCGGCGGCCATCGGCGATGTGACTGGCGTGTCCGGCGTCATCATAGTAAAAGTGAGCCGCCAAGTTAACTTGGCACTCCACGTAGCCTTCTGTAATTCGTTTCTCCAAACGGCGTCGATCCAGCGGCTGAGATTCAAAAACTGTTGAGATTCGACGGCTGGATCGTGTGCATTTTTCCCGTTTCTAATTTGAAGTGTGTTGCATGCGCCCGAAATATCTGCTTTGTACGTGATCTGCATTTTATGCAAAGCGAAAAGGTAAAATTGCACTCGAGTGTGTACAGCTCATACGCTTCACATTTCGTACTCGCTCGTTTGAGTGTGGTCGCTTGGCTTTTACTCGCTTGCGAAGTACTCGCTTGGCGTGACCGTTCCACACTCGCTTGTGATGGCTCGCTTGAGTAACGAAGCACTCGCTTGACCATCTGAAGCGACTGGTATAAGAAATTGAAATTTCTTTGACTTAATAACATTGTAGGAGATTGATACCATATATGTAGACCTCTTTTTGCTCCTTGTTAGTCCTCTTTGATCTTGGTCTTCTTGGCATTCATCTCTTCCATCTTCCTCTACGAACTAGAGACTCCACCATCGAAGGAATGGGGGGGGGGAGAATGAATAGAGTACACAAGCTTACTACAAATCGAAGGGAGCTTCACTAAAGTGTACTTATTAACGATGAATGGGAGAAGAGTACAAGTCCTTATCTCAGAGCAGAATAGGACATGATGACAATGAGAATGCTCTGACAAGACAATCTCGGTTTTAAGCAGAGGCATGTCACCAGCCCTGCAACCTTTTAAAGTAAAAGGTAACTCTTCAATCTCTCCTCTAGAATCTACAGAATGAATTTGCATTCTACTCGCTTGACCCAAATAGGGTAAATTGAAGCGATGCAAAATTCAAGGTGGGAGAAGAATGAATAGACATTCGGCAGCTCAACTCAATGAAGAGTGAGTAATGAGTTAATGTTTATCCATGATGAAGGAGATGAGAAGACATGCTCCTCTTCGGCAGAAAGATGGGAAGAGGACGCAAGGTCTAGGTGCCAGCCCTGCCTAAGCTTTCACCATTTTTACGTGGGAAGGCCCGATACAAGATTCCACAACCGTTACTAGAAACGGCACTTGCTAATGTTTATACCCACTAGCTAGGAATCTTATGCTAGGTAGCAGCTTTCCTTGCTCGCTTTGGAAGTAGCCTGCTCCGAGAGCAAACAATAGTTCCCCCTTAACCAATGGCTTAACAATTCCTGTAAGCGGGTAGGGAACGTCTTCCAACACTCCACCTTTCTCCACCTTATTTCTCCTTCTTCAAGCGAGTGAGTTTTGAAGCGACTCGCTTGAGTTGGTGAAGATCTAAGGCGAGGGTCGCTTGAGGGCAAGCGTCCACTCCCTTGTGCATCATGGACCTAGCATTCTTCACCAGGGTCTAGTAACCCTAATTCCATGCATAGCTGATTGAAGCGAGACTCATCTAGAGGCTTGGTGAGAATATCTGCTCACTGGAGATTGGTATGAATTTTCTCGAGCTTGATATCCTTCTTCTCGACATGATCACGAATGAAGTGATGTCGGATTTCCACGTGCTTGCATCTGGTGTGAAGCACTGGATTCTGCTAGATGCATATTGCACTGTTGTTGTCGCAGAAGATTGGAATCTCATTCGCTTCAACTTTGTAGTCCTTCAACTGCTGACGAAGTCATAGAATTTGAGAACAGCAGCTTCCAGTGGCCATATATTCGGCTTCAGTCGTTGAAGTAGCTACACTGGTTTGCTTTTTTGAAAACCATGAGATCAGCTTGCTTCCCAAGAACTGACAAGTGCCCGACGTTGATTTCCTATCAACACGGCATCCTCCATAGTCAGCATCGGAGTATCCAGTGAGCTCCAGATTATCTTCAGCTGGATACCACAGCCCCATGTTGACGGTGCATTTGAGATAGCGAAGGATTCGCTTGGAAGCTTCAAGATGGTTGTGCTTTGGATTGATTTGGAAGCGAGCACATACTCCAACTGCAAATGCTATATCTGGCCTGCTTGCAGTGAGATATAGAAGGGACCCGATCAAGGTACGATAATCTGTATCATCCACAGCCTTCCCTTCTAGGTCTGGCTCCATCTTCCAGTTGGTAGTCATTGGGATCTTCACAGCTTTAGTGTGCTGAACACCGAACTTGGCAAGCATGTCTCGAGTATACTTAGCTTGATTGATGAAGATTCCATCATCTTGCTGCTTCACTTGAAGACATAGGAAGCAACTCATCAAGCCAATCATTGACATCTCATATTTGGTCTTCATCAGCTCTCCAAACTTCTCGCTAAGCGACTGGTTTGGTGACCCAAATACGATGTCATCCACATAGATCTGGACCCACAGCATATCTTCTCCATGATTGATAGTGAAGAGAGTCTGATCTATGTTCCCTTTGTGGAATCCATTATCCACTAGGAATTGGGATAGGGTATCATACCATGCTCTAGACGCCTGCTTAAAACCATACAGGGCCTTCTTCAATCGATACACCTTATCTCCCTGCTCGAAACCCGGCGGCTGCTCCACATACACTTCTTCCTTGAGCTCTCCGTTGAGAAACGCGCTCTTGACATCCATTTGATAGACCTTGAATTTCTTAGTCGCTGCATAGGCAAGAAATAGTCTGATCGCTTCAAGTCTGGCCACTAGAGCGAAGGTCTCATCGAAATCGATCCCTTCCTCTTGGCAGTAGCCTTTGGCGACGAGTCGGGCCTTGTTTCTCACGACGTTGTGGTCCTCGTCCGTCTCGTTCTTGAACACCCACTTGGTGCCAATCACATGCTGGAATTTGGGACGATCCACGAGGTACCATACGTCGTTTCTGGTGAACTGATTCAGCTCTTCTTGCATGGCAATCACCCAATTAGAATCTGCTAGGGCTTCCTCCACGCATGCTGGCTCGATATTGGACAGAAAGCAACTAAACATGGCACTTTCTCCAAACACTAAGGTCACCACGCCTTTGGAAAGATCTCCAATAATCTGGCTTGGTGAATGATTTTTGAGCCATGCACGCTTGGATCCACCAGCTTCTTCTTCTTCTTCATCTGGGTCGCTTGCTTCTCCATCTGAAGCGACCTGAATGGGTGCTTGGCCTGCACTCGCTTCTTGAGCCTTAGGGGCAGCTTCAACCTTCTCTTGGGCAATCTGCTCGCTTGAATCTTTGATTTCTCCATCATCTTCAAGCATGTCCCAAGTCAGTGAATTGACGGGTTCCTCGCTTGACTTTTCCTCATTCGCTTGAACCTGTTCATGTGGAAGACTTAAAGAAGATTCATCAAATACGACATGGGGTGATTCCTCCACAATTAGGGTTTTACAGTTGAATACTCTGTAAGCTTTGCTAGATGTAGAATATCCTAAGAATATTCCTTCATCTGCTTTGCTTTCGAAAGCTTTCAACTGTGACTTCCCATTGTTGTGAATGAAGACCCTACAACCAAAGATATGGAAATAAGAGATGTTAGGAATTCTCCCTGTCCATATTTCATATGGTGTTTTGTCGAACTGTTTGTTGAGAAGCGTCCGATTTTGAGTGTAGCATGCAGTATTGGCAGCTTCAGCCCAATATTTCATCGGAAGCTTCGAAACAGCAGTCATAGTACGAACGGCTTCTTTGATGATCCGATTTCTTCTTTATACTACACCGTTCTGTTGTGGTGTACGTGCTAAGGTCGTCTGATGTGCTATACCATGCTCCTTGTGATGGATTTGTATACTAGAAAGCAGGCCTTTTAGCTTATATGCATGTGTTGTCCATAACCACTAACAATCTTCTATCTGATTAAGTATGAATTGTTATCTATGCATCAAACATCTATCCATTATCTCAAAGTTGTAGGCTTTATGGTGTGTTGTAGATCACAGAAGACCATAGTTGTCGGTTCCTCACGAGATATAAAAGGGTATCACAGTTGAGACAGTTCTGGATATAACTGTCGGTTTAGGCTGTAGTATAGGCTGCATAAGTAGCTTGTCTTGGCTACTTGTCTATACTAGTATGTACGTGTACTGATAGGATCACGGTGAGGTGTATTCTTCTATTCTGACCGAATGTAGAAAGAATCAAGACCTCGGTGACATAAGATGAACCTTAACTCTAGTTGAGTCCTAAGGGTGTATAGTTGTAGTCTGCTTCTTTGATTTACCATGGGTGAGAGTTCAGAGTATCTGCAACTCAATATGCTCCGTATCTTGGGAAGCAACTACAACTAGTACGACTCTTAGTGCAACTGCAACAGAGCACCATATCCTGGTAGAACAGGTTGATCACATCCCCTGAGGAATTCATTAAGGATTATCATACCAAACCCTGCAGGTGGATTAAATTCCGGTATGATGAATAAGGAATGAATAGTACTACTCAGGAATAAAGAAGTTGAATAACACGAGCAGTCAGAAGCTCTAAGTTAATCAACGGATGTGGGATATCTTAAATATGGGGGTCGCTAAGTCTAATACTAGCCCTGAACTCAACAGGGGTAAAACAGGTAATTCGGTACTATTACTCTAGTGGAATGTTTTAGTACTTATGGACTAAATTATACTCTGGGCTGAGTATGGAGAATTTAGCCATTGGGAGGCCTCGGTTTTACCAGCTAGTAGATCCCTGATCTGGCCCAAAAAGCTCAATAGGCCACAGTATAAGGATTAAGTGGGCCACCACACAGTTGAGCCCAGTATGGGGCGCCAACTCTGCTAATGGATGGTTTGTCCATGTGTTGCAGGCCTGGCCTGCAACTTAAGCCCAAGTCTCACTTGGTCTCCTCTATATATACCCCCTCAAGGTCTTGTTTAGACCTAACAGTCAGAATAATCGAGTGCACTTAAATATTCTGAACAAGAAAGGGAGGCTAGGGTTAGAGAGAGAGAGACGTGCGGCCGGCTTCTACCAGTTCGGTGGGGATCCCGTTTTCCATGGCTGATTCCGAAGTTCGTTGTCCATCCAACGTCAGAATCGAGCAGGGATACAGATCAGAAGATCTATTCCCGAGTTCTCTACTTCTTCAGGTAATCGATCTAAAACCCCCTATGATTCCGCACTTAATTCATAGGAGCATGATAGGTTTATGTCGATAGTTAGATATCCGAAATAGATCCTCGGGCGAATCGATCTTAACCGATCAGATATGGTTCCTTCAGTTGGTATCAGAGCCAAGGATCAATTTTTCAGCTCTATCTGAGTAATTATCGATTATTATGCATGTTAGATCGATCAGGATGTCGCTTTTCGTGGTGTTTGTCGTTTTTCGGGGCCTATTTGGCAATCTATGTAATTTTTTATCGCGAGATAATAAGGTGCGATCTAGAATAGGATTAGATAGATATTTCTTATGTTTTTCGTTTGTACCTGCTGCATCAAGACAAAGAACATGAAGAACGAGGAGACAAACACCGAAGGACGACCGCCGCATGCGGCGGCGCGTGAGTGACACGCGCGCGTGCAGCCGCCCAACGGCGTGTCTTCCTCTTCTCCGGTGACCGACGTGGCTCCAGCAGGCTGCTGGAGCATGCACGTCGTCGGGGGAAGGCGGAGGAGGTGCGACGGGTGGCGGGGAAGCACGGCAAAGCGAGGGACGGCCACGGCGGAACCCTAGAAAGGGTTCGATGCCGCGGCAGACGTCCAGGCCAGCATGGGAGCCGGAGACGACGACCACGGAGTCCATGACGGACTCCACGTAGCCGTCATCATCGACGGCAGGTGCGGGCGGCGCCAGAGCAGCAGCAGCGGCGGCAGAACCCGCGTGGGTTTTCTGCCGCGGGTTATCGCGGCTGAAGGCGACGGCGACTGCGGCGGAGGCAGCGTCCAGGACGGCGGAGCACACCGGCGACATCAACACCAGCAGCAGGAGCCGCGGCGGACGTCGCCGGCGGCAGAATCGGCGGCAGCAGGCGCGAGGGTTTCGCAGCGGAACCCTAGAGAGGGCTCTACGCCGCGAACGTCGCCGGAGAGGGCTGCCGGCCGTGCCACCGGCAGGGAACGACGGCCAGCAGCAGCGGCGGCGCCAGGGAGGCGGAGGCGGTCGGCGGCAGACCTCACGCCGTCGGCTGCGGCGCGGGCAGCCTTGCACGCCCGTGCCCTAGCCCGCGGACGGGCCTAGGGTTTCCAACCCGGCCCGTTCGCGTTACGGGCTGCCTCCAGCGTTCGGGCTCGGGCCCAGTCACGAACTCGGGCCGTTTAAGGTCCGGTTTCAGGTTCGTGGGCACATGAGAGTGAAACGAGCACGGTTTGGGCTTATTCGAGAGAATTGGGCCGTGTGGTGTGGGCCCAATCTCGGTTAGAAAAGCCCAATGGCAACGGAAATTAGATAATAAATTATTTTAAATAATTTATTTATTTTCGGGGAGAAACGGGAGATCAACACGGAGGACTTATTAAAGACCGAAGCCTGTTTCGGATTTTATTTTCTATTTTGTAATAGATTAGACGGGTCGCCACACCACGAAAAGCGAGTTTTATTTTTGTTTTTATCTCGTTTTTCTTAAGCATGCTATGGATGCAATTTAAATTATTATAGCATGTCTTGCCTGTCAAGGTGAACTAAATTGTGCTTAGTCGAGCATGTTTTAGGATTGTCAATATAAGCATGTTTTAATTTTCTGCGAGCATGGTTTATTTGTTGCGTTTAGAAAATTATGCTTAGGATTATGTGACAACGTGATCGAGCATGTCGACAACCTTTTGAAAGAAAAACACTAAGCAGATAAAAACATTTTTGGTATAGAAAATGTTAAGACCTCCACAACTGACCTTAAGGTGAAGTTTGGTGCGAGTGTGTAAACGTCCACACGAACGTGTCTTGCACATCGTATCGGACGAGTTCGCCAGACTTAGGGTTTCTTAACAAAAATGTTCTAACCAAAATGAGAAGTGGGAGCTTTTCTGAGTAAACGTCCACACTAACGTGGCTTGCTCGGAATAGTAATTACGGTTTTCTCTGGAGTTGGTTTTTGAACAAAGATAGCTTAAGGAAAATAGGGTTTTTTCCGAGTTAGGCTAAGATTGTGGTTAAAAGCTTAGATATTAGTTAGAATACAACTCCCCAACGGAGTCCCTTTTCTAATCTAATATGGTCTAGTAAGGTTCAACTATTAGCTCTATTTGCCATAAGGATAGGTTGGCAAGATAAGTAGAGTTAAAGATCCGAGTATCTGGTCGAACAGTGGGAGCGTAAACGTCCACACGAACGTGGCTTGTGATCCACATTGTTTGGGCTGTTGAAGGTTTCGAAATTTTTGGTTTATCAAAAGGTTACAATAATTTTCGTTACGAATTGATGCATGATCTATTCTTACTTGTGTCTACGTGTTTATTACTTTTTCAGATATGACTTTTGGCCCGTTGATAAACATTCTCACTTCGAGTCCTCTCACGGATTCCAACTACATGGAGTGGAGGAAGAATCTCGATGTTGTCCTAGCTGCGGGCGAGTATACTGATATGCTCGCGACTTCTGCTCCCCCTTCCCTTACTGAGTCGGCATCGCAAGAAGAGAAAGAGGTCCATGGGGCTTGGCACAAGAAAAATGATGAGGCTATGAAAATAGTCTTGTCGTCTGTGTCAGATGGAATACAGTATATGATTAGTCATATGGTGACTTCATCCAGCATGATAGAGACTCTCGAGTCTTTCTTAGTTGATGAAGTGGTGCCGAAAGCCGAACCAGTTGCAGAGTTTATTCAAGCTGTGAATAAAGCAACAGGAGTTACTCTGACGTCGGAAGACGTTAGAAAGTTGGTTCAAAATGCTAGGGGAGCAACGAAGGTGCCTCTCGGTGTAAAAGGGAAACCGAAGTTCAAGGGCAAGTGTTTCATTTGCGGCGAGAAAGGACACTGGAAGGCTGACTGCCCTCTAAAGAAGACGAATTCTGGTACGTCATTCACATATGTAACTGAAACATGCTTAGCTGCAAGTTCTACCCAGACTTGGGTAGTAGATACGGGAGCAACTGATCATGTATGTTACTCCTTGCAAGGGTTTCTATAGACAAGGGAGTTGAGTGATGACGAGATTACCATCTCCATGGGCGATGCATCGAGAGTTGCAGCTGTCGCAGTTGGAGACATTCATTTATCTTTTGATAGTATTGTTTTGGTTTTGAGAGACGTTTTGTATGTGCCTACTTTTAAGCGAAACTTGATTCTGTTTCGAAACTATTTATTTACGGATATTCAGTTGTTTTTGATAGAGGCATTTCTATCATGAAAGACAATGAAGTTATAGTTTCTGGCACATTGTCCCGGTCTCTCTATACCATTACTTGTCCTATGAATGGTTCTTCTTCTTATAATGTTTCCTCATCATTGAATACTAAAAAGAGGAAGAATCCGTCTCAAACGAACCAAACTCTATTATGGCACTTACGATTGGGTCACATCAACCAAAAGAGGATTCAAAGGTTGATAAAAGAAGGTGTTTTGGATTTCCAAATAGAACCTTTATCGACGTGTGAATCGTGTTTGGAAGGAAAGATGGTGACCAGACCTTTCAAGTCCATAGGATATCGAGCTCTAGAGCTCTTAGAGTTGGTTCATTCTGACTTGTGTGGACCGATGTCCGTTCAAGCTCGAGGAGGTTACGAGTATTTCGTCACATTTATCGATGACTACTCGAGATACAGTTTCATCTACCTACTCCACAAGAAAACCGAGTGCTTTGATAAATTCAAGGAATTCAAAGCGGAAGTGGAGAAGAGGACGGGTAAAAGTATCAAGTCACTTCGCTCTGATAGAGGTGGCGAGTACCTCGGAACTGAGTTTCGAACCTTCTTGTCAAAAAATGGGATTTCATCTCAGTTAACTACGCCCGGTACTCCCCAACAGAACGGTGTAGCTGAGAGACGGAATCGTACTCTTTTAGACACAGTGAGATCGATGATGAGCTATGCATCCTTGCCAATTTCGTTATGGGGATATGCCTTGGAAACAGCAGGTTATCTCCTCAATCTAGTACCTACAAAGTCGACAGTTAAAACTCCTTCCGAATTATGGACAGGGCGTAAGCCCAGCTTGGGTCATATTCGGGTTTCGGGATGTCCAGCACACGTGCTGACAAAGGAGGCCGACAAATTGAGGTCTAAGACTGAGGTTAGGCTGTTTGTAGGATATCCAAAGGGAACGAAAGGAGGTTATTTCTATAGTCCCCAGGATCAGAAGGTCATTGTGAGCACTAATGCCCGATTCCTTGAGGAGGACATTATTAGTAACCATCGGTCAAGGAGTGAAATAATGCTCGATGAGTTGCGAGCATCAGCAGCAGCCAGTATTCCAGAACAGCTGAGAGTACAAGAGGTTATACCACAAACTGCACCCTTATCCGATACTGTATCTCCACCATCGCTTCGTCGCAGTGGGAGGGTTGTTCGTCAACCAGACCGTTTCATGTTCGTGGGAGAATCCACTGAACTACTCTCAGGTATCGAACATGATGAGATCGACCCCTGGACTTACAAGGAAGCGATGGAGGACGAGGATGCAGATTCCTGGAGAGTTTCTATGGATTCGGAGATAGAATCCATAGTTAACATGGACGTGTACAACCTTGCGGAGCTGCCGGATGGGGTAAAGCCCATCGGTTGCAAGTGGGTGTACAAGAGGAAAAGTGGACCTGACGGGAAGGTTTTAGCCTTCAAAGCTAGATTGGTGGCGAAAGGATTCACTCAGAGAGAGGGAATCGTCTATGATGAGACTTTTTCGCCGGTTGTCATGCTTAAGTCCGTCAGAATACTCTTGTCCATGGCGGCACATTTAGACCTAGAGGTTTGGCAAATGGACGTCAAGACTGCGTTCTTGAACGGGTACCTTGAAAAAGGTAGGGACATTTATATGCGCCAACCAGAAGGTTATGTGAGAGATGGCCAGGAGCATCTCGTTTGGAAGCTTAAGAAGTCCTTATACGGACTTAAGCAAGCGTCCAGGTCCTGGAACATTCGTTTTGATGGAGTGATAAAATCCTTTGGATTTGTCCAGTGCATAAACGAAAGTTGTGTTTACAGGCTCAGTTCGGACGGAAGCGTGGTATTCTTAGTACTGTACGTAGATGACATACTTCTCATTGGCAACAATGTGAACGTGTTATCAGGCGTAAAGGATTGGTTGTCTGAACAGTTTCAGATGAAAGACTTGGGAGAAGCAGGTTACATCCTAGGGATCAAGGTGATCAGAGATCGCCGTAAGAGGATGTTAGGCTTAAGCCAAGCTTCATATATAGATACTGTGATCGCCCGTTTCAGCATGCAGAATGCCAAGAAGGGTTTTCTTCCCTTCAGACATGGCATACCTCTATCTAAGGACATGTGTCCGAAGACACAAGAGAAGATAGAGGGCATGAAGACTATACCGTATGCTTCCGCGGTTGGGAGTCTCATGTATGAAATGTTGTGTACTAGACCAGATATCTACTATGCGGTTGGCATGGTGGCGAGATATTTGTCTAACCCTGGTCAGGGACATTGGACGGCTGTTAAGCACTTATTGAAGTATCTCAAGAGGACAAGAGATCATGTGCTTGTTTATCAGTCCAATGAGATGATCCCGATAGGGTATACGGACTCAGACTTCCAGGCTGATCGAGATGAGAGGAAATCTACCTCAGGCTATGTGTTTACCTTGGGAGGTGGAGCTGTCACTTGGAAGAGTGTGGAGTAGAAGTGCATCGCAGACTCGACCATGGAGGCCGAATATGTGGCTGCTTGTGAGGCTGCTAAAGAGGTTGTGTGGCTCATGAACTTCCTTAATGAGCTATAACTAGTTCCCAGTTTGCCCAGAGGTATCACATTATATTGTGATAATGCTGGAGCAGTTGCAAACTGCAAGGAACCTAGGGCTCACAAGGCAAGCAAACACATAGAGAGAAAGTACCATCTCGTACAAGCAATCGTCGAAAGAGGAGAAGTAGAAGTGAAGAAAATCCCTTCAGCGGATAATCTGGCGGATCCGTTCACAAAGAGCTTACCAGTCAAGGTGTTCGACAAGCATGTCAAAGGGATGGGACTGGGGCGCCTCCCACACCAGTACACTTTGAGTATAAGTGGGAGAAGGTGTGTAATAGATGCTAGATTGTAGACACTTTGCCTATTTGTCACATGATATAGTAAAAGTTTGCTTTAGTATAAGTGGGAGATTGATGGATTTGTATACTAGAAAGCAGGCCTTTTAGCTTGTATGCATGTGTTGTCCATAACCACTAACAATCTTCTATCTGATTAAGTATGAATTGTTATCTATGCATCAAACATCTATCCATTATCTCAAAGTTGTAGGCTTTATGGTGTGTTGTAGATCACAGAAGACCATAGTTGCCGGTTCCTCACGAGATATAACAGGGTATCACAGTTGAGACAGTTCTGGATATAACTGTCGGTTTAGGCTGTAGTATAGGCTGCATAAGTAGCTTGTCTTGGCTACTTGTCTATACTAGTACGTGCGTGTACTGATAGGATCACGGTGAGGTGTATTCTTCTATTCTGACCGAATGTAGAAAGAATCAAGACCTCGGTGACTTAAGATGAACCTTAACTCTAGTTGAGTCCTAAGGTTGTATAGTTGAAGTCTGCTTCTTTGATTTACCATGGGTGAGAGTTCAGAGTATCTGCAACTCAATATGCTCCGTATCTTGGGAAGCAACTACAACTAGTACGACTCTTAGTGCAACTGCAACAGAGCACCATATCCTGGTAGAACAGGTTGATCACATCCCCTGAGGAATTCATTAAGGATTATCATACCAAACCCTGCAGGTGGATTAAATTTCGGTATGATGAATAAGGAATGAATGGTACTACTCAGGAATAAAGAAGTTGAATAACACGAGCAGTCAGAAGCTCTAAGTTAATCAACGGATATGGGATATCTTAAATATGGGGGTCGCTAAGTCTAATACTAGCCCTGAACTCAACAGGGGTAAAACAGGTAATTCGGTACTATTACTCTAGTGGAATGTTTTAGTACTTATGGACTAAATTATACTCTGGGCTGAGTATGGAGAATTTAGCCATTGGGAGGCCTCGGTTTTACCAGCTAGTAGATCCCTGATCTGGCCCAAAAAGCTCAATAGGCCACAGTATAAGGATTACGTGGGCCACCACACAGTTGGGCACAGTATGGGGCACCAACTCTGCTAATGGACGGTTTGTCCATCTGTTGCAGGCCTGGCCTGCAACTTAAGCCCAAGTCTCACTTGGTCTCCTCTATATATACCCCCTCAAGGTCTTGTTTAGACCTAACAGTCAGAATAATCGAGTGCACTTAAATATTCTGAACAAGAAAGGGAGGCTAGGGTTAAAGAGAGAGAGACGCGCGGCCGGCTTCTAGCAGTGCGGTGGGGATCCCATTTTCCGTGGCTGATTCCGAAGTTCGTTGTCCATCCAACGTCAGAATCGAGCAGGGATACAGATCAAAAGATCTATTCGCGAGTTCTCTGCTTCTTCAGGTAATCGATCTAAAACCCCTATGATTCCGCACTTAATTCATAGGAGCATGATAGGTTTATGTCGATAGTTAGATATCCGAAATAGATCCTCGGGCGAACCGATCTTCACCGATCAGATATGGTTCCTTCACCTTGCAGTATGCTTCAATGGTTGAGTTTAGAAACTCTGTGCCTTTGTCTGAGCGAATGGTGGCAATCGCTTGGTTCTTCTCCACAGCAAGACGTTTGAGCAATTGAGGTAGCTTGGACAGTGTCTCCTTCTTGCTAAATAGGAATACAACCCAAGTGTAGTGAGAGAAGTCGTCGACTACAACGAGAGTGTACTTCCTTCCATTGACGCTTATGTCACGACCCGGCGCCGCTAAGACTAGCCAGGCGAGGTCGCGACTCAAGAAAAAGGGAAACGAAATGAAATAAACGAACGACCTGGGGTGAAACGATGCGAAAACATAGCATTTGGAATACATTGAAGTTCTCCATCATTCGTCGAGAATGAATGGAAGAAAGAACTATTCATCAACGGAAGCGATCTACATGATATAGGCGAAAGAGCCTTAGATTAAGTCGAACTCTCCATCATTCGTCGAGAATGAATGGAGGGAAGATGTTATCATACGATAGGAAGTACAACGTGAAATACGCGGAAGCACTATTTCAAAAGAAATCATTGACTACGATAGGGCCAATACATTGCAACGATACACTAAGCGGAAGTGAGTCTATCTACATGATAATCATTTGTGGAAGAACGTGAGATGCATGTATGGAGACATGCACCACCAAGAGGCTTCGACACTCTAATACTCGACAAAGCTCCTTTGGCAACTTCACTTCACCTGTTCAACCTGCACGTGGGAAATGCGTACAGGGCTGAGTACTTTGAAGTACTCAGTGGGCTCATGCCAAAACATTTTAAATAAAAAAAGAAAAGACGCTTGCAAGCTAAATACTGGTAATCTATCATATATGAGCTGTGGTGTACCCGGAGAGGTTGGCCACCCTCCCGGATACCTGACCGCGCCAACCCGCGTTAGCTAACGGTAAACTGAGTGCACTAACCCATCGAGGAGCGACCCCGATAGGCCCGAATCGTTCTGATAAACTGAGACAAGCCTTTCCCGGGTAGATTTCATACAAAATAAAAACAAAACATTTTATGGCATGACAATTCTTGAAGAAAAGAACTAAAGCATAAGGAAACATTCTAGTTTTCTGAAAGCCCACCTCGATAGCTTTCCTTTCCTGGTCATAATTTATATAACTCTGAGCGTCGCCTTAGTCTCGGCCTTTTCCTTCGCCTAACCTCGTTCAAAGAACGTAAAATGAGAACTGGAAATGAAATCGATAATCTTATCGATCTATGCGAAGGTTGTCTTTTATCGAGGTTATATTCTCTTTTACTGATAGCGCTATCATGAGTATTCTTTTAATCGACGGTTTCTCAATTCTCTTTTGAAATCGATCACTTCGATCGATTCTTGTGTCTTACAGTCTTTTTATCCTCGACAGAAATCGCAGGATATTCGATTAAGCCACTAATAAGGCTTAGTGATTTCATTAAGGATATAAGTGGTCTACACTTATAAGATAAATATTACTGGGCTAGTTTTTCTTATTAAATCTAATGTTAATAGTTATTCGAGGCCCAATAGAATTATTAGGGGTTTAAGCCCAATTACTTAGGCTCGGAAAATTATTAATCGAGCTCGGAAAGTTGTCACGTGTGACCCTCGTCTTTTGCTTGAAATACCGACCCAACGAAATATTTATTGGCCCAACTGCTGAATAAATCCGGCCCATCTGTTCTGTAACTTCGGCCCATCTTGAATAATAATTCTCGGCCCACTGAATAATTAGTTTTCAGCCCAATAATTCTCGGCCCAATGAGGAAAAGTCCGGCCCATCAGCTGGCTCGGCCCGAGCCCAGTCTGGCCCGGACCCGGCCCGGTCCCGGCCCGGTTCCTTTAGTGGCAAAACACCCCCTTCTCTCTCTCAAATCGCGATTTCTCCTCCTCCCCTTTCTCTCGTGAAATCCTCTCTCGGCAGTCATCGCCGCCGCGTCGTCCGTCTTCCCGCCGGCGTACATCGACCGGCGGCCTCCTCCTCTGCCGTCGGTCCTCATCTCCCCCCTCTCTCTCTCAATTTCCCGATTTCCGATTTCCCCGGCCAAGGGGAGCCCTAATTCTGAAATTGGAGGGCTTGGTGATTCGCCGGCTTCCGGCGCCTCGGCGCCGGCCTTGCCTTGCTAACACGGTGCGCCGGCCGTGTTTCCTTTTTCGCCTATGGCTCCCTTCGTCCGGAACGCTGCTGCTTCCTCCGTCGCGTGCCGCCGCCATTGATGCCGTGGGTGGTATTGCTCGCCGCTCCGGCCGCGGCTCTGCCTTCTTCCCCCATCGACGCGGCCCGGTTCGTCCGTGCGCCTCAGTGCCCTAGCCCCCGTGGCTAGGGCGTTGCTCCCATCGGCCACTACTGTTCTCCATCTCTCTCTCTCTCTCTCTCTGTGCGTTCTGCCTTCCGGCTCCGGCGGTGGTGCCGTCGCCGGTGTCTCCTCCTCTTCTTCTTCGCTTCTATCCTTTCTCACCCTTCCTCTCTGTTTGCAGGTCCCATTGCGGCGAACTCCGGGCCGCAACGGTGCTGCAGCTGCCGGGTGGAGCCGTAGTCGGCTGGGTAGCTCTCCCTGTGGTGAACGGAGACGTTGGGGTCTCCCGGTTCCGTCCCCGACCCTTCTCGGCTTCTCCGCCTTCTCCGGCAGTCTCTACGCGCCTTCGGCAGGGCCGACGAGGTACAACTCTCGAGCTCTCTCTTTCGTTTTATGCTTGGTTTATTATGGTTTATGAGGTTGGGTTGAGCAGTGAGTGAAGATATGTTGTTGATGAATTCAAATCTGATTTTTAAGCTTCCCTACACATGCAACTACTTAATCGAGTCTTCTATGTGTTCATGCTTGATCTAAGGCCTTAATTATGTTATTCATGCTTCGTGTGGTGTCTAGAGCTTTAGATCGATCATTGCACGTTGTTTTCAGTGTTTTTGAGGGAGGGTGTAAACATGCTTAAGGCTTGCTAGTGCTAGAGGGGGTTGTGAAGAAGCCTTACTTGTGTGTAGAGATCGAAATAGAGTGGTTGGGGTTGGTTTTGGTGGCTGTCTCCTTGCCTTTGTTGCTCCGTTTGCTCCCTTTTTCCCTCGTTGTTTCCTTGCTCCTCCGATGGTACTTGAAACCTAAGGTGTAGGTTAATTTCTAAGCATCAAGGCCTTGATAATCATGCTAGGGAAGGTGGGGTTCTTTACCTACCGTTTGTGAGTTCAAGAACGTGTTCTAAGCTTCCGGTTAGAGGTTGTCCTCCCTCGATCTTGCTCCAAATGCCTTCTTCTCCCTTCGTTCTTCACTCTTAGAGATAGGGATGTGATCCTTAGTTAATGTATATGCATGTTGGGTTCTTGAAGGGGAAGTGAGAGGGGTTACCGTAGGAGATTCGGTGCTTGGAAGGGGCTGCCGGAGACTGTTTTCCGGCTACCTTCTTGGCTGGAAATCGGCTGCTTCTCCTCACTCTCTAAGTTCTCTCTATTTGCTTTCTTGTGTGTTTACTTGAGTGAATGAATGAAGACTAATGATGTTTCTTGGTTTGTTTTGTTGTAGGGGAAGAGGCTCTTGCTTGGGAAGAGATGTTCATGATTACAAAGGAGGGAAAGAGAGTGCCATGGATTGGGCAATTGAAGAGTGTGTTGCAGGATTTGAGTGTGGGAGGAGACAAAGAGGGAGTGGGCGGCTGCATGCTTGGTGTTTTTGTGATTTCCCATGTATAAATAATGATGAGGTTGTATAATGTTAAGTTAATCCCCTCCTAATGGTGATTGGAGGGTGTTAGTGGTTCCTTAATGATGTTTAGCAGGGGTGAATGGGACTTAAACTCCCAGATTTATGCTGGGAAGAACACGCGTAGGCGAAATCTGCAATTTTCCTCCTCCTCCTTTCTTTTTTTTTTTTTTTATTTATTAATGCATAAATCTACATATACATATTGTGGGCTTAAGAGTGGGCATTGGGCCTCTTGAAATTATTGGGTATTTTCAAACGAATGTGGCCTCTCTCTCTCTTATGGGCCGATTAAATAAAGATCCAACTAATAATCGTGAAGTGGGCCTCGATCACTAAGTGGGCCTCGGCCTTTGAATATAATTAATCGATTCGTTTTATCGGACCTTTCTAAAATAATTCGACTTTTGTTTGGCACTAATAATATTACTAAATTTAACACTACTAATAATCGTTGTAATAATACTAATAATACAAAATTAATGCCGAAAGTTTTTATTAATCACTAATAAAAATTGCGGCCATTACAGCTTACTGGAGTGACTGATCCAAACAAGTCCATATGCAGTAGCTCTAGCACTCGCTTGGAAGATACTTCTTCAAGACTGGCAAAGTGCTTCTTCGTCTGCTTCCCTCGTTGGCATGGTGAGCATGGATGATCTTTGATAAAGACCTCATTAGGTATGCCTTGCACCAAGCCTTTCCGAGCTAAGCGATTGATCGTCTTGAAGTTGAGATGGTTCAAGCGTCGGTGCCATAGCCATCCAATTTCAGTAGCACTCCTAGCGACTAAGCACGTCTCCTCTTTGCAGCTATCCCATTGCGCAATGTAGACATTCCTTTGTCTAACTCCAGTGAGTGCAATCTGGGATATCAGCTTGTTCTTCATAATGCACTTGTTGGAGATGAACTCCACCTTGTATCCTTTATCATAGAATTGTAAGATGGATAACAAGTTGTGCTTCAGTCCTTCCACGTAGGAAACTTCTTCGATTCTGAGCTTTCCTATCTTCAGTACGCCGTACCCTATGGTGCTTCCTTTAGAGTTGTCACCAAAGGTTACATGTGGACCCTTCTTCTCAGTGTAATCTTGAAGTAGAGCTTTTATGCCAGTCATATGCCTCGAACATCCACTGTCCAAGTACCAAATAGGTTGACCTTCGCTTGGCATGGGGTCCATGGCGCTCACCTACAATTAGACAAGTTTTGGTACCCAAATCAGTTTGGGTCCTTGCAGGTTAGTCCATTTCGGTACCCACACTTGCTTCACCCTCTTTTGAGATTTAGCTTGTGCTTTGGGTTTCTCGACTTTTTGAAATTGTGACTTCTGCTTAGATGCAGCTTCACATGTGCAACAGTGTGTGCATGAAGGGTAGCGACTCGCTTGAGACACACCTAAGCTCTTACCTTTTTGCTTATATCCTGAAGCGACTCGCTTCGGACTAGTTTTGGGTTTAGAGACTGAATTAGAGTTTCTGTTCTTTGCAAGCGACTCGCTTGGTCTCTTTGAAGCGGTCAAACTAGGGTTTTGACCCTGACTCGCTTGAGAAACCTTTGAAGTTTGAAGCGACCTCTTGGGTGCTTCAAATACTTCCCCCTCAACATGAGTACGGTTGGACCATCTCCAATCCGGCTCATGTGACACATAGACATTACTTCTCTTTTTGAAAGGAAGATCCTTTGTCTCTCGTGTCTTGGTTTGAGACTTAGAAGCTTCAACAGTTTTCCCTTTACCCTTTGATTGGTAAGTTTTAGCATTGTGAGTGCTAGGGACTGTTGAACTTTGCTTACCCTTAGATTCTGCCCTTGAAGATATAGACATCTTCATTGGCTTTCTCTTAAGGTTCTCAACCACTTTGTCTTTGTCCTTGTTGGTGGTCACTTTGGAGGCAGTAGGCACATCCAAAGGAACTGATGGTGTTTTGTTAGAAGCACCAACAAAGACTGTGGGCTTGGAAGGTCCACCCTCATATCCAAGTCCTCCCTTTCTACCAAAAGGTAGAAGCGAGCTCTCTAGTGTCTATCTAGCGAATGAGGCTTTGTTCAAGTTGGCCACTAGATTGGATTGGGTTTCATACCTTCCCTCCAAGCTTTTATGTCTAGCAAAGAGATCCTCGAACTTACTAGTCATAACCCTAAGATTATTCTTGACATCATCAAGTTATGTGGCTAACTTTCAATTCTCCTTCTCGCTATTAGACATAGCTTGTTTCAACACTTCGTGGTCGCTTAACAGTTTGTAGTGTTTGTTAAGCAACTCACTCCATGTCGAGGAATGAACTTCCTCTTGGTGAGTGTGTGCTGGTATAAGTAAACTAGTTGAAGGATGGAAGAATACCTCCCCAGTATCTTCATCGGTGAGCGCCATCAATCCAAGATCCTCTCCCTCGCTGGAGTTGGGATCAGTGAATGCATCCGAGTCGCTTGAGACTTCTTCATTTAAAGCGACTGGTGCCTCGCTAGCGACTAGCGCTCTCCGGGATCCTTCTCTCTTTGCCTTCAGTTCATCACGCTCCTTGGAACTGAGTTTTGGGCAGTCAGATTTGTAGTGGCCCATCTTGTGGCAGTGGTAGCACTCCACATCCATCATGTCTCTGGGGATCGGTTTTGACGATTCTTCTCTCTTTCCTTTTCCATCACGAGCATCAGTGCTCCTTCCCTTGTACTGTTTGTAAAACCTTTTGTATTTTCCCACGCGTGAATTCATTTTGTTGAAGTTCTTAGATAGAAACGCTACGTGTTCTTCCAGCTTTTCTCTTGACATCTTAGCGATTGTCTGGTCGCTTGGCCCTTCTGTGGCTTTGAAAGCGACCCCTTTCGATGGTGTAGGAGCTTCATCTTCATCGTAAAGACTCATTCGATTGAGATCGAACTCGTGAGCCTTGAGCTCGGAGAACAGGATCTCCGGCGTGAGTTTTGACAAGTCCTTCGTTGCCAGATACAGCTCATTCATGGTCTGCCACTTTCGTGTGAGAGCTCGAACGATCTTGAGGTTTACCTCCTTGTCTGTGAGTTCCTTCCCGAGTGAATTGAGAGTGGCAATGATGTTGGTGACTCTTAGTTCGAAGGCGTCGATGGACTCTCCTGACTTCATTATAAGGCTTTCAAACTCCCACATTTGTACGGCAAGTTTGTTTTCCTTAATCTTGTCCGTTCCTTGAGAAATGAGGGCTAGGGTTTCCCACATTTCTTTCGCCGTTGCGCACTTCCTGATTCTTGGCAGATAGGCGTCTGACACAGTGCTCTGCATTGTGTGGCGTGCGATTTTGTCGAGGTTGGCGATTTTGAAGTCATTGGAGTTGTACTCGTCCTTGTCCTTCTCTACGTATTCTTGCCTGACGTGGGCTGCACGGCCTTCAGCAGCTGGATCATTCACAGAAATGGCTTTTCTGATCTCGATCGGTCCTTCCTCAATGACCTCCCACATTCTGTCGTGGATGGAACTGAGGAAACTCTCGACTCGAAAGCTCCATGTCTCGTACCCTTCTATAGAGAACTGCGGAAGATTCAATGCATTGTATGTAGACATAGCAAACTATCAGCAGTAATGCAATATGCGTGAGTGAGGGTTTTATGCACTTAGGAAAACTGGATCCGGTTCAGTGAGACAACGTGAAGCGAGAGGGAACTCGCTTCCGATATGCAAAGCAGTGGCTCGAAAGAACCGCTGCTCTGATACCACTTGTTGGTCCCGATTTGTTAGAGGAAAAACACGTAGAGGGGGGGGGGTGAATACGTGTTTTGAAGTTTTTCAACTTCTTTTCCAATAACTCAGAGTTTTAAGTAAAGTGCTCGCTTGAAAACTAAGACCTAGCCAAAGGCTGGATCTACAGTACAAGCTAGTCTCTTGACCTAAGCAAATGCTTGATCAAGAGTGAGACTTTACTCAAGATGCGAAAATTCGGTGAGCTATTCTTTCCTAAGTATTTGAAAATACAGTTTAGGTTTGTTAAGTATGCTTGTGCAATGATAAACCAAAACAGTAAACAAATAAAGAGTTTAGGGTAGAGATACGACACAGCGATTTAGAGTGGTTCGGTGATGAAACACCTACGTCCACTTGTTGCACTAGGCAACTAGTTCTCTTCACTTAAGAACTTTGAAGATTACGGGTTCTTCAAAAACATATGTCAAGATCGAGCTTCACTTGCTTGGATCTGACGACGACTGGGTGATTACGGGTTCACAACACAAAACCTAAACTGGACTTGAAGCTTCACTCGCTTCAGTCCGACGACAGGGAGATTACGGGTTCTCCTTACAACCTAAGCTTCGATTGAGCTTCACACAATCGAGGACTGTGTAAGCTTGGATCTAGACTCTATGATCGAGGCTTCTACTATCGAGGAAAGTAGAGCCTTGGATCGAAAACAACCTCTCGACGAACACAAAACCTAACAACAGAACTTAGGGTTAGGGTTTTTGGTTTCTCGATAGACACACTAATGAAGAGCTCTTTACAGTAAGTGCAAAGATGGCTAGACCTCTTCTCTAAGCTTGGATATGGAATGGGCTTAGAATTCTAAGTGTGAAGGTTGCGAAGACGAGTTCCGATGGAAATGGAACTCGGAGAACACTTGGAAACAAAGACTCGAAAGTATGTTGAAAGGTGGGAGTATTTGTTTGTAGTAGGCGCTGAATGCTCAAGTAGTGTTCTACTTCTCTTTGTCTTCAACCTTCACTATTTATAGGCGGAGGGTTGGCCGAGATCCGTTGCTTGGTAGGTGGCTTTGTCCCTCCTCCTCTCGACAGTACTTGCACAGGCTGGCTGCTTTTCAGACGCGCAGATTTGGCACTTTGCCGAAAATGGCTAAGTTCCAAGTGTAACAGTAACTGGAGCGATCCAGGACTGTTGCGGCGCCCTTGTCGGCCTGGCAGTCAACTCCGCTGCTCCTCTCTTCATTCGACACGTGGAGATCTTGCAATTAATGTGGAGATCTTCAGTTTGACTGTAGTTCAAAATCGGAGCGGGAATTGTGATGTCGCAATCTGTTAGGTAGGAGCTCGCTTCGCTTTAAAATTGGAGCGTCCGCTTCAAATGAGTCGCTTCGGGTCATACTTGAAGCGTCTACTTTGGAAATAAAATTTTCGAGTATAGCTTAAGTAAATTTTGACCCACTTTTAACTTTCGCTGTAGCGCTCGCTTCGCTTCGCTATTCCTCGGCACGCTTCGCTTCGGTTCGCTAGACTTGATTCGCTTGGAAAACTCACTCAAGCGAGTGGCCTTCACTTGAATTTCCTGCAACCTAAAATCTAAGCGACTAAAGCAAAATAAAGAGTCATCCTAACAGTATAGGCTTAGTGATAGGGTGCATTTTTACCCTATCATCTAAGTGTTATATTATCGTTTTCTTGTCGTATTTTGATAGTTTAGCTCATGATTTATATTGTTTATGTTATTTCGAGCTAGATTACGCTTTTGGGTTGTTTTGAGTGTTTTTAGGGCTTTTGAGTCGAGAAAACCCAAGATAAGACAAGAGGCGATGAAACCAAGGAAGAGATGAAGTATTGATCCCAAGTTCTGACTTTTCACGATTTTGTAAAAGAGTTATTCTGGAAAAGTGGAAGCATAATATTGAAGAGGAGTTCGATAGGAGCATGTAGGCGAAAACGGAGGTCAATTCGGAGTTCGGATGAGGAAGATATGACCGAAATAAGAAAGTTGCGCAGAACCCTCTCGACCCACCTCTCGATCGAGAGAGGTGTCGAGAGGTGCCTCCTGTTTTCCAGACGGTTCTTCTAAAAGGCAATTTTTGACTTTTTCTTGGTTTCCTTGTACAATTAGGTATTGGATGTAAACTTCTACCCTATAAATACCTCTAAACCTATCATTGTAAAGCCAACAACATAGAGCCAACATTAGTCCTACATTCTTTAGATTAGTTTTTATTCTTTTCTCCATACTTTTATACTTTAGATCTAGATTTATTTTAGGTATGAAGACCATTGAAGATTGAAGATTTATTCAAGATTCAAGAGTTTTTCTATCCCTTTCTCTTTTACTTTATGTTTTTACTTATGCTTAATCTTCCTTCTACCTTTCTTTTAATTATGTCTAGCTAAATTCCTTAGTTGATTTTAGGGATTGAATGTCTAATTGAATTTATGTAAGTGTTCTTGTGTACAATTAGCCTTCCAATCTAGATGCATGTTTTCATGGTGCTTATTCTCATGCATGATTACTTGATCACTAATTGTGTATGCATAGTTATGTTCATATGCCTTGATTAGGATATTGCATAATAGATCTCATGAATACATGATATGATAGTTTGATTTGTCTTAATTGATAATTGAATTATTATATGTTCATATATAATTGATTTGGTGTCTTAGTTGAACCTAGTTGATTATATCCTTGATACTTGTTCTATTTTGCACTTGATTTTGATTCTTACAATTCGAAAGAATATTAGGATCTTGTTAGGTGACAACTTGCATTGCTTTAATTAGGGTGTATGTTATTTTTGCATGTATCACATTTAGATTGGATTAAATTGGTTACTTGTACTCATTAATTGCTTGCATATATTTGATTGGGTAGGCTTCCCTAGAATCAACACTTTTCCTTAATTGTTTACTTTCCTTATTTATTTAATTGCTTGTGTCCTAATTTGTTTTATTTGGCTAGCTATTTCCTTGTTTATTTATTTCCTTATATGTTTAATTGAGTCTTTTATTTATTTGCCTAGTTATAAATACCACAATCTCAATTTCTTATTTGCCTAGACATCAGTTTAATTCTAGAGTAGAGGTATTGTGTGTGGTTTCGGTATATCAATCCATGTGGATACGATACTCGTACTTCTTTATACTATACCTATTTTGTGTGGTAGAAAATAGTGCGATCAAATTTTGGCGCCGTTGCCGGGGATTGATTAGATTTCACATACATACTTTGAAATAGAATTAATAGGTGATTTAGGCGCTTTAATTTTCTGTTTTCGGTTTATTGATCTAACGGTTTCCTTTTCTCCTCTCTTTGATTTTAGGTAGTGCATGACCACAAGGTCTAAAGGGATAAATCCTATTCCGTTGGACTTGGAGTTAGAGCGCTCTCTAAGGGCGTTGCGGCGAGGAAAGGAGGCAAGTAAGATCGATACACCACTCTCTTCACCACCCGATTCACCAAGGAGTTTCGATTCAATGGGGGATCAAGTGAGGAAGACTTTGAACGACCGCTACAAGCCGGTCGTTGATCAATTTCAGCAAGGAGGATGGGGGGCTACCGAAGCAAACAACTACGAGTTCAAGACGTCCCTCATCAACATGGTGCAAAACAATCAATATGGAGGATCACCGGCGGAGGATCCGAACGCACACTTGAAGCAATTTCTGGACATATGTGCTACATACAAGGCCAATGGAGTGTCTTCGGATTACCTCAAGCTCAGCCTCTACGTGTGGTCTCTCAAGGACGATGCTCGGGAGTGGTTAGATGGATTGGACAAGACGGAGGTCACTACTTGGGCTGACATGTGCACCAAGTTTCTCAACAAGTTCTTCCCACCTTCGAGGGCTCAAAAGCTTATCAATGAGATCATACAGTTTCAACAATTCGAGGATGAGCACTTCTACGAGGCATGGGGGAGATTCAAGAAGCTACTACGAGCATGCCCAAATCATGGAATTAGCAAGGAGGATCAAATCACGAACTTCTATCGTGGTTTGAACAAGATGTGTAGGAAGGAGCTCGACTACGCTTCGAAAGGCGGATTTTTGAACAACGAGTATGACGTGGCCATGGAGATTATTGAGCTGACCGTGAATTCAAGCTATGAGGAGGCTGTTGACCGTCGCATTGGAAGAAGGAGAGTTGCCAACATTGGAATCGATGCTTATGAAGACTTGATGGAGAAGTACACAAAAACAGCAAAGGAGTTGGATAACATCAAGAAAGGAGTGCTTCGGTGCGATGCTATAGTTGATGAACAAGCACCCCAACCCGAAGGAGAAGATGCCAATTTCATGCAACAAGGTGGCAAGTGGCAACAAAATCAAGGAAATAATTGGCAAGGAGGACAAGGAGGTTCGACTTACCAAGGAGGGTACAAGAAGCCCTACGTTCCCAACAACCGAAATCATCCGAACTTCTCCTATGTCAATCCGAACAATGCCTTGCAACCACCTACAGGCTTCCATGTTGAGAACGGAGTCATCCAAGAGCCAAAGAAGGAAATGTCTACCGACGACTTGATTCGTCAATATATGGCTCAGTCGGAGATGAGGATGACACAGTCGGAGATGAGGATGACACAACAAGATGCGAAGTTGAGGACATTGGAGCTTACTCAAAGCACCTCAACCAACAACTTGGCAAGTAGCATCAATGCGTTGACCAAGCAAATGCAAATGTTGGAGACACAAATAAGTCAAATAGCCAACGCTCAAGGAGGAGTCCATAAGCCCGGCCAATTCCCAAGCAAAACTCGAAGAACAACCATCATGTCCATGCTATTGAGCTTCGGAGTGGCACAACATACACAAATCCATCCTTGGAAACAGAGAATAAAGGAGTTGGGAGCTTCAAGAATGCGGAGCACGAAGAAATGAGGATCCAAGTGGCGAGGCGAGGACCTCTCGACACCTCTCTCGATCGAGAGGTCGATCGAGAGGTCAATACTGGAGGTCAGAATCCACCTCTCGATACCCCTATCGATCGAGAGGGGGATCGAGAGGCCCACGACGAGCTGATGCAGAATCCACCTCTCGACACCTCTCTCGATCGAGAGGTGGATCGAGAGGTCAAGAATCGAGGTCAGAAGGGACCTCTCGACACCTCTCTCGATCGAGAGGTCGGTCGAGAGGCCCAGCAGCCGCCCCAATTTCCGACTTACACTCCGAAGGCCCCTTTCCCGCAAAGATTGACCAAGCCAAAGCAAGATGAGAAGTATCAACGTTTCTTGGCGATGCTTCAAAAGGTCAACATCAACATCCCGCTTCTAGATGCACTACGAGACATGCCCAATCACATGAAGTTCATCAAGGATGCGGTATCGGGAAAGAAGAAGTGGGGGAAGTTTGAGACGATCAATTTGACGGAGGAGTGTAGCACGGTCCTACAAAAGAAGCTTCCATTAAAGCAAAAGGATCCCGGGAGGTTCACATTAGCTTGCAAGATTGGTGATCACGTCTTCCAAAATGTCCTTTGTGATCTTGGTGCTAGCATCAATTTGATGCCCCTCTCTATTTTCAACCGGCTCAAGATTGGAAAGATGAAGCCGACAACTATCTCCCTACTTATGGCGGATCGATCAGTTTCTTATCCAAGGGGGATAGTTGAGGATGTGCTCGTGCAAGTTCAGAATCTTGTGTTCCCAGCTGATTTTGTAGTGTTGGATATGCCCGAGGATGAGAATCAACCATTGATCTTAGGACGGCCATTTTTAGCCACGGGGAGAGCTTTGATCGATATTCAAGATGGAGACTTGACATTTAGAGTCAATGGAGAAGAATTGAAGATTTCCATGTATGAAGCAATGAAGAGGCCCGATGATCATCGAGAGGATGTTTTTGCTATTCAAGTTTTGAAACCACCTATACCGCCGGCACCGGATGAAGTCTTCGACAATACCATCACTAAGTTGCTACACCATTACTTGGAGATTGCCGGAGTTTGCGAGGAGATCCTCGGGTGCTTAAATCAGTTGGAAGCCATTCCACCATTAAAGTTAGCCGAATTCAAGAGATTAATTGATGGAGCCATGAGGAAACTCAAAGATGGGGGAGAAAAGAACGTTCATTTTGATCCACCTTGATAAGAGGTATCGTCAGGCTAAAGACGTAAAACGTAGCACTTGTTGGGAGGTAACCCAACTCTATCTTTAATTTTCAGTTTTCGTTTATTTGTTTTCGTTTTTGTTTGAGTCTTATCTTTTATTAAGCTTTTTATCCAAGAATTTTCGAAGCTTGTGAGTTGTAGGTTTTCTCAACAAGGTTTCGACTAGGAGGAGAAGATCGATAGTAAGCTAGCTTCGGTGAAAAGTACGCTCGTTAACTTATCCACTCCTTCTTAAACTTATTCCTTCATCATGATTCGAAATAAGTTTGGGGGAGGGAGAAGTGTGGCTTTGTTAACTCGTTTACATGGGTTCTTGGATTGTAGCTTAATTTTTGGATATTTTATTAGTAGTTATTATTTTTGTTGAGTCTTAGGTATTTAAGTTGAGTCAAATAAGCATGTGATGATAGTATTGTGAATTTGGCCGATGATAGAAAATTTTTGTTGATTTTTGGAGAAAATTCATGATCTTTATTATGCATGGAACCTTGGCGAAGCGACGCAATTATTTTGATGAATTTGAATTGTGTTATGATGTCGGGAACTAGTTAGTTTGAACCCGTGAGATTTGAGCTTTTTGTGCATATTTATGCCTATTCTTTGATTGAGTGATCATGCATTCTTCATTGTTTCTAGAACTTGCGTTATTTCTCCATCAAGACCTTAGTATATTTATGAACTAGGAGATGATCTTAGGCCATATTTCTTTAGCCACATGATTCCTATACACTAACCTTGTTCATAATCCTTTGTTTACCCCTTTTGAGCCTTTATTAGCCGTTCTTTGTAAAACCGGATGATAGGAGGTTTGGATGGTTATGGGTATCATTAGTATTTGTGGTTGGTGGTATGGAAGGAGTTAAATAGAAAATTTTGATGTGGTGTGAAAGGAGAAAATTTTAGATGCTTGTTTAAGTATAGTTAGCTATCCCTATAAGCTTAGAAAAAAAAAAAGAAAAAAAAAATATAGAGCCCTTGTTCATTATTAGAAAGAACATTTATTAGTTGAGCTCTAGGAAAAGAAGAGAGAAAAGAAAGAAAAAAATATATATATAAGCATAAGGGGATAGTTAGCTTTGATTTGTATAGTTGGTATTGTTTGCATCTTTGATATGTTGTTGTATTGTAGTTGGTGTATTGGATGGTAGAAGATGGAGTAAAAATCCGTACTTTGGTTGGAGTTGAAAAGAGGTTGATGATTTAGAGCATTTTGAGTCACTTAGCCTATACATTCCCTACCTTAACCAATGTCCCTACATTACAAGCTTTATAAAGACCTTTTTTATCTTAGTTTGTGAATATTACATTAGGTGGAGATGTTAAGATTAGGGGCAAGCCTATGGTAAACATGTTGCATTGCATTGATATTGAGTGAACCCTTATGATGTGCATTATCTTATACATCTTTTCTTTGAGAGAGTTGAGTGTTCACTTATACACATATAATTTCACATGTTTGAGAGTGTTCTTTGATTGAATAGCATGATTTGGATTTATTGAATAGGTTGTGTTATTGATGCTAAGGTTGTATGCATAGTTTTGATCATGATCATGAGCTTGTTTTTGAAAAAAGTTTTGAGGCCTACATAGTTCACAATGCTTGAGTCTATTGTTTATTTCGTTTTTGTTATTGTTCGGGACGAACAATGTTTAAGTTTGGGGGATTTTGATAGGGTGCATTTTTACCCTATCATCTAAGTGTTATATTATCGTTTTCTTGTCGTATTTTGATAGTTTAGCTCATGATTTATATTGTTTATGTTATTTCGAGCTAGATTACGCTTTTGGGTTGTTTTGAGTGTTTTTAGGGCTTTTGAGTCGAGAAAACCCAAGATAAGACAAGAGGCGATGAAACCAAGGAAGAGATGAAGTATTGATCCCAAGTTCTGACTTTTCACGATTTTGTAAAAGAGTTATTCTGGAAAAGTGGAAGCATAATATTGAAGAGGAGTTCGATAGGAGCATGTAGGCGAAAACGGAGGTCAATTCGGAGTTCGGATGAGGAAGATATGACCGAAATAAGAAAGTTGCGCAGAACCCTCTCGACCCTCTCGACCCACCTCTCGATCGAGAGAGGTGTCGAGAGGTTCCTCCTGTTTTCCAGACGGTTCTTCTAAAAGGCAATTTTTGACTTTTTCTTGGTTTCCTTGTACAATTAGGTATTGGATGTAAACTTCTACCCTATAAATACCTCTAAACCTATCATTGTAAAGCCAACAACATAGAGCCAACATTAGTCCTACATTCTTTAGATTAGTTTTTATTCTTTTCTCCATACTTTTATACTTTAGATCTAGATTTATTTTATATATGAAGACCATTGAAGATTGAAGATTTATTCAAGATTCAAGAGTTTTTCTATCCCTTTCTCTTTTACTTTATGTTTTTACTTATGCTTAATCTTCCTTCTACCTTTCTTTTAATTATGTCTAGCTAAATTCCTTAGTTGATTTTAGGGATTGAATGCCTAATTGAATTTATGTAAGTGTTCTTGTGTACAATTAGCCTTCCAATCTAGATGCATGTTTTCATGGTGCTTATTCTCATGCATGATTACTTGATCACTAATTGTGTATGCATAGTTATGTTCATATGCCTTGATTAGGATATTGCATAATAGATCTCATGAATACATGATATGATAGTTTGATTTGTCTTAATTGATAATTGAATTATTATATGTTCATATATAATTGATTTGGTGTCTTAGTTGAACCTAGTTGATTATATCCTTGATACTTGTTCTATTTTGCACTTGATTTTGATTCTTACAATTCGAAAGAATATTAGGATCTTGTTAGGTGACAACTTGCATTGCTTTAATTAGGGTGTATGTTATTTTTGCATGTATCACATTTAGATTGGATTAAATTGGTTACTTGTACTCATTAATTGCTTGCATATATTTGATTGGGTAGGCTTCCCTAGAATCAATACTTTTCCTTAATTGTTTACTTTCCTTATTTATTTAATTGCTTGTGTCCTAATTTGTTTTATTTGGCTAGCTATTTCCTTGTTTATTTATTTTCTTATATGTTTAATTGAGTCTTTTATTTATTTGCCTAGTTATAAATACCACAATCTCAATTTCTTATTTGCCTAGACATCAGTTTAATTCTAGAGTAGAGGTATTGTGTGTGGTTTCGGTATATCAATCCCTGTGGATACGATACTCGTACTTCTTTATACTATACATATTTTGTGTGGTAGAAAATAGTGCGATCACTTAGAAAATTCTAACCTGTTTCTACATCAATTAGGGTCGCTTGGGAATAGGATACTTAGGGGTTTTCGGATCAAATCAAAACATATTCATTTTTCAAGTGTCTCACTTGAGTTCCCTCTTAACAAGTTATATCCTTAACAATTCCCAACACTTTGTATTTATCAATATCAATAATGATTGCCTAAACTATTTAAGTCTATAATAATACTTATTTTAAATACGAAATTGGATTGAACGACATAAAATTGCTATCCACACATAACTTCTACATTTACCCACACATACAAATTTCCATGTCATTTTCATATCAGCATCCATGTCATCTTTATAAAATGCCACATCAGCATCCATGTCATTTCCACGTCATCATTATAAAATCATAAAAATTAATTATCCACACATAAAACATACATTTAATGACATTTATATGTGTGGGTAAAAATCGGTGTTTTATCCACACATACATACAAGTGTGGCTAAAAGTTTTTACCTACAAAATTTTAACCACACATATCATAAATGTCAACATTTGTGAATAAAAATATATAACCACACATAAGTCAATTATTAGCCACGTTTGCATGTGTGGCTAAAAACCTCTTTTCTTGTAGTGGCGGACCAGAAGGGGACAAACGACGGAGTTGCCAAGCCTCGCTTCCCATTTCCGGAGTTGATCTAAATGCTCCCTCTCGACGTCCAAGAGGTAAGAAAAAATGTAGCATTTGCAAGAGCGAGGAGCATACTAGGCCCGATGTCCGTACGATACCGATGCTTAGTTATATTTTTATTTTTATTTTAAACAAATTGACGTTTTTGGATGTTATTGAGTGTTATTGGATGTTTAAGAATGTTATTGGATGTAAATTTATTAGATTGTGTTTGAGTTGATCATTTGGTGAAAATTTGATGTTTTGTGTGAAAAAAATGGAAAACCTTCGGCTAAGTACACGACATTATTGTTGATTTTAACGTGAATACACGGTTCATTTACATTATTAATCGTGTAAAATCAAAATAAGAAAAGTCAAAATTGATGTTGACTTTACACGATTCATTTTGGTTTTTAACCATGTATATTGGAAATAACCGTGTAAGGTCAACAAAGTCAAAATTAGATAAAAGTCAATATCCTCTACACGATTGTTGACTTTCCACGATTTAAATTGAAAAATGCCGTGTACCATTTTCGTGAAAAGTCAAAATTAAGCCAAAATTGATGATTAATTATTAAAAATCTCGTATTTGATTTGATTTTTTCGTGTATCTCGAGTCCCTTAAGTCATACAAACATGTAATGACGTAAGTTATGTCATAATACTTCCGAAATTAAGGATATCTTATGTAATTATGAAGTATAGAGTGAGTGTCACTTATATTGTCTAAGATTACGTTTGATCTCGAACTAACTTACGAACGTAATGTTCTTACAAACGTATATCTTACTTAACGTGATCGAATCATAAGATTGCACAATGTATGATAGCAACAGTGATTCCATCTCAAATAAGCCACACGGAATTCAACTTAATTTATTGATCATTACATATAATTCAATTAAGATATTGTATGAAAGTATGGTTTCTTCTATTCTCCTTTGAGAATTGGAGGATTTTTGGTTGGGTGGATTTAAAGAAAAGGAAGGATTTTTTGTCTACCTTATTTACTTTACTTCTTTTTTCTTATATCAAAAATGCAACCAAAATGCAATTATCTCCACTGAAAAATCAGGGTGGGGTGTCTCGACTACACGATTAGGTTATACGGTAGGGGTTCTTGACTACACGGTTGTCTTGCTCAAACAACCGTGTAGTCAGCCGAAGGTTTGACAAAAAATGGGCAAAAAATGGCACTCCCCACCTATTTTTCAATCATTCGATACACATTAACAAAATCAAGTTAATGAAATCAAATTTACATAAACCACTAACAAAACATTATCCATTAACATAACAATTCGAATTCAACAAACAATTAAAACAATTCGAATTCCAAGGATCAATTAAATCAATTCGAAATCAACAAACAATTTAAATCAATTCGAATTCATTAACCACGACGAGGGCGAGAGCGTCCTAACAACTTGAATATCCTACGGGCTACAGTCTCTCGGTATTTGGCCAATACTTGTGTCCTGTCTCCGGCGTACTCCTTCTTCCCGAGGATCTTGTCCAAATACATACATGCGTATGGGCTGCAACTCACGTGATCGACTTGGACAAATTGGTGCTGCATTGGTACGAACGCGAGTTGCATGAACTCTGTGCCGTGCTTTGTAAGATCCGGGTGCACCGTCTTGAAGTATTCGGGCTTCTTGGCCAAAATCCTCGAGAAAAGTCGGGTCAATGGCAATAATGGGACGATGCGTTGTTGTCGGAGAGGTAAGTCAATGTTATTCTCGTACTTCCAGAAGAGCGAGTCGAACACCTCAACTCTCCAGTATGGAACATTAATTCGGCATACGATCCAATGATCGGAGGAGAGATGACACACAACGACAAACTAAACAAAAGAAATATGAAACAATTTAAGAATTAAATGCGATATGAAAAATACGAATTAAATATGTTGTTAGAATTACTTACGTATTCGCCGGTTATCCACGGCCGGTACGTGTGAACCCCTTCCAAGGCCTGGATGAATTCCTCGGGAATTTGCCACCTCGTGTAATCCAACCTCATGTTCTTCAGTCCCATGGTTTCGTCAGTATCACCATGGAAGGACTTGTATTGCGCCAAGATTTTTTCCTTTATTACAACAAAAAATAAAGAATAATTTTCAGTCATAATATCAAAACAAGAAAATGAATAAAAAGAATTGCAAAAATAACTTACGTAAAAGTCGAGGGGCATAACAATGGGATTCTCATAAGTAACACCGGGACCGAGATGGAACCCTTGATGGAGTCTGTTTCTCCAGTACACCACGTACAAGTCAATAACATGAATTCATTCAACATTTTTAGTATTAGTACAATAATTAGAGCAAAAGAAAAGCTTGAAACGCAAAATTATACTAAAATTACCTCGGACGTGAAGCATTGTGTCATGTCCTCGATCATGTCGAAGAGTTGTCACTTTAGGCAATACGTACTCCCGGCCATGAGAAGTGTCCCTACACTTCAGCTTCTCCACGGTCTTCATCATCTCGCGCTTCGCCTTCGACTGCCTTTTCTCGGCCGACAGATTGGTTTGTCCGTGGCGCTTTGAGGGAACAAAGGTCACACCCATCGGCTCGATGTTGTCGAGAGAAAGGACTCCAAAGTCCATCATATCGTATTCATCCGGCTCCAGTGTCGGATGAATCTCGAGCTACAACGAAAAATAAAACAAGAAGTGTTAGCAAGTTGCATAATTTATTTACTAAAAATAGTGAAATAAATTAAACAAGACAAAAAAATAATGCATCAATTACCTGATGATCGTCGAGGAAACGAGTGAAGTTGAGAGGAGAGGAGGACGTGGCCCATCTCCTGAGGCGGGGGGACAGTGTCTCACGATCCCGTCGACTGCATGCTCGCCCTAGTTGGGGGATCGCCTCGTAGGCCCAAATGTTCAGGGCCCAGACCGGCCCATACAGGTGATAGGCACCCCGCAGGTTCGTTATGAGGCTGGGGTCCCTCTTCATCACATGCAGCTGGTAGTGGAGGATCTGGAACGACCACGCTCCCCAGGGAAATGAATTTCACTGCTCCTCGTACTCCACTAAGTACCATGCCAAGTCTTGGATCGTCGGGTTGTCGTGTCCGGCCAACATTAGATAGTACATGAGCAGGTTGGCCGCCCTCAGATACTGCTCAGATGTGCCCAAGTCCCGGAGCTCGTCGTTAAAATCATCCTTCAGCTGATTTATCTTGATCGAAGCGCCCCCGTACTTCGTGTGGAAGAGGCTCCTTTTAGGAGGCGTGTGCCGTCCATGAGGGTTGAATGCTGACTCCCCGAAAGCCAGCCCCGTCACGATGGCGTACTCTTACCTCGAGAAGCGTATATCCCGGCCGACGTGAAACCACCTCTCGATCTCGGGAATCGAGTCATCCTCGAGCTCTCGGGCTAGAAGCTCGTGGAGGGCGTTGTTCGCACTCCCACTCCTCCGAATTTCGAGGAGGTATCGAAACGGCCCTTGCTCGAATCGTTCGAGAAAGGGATCCCCGTCTACACGACGCAACACCCTCGGGATCGAGTGGATCACGTCGTCCTGTATTTAGAGGTTTATTTGCCCTTTAAACCATTGCATACGGCCCCTCATCCATTGAAACCTAGGCTGCAAATCGAGAAGAAACAAAAAGAATCAATTTTATTTTTTTTCCAAATTTCATGCATAAGTTTCGGCAGAGTACACGACAGAATTGTGATTTCCGTCGTGTACTATACTATTAAAATTCCAATTTTGTCTTACAGTCAAAATCGTTGACTTTACACGAAAATTCAAATTTTGATTCGTGTATTTCACGCCTAAAATCAGAAATTAATTGTGTATAGTCAAAGTCAAAATTCAATTTCAAGCAATTAAAGTCAAAATACACAACAAATTCCACAATTTAGTCGTGATACACACGATCGAAAGTCAAAATTGAATCGATCGTGTAAAGTCAACAATTTCAAAAGTCAAAATTGTTGACTTTACACGATTGAATTCCACTTTCAATCGTGTGCTACACGATTCAACTATGCCTATTGCCGTGTATGTATGAACTCAGAAAAATTTCAAAAAAATTTAGATTTGACGTAAACCATAGCATGCTTCTTGCTTATTAACAATGTGCTCGAAACCATAAATGTTTCATGCTGTACATTCGAAAACCATAAAATCTGAAAATAACTAACTTTCCGGCGGTGGAGGGTCGGGGGCATTCCCGGGGTTGCTCCTCCGGCTGCTGCGGCCGACTACGGGAGGCGGCCCGTCGGCGTTGGGGGGCTCGGTTTGAGGGCCCTGCTTCGTTTTGGTTTGACATATCGGCGACGGCGACGATGACGGCGACGGCGACGGCGACGATGACGGCGACGGCGACGGTATATTTTTTTTCAAGGGGGTAAATATTTTGGCAATACACGATGTAATTTTCGTGAGAAACGGTTCAGAGATAGAGATAGGGAAAGGTGGTAGATGGAAATTTAATTTTGGATTAAATTCGGGTGGGCCCACAAGCAAATATTTTTCAATTTTGTTTTTTTTAATTGTTTTTATTTTATTATATAAGTGGGTCCCAAAAGTAAGGGTATTTGTGACATTTCAATAAAAAATGGGTAAGTTATACTTGTTATAAAAGTGGGTATTTTTTTATATATTCTCTCAACTTTTACAATAATGTTATCTGGCTATAATGTGGTCGGACACACAACGACATGTTTCATATATATGTAATTTTAAAAATAGTAAATGATAAATATAATTTATTACTTTTATATTTTTATTTAAAAATATTTTTCCCCAAAAATGATATATTTTTCTCTCTTTTTTTTAAGATAAAAAGGTAACAAATGCTTTAAAATAGTAAAAATAATCAAATAATTAAAGGGTTAATTTTAAAAAATACGTAAAAAAAAATGGAGTATCGCATTTTGAGGTTTTTATAATCTAAAAAAGTTTGGCATAAATGTATAAATTATTTGATACTAAAAAAAATAAAAATGTTAAATTATGGTCGGCCACATTATGACCGAATAGCATCACCCCAACTTTTATTCTCATAGGTTATAAATTTTCTAGTGCTTCTGCCAAAGTTATATAATTAAACCAAACTACTCCAATCTTAATAAATCTTGATCAACCAAAACAAATAATTAAATAAATATCAATAATAAGTGACTATGAATTTCTAAAGGACTTTAAGAAAAAAACTTATAAATAGCAAACAATTAGGTCTTACAATCTATATCTCATCCCATATTTCACTTTACGAAGTTTTAGTTCCAATTTATAGATTCAAATAAATGATACTTACCTCATTACCACTCATGATATATAGTTAATGAGGAATGATATGTTAGTCACCTTATGGTGGACACCTTGGTGGACACCTTCGTTTTTGACATTGTTTTATTCGATTTTTTAAATTGTTATATATTCTAAAACCTTATAAATTAATATTGAAATCACTAAATCCAAAACGATTATAAATATCAAAGCTCGATTTATTTTATTATACACTTTTTGAACTTATAAGGAAAAACGAAAAAATCGAGCATTGATATTTATATTTTTTTTTTTTTAGATTTAATGATTTTAATATCAATTTATAAGGTAATAGAATATAATTGAAAAAATCGAACAAAATTATGTCGAAACGAAAAAACGACAAAGGTGACCATGAAAGGTGTTCACCATAAGGTGACTAGGACATCATTTTTCTATAGTCAGAATCGCTGGGATGTATACGTCGATGGAGCATCGGGAAAAATAGGAAGTGGGGCAGGAATTCTCTTTGTCAGTCCGGATAAATGCGAGATCAAACATTCACTCCGCTTCGCCTTCCCCACCACAAACAATGAGGTTGAGTATGAATCGTTATTGGCAGGACTTCGCAACCCCAAAGAGCTCGGCATTCAAGCAGTGCGCGTTCACAGCGACTCTCAAGTCGTCGTCAACCACATGTTAGGGACATATGAAGCCAGAGGGGATAGAATGCAACGGTACCTTGATAAAGCTAAGCAGCTACAACAAGGTTTCCTTCACTTCGAAATCATTCGCATTCCCAGGCACCAGAACGCGCGCGCTGACGCTTTGAGCAAGCTCGCCTCTGCTTCAGCGAACTCACCAGTGGAGGAGATTCGAGTCCGCAGTATAGATGGAAGAGAGGTGAACACAGTCACAGACACCGACCCGAACTGGATGACACCAATTCAGGCCTACTTGGAAAAGGGCGAATTACCGGCAGATAAAGCCAAAGCCCGAAGGATATTGAGCAATTCAGTGAGCTATATGTTTCAACAAGGTATTCTTTAAAAAAAAAAAAGTTTATTAAGCTGTCAACAGTTGGTGTCTTCTCTCTCTGTTTCTCGAGTATCACTGACTGCAAAGGATTTCTACACCAATAATTTTGCTATACAGTAATATTAATCTTGTTTTGTTGTGTTTGGGCCGGCCTTCAATTTCTGGCTGCTCCTTTTGTTGTAATATGTCGTTTGGCCCATATTTTGTACTCTACTCTATTTTGATTTTTGTGCAACTTCATTAAAAAAAACAAATTCCATACTTAGACCCACACGTGATCCTCTTAACACACTGCGGGAATGGAGATTATACAAACGTTTGTAATACAAACGTTCGATCATGGCCGTTTGTTTGTTTTTTATATCATTGTTTCTTTAATTTTAATACCTTTAAAGGGTCATGATTGAGCATTTGTATTACAAGCATTTGCATCATCTCCTTTGGCCACACTGCCTATTTGCAATTTCTGTAAAAATCCTCCTCCTCCTCCTCCTCCTCCACCCCTTTGAAAGTGTTAACGTTCTATTTTGAGCAGTTCCCTTCAAAGTGTTCTCATTTTCGTTTTGGAAATTAAAAAAAGTGTGGAACGCGCCGTTTTTCCACACTTTACATTTTCTTATTAATTAATATTTTGCCGAATTGAAATTTAAATGAGATTTGAGCTTAAGAAAATACTCAAGGTGCTTCTCCACTTTGTCCACCGAAATTGAAGTATAGTTTGATCACTTTTTGATGTATTTTCTTGAGAAATCGGTTAACACATAAGTTGGAAAACATGCCACATTTTAAGAGCGTAAGAAAATACCACATATGTCTCACTTCAGTTGTCTTGCTTTCCTAATCGAGTTGTCTCACAAGAATTGTTTTGTTTCTTAAAATAAAAAGAATTAACTCTTACATTATAATGTAGATCAAAGTGAGACGGAGAGAATAATAAAAAATGTATCTCTCTCTCTAAATTTGTTGCCATGTTATTTCGACTCAAGTTGTAATAATTGATGCATGCATATAATGTAGTATTTTGCTTCACTTTACAGCTCCATCTCTGCCCTACATTCCACTACCCTCTCTTTTTAATTTACATTCAATTTTCAGAATTGTTTTTTTGAACATCAAAAGCATTAAACTTATTGCTTTTACCTTTCTCAGAACATCGATCGCATTTCAATGCATACCCATTATCCCCCCAATTTAAATAATATATTCACGCAGTCTCAATAATACTATACACTATAATCAACTAGTAAAGTAATTTGGACATTATAATTATTCATAAGTAGATGGGCTTTGACTTCTGGTAAAAGTTTTACTTTTACTTAAAAGGATCGTGCATTATTTGAAAGTATAACATAAAAAAATGTGATGTTAGCTCCCATAATCTTTAGTCCATTAAACAATTTTTATATACCAACCTCGTTCCACTCCATTTGACCTATACAGTGAATAGATATGAGATGTGAAATAATAGAGCAAGCTAGCCAAATGAAGTGAAATCGAGGGAGTATTGAAATGTTAGATGAAGTGAGTAGTGAAATCTACTTGGTTGTTGGCCCATGAATGCTAAAAGTAATATGAAATGAAGTAGGGATTAATCCAAAATACCATTCGATGTCGGTACAATTGGACAAAACCGGTATATTCACTAGATTTTCTTTTGTTTTCTTTGTTCGAAGCCATCGATATTCAAAGGGTAAAACCATTTCGCAAGAGGTTGGGTGAGGCCGGTCGGATGATCGAACTAAAAGGTTGTAATTTTAGCGAAGAAAAGAAGTAATGGTGTACAATTTGTAAAAATGATGCATATTTCGAACAGAAATGATCATGTTCGTAATAGTTGTGAGAAAGTTGGCAATGCCAATCTTTAAAAATCACAATTATCATATAGAGAAATGATAATTTCGAAAGTGGCAATTATCGTGAAAAATAATACTAACAATATTTCACCGACTTAAAAAAATGGCAATTTTCGAATCTGATTGTATGGAGAGAGTCGAGGGACATGACACTCAACATTGTATCTCAAACCATTTTTACCCTACTATGTTGTGGATATAAGCAATGTTAACCAGTGTAATGGATATCTACAAACAGAGGAATGCTCTCCTACACACTGTGGACATTCTTAGTGTGCCCACGGATGACGACGTAACATACTATATATGAAATAATTAAAATTTATACCTTAACCTATAACTAAAAAAGGAAACCCTAGAGCTACCACATCAATGGTGGACACATTAATTAGAATGTACACGGTGGGTAAGGAAGTGTTTCTCTCTACAAACATTGTATTTAGAGCTGCCATTTGGAAAAATCCGTCCGGCCCGAGTTCATCGGGCTTTGGTTAAAGTTTGGATTAACTTGATTAAGACCAAACCTGAAATCTACAGAGTTGTGAAATTTTATGGCCTAAACCCCATCTAAAACTAATCCACCGAACTTTTAAGGAATTTCTTGCGAGCTAGGTCGGATATAAAATCCTATAGTCAAACCGAGTTGCCTAAAAACCTAAAATCTTGTCGGACCTAACTATACATTAGCGGCAAATCCTTGCTCGAAGTCGGATCGGACCAACTTTGTCACCTCTAATTAATTATATCTGGATTTTTTATATTATCTTACACAATTCATAATTTTTTTCGTTTTAGAAAGGGATCGAAAAGAAAATGATTGAAAATGCAACTAAACACTAAGAAATGGAATCCAAACCCTAAAAACATCGATTAAACACATGCAAGGGGTAAAAACATTGAGGATGGTGGATATTTCACTTTGTTATTTCTATAAAAACTATAGTAAATTAGATCGATGATTTATTGCGCCAATCATGCATTGGAAACAAACAAAAACAGTAGTAGTGTGCTAATTAACTATGCATGTATCAAATCATTTAATCAAATCTTAGCATGTAGACAAAATAATAATGTGAAAAGTTAGTGGAGAAATAGTTAAAAAGGGTTTGAATTATTTGATGGTTAATGGTGGTGAAAGAATGGGTCCAAAAGAAAGAGAATTTGGTATATATGTTTGTTACAACATTAATTAATGGATTCTCAGATATTGTCTTTCATTTTCCCACACATAAAGCTTTTGTCCTTTTTGGTTAATTAGACAATACAATTATTCCATATCAATATAAGTATTGTAGTAATATTTTTTAAATCATATCTTAGCTTCTTTTCTTAAAACATAAATTAAAAGATCGTGTCATGACTGATTCACATTCGGGTTACCACAAAACTTAACCCCTTGTAGTTAGGTTAACACACACATATTAGTTTAATTTTACTTTTTAAGCTTTAACAACAAAATTTTAAATTTTGCGCCACTGGCACTTTAAATTCGAGACATTTGACCCCAAAACTTAACCATTTACCGCTAGGCCAAAACACGCGCACACATCTTAGTTTAATTTGTTGTCTATGGATGATTATATGTTACTTCCTCCGTCACGCTTCAATTGACTTATTTCATTTCAGCACGAGATTATAGGCACGGTACTAAAAGTGAAAAGTAAGGGGTCCACATTGAAAAGTAAATGTTAATTGTTTTCATTTTAAGAAACAAGTCAATTGAATTAATTGAAGTGGGACAAAGTAATTACATATATAGTTTACATAATCGATCTGCAATTGGTCGGTAATAATATTTCCTTACCATTTACTTTTTCCTTTTACTCGTTTTTAAGAAGAATCAATATGGTTATCCATTTCCTATATTTGGTGATTTCGACGGTCTAGGTGGACATTATGTCACTGATAAACTACATTAAGAGTAGATTTTATGACAATTAATTAGCAATTTTAAAAATTGTTAATAGCTTTGCATTAAGCTACATTTGGTTTGAGAGTAGATATGGAAGGTAGGTTTGTTGTTGTAGCAAGTTGAGAGGAACCATATCCATGCAAAGCAAAGAGGTTGCCCTAATCAAGAGGGCAACTATTCCCATTTCCTGCAAACTTTTGACGCATTTATTTCCAAAACCAAACACCAGAATTCCTACTTCCATTTAATTTCTGAGACTGAATTCAATTCAATTCAATTCAATTCAATTCAATTACCCCTAAATTTAAATTTAATGATTAGATAAATTTACTAAAAGTCGACTAGGCAAAAGTGTGAAGCATCCATCAATCAACCCTTCAACTTTATTGTAAAATTATAATCCAATGGTTGCTGCTTTGACAAGTCATCACCTCTCTCGCCTTGTCATATCATATCACGTCCCTGAGAGAGAGAGAGAGACCATTCATAACCTAAATTTCTTGTAGATCACTATATTAGTATTATCATTGTTGTCCAACCATATATGGTGACTTGAAAATCTCAAATAATCCCAATTTTGTTCTTATTAATTGAGCTGTCAAATTCAAAATTACACTTTTCCAGCACTTTTTTGCATGAGTTGGGGGATAATTTGAATGTTAATGGTTCCATCAAAGTAAGGAATTACTCCCTCCGTCCTTAAATAAGTGTCCCGAGCCGTCAAAAATTTTGTCCCTAAATAAGTGTCCTATCACATTTTTCCAAGCAAAAATTACACAAAACTACCAAAACTACCCTTTCTTGAAAATCTAAAAGTGGGATAAAGACAAAAATAAATAAATAAATAATCAAGGATTTTAAGGGCATAAGTGTCAATTTACCCTTCTCCTTGGTTTGCACAAAATGGAGGCTCGGGACACTTATTTAAGGACGGAGGGAGTACATAGTTGTACCTATTATTAAAATATGAAGAAAAAGGCACTAAAAAAACAAAAAGAGGGAGAAAAAGCATTCAAAATAATCCCTATACCCCATATATTAGTGTGTAGAGAGAAACGATGCATGTTTAAAGAAAAATGATAGGTAAAGACAGTGTTCTAAAAGTCTCCGCCTAGATCCGTCTAGACCTCGCCTAGGGCACTAGGCGGCACCCCACCGACCCGACTGATGCTAGTCCCCGCCTAAGCACTTATATAACGTCATCCAAAGTCAATCTATTTAAAGTTTAATTTGTCTTTATAAATATTTATAACTTGGTTGTTTCTATACGTGATTGGCTAGACGAGTTTCGTGTTAAGTTAGATTATAAATATCGATTTCAATACCTATTGACATTATGTTGAAAGTCTGTATATTTTGTTGTATACTATGAAATTTATTGAATTAGACTAGACCACTACTTATCATATCTATGTTTTTATCATGAACATAGTAATAAAATTATGAACAATATATGTTAATATGATTTCTAAAGGATGATATGTTGTAAAAATAATAGAAATTAATAAGTAATATTATTTTCTAATCCACTTAGTCTCCCGCCTAGGCACCTAGGCGATAGCCCCCCTCTACCACCTGACTAGCACCTAGCGAATTTTAGAACATTGGGTAAATTTGAATAAAAGCACTTCGTAGATAGTAGTTTGTAAGGGTCTCAACCCAGGATTAGTAAGAAAAGTATTTTTTTAAATTAAAGGTAAGAAATCGTTTTGCTGAGAATATTTTCATTTTAGTCCATTACATTAATACGAGAAACCTAATAAACGGCAAATATTCACGCTAATAGGGATAGGTGGCGGAGGACTAACGTTTTACTTAGGTATATTTTGAAATTAATTACTCGTTGTATTTGGAAAATAATAGTAGTACTATAAGATCATTAACAAAAATTTTAAAAAATAAAAAGGTAAGGAATGGCTGTAGCACGTGCTCAACACACGTGTGGCGAAACGGCCCTAATATTAGTACGTGTGCGATTCTCTCATCATAGGTCAATTAGTGCAATTTGAAAATAAAAATAAAATTTGTTTAATGAATAATTATGTTGTTATAATGTCGCTTTCTAATTAGTTAAGCACCGATCAAACAACATAATTAATCTCGTGCTCGTGCCATGTAGTACTCCCTCTGTTTATTTATGTGGCATGTTTGTCAATTTGAATTATTTTTCTTTATTTGGTCTGTTTTCTTTTTGGGTCTAACAAATATCACTTTTATCTTTAACATTATATTTATCTTTAATTCATATTACATTTTAACTTTATATTTCTTAAATATCGTGTCGAAAGTAACATGTCGCGTCAAAAAAAAACAAAAGGGAGTAACATATTTTAGTGGAGTAATTATATTTATTAATTTAATTTAAGCATATAAGAATGTAATGTAGCACGACAAATAGGTTAATAATGTACCATGAAAGTGGTTGTCACTCTTTGTTACGTCTTGGTTGTAGGCCCCACTTCTTACACTCTAATTCTTTTTCTGTTTTACTTTTTCCAAACTAGCCAAATTTCATGATCCAACAATATATTCCAATGTCTAATATTATTGGCCCCTATTCAACAAAATAGGGATATTTTGGTCTTTACAACTTTGTTAAATAATTGGCACTTGCTTTTTTGAAATGATAATTACCACTAAAGCTAAAAATTAAAAGGGTAATTAGCATTCATAAAATGTTAAAATCAATTTTAAATAATATCCACGATTGATTTGATAGTGTCACGTTATTAGTATTTTTAAAGTAAATTTTACATAATTTACTACTACCTCCATCCCGTTCAAGTTGGGACGTTTCTAAATGACACAAGAGCCAAGGAAAATGGGATAAAAGGGTGATGTGATGGAGATGTGATGGTAAATTAGAGTTTAATTTAATTTAAAGTATTAGTACTACTCACATCCATTTTTAATTAAAATTAATTTAGGCTAATTAAGTGTGATGTAGATGGTGATGTGATGTTAAATTATTTCCTTTTATGGAAACAAGTCTAATAAATGAGAAGTCCCGAAATAGAATACGTCCCAACTTGAACGGGATGGAGGTAGTAGTAACTTCTACTTAAGTGTACACCGATGGACAATAGGTCATTCCTCGGTGATTAAATTAAAATCTATAATCTAGCATGCTATTGATAATCTTGTTGCAATGTTTCATACTCCTTTAGTCACCCCGTGTTAAAATTTACGCAATTTTCTCACATCAACTTGAGAAAGGATTTAGACTTTACATATAGATTGAATGACCTTTCCCTCTAGCCTTTGAGGTGTGAATTGATTCAATTCTAATATAGTATCAGAGTCGGATCAAGAACGATTGTTGTGAGTGTGTTAAGGTCACATAATTCTAATACGCTTACAAGTGTTCCAGAGTTTGCCAAAAGTTTTCTACCTAAATACATATTTATTGTGAATTCGAAAGTAAAGAATTGAATTCTATCGAATTACCATATTTGCCCATGTCTGGTATTTCAATTTTTTTTTTTTAATATAATTATGTACGTAATTAATAGAGATAAAGAAAATAGAACTACTCACTTCCTTGTTAAATAGGGAAAAGAGTATTTTGATTTTAAACGTTGCGATATGGTCAAATTTGGTTTTATATGGAAGTGGATGGAATAATACTTTAAAGATTTGCTTACCTCCTCCTACAACATTTTTGATTTGGTTTTCATATATATACACTTTTTTCTAATTTCTAGTTTCAACAGAAATAAAGAAAACGGTAAGTTATACCTTAATCGTTCCTTTTTCCCTCTTTAGTAAGAGAATGGAATGATTATTAAATTACAGTGCTAAGTGGATTAATTAAATGTAAAATATGTAAAAATTAGTAAATGCAAATCACTAACAAGAAATAGATAATTTAGTCACCTTCTCCAAATGAGTACAAACTTAAATACTTGGTGTCAAAGACATTTCATCATTTTATATAATACTCCCTCCGTTTTTTTTTATAAGTCATTTTTAGCTCAAGCACACGAATTAATAAAACTTAATGACTATTCTTTATTGTTCATTTTTTTCCTCATAAATCGCATTTTTCATGTTAAAATAGATGAAATTATTTTGGAAGAAGAGATAAACATTAATTGTGATAAATGAAGATAATGAAAACAAAAGAAAAAGTGAAGAATAGTTAGTTGAAAATTGAAAATCTTATCATGAAATATGAAAACGACTTATAAAAAAAAATAAAGACAAAAAGCTAAAACGACTTATAAAAAAACGGAGGGAGTATAAGTGACATTTATTAGAGTGTTAATTAATTGCTAAAATAAAAAAAAAAAATTAAATTGAAGTCGGTAATAGAGCGACCTAAAATTGCAATATCGATTGTTCCAAAAAAGAAGTGGCATTCATAATATAAAAACAAAAGGGATAGGATAACGTTATCTAATTGTTGAGATATAATTAATGTTCCAAAGTAAAAAATAAAAAGTGTGCTTAATTCCTTTTAAATTTGGAACCCCTGTCCATTATAATAGTTTCCTCTTTAGTACACTCCTTCCATCGTATCCCAATCGTATACGTGTATATATATCTTATACATTATATATATTTAAGAAATGCTTAAGAGGAGCATGAGGAATTTTTAAGTGTATGTGATCATGTACATTTTATTTTTGTAACTGATTAATTTTTAGTATATAATTATTTATAATATTTGAGTGAATAAATGCTTAACATGTATACTAACTGAATATAATGCCTAATTATTGCAAAAAAAAAGGAGTCATCTAAATTGGAACGACCAAAAACAAAGAAAAATTAATCACCTGGTATGAGACGGACGGAGTAGACAACACAGCCTTATATTATCTACCACATGGCAAATACAGTTTCCAGAATACTGTAAAATGCAATTTGAAAGAAAAGGGAATTTGAGAGAGACATGAAATTAAATTCAAAAGGCAAGACCGTATATTGTATAATTGTATCCCCAATTTCCAACTCATTTATATATTTATTTATTTATTTATTTATTTATTTAATGGTACTAGTGTACTCCCTCCGTCCTTAAATAAGTGTCCCGAGCCGCCAAAATTTTTGTCCCATAATAAGTGTCCTATCACATATTTCAATGTAAAATTTTGGCTAAACTACCAATTTTACCCCTATTATCATTACACTTTTTTCACTTTTTCAATTTTCAATGTAATAATTAGGGGTTAATATGGTAAATTTATACAATTAATTCCTTGGTTATTACACTTTGGCGGCTCGGGACACTTATTTAAGGACGGAGAGAGTATTATACACATGGACCCCACTCTCTTGGTAATAGAAAGCTACTGCACAACACTCCATACAGTCAGAGTCAGTCCACTATTCAAGGCCCCCCTCCCATTTTTTTCCTCATTTTCAATTCAAAACCCAACCCCAATTCCCACTTCTAATTTAATTAAAATAAAATAAAATAGAAAGCTCAACAACATCAAGAAACATTGATCTAATTTATACTAGTAGTAAAATTCTTCATACAGCATCAACAAAAGTGCCCCCTCATTGCAGCTGTACTGTACACATACTCCCAAACCAATAACAATAATACTACTAAACAAACACTTCCAAAGTTAGACTAAATTTAACACCCAAAACCCCCCCCCCCCAAAAAAAAAAAAACCAATCCTAGAGAGAGAGAGAGCAACCATTAGGGAAAATCAAGATTCAAGAAACACAGCTCAAATGCTGAGAAGATCCGGGGGCGGCGGCGACTGAGGCGGCTGCTGAGCGGCTGCCGCCGGAGATTCAAAGCTCGACTCATCCTCGTCTCCGGCCTTGCCAGCTGGCGGCTTCGGCAGCTCTGTCAATATCTGGACAACCTCCCTCATGGTGGGGCGCTCCACTGCCTGCTCCTCCACGCAAAGCATGGCTACGTAGAAGACATGCATCACTTCATGGAGAGGGACTGTGGGGAGCCTTGGGTCCAGAATCTTGAGCACACCTTCCTTGTTCCCATCTGTCATTTTCCTCACCCATTGCACTATGTCCACCCCGTCTCCGAATTCCCCCACCGGCTTCCTCCCCGTCACCAGCTCTAGCAGAACGACCCCGAAGCTGTATACATCGCTCTTCTCGTCGACCTTGAGTGTGTACGCGTACTCTGTGAAACGAGATCACAATGATTAATAATGATTTAAGGCACCATTATTGAGGAGCATGCTTTAAGAATGATTCTTGGACATAAAAGTGGAACAAATCCACCAACTAGACTACAACATCAATGTCTATTTCAGTCTCACTATAGGGAATTCTTAGCATGTGTTTTAGATCAAGCAAATTTCAATGTTAGATTATGGACCTAATTTCTAATGGTGGTTGGGCATCAATGGAGTGAAAGGGACTGATTCCGACAACACTGAAGACCTAGCATGTTACTTGGAAGAACATAATTCAAACATGGATTCTAACCAACTCCCACTTGTGATCTCAACAAACAAAATCCCATATTCAACATAATCGGAAAGAAGAATTCTTCGATTAAAACTTTAAATTAATGCGATTAGGCGCAAAAAGTAACTTAAATGATAATCTTGCTTACCAGGAGCAATGTACCCATAAGAACCAGCAATGGCTGACATGCACTCTGATGTCCCGGAGTCCTGCAAGAACTTGGCCAATCCGAAATCGGCCACATGAGCTTCGAAGTTGGAGTCGAGGAGGATGTTGTTCGACTTCACATCACGGTGGACGATCAATGGGGAGCAATCGTGGTGAAGGTAGCAAAGGCCTTTAGCAGACTCCACAGCGATCTTATACCGTGTATCCCAGTGCAAATGGCCTCCTTTCTTGCCGTGGATCATCTCCCCCAAGCTTCCGTTAGGCATGTACTCGTAAACTAAGAGGTTCGTCTCGTGGTTAGAGCAGAAGCCCAATAACCTAACAATGTGCCTGTGCCTGATCCTCCCAAGAGTTTGAATCTCAGCATTGAAGCCATGATCATGAGAGGATCCACGGCTCATTGCTGGCAACCGTTTCACGGCTACGAGCTCCCCACTCGGCATCGACCCTTTGTAAACAATGCCGGCGCCTCCTTTTCCGATGATGTTATCCTCCTTAAGACTGTCCAACACATCATCACAAGTGAAGTCCAGCCTCTGGAAGGCAGTGAGCTTCCACGCACGAGCTTCGCTCGCCTTCTTCAAGGACCGAGCCTTGATGATCGCAGCCACAGCAAAGACAATCGAACACACGAGCAATCCGATTACGAGCAAAAGCTTCATCGAAGGCGAGAGGGAGCTCTTCTCGTGAGGCTTTGCAACCCCACTAGCAATGCCCTCTTTGCAAGGCCCCAAGTAAGGGCCGCAGAGATTGGGATTACCCAGAAACGAAGTGTAATTGAAATAGCTAAACTGACCAGTGCCAGGAACTAAACCAGACAAATTGTTATACGAAAAATCGACTGAAGTTAAGCTCTGCATACTGGCAATGGATGAAGGAATGCTACCCACCAAATGATTCTTGGACAGATTTAAGTAGTTCAAGATCTTCATACCGGTAATCTGGACGGGGATTTCGCCGGAGAGCTGGTTCCGGCTGATGTCGACGAATGTCAGCAGCTTGCATTGGCTAATCTCCGGCGCAATGGGGCCGGTGAACTCGTTGTGGCTGAAATCCATCTTCGACAGCTGCTGCAACTTCCCTATCTCGGCTGGAATCCGGCCGGAGAATTTATTGCCGTCGAGGAGAAGCTTCTGGACTCCGACGAAACTCCCGATGCTCGGCGGCAAATCGCCGGCGAGATGGTTGTTGGAGAGGCTGATTTGGCCGAGAGTCTCCGATAAGCCGTCAGAATTTGGGAAGGCGCCGGAGAGGAGGTTATCTTGAAGCTCGACCTGAGTTAGCTTCGGCAAACTCAGTAACCCTTTCGGAATCGATCCGTTGAGATAGTTTTCGCCCATTCGAATCCGAGTTAGCGACTCGCACTGACCCAGTGACTCGGGAATCGGTCCGAAGAGGAAGTTGCCCAGAGTGATTAGCGTGTGGAGCTGGTGGCCGTTGCAGAGATTTGGGGGAAGAGTTCCGGTCAATTTGTTCGAGCTGACGTCTACCTCTTGAAGCTTTCCGTTCATCCCCAAATTCTGAGGGATTACGCCGGTGAAATTGTTCTCCCACAGCTGTAGAACCTGCAGCTCCGGCAACTCGCCGATGAAATCCGGTATCGAGCCGGTGAGCTTGTTCCTGAACAGATTTAAGAGAGTTACGTTTTTGAGCTGCTCGAACGACGGCGGAATCTCACCGGTGAACATATTGTTGGACAGATCCATGGATTTCAGGCTCTTCAAGTACCCAAGCTCCGGCGTCAAGCTACCGGAGAGTCCGTTCACTTGCAGGAAAAGAGTGTCGAGATTCTGCAGTTTCCCGATCTCCGCCGGAATCTCGCCGGTAAGCCCGCAGTTAGCAGCGTCAAACCGCACCAATTGAGACAAATTTCCAATCTCTTTCGGAAGTCCGCCGGTAAATGCGTTGTAGTACCCAATGTAGAGCTCCTTCAGTTGCGTTAGGTTTCCGATCTCCGGTGGAATCGCTCCGGTGAGTTCATTACCGGAAACAGCCAGATACTCGAGATGCGGGAACCTGCCGAACTCCGGCGGCACTTTTCCGGTGAAGAAGTTCCCCCCGAGGTGCAAATGGCGGAGATTGGCGAGCAAGTGCGCCTGGGCAGGGAACTCGCCGGTCATGTTATTGTTGTAGAGGTCGAGAACTTCGAGATTCCGGAGGCGGTAGAGCTGCGGGGGGAAGCTGAGATTGAAGATGTTGTTCGACAGGTTGAGGTAGCGGAGGTTAGGAATGTCGGAAATCTGCGGCGGCACGGGGCCGGACATGGAGTTAGCTGCGGCGGAGAAGTTCATGAGGAAGCGGAGGTGGCTGATGTCCGGCGAGAGAGTGCCGGTGAGGCCGAGGTCGGAGATATCGACGGCGATGACGTGGCGGCCGGAACGGTCGCACGTGACCCCCTTCCACGTGCAGTGGTTAGTGTTGTTGGCGTTCCACGACGCCAGCGCCGACTGGGGGTCGCCGGAGATGCCAGCCCTGATTGAGAGAAGCGCCTGGTGCTCCGTGACCCGCGGCTGCCTCGCGGCGGCGCAGAGGTGGAGGAGGAAGAAGAGTAGGAGGAAACGCATTTTGTGCAGCCTGTGTATATTTCCTTTTCTCTTTTTCTTTCCACAAGTGCAGTCCCTTTTATCCAATTTTCACTGCCAATTTTTTTTTTGTTTCTAGAGAGAGAGAGAGGAGAGAAGAGAGAGAGGGGTGGGATGAAGACTGAAGTAGTTGAGTGAAGTGAGCTAAAAAGAAGAAGGGGGTGAGGGGAAGTGTGAGTGTGTGAGAGTATATTCATATCTTTATTTATTTAATTTATTATATATTTATTTTTTTTCATTTATTTTTTTGTCCTTTTCTCTTTTGGGTATATGTGGGGAGTGTTTGGAAATTGGAGTACGCGAATCTTCAAATAGAAAAAAACCGAGTTTTTTTACTTTTTTAAACCAAACTTCGCCTTCGTTCACGGGTTAGTAAAAAATTTACTAATGTTATCTGAAAATAATAATAATAAAATAAAATAAAAATTACCACTTTCATCCTACTTAATTAATCCACCTAAAAACTAAGGAAATCATAAATCAATGAGTTTTAAAAGGTATTTTTATAATTTTATATTTTCTTTTTCTTCTTTTTTTTAAGAAATTAAACTAATAATCGGGACAGGTAAAAAAGAAAAAAATTGATTAATTAAGTAGAACGGAGAAAAAGTAACTTAGGACGAATAAGTATACGGCTTATATGCAAAAAAATACAAGTAAATAAAGTTCACTTTAGTTCTCAGCAATACTTTATTTTTTGTAACAACTTTTGTCCTTTTAGCTTTGAACACTGAATTTCATTTATTTTTTGAAAATATTACCCCCTTCTTCTGCCATAATTTTTTAGCATGATTTCATCTTTTGCCATCTTTGGACCTTTCATAAAAATTGTTTATATTTTTACTTTTTAGTACATTACCCATATTATAGTAATATTAAAATCTTTTTCCTTCAATTACAAAATATGTCTTATCTTCTATTCACAATAACAATACCAACATTTTTTAAAACTCGTCCAGAAATAAAGGGGGTGCAATTATAGTAGACTGAATTATTGTTATAAACAGTGATTTAAAAATCGGACCGAACTAACGGTTGAACCATGAATCAGTCATGGTTTCGGTTCAATTTTTTTTTTTAATATTTATCGATATTGGCCAACTCAACCGAAAAAATCGGAAACCGAAACTCATATATGTTCGACCTCTAGTCCGATTTTTAAAACATTGGTCGTGGATCGAGTTTTAATTCTTTTTGGTACCAATGACTACTGAAATGCTTTTGTACATTCGAAAATGTAAAAGTAGATGGGTGGGATGAAAAAAATGGGGTCTATCTTGAGACAAGATTTCTAAAAGGAAAAGTTGGTCGATAGAGTAGTTTGCTTTTTCACCACCCGAGCAAAGAAAGCGAAGCATGGGAATCCAATATCATTTTCCTATTTTTTCCTCCCTTTTAATCTTTCTTTACATGGAATCCAATTAAAAGCCGTGCTGCAGTATATTCCTTGTGCTTAAAATCCATACGTTTATTATCGATTCGGATCGTATATTGGAACGGCAAATGATTATCAATATTAACAATAATTAGAGATTTCCCAAAGCAAAAACATTGATTTTTTAAACATTCTTCATGTGTGACAATTATTCATCGATGCAGTAGAAGATATCACAAGAAAATGCAGTAGATGATCCAAATCGAGCTTTTATTTCGATCAATTGTGACATGAATCATAAACTCTTTGTGGTTTGGTACATGCAAAATGATTTCTAAACTGTAACAGCTACAACACTTAACTTATTTTGTATCTTCAGCCAAATTTGTTGGATGTGTTACCAAAAACTTTTCATGTGTTTAGAGGTAGTCAAAATTGATGTTTTATTTGTAAATTTGATATTACATGTGTTTTTTCACAAGTGGTTGGATTGGAACTAACTACGTTGGTTAGAATGGTTTGATCGTTGAGTTTATCAAGTAAAAATGGCTTGATGTTTTCTTTCTTCATTTTCAAATGCATACTCCATTCATATCCCTAGTTAGATAGAGATGAGCAACATACAATTAAAAACAAATTTAGTTGATGCCGGTTTCACAATGCAACCATATAAAAAGTGACAATCTTTATGAAGAAAAATGACAATGTACTAAATCGGTCGTCATAACAAATGAAAAGAGATGACAATATTGGGGGAAAGACGATAATAATGACCCGGACATGTATATAGATGACAATAATCATCAAGAAAAGTGATTTGGTTTAATCCTCATGGTTTCCCTTCCATTATCTAGACTAGATTAATACTAAAATAGAAACAAAAGATTGCTTTCTAGCCTGGAGTGATGGTTAACTAATTAATTTTAGAATGAGAAGCAGTGAAGAGCAAAGCTTATATATCATGTTTCAGGGAACTTAATAGTAATGCATAGACAAAGTTAGAAGTGTTCATAAGCGTTTTATCGTCTCTAAGCAGTTTATGCATTACTTTAAGTTTTGACCATAAATAAATATGGACCGCAAAAACTTCTATTCTAAAATAGTCTTATAGGAAGAAGTTTTCAAGAAAAACTAAGCATGAAAAGATATTTTACACATAATCACTAATCACCCTTCTGAGGAGAAACAATCAACAACTAGCTCGTCTGAGTAGGATTACACATCAAAATACGAAATAGTCATATGGGTAAGACCCGATCGGCCTAATACATAATGCATACATTTACATTATACATCTAGAATACGCCTAGACAGACATACTCCTTCCATCCCTCCCTTGATACCTCCCAAAAACCAAACAAACAGCCAACTACAAACTTACATAAAGCCCAGCGGCTGTTGAATCAAAACACCCCCCTCTTTTCCCTTCTCAGCACCAACTCCAGTAATCAACATACCCAGCACAGCATAAAACATGGCTCTCTGCTCAACTTTCGTCTGAATCTTCCGCCACGAAACAAAACGAGCCACAAATCCGTTTCTCTTTTCGCCACTTACCAACTCCAGAACCAGTTAACCATTCCCCCACAATTCGCACAATCTTATACTGACCCAGGATTCAAAACTCCAGTTCGCCTCCACCTCTCCCCGAATCAGAAACTAATTCCAAAAGCAGCATTCGATCCCATCCTCAATTATATGAAAGTTCCAAGTTTTATGCTCAAACCTCACCGCATTTCTCCAAATTAATTGCAATCAAGTATTCTTTGCTTCAAAAGTGGGACTAACAAATGAGACAAACGAAAATAGCAAATGAGACTAATAACAATGACAAAGGTAGTACATGGTTTAACCAATAATATCATAAGCAGAGAATGATCCTAAACGGGTATCGTAGATTAAAGCTGACGGATCTCATGTCCCTAATCTTGTGTTCCAATTGTGTACCCAAGTCAAAACTACTTAGTTTTGATAGTTTAAAAGATTCTTTAATTTGCATCAATTAAAAGTATCATAACAAAACTACATGAGTTTGACTTAAATATACAATTGAAATACAAATTTGCAGACAGAGAATCTCATATTAGATTTTAAAGTAAAGTCCAATCCTAATAATAATAATAATAATAATAATAATAATAATAATAATAATAATAATAATAATAATAAACCCATTTCTTCGTAAATCCTTTTATCGGCCCAAATTTTAATTCCAACTCATCCAATTTTGCAAGCAAACCCATTTCTCATTTCCTGATAAATTGATCAAACTTAATTAAATAAAAACTGAATATTGAAGATCATCTTGAACTCTTCTCAAATTTACTAAGGAAAGGGAAACTTGCAAAGAGATTAGGAAGCTTGTGGGTTTGTGTTGTTTGGGTTTTGTGGAATTGGAGAAATGCGTGTTATTTGAAGGGAATGATTGAGATTTTTAAAAAATCAAAGAGGAAATTAAATGTAGATTTTGGAGTTGTTGTGCGATGCACGGTTATGCCGAAACTAGTTTTACTTTTAGTTTCAATGAGTAGGGAAACAACTTATTACTCCCTCCGTCCCAGTTCACTTGTCCTCTTTCTTTTCGGCACGGGATTTTATGCGTAGTGTTAAATTGAAAAAGTAAGGGGTGCACATCAAAAAGTAAGGGTTAATTTTTGTCTTTTAAGGAAAGAGGACAAGTGAAGTGGGACGGATAAAATAGTATTTAGGACAAGTGAAGTGTGACGGAGGGAGTATATGATATAGTTGGAAGTCTTGATTTGTAATTGGGTTGGTAATTTGGTATCCCTTGTACCATTACATAATACTTATCTTTTCCGATAAAAAAAATAAAAAATAAAAACTAAATACTATTCATTTTGCATTTCCAAAAAATAAACATGAGTGACCTGTTAAAATGACCCGGTCCGCAGCATTTACCGGTCTGACCGGGATTTAATAAGTGCAGAGAGAATCGTACTGGCAGCGGAATGATTAGTAGAGACTGTAAAACTGGGTATACCAGCGATGATTTCGTTTGGATGCTGACGTGGAGGCCCAGGAGAAGTGGCTGTAATAATTGTTAGGGCCCGGGCCCCCCCTTTAATATTAAGCTGCATTAATTATGATTAAGCTGCTCTAATTACTTGAGTCTAATTACATGTTGTACTATGTTCTTTTATCATTTGCACCGCATTTTGTGGGGTCACACTCTTCCACCCAGTTTCATTACTATCATTTTTACCGCCCCGAGTTCGAGATCACAATAAATACATACTACTATAAATTACTGATGTTTACTTTACTTTTACTGATTGGCAGCGGAGATTGATGAAAATATCGATGGACGTATGAACGTATGTGCGCGTGTAAATTTAGTGATACTCGATTTATTTGTGATGAAAAAAAATTACAGTATATAGCCATATAGGTACATCATGTTGAATTCTTATAAAGAAATTGAAATGTGATCTACAGTGCAGATTAAATAAATGCATTATATTTACACTGAAAATGCATTTGCATAGTAATCGATGCATTACGATAGTATATACAATGCACTATGATGCAAAGTGTCATCCTATAAAATATATAGAGAGGTGGATAGATAGATTAATGTAGGGAGGTAGTATAATAACTTATGCGCATTTATAACTCAAGAAGTTAAAATATTTTAGTATTGTATAAAATTTCACTATATTTAATTTAATAATATAATTCACATGAATATGAAAATAATAGCGCCAAATATACATCAAATCATCTATAAGGGGGTGTTTGGCTAAGCTTATTTTGAGGAGCTTATAAGCACTAAGTGCTTATAAGATGCTTCAATAGCTTATAAGCTCTTGAATTTAAGATCTTATAAAATTTCAAAGTGTTTGGATAAAAGAGGTTGTAAGCTCAAAATAAATTAAAATTTAAAAAAATGATTATTTTTTTTTTTTGAAATTTATTACTCCATCCGTCTCAGTTCACTAGTCTAGTTTGCTTTATTGACTTTTCGGGCACGTGTGTCCACCGGAACTTAGTACGGGTTTTAAAATATCATTTCGAATTATTTTTTCTTTTACGGGATAGCCCGACACTCGTAGTATCTCGTGAAATAAAAAATAATTCTAAATGATATTTTAAACTCGTACTAAGTTCCGGTAGAGACACGTGCCCGAAAAGTCAATAAAGCAAACTGGACTAGTGAACTGAGACGGATGGAGTATTTTCTACAATCAAATGAAAGGGTTTATAATAGAAATATAAAAATAATACTATGAAGTTATACAATGAAATAGTCAAGTTTTGAAAAAATAAATTGGGGTGGAGGAGCTTATTTTTTGGAGTGCTTATAAGCACTTAGAGCTTATTGTGGGAGCTTATTTTGCCAAACACTTTTAGAGTACTTATAAGCTCTCAACAGCTTATAAGCAACTTAAAATAACTTATAAGCTTAGCCAAACACCCTCTAAATCATCATCATATTACAAGCGTAGCAACTAATTATGTTGAAATTGTAATTTGTAATTGGAACAAATATTAGAACGATCAAGAATTATAATTTCCCGTCATGGTTATCCTACGAGGTTTCGGGATGGGGAGAGCGGAGAGAGGGGGGAGAGCTTGGGTTCGGGTTGGTGGAGGAAGGTGAGGGAGACGGTGGAAGGAGCCGAGGGGCGTTGGTTTTGGGACAATATTGAGAGGAGGGTGGGGGAGGGAAGCGAAACAAGATTCTGGAAGGGACGGTGGGTCGGAGACTGCTCGCTTAAAGAACGTTTTCCTCGGCTTTACGATCTCTGCGAGAATCGGGAGGCGATGGTCAACGAAATGGGTAGGTGGACTAATGGGAATTGGAGTTGGGAAATCCCTTGGAGAAGGGATCTTAGGGAAAGGGATGTGGAGGGAGTGACAGAGCTCCTTGTGCTCCTACAACAGGTTTCACTTGTTGATGGAAGGAAGGACACATGGCATTGGAAAGGGGCTAGGCATGATGGGTACTCCGTGAAGAAAGCATACGAAGAGATAGAGAAAGAAAGTGGTGGATGGAGAATACAAAATGGAGAGAGACACATGTTGTTCGCCCAAATCTGGAAATCGTGGGCTCCTTTTAAAGCTATGATCATGGCATGGAGACTTATTAGGAACAAATTACCAACTATGGACAATCTTGGAAAACGCCTAAACACTCCGTTGAGCGACCAAATTTGTTGCTGCTGTCGGCAAGACGAAGAAACGGGTCAACACTTTTTCTTGGATTGTTCTAAGAGCCGGACATTTGGAATGAAGTTATTAGGTGGCGTGGTATCAGCTGGGCGGCTCCAAGGCTGGTTCAAGATCACTTCATGAGCTTCATTGAAGTTCCGGGAGGTGGTAAGTCGAAACTCTTTCTTGGTGGGTTATGGATATGTGTGGTGTGGGTTCTTTGGAAATGGAGGAATGCAGTTAAGTTTGAAAATAGGGAATGGAACTTCCGTCGTATTAACGAAGAAATTAAATGTCGTTTCTGGAGTTGGTGTTCGATTAGAGGAGTAGGGGTGGAGAGAAGTAATTTTCAAAATTGGAGTGAAAACAATTTGTGTGAGATTTGGATGAACAACTAATGTAATAGTTGGGTACTCCTTGTACCTCGGTGTTGCATTTTTATATAAATTTTTTTTTTACCCGACAAAAAAAAAGAACGATCAAGCCTCGATCGTTTTCTCTTAATTAAAACAAGGATGAGTTTTTATTATTCATTTTATAGTTGTAAAAATCGATGTAATGTTTTTAAAAAAAAAAGTTTTAAATAAAAATAAATTTAAAAAAAGCCACAATATACACTTTTATGAAATTTTATAGAAATTAAGTGGTAGTGTAGGGGTTAAGAGATTTTTAGGGATTAAGATTTAATGATTGATATATGTATTGTTAATTAGGGCGCTCTCTACTCAATAAAAATAAAATTAAAGTAACGAGGAGAGATTCCTCAATCAAGGATAGTATTTGACTTATTCCATTAAACTATCTCTTCCATTTATGCTACTAAAAAATAGTCATATACAATAATTATTTTATTAAGACCTAGATGTCAGTTTATTATTAGCTCTATGCTACTAGCCCCAACTTTGGATCATAAAAGTGATCTGAACCATTAATCACAGTGTGATTTACAGTTCAGAGTAATCGGCACATCTATATACTATATAAAAATAAAAAACAAAGGGTATATTTGTATTTTCACTTCTATTTTCAGGGGTATTTTTGTAATTTTCAATTTTGTTATTTTCCATCTATTAGCGAAAAGGCATGAAAACTTGGGTACGAAATGTACAAAAAGTAAAAAATAAAAATTAAAAATTCAAGAAAAAAGAAACGGATAAAATTTAAACTTTTTTAGCAACTTACAACAAAAATTTTAACTTTCTTCAGCGAAAAGTTGCAACTTTCACTTTCGAACGACGTGTCCGAGTGTGGAAATACTTACATATAAATGCCGTTAAATTTATGCATCAGCGAAATTTAATGCCTACTTGTAGTGGCATCCCACTGTATGCCATTTGAGATCAACAATTAAGATTTCAACAGGTAATAATTTTTTTTAATATGTTTTGCTCCACTTATACTACTATTTGTTTGTCGAATCTTATACAACTTTTTTTACTTTTAGTATTTCATGATTTTAAAATCAGAATTATCTGAGTTGCGTTTGATTCTTTTTATTTTGTCCCGTTTAAATTTTACTTTAGTAATTTCTCTGCTTAATTTGATGTGATCATCGCCTTCTTTTTCTTAGCTCGAATTCCTCGGTTAAATTAATGCAGCATTTATTCAAATCCAGGTATGTATGTAGATTCAGTTTTTCGATAATCAGTTAATTCTATTTCCCCCCTTTATCGCCTTTGATTCGATTCAATGATTTTGTTTATGCATGTTGTTTTTCTTTAGGAGAAATCTGAGGTTTCCTGTGTTTGTTTTCTTCTAAATTTACAGAATGAATTCGAATTATGGAGTTCAAATATTTATGGATAAAATTATGGTGAGTAATTGATATAGTTTATTGGTCTTTCTATTATTCTTAGTTGATCGCCATAAATGTTATATGTAGAGTAATTGTTAATACAAGTTATACTATTTAGAAATCTAACCACTAAAGAAAAATACGTATAATTTAACTTTATATATATTTAACTCTATAAAGAAAATATTTGTTGAACTAAGTTATAATTATTGAATAATAAACCGTATGTATACAGTATACACAAATCGGTCAAAGGCATCATCATCATCATCATTTTCTTCTCTGTGTCACATTTTTCCTTATTAGTACATCCAACTTATAAATTGATATTGAGATGCATATTGTCGTTATTCTATTTATTCTTCGCATTGTTTTCATTTATATTTGATTTTATTCTCATGTTTAAATATTTACTATTCCCTCCGTCTCACCCTAAGTGACTCATTGTTTATTCATATGTGAGGTACATAATAATAAATTGAGTCACTTAGGAAGAGACAGAGGGAGTAATTTTTTATGTCTTGAAAATTCATGGAATAAAATAAAAAGAGAGAAAGATTTATGGAACTCGAAATACCACCCAACGGTGAAAATCATAAGGTATGTAATGTAGGGAGAAAATCATTTGAAAATTCAATATTAAGAAGAAGAAGAAGAAAGGAAGAAAGAAAGAAAGAGGTCAATATATGCCTAATTGTGTTGCGAGAGTAAAATGTATTGGAAAGCAAAACAAAAGGTTTAGTTTTTCTTTAGAAAGATAATTTTAGTTAAATATATTTGTAAAAATGTTACTTTAAGTGAAAAGTCAAGATAATAAAGTACAACGTCAAACAAATAAATCGTGGAGTAGTAATATATACTCCGTAGTAAACAATAAACAACTACCCCTATCATTTATAAAATGAAATTAGCTAGAATAATAAAAATGAACGTCCAACGTATAGGAAACATTGTGTTCACTATAAAAAAAAAATGTGCACAAAAAAATGTGCACGTAAATTGATTCTGAACACATAATTTAATTTTGATATTAATTATTTTTTTGTGCAACCTATATGGATCTCAAAATTCAATAAATTACAATGTACATGTTTTAGTTCTACGAAAGACTAACTTCATAAAATATTGATCTTAAAATTCTTATGTCAAAATTCAATAAATTGCCATGTACATGTTTTAGTTCTACGAAAGACTAACTTCATAAAATATTGATCTTAAAATTCTTATGTAAAAGTTTTAGTGAAATATAAATCCGTGCATCGCACGGGCGGGAAGTTCTAGTTATGATTACAATAAAGTGTATTATAACGACTGGACTGATGCATTATGATGCACAATGCATTATAATTGTACATATATAAAGTGCATCACTATTTATTTTTTTAATGAAAAACCTAGTTCATAATTTAGAGGTGTTCAAAAGAACCGGAACCGGCGGTTAAAACCGTAACCGTAACCGGAACCGGCGGTTTTTTAACCGGAACCGGAACCGGCGGTTCGGAACCGGAAAAGGAACCGGTGGAACCGGCGGTTCGGTTAAGGTTCCTAAGGCTTGGAACCGTAACCGGCGGTTCGGTTCCGGTTCCGGTTCCAAACCGGCGGTTCCAAATTTTGGAACCGTCCAATTTATAAATTCTATTATTTTTATTTTTTTTAAATATAATTTATAAACAAATATAACATTATTTGTTAAATTTCATAAATAATAACTAAATATATATATAATTTGGACTTTTTTCAATTATATAAGTGTTACTCTCAAACACTCATTTGTTATTTCTTCATTGTGAGGTATGTTTATTGTTTTTATAATAGTATTACACTTTTCAAGCTTCTTATTTATTTGATATGTGATATCTAACACATACCAAACTATGAGAAGAGTTGCATGAGGAACACCTATAAAATTGATAGAATGTTCAAAGCCTTATGAAATAAAAAAAGTTTTAAATTAAAAAATAAATAAATAATTGTTCGGTTTTTTCCGGTTAGAACCGGAACCGTAACCGGAACCGGCGGTTCCGGAACCGGAACCGTAACCGTGTGTTTGCGGTTCGGTTTCGGTTCCTCCCTCGACGGAACCGGAACCGGCGGTTCGGTTCCGGTTAGAACCGGAACCGGAACCGTGGGCACCTCTAGTTCATATGCTATAAATAAAATGTTAATCGCTACAATTAATATTGTGTTGGGGTTCTATTAATATAGTCAACGCAATTAAATGTGTGACTGCAATACCAACTTTGTTAATTTAATAACAAAAACAGTTTAATAGCTACTATACAATAGTAGTATAGTATAAGAAAGAAGTATTAAATGCTATGTTTTGTAGCAATATTAAATGCTCATAGTTGAAAAACTAGGACGACTTGTTATACATAGTGTAAGGTACCGAGACATTAATTTGGGCGAGACATTGTTATAATTATATATCTGGTACACTTGTAGATTTCTTATTTTAAATCTTTATTAATACTCCCTCGGTCCCACTGGAATAAGAACCACTTTTTTCGACGAGAGTGATGATAGTGGATTAAAGTGAAAGATAGCGGGTTAAAGTGACGTGTCATAATTTTATTGGGTTAGAATTTTCTATTTTGGGAAAGGTCCCTATATCAGTGAGACGTCCCGAAAAGGAAAATGTTCATTTATCAGTGGAAAAGAGGGAGTAGTAGTTCGTAGATACTAGTACTTTCTCTGTTTCAAGATTTTTAAGCCATTTTTTCTTTCAGTAGTTGTGGCAAGTGTTGTAGTATTCCGTAAAATAAAAAATTATTTAAAAATGTATTTTAAAAACTCATCATCAAGACGTTCGAAAACGTTTGTCACAAATGCTGAAAGAAAAGGCTCAGAAATGGTGTGATATAATATAATAGTATGCATGCATGCGGATCTCTAGGAAGCAAATGTGTTTTGATAAATTGATGATTTGTGATGATTGACCATCATAGTTTTCCCCACTATTTTGATGTGTCTATTCTCCAATTTTATGACTAGGGCATCATAATTACAACTAATTTGTACAAATCTTCATCTTCTAAGAGAGCTTTGTAGAGTGCATGGTGGATGTTGAAGTGATTAGAAGTCCCCAATTTTTTTTTTTGGATAAGATATGTATTGCCCCGTGGGTCGGGGATGGTGTGGTGATAATGGTTTACGGACTCGATAGTAATGAGACTTATTATAAGGAATATGTCTTGAATCTATCTTCCGGTTTGTTAAATTAGTCGGGGTTCAACCATTGAGTTTATGTAGCTATTGAAATCAATTTGTAATATGTAACTTAATCACCTAATACAATATATACTCATTTTCTGCATATGAATGTAACCAACTCTCTATTGGTGAATTATGTAAATCTGTATCTTCTTTACATTCATGTTTTGTTCATTGCTCAATAGTTCTAATCCTTTTTACAACGTTGACATCAATTCCTTAATAATTCTCAAAGATTAAATGTCGCCCAAACATATTCTACTATGATGCAAGAATCTAGGAACTTATCAAGAAAAAACAGTAAAAATGTCACTCTGATCATTTAACACCGCGTCTTCACCTTTTCTTCTTATGTTTTCAACGATCAAACCGACATCGTGGTATAATCTCATACGTCTAAAACACTTCAATGCCACGTCAAATTCGATTTTCTTAGATTTCAATTTTTCGAAAAAATTGATAAAAAGCCCGGTCCATCCATTTTAAATAAAGATTCATAACTTATGAGATAAATATAATAATTTCATAGAGTTAGTTCAAAGCAAACCTTTTCTTAATTATATATATATATATTCAATAGATACATAAATTTTCAACCACATAAATAACTATTCATTTTGCCCATATCAGAAACGTTATTTTGTCCACCGTAGACACTCTTTAACAGAATGTTCACTGCTTATGTGCAATAGAGTTTCTCTTTTTAAATATGCGAGAGTATATTTAAATATTTTTATTCGTTAATGATATGTCATGTCATTCATGAGTACGTTACAATGTTAACGGCGGGTAGGAATTATCCAGATACATATAATTTTAATTATTATTTGGGCCTTTTGATTTATTCAAAGTTTTTAGGCCCACATTTATACTACGTCTTAGAGCTATCATGGATATTGGACTTTAACTTTTAGTACAAATCGAGTCCAAAATAAATGAAGAAAGAAAGCAAAAATACATGGTTCAAATATGGGGATATTGTAACAAACTTCCTTTTGCTATCATAAGCTAAACCAACCAAATTATAGCAACAAAATACCAAATACCATTGATGATAATGAGCTCTTCAAACATTTGTTGTGTTTTAATTTAATTTTATTTAATTTTGAGATGATGCATGAAAAATTCCAAAATTTTATATATAGAAATGGGCAGAGATCGATGAGAATAAAAAGGGACCACTCCTCTCTCTCTCTCTCTCTCTCTCTCTCTCTCTCTCTCTCTCTCTCTCTCTCATTTTCGTCAATTTTGATTGGCTGTTAAAGCATGGCCTTCACCAACCGACACTTCTTCTTCTTCCCTTGTTATCTCACTTTCAATTTTACTAAAAAGAAATTCGACAAAACGATGCCCACATTGTGTATAATCTGTCTTTAATAATTAATATAGACGTTTAATTATTAAAATCTCGCCAAACATTTTAGTTTCTTTCGTGTTTTAAGACAAGCAAACGTCTACTACAGATTTGAGATCTTACTACTCCCTCCGTCCTCCATTTAGTGACGGAGGGAGTTTGGGCACGCGTTTTTTCGCATTTTATGGTATAATAATAAATTAATGTGTTAAAGTGTTAAAGTTGAATAATTGTGGGTCCATTTGAATTGTTTAATAGTATTAAAATGTTAAAATAATAAAAAGTAGATGTATAAAGTGTAAAGTGTTAAAGTGATTGTGGGGTCTACGTCCAAAAATGGAAATTGTCAGTAAATGGAGGACGTCCCAATATAGTATTAACGTCACTAAATGGAGGACGGAGGGAGTAATAATAATGTGAAATTGCACATAAAGTTTCGGATTGAGATATGTAAATATCGGATTCTCGAATCGTATAGTATTTCATCCGTCTATTTAATTACACTTTTATTCAATAAAGTAATAGAGTAACAATTTCAGACATACTATTACTTATGAAAAAGTGAAATCATCTACACTTCAAAAAAAAAAAAAAAACAAAAACAAAAAAAAAAACGATATCGTATGACAATAAATATCAATTTGGTGTTCTTAATGGGCTTAGGTTTCCTTGCTTCTTATTGATAAATTATATACTCCATTCATTCTCTAAAAATGCCTTTATGATTTTTCGACATAAGTGTCATTTTTGTAATGAGTAGGATTTGGATCTCATTTAATGTGCATATATCAAAGCGAAAGTAATGAGATTTAAAGCGAGAGTAATGATAGTGTGCTAAAGCGAAAGATACTGAGTTAAATTGATGTGTCTAAATTTGATTGGGTTAAAATTTTATATTCTAGAAAAGGTTCCTATATCAATTGAATGTCTTAAAAAATGAAAATTATAGTGGGGCAATATGAATATTATTCTTAGTTTGTCCATGTCCAAAAATGCATTAAAACATGCTTTTTTGTGGACAACTAAAAATAATTAATAATTTTTTTTCTTTTTTTTTTATGAATGAAGGAGTAATTAATTCGATTTATGAATCGAAAGTAATTAATTACTCCCCTCATCCCCTTCAAAATGACACGTTTTTCATAATTTCTCTTAAGTATAAAATAATAGGAATAAGTCATTTTAAATGGAGCGGAAGTACATTACTTAAATGGATATGGATCAAGCACATGAACAGTTCTAAAAAGTAAAATGAAGCCCGCAATTCATAAAAACATTATATCCAATTTTTGGCCCATGAATAAATAAAGTAAAAGAGAATGTATGAAATTCCTACCAATGTTTTTGATAAAAATGACATATAATCAGCTTGGTCCTAATCATGAAGAATGATCCGTCTGAGAAGCAGCTAGAAAGATGGAACCGGCGCCGGAGCCACCGTGAGAGTGCTCGACGACGACGTTATCCGAGAGGTCGCTCCCCAGCATCTCCCACACACTGCTATGCAGATAGTTCCTATATACCCTATAATGCTCGTACAACCCTCCCTCGATTGTTATCACGCTCTTCCGGTTCGCCACCCTTCCCATCTTCTTCACTATCCCCACGATCCCCGCCCCCACCAGCCGGGCCCCGCGCTCCGCCACCACGTCGCATATCTCTGTTATGATCTCCCTCACCAGTGGGGTCGAACTCTCGATCTGCATGCCATTGTTATTTCAAAAAGCGCAGCTCAGTTGGTAAGACACTGTTCTGAGTCATCTGACTCTGCGTTTAGCTTACAAAAAGCAAAAGAGAGAGAAAAATGAGAGTAGGATGAAAAACTTAAGTACGTACGTCGAAGACGTCCTTGAGCTTCTGTTGTACGATTTCGTAATCCTCGGACGTGTCTTGGTGCATGGCCGCCATGTCCGGCGACCTCAGGGAGTACGGGGTGGCGAGTTTGGGCGGCACCGATTCTCCGAACAGGGCCGACTCCTCCGCCATCTTTACCAACACCCTTCTCACTATCTCTCCTAGATACATGCCTGAAATCAGCTTCTCAAATATCTGCACAGAGTCATCATTTGATTAATACATGGATGTGGAACAGGCGATCCAGACTTGCGTTGCACGTATAATTTCTTACCCGGTGTCCGGGGTCGATGCTCTCGGCATCCAAGGAGGCATCGTACTCCGTCAATGGGAGCTGGGAGGAGAAGAAGTTCCCCCATTGCATGTTTACAGCCTGCACAGGCTGCATGCATGCATGCACTCACGTGATTATCAAAATTAACCAACAATTAACATGCAAATGTTTGAGACAGTTAATCTAGTTAGGTTACCGACCTGTTCTGCCGATTCCGACGACTCGGTCTGCAGCTGTTGAGGCGGCGGCGACTCGATGTAAGCCACGTCAGTCCCCATTCCCAAGCTCACCGCCGCCACACTCTCCTTGCTGTAGTATCTCCCTCCGGCCAAATGTCCGATCGTATCATTAACCTAATCCAATTTCACATCATTAATCTTCTTTAATTCATTTTAATTAATTTAACTTAATCACAATTAATTATATATTTTAAAAAAAAAAAAAAAAGAACTTACAACAGCAAAGACACGCATGCCGGCGCCGTGCTTCTTCAACGCCTGATTGATTTCCTCAGCCAATTCCTTCCCCACCTAAATAATTCGATTAAGAATCATCATTAAAATATAATAATAATACATCTCTCGGTTCCGGAATAAGTTTCAATTCCGTCTGTCTTGTTGATATAAGGATATTACTTAAAATAGCAAAAATTTTAATCCATTAAAACTCATTCACACTACTGTTGTATCTACTACTACCTCCATCCCGTTTAAGTTGAGACGTTTCTAAATGGCACAAGAGCCAAGAAAAATGGGATTAAAGGGTGATGTGATGGAGATGTGATGGTAAATTAGAGTTTAATTTAATTTAAATTATTAGTACTACTCACATCCATTTTTTAATTAAAATTAATTTAGGCTAATTAAGTGTGATGTAGATGGTGATGTGATGTTAAATTATTTCCTTTTATGGAAACAGGTCTAATAAATGAGACGTTCCGAAATGGAATACGTCCCAACTTAAACGGGATGGAGGTAGTACTAATTAACACTCTCGTCTGACGGAAAAAAATTATCGCTACATCAATGGGACAGACGGAGTAGTAATTAAGAAGAATGACGCAACTGAATGGTCATGGGAGAGTCTCTTCCATTTGGAGTGGATGGAAGTAGAAGGTGGAACATTATCTGCAGGAATGGAAACTGTGAATCCCAGAATTCTTTCTTCCCCTTCCTTCTTCCCATCATCCGTTTCACTGTGCAATGAAACAAATTTCGCCAGCTCCAGCGCCATTAAATCACATAATTCCTGATTAAACAAAAATATTACTATTATTTGATCTCAATTTCATTAATTTAAATTTGAAAAAAAAAAAAAAAAATAGTATGAAGGAGTACGTACCGAGGTAGAATCAGCAGTACAGAGAATATGAGAGGGAATGTCAACCTCTTGCCGTATTAAATCAGTTAAAGGTTCGTTTCTTCCTTCGAGTTTCGCTTTCACGATCAGGAAATTCGTTCCTCGTAGATTTATTCCGTAATATATTCCTTTCTCTTCCCTATTAATAATTCAAGTTTTTAGATGAGACGGAATTCTATAAAAAATAATTTCATTATTAATTAGAGGGGGGGTGGGGGGTTTCGTACCCGGTGGGGAGGGGCGCAAGATAGCAGACGGGCATGCCGAGGTTGGTGCCCCTCTCGCCGGGGGTGAGCTCCGCCTCCAAGTCCGCCGCCATCTCGTTCGCCACCTGCCACAGCTTCGACGAAGGAGTGCCGCAGCGGCGGGCGAACTCGCGGAGGATCCGCTGCGCGCTCTGCTGCTGGTGGCTCTGCCGCCTCCAGTTCCTAAGCAGCATGGCCATACCGGCTACCGTCGCGGCGGCGGTTGTGGCCGCCGCCGCCACCATCACCTCCCGTTTCATCATGATCTTGATTTTGTTGGTGGTTATGGAATTATTGTACAATACGGTGTGTTAATCTATTAGTTTGTTAATTCCATGATAATATATTATTGCGAGAAAATAGTGAAGAAGGGACTCGTGGCGGCAGTTGAGAAGTGAGGAGGGAAATGAGATCCGAGTTTTTGAAATGGCCCTTTCTCAAATATTTTTGCATCTATCTATTTCAGTTTTGCATCATATAAGCATAGTATTTACTTAAGTGTATCACATATTCCTATAACTATATAGTATACAACTACAACTATATATAAGGTCATAGTAGTATTAAATAAAACTAGAATTGTAACCCCGCGGTGCATGGGTTTAATCGATAAATAACATAGTTTAAATATACATACTACCTCCATCCAATTTAAGTAGTTCCATTTGCTTTATTGACTTTTCCGACAAGCATTTCCACCAAAAACTAGTGTGGGTTTTACGATATAATATTGAAATATTATTTCTTTTACAGGATACTACGAGTCGGACTATCAAAAGAAAAAAAAAATAAAAATCTTTTTTAAAACACATCATCAAGAAACGTGAAAAAATGTGTCAAAAATTGATTAAATGAAACATATCATCTTATATGGGACATAGGAAGTACTCCCTCCGTCCCGTGGCATTAGTCTCATTTGGATATGTCACAGTAACCAAGACATGCAGAGATAAAGAGGTTTTAAAAGGTGTTTGTATGTGTTAAATTATTTCCTTTTAAGGAAATGAGACTAATAAATGAGACAGATAAAAAAAAATGAGACTAATGTCACGGAACAGAAGGAGTAGTAGTATAGATTTCACCTAAAGGCTAAAGAACCATAACATTTTCCACAAAGAGGAATGATATGCTAGTCATCTTAGGGTGAGCACCTTCGTGGGCACCTTCGTCTTCGACATCATTTTGTTCGATTTTTTCAATTGCAATATATTCTAATACCTTATAAATTAATATTGAAATCACTAAATTCAATAAAACTATAAAAATCAAAGCTCGATTTATTTTATCACACACTTTTTGAACTTATAAGCAAAAATGAACAAATCGAGCATTCATATTTATATTTTTTTAGATTTAGTGATTTCAGTATTAATTTATAAGGTATTAGAATATATTACAATTGAAAAAATCGAACAAAATGATGTCGAAGACGAAGGTGCCCACGAAGGTTCTCACCCTAAGGTGACTAGCATATCATCCCTCTTTCCACAAATATCAAGACATTCAATGGCTAAATAATGGGAATATTTTAGGTTAATCGGATCAAGTAGCTAAAATTTTCAAGCTAGCTCTATCGAATCCTCGAATTATTCGATGGCGATATGGGACCCACAAATATAAACACTACGTGTCATTGGGAAATCTCATCAACCGACCAGGTCGGGACCCACCCACCTCACACGATTATTCACTCAAATTCCTTTTTTAATTTTTATTTAAAAAAATTTAGAACTGTAGAAGAAATTATTAGAATCGACGATCTAACGGGCGGGAATCCATAATATATATCGGGAAGTAAGATCTGAACCGTTGGATCAAAGAATTAAAAATAAAAGAGGCATTTGGCGTTTAGGTGGAATGAAGAGCAGAAGTTGCTAGTCTTCCCACTAACAAAAATACTCCCTCCGTCCTCCATTTAGTGACGGAGGGAGTTTGGGCACGCGTTTTTTCGTATTTTATGGTATAATAATAAATTAATGTGTTAAAGTGTTAAAGTGGAATAATTGTGGGTACATTTGAATTGTTTAATAATATTAAAATGTTAAAATAATAAAAAGCAGATGTATAAAGTGTTAAAGTGTTAAAATGATTGTGGGGTCTACGTCCAAAAATGGAAATTGTCAGTAAATGGAGGACGTCCCAATATAGTATTAACGTCACTAAATGGAGGACGGAGGGAGTATCATTATTCATAAATGCCATGCCCACATGTCTCCTTGTCATCCAATATTATTCTTGCAATACCATTTTAAATAGTACTAATAAATCATTATTCAGTCCAATCATATCATCAGATTTTCATTTAGTTATAAAGTACACCCTCCGTCTCCTAATAAGTGTCCCGAGTCGTCAAAATTTTTATCCCCTAATAAGTGTCCTATCACATATTTCAATGTAAAATTTTGGCTAAACTACCAATTTTACCCCTATTATCATTACACTTTTTTCACTTTTTCAACTTTCAATTTAATGATTAGGGGTTAATATGGTAAATTTATACAATTCCTTGGTTATTGCATTTTGACGGCTCGGGACACTTATTAGGGGACGGAGGGTGTAACACTTTCCTCTGTCTAGTTTTATTTCCATTTTACTCCCTCTATTCACAAAATCTGTATGGAAATTTTTTGGCTTGATATAACACATTATATTCTATATTAAGTAGAACAATATTCTATATCAAGCGAGACCTAAATTTCATCTCAACATCCATTTTTCAGCTTATTGAAACATGTGTCACATGCCGAAAGATTCCATACACATAGATCAAGAACAAAGGGACTTCATTTTTATTAGAAAAAATCGGGGGAAAAAAGAAGAGCAAGTAACCCACATCAGCATTAAGTGAATTAAAATTTTCAGAGAGTGCAAGAAATTGCAATTTTTGTTATATGAAAAATATATAAAGTAATAATAGTACTACCTCCGTCCCGCCAAAGACGTTACATTTCTTTTTGTTAATTTCTGACATGTTTTTCCACGCGTCTTGATGATGCGGTTTAAAATAGATTTTTGAAGAATTTTTTTCTTTTACGGGATATTATGATAGTTGTATTATCCCGCAAAAGAAAAAATTCTTCAAAAATCTATTTTAAAACACTTCATCAAAAAGCGTGGAAAAACGTGCCACAAATTGATAAAAAGAAATGTAACGTCTTTGGCGGGGGAGTAGTAATAAAGAAAAAGAAAATGTGGTGTCATGAAATTCAAGTACAGGCAGAATAAGGCCCATACACACTGTCTCTCCCACCAATCACCATCCCTACCTATATTATAACTAAAACTTCTCTCATCATTTTCCATCAACTCAAATTCTCACAACCAACAATTCAACAACAATTCAATCCAAAATCAAATCTGCAGAAATAGAATGGAAAAATCTCCTTGTTCAGCACCACTTTCAGTTTGTGACAACGACGATCTCAATCTCAGATTAGCCCTTCCCGGAACAGAATATTATGAATCGGAGCACCCATCTTCTTCTTTTTCATCATCTTCTTGCTTCAACACCAACAACAAGAGACCTTCATCCCAGATTCAGACCGCCGCCGCCCCGACTCCCAAGTAAGTCTAGAGAGAGAGAGAGAGAGAGAGAGCTCCGAAATGAAGTGTTTGCACGCATGGGCTAATTATTACATTTCCAATTTTGATCAGGGCACGAGTAGTCGGGTGGCCGCCGGTGAGGAAAACCACCGTGCAGCAACGGCGGAGGGAGGCGGTGTGATGGTGAAGGTGAGCATGGACGGAGCTCCGTATCTGAGGAAGATCGATCTAAACCAACACCTACTCCGATCTTCTCAAGGCGTTGCACTGCATGTTCAGTTGTACCATAAGCAACGACTCTTGTACCTATCAAGACAAAGATGGAGACTGGATGCTTGTCGGAGATGTTCCGATGGTGATGTTCGTCACTTCTTGCAAGAGGCTGAGGATCATCAAACCCTCCCAACCTAAACAAGCCTTGCAAAATCTGCTCTAAATGTTTGTTTTGGAGAGAGAGAGAGAGAGAGAGAGTGGCTTTGTACAAATGTGATAGAGAGGTATAGTGGAAATTTGTTAATTTGAATTAATTTCATGAGAATAATCGACCTGAACAAAGAGTTGCAAGAAAAATAAACTTGCTACATTCACTCTTCAGAATTCAGATTTCAGACACGATTTCGATTAGATATCGCTTTCTCTCTTCGTTTTCTGGGGATAAATGGTCTTTCTCCAACATTGAATTCAAGTTTGAAAGCCTCTATAGGCCTTAGTCTGTCGTGGTTTATTTTTTCGTTATTATTTTGAAACTCAATATTGACAAAGGTGCAAAGTTAACAAGCGCAGACGCGTGTTCATCAATTGCAGCACAATAAATAACATAATAGACGATGGCTTGAACGATAGCATCACAACATTTTACAAAACAAGACCTACAGTTCATAGGGTGAGCTGAACTATCAAACATATACATGAACTCTTAGGTCCAAATACCATCAGCATCATCAACATCTAAAAGGACCCAAGGCTATCAGCACCCATAAAACTTACATGCGAGTTAGAACTTTGGTCGTTGAACGATTCCATCCTTGACTCAAGTATTGAAAGTTGCGATTTGACCCATGGTGGATTGTTCCTCCCTTCGACCCACAATGCTTCGCCAGTATCTTTGTGCTTGAAGTCCGGATAGTTTGGGCTTCTCTGTTGAAGAAAACAGAATCAGATTAAGATATGAGCTACTAAAATGATTGCAGTAACCAATGATTTTCCCAAATGCAGTTCTTGTAAAGTAGAAAGTTCTTGTAGGACAGAAGCTAGTTCGGGTGTACTGCACTTATCCTTTTTTCAAGAATATGCAGTTTGTAAATGCAATTCTAGGTGTTCTTCATAATTAGGTGCAATCCCGGGTTCGTATAAAAGAGTCTTCCTAGTATAGAAACTCTCTACCTTGTTCTTCCTATTATCCCACCATTCCAATGGATTAGCAAAGAAAGCTTGCCAGAGTTCTTCCACAGAACTAGTTGAATTTGCGGGGAAAGAACTTTGTCTTTTGCCTGCATAACAATCAAACGCATAGGCTAATTTCAAAATGCATGTCCAAGGAAACCATACACCAAGAAGAGAGAGGCCAGAATACTTACCAGGTGTAGGGGAACTAGAGTCCCCGTTGTACAATTGAACAGGTGATGGGTTCTTCTCAATGAAATTCAGCTGCTGAACAACTACCTGAAAGGAATTATATGGAAATGTAAATAAATGTTTCCTTGACACTTAGATCTAGATCTACTTGATGTAAATTGGAAACAGGCTAGAAACCTTATAGTAAGTCTGTTGCTTCCCGTCATCAGTTTCAACAGTATCTGAGATAAGGCGACCAGAAACATATATTTGTTGACCTTTTTCTACATGCTGTGAAGCAATCTGAGCCAATTCATCCCAGAAAGTCAAGTTGATCCTGAAAAAATATCAATAGGCCAAATTCACATCTTTAATGAATCATCACTTGAATAAATTTAAAATCGTCAAAATACATCAATGAACATATTTACCTGGAAACCACTTTACATTGTGGGTGCATATATATGTCCTATTCTAGGATCCTGGCTACTCAACTCAACATTCTAACTAAACAACGCTAAAATATCCAGCCATTTAAACAATTATAACAATATTAAACTTACTAGGTTTTTAATGTCCAGCCGTCTAGCCACGTAAAACCATGCTAAAAAATCATGTCTAGCCATTGATAATGTGATCATTGTGAACCAAAGACATAACTTAGTTCATCAACCACCCAACTCCTAATCCCCACGAGATCTCTTCTACAGACTACCATGCATGCGGTTACAGGACAGCCAGAACAAGAGAAGGGCATCAATCTTCAAAATGACCTATATGCAGGCTAGTCAAAAAAATTATCTCCACATTATGAATATATAGCTGTCAAGAATGAAGTTTAAATCAGTTGAGAGGGGACATGATCAATGCGCCATGCTAAAAAGCCTGGATAATCAACCTAATGAAGTATATTCAAAATTTGTAACATATCGACCTCCATGTATCTGCTATAAAGCCAACTTCAAAACCTAAAATATATTTGGAATGTTGGGCATGGACATGTCATTCCATTGGTATCTAGTTTACAGCCTGACCAGACATCTCCATGATAAAATATTCTGTACTAACAAACACATAGATGCCCTTTCCCATCAGCATCTAACGAGTAACGACCGTTTTAGTTGAGTAAGGCTTGCCAAAATTCATGATCCAACAAATGGAAAAGATGGATAAACAAGGCTGAGGTTTCTTTGAATACCCAAGCTACTAACAGCACAAACGCCCTATTCAACTTGTAGGCCTTAAAAGATCACCCCTATTTCCCAAGAGTTTCAAACATTATGTCACAATGCCAAGGAACTCTGGCTTATATATAAACTTAAGCTTACACACGAGAATGCTTTACCCTGTTGCGGCAATCTGACTGTTCTGATATAGGCACATTTTCTATAGACGAAAGAAGTCTGCTACCTTTATAGAGTTGCAGCTAAATAATTTACTTCTATGCATACTATATTGCTTTGATCGAATTTGTATCCAAACTCCATGAAATAAAGTGCTTGAAGCCGAACAACTTGAACGAAGACTCGCTAGTCGCTAAACTACTACATATATGCCAATCTAAATAGAAAAGTAAAGGAATTCTCCTCAGCTTCCGTAAATAGTGTAGTTAATTAGTAGGAAATACTTTTCTACGAAAATAATAGACACTTCACAAAAGTTACTGCTTCAATATAAATTTGGATTTTAACCAACTTCAATCAAACAACTTAAGTTAAAGGAAGTCTCATCAAACTATATACAAGGCGCCAATTGTAAACAGAAACGTAGAGGAATAAAATAGAAATGAACTGGAAAATCGATTAACAAGAGCTAATGCTGCTTACCAGGTCGTATCGGTTTGCGATTTCTTGACAGCGAGGCGGGACCAACCCACAACCTTGCCGGAAGCAAGATGCTTGATTTGAATCGGAGCCCCAACCACACCGATAAGCTGCACCGAATTGCAGAGCTCCTTCTTCCACTGAATCTCCGCCGGCCGAGGAAACTGAGGCGCCGCCGACGCATAGCGTTCGTACTCATAAATCCCGCTGTTACTGCTCGCGGCAGCACCGCCGCCGCTGTAATCGAATGAACATTTAATGCGTGGCGCCGGGACCAACCTTCGCGCGGCGCTGGGGTTAAGGGTGCGAAATGGGAAGGAGGGAACCGGAGTAGGATTTCGGTGGAGAAGAAGAGTATTATTCAGTGCCAGCGTTTGCTCTAACGCCATGGCAGCAGGAATTTGATTTGATTACGCCTGCACTATTTTAGGGTTTTATGGGAAAAAGATGAAGATTGAGACTGGCAAGAGCAGAGTGAAACGCCGACGTTTTATGGCATCTGATAACTAATTAGAGCAGACTTAACTTTTATTGTCTTTTCTCAACAACAAACAAACAAACAAAAAAAAAAAAAAAATTACTGTGTGAAGGAACTTTATTTCCTACAATGATTGAATATTTATTTTGAATAAAAACATATAGGAGTACTATCTTAACCAAGTGACTTAGCGTTCCTGGCCATCGCTCGTGGCCACCGGGCTCCTCTCTTTAATGAGTGACCCGGTTCAATCTTGAAATTATTATCAATCTTGAAATTATTAGGAACTTGGCGAACTAACATCTAATCTAACAGCAAACATTTGTTCTATAGATTGGAGTTAATGGAAACTTGGCAGACTAACATCTATCTAACAACTAACATTTGTCCTATAGAATGCGAGCGATTGCTTATGGACGCCGGCGGAGGAGGAAGAACAGGGAAAACAGACAGAATAGTAATGATATGATACTCTTGTCCAAAACGAAATTGGGTCTCAGCTTAATCGACAACCAAACCGATACTCGATACGGTCCCCGTTTCCGAAACTGCTGCCAAACCAAAACAAAGCTTTACCTCCTGTTGTAAGCTAAACAAATTATCACAACTTATTGCACTCGATATAATTCCAATCGCGGGCTATGCACGAATTATCTCGGATTACAGAATGTCAACAGAAATTCGCAGACGAAAATTGTTGGCAAAGGTAACCAAATAAACAAAGATAATAGAAGCCACATTTTCAAATAAGTACAATAAATATTTTCAGAAGATGTTCAACGCCTTTCAGAGGAGACTGATTCACCACTGGAGAATAGGTACTTCACTCTTGATAGAACGGAGTCGTGTGCAGGATCATACGGATGGTCCTTGGAGGGAATCTCTAAAATGGCTGGGATCGGTTTGTTGTAGCCGTCTACAAGAAATCGTATCATATTTGCCACCTGAAACCAAACAACGAAAGATGAGTATACTTACGATCATGTGTTAGCAGCAATTAGATGGAAAACAGGCAGCTTTTCAGATGGATTGTGATATCTTGCTCGCATAAAAAACACACCCTTGAATTGATTTTACTACAAGAGTAGGCAATTATGAATAATCACTTCCCACAAAATGGATGTACGTTACTGTAAGGATTGTCTTGACTGATTTCTCCCACCGTGACTGACAACTATTGCTGGATATATGAATGCATGATTTAGCGGTGAATAGATAAAGAAAACAATCAACTTACATATTGACTTATCAAAACTATTGCGACGTCTTCTCTTGCTGTGAATTCTTTGAAGGCATCTTCAATCTGTTTCACTGTAGTTTCTGCACCAAAAGCAATGATCCTCGATGAGAAGCGTAATGGCATTGACAACTTGACAATAAGTAAATGCAGCATAAATTTTCCAAATAGTGAGCAACTCTCAGAAAATATAGAACATGGATGATGGATGGGTCATTTACACTTCATGACAACAAAAGAACTAATTTCAATCTGATCCCTCAAGGCAAATTGCCATCATTATTAGATATGCCAAGACAGAAAAAGCAGTTGTACATGTCAAAAATCAGGACATAACGCAGAATAGGACCAAATTATCCCAGTCGAAAAAAATGCATAATTTTGGCATAGCTTATTAAGAACATAATCACATGACATATACTTCTGAAAACAGGATGCTAGAAAGTGGAAGAGTTCTCTCATACTAATGGTTTCAATTCTTTTTATGTTTTTGGTTTTTAGTTTTTGCATTACATGGAGTGCTTTGAACATGCTCTCTTCATATTTTTTTTTAGGCATAATTTACAGGTAACAATACAAGCATATATTAGGTGACCTGAGAAAGCATGCCTTCACATTCAGATTGTTGAGATCATTATATTCAAATTACAAAAACAAATTACTATGAAAACAGGCAGCAAACATACTTGAGTCCACTATGAGGTAATTTGTATTCCTCCTAGCATCAACATCACCGACTCCAGCCAGCAAAAACCCAGTAATTGTGTCCTACATTAACAACTGTACCATCAGTAGATATACTTTGTGGTGTGCAAGAAAACGAATAGTAACATTTTCTATGGAGATAAAGAAACAGGAAAGGAAAAGGAAGGAATCTTTAAGAGACATGCTACAAACAATTTACTGATCAGACTTTCTTACATCAGAGATTCAACAAAATTGGTGAAGGAATAGATGACCATTAAAAAGTAAAACGCATGAATCATTTCATATAAAAAACATAGGTGACTGCTGCCTACTGAAGCAGTGCAAAATTTAATCTCATATGACAACATAAAGCTATTGACCTAACTATAGGACCTAATAATAGCAGATGTACTTGTAACAGTCCAATAAGCTTCAGAACTAGTAGAGATGGCGGAATTTATACGCTGAAAATAACTCAATAATTCATCAGCTCGGTGGAGCATTGCAGCCAAAATGGAAAATTTGAATTCATGCGAGCATCCTACCAGCAGTATGAAATATGAATAATACACACTTCAAAAAAGTAATAGAAATTTAGATGGAGGAAAAGTAACAGTAAGTAGATAGTATTTGAAGAAGAATATGGAAACCCGGGAAGACTGTCGAGAAACCACATCCTTTTTAGTTTATACTCCAGGCGAAAGGTCTCTAACCCCAGGATACTACTCAAACCTTTTACTCTTAACGTAGTGCAATAGAAACCTTAATCAGTCAACCATCTTCACCCCCAAACAACACAAACCCCAAAAGAGGCAGACAAAAATTCAAGTTCAATCAGAGACAGACAGTCAACTGAGCAAACGAAACCATCAACCAGACTTAAAACAATGTATGGCTCATGTAAAAAACAAAGCATATAACGAAATTTGCTAACAAACACACCGAATTCAGCTACAAAAAATTGGCACAATTCATATTGCACATCATATTGTACAATCAAACACATCATATTGCACCCAATTCAGCTACATAAGCAGCAGCAGCATCACAGAAAATTGGCTGCACTCAAAGTTGAAATTACAAAAAAACAAGGAGCAAACCGGTACCTCGTCGGCGATCATAGCTATGAGCGCTGAGTTGCTCGTTCGGATCTGAGGTTTGTTCGCCATTGCTGTCGAATCTCAACGATAACGATGAAAACCTGATGCCGAAGAAGTAAAACGGCGAGAAATCAATCAAAACGAGAATTTCACCTGAGCACAGCAAAAAAAGAGAAACGAAATTATTAACATTGAAGAGATTGAATTCAATGAAAATACCGGTAGAAACGTAGCAGCTGTGTGTAGATCGCGAGGGAGAGAGCTTCGATAGGAATTTGAGATGATGGAAGTGGATCAGCAATAATGAAGATGCATTAGGCGAAAAACAAAATAAGAAAATAAATTCAGAAATACTATTAATTCACGTGTTACCCCTCCGACATATACTTAATTGCAAAGCTGCCCCTAGTCACATGTCGCGTTTTATCATGATGTGTACCGTGTTTTATTTACTTCCAAAAGCGTCGGAAGGGTATTGTATATGCTACCCCCTTGGGGTAGTGTCTCCCCTCACATAAGTAGAATAATATATATCAATATTTAATACATATGTGAGGGGTTGAGGCATTGCCCCAGGGGGTAGGGTATAGGTTACCGGAACGGTGGGAAGCTATTGCTTACTATGTCGATTTTATAGTGGGCAATTAAACGGGACAGAGAGTGTAATAATAAATAAAGTGAGACATAAGATTGGGGCGAAAGGAGTATAAATCATTATTAAAGAACAAAATGGAAGGGATTAATCTATTCTTCATTTGAATATACATGGACCCTAATAACTTTTTAGGTCTTTTTGGGGCTTCTTAATATTAATAATGTATTTTAAAATACATTTTTGAAGTCTAGTTTCTTGAATGAATACAATGACACTTATAAAATTCCTTAAAAATCTATATTCCAAAAATTTAATTTAAAATTCATCATTATAAAAGCCCAAAACGACCTAAAAGGTAATAAGTTCTAAAGACTGTGGTTGGAGTTATATAATACAAACAATAATGTTAAATACTTTAGAATCTCACCTTTATTTTATACGCCATCTATCTCATTTAAGATGTTACGTTTCTATTATTGTACAATCACATATTTTCAAGAGACGCGAGAGACGCGAGTAAAAAGGACCATAGCATCGAGAAATAATCGAACCCTAGGTTTAAATTAGTGACTTCAAAGTAGCCTATACATTGTACATAATCACTATCCAAACAAGAAGGCATAGTTACAGTGCTTGATACAGCAAGAGTTATAAGATAAATGATCGAATTTACAAATCAAAATAGTTAGAAAATAAATGGATGATTAATTAGCTCCGATTATGGCTGATTCTTTACACTACTAGCTTGCATACCCGCTTGAACTTTATTCGTAAAATGCGCTTCCAACCTGCAATACGACAATTTCGACTTACGTTATTCTCAGGGAACGAGGAGACGAAAAAATTGCATCTTAGGTCAGGGAGGAAAGAAATCGCAATATATCTTTTGCATATGAATGTAATGTTTCATATAGTCATCATGCCTGGTGGAACATTTGTAATAGATTGTGTCTGGGGAATTATAGGTGCGTGCATTCACAAACATTCTTCGAGCATCAGCCACGAACATCTCAAGTGTCACATAATACTGCTCAGACTCTACGCGCTTTGACATTGTTTTCAAATCTGCAGCACGGAGATATGATTGATGATCAGTTGTCCAAACTAAGAATTGAATATACGAACAAACTCGATCAAATAAGGTTTAAGAATTCAGTTATGAAGGACAATTTCTAAAACGAAACAAGCAATCTAGCTTGAATAACTCAATGCCCCAAAACACTTACTGTAGGAAAAATGAGTGGGATACTAGAAGAGGTAGAACCAAGTGAATAGTGATTAGCAGAAGGAAATTACGTGAAGAGCAACGTTAGTGATTTCATCAATAAAAGCTAGAAGTTGAGAGAAACGGAGCATATACCCATTGGATCCTTAATGATTTCATAGTAATCAGGTACGTCTCGTGCATCAACAGGTTCCTTAAATGGCCAAGCATCAGGATGATCTTGCATTGCCTGCTCAAGATAGAAAAAAAAGATAAAAAATCAACAAGGAGCCAGTACAAAAGCTATTATGAATGGCATCGAATGGCATCAGTCTGAATAATCATAAGTTGATCCTTGAACATTCCAATTCCCAACTCAAAAAGAATTTAAAAGTTCAGAATCAGTAGTCACACTACAACTCGTTAACGCTACATCTTCATATTAAGAACATTTAACAGCTCAAGCATGATTTTAAGTGGCTTACCTTAATAAGCGAGCGCATGAATGCAGTCAATTGTTTCTGATGTGAGGCAGCATCCGTTGACAAGTTTAATGGTTTAAATATAGTGTGGCCATACTGCTCGGGGGTCCAGCCTGCCTCTCCTATTTATTTTATGTTGCAAGGAAGTCAATAATTAGGTCAAAAAAATTAATTTAACAGGGGAAGCACATAACTAATGTTAGGGAAGGACCCACTCATAAAAATTAAGATAGACATCTAATAATAATCAATGAGAGGGTGAAGAAAGACTTACTCAAGCCAGGTATGTCATCTTTGACGGGCTTTTTCGGAATACCAGCATCTTTCTGAACAGAACAGCTTAACATCAGAACAGATGATGAAAGCAGAGTCTGTCGTTACAACTTACAATATACGAGCAAGACCTCACTCCTTGTTAAAAGACTAATAAGGCACAACGTGCAGACATATAAATGAATCGAATAGCTCTGATACTTGATTTTAACAAATTACGAGGCTGCAATGACAGTTTGTTCTCTGCTCAGTCCATTCCAATCACTTGGGCTGACAGATAACAAACTAGTTCATGAAATTTCAAAACAGATTCAATTAACTAATAGACTCATCTGCTTTTATTCTGAAAAAGTGAGTGAGTACACTCTTCCATCCAAATGAGTACTTCTCTTAAAGCTTAGAACCCCGCTTAATAGTATAAACATTTAGCTAGAAGAGATGACTAGACTGACTTTGACGTTTGAACCATGAAAATTATGACATAAGTGTTCAATTCGTCATCGACGGTGGCCTAGGATTGACAAATACGTTGTAGCATCTATATGATTCAGTTCCTTTTTCACATGTGAAAAGTTAACATGGAAAAAAATCGTCTTAAAATTGATCAAAGATACCAAAGCAACCTTAAAGTGATAGAAGATATAACATGCACCATTAACCTGCACTTAAGAGCTAATAATTTCAGTAAGTGCATGTACCTTCTGAAAATCAATGCCCGGATACACAATGTGACAATTCGAGAGCTCTCTAATCTTTTCATCAATTGCCTAGCAATAAAAAATATATAAGTGAATAGTAGTTCTCTTTAGCATGCAATTACATGAAATATGATGCACTGGCGTAAGAAAATGAAGAACCTCTGTCCTACAAGCAATATATTGATTCTTGACTTGACATGCTAGAGATGATTTTATCTCTCCTAATTTAACAGCCTAAGAAATATTGATTAATAAAGGACCAACATTATCTTACCTGTCTCTGACAGCGGATCATTGTTGATAAATTCGTATATGGAAGCTTTGGATCAATGTGGCATTCCATAAGGATCCCTCCATCATATTCTTTAATATAACTGCAGGATAGAGACAACTCTTATTTATTATCCAATATATTGAGTTAAGAATATATTTTCCAGTCATATATGGGAAATTGGTATCAGCTGCCTCACCACATATGATAAGTCATAAGTTCATATCTATAATGATTACTTGAAACAGATGCCTCACACATAGCAGATGAAACTATCTACTTCATTTCATGACAACTTGAAATAAAGAAAATCATCTCAAAATTTATGCACAACAGAGTGAAATCAGCACAACTCGAAATACGTTGAAGTTGATCAATACTAACCCTTGCCATCGTTCTTTCTCCAAGCTTATTTCTTTAGTGAAACCCTGAGAGACAATAGACAAGTCAGCTACTCTCATAGTCTCATGAAACAATTCTATACATCAAAAGAAAAGCAAGGGGTGCCTAATTTCAGTATCTTAAAGAATACGATGACAGCATTACGAAGAAGCAACTCCACTAGTCTAAGCATAAAAAATCTCCACAATTCAGGCCACAAGCTAAAAGGTTGCAAATTATGTCTAGAAATTGAATCTGCTGAACTATGTCGATTATGGCAGAAATTGCAGATTCAATATAGATGCTAAACTGATTCTGCTAATACTTATTAATGATAATTCTAGACATGCACACTGTAAACCCACCTGCTTGACAAAGTAGCCTACAGCATTGTTATCAGCAAAAGTGAGAAAATGTGTTAGACCATCCACATCGCGTGCGTGCTGCTTTAAGTGATTCATAAGTCGCGTGCCATAGCCCTTAACTTGCTCATCAGCTGTGATAGCACAAAAGGCTATCTCCCCAAATTTTTGGCTGTATATGCATTATGAACAAAACAAAGAAAGCAAACTTGAATCAGAAAAATCACTACAGGTTCAAAAAATAAACTACATTAAGACTTTTCATTTCTTTTCGTTTATATTGATTTAAAAGTCCACATGCAAAATAATATGCTAGGTCCACTATACAGGTGCTAAGTTATCAAGACATATAAATAAGTGGACGCATGTACTAGAGAATATGGAAATTCAATGCTTGCTATGCTGACATTGTCATGGGGAGTTAAGCAACAGAAATCTCCACATGATCTTGCAAGATAAGATAAGTGAACCAAGACATGCCAAATGGTACCTGACGCAAGGGCGATATGTAATACCGCCTACAACCAGATTCCTTCTAATAACCATCATAGACTTATGTTTTCTGCACATAACCAGTTAACCACAAGAGTAAAATGAGTTATTGAATTACTAAAAGAAGACTTCCAAGCAAACAGAACATATTTCTTTACAAGGATAAACAAAGCTCGTCTTTCAGATACATAGAAAGCAAACAAAGTTCATTATATCATATAAGCTTCAAAGAGAAAGTTTAAAACCAGGAGCATGCCTGTCCATTAGGAGACGTACAATGTATTCTCTTGGCATATTAGGAAGTTGCCTGGCAAAGATGTTCTTCAACCCTACCAGCCTGAAAGTACACGGGCCCAAAGTTATTGGATAAAGTTGTGATTTTTTTTAGTAAGACCACACAGCAATTTGAGTTTAGCAGATTCCATGACTGGAAAAAACATAGATCAAAATTTTCATTCCACGAAATGTAAACATAATAAGGTTTTGAAAAGAAAGCAGAGCAATTACCAGATCATGTTTTGCTCAGCACCATCATTGGACGCACATACAAATTTGAGTGTTCCAGCTTCTTCCTACAATTTTTAGGAAACAAACACTAAATTGCTCATACACAGTTTGCTTGGGGGAGGAGGGAAACATGAATATGGAAAGAAGACAATCTATAAAAAGTGTTCATGCTCGAGGTTGACTAGAATTAAGTTTGAAGGTATGGATCAGTATCCAACCTATCAGACAAGTCAGTAGTCGATAAACATGGTTAGGCTAACTCAAATAGTTGAAAACTTCACCACACGTGACCATCAAGAAGATAATGCTTGTTTTAATAATTCACCATTGGTCAAGTAGGATAATAAAACATAATACATCACAATGCTACTTAACAAACCCCAAAAACAAGTAGCTTGCAATATCTAGTGTAGAGATTTCGATACTCATAACAAACAAGAGATTGTTGGAGTCGATCACATTGCATCTACAACAGCTACCATACAATTGTGTCAATTTCTAACTTTTCTTCTGGATTTGACAGAGTGTAAGTGTTATCTAAGTGATTATGTTCTACGTGATTGAAAGAGACTAGGTAGAGTTCAAATGATCAGAATGGATGAACCTTTGCCTCTATCACCTCTCAGCAATCTCTAATCGATAGCTATCGAAACCCTTTTCATTCACTTACAACTGTTTTCGTTCTAAAACTAGGAGTAACCATTATGAATCCAACTCAATTTTATATGCGAAAATTTCAAAGTGCGGATATATATGAAAATATGCATGAAGTTTGAGAGATTAACGGTGCTCACTTCTCTCTTCAAGCTCTCCTCTCTTGCACTGTAAGCGCCGCCGGTCTGTATATTATCCGTAAAAATGCTCTTCACAATGTCCTCTTTCACAACAATGCCGGAAACCGAACCGTTCGCTCCCGTCGCCGCAGCATTGCCCGAATTACTGTTGTTATTATACCTCTCCTTCGCCGCGTCGGAAGGTTCGACTTTCAGCGAATTCTCGACCTTAATCTTCGCGTTCCTCGAGGCAGCGCCGGCGGCGTTGCTGCTCTCCAGCCGGGAGGCAGTGAATGTCCGCATGGAGTTGTCGTACTCCTCCGACCCGTCATCAGAGTCGGAGTCGACGCCGCGGATGCTGTTGCTCTCCAGGTCGTCGTTTGAAGTAAGCGGACCGTCGCGAGTGTCTGAGAAAGACGGCGGAAACGGCGGCGCGTGGTCTACCGGCAGCAATTTCCGCTTGCGGATGGAAGACGTCGCAGAGGCCGAAGCCGAGTGGGAGGGCGACGGCGACTGAGAACTCCGTGAACGGACCGGCGCCATTAAATGCGACGAATTTCCGTCCATCGCTAATTTACAGGGCAATTCGAAGCCGAGTAAAGTTATTCGATTGAATTTTTTCAATTGAAGCAAAATTAGTTACTTTAGGTTTTTACAGTAGCGAGTGGGTAGAATTGGGCTATAGCGCTTTACGGATTTAAGGTATTTTATAGATATAAGTGAAACATAAAATAATAAATCAATGTAATATTGGAATTATCGTCTTGAGTCGAACAAACTTGAGGCACTTACTAATGATAGATACGTATGAAGTATAAAATAATAAAACGATATGTTGTTAAGGTTATTGTCTCGACTCTGAACTAAGATGATTTCTAACAAGGGGCAATTTCTAAGTAAAACTTAATTTAGTAAATGGTTAATTCTAGCTCACTCTTTTGAATTATTATCATTTTGTCATTATAGTTAGTCGTTTTTCCGTGACCAGACATGACCACAAAACATGATCGTGTATCGCGATTACGATTACGATTACAACGACGACTATGACCACGACACCACGATTGTGGTCGTAAGTGTAGTCGCCAACTTGATAGTGACAACTGCAAGGTAGTCACTACATGAATTTCATGATATGAACACGACATACAGTCGTGTTTCAAATCATGACCACAACACGACCATGACACATGACCGTGTGTCACGATTATAACATATGACCGTTTACTACGACAATGACCAAACACTACCACAAGAGTCACGGCTATATACGATCACGAGTCAATCGGCCAAGTGTTCGTGCACAAAACGTATTAAAGATATAAGTGGGGAATTGACACCATCAAACAATGGGATAATATACGGTTAATTGTGCTTGGATGTTAAAAGTCGATTTGCTTATAATAAAACTATAACGGTATTATGATGTAATTTATAAGAGGGTTTCTTTTTGGTGTGTGTGTGTGTGTTTGGTCAAAGTATCTATAGAAAAGAAATTAATGTACTCTTTTTGTCATACAGTTCAGGTTGCTTTCACATACATTATGCACCATACCACCATCATGAAATTGCAAAATCAAAATTTCAATATTTTCCCTTTTCAATTTGTGACAAAAGCTGGATCGGTTAATCTCTTAAAAAGAGCACATACTTTCTCTTAATTAAAAAAAGAGAGAGAGAGAGAGAGAGAGAGAGTAAGTACTTTCTGATGAAGTTTACACCAGTTCTCTTACATATACTAATACAGGAGATAAAGAGAAAGGCAGATTGCTGCTTCAATACAGATATCACGTAATCCTCCTACAGTTACCTCTCGAGAAATCCGAATCGGGTCATAGGATAATGCACGGTGAAAAGTATGATCAATCCTCATCTTGGGTCCAAATCTTGACAGTTTTGTCGTTTCCCAAAGACCCCGAAGCTATCATATTTTGAGTTGGGTGGCATGAAACCGACACCACCCCATCTGTATGACCTTCGAGCTTCTGAACTATCTTGCGAGACTGGAGCTCCCACAAGTACACCATATTATCCTCTGATCCACTCACTATGTACTTCCCATTTGTTATGGAGAACGTTGAGGAAATGCAGAACTTTGAGTTGACATGCCCTGTGTAAGTTTTCAAGAACTTACCTGTCGAGAAATTCCACAGCCTCTGCACAACACACACCGTCATTCATAGATTAATATTCTGAAAAATGTATAGTTTTGACATACATCAATGTATACATATCCTTGAACTCTGGAGCAGCAATTCTTTTGAACCCATGAATATATTTATAATGCATCATTATATCTAATATTTGGACCAGAAACGAGCATCCAATATCAAAACCAAAAAGCATCAGGAAGACAGCTGAGGGAAATAAACCACAAGTAACTTTGAGATGGCAAAAGTGTGTGTTATTCATTCCTTTTTATAGCGTAAAGACAATGAAGAATGTCCCATCAAGAACCAAAGGTTTCAAGTAAACTATTCCAATTACCTCAACTTATTTTCTGAAACAACTTTTGAGATAAACAAAAGAATGGCAATACGACAGAGAAATTAACATAGCAGAATATTAGTATGATATACTAAGGACCTACTACCTCTGAAGCCAAAGGAGTCAGATTCACAGTCCACAAACCCCACAACGCTACACTTGCATTTGGGAATATTTAAGAAAATTATTCTAAAATTAATCTACAGGGACCTAAAGCCTCATTATCGCATCAGTGCATGGTCTTTATGCATGCTTATGTTAAAATATTAAAATCAAAATTAAACACAGACTAGTGTACTTGACACATACATGTGTCTTAATTTATGAAAGTCGGTCAAAATATAATGCTGGAGAATGCAGAAGCGAACAACTCTACAAGTCCATGTGGTGTCTGTTGCCAATGAAAATAGCTCCATTACAGGAAACTAAAATATACCAATAGAAAGTATTCATTCTACATGTTATGTTTTTTTTTTTTTTTTTTTTTTTTTGGGAAGAGACATGTTCTAAAATTTAGCAGAGCAGCATTGCAACCATATACATGTTGGTAGTTGAGAAGATTATACTAAACAATAACAGACTTGTGAAAGAGTATTTATTGATTATTCTACAAAAAAGGGGCTAAATACATTTCGACATAGTTCAACATACATACTTTCAATCATAAAAACACAAGTCGTTGCCAATAGAAAAGTCGCTAAGGCTTTGATCGATCCTTCCTTCTGAACAAAGAGCTTCCAACCCTTCCCATAAGAAGGAAATTGCCCGGTTCACCAAGTTAGACTACTGCAGAAAACAATTCACTATAGCAAGCGTACTCTACTCTATGTACCTCCAAAGTTCAGATAAACCCAGTTTTTCTACAAGTTGGCTCTTAATACTGGTCCAATACTATCATCCACACTCCTATGACCTCTATTCCTATGGCAAAGTTTTGTTTTAACATTGACGTAGTTAACCTTATATGTATAGAAAAATTAACGGATTTAAAAATGTTTACACGAACTCACATGCCTCATTTCCCTATATTCTTAGAGAAAGTTGATGAACCTTAATAGTTATAAATAAACATCTGAATATATAAAGTCAACTTACGGGCAATATTAGCAACAAACTCTTGCTTAGGCACACACGGGCATGGATATCAGGATTTGCTTGAGGGTGTTAGTAACAAACTTAAATCTTAACTTAAAGCTTGGGCAATAAATGAACATGAAGAGTGCCTTTGACCATATACCCTATATTTATCATCTAGTTTAGAGTAACAGTGACTAAGGAAATTCATTAAGAAATTTGGCGAGATCTCTAAACAAATTGATGTAATCCATGATGCCATGCCTCCCACAAGTTCAAGTAATGTTTCCTAAGTTGAAAATGAAATGCAATTTCATCATAAGAGAATGTGCAAAAGGCAATTTGTCCATACAGAACTAAATGTGAACAAAAGGTAAATGATGAGCAAAATCCCTTTTGTTTAACAACGATGAAAAAGATCGAATATTTTCAAAACGCAGCACTCTGAGACAATCACTCCTTACTGCTCTAACTTGAGCCAAGCTAATCAAAATATCCCACCACTGCAATTAACAGACTTACACATACTCCCTCCGTCCCAAACGAAATGCAGCCCTTGCTTGAAATCTGTGAGAGCTTTTTCAAAGAAGGGGTGTGTTTCATTTGTAACAGAGAGAATATACAAGAGAACTTACTATTGAACTTACTACTTTCAAGAACATACGCACAAGAAAACTAAAGCTACTGGCAAGATTAAAAGCCCCCAATATATTCATCACATCAAGCAAACTGAAAATTAAAGCCATCCTAACGTAAAGATTGCAACTTTCACTGCATATATAAGGACAGATAGAGAGATAAGAGAGGGAGAGAGAAACTAACCAAAGTATTATCAAGAGTTCCAACAAGAATAAACTTTCCATTCGGTGAGAACTTGGCAAAGCTAACGGGCGGATGCTCATCGTCAATCAGAGTCTTAATACAATGCCCGGTGGAAGCATCCCAAATCCTACAGAGCCCATCGTAGCTGCTCGAAACGATCATCGATCCATCCAAATTGAAATTAACGGCAGTGACGGGGTCCGAGTGCGCCGGCAGCACCTTCAGGCACTTCCCCGACTTGACATCCCAAATGCGGACGGTTTCATCAAAGGAACCGGAGGCGAGCATGTTGGATTGGGGGTTGAAATTGACGCAGAAGACGTAATTGGTGTGGCCGGTGAGGGTTTTGACGAGTGAGCCGGTGGCGACGTCCCAGAGGCGGACGGTGCGGTCGTCGGAGGCGGTGGCTAGGAATCGGCCGTCGGAGGAGAAGGCGAGGTCGGAGATGCCGGCTTCGTGGCCGAGGAACTCGTTGTGGGGGGTTTCGGGGGATGAGACGGCGTAAGTGCGGGCGGTCTTGTCGGCGGCGCAGGAGGCGAGGAAGCGGCCGTCGTCGGAGAATTTGACGCTGGCGACGGCGCGCTTGTGGCCGGAGAGGGTGTGCTTGAGGCGGTAGGGTTTGTAGGAGTCCGTTGGCTCCGCCGTGGAAGCCATTGTTGTTTCTACCATTTTTTTCTGAGTGTGTTGGGATTTGGGGGTTTTGTTGGGGTTTCTGCAGGCGGCGCGGTGTGCGACGGAGGTGGTGGAAGAAAAATCGAACCAAGAATCTCCCCTACAATTTTAGCGGTTACTATAAAAAATAGACACTTTGATAGTGCGTAATATTTTCGTCTCACTTCGACTTTGATCGGACTACATGAATTGTCATGCTTTCTACATAAAACTGAATTAAAACGATCACCTAAGCAATAATATCCAGTCGTTTTTTAATCTACCAAATTGATGTCATGAATTGCCCTAATATTGCAATTCACAAATTTATAACTTTGATTCGTGAATTTACTCACATAAAAAGTTTGAAATTACGAATCAACAAATTGAATACAATTAATGGTAATAATAGAATCAAAAGTGGTACGAGTATTATAGTGTAAAACGAACGACTCAACATTCAGTATGAGTAAAATACGGCAATAATATCAATACATCTTGTCCTGTATTTTTATTACATTAAACGACGAGTGTCTTAATAATGGACGTTTTGGCATCAAAAAGGATAATCACCCCAAAAATTCTATGTTTAAATGCCAATAATCCATAATGTGCGATGCCATACAAGCACATTGGGGTGTCAATGGGCAGGTAGTACTCGGACCTACTCGAAACGTTCATTATCCGTTAGTTTAAAATGATACGATTCCAGTTAAGGCATTATTGGGATCATCACGCTCTCATGTTAGCGTTTTTTATTGTTATAAAGCCATAATAATAAATAAACAGAGGCAATTTCACATATGCCTTCTTTTTAGGTCTATGCAGCATACATATTTCAAGCAGTTTCTTGCGATCGTTTAGCCACCTGCTCTTTCCATTGATCAGGGGTGAGGGCTTTCGTTATCGAGAGAGCATGGATGTGTTTCATCTCTTCCGCCAACGCAGAGTTTACGAGACGGTGCCTCTCCAGCAATCGTTTCCCTTCAAACTGGTCAGATACAATCTCAATGCTATAACTTGCTCCACAACTGGCAGGAAGGATAAAAGTCGTATAAGACTATAGATGACAGAACAAATTATTATCAACGATTAAGTTGTGCAGTGTAAGTAAGTGCATACGTACCCGCCAGATGTGTCGATAACTTCCTGAAGCCGAAGCAGATTGCAACAGGAAAAGAAAGAAACAAGTTAGGAAGGATTTAGAGTTAATTTTGAAGATAACAGCGTATAGCAGGCGCATAGTTTTTGCCCGTTTCTCTCCCCCGGTTATACCTACATGGTTAAGCATGCCTTACCTGATCTTGCCTAGATACCTTTCGACTTTATATACAAACTCAACTGTTATAACCCCTCAGAATCAACTGCATATAGACTAACTCTAACACTATCCCACAGCAAAGATAATGCACACATACAATTTTGAAACACGGTTAAGTTCTTGCTGGATCATTACTCTCTTCTATCAAGAGGCTTAGAGAAGATAGAAGTAAAATCCCATCCCCTCCTTCCCCTCCTCTCGTAAACATAGAATTACAAAACAGTTCCCTCTCTGAGTTCTGACCTACAATTCATCAAAACATAAGATCCACTCCCTATACACGTAAGTAAATACAATTTGATGCAGCATCGAATTGTGGAAGTTACAAAGGCCAGAAGAAAAACCCGTAGCAAAAACTTTGAGCGGTAAGCAAGCCTATCCCCCTCAACCTACACTTAAGTACCGGGCAACTCAAACATATTACGAGACTAAGGTGAAAATCAAGAGCAGAGAAAAGAATTACACTTTATAGAAGAGAAAGCCCCTGCCTGATCCATTAACTATAGTATTCCGAAAATTTCGATGAAATATGTTGAGCAAGCATGATCTATTATTCTCTGGGTATGCAGTGACTATCCTATCCATCCACAAGCATCAAAATAATTATTCGTTCCGGGCAACTCTCAAAAATTTCCAAAGAAAAGTAAATACTACTAACAACTGTAACAAACAAACAAACAAACAAACAAGACTCATTGCTTAGCAATGTTTCTTCAACACTTGTACCTAAAATCAGCACAACACTTGTTGATTGCCAAAACACATAACAGAAACGTAAGTACGAAAACTAGAAACGAGGGTTTAACGTTTAGCAATCGAATTAAACCTTGCTAGTTGCTACAACCTAATTTCACCCAAAATTAAGAGGGAGGGTCGCATTAACAAATACTAGGTCGAAGAAATTCAAACAGCAGCATACAGTCAAGTAACAAAACAGTATGAAAACAGATACTTACAAGATGAGAGGGATTGAGCTTCGAGTTTAAGGTGGATTCAACTTGCTCCTTGCTCGTTGCCATCGCTCGCGTTAGAATCAAGTTTTAGGGAACTGCGTGGGTTTTAAGCTTTGATGTTCTGAAATTTAAAGATGCATCTCTGTATATATTGGGGCTGGCGGAGACCTACTAGACTAGTGGTCTCCCCCGGTCAGGGCGATGCTAACGCCTTCTGTATGCAGACCCCCCATCAGAGCCCTCCATGTGTCAAATTAATATTTTGCTTTTAAATGTGCTACAGTAAATTATTGTATTCTCTGCAAAACCACTTATAGGGTTATAGTGGCTGAATTACATTATTAGGTGGGTCCTACACAATTATTTTTATTTATGTTTAAACTTTTTTTTCTTCTTTGTTTAAAATCTCATACTTTCACATTAATATACGTATAAATTATTTTTGTGTCTCTTTCCTTAATAATTTTCACTTTTCTCTCACAATTCTACTGAGAAAATAAATATGCATGTATAAGTATATATTTATTCTATTAAAAATATCTATTGAAGGTGTTATTCTATATATAGAATATATCTCCGCCAAAACAATACAATCATATCTTTTTTATATTCCAATTATATACTCCATATAACACTTTTTAGTTGTTTCCAATTTACATTTGGGTTTGAATAATTATTCAAAAATTACTGTTATTTATATCACTTAAAGATTTAACATGTATATATAGTAGCATATAAAATATTTAATTGGTTAAAATTAATACTCCATTTATTTTTGACATGTAATTAATAAGTTGAACTTTTACAAAAATAAATGTATAAAAGGATTTCACGAAAGTAATACAATCCTTTTGAAATACTATGTACTACAACTTAATTAATTGAAAACAATTAAACTAAATATCAAGAACAAGGTATTGTATATGCTACCCCCTTGGGGTAGTGCCTCCCCTCACATAAGTAGGATAATACAATGAAGAAAACTATCCTACTTTAATTAAAGTCCAAATAAGAAAAGGAAAAAATGCATTTAAAATCGTGAACTTTATCTGACATACCGTTTTAACCGTTAACTTTCAATTTTTTCCCTAAAATCACAAACTTTTTAATTTATCCAATTTTCCCTTAATTTCTAATTTTCCCCAAATCAAAGCTGATGTGGCGCTGATGTGTCAGTTTAGAAATTGACATGTCGTCCACATATCCTCCACGTAGATTTTATAAGACACATATACATTCACATAATTTTTTTTTATTTAAATAATATATGCAATTAATTTTATTTTTTCTAGATTTATCTCCTCCCTCGCTAAAATACGGCCCTCCTATCAGTTCAGGTGCAGATCTTCTTCCCTGGCCCTGCTTTTCGCTACAAAATCGAGCCAAACATCGATGTCGGAGGTGATGCAGTGGTCGTATCCAAATATGATGTTAGGCCTTTTTGGGGGACTTTATTAATTGCATATACTATTATTTAAATAAAAATAATTATGTGGATGTATATGTGTCTTATAAAATCTACGTGAAAGCTATGTGGATGACATGTCAATTTTCAAACTGACACATCAATGCCACGTCAGCTTTGATTTGGGGGAAATTAGAAATTAAGGGAAAATTGGACAAATTAAAAAGTTTGTGATTTTATAGAAAAAATTGAAAGTTAACGGTTAAAACGGTATGTCAGGTAAAGTTCACGATTTTAAATGCATTTTTTCCATAAGAAAATAATTATCTTACTACTAGGTTTTCTATATAAATAAAAAATATAATTCATTAATAACGCAAGTGTATGACAGAATTGATAGAAGTGCGGGACCCACCAAATAAATCAGCTACTATAAACATATAACTCTATAAGTGGTTTTGCAGAGAAAGCAAAATAAAAAAGTAAATTGAATTGACATGACATCAGGGGCCCGCCTTACACGTGTAGGGCAGTGATGCTGCTTCGGCAGTGCCGAAGGTGCTAGCATCGACCTTGCCTGGTCTCCCCGATCTTTTTAGGACGAACAATAAGTTTTTTTCCGATACGAGAATTAAGAAAGAATTGTTTAAAAAATCAATTATGTATGCTTCAATTAATATATTTTTATTTGATTGTAATTAATAAAAAACATATCGAGCTCTTTAATTGATATAAAAACTGTAAAAATCGCAAAATTAAATCAACAAATTATGATAATTATAAATTTTGTGATTCAAATAATATTGAGATACTTACAGAATTAAGTGCTTGAATTCTTTCTAATTAGCCTAATTATTTCCATATAAGAAAATTTGTGTCGAAGAGGAATATGTATTGTATTGTGTTGTGTGAGAAGGAAGTAGTATTACACTATTACTTTACACTCCCTCCGTCTCAACCGTTTGCTTTTTTTGCATGGTGTTTAGTGTTAAAATGTATTAATAGTTAATAATCTGATGAAGATTTTATATTTTTCAAAGTACAACATTATAGTTCCATAAAATCATATACATGATGGATATTAAATCACAGAAAAACATCGATGCCTTTAATTTAATGTAAAAATTGTAAAAACTTGAGAACAAACGACGAAGTTATGATAAATTAAAATCTTATAATTTAAATTGTATCGGGATACGTGCAAAATTGTATGTACAAATGAATACTCCCTCCGTCCCCTAATAAGTGTCCCGAGCCGTAAAAATGCAATAACCAAGAAAGTGTATATTTTACCATATTAACCCCTAATCATTACATAGAAAATTGAAAAAGTAAAAAAAATGTAATGATAGCAGGGGTAAAATTGGTAGTTTAGCTATATTTTTACATTTAAAATGTGATAGGACACTTATTTGGGAACAAAAATTTTATTCATTTGGAACACTTATTAGAGGACGGATGGAGTAGATTAATATGGCGAATTCGACATGACGTCCCACAAAAGAAAACAAGGCAAAATGAAGAGAACATATTTTATCCAAGCACCAAGTGGTTAGTTTTTATAAATAAAAGCTGGTTACACTATAGTATTAAGTTGCAATTGATCTTAACGTTTTATATTCAGTTTTAACATCGTACTAAAAATCTCGACTCAAAAAGAAATAAGACAAGTAGCGATAGACGGACGGAGCAATCCGTTTTTTAATCAAAAAAATACTGACATTTCACATAATAATTACAGTATATTACACGACGATTGAAGCTATGTATGTATTTACTGGGGCTTCACTTACATAACATGGGTAAATGTAAAAGGGGTCACTTAGGAAGAGCCGGAGGTAATACAAATTCTTACAACTTTTTCACCACTTGGTATGCAGAAATATGCACTTCTGCACACTCTGAGTCCCATGAAAAATCCTTCACCATCCCATCTTTAATCCTTGTATTCCACTCAGACCTATTGTTCTTCTGTACATACTCAAGATATAAGTATGAATAATCAATCAATGAAAAGATTCAAAACATTTGGTGAAACTGATTCGGAGAAATACATACAAATTCATCGATTGCTTGGGATAACGACATAGTCCCAAATGTCGAGTTGATGTACTGTGAGAACCTACTTCTTTCAGTACTATCATTTCCGAATTGCCTGCCAAAGATGGGAAAAATCGACACTTCTTAACAAGTGAACAATGTGTGTTCAGTGTCTGCTTAGCAATAGCAGTTACGTTCAAGCGCACCTGAATCCGCTGTCAGCAAGATCTACCGGAATAGGAGCTGCTCCATATTTTAGGGCCTTAAGCTATTGGATTGGAAATAATAAATAAGTTTTCGAAAGGTGAAGAACGTTTGGGGCGTATGTAGTGAATATGTAGAGGAAACTTACTGGTACTTGAAGCAGATGATCTTCAAAAGATGGGCAAAGCATTATGTCGGATCCTGAAATAATCAAACGTGACAATTCTTCGTCATATTCATCAATGAATTTCACATGTTCAGCCTGCAATAGAAAGAGGAATATTAGGTATTGATTTAACATAGGAAGACTGGGAGGGACTATACGGTAGAACGATAGGAAATGGAGTCAATTCATAAGCACAAATACTATCATAGAGAAGAGATAGCCACTATTAAAACTCATCTATAGACCATCAATGTCGAGAGGGAATACAGATTCAAGCAGAATACATATACAAAATTCGTGCAATAAAGAAATTTTCTAGGATACCAAATAAATGTTTAGTTTCACAGATCATTAGATCAACTATGAATCGGAAAAATTGCATTAGAAAATAAGTTCATATAGGGTAGTATCACACAATTATTGTATTGGTAAAAACGTGAGGAAACCCAAGAATTTACCTTCGCCTCATCTTGAAAAATCTCAAATGACCTCATCATGTCAGGGAATCCACCATATCTCATGAAAATGAACTGAAGAGAATGGCATGTAAGAATTAGACACAAGGAATATCGAAGGTCGAGTGACGATGATGTTGGAAACAAAGCTTATTCAACTTAAACTTCATAAGCTAATATGGGTTACGATACATTCAGTTTTATTAAGATATATTGCTCAAAATCTCGAGCAAGTACCTGAACTCCTTTGGTGGAACCCATCCAAACAAGCATTTTTAGCTTGTCAAGGTCATCTGATATTCCTGAATATATGCATCCAACCTGAAATTTTGTACTAATACATTAGATTATGACACATTTATTAGTTACTGCCAACAAAATACTGTGAAAGATGTAAGAATCGCAATGCGGATTCGTTCTTGAAGTTCCACTAGCACTTCAATGCCACTCAGGTTGTAGAACAATATTTGATGAGATGTAACTAACAAGTATTTTGGAAGCTCCTTCTTCTAAACCCAGACGTCGCTGCAATGCAAATTTGCACTCGGATTTCCCCTTCATATCATCGGCACTATAGCTTTGTGGAAGAAGATCGTCACGTGAAGGATCCCAAGTAGATTTATCAAATCCCGAAGGAGCAATCACCAACTTTTCCCTGCAATCCAGACTCATGAATGAGAATATAGTATAGAACTTGTAAAATGGATAAATAACAATCGTTACGTTTACAATACATACTTGTGTATATCTAAGGTGGATTCCAATCCATGTCCCAACGCACTAATAATCTGGCCTTTTGTATGCACAGACGACATTAGTATTACTTTGTTAGAGTAAATAATTCCACCCTGCAAATAATTAAGAGAACAATTAGAAGAAAGACAAAAGAGTTTAAAGTACTCCAAGGCAGTATTGAATTTTTAGATTAACGCAATCCAGAGATTGTTAAAGGAAGAATATAGAATACAATATAGCAAAGTTAAGAGCAGAATGATGAGGGTGGAAATAAAAGGAGAACGAGCACAAAGATGAAGCATGAAGAAATCACATCTAAAATGTTTATAATTGATCGGAGTTCCATCATAGCTAAAAAAATAACTTTTTTTATTCCTGGTTATATATGTATTTACACAATCTACCATAGTGGAGAACCATGAAAATAGTCGATTAAGCAAATAAAAGTTACCTTTAATGCATTGACAAGATGGGACTTATTGTTATCTTGCAGGCGATCAGGCCGGAGCAATCGAGAAGGATCAAGCCCACACAACGCTACCTTTTCAGGTTGTTCAAGGGACTACAACAAAAAAACTGCTTGCATTTATTACAACGTATAAGTATGTAAAAACATCAAATTAATAAGGTCAAGAATCTAACACGCATAGAGATGCTTACCTGGGAATCGAAACCCTGGCACGTCAACACTATCCTAGTACTTTCAAAACCCTGAAAATTGATAACATATTAACATGTATCAAATGAAACCTCAGAAATTAAACAACTAGCAGAGTCATTGGGTATAAGAGAGAAAAGGACCCCAATATCCATACTGGCAGAATTGCATTTAATTTTTCTGATATATGTCTCACAGAACTCAAAAGTATTCAAAACCAGACCTGATTGACAAAAACATCCCAGAAAAGAGGGGCAACGAAAGACGTTTGCCAATTATGTATATGAAGCACATCAGGCCGCTTGCCTGATTTAACTAGATAGTCCAGTGAAGCACGAGAGAAATAGGTGAATCTGACAACAAAAGAGAGCAGAATTCGGGATCAACCACCAAAAGAATATATTGCTATTGTGCACTAAGTAAACTAGCAGATAACCAACCAAGATGGAACCAAGTAATTGACCAGCAACATAGGATGCATGGGTGTAAGTAAGTTGAGTTAGCTCCCGAGCTACACTGACTTGATGAAAATTAGATGAAGCTTGACCCATTAGGCTCATCAGACGAAGACGAACTAGGCCAAATCCAACTCTTAATCTAGTATTAGTTTGATATAAAAAAAATAATAATAATACTGTCTACATGTTCTCGTGACCTTGATATGAATTTTATTTTTTGATAGTCATATCATGTGTTATACTACTATATAACACAGAGTAAATACTACTCCATCTGTCCCCTAATTAGTGCGATTATATCCTCTTTGAGACATCCCTCAAATTAGTTTGATTTTCCAAAAAAATAGTTAAGATTTCATTACACTTTATTCCACTACCAACCACTTTCACCTATTTTTTCTTAAAACATGTGCCATTTACAAACTCACACAAATTTGGGGGACGGAGGGAGCAATGGTATATATATTTTTACCTATTAACTGCATTTAGGCTCAATTAAGTTTGTCTAGGTTCGTGACAGAATCTTGAGTTCGCCGAAGCTCAACATGAGCTCAAATTAATAGTAGAGAAGTAAATCTCCAGGCCAAAAGTCAGCTTAGTTTGGCTCATTTACTTTCCTATGTAAGTTTACGAGCTCACGAAATCAGCACAATAGACAAACATCAAAGTTTCTGTCAACTCAGGAACGGGTTTAATCAATTAACTTTGCAAAGAATAAATCAGTTGGTACCAATGAACAATAGATGATAGAACACATTACAGCCATGACACAGTAAAAAGAAGTAAACCTATCACATTATAGAAATACTATTAAATGTGAATAACAAAGGAAGTGGAAATAAATATGAAAAAACAATCAAGTAACAACCCTGTTGCATCCAAGTAATGAATGCAGGCATCATAAGAATAGTTGAGGAAATTAAAAAGAGGAGTTCATGTTCCACAAACCTCTCAAAGTCGTTTGAGCAACCATATATTTTATCATGACTGAAAAATGATGAAAAACGGATGGGCTCTATGAACGTAACACCAATGCCATAAATAACCCTGTGTACCAAACATTCAAACCATAAGAAAATGAAACATTTTTATATCATCTTTTATCAGTTATAGGTTTCTCTAACAGTCAGTATGCATATGCATAACAGAGTGCAGCCGCAAACTCACCCTGTCCAGATTTTGTTTGCATGCAATTGACCATCAAAATATGAGTAGAATTCTGCTTCAACTTCTCGTAAGCCACGAACTTCAGCTAGGTTCAAGCTAGCATACCTATAATGCAATTAACCCAACAACTTAGGGTTAGAGGGGGAAAGTTGATGAGAGATCTTCTAATCACAAGATTCATTATGCAGACATGAATGTAGCTGTATGGTAACGTTTCTGTTGAAACTTTCACCACTTCAACTTACCAGTATTTCGACATATTACATGGTTCTAATTTGTCCCTAATAGAGTATTTCAAAATCGAGATACATTCCAAATTTAAGGTAATGTCACAGTTTACACACGTAATAATGCATCTTGGTGTTTCCCGCTAGATCAATTTACAACGATCAGATTATATAGCCTAGCCACAGCTTAGCAGCAATTTTGTCACAATTATGTAAATCCCAGAGGCACTTTTGAGCTGAAGTTCAGATAGAGCAAAAGGAACATTTTTTCATTCAACCAGAGAGAAGAACAAAAAAAGAAAATTTGCCAACATCTCTTGTCCCTTAATTAAGACAATAAGAAACTGAGAACAACAATGTATTTCTCAATCAGTGAACCAAGTGCATCTAGATGAACTAAACTGAAATGAACTGCTAGGGAATTGCAACTTAGTCAAATACAGGATAAGAACTAAGGAGGCCTTCTTATAACTATTAACTAGTCAAAAAGGCTGCAACCGTTCCGCTAAATAGATCGCAGATAGGTATTCATTTAGTGCCCCAGTTCTGAGCTTCCCCTAGGTTCGATTATCTTGAGATTGTGATAAGTTAAGCTTGCACAATTCATTATAAAAAAATCCAATGTTTCTTTCAGCCATAAACTAATTATGTAATAAGCATCTCTGTCTAATAAGCTATAATATTTTATTTGTAATTCTCACTTCTTTTTTGCAACCGTATTTTTGCAAGAATGGTTCCCTATTTTGTTTGAAGGAGTTACCAGTCTTAAATGCATATTACTACTGCGTACATGCTCTGTAACTGCTCTTGAATAGAATTAAATGATCTTAGTATTGTTCCTCGAAGAACTTCTTGCAAATAACCCCAGAAAACAGAGCTGTAAGCAGCTACTAGGTTTTTAGACTCTATGCAACAAGATGGAAGAAAATTACAGTAAAACAAGGTAAACTAGAATATCCATGATTACTTGGGCAAAATAACCTCAACAAGATTTCCCTTCCTTTGTAGTGAGCAAGACAAACCAGTAATGTACGGTGCCAAAGATCCAACAGAAACCACAGGTGACATTTCTGTACAAATGTGGATTATATGGAACCCATTCCTGAATCAAAAATGGCAAAAGAAAAATATTAGTTGCAGGATAATCCTGCATCACAAATGGTAAATAAATCTTCAAGAGAATCCAAGATAACAGAAACTCTTTGAACATAAAGCAATAAACTACGAAGCAAAATATAATCATATGCAGTCAACCATGACATAATGGGAAAGGGGGAGAGGAGACTTAGACAATAGTAGCATGCTAAAAGAATTATATCACGGTTGAGAGTCTTCAGCACAAAAGGGTACCAATAAAACATAACCAATTTTACTTATAAGTTTACTTCGCTTTGGTGCATTTTTACCATCCATATAAGAAACAAGCAGATACCCAGCTAAATAGCTGCAGCAAATGTGAGAATCCTTACTCTTTGCTAGCCTTTGAAAAACGACGCAGCTCAGCCAGAAATTCAGCATCATTCTCGAAAGTCATGTCATACAGATCATCAGCCGAACTAACCCTTGAGTCAATGATTACTTTTCTCAAAGCAGATGCCTCCGTACTGCTAATCATGCCATTGAGAACTAAAGTATCTATTCTGAGAAGCAGCTCTGAGCTGATTGTAAGTTTATCTGTTCCATTGTTCAACGCAATGTTAGAGTTACCCCTAGTACCCCTCATCCCCGCTTCAGAGAAACAAAGCATTCTGAATTGTACAATATTAGGTCATTCTACTATTCTAATGTACAAAGAATGAAAGATACAAATTTCACATTACAAACAATGAAGCATGACGTTCTGTAACATGCACTCATGCTTGTCTACAAGAAGATCAAACTGACTAAGATAATTAGACAAAAGATTGATTATCATTGTCCATTTTACTCCGCAATAAACTCTGAAAATATCCACGGATGCCACTCGGTATTGCAATACTAAAATAAGACTAAGCATTGTAGAAGCTAATTCAAACACTGCATACTTTAGGATCTTTTTTAGAAGTTGGGAACCTTTTCTAGAAGTAGCCTCCTTCTTCATCTCTAATTGCTCTATCCTATCAAGCAATGAGGACCTTTCATTCTTAACCCTCTCGAGCTCTTCCATGGCCAGTAGTCGTTGTTTGTTCAAGTACAGGATATCTGAACAATAATCATTGTGCACAACATATTACCAGCTAAACTAAAAAAGTGGCCATTATACAAACACAATGTGACGTGTTCAGAGGAAAGTAGACCAAACATACTTTGTTGAGCTTCTTCAAATAGTTGCCATATGTCATTATGCTTCTTCCCTTCCTTTTCCTTACCAACAGATTTCACTTTTTTCTGCAGTGACAGCCAGAAACCGCGACAATCGCAAAGAAGATGTATGAAACATGTCACAGTAAACCCCAAAAAGAAACGGATGACACACACAACGAGAGGCAAAAGAATATGATATGCTAAGTACCTCTACATCTTCAGGCCTTCCCAACCTGTACAGTACAACGAAATCCATAAATTAGTCAATAATAAAACACAGAATAAATAAAAAACATCAATATACATCCCGATTATCTACGTATACGATTTAGCAAAAGTGCTTACTCCCCCGGGGCTGAAGCTCTAGACAAGTCGCTGCCCTCGCCAATGTTCCTGCAAAAAGCATAGGTTTTTAGCTCCACTGAGATCGAAATGCTGGATTTTAGCTAAATGGATAACATATCTACAACCAGTCACTCGTGAAATACTGAGAAAGTAATACAATCCATATAAAACCCAACAGCATTCAGGCAGCTTAGCAATGGCATGACATCTGGCTCACGATCAAAAACAAATTGCAGGAAAAAAATTCCAAAACCATCACATATTCACGAATCGAACCCATGAAAGAGGCGTGAGAAATCGGGATTATATAGTATAATTCAATACATGAAATGAGATAGAAATTCATATCATCAGTACCTGGAGCAATTGAGGAAGTGAGATTTTCGGCGTGTGATGTTGATGATGAGGGAGGAAACAGGAAATCTAGCGGCAACGAGAATCTCCATTGCTGGAGAGTGGAGTAGCCCTTTTAGCAGTTGTATAAATCTATGTTGGAGAATTCATCGGATTTCACTGTACTATCCAAGTGTAGAAATCCAAGTGTAAAATTAGAGAATGTTAATTGTAAGAGATTTGCTAATGGTGCAATTAGTCGGCTAATTATTTTCCGAATAGGAAATGGATCATGAGACGGTAAACATGTTCATCAATCTTAAGCGAACTAGATTCTAATTGATGATACACCAACGACAACTATGGAAATAGAGATAGATGGATTTTATAATGAAATTTTGTGTGTTAATTTGTTTCCTTTGCAATAGCTATAATAGATTCGACAAACAAAAAGAAAAATGAGAAAATAATTTTCCGTGCATATCACCGGTGATACACCAGTTATGGAAATACCATGATAGCTAGTCTTATATTACTCCCCGTTTGGATTAAACCGTCATGCTTGATTTCAAAATTTTAGACGTAATGTTAAAAGTAAAAAGTAAAAGATTCACATTGAAAAGTAAAAGTTAATTATTTTTATTTTAGAAAACACTAGACGGCCACCCCGACGACAATCCGTAAATTTAAATGAATTGACAAACCAAACATTTCAAAGTACGTATATTTTAATAAATTAAATTTACGAAGTGGAGTAATTTGATTAGAACTTTTGAAATCTCGCAAACCGAAAAGTAAACACAACTTTAACTATATCTATACTAAAAAGAGACTTATGTTACAAAATAATGTATTGCCTACAATGTCCCTTAAATTTATCTAAAATTAAGGATAATTAAGTAAAAAAGCATAATCATAATTATAAATATATTATAATAATATAATTTATGATAATACGGTTAATAACCCCATATAAGGTATACATAAGTTATCCCAAGAATAGGATATATATTCTCGATCGCTTCTTGATTTTTTCACAATATAATAATGCGAACAAAATTCTCTTATAATTATTTATTAAAATCAAGAATATATCTATTACGATTTTAAAAAAAAATGTGCACGAAATTGTGTACACCTATAATACCTATACACGCCCTCCATCTATGATCTTTAGAGTGTTAATGGATTGGTCCAAATTTTAATATACTATGCTTATGTATAAAAATGTGTGGTGATTCTAATTTTTTTGGGGGAGTTCATTGTCTAAACTGAAAAGGCCCCAAAGATTGTGAATGGCCGGAATCGAAAAGAGACCCTTAAAATTGTAAACATAGTAAGTATCTATTTCTATAAACTATTACAATTTTTAGCTAGATATATGATGAAATAGTATTATATTTGCAAAAGAACAACCATTCATTACACGATACTATATTCAAAAATATTTATAAAAAATATTATTAAGAAAGTTTATGTTAAATATTTCATCACACATTTGAATTCTGAAATTCATCTTAAAACAATAGTTGCATGTGACAATATTTGTGAATCTAATACCACTCCGGTCCCCTCGTAGTATCCCGTAAAAGAAATAATATTTCAAAATTATATCGTAAAACCCGTACTACGTCTCGGTGGAAATGCATGCCGAAAAAGCAAAAAGCAAATGAGTCAAGTATAGAGGACCGGAGTGGTAATTAGGAAGAATTATAAATAAAATTTTAGTACATAAAACTGTGTATTTGATTTGTCATGATATTTTGTTATGTATAATAGACCCAATTTAATTAAAGTGAACTAATATAAATAAGACGGAGAGAGAATTAAAAGTTAGATATTATAAAGAGTTTTATATTTTCTTTTGTAAGATTCGATTATCATATAGTTGATAGATTACTTCTTGATTGCTTTTTCTTTTCTTTTCTTTTTTACCAATTTGGTTTTGATGTATGACCTTGATGATTGTCGTTCTTCAATATATTATTCTCTATGTTCCACTTCATTTGGTTTGTTTTATATCGGTAGAATTTTATGTGCAGTGTTAAAAGTGAAAAGTAAAGGTTCCACATTGAAAAGTAAGAGTTAGTAGTTCTTTCCGTTTAAGGAAACACGTCAATTGAAGTGGGACGTCCCTATTAGAAAATGAAGTCAAGTAAAGTGAGACGGAGGGAGTACAAAAGAATAGGTGGCTCTAGCCATCTAAATTACTCCCTCCATCCCTTCTAAGACGTTACGTATTCCTTTTTGGTACGTCCCGCGAAAGACGTTATGTTTCCTTATTTGGTAAAAAATTACTAAAGGAAAAGCAAGTTTTGCATATCCATTTTTCACTTTAACACACAAATCCACCATTTCTTAATTCACGTGCCCAAAAGCAAAGGTAACGTCTTAGAAGGGACGGAGGGAGTATAAGTTTGTGCCTTCAAATTATTAATCTTTAATTTATTTTCTAACACTATATCTAAGACATAAAGGATGATTGATTACGTATCACACATATAGTTAAGATGCTAAAATATTGTAGATGATGTGAATCAACTGTATACATATTTAGAGGAATGGTAAAATAACATGTCCACGAATAACGTGACAATGCCATATAAAATTAGGTATCTACATATCAGAATTAAACAAATTGAGAATGTGACATTGTCACATCAACGGGAACACATATTAAGTGTGATCATGATCGACAGGGCCAGTCCTGTACATCACAGGGCCCGAGGCGAAAACGAAAAAATGGGCCCCTTAATAACGGGGAAAAAAATTGATCATATAATACAGTAATACGAATGACGTGAAATGGAGAAAAAAAGGTTCTTACTCTATCAAATTACAACTCATCGTGTAGTTTTGTAAGCAAAAATATTTATCAAAATTTGTGTAATCAAATTGATCGACTATTTTTCTTTCAAATGGCAGCATAGCCAATCCATTCAACTTGTCTCGCAACATAGCTGATTGTAAATAAGTCTCAATCTATTTTAACTTCAAAAATGCTTTTTAGTCAATACAAAACTGATATGGTTAACAAAAATCTTGTAGGAGAATTAGGATATTTAAGCATATCGAGAAATAATTCACCCTCTTTAATCATTCTCTTAAAAAACGTTCTACATATAATGGTCATTCCTTTTATCTTTCTTTTTTTGAGAGGGGATGCTTCTACTCCTATATATAATTGAAAAATACATCATAAATATTATTTAGAAGGCATATACATATAGTAATATATATGGAAAATAATTTTTAATGGGCCCCTAAAAAGTTTGGGGCCCAAGGCCCTTGCCTTGTGAGCCTTCACACAAGTCCGGCCATGATGATCGATATTGAAACGTTATTAATACTCCTAGGTATCAGTATATGGGTTTAGATTGTGGTGGGATCTTAAGAGGCATGGAGGCATGGACATTATTAACTACTATATTTGATGGAGAAATATTGTTGGAATGAGGTTGAGCTAAGATTTTTCATGGAATTTTTTCTTTTTTTGGAAGATGGCAAGTAAGGTCGCTTCTAAGATGATCATTAGGTCAAGAAAATTGTTAATTTTATTTTTAGAGAAATTATTGTTGATTGAGTTTGTCTTTATAACAAAACTATGAAGTGAAGTAGACTTGACAACTATGTTTGTGTATGTGTGTTAGCTTAATGGTAATAAAGTTATTACCTAATACATACATCATAAATGTCTCAAACTTTAATGTGCTCAATGATGCTATTTTTAAAATTTAAAACTTACTACCTCCGTCCACCATTTCTTGACACTAATACTATATTCAGACATCTACCATTTCTTGAACATTTCTATTTTGGGAAGTAGGTCCCACAATACACTTATCACTTTAACATTTTAATACTATTAAAAATATCTGATGAATCCATAATTATTCCACTTTTAACACTTACATACATTAATTTATCAACATAACATCAAAACACATTTAGTTTGTATAAGGAAAAAGAAAAAGAAAACTAGGTTCAAGTAGTACTTTAGATTATGGAAAAACTTTGAACTATTTTCTTAGAACAACTTTTAACTCAATTAAGTTTAAATTTTGTGTTTTATTTACAAGTACAAAATGAATCAGACTTTTTTATACGGAAAAACTCAAATGATTGAATTACTTCGATGAATACAATTAATTCAACAAAATTCACAGCTAAGATAATCTATGCATATGAAGAGATGATTCGATTTTGATGAAGCTCATCATCGATATCGTATAGTTATGAAAATCATATACTCCTACAAGATATAACATGAGTATTACTTATATGGCTAGGTATAGATTGTCTTATCTTAAGATATGTTACTTTGTCTCTTTCTAAGTGACTTATTTCATATTCATATATGTGAAGTATAAAATAATAAAATGAGTCATTTATCAAGAAACGGGAGGAGTATATTTTTACACTTATTTTTAACATGTTATTAAAGTTCATGATAACTATTTAATAAATTTCAACTTATAAAGATTTTTTTTTTCCGTTATCACAAAGTATAGTAATATATGTAATAAATTAATCATATTAAATAAAATATTATATTTATAACAAGATTATACGTGCAACGCACGTGGTCTTTACTAGTATGTTAAATAATCCGAAACTTACCCAAAAATATATAGTAACATTTAAAACAAAATAATAACATGAACGGAATTTTCACTGAAGCTATATTAAAAAGGTTTTAATATGAATTCAGTGACTGTTTTTGTTTAGTGATTTTTAAGTACATAACGCGCGTTAACACCATCCATAATATTGTGATGATGAAATTTGATTGTCTTGGTCTGACTTAATGCAACAGCTCCACGTCTATAACATCACCTGGATGTTGCAACACTCATTTGGCCGTGTTTTATACTTGTTTGGTCCATATCAAGAAGGTTCGTCGATTGCATATACAAACGTTGTGATATAAGATATACTATACAAATTGCCTTTAAATTATTCACATTATTCCATAATGAAGAGTAAAGAAAAATGTCAATAATCAACAAAATTAGTGCATGCAAATTGCATTCATTCAAATTAATAGCTAACAAATGAAATGGGAAGAAATAAAATCAGAATTATTTGGAACAAAAATCTTTGAAAACAAACCTCTAATTGAACATTACTTTTAATATGTAGTAGTATTATCTAGATATGAAACATCCGTAGCAAATACAATATAACTTAAAAAATAATTCACGCGAATATACATTAATAAATTAAAAAAGTTCGTCAAGGGACTTGAATGACATCTGAAAGATGTTTTCGATGTCACAATCTTTGAAATTCTTTCATAATTTTTGGTATAAGGGGGCTAGCACAAAATTACCATTTGTAAGAAAAATGAAACTCTACACTTATATTTATTGATGAAATGTGGAATTTTCTTACGCTATACCAATGAATCAATGAAATTGGATCAACGAAAAAAAGTTAAATAAAATAAAGAACAACTAAATCCCCAGTTTTGAGGATTTCATCCAAATTAAAGAAATTTTAGACATGAAAAGGAGATTCAAAGTTAAATTTATATCAAGATTAGCTCATGGCTCGGTTCCTTATAATATTGACATTTTCAACAAAATTCGTTAGTGATGATTTGAAATAAGCAGCGGGAAGTCATTCATGTGATCAACATAAACAATCATGCGAGTCTACAGTATTCGCAACACCAATTAGCCAATCACAAGCACTCTCTACCTCCACATATAAGATGAAGAGTCATAAAGGAGATAAACGTTACTTGTCGACAGCAGAGAGTCGAAGACATATGGTAGTTGCACTCGTTCGCTACGACTCCAAGAGGTTATAAAACACTAATTGGAAAGGGAAGTCGATGAAAAGTTGAGAAGCTATAAAAAGTAGTATTGAGTAATCGAAATAATGTATGGCAATGAAAATACGCGGGAGAGAGAGAGAGAGGGAGAGAGAGAGAGAGAGAGAGAGGAATACATGTTTCTTGCAGTATCTTGCTCATGTGCACTTGCCGTGGCAAGTTGAATTTGTTTCGCCGATGTACAGTATTTGTTTTAATATTAATCGTAAATGACAGAGAAGAAGTTGATATAGATCTAGCATGACATTGGCGGTTGGATACCACAACGTTGCAAATTAAATCGTGAGAATTATTATAACTGAATCTAAAATATAACTGTTAAATTTGGCGGTAAAAGTAACTGCCATTTTGTTTTGTTTTAATATATTATAGATGAGAATTTATGTTAGACAACCAGATTAGAACGACATGACATTTAACTGTAATAGTAGATAGAGTATGATATTAAAGATAAAGCGTGAACTTTCAATCTAGTGTTTGTTAAGATGGGATCCTCAATTCAAATTTATGTGTACCAAATAATTATTTTTATTTTTTATATAATATTTTTTATAAAAATGAAAAATGAAAAATGAATTATTGTAACTGAATAAAATAAAAGTTTTTGACAAAAAATTGAATTTAAAATAATATATACCTAAGTTTCGATTTGTCAACGTTATTTTATCTAATAAAAATGAAAAAAAAAATGTTAAAATTTTTTTTATAAACCCTAAAATGGATGAGTGAATCCTATAAAATAATCGTAAAACTATCCAGTCGCTAATTCATTTCTTGTTATTTGACCTAAAAGTGATCACAATACAATGATGTCATATCGTAGACTAATAAGCTAATCCAATATTGAATCTCAAGGAAGACTTAGTATGACATTCAATTATGTGGCAAACGAAAATCAAATAAAATCCTAATTCTAACAAATATTTGTGCTTTGAGTTTATTAAATCACAGGCTTGAAAAATAAATGTGCAATTAATTAAAAGGAATTAAAAGAGGGGCAAAAATCTATATACCTATTATGCTATCCAAAAACACTAATATATACCCTACTATAATTTTCCTCCCAATATACCCACTTTTTACCAAATGGGACTAAAATACCCCTGCTATCAGTTTTGGAAGGAAAATTGGTTTTCAAAAATTTTGCCCAATTCTCACCTAGGGAAGAGAGAGAGACGATTTAACTCCACCACTCTCCAACTACCCACATTCTGCACATTACTTCCGCCGAAAAATCTCTTCTTCTCTCCTCTCTTCTTCTCTCCTCTCCTCTCTGTTTTTGCAGTTCTTTCTCGCCCTCTACAAGCACCATCCCTCTCGTTTACCCCGCTGCACAAATCATACCAGCAAAAATATGTCAACTGGGACTCGAGGCAGCAAACGAAAGAGGAATGCTGAACCCATCGTGCTGTCGCCGGAGAAAACTGAAGAACCAGTCGCAAAGGAGTCGACGAAGGGCCGGAAGAAAAGCGGCTACCCGTTCATTGATGAAGAGGTAAGAAACTAGGGTTCTGATTTCAGAAATTGAATTTTGGTGTGCAAAACCTAGGGTTTACTGTTTTCCAACCTTTGTTCTTGCTTGGGGGTTTTGATTTCTTACTGGGTTTGAGTATCGACTGTACAACACCCCCCCTTTTGTAATGCATGTTAAAAAATCGATAGATTTGCTTGGGGGTTCTGATTTCTTCCTGGATTTGAATGTTGTTCTGTTTTGATAATGAAGAGGAATAATAGTCTTTGTTTGGTAAGAATGTTGTTCTGTATGGCAATCTCCCTAGGGTTTAATGAAAATAACATGTGCATTATCAAAAAACTGGAAGTTTTATTTGATTAACAAGTCTTCGATTGCACAAATTTGCTTGTAAAAAACTGGAAGCTTGTTTTCGGTTGTTTTGATAAAAAAATTATTCTTATTGGTGATGTTCTTCGTGGTTGTAAGAATCTGTATTTGTTTGTAAGAATGTAGGTTTTTCTAAGAAAAGAACTGGTGATATTCTGCTGTAAATATGTTGTTTATAGGGAGAATCTTTTTTTTGGTAAGAAGGTAGGTTTTCCTTTGTAAGAACTTGTGATATTATGATGTAAATATGTTGTTGGTATGAATGTTAAAGTTGCTATAGGGTGAAGACCTTTTTGGTAAGAATTTAGGTTTTTGTTGGTAAGAACTGGTGATATTATGATCTGCATATGTTGTTAGTAAGAATATAGAAGTTTTTGTAATGATAATCTTTTTTTATGGTAAGAATTTAGGTTTTTGTTGGTAAGAACTGGTAATATTATGCTATACATATGTTGTTAGTAAGAATGTATGTAGTTTTTATAAGAAGAATCTGTTTTTGTTTGTAAGAATGTAGGTTTTCCTTTGTAAGAATTTGTACTTTTATGATGTAGATAAGTTGTTGGTATGAATGTTAAAGTTGCTATAGGGGGAATCTATTTTTGGTAAGAATGTAGGTTTTTATTGGTAAGAACTGGTGATATTATGATCTACATATGTTGTTAGTAAGAATATATAAGTGTTTCTAAGGAGAATCTGTTTTTGTTTGTAAGAATGTAGGTTTTTCTTGGTAAGAACTGGTGATATTATGATGTAAATATGTTGTTAGTAAGAATGTTTATGTTTTTCTAAGGAGAATCTGCTATTGTGTGCTGAATGTTTTTGTAAAACGTTGTAGGTCGAATGGAGGTATGAGAGGTTGGAGCTTCTGCCTATGTTTAAAAAGGTTATTCCAGCAGGGTACGAATTGTTGGCTGGGGAGGTTAATACATTGCTGACAAAGAAACTGAATGTGAGAATGGCAAACTTAATTAGAAATTCATGTATGGGACAATTCACTAGGCTGGATGCGTCAACAATTCGGTGCGGGAAAATGATGCACTATGTGGTTTGTCACCAGGTATAATAATTAAATATTCTTACATTAATCATACATAATTTAATCCATGCTATTGGTAATACTACTTTACTAGAAAAAGATTCTTACTTTCTTGATTTCTGACCAGGTTGTTCCAGAGCCTAACTTTGATCCAACGTCTTTGTTTTTCAAAGTTGGGAGGAAAGTATTGAGGTTCTCAAGAGTCGAATACGCTTTGGTCAGTGGACTCAAATTCGGGCCTTCTACCTTCGATCCATACGCAGAGCAAACACTGCCCCCCAACTCTACTTACGAACGACTGTTTGGGGCAAATCCAGGGACACGCCTTTGTGATGTCCGTAATGCTTTTTTAGAAAGAACGTTCACTGTTGAGGGGAAAGAGGTGGAGGCAACGCCCGAAGACTGGGTGAAGCTGTCGAAGCTGCTACTTTGCTTGGGGTTCGCCCTTGGGGTCGATACGACGAAAAAAAAAATACCGCTTTGGATGTGGGTGTTGCTTGAAATTGAGGAGGAGTGGGAAAACTTCCCATGGGGGAGTCTATCATACCAGGTGCTGCTAGAGGCTATAAGGGGTATCCCGAAGAAGGGGAAAGGAAAAATGAACTACGGGATCAAGGGGAATACAGTGGCTTTTTGTGTGAGTATTGTTATTTTTTTGTTTACATTAATTAATAAAAGATGCTTTATCTAACTTCTGATATTATTTTTTTTTTGGGTGAACAGGCTTGGATTTTTGAGGCATTTCCAACCTTTGGTAAGGTTGTTGGCCTCAGGGGCAAGGATACGCAAATCCCGCGTTTCGTTCAATACTCCTTCGTCAAGGAAAGACGTTATCCGAAGGACGACGAAATCAAAGAGGTATGTTTTGTTAGTAAGACTTTATAATCCGATTGGTTGGGTAGACATTGAATCCTTACAGTAGCAATGTGCATGCAATGTGCATGAGAATGTGTTACCTTTTAATAATGTGTTGTTAATGGTAAAAAAGTGTGTTTTATCAACTTTGGTAGTAATGTGTTTTAAAAAATGTGACAATTTATTGATGATTTGGTAGGAATGTGTTACTTACAGTTTGGTAGTCATGTGATTTATCAACTTTGGTAGGAATGTGTTCTATGATTTACAACAATTTATTGATGATTTGGTAAGATTGTAGAATTTGTGGTAAGAAACTATTATCGGAAATCAAACCATGAGAATGTTTTGGTAAGAATGTGCTTGTAAAAATTGGTCCATTTTTTATGATTTATGGTAAGAATGTACGTTTTTTGGTAAGAATGTGTTTGTAAAAAACTGTGGTAAGAATGTGTTTGTAATAATGTGTTTGTAGTATTTGTGGTAAGAATGTGTTTGTAAAAATGTGTCAAAATACTTATTATTGGTAAGAATGTGGTGTTTGCAGGGGCTTGTTCGTAGGCTGAAGCCAACCGAGGAAGAGAAGCTTGAAGGATTCTGGATATCCTTGTCTGATGATCCAGAAACCAAGCCATTTGCCTTCAAGTATGATCCCAGTGATGCCCTGAAGAAAAGGACGAGGGGGGGAGATGATGCATATGCAGGGGAAGAAGATGAGGAAGGGGAAGCACCAAAAACTGAATTGGCAACTGTGAGCCATGCTCAGATCTCGGCAGCTGCGGAGACGGCAGCTGCTAATGCGGTTGGTAAGAGCCTTGAGCAGATGAAGCTCATGTTTGGTGAATTTGAAAAAAATCTGCTGAAGGGGCTTGCCAAGAAAGTTGCCAAGGAGGTTGGTAAAATACTGCTGGATGCACACGAGCCACACAATTACTACGAAGGAGGTGCTGGATACGGGGAGGACGAAGCCATTGAGGAGACACCTGTTGCGGCTCAAGGGGTTCCACGCGGGCTGGATGAAATTGTGGCCAATACTCCCGTTCAACCTACAAAACTTTTTGAACGCGGAGAGCCTTCTATGTTCTCTTTGGGTCTAACTCAAGAGAAAACATCAGAGAAGGCGCCACAACCAGCCATCGAACTATTTATCATTACATTCTTACCAACATAGAATGAGTGAGTATTAAAACAATGGCATGTCCTTCTGGAACAGGAAAGTTTCTTGACGGACACGCAGATAGATCGGGAGTACGATAAACTTGAGATCGTAGAAGCTGTGGAACAGCACCCTGTCTTGCGAGGGCACACAAAGAGCGTTCGACCGACAAGGATCATGTATCCTTCCCGAGTGTGTCGTAGTCCATTCCTAAGGGAAGACCGGCGTCCAGCTCCCGACAAATTCAGAACTTTCTTACAAGATGCAAATGAGTTGTAAGTTTAGCATTAACATTACAAATGAGTTTATTATCATGCTTGCATATATAGTATTGCTTGGATTGGTACCTTGACCTGTTTCATAATGCAAAAAGATGAAAACATACACAGGAGAAACGTGGGCTTGCACGATGATGTTGACAGGAGCTTTTTCGAGCAAATTCTAAAAGAACGCAGCGTACTTTTGGAGGACCACGTGACTTCTTACCTTGGAGTAGTCTGTTCAAACCCAACACTTGCAGGGTTGCGCACCGTTGACCAAAGTATTGGCGTGACATGTTGTTTTTTCATGGTAAGAAGGATTAAATTATGTTAAAAACTTGTGTAGGGTATACATCCTTATCGTATTTACAAAATAAATCTGATTTTGATGTTTTGTGCAGTGTGAGGTTGAGAGTGTGTTTGAAACACTCCATCAAAAACCTGAATCGGAGGAGTACAACTATGATTTGTTCGACCCAAGTGTCGAAGAAAATATCCCGGATGAGGAAATGGAGAGGCTACTCGTATTTACTAATGGGTCTTACCCAGCATGGGGTGAGAACGTTAAGGAGTGGATTGAATACGAAAAGGTACGAACACTATGACATATAATAAAAAATATCGATACAATCTTACTTTTTGTTGTTCCTACTATATGCCTGACTTTATGCCTGTCATAGATGGTAAGATTATTTATACAATCTTACTTTATGCCTGTCATAGATGGTAAGATTATTTATACAATCTTACATTATGTTGTACATAAGATGGTAAGATTCAAGATACAATCTTACATCATGTTGTATCTGTCCAAGGCATATAACTTTTTGGGTCTAGGTCATTGTTGTGTGCAGCTTTGGATCTACTCATAAAGATGATGATGATGGAATTAATGATTGGGCGACAGTGGTGATCGACATGGAAGAGCAGATTCTTACCATTCATGATCCAAGAGCATTCACATTTGAAGAGGAAGATAAGAAAATGAGGCTAAACACATTCTTACCAATGGCTCGATTGGTGCCACAGATGATGAAGAAAATAGGGTACTTCGAAAAGCACAACATGAGTACTCCACAATATGCACAGTGGGAAATCATCTTCGGCCCCTCTTCAGGTAGGAATGCATACCGTGCAAAATTCAAGGAGGACAGTGCTCTGTGCTGCCTGAAGTATGTGGAGAGATTCATAGGTAGGACTGACGCAACTCATGCACTTCGTACCAAGGAGGAGATTAAAGCCTACCGTTTCCACGTTGCAAAAACAATTTACTCCAACAGCACGGATGCCACAACAATTCCAATGATATTGGATGATCTTCCTAAAGCATCATGAAAAGGTGGTTTTAAGTATTTTTTGTAAATTGAAGACAAACTAATTCAAACCATCAAGTGTGTAGATCTGCCCTAGTCGTAGGGAAAACATGATATTTTTTTGTATGCGACCTGGTAAATGTCGTAAGAATTTGTATATTCTTACGAATGTTACCGTCGTTGTTTTTGGGTACAGTGATAACTTATTATAATTATTGATGATCAAGATCCAATCTTACCTTCTGTTGTACCTGTTATAATTCAAGTGTGTAATGCTGTTGTACATCCTGTTGTACCTGTTATTATTGTGTTGTTCCTGCTATAATGCATGACTTTATGCCTGTCATAGATGGCAAGATTATTAATACAATCTCACATTCTGTAGTACATCAAGATGGTAAGATTCAAGATACAATCTTACATCCTGTTGTATCTGTTATCATTCATGACTTTATGCCTGTTAGAGATGGTAAGATTCACGATACAATCTTACCTTCTTTTGTACATCAAGATGGTAAGATTAAAGTTACAATCTTACATCCTGTTGTACCTGTTATCATGCATGCTTCTCTTCCTATTGGAGATGGTAATATTCACGATACAATCTTAGGGACTGTTGTTCCTGCTATCATGCATGACTTTATGCTTGTTATGGATGGTAAGATTCAAAATACAATCTTACCTTTAGTTGTACATCACGATGGTAAGATTAAAGATACAATCTGACATCCTGTGGTACCTGTTATCATGCATGCGTCTCTGCCTAGTGGAGATGGTAAGATTCACGATACGATCTTACCTTCTTTTGTACATCAAGATGGTAAGATTCAAGATACAATCTTCCTTTTTGTTGTTCCTACTATAATGCATGACTTTATGCCTGTCATAGATGGTAAGATTATTAATACAATCTTACATTATGTTGTACATCAAGATGGTAAGATTCAAGATACAATCTTACATCCTGTTGTATCTGTTATCATTCATGACTTGATGCCTGTTAGAGATGGTAAGATTCATGATACAATCGTACCTTCTTTTGAACACCAAGATGGTAAGATTCAAGATACAATCTTACATCCTGTTGTACCTGTTATCATGCATGCGTCTCTTCCTATTGGAGATGGTAAGATTCACGATACAATCTTAGGGACTGTTGTTCCTGCTATCATGCATGAATTTATGCCTGTTATAGATGGTAAGATTCAAAATACAATCTTACCTTTATTTGTACATCACGATGGTAAGATTCAAGATACAATCTGACATCCTGTTGTACCTGTTATCATGCATGCGTCTCTGCCTAGTGGAGATGGTAAGATTCACGATACGATCTTACCTTCTTTTGTACATCAAGATGGAAAGATTCAAGATACAATCTTACTTTTTGTTGTTCCTACTATAATGCCTGACTTTATGCCTGTCATAGATGGTAAGATTATATATACAATCTTACCTTATGTTGTACATAATATGGTAAGATTCGAGATACAATCTTACATCCTGTTGTATCTGTTATCATTCATGACTTTATGCATGTTATAGATGGTAAGATTCATGATACAATCTTACCTTACTTTGTACATCAAGATGGTAAGATTCAATATACAATCTTACATCCTGTCGTACCTGTTATCATGCATGCGTTTCTGCCTATTGGAGATGGTAAGATTCACGATACAATCTTACTTGTTGTTGTTCCTGCCATCAAGCATAACTTTATGCCAGTAATAGGTTTTAGTAAGATTCATTGAACAATCTTACCTTCTTTCGTACATCAAGATGGTAAGATTCAAGATACAATCTTACATACTGTTGTAACTGTTATCATGCATAAGTTTCCGCCTATTTGATATGGTAAGAGTCATGATACAATCTTACTACATTCTTGACAATCTTACAACATTATTGATAATGCCTGATTCTTCGAATGGAGACAAAATTAACTTGTTTAATCTGAAAATAATCAGATTACATATATCAATATTACACAAAAAAAGTAACCATAATAAAATGTAGTGGTTACACAAAATTGATGTGCGTACCAAAATATGTGATACAATCTTAATAACATATTCTCCATGCACATCCAAAAGAAAAATAACCATGTTCTAGGTAATATTAAACATAATTCTTACATACATTACTCAAACCTACGAGGATCTTGACATTTTCGACGAGTGTGCCCAATAATACCACATATACCGCATTTCTTGGGATTGCGACGTCGCTTTACAGTTGCCCCTTGTGGTAAGGGTTGCCCTCCAGGTAACATCCTTTTTTCCCTCGGCCTTCCGGCTTGCTTTGGATTTTCAGGGGTACCTATAGCCCTAGACTCAATTGGCTCAGGAATCTGCCAATCCTTAACATCGGGTAGAGGAATGATTATTCCTGCATATATCTCACGCAACGTCTTTGTCGAATAATAGGCGTTCACATAACCAACGGGATTTTCATTTTTATACCTGCGTCGTTAGAATGTATTAGGAGATTTGTAAAAGCTTACAGTATAAGTGCACATTCTAACTATATTTCTTAACAGAATTCTTACCAACTAGGTTAAAAATGTTATAAATGTTACCTAATTGCAGCGGTAGCATGCGAGCATGGAAAAAGGTCCAGTTGAAATTTTTTGCACGAGCACTCTCTCTTGCCTAAATCCACGATATTCCTATCACAAGCAGAGATAATGTTAAATATTAAATCAGATAAAGGTTGAACTCTCATCGAATTCCCTTTGGCAATTGAAAATCGCAATCTTTCCTCGGCTTTTTCAGACAACTCATGTTCCCTCTCACCAGCTTTGTTCCTACGCTGACAAAACCATTCTAATGTGAGATTACTTGCAAATTCCAATAAGGCAGTGATGGGGAGTTTCCTAGCCCATTTCAGACGCCCATTCAACGATTCAACAGCGTTTGATGTGCCAAATGCATACCGACGAACTGGACACTTGCACTTTGCCCACTTATTTGGACCGATGCCCATAAGCTTTGCGTAAGCACCTGGACAAGACTCATTCAAATTATCCATAATCTCTTTGAAATCTTCTTCCTTGTATGCATTGGCAGCAGCTTGGAATATTTCAATGGCATCCACACCATAAGGTTTTAGATTACCCTGAATATGGTATGTGCACAAACCATGTGGGACACCTGCAGGTATGTAAAAACATTGATATTAAATTTGGTAAGAATATATATATATTCTTACCTTTAATAGTAAGAAATTAACTATTTCATGTGACAGAATGTAAGAAGCAATTTCATCCTAATGACCATACTTATAATCTTACAAGCTAATGTATGATCTTACCTGGGAACACAAATTCAACGGCGTTGTGTATACTAACGTGTTGATCAGACACTATCAACAAGTCCTTCGGGGTTCCAAAACTCTTCCGTACATGATCGAGAAACCATATCCATGACTCGTCATTCTCCTTGTCGCCAACACCAAATGCCAACGGCACAATCTGTTCATTTGCATCCTTAGTAGAAGCAACAAATAAAACACCCCTGTATGTTCCCTTTAGATGTGTTGCATCAATAACAATTACTGGACGGCATGCACGAAAAGCCCTTATTGAGGCAGCTAACGCAAAATAACAATACTGGAATGACGAATCTTCAAGCGTCTGTAAATCAACCACAGATCCGGGATTCATATGCTCAAGCATGTAAAGATGTTTGGCAACACCCTACAAAAAGGACAAGAAATGATATGAAAAAGAGTAATTGGTCAATACTATTATATAAAAAAGGTTAGAACTGAGGATTTCTTACTTGAAATGACTTCTTATGATCTCCATATATTTTTTTCAAAGCTCGGTTCTTGCCTTTTAAAGCTGTTGAATATTTCAATCGAACACCACACTCTCTTAAAAACTGACCCTGAATATCACGTGGTCTCACAACGAAACCATCCTCTATCATGGAAGGCGCAATGTACTCAGCAATAGCTCTTGAAGATACTTTAGGCTCGACCCCAGCAGAGTTCATACAAGTGTGACCCACATGCTCATATATTTTCCATATGCGCCCAAATGACTTACTTCGCAATGAGAAAACACAACTTAATTCGTCCTTACACTGAGCATGATATCTACGTGAATCTGAAACATTGGTACGAAACTCAACATGGTTTTTAAGATGGTAAGAATGTATTGCAGAAATCATGCTGTCTTTATTCCTGAAAAATGTCCCGGACTTGAGTTGGTCAGTGTCAATGTGATATGATCGGATAGGGATTGCAACATGATCTAACAAAGGTAGTTCCGGTGAACCAACATTCTTGTGCTGACTGGATACACGTTTGGGAACAGATGGAGAAGCCAATGGGTCATAACGACGAACGTCTAAAGCAAGCAGATCATTTGAGGGAATAAGCATGGATGGAATGCATTTTGGAGAAGAATCGACATATAGAATTGGAATTTCGATCGTATCCAACAAGATAGACCACTCATAGTCGTCAGTCACTTTAAATCTCATAAATCCACCTTCGTCATCTTTAACTAATGCAACTATGTCGAATTGATACATTGATTGGTCCTTCATCAAGCGATCTTCAATCTTCGACAACAAATCTATATACCTTAATCCACTAACTGGCATGGGTATGTACTCTTTGGTACCACCTTTGTAGATATTGTTGCACCAAGAACCACCATGAACAAAAATCACATGAGGGGGCATTTTCCTGCACGAATATTGCAGTAAGAATATGGGTTAGTAAAAGTCAGATGAAAAAACAAATAGACAATAAGAAACTTATCTGGTAAGAATATGTTTAGAAAGTTAATTGATATGAATATGGTTAGAATATGGTTAGAATATGATTTAGTACAAGCCTTAGTTGGTAAGAATATGGTTACAATATTGTTTAGTATGAATATAGTTGGTAAGAAAATTAGTTAGTTCGGAAACTAGTTTGTAAGAATATGAGTAGGATTCTTAATTGGTATGAATATGGTTATAATCTTATCTGTACTATAGACGTAAGAAAGTATAAATATTTTTCACAAACATCTTCAGCATTTATCACTTCACATTTAATACTACCTTGTAAGAATGTAAGTAAGAATATACGAAATGTACTGACATTTGTCAGTGAAACCATAAAAATTCAAAAAAAAAAAAAAAACAAAACCCAGAAAAACAGCCCGCCCACCAACCCAAAAATGAGAAATTCAAAAATCAACATCAACAAGCCATCGTCGACGCCGATAAACAACCTCCGGCGACTGTAGACCGTCGCCGGAGGCGAAACCCTAGCTACGAGTGAACACAGCCGCCGGAAACGAAACCCTAGCTATACTCAAAGAGCGTCGCCGGAAACTGGAGAACGAGGAAGAAAGACAGAGCTTCCGAAAGAAGAAAAGGAAGAAAGACACAACTTCAGGTTTCCGGCGTCGCAACCATACCTCCGGCGTCGGGCTGTACGCGAAGAGAAAGGAAACCTACCTCCACCGACTGGACGCACGCGAGAAAGGATATTACCGGCGTCGGAAACCTACCTCCACCGTCTGGACGCAAGCGAGAAAGAGAGAAAGATGAAGTTCGTCAGCTGGGAAAATGAAGGTCGTGAGCTGGGAAGAGAAAGAAAGAAGAGGAAGAGAGAAGAAGGTGCAAATTGAATCCATATATAAGTAGGGGTATTTTGGTCCATTTGAGCAAAATATGGGTATATTGTGGTTTTTTTTATAATTTGCACAAAAGGGTGAAAACACTTAAGGAATTAGGTAAAACACTACATTTCCTCATTAAAAGAACTAAATAGCAAGAACTAAGAAGTATAAAGTATAAACTAAGAGATAACATTATACTAATGATTAGTATTAAACTGAAACTACATCAAGTAACAAACTTAGGGGTGATGTTATTCGGCCATAATGTGATTGACCATAATTTTACTTAATATATATATTTATATATTTATGCCAAACTTTTTTAGAATATTAAAATTTCAAAAAACGATACTCCGTATTTTTTACGTATTTTTTAAAAACTAACCCTCTAATTATTTGATAAATTTGAAATATTTTAAAGATTTTGTTACCTTTTTATCTAAAAAAAGAGAAAATTATGTGATTTTGGGGGGAAAATATTTTTAAATTAAGATATAAAAGTAATTGATTGTAGTTGTCATTTACTATTTTTAAAATTACATATATTATGAAAAATATTGTTGCGTAGCCAGCCACATTATGGCTAAATATCATTATTGTAAAACTTAAACAAGAAATAATTAATTAAAAACATTTAAACTACTAGACATGATTTGAAATAGAAAACAATAAAAACTAATTTAGAGTAATTAATTTCTAACATGCTTGCATGCTTGTAATAAAAATTAAAAGAAAATTAATCTGAAACCTAGAAAGCAATTTTGTAAATCTAAGAAATTAATCTAGTAATTAATAAGGCAAGAAGAAAAACAAATAAACAAAGTAATCAAAAAGTAAAAATGAAATTACATAAAGCAATAACTTACGAGGACGAAATAAAATAATGAAGAACTTGAATTAAAACTTGAATCTTCAAAAGCAATCTCCAATCCCAGAGTAACAAGCTAATAAAACTAGAGAAGAGTGGTGAGAAACTAGAGAGAATGATGTTATTTTCGTATCCCAAGAGTAAATATTTATAGCACCGTCTAAAACATAATTTAAAAGGAAAATAACCATCAAAATCCGCTTAGTCGAGTGCTCGTTGGAGTCCCATGATGGGGATCAGCTATTGATTTTGGGCAGTCTGGCACCCAGCGGTCGCTGGTTCCCGGTGCCTCAATGGGGTGCCGGTTCTGTCGGTTGCACGCGACTTTCTTGTTTCGGTCATATCTCTTTCGTTTAAACTCCGAATTGACATCCGTTTTCGTCTACGTGCTCTTATTGAAAGCCTCTTTTTCATTAAGCTTTCATTGCATCCAAAATTAATCTCCAATCAATTCGTAAGAAGTTAGAACTTAAGGTCAATGATCAACAACCTTTCTTCACTCGTTTCACTCAATATTCGCGACTTTTGTTCCTCAAATACAATTCTCGTCATCACATCTCCTTCAAACCTATAAAACTATTAAAAAAATAAAAATAAAAAAATCAAACTAGTGTTTATGATAAAACAAATGACCAAAAAGACTCGAAAACATATGAGATAGCGAACGAAAATCAACTCAAATATAGACTAAACACTCACAATTTTGATATTGTTACCGTAAATCGAAATTAGTGTTTCTGCTAATTTTCTTTATGTTTCTCAGTTAAATTGTCGGTGTAATTGAGTGTTGATCGTTTGTTTTCTTCTAGTGTTTCGAGATTTACATTGAGAGGAAATTCAATGTTTGCTTGAAATTTACTTCATGTTCAACCTTCTACGACCATGTGGTTAATTCTGCATCTTGTTACAATATTCTCATCTTTCAATCCATTTATGTTTATAATTTATGTATTGGATTTTGATTTCAATAGTTCGTTATTTACCGAGTGTTTTGAGATCTCCTTTTTCCACTACATTGAAATTGAATGATTATGCACTTTTGCTTGAATTTACTTCATCTCCCATTTGCCCTACGGTTAATTTATATAGTATTATGTTACAATGTCCTTACCTTTTGATACATTTTTAGAGAATTGTGCATGATGTATATTGAATTTGATCATTTGTTTTTTATAAGTGGTTATAGATTTTATTTCATTAGGTTATGTTAATTTGGTTAAATTAACTTCTTCTTCCTTATGGTGCCTGCCCAAGCGGCAACGAACACGACACAGGGTGGCGGATGCGTTATTGTTTTACTCAAGGTTTTCTCAATGAAATATGTGGACGAAATAAATAATCCAAAATTCAAGGTTCTTACTCCCTCGAAATTGTATTACTCCCTCCGTCCACCATTTACTGACACTATTACTATATCGGGACGTCCACCATTTACTGACACTTTCCGTTTTAGGACGTAGACCCCACAATCACGTTAACATTTTAACACTTTATTCATCTACTTTTTATTACTTTAACATTTTAATACTATTAAAAAATTCAAATGGGCCCACAATCATTCCACTTTAACACATTAGTTTATTACTATATCATCAAAATGCAAAAAAAAATTGTGTCCAAGGTATAGGTCACTAATCATGGACGGAGGGAGTACTTCTTTTAAATTTGGTATATTTATGTATTTGTGTTCAGATATGTAATTACGTATCTATACTCGTAAATCGTAGTTACTTTCGTTCCGAATAACTATTGTTTTGAATCAAAGAATTTCTCGTCTATGCCGTCATATATGATTAAATATGGCAGATTAATTCTTTGAGTATAAATTGTCATTCATATTATTATTTGTGAGGATTGGTTAAATGTGCGATTTAAATTTATCGATATTGTGCAATTACCGGTGCATCGAATAATTGCATTCCTCGTTTTTGTCTTTGGGTTGTGGCTAGGTGGTGTTGGAATTACTAGAAGACCACGAGTATGGTGTGAGGAAATGGAATATCCTATTACTTAGTGCACCACGAGGGGGAACAAAAACTAGGTGTGTTGTATCTGTTTTTGATCTATCATATCTGGAGAGAAAGAAATTATAGAAGAATGCAAAGCAAGAGATGTTCGGTGGAGGATATTATGAAACAGCGCAAGTTTTGCCTTTTGCAGCCAAAAAGATAAGAAGTTATCTAGGTTTATAGAGTATAAGTTGTAACATACTGAGTTGTAAAAACCTTATCTACTCTCTAATTAAAAACCAAATTAGGAAGTTTAAATAAAACAAAATCGAATGGCCAACAAAAGTCTTGATGGGCTCGTCTCTCTTCCCTTGAATTTCCTTCGTCAACACAAACTCAGAATGGGCGAACGCCGCAGCTCCCCAAGCATAGTTTTTTATTTCGCTTACATTTTTAAGTAAGTCTAAATACATTCCTGGCACGTGGCCATGATCCTTCGTAGAAAGAAGGGTTGAACTTATGACAAACACTGGATAGGCTACAACATGCCTATCCAAATCCAGTTCACTAGCATTTCTGGAACTGTTATAAACCTATCGTACAAAACAATAAGCGTCAACCCTTTGCCATATACCAGGCCAGGTATGTGAGAACCGAAAGACTCTTCACATATCACTTTAATATCCTCGGAAGCATAATCATTCCCGGTGACAGGCTTCCCATCTATGGGAAATCCAAGGATGCGGAGGACATCATACAGGGTGGGATTTTTTTTTTCTTCTCCAATTATAAAGACCTTTTCATCTTTATCAAAAGAATCTCTTAAACACTTCAAGCAACTCAACATTACATTTATATGAAAAGTTAAACTCTGAAACAAAGATTGTTAAAGACCTTTTCATCTTTGTCTTCGAACTGATTTTTGTGAATGTTAAAAATGTCAGTTTAATGTTTTGTTAGTATAATGCTTCCATAATCACTTGCAAGATTGTGATTCAAAAATCAAACTGCACCGGTTGGTTCAACCGGGAATCTACCTTGGTACCGATCCGATTTGGACCACAAAACCAGTAGTCGGGTTTGACGACTTTTGACAACTCAAACTGGATTGAACTGGTGGAATCCGGACGAACCGTTGAACGGGGAATTTTTGAAAATTGGCCGGTTCAAATCTCTTACCCAACAATATTTTAAAAATCGAATTCGACCATTTTTTTTTTCTTCAAAACATAGCGTAACGTAGAGGTTGTCAGTTGTCACACATATTGGTATGAGGGAGTATTTTCTTCAAAACACAAGTAGTCTTCGTATCTTACACGCGAAGGAATTCTCAAATTGCACGAGCATTTTAATCAAATGGTTTAGGTTTTATAAAAATGGAGGAATAAAGTGATATTCAAGAAAAAGAAAGAGGTATGAAGACCCCCCCCCCCCCAAAAAAAAAATAGTTGATGCAATAGAGAAAACCTTTGGTGTTGGTGGTTGACGAAATCCACGATTCCGTCTAAAATTTGAAATTTAGAGATCGAATTGGCAATCCTAAGCTATGCTCGTAAGATTTTGGTTAGTGTGATAACTATTTGTTACTTCGTATTAAAATCATCATTTTTGTACTAAAGGAAAGGGAGCATAGATGTATTTCTAACAATATATTGAACCTATGATAAAAATAATGTGTTTTGCGTTCGAACTATTATATTATGCATGGGCCGATGGAGAGTAACATAGCATTTATCACGCATAATGGTGTGACGTAACATTTTCTTCGAAACCCATGTATCCTTCGATCCCTGATCCCTCATCCAGTGTGATTTTGTAGTTTGAATTTTATGAAAATGAAAAAATAAGGTAATATTTGAGGAGGTATGTGACACGGAGAAAAATCATTGATCAAATAAAGACTTTAGTACTAGTGCTATATTATTCCGTTTAGTTTTGAGTTTAGAAGTTGGATTTGCTAATAATCACTTGTTACAGAGAGTATCTATTTACATTTTTAATTAAAATCTCTCTTTTCTAACTAAAAGAAATAGATGTATTTCTACCTATATACTGAATATTGGTCCAATTGAGATGGTTAGAAATTGAAGAGAGAGAGAGAGAGAAAGACCATTCCATAGGAGTATTAATCAAGTGCATCACCACACTCAATAGTTTAGAACTTGAATAATCATCAGAATAGGAAACAAACCGGATAAAAGATCCTCTGCTCCCATTTCCTTATACCAATTGCATATTATAACAAAATAAAATAAAAATTTATGACAAAGACAAGAATTAAAAAAAATATACATAACTTTTGATTTATCAACGCTGTTCTATCTAATAAAATTAAATGTAAATGTAAAAAAAAAAATTAAAAATCCTCAAATTAAAATTATTCAAAATCATGATAAGTTAAAATCGTCGAAAGAAAATAAATAAAAATAATAAAATTCGACATTTAGTACACAGTTGGTACACATAAATGAGGATAGATAATCTCTGGTCAAAACAAACAACCAAAAAACAAGGCCACGATTTCAATTTCCTCTTTCCATAACCGACCAAATTTTCATTTAGATGGAGTGTGATACAACTTAAAATCGATGCAATAATTTATTGAAACCATAGGTTACAATATAAAATCATCATAGTTGAGTTTTTTCCAAATTCCTGCCTACAATTTCTTCATTTATTATGGTGTGTGAAGGAAGGGCAAATCAGAAATTAGGACCAGCAGCAAGAATTTCAGCAGTGAGTTTATCGTCTTTCCCAATCTTGTGTGCCACAAACACTCCAAAATTGTTCTTGAAAAGCCCTCCCAGTTTCAGCAGTGTCTCCTTGTAAGCCTTTTTATCCGACCACTGCATTTTTTCCAACAATTAATGAATCAAACACAAAATAATAGCATAGTAAAGAAACTGGCTTATCTTATATTCAGCTTAAACTCACTGTGTTCATGGGCTCCAGTATATCCGAAGGCACTCCCTCGACCTCAGTTGGAATCTCAAGCCCGAACACCTCTGTCGTCTTGTAGTTCGCCTTCAAGAGGCTACCGGAGTGGATAGCATCGATTATCTTCCGAGTGTATGATAACTTGATTCGACTTCCAGAGCCGTATCTACACAGAATAGCATCATGCACTTCAAGAAAAGTTCGATAGCAGTAACCTGGGAATTCAAATGTTTAGATGGTATTTGTGTCTATTACCTTCCACCGGACCAGCCGGTGTTAACTAGCCACCCTGTAGCGCCGTGCTTCTGCATCTTTTCGGCTAACATGGCTGCGTACTTTGTAGGATGCAACATTATGAATGCTGCGCCGAAGCAGGCTGAGAACGTTGCTTGTGGCTCCTTAATTCCTTCTTCAGTTCCAGCAACCTGTATAAAGATTCAAGTTAATGATGTAACTGTGCATATTACTAGACATGTTCTTGAAAATGAAAGATAAAAAGAGTTCATACCAAAGCAGTGTAGCCACTGATGAAATGATACATTGTCTGAGGCAGAGTGAGCTTGCTCACAGGTGGAAGCACACCGAATGCGTCGCATGCTAGGAGGATCACATTCTTAGGGTGTGGAGCAACACATGGAATTTTGGCATTTGGTATATATTCGATAGGATAAGCGGCTCGAGTGTTCTCTGCAGATAGAAAGAAATTTTTTGGGATCAGTTCCAAAATCCAAACACAACTAAAGCCAAGTTTCTTAGATTGTTGATTGAAATCATCGAATCACTGTATTACCAGTGACTGATTTGTCAGAGTAATCCACTTCTCTGGTATGTTCATCAAATACCACATTCTCCAATACTGCCAGAAGATGACAAGATAAGAGATAAACGATCAAAAAAGGAGATAAGTTTATTTATGGGATGAAACGGCAAAACCAAATTGGAGTATTACCAGTCCCAAACTTGATGGCATTCCAAATGTCTGGCTCCTTCTCCCTCACGAGATCGATACACTTTGCATAGCAGCCACCTTCAATGTTCGATACACCGGTATCACTCCAGCAGTGTTCGTCATCTCCGATTAGGTAGCGGTTGTGATCAGTAGACAGTGTAGTTTTTCCAGTGCCTGTTCATATAAAGAAGCATAATCGTGCATTAGTTACAAAGTGATAGGCCATCAAGCAAATATGGTCCAACTTATTTTGAATAAATCACAGAGTGAAGATGAGTGGGGACACATATTTTTGGCTGGGACGCAAAGGCCCATCATCGGAATCCTGACCCGATGACACATTACCTGATAAACCAAAGAAAAGGGCAACGTCTCCATCTTTGCCCATATTGCAACCAGAGTGAAGTGAGAGAATTTGGCGCATAGGCATGAGATAGTGCATTACACTGAACAAGCCTTTCTTCATCTCCCCAGCATACTGGGTACCGAGGATGACCATTTCTCTTCTTGCAAGGTTTAAATCTATGCTAGTGGAAGATGTCATGTAGTGTGTGTAACGATTACATGGGAACTGTCCAGCATTGTATATAGTGAAATCCGGAGTACCGAAGTTCTCCAGCTCTTCAGGTGTGGGTCGGATACACCTGAAGTAGACCCAGTTATCCAATTGTACAAATAACTAATATAGCATTTTACTTTGGCTTCCTTTCCACTGCGCTAAACCTTATGCAGCTCTCTCTATACCTCTCTCACTCAGACCTCTCACATAATCATATCAAGGAACAAGCATACAATTCAAGTAAGAAATTCACATTTTTATATGAAGACTTAAAAACTTATCTGGTTTGAGCTTATGAGGACATAGAACTGCAAACAAGAACACCATGATATAAAAAGGGAACAATACTCAATTGCAGTGCTTACATGTTGTGCATGAACAGAGAATGATAAGCCCTGGCTGAGACTATCCTAACTTTGATACGGTTCTGTGGATCCCAGTTCAGGAACTGATCATTCACAAAGACCTGAAATTAACGAGCAAATGGAGTTCAGTCATCGGTATCTGCTAGTGATTCTTGTTAGCTTGTCCATTTAAATCAAAGCTTATATTTCTTTAAAGTATACTTTGGAACATTAGGGGGGGAAAACAATTTCTTCAACGTATGAATTCATCACGGCTCTAAATAAAAAATTAGCCTCACTAATCATTACAGCGCCGCAATTAGTTGAATTATCAAACCGCCGACTCTAAAAGATAAGACTCTTACCAAAAGGGGGGCGAAAGGGGAAAGAAGTAAGAAACGGCCGAGACTCCACCGCTCAAAGGATAGCAGTATGGCACAAAAGTACAAAAAAAATACCATTTCTAGCTTTTCATAGTTTTACATAATAATCTGTCAAACGTACAACTCTCTACGTCTCATCCTAGTTGAGCTTATAATATTCAAACTATATGTATTATTAAAAGAATGGAGTAAAATTTAATTAACAGTAAAAAATCATGTATGAAAATTCTTAAGCCCCGAATTAAGCACTAGATGTCATTTCTTGACTTGATGAAAGGAGAGATTATTAAATTATTTTGAACAAGCTAGCATTAAATCAACAATTGACTTGGGAAAAAAAGTGGGCAAGATCGTATCTTTTCTAGTGATTTTTATTAACTACTCCAATTACATTCAAAGGGACCTACTCAAAGTATCGGACAAATCAATTTTTGGTGCACTGTCACGACTCGATGCACTTAATTAATTTTCTGCACTTGCAATTAATTAGAGGACAAGATAATTAAACATACCTTGTCCAATGAATTTAAGTAATCGACTGCTCTTTCCCTGTTAACCATAAAAGTCTGCTCGTCCATTTCAATATTGGGCGATCCCCTGTAAAATACACAATTAGAAAACATAAACATTCATTAGTTTTGGATTTTCAAAAAACGTCTCTCTTTCACATATGTATTCAAAAAACGTCTCGATTTCCTATCGAGAGGACGGAGGGTACTAATTAATTAATTACAAGGAGAAAAGGAGGGGGAAATAACACTTACTTCCCCCACCAAAGATCATGCTCGGTGGTTTCGTCCCTCACAACGCGCTTGTCCTTGGGTGAACGCCCGGTCTTGGCGCCGGACAGAGTAGCGAGGGCGCCGCTCGATGAAATGAAAGATCCCTTCTCATACTTAATCGCCTGCTCGTACAGCTCTGTATTCATCCCCAAATGAAAAGCATATAAAATTCATGATCTTAATATCCTATATTCTCTAAAATTCGTATTTAATTCAATAGTTCGTGTTTGAAAATTTTACCAGCAGGGGATAGGTTGTAGAGGATGTGAGTGAATTTCAGGGAACTGTCACTGACGGTGATGGTGGGGCTCGCAAGGGGGTGGTGGTCGTGGCTTGTGAGCCGCGGCGTCCCCGACATACTTGCCGGATCTCCCCTCACCACCTTCGGCCCCGTTTCTCTCGTCAGCGACGCCAGTGACGCACTGATGCAATTCCATCCCCAAATTGTTACGATAAGCAGCGAAAATCGAGGGAAACGCCCCCAAAATTGAAATCAAATCGAGATGAAGAGCACGCAATTTCAATTGCTTTCAAGTACCTGATGGACTGAAGCTGCTGCTTGCTGCGCTCCTCCTCGGAGGCGGCGGCGAAAGCGCCCTGTGCCCCGAGGTTCGGAGTGTTCGGCGCCGATCTCTTCTTCTGGAGAGAGTGGAGCTCGTCGATCGTCTGAGCCTTCATCGGCGTCGTGCTGTCGTCGTGGCAGACCTCGTCGGAACTCTTCTCCGTGTGGATCTTTGCCAGGCCGTGCCGCCCCGTGCCGCCGTTGCCGTTCTTCATGCTCACGCGTCCCTCGCCGTTCGCCGCCATTTCTCAAGCCCTGCACCACAAATCATACGGCATAAATACACCAACAATCATAACTAAAACGCCAATTCCCCTCACTTTAATGCACCGAACAGTTACATGATCAATTCTCAACAGCTCATTTTTCCGTTTCGTGGATGATGATGATGATGATGCACTACAAACAGTAATGTGCTAAAAATTAAAGTAAACAAAAAAAAAAAAAAAAAAAAGGAGAGAGAGAGAGAGAGAGAGAGAGAGAGAAACGAACCAGAAATTGGAGGATTAGGACGAGATGAAACTGAAGATGAAAACCTAATCGAAATCTAAAATGGAAATAAATGCAGAGTGGTCGACCATGGAAGTGAAGTTGAAGGAAGGTGGTGAAGAAATGGCGTGTGGGAGTAACGTATTTATAGGGCGTGGGTTGAAATTCTTAACCACACAAGTAACCAGAGAGGGTAACCATGGTTACTTTGGAAGCCTATCTAGTCAAGTTTTATATATATATATATATATATATATATTTTAAAAAAATCAGAATTCCGTGAATTTTGCATCATAAAAGGAAACTTTTGGGCTCAGTTAAAATATATTACCCCTCCGTTCCGCTTCATTTGGCCTATAGAGTGAATATATGTGAGGTATAAAATAATAGAGCAGACCAAATGGAGTGAAACAGAGAGAATATCATTTAACTCGTATATATTCAATATGTGAGGATTAAAATATATAAACTAGAAATGTAATCCGCGGGAGGGAGTAGAAGGAAAGAGTAGAAATAGAAACAAAAGCAATAGAAGCGGTGTCTTTTCTCTCAAGATGAGTGGACAAAGGAATGAATGACATAGTGAGACAAAGCTTGGGATATATTACTTCTATAATCCATCAACGTATATCATGCTTTACCGGTATAAAATTACAATGAGCATCTCAATATGGAATACTACTCCCTCCGTCCCATGGCATACGATCCATTTGCTATTTTAGGACGTCTCATTGAAGACGACCTATTTCTTTATATGAAAATAATTAGTCCAAACCCAATATAGATTAGAAACTTAATTAATTATGTGAATGAGCATGATTTCTCAAATTTCTTTCTACAGACTGCAGTACTCGCTCCGTCCTATTCATATGGGGATAACTTTTTCCAAATAGATTTTGTGTTAGTTGATGGTTGTATGGTAGTTCGTGTATTTTTATTACTTATTTCTTTCTAATATCATAATATAATTTTATCTAATTTAAAAGTTCGAATTTATAGAGAGTTGTGGAATGTATTGATTTATATTATCGTTTCTAGTAACACAAGTTCTGAAAGAAAACTCAAATGTTGCCGAGGGTTAAGGTTCTCGAATAACTTGGGATAAGCCAAACTAAATTATACAACGATCGATGAATAAATTTTGAAATGAATCTATAATCTGATAATTACTATAATTAAATGCCCTAAATAATACTCATTCTCTAAGACTCGTCATTTGGGCGTTGACATTTTAAGGATGGATAAAATTCAACTGTCATCACCTGAAAATTGGGACTTTTTCTTTATTTTTTTTAATTAATTTTATTGTGGATAAGCTTGACACATCCCTAAAATTAAGTGATGTTGCAATTACAAATTGAAATCAACGTGGACGTGGTGCTTTGATTTGAAAATAATTATAATAAAATAGATAGTAATTTTACTAATAATATATAGATATTGATAGGCAGAATATATTATAGTAATATGGCCGATTCATGGATCGGATGAGATGTTTTGGGCAATGAAAAATGAAAAATTTCTCCCCAAACTAAGAATACTTGTGAAAACAAATTTCTTTAAAAAAACTTTGCTTGTAGAATGTAGAGTGGCAAATGAAGAGAAACCCAAAATACATAGGGATGATCCTTATATAAAATGCATCGTCAACAATCAACATGTTTATTCGTAGGAATATTTTCGTACTCACCGTAGAATACTCTTTTAGGGTTGTGACTCAATAAAAAAAGTTTGTATGTAGCTTCAATGATCACAAGTTCAAATATCAACGTCAATGTCCTGCCGCACATGTTCCGTCAAATGTAATTTATTGTATTTGTGGTTTGTAGGCTCAAAGCATACACCGAATGTAACAACTGCGAATTTTCATAATATAAAAAAAAAAATAATAAAAAAAAAAGTTGTAGCTATATTATATATCTAAACATTAACTCTACTAAACCCTAAAAAAAATACTCCATATGTGTTATTGATATAAAAATAAGTTATATTTGCGTTTGTTCCACTGATATATGGATAAACTTATTAAAACTCATTTACATTATTTTATCCACTATTATCACTCTAGTCTTTAATTATTGTGACTAGAAAAATGTTAGTTACGGGGTAGTAAAAATAAAAAAAATTAATAGTACTGTATCAAATTCATAGCCTAAGAAAATGTACTCCTATATAAGTAGCCCGGTATACAAAGCGATTCGAATCCGATTTGTGTAAATTTCGCGGCAACCACGTCGACATCAAAGCGGTTATCGTTCGAGCTGATTGCAGTGGACCTGGCATCGTAATAGGGGTGCCACGTCACACCACCGCCGCGGGAAAGTATACGAGGTTTAAGCGTCCCTATCTTTATTTTTTTCTCCTTTCTTTGAAAAAAGCAGATCTCTTTCTAAATTAAGAGCAAATTGACAGCACCCATCTCAATTTTCGCCCTTTATTGAGATTTCCCGCGTGGACCCCATCTCCTTTTTTTTTTTCTTATTTTTTTCTTTATTTTATACGTAGAAATGAAGAAAAAGGAACTATTTGTACATTGAAATGATCAAATTATGGTCAAAATTAGGCCTAAATTAACCTAACCTAAACCAAATTTGGAATAATCAAATAATTCGAAAGAATTTTGTTTTATGATTCAAAAGGGAAATGGGATGTAGTCATGTAGAGATTAAGAACACTAACATGCCAGCTTAATGACTCGCTTTTAGAGACTTCGTGAAAGGGATTGAGAGTTTTGTATCGTTCATGTATATTGTGAGGCTAATTACCTCACTGATTTTGTTCGTCATATTCTAACCGGAGATGCATTGTTAGATGATAATGAAGGTCAAATTTAGGGGTGTTCACAGTTTGGTTTAAACCGTAAATCAAACCGGATCAAACCGTATTTGTGTGGTTTGGTTAGGTTTATGGTTTGAAAAATATGGGTTGGGTTTAATTTTTAAAAAAATATGGTTTTTGGTTTAGGTTTGGTTTTTGAAAATAAAATACCCAAACCAAACCGTAAACCGTAAAACCGTAATTAATAATAATAATAATAATAATAATAATAATAATAATTATTATTATTATTATTATTATTATTTAATCAATTTTGCTACAAAAGATTCGCATACTTGGGTCAAATTTAATAGTGTTATCTACTTTTTTTTTCTTTCTAAATTTAAGTTTTTATTACTTTTTTAAACCTAAAACCTAAATATAACAACTTTGAGAATTCTTTTTTTTTTTATTTTATTTACCAAACGACGGCGACTTATACAAAATACATATTTTAAATTTTAGGAAGAGAGACGATGAACTACTCATATTAGAGATTTTGATTTCATCAACAAAGGTAATTTATACACCAAAGAATATTCATCATATTAAAACTAAGCTTTAATCAAACATAAGTGCAATGCTATTTTATTTTATTTCGATTTTATGTTAGAAAACGATATTGATACTATAATTTTTGTTAATGAATATTTAATTTTCTCCCACGATTGCAAACCGTAAACCAAACCGTACCAAACCGTTTTAACATGGTTTGGTTTGGTTTGGTTTTCATAGTGAAATGGTTTGGTTTGGTTCTACAAAATTAAAAAACCGCATTTTAAAGTTTGGTTTGGTTTTAGCGTCAACCCACACCAAACCAAACCGCGAACACTCCTAGTCAAATTAGAAGTTGTATTGAATATGATATGCTATGGACCGTGCAGTCTCGTAATATTGAAGGGATGTGAGTTCATTTTATGTAGAGATTTGAATCCGAAAATTAAAGCGATAATTTTAACTTTAGCCTTGTGTGTTATTCATATATCTTCATCAAGTAAGAAATATAATCTACTACAATCAAGAATTGGGTTCAAAACTAGGAGAAATAAAAAGCCCCAAAAAAGGGCTAGCAAATTTCTCTGTCTCTAATATTCTTATAAAACTTGGTTTAATTAATGTATAGAAAAAACGTATAAAAGTTGAATATCATGATTTTAGCAAATTTTTGAACAATTTATTGCCAATGTTCTGGCAAATTAAATCTAGATCAAGTGACGGTGTTTTAGTCCCATTAATACAAAAATTAATACCCAAGCGCTATGTTTAATTCTTTGGCGGAGAATAGGTATATTTAATTAGATTTGACTAAGACTAATTAACAACCTGATATTAAGGGTACATATTAAGAGCTCCCTTGAAAAAAAAAAAAAAGAGGCAAAATAAATATTATTCTATAGGCAATGACCCCTTGACCTAGTGGCAACGGGAAGACACTTAAGACTTTCTTCTTCAGGAGGTCCTAGACTCTATTCCACAACCTGGCCTAGTGATATCGGGAAGACACTTACGACTTTCCTCTTTAGGAGGTCCTAGATTCATTCCAACTACCTGACCTAGTGGTATCAGGAGAGACACTTACGACTTCCTCTTCAAGAGAGTCCTAGATTCTATTCCAACTACTGATGTAATATGTGAAAGAGTTTTCCCACCTTTGCATTTAGTAGATCACATCATCCAGTGATCACTTCTTATACTTCTTATTTCAGCTTACTTCTTACGTGATGCATAAATTTAATTTGTGGACATGTATATACACAACGGTAGGAGTAATATCTATGGCCAATGATAACAAGTTCGAATAAACTCGACAAATTGCATTTTGCCAGAGATATTTTCCACTAATTTTTCATCACAGCGAACTATAGACGTTTCTATATTTTATAACTCACGTATATTTAAAAAACGCATACAGTCTAATGGAACGGAGAGAGAGTAATAATATCGGGCTATGGGAATAACATTAAATATGATTGAAATGGACAAGTCACCGTAGAACGTGATGCGTGCATTTTGATAAAATAAAATAGGGACTAAGTCCACTTGCTTAATTAAGTGATGAGCACCAACCCCATATTTATTTCCAAACGTTACACTAAAGTCACTAATTTCCCATTTGTACTATTTCTTTATACATAGATATGCACCCACACGCCCTTAACATTCCACTCATCAATCATCAACCATGTAAAAGAAAAAAAGAAAAAAAAAAAAAAAAGCAAATCGTTACGTGCGTGTGCATTTGTAGTCCCTAAAAAGGAAGTTCCCCCAAAAGAAAAACACTAACCAACTATGTTCGCGTAAAGATAGAGTTAAATTATATCGAGAGTCGAGACAAATGAGACGAAGGAAGTAATAGACGACAAAACATGCGCCCATTGTTTAAGAGTACTAGTCCATATTTTATGTAGTGGGAAATGAAGAAGAAAGTGAATCTCCCCCATAGGTTGGAAAAAATCAGTATTTTGAGCAACGGAAATAGAAATCAATTGAATAAATTAATTTTGTGGGGTTTGGGAATTTATTGGTTCGATAAAAGAGAAAAAGCATGAGTAGCTCCCTCCCCCATATAAACCCAAAAATCAAATCCCATACCCCAACGCTATCATCACCATACATGAAAATAATTCAACATTATTTATTTCATCATGCACTTTCCTCAGATATTACCTAGCTACTTCTCTTTTTATTATGGACTATATTTTATGTAATCACGACTATAGTCCGCACTTAGAAATTATCGATCTAGATGCTCCCTCCGTTTTTTCGAATGAAATACTCGATTTTCGAACTTGTATTTCAATCGTGTACCTAATTCAAAATCACGTAGTTTCTTTTTGATATATTTAAGCTATCAAAACTACGTAGTTTTGACTTGGATATATAATTGGAACACAAGTTTGGGGGACAGAGGATTTCATCCGCGTTATTTTTCAGAATTGTCAGTTTTTTTTGGCACAATTATAAAGAAAACTAAGGTTTGTAGTATAATAGTGATGACCCATCTTCACATAGGGTTATTGAATCAAAATATGAAAGTTGTCATTTTGAATAACACACCGTCACACCCTAAAATAGAAATGTGAACCTTTCGAAAGAAACTGAGGGAGTAATATAAATAACGATACTTGTTCAGATGAGAATTATAGTAATGAATTGTTTTTACTTAGGACAAAAAGGTTTCGACTACGTCTTACAATAGTATAAGTTAGTGTATTTTGAATTAAGCCTAAATCAAAACATGGCCAAAACTTGAAACTAAGCAAACATTTAGCCAAGGTTTGCTTGAGAATCTATATATATATATATATATATATATATATATATATATATATATATATATATATTATTAAAATCAAGCAAGAACTATCTCTTTTTGGAATTCAGTTTGAATTTTGGAACCACATTAATTTGAGGGATGAATCATTTTAGGAAATGTTGTGTTACACTTTCTATTTTGTTATCCTATTTCGATAATCGGATTCTTTCATATTCTTTTTGATGATGCTATTTAAAAGCAAGATTATGGAATGGGTAGGAATATTGGAATAGTGGACTTGGATATTGTTCAAATTCTTTCGTGTTTGCGTGCAAAAACACTTGCACATCCTGGCATATATAATTTTACTACTATAGTTTTATCATTTTTTTGAAAAAAAATAGTTATGTATAGTTGAAATAAGCAATAGTGAAAATATGAAATGATTAATTCAACTATCCACCATACAATAAAAATTGAAAAGAATGGATTCGGAAATAAATGAAACAAGTACTACATCCCATGCGTAAACGCTCCCCTATGTACCGTGAATATATTAAGTGCATGTTTGGTAGGGGTGATATCATGGGTTAGATCAAGATATCACACCCTTGTCACATGTTTAGTTTGGTATTCATGATTCAAAAAGATGAAAGCCCGTTACTATTCTCCGGCCCGGTCGAAATACACTATTACACCATGAATTCCTATCACGCCTCTCCCCCATGATTAGAATTTGCACTTGAATAGTAACCATGATATCATAGTTTACTATTCCATCAACATATCACATTTTTTTCTACCAAACAAGCACTAAATGTGCTTACTGCTGATGTGACAATATTATGTCGATTATTAGTTTTTTTTTTTCTTTTTTTTTTCTTCATAATGTGTATTGTGGTTTTTCTACACTATGAGGCCTGTGCTCATGAAATAGTATTGGACCTTAAATTTATTGGTATGAACTCTTAATATTTCACCTTCAAATTAAAGAATTAATTTTCCGGCCCATCATCACTCTCAATCACTCCACAACAATTAATATCGTTTTCTTATTTAAAAAAAAAATATATTTAAAATAATTTGGCCACTTTCCTTTTCATGTGCCAACTAAATCTCTCGTTTTCTCTCAATGTTTTAAAAGACGAACAGGAGGTCGAACCAGCGAGCCCTCCGATTCATGCTTTCCGGTTGAACTGTGATTGAACCAGTCAAAACCGAAAAACCGGAAAAATTGCAAATCGAAATCATAAACGGTTCATGGTTCAACGGGTTTAACTGGCGGTTTAATTCGATTTTTAAAACAATGTTGTCTCTGCTCCTAACAACGAAGGGTTATTAAATTTCATGAAAAGTTTCAAAACAGTAATGATTGGATGAAGTAATAGATGAGCAAACACATCTCATTTCATGAAACCTACGATAGAAAAAAGTGATAAAATTATTCTAGGTTAGGAAACACCAAATTCTACTTCAAGAAATGAGTTCTGCAGACTGCAGTTCAATACAGAGTGAGAGTTCAGCAATGAAGTACCTCTTGCCCTAGATTTGGAGGGCGTCGGATATGGATTTCGCAAGACTCAAAATTTCGAAAGGAGCTTTACCAGCAAGTGCTTTAACCGTGAGGGGGCATGAATCACTGATCCAGAAGTGAGTGAATGCCTTCACTGAAACTTGAGATGCATGGACAGAGATCAAGAACAAGAAACAGAGAGAGACGAAAAAAATTTGAAGTAATCCATGAAAAGGGATCAAAGCAAGCCTACCATCGTTCTTGTGAACAAATTTCTCCCAGGAATTCTTTGGGAACACACCGTGGGTTACGTATGCACTCACCTTTGCAGCACCTTGTGCTGCCAAAGCTTTCTGAAAGAGCATGAACAAAATAGAACGAACCATATAAGAATAACCACATTCAGCCCGATCATAGCCAAGTCTCAAAATTCAAATCCATGACATAATTTGATGTTCAGACATTGAAAGCTTCACGAATTAAAAAGGTTTAAGGTGGAAGGCGGTGAGGAATACCTGACATTCGATTAAGGTGCCGCCAGATTGAACTAAATCATCAACGATGACGACATGGCAACCAGAAGGATTACCCTCCTTTATCCTCACTATTCTTTTGTCGCCTTCACGAACTTTGTTGCAGATGACCTACGCAGAATCGGTAGCACACAAATGAGAAATGCAAAGCAAAAGAATAAACATGCTTATTGTTTCTCGAAGGACAAACCATAGGAAAATGATCTAGCAACTTGTGGAATCTTTTCCATGCTCCATCATCTGGAAACGCAACAACTATCTGCAAGGGAATTTTTTTTTCAGGCATCAGACTAAGATAGTCGAAAAACAGCTATCTTGAATACTTCTATATCATCAGAAACTTCCTTATATAAAAGCAGCAATAAAGTTTGAGCAAACAAACTTGAGTATTAACCTTGTCTGATTTTGGAAGTTGCTGAAGCCGTTCCTTTAATAGTGGTATTCCGCTCTCAAAAACAGGCTGAATACTATCACTGAAATAAAACCTCTCCTGTAAAAGGGGAGAAATATAAGTAAAGTATCGTAGTTCCATCTCATTAAGGTTGGACAATATGTTTGAATTCTTGCAACGAACTAAAATGTTACAGAGTCGACTAGCAACTTTTTTTTCTCAACACCAGTTGCAGACGATAAGATCTAAGGAAATGTGAATTCATAAAATCTAAAAAAGCTATTCCTTTTATAACATAAAGAGAAAGATCAAAATCTTTTTGCTAAGTCATCTAATATCTAAACACAAGAATGTAGCTTTTCCGACTTTGCTGTAATGGAATTCTAAAATGTAATCGGTATAAGAAAGGAACCTGCAAAGCATGGATATCATAGATAACCAGACTGGTGGGACCACCCCTCGAGATAGGAGTATTAGACAACATTCGGGCCAGGGTAAATGCAGTTGCAACATCACCTTCCTCTTCGATTCGCTCAAAGGAGCCAGTAGGAAAGAAAGGCAATACAACTGAGAATGAGGCACAGAACAGCATGGGAAGTGCAAAGATCACCGAAAGCTGTTCGAATATAACTGAAGGAGAGCTGAAAGATCCTAGAAAGGCGACATGCTGGCCTCGTATGTCATGTGCGTTTTTTATGAAAAGATTCGGAAATCCATCATCAAAGCTCCTGCACAAACCAAATTACCAAACATTTTAATCTAATGCTTGCCTCCCACTCAGATTATGTCTGGAAACAATTTGTTAAACCAAAAGGTGCCTGATCACTATCACCACACTTAGTGAATTCAAAGCAAGAATACAAACGCCATAAAGTAGTATCAAAATCATCAATCCTAAGCATTCAAAAGAACTCCAACTAGGCTGATTTATCAGAAAATAAGAATTACATACAACCTAATCTCAATACGCCAAAAGGAATAGCATATGCATACAACTCTTATGAGCAAAATAGGAGCAGTTTTCTCATAAGCTATAAGAAGATAGTCTTTCAAAGCAAACAACCAATTCAATCCGAAAGTAATACTCCGATACGTACCCAAGTTAGAAATCCTAACACCAACCCAGAAGCTAGCCTATGAAAGGAGATTTGACCCCCAACTTAAATACCAATCCACAATTGCTTGTGGACCCAATGTGGGACCGTACCATACTCCCTCCGTTCCATTTGAGACGATATATTTATATTCAAGAAACGTGTCATATTAAAAGACGGAGGGAATACTACACTACATTGCACAAAACACCATGAATTCGTTTAGGGAGAAAAAAAAAGGAGTAGATAAAAATCACCCACTCTACAAAACCAGAATCAATCGCAGCAATTTCTCTCTAGCCAATCAAATAAAAAACCGAATTTTATGAAGAACAAAAAAAACCTAGATAGCTCATAGCAGCATGCGTACAGATATACAAATTTGAGTTGTGGGTTTTGGGTTTACCTCCAGTTAATGGATTGAAGCTGGATGAGGTCTGATTGTGCAGCAACCTTGCGTGCCAAATCCTCAGCTTCAACACAGTAGAAAAGCAGCACTTTCTTCTTCAGCCTCTCCATATCTCTCTCCCCCCCTCTCTCTCTCTTCCTCTCTCTCTCTATTATGGAAGGGTTTTTCAGTGAGCGTGTATGAGGCGGGGGCGAACCAGGCCAGCCACTCTAGTGGGACGAACCATGCCTTTCGGCGAGTGGGTCCCACTTTACATTTGTTCCTTTCCCATTGATTATGAGATTATGCCCTCCCCAATTATCGCAAACAATTAAAAAAAAAAAAACTGTTTTGTTTTGTTTTAAAATAATAATAAATCAAGTATTCCTCTTTTAAAAAACAAATCAAGTAATTTTCTTAAATTGTACAGATGTCATAGTTTTTTAGGTTGTCAAATTTTAACACGACATAATAACCCAACACAAACACGTAAAAAATTAATATGGTTGTTTAGTAGGAACCTTTTTAAATTCAACCTGCTTGGGCTTATTGAGGTCGTGTCATAAACAGGTCGACCCAACAAATATCTGGATATTTCATGTTTAGTTCGGGTTCAGTTTGTGTCTAATTCACGTAACCTGCTAATATGAATATTTAACTAATCTACTCCCCCCGTTCCGGGCGACTTGACCACATTCGTTTGTGCACTCTTTTTAAGGAGAGGTGAATTATGAAGCTAATTATCTTGAATTAGTAGATCCCAATAAATTCACGTAGTAACTAATAAGTGGACCATGTTGGGCCCAAAAGGAAAAGTTGCCAAGTCGGCCGGGACACCCCAATTAGGAAACGTGACCAAGTCGGCCGGGACACCCCGATTAGGAAACGTGGCCAAGTCGGCCGGGACGAAGGGAGTATTATTTTTATTAATTTCCTAATTAGGGTTGGTACACAATCTATCCACTTACTCGCCTTCCTCAATTTATAACTATTATTTCGTGCAAGATTTAGGTTAGTTCGTGTCAGTGTCGTGTTCCTGTCGAATTCAATTCTTGATCAAGTTTGGCTAAATCAATTCGTGTTCGTGTTTAACTAGGAAATCCTTAATAGACCGTGTTAAGATTTAAACTTAACAGATTCGTGTCACCATGAATCACATAATAACAACATGATATACACGAATTAACAATTATATGGTTATGGAAGCACCGTCTAAAGATTATACTTTAAAAAAGAATAAATTTTCAAAAAAAAGAAATTTTAATCAAACCTAAAAACTATACTAGTAAATAACATATATAAAATCGACGTCATAAAGCAATGCTAACGTACATGAGTTATTTGTATATCTTAAATTAAACTTTATACCGGCATTAAGAATTTAAATACTCCCTCCGTCCTCCATTTAGTGACGGAGGGAGTTTGGGCACGCGTTTTTTCGCATTTTATGGTATAATAATAAATTAATGTGTTAAAGTGTTAAAGTGGAATAATTGTGTGTCCATTTGAATTGTTTAATAGTATTAAAATATTAAAATAATAAAAAGTAGATGTATAAAGTGTTAAAGTGTTAAAGTGATTGTGGGGTCTACGTCAAAAAATGGAAATTGTCAGTAAATGGAGGACGTCCCAATATAGTATTAACGTCACTAAATGGAGGACGGAGGGAGTATTTTAACTTGTTATTGTAAAAGGAGATAATAAAGTACCTTCTCATAATGTTTCAGCCTCAAATGCACACTAGTTAGAAATTCAGATTTAACACGACGTCGTAAATCAATAGATAAAACCACAGAATATTGCTTTTAATCATGAATTAATTATGCTTCAACTAATCATTTGTTTATACAATTAATAAAAAAAATATTCACATATCATAAATAATCAAATTTTATCCATTTTATACAAAATAACCGATATTTAAAATCGAAAATGACGGTCTCAAAATTCAATATCTCTCGCTCGAATATGCATTACGATTTTTTTTAAAATAGAAAAATAGATTAAATAAGAGCTACCCCTTTTTTTGAATTATTATTTCTAAAAACGGAAACCGGGAATAGGGGTGATTAACCGGTACGGAACCGGATTACCGGTACCGGAACCGGATTACCGGTTACCGGAAAACTGTCATTTGAAGGAACCGGTTACCGGACCGGATAATTTACCGGTTAACCGGTACCGGACCGGTTCGGTACCGGTTAACCGGTAGAACCGGTTAAGGAACCGGTTTTCTATTTTTTTTTATTTTTTTTATTTTTTTAATTTTTTGTAAATATATTTTTTTTAATTGTAAATAATTAATTGATTGGCTTTTTAATTATTCAATATAAATCTACTTTTATTTCCACACTCCTCTGTAATTAAGCTTGTGATTGTGAAATTAAAATTTAGATTTCTATTTTGGGGGATAAAACTAAATAATATAAATAAATTTTAATTAATAAAATATAAGAAACCGGTTCCCGGTTCCGTACCGGTTCGGTACCGGTTAACCGGGAACCGGAAATTTATAAATCTCAGGAACCGTTTACCGGACCGAAACCGGTTTTACCGGTACCGGTTCCCGGTTCCCGGTCCGGTACCGGTTCGGTACCGGTTTTCCCGGGGAACCGGATCCCGGTTAATCACCCCTAACCGGGAACATTAAACGTTATTTCGGCATGAAATGAAAAATATTTTTTCAAAATTTCAAACCGCTAAATTCCTCTTAGCTCAACGGTAATCAAAGGCTTCCTTCTCCTCTCAACGGTAATCAAAGGCTTCCTTCTCCTCTTCTATAAATACCCATGCATTTCAATTGCTGTTTATGTTTGTCATCGTGTTTTTTTTTTTTCCTTCTGCATTTCTCTGAATGAATTTGAGTTTTTCGCATTGATTTTTTGTGTCTCTATTTTGCTGAATTTGTGCATTTTGTCGTGATTGTTTGAGATAGCTTTGATGTGCATTGATGATTCTGTGTGTTGGAATTTCGTTGCTTCTGTGTTTCGTTTGGTCTGTGCTTTTAGTTGGATTGGATTTGATTTCACTGCGTTGATTTCTTCCTGTGTTGTTAGAATTGAAGTGTTTGTGTTGAATCTGACTCTGCGTTTCTTTTTATATGTTTGCTTCTGTTTCTCGTTGATGCAATTTGACGAGACTGATGATTCTCGCGCAGTTCGTTCATTGCTTGCTTTTTTGCAGGATTTGTGTATGCTCTTTCTCTAGTTTGTCTCTGTTTTGCAGGGTTTGCTTCTCCTTCGACTCTTCAGCATTTCTTCGCATTCTCGTGATGTACGGTGCTGTTTCATCATCTTTTTGTTCCTTTTTTTTCTTTTCATTACGGTTCGATATCGATGAGTGGGGGGTTTGAATTGAATATATCTGCGCTCGTATTTTCCTTACTTTTATCTCTCTGCTTTCCTCCTTTCTATTCGATTTTGTAGTTAAAACAGTGTGTTGTTCATTACTTTATTCATTGAATGGGCCCTTTTCCTGATAAATTTGTGCGTGTACTGCTTCTGCGTTTTGTTTCTATCTGGGAATTCGATTTCAGGGTGATGTTTATTTCCTGCTGTTAGTTTCGTTGTGATCTAAAGTTTTTGATGAATTGGCCACAACTCTTTAATTTTTGGTGTTATTATTGTATTGAATCATGATTGGTGATCATGATATGTCTGAATTATAGACATTCACTACATTCATATCTGCACTTTTGGCTTCTTTTTATTTCAGTTTGGGTCCACATATCTTGTTTATATTTGGGGATTTGATTCAGGGTTGATTAGCTTCCTATTCTTCTAGGGTTTATGTTTATTCTTGCTTTTGCGGTGTGCCGATAGTGCTATGGAGTCATGATGCTTGAACAGTTTCGTCCTTACTTTACTTTTGCTTCTTTTCGCTTTTCAATTAGCTTTTGTGGTTATCATTCTTTTTTGTTCTTCATTCTGATCTTCATTGGTGTTCTTTTTTGCTCTCGTCTTTTCTTGTTTCTTTTTCTAATAAATTCGTGCTTGCACTAGCTCTGCATTTTGTTTTTGTCTTGGAAATCTTTTCTGGGTGATGTTTATTTCCTGCTCTTTGATTTTTAGGATATTCGTTGTTGAATAATGATTGATAATCATGAGATGTGAATTATACATATTTTCTACATTTATTTATGCACTCTCTGTCTTTTTTATCTTCAGTTTGATTTTGTGTTTATATGCTTTGCAATTCTGTCATATCTTGTTTATATTCTGGAATATAATTCAGGTGTGATAATTAGCTTCATATTTTTTTATGTTCTATGCGTATTCTTGGTCTTGAAGTGTTCCAATAGTGTTCACTTTGAGTTTCAAGTGTATCTGGTTTTGAATTGGAGTTGCAAGTGTTCTGTTTCATTTATATTTGGTTTTGTTTCTCGATCCAATTTCATGAGGATGGTTGTTCTGCAGTTCTCACTTAATTGTTTTTTTTAAAGCTGCTCTCGTCTATTATGTCCTTGTTTCTCTATGGGATCTCAATTCTTTTCATGTGGTGTTGAATCTTTTTATGCTAAACTCCCCTTAGCGCAACGGGAATTGTTGCCTTATGTTTGTTATTTTGTGTTTATTTTTTCTTCTGAAATTCTCTGAATGATTTTGTGTTTTTCGCGATTAATTTTTTGGATGGTCCGTTTGTGCGATTCGTCTCTATTTTGCGGAATTTGTGCCTTTTGTCGTAATTGTTTGAGATAGCCTTGATATGCATTGATGATTCTTTGTGCTGGATTTTTTTTGCTACTTGTTTCGTTTGGTTTTTGCTTTTAGTTGGATTTGATTTGATTTCATTGCGTTGATTTCTTCTTGTGGTGTTCGAATTGAAGTTCTTGCGTTGAATCTGACTCTGCGTTTCTTTTTATACATTTGCTTATGTTTCTCAGTTGATGCAATTTGACGGGGCTGATTCTCGTGCAGTTCGTTCATTGCTTGATTTATTTTGCTGGATTTGTGAATGCTCTTTCTTTAGTTTGTCTCTGTAACCAAATTTTGTTGCTTAGATTCTTGTAACCAATTTTGGTTTGTTTTGCTTGAATGTGCTCTACGTTATTGCTTGATTCTTGCTTTTTGGATACAGTCTAATCAGTCTCGATATTTCTAGTTAGTGGATATCAAATTGAATTAGTTTCTGAGTATTTGGATTGTTGAGGCTTACAATGTCTTTTGTCTGTTTATGGTTTTATTTATTATTTTCCAAGTTTGTGGTGATGATTTTTCTACGGCTCTTTCAATCAACGTGATGTGCATTTACTCTTCTCTAGTTTGCGGTATGTTTTGTACGTGGTTAGTTTTTATTTTTCCAATATGATTTGGTATGATGATGCTGAAGTTTCTGCTCAGATGCTTGTATTGCAATTCTTTTCTACGCTTGATTTGGTATCTTTTTTATAACTGCCTGATAACTTTATCGAAATCTTTACACCCCTTCATTTGATGTTTGTGCTTCATCTTGTTTATATCATATTCTTTTATGTATGATTTACTTTGTTGTTAAATTTACTTTAATCTGATGTTTCTTTGTTCTTCCTGGATGTGGTATTCGAATTTTAATGTGTAGTTAGATAAATTTTGTCTACTCTTCTTTAGATTTAATGTTGTTTCTAAACCGAACTAGGCGTCGTTTTTTGTGTGATTTGTAAACTGAAGCTGCCAAATTTGTGAACTACTTTTATGTGGCCTATGATTTGTTTTTTAACTGTGTTCCTTAAATCATTGCTAATCTTCAACGTATTTCTGTTCTATTTACTGGTTGGTATTTGAGTGGATTTTTTTATGCTTTATTTTCTTGATCTAGTATCGTCTTGTCATGTGGTTCATGTTCTTTGATACAGTGTGTTAACAACGATTCCTTATGCATACTAGTGTGCACTCTTCGCTTTCTTATTGATGGTTTGAGTTTGTTTCGAGTTATGTTTCTATTTAATTGATGCTGATTATTCTTTCCCTGCATCTAGCTCATTTTTCTGGTGTTTAATGCTTGAATTGTTTGTATTTTCTCATTATGTTTATGCTTGCTCGTGTTTACTTTGCTATTATCTTTATTTGTTATGGCTTTTGTTTCTACTTGGACTTGATAGTGATGACTCTTTCCTGTGTGTGATTTATTTCTTGTCATTCAATTTACATTTTCTATTCTCTTGCTGATTTAAGTACTTTCATGGTTTATAATTGTTTCTACATTGACTATGGTTACGATATTTCCAGGGTGTAATTTATTTCTCTTGTCATTCTTTGCAGTTCATGTCCTTGTCTTTTTTCAATGTGGTTTGATCTAATGACTCAACGTTTCAATTGCATTTTTTCTTTCCTTTCCTTTCCTTTCCTTTCCTTTTGTTTGTGTTTGCTTAGTACTTGGTGTTTCAAGTATTATTTGGTTCTTACTCTTCAGTTTTCAGAGTGGTGCAATGTCGATGCTTCTATAAAATAGTCTGGAATTGGAGTTTTAATTGGATTGGATGCTAAATATTTGTTTAACAGGGTTTTTACTGTTTGTTTGTTCCTTTCTTGTTGTCTTTTTTAAAACTTTTATCTATATATAAATGTTGTTCTAATGATTCTTCCAATTTGTCTTTATGCTTTTCGTCGTGTTGTTTATGATAAATGCTTAAATTGTGGGGTCAGAATACTTTCCAATTCTCTCATGTGTGTGTTTCTTATCTTGCATTCTCTCATCCATGATCATAATGGGTTTCTAAAATAGGCTCCATCAACGATCTTTACTCAATCCTTTTCTTTTAGTGATAAAACTCCCATTGTTTTTAAGTTCACTCTTTGCAGGCACCTCTAGAGAAAGCAAAAGATACGACAAATACACGTTTTAGAACAAAAGTTTACATTTATTATGTTATTCGTAAGTATGGCTAATGCTTGCTTCCTCGGATTTTTCAGCTTCCATTGAAGCAGTTTATTTTGAGAAATCTTGTATCATCAAGTCTTCAACAAGTGGCCTGGAGTGGGTTATTTCTCTTTGCTGATCATTTAAATTCATATATTTTCTAAGCATCTATAAATTTCTCACTGTATGTGAGGTACTGATGATTTTCTGGATTTGGAATGTAGAGCATTCAGCTTGTGCAGAATTTTAGCATCCAAGAGAAAGATTTCACCAACAACCGATGTCTAATGAGGATGTTATGTGAACAAGTAAGATATTTCTAACAAGTTTTTAGTTAAAAATGTTGATGAATTTTCTGGCATTTTCCTTAAGATTTCATTTTCCTATCTAATGTTGTTGAGAATTAGCTAGTACAGTTTAACAAAGAATGAGGGCTGCACCAACACATCAACATTCTACCCCATAATTCGCTGTAGAGAAACGACAAGTTGTCAACCTTTTTTCATGTAAACAGGTTAGTTTTTCATGTCAGCTTATTATTATTTTTTTTATAAATCAAAGATGTGTTTTTCTGAAATATATGGGGATGATTTCAGTTGCCTAACAAATGTTGTTGAGAGATAAGCTATACTTTGACAGAGAATGAGGATCGGATTGACAATGCGAGCATTCTACGTTGAAGGTAAGGCAATCTCGATCATGATATTCAGTTCACATACTTGCCATATCTGCTTGAATAACTTCAACAATTCTTTCCACCACTTCCTTTGATGTTTATGCCTTACCTATATATCTTACTATCTACTTTAATCTCTACAGTCCTTGTCTTTGGTTAGTTTGTAGGTAAATAAAATCATGCCTGCTCTCTTTCTTATCGATTTTGAGTGATGCTTATGTGTGGTGTTTGACTTGAAGTTGCTGAATGTGCTTCCTTCTTTGGTGGGGTGATACTTTTCTCGTCAAATATGTGCAATGCTTCCGTGTGGTGTTCTTAAAAGTTGCTGAAGTTGCTTCCTTTTTAGGTGGTTGATACTTTTCTCATCAAATATGTGCGCAATGCTTCTGTGTGGTGTTTGAATTTAAATGTGTGCTTTCTTTCACAATGTGCGAATGTGTTTTGAGACAAGTTGTATGTGATTGATCTTATGTGTTGTGTGAACTAAACTTGCTAAATGCTGGCTTTCTTTTGTCAATTTTTTCTACTTCTCTTTTTGCTTATCTACTGTTCAGGTCTCTTTTCTTGGTTGGTGGTTGTATCGATTTTTTTAGTGCTCTTACCCTTCGAATTACTTAGTTTGCTTTACATCTATTGTGTGGTTCTTTTTCTTTCTACATGATTTGGTGGTGTTTGATTTGAATTGTTTGTGTTTTATCTTTGGATGTTTATGGTTGCTTTATTTTCCTACTGTCAAATTGATGAGTATGATTTTATAGTTGTTATTGTTTCTCCTTTTCTTTATGTGAGTTTCTTTTGTTTTTATTTGAATTAATTGCTTGTACTTTTGCCGTCTTGATTATATTTGTGCTATAGTTATTCTTGTTTCTTGCTTGTTTATGGTTTTGAGTTGCTTATTGCATTTGCTTGTTCAATTTGAATGTGTTTTATCCTTGATATATATATGGTTGCTTTTTTTTTCCCCTTCTGTTTTTACATGAATTGATGGATACAATTTCATAGTAGCTCTTGTTATTCCTTTCATTTTGTTGATGGTTTGAGTTTTATGTGAGTTTTCATTGTTTCTATTTGAATCATTTGTATTTTTATCGTCTTGATTTTATTTTCGTTTCTTGCATTTTTATGGTTTACAGATGTTTATGATTTTGGCTTGTTCTGTTTGAATGTGTTTATCCCTTAATGTTTATGCTTGTTTTGTTTTGTTTTTATGTAAAGTTGATGGGTATGATTTTATAGTAGCTATTGTTTCTCGTATTCTTCATGTTGATGGTTTGAGTTTTATGTGAATTTTCATTAATTTTATCGCCTTGATTTTAGTTTTGTGATTGTTAGATTTGTTTCTTGTTGGTTTATGGTTTTGAATTCTTTATGACTTTTGCTTGTTTCAATTTGAATGCTTTTTATTGCTTGATGTTTATGGTTGATTTTTCGTTCTTTTTCTTCGTGAAGTGGAAGGATATTAATTTCATAGTTGCTATTGTTATTTTTTTTTTTTTCCTTTATGTTGATGGTTTGAGTTTTCGTGGATTACTAATCGTCTTAAGTTTATTTTTGCTATTGTTATTCTTGTTTCTTGCTTGTTTATTATTTTGAATTGTTTATTGTTTTTGTTTATTTACTTTTGAATGTATTTATCAATTGAAGTTTATGGTTACTTTTTTCCTTTTCCAACATGAAGTAGATGGATATGATTTCATAATTGCTATTGTTACTACTTTCTTTTTGCTGATGGTTTGAGTTTTTTGTAGATTTTTATTGTTTGTATTTTTATCGCTTTGATTGATTTCATTTTATTTTTGCTATTGTTATTCTTGTTTCTTGTTTCGTGATGGCTTTTGTCTGTTCTATTTAAACGTGTTTTATTGTTTGATTTTTATGGTTGTATTTTCTTTTTCAATGTAACATTGATGAATGTGATTTCATGAGTTGCCATTCTTATTATTCCCTTTCTTTTTGTTGATGGTTTGTGTTTATCTGAGTTTTCATTGTTTCTATTTAAATTGTTTGAATTTTATCGTCATGGTTTCATTTTTGATATTTTTTTTATTTATTCTTTTGTTGCTTGTTTATGGTTCTTAATTGTTTCTATTTGAGCATGTTTTATGGCTTGATTTTTTTTTTTTTTTTTTTTTTTTTTTTTTTTAATTATTATTATTTTTTTAAGTGAAGTGGATGGATATAATTTGACGGTTTCTTTTTCTTACTGCTGATTGTTTGAGTTTTTTGTGGATTTCTATTGTTTCTATTCGAATAGTTTTATTTTTATTTTTATTGTCTTGATTTTATTTTTGCTATTGTTATTCTCGTGTCTTGCCTGTTTATGGTTTTGTTTATTTTTTTTTAGTGTAATTTATCCCTTGACGTTTATGATATATTTTTTTTTTTAATATGTGAAGTTGATAGATATGATTTCATAATTGCTTCTGTTACTCCTTTTCTTTCTGTTGATGATTTGAGCTTTTTGTTAGTCTTTATTGTTTCTACTATTAATTTTCGTATTTTTGATATTTTGATTTTATTTATTTAGTTTTTGCTATTGTATTCTTGTTTCTTGCATGTTTATGGGTTCAAGTTGTTTATCGATTTTGATTGTTCTTAGGGCTGCAAACGAGTCAAATCTGATCGAGTATTGGTTTGCTTGGGTTTTCGGCTCATTTAGTATTTTACAGGTTCGGGCTCGGGTTCGAGTTCGATTCGAGCTTTAAATTCGGGCTCGAGCTCGGCTCGAGTTAAAAATTTTGAGTTCGAATTCGGCTCGCGATCGGCTCGTGTTCGGTTCGAATTTGAGCTCGAATTTTGCTCGTGAAAAGCTCGAGTTCGGACTCGTTTAAAAAAGCTATGATTTAAGCATATTTTATTAACATTCTATTTTTTTAACCTATAATTTTTTATACATAAATACTAAAGCTCGTTTACAGGCTCGATTAGAGATTCGATTAAAAGTTCGTGAAACAGGCTCGCGAACATGCTTGATTAATATACGAGCCGAACATGTTCGCGAGCAAAACGAGTCGAATACCTTACTGCTCGAGTTCGGTAACTAATTCGAGCTCGAACGAGCTTTTACCGAAATGAGCACCGAGTAAGTCCCGAGTAGCTCGGCTCGTTTGCAGCCCTAATTGTTCTATTTGAATGTGTTTTATCACGTGATGTTTTGGTTGCTTTATTAGTAGTATTTTGTTATGTAAAGTTGGGGGATATGCTTTTATGTAGTTGCTATTGTTACTCCTTTTGGTTTGAGTTTAGGGTGAACTTTAAATATACCCAGAAATATAAGAAGTAGTACGTACTTCTATACCCGCTATTTAAGAAGTATAACTTCTATACCCATTTTGTTTTGAAAAGTCCTTAATACCCTTTAAACAATGAATTTCTCTTTGCTTTTATATATTTCCACTCTTAGCCATGCAAAATATCATCAGGCCCATCACTCTTCTGCAAAATTAAATTTTTTATAAAACCAACTTCATACCTTTTGACCGAGTTGCTGTCGGGTCCTATCCGTCTGGGTTTTACGGCAAACGCATTCCAACCAAGCAGAGCACCGGATGGTTCCAGCCATGGATTCCTTCAACAGCAAACAGCACAACCCTTGTTCGTTTCCTACTCGGGGCGTAGAGTATTTTGTTGGTATACAAGAATTAAAATTTGGCGACAGGTGATGAACAAAAGCCCAAATTTTTATTAGGGAATTATAAACTATTTATTACATAAGATTATCTCCTTTTGGGAGGAGACAAACTTGTTTAGCTACCTATGGTAGCGGATATAGAAACTCTCATGCACACAAAAACTAAAAACTATTACAAGGTTTATTTATGAAGAAGGTAAAGAAAAGGTTGATGCCTTTCTTCTTCTCCTTCCTGATCTTTATATAGATGCAGGATTATATCTTCCCAATCCTGCATTATTGCCTTGGATGCCAAATTCGCTGGCATATTCCTCTTCCACCGAAAGTTGCGGTATTGGTGAGGGTCGGCCTTTGTTCTTCTGTCATTATCTCCACCGAAAGTGTTCATAATGTAACTTGACAAATGGAGTCTGGGTCCTCCATTTTGAATTCCACCAAAATATTTGGTGAAATGTCTCTATCCTGCAACCCACCTTTGTCGTTTTCTTTTTGGGTGGGGTTCCTCTTGTGTAGAGTCACATGACTCTATTATTTCTTGTTGGAAAAACTTTTCCCCGGGGCCCTTGGCATTCTCTTGGCTGAATCTGCCTGTGACTCTCTCTCTTGTCGGTGGCTCGGGCTCGTCCTGACTTTGGCATAAATCCTTTCCCGAACTCAAGCTCTTTCTGGTTTTGGCATGGCGAACAGATGCGTTCATCCCAATGTCCAAAATGAGCCATGTTGCAATATTTGCGATGAGTCTCTTTACTCACCACCAGCTGGTTTTTCCATAGCAAAGTTCTCTTTCTTTCAAAAGCTTCCTCTGCAAATCTTGTTGTTTTTCCTGTCATGGTATTTAACAGGAAAGATCCATTTACCGAGTTCTGGAAAAATTTGAACTGGTACTTGACTTTGTCCATCTCTGTGAGACAAACCCATAAACCCCAAACTCGTCGCGTTGAGATTTCATCTTCTGAGATGGTGGAGACAAGTGGAACATCTCCATTTAGTGCCTTAACTCCATTTAAGGCTCTCTCATCGGGTCTCCTTAGCCTTAGGTAATGGAAGGCTTCATGATTCCCTTTTCCTGCAGGTTTGGGAGCTGTACTTATAAAGTATAACTCCAAAACATCACCGCGGCTAAGTTGATCATTGTTAGCCCACGAATCATACACAGCTTCTTGAATCCATTTGGGTAGATTCTTGATCTCTGTGAATGCTGGTGATATGGTTAGAACCGAAGCTAGAGCTCCAAAATCATACCATTGCTTAACATCATGTGGATTTGCTCCTGGCTTCATCCACACCCTGGGATATTTTCCCGAGCCATCAATTATACAATAGCTTGGATTAATTCCCTTTCTTATAAGAAGCTTCTCCCAACTAGCTTGATATGCCTGCCAATAAGAAGAAACTTGAATAACCAAAAACCCAAAATGCAGGACCAAAGAAGATTCAACGAAGCATTGTTGGATCTTAGGATCAAAGGGGAACTTAGCGAGAACGATGAAGAAAATGTTGCTAAGATCCAGATCCTAAAGGCATCTTTGATTTGTAAAGGTATTGAAATGGATGCACAGGTATCATTGGAAGATGTCAAAAGGAAAATTGTACGATGTTATAATGAGGATCCTTTGGCATGGTGGGAGAAGAATCAACTCAGAGCAACCTTGACGGTCAAACCAAACAAGGTTCACGAGTTTGTTCGATACAGGCCAATCTTGATGAATGTTAAAGATCAAGAGGACATGAAAGGCATCATCAAGGAACACCTTGATATGAAGCTGATCGAACCAGGGAACTCACCATACAGTAGCCCAGGCTTCTTGGTAAGAAACCATGGTGAGATAAAAAGAAATAAACCTCGACTTGTTATTAATTACAAAGGTATTAATGACATTTTGGAATTCGATGGTTATTTCATACCAAGTAGAGAACACCTTATTAACTGCATAAGAAATGCAAAGGTTTTCTCAAAATTTGATTGCAAATTTGCAAGTCAGGTTTCTACCATATCCGCATGGAAGAAATGAGTAAGAAGTTCACAACTTTTTCTACTCCACAGGGACATTACGTATGGAACGTAATGCCCATGGGACTGGCCAATGCACCCTAGATATTTCAAAGGAAGATGGATAATCTATTTAAAGATTATTCATCATTTATGTTTGTTTATATTGATGACATTCTTATTACGTCAAAAGATATGAATGAACATAATAAACATCTTGAGATCTTTGCAGATGTTTGTTACAAAGAAGGGCTAGTACTGTCTAAAAAGAAGGCAGTTATAGCAACCCGGAAAATGGAATTTCTGGGATGAAACGGGAATTATTTTGCAGGATCATATCGTGCAAAAAGTGAAAGATTTCCCAGAAGATCTCAAGGAAAAGAAGCAACTTCAAAGCTTCTTAGGAGTTGTTAATTTTGCGGGAGCATTTATTAAGAATCTCGCAAAATACAGGAAGGTCTTTAGTCCACTACTAAAGAAAGATGTTCCGTTCGTCTGGACTAAGGAACACAAAGAGGGAATGAGAATATTGAAAGGAGTCTGTGGAAATCTCCCCAAACTTTCGATACCACAGGACGAAGATGATTTAGTCCAATATACCGACGCAAGTGATCATTGGTGGGCAGCAGTGCTTACAAAGATCACACCGAATGGAGAAGAACCATGCAGATATTGCAGCGGCTTGTTCCCAGCAAATGAAGCCATCAGATGGCACATGAACGAGAAAGAATTCTTTGCAGTTCGAAAGGCGTTTAAAAAATGGCCGTTATTTTATTAGCACAAAAATTTACTTTGAAAGTCGATAACACGCAGGTTAAGGCTTTCTTAAAAAATAAGATAGAATCTAAACCTGAAAAGGCTAGATTACTAAGATGACAAGCTGAATGTCAATATTTTGTTTTTGACATTGTTATTGTGAAATCTCATGAGAATATTCTTGCAGATTTCTTAACAAGAGATGGAGCCAACATAGTGTAACTCCATCATCATTTCTCAGAAACATCTCCGAGAAAACCTCGAGATATTATCTAAAGAATGGGACGAGTGTATCTTGAAGGCAGAACAAGCCGGAAAGATACAAGTTGTCGATAAGACGAAAGTCACCGACAGAATACGAGTTTGTAGGCTAGCACAAAACCAGTGCTGGAATGCAGTACAAGCGCCACTCCTTCGGGTGTCCGATAAGGAAAAAGAAGTGTTTCGGTTGCCGGCCCCTATAACGGTAGCAGATGATTCAAATACCTCTAGCACGAGTCCTAAGTTGGTGGCATCTACGGATCCACTGGCCCAAGGAAAAGATGAGATTCAGATGTCCAAATCTGAATCATCATGTCAACCCGGCACCTCTGGGTTAAAGAGGGAGAGATCAATCTTAGGCCAATGACTGGCAAATCTAAGATTGATACTAATCAGGTTATTCAAGTTTCTTCTTATTGGCAGGCATATCAAGCTAGTTGGGAGAAGCTTCTTACAAGAAAGGAAATTAATCCAAGCTATTGTATAATTGATGGCTCGGGAAAATATCCCAGGGTGTGGATGAAGCCAGGAGCAAATCCACATGATGTTAAGCAATGATATGATTTTGGAGCTCTAGCTTCGGTTCTAACCATATCACCAGCATTCACAGAGATCAAGAATCTACCCAAATGGATTCACGAAGCTGTGTATGATTCATGGGCTAACAATGATCAACTTAGCCGCGGTGATGTTTTGGAGTTATACTTTATAAGTACAGCTCCCAAACCTGCAGGAAAAGGGAATCATGAAGCCTTCCATTACCTAAGGCTAAGGAGACCCGATGAGAGAGCCTTAAATGGAGTTAAGGCACTAGATGGAGATGTTCCACTTGTCTCCACCATCTCAGAAGATGAAATCTCAACGCGACGAGCTTGGGGTTTATGGGTTTGTCTCACAGAGATGGACAAAGTCAAGTACCAGTTCAAATTTTTCCAGAACTCGGTAAATGGATCTTTCCTGTTAAATACCATGACAGGAAAAACAACAAGATTTGCAGAGGAAGCTTTTGAAAGAAAGAGAACTTTGCTATGGAAAAACCAGCTGGTGGTGAGTAAAGAGACTCATCGCAAATGTTGCAACATGACTCATTTTGGACATTGAGATGAACGCATTTGTTCGTCATGCCAAAACCAGAGAGAGCTTGAGTTCGGGAAAGGATTTATGCCAAAGGCAGGACGAGCCCGAGCCACCGACAAGAGAGAGTCACAGGCAGGTTCAGCCAAGAGAATGCCAAGGGCCCCGGGGAAAAGTTTTCCCAACAAGAAATAATAGAGTCATGTGACTCTACACAAGAGGAACCCCACCCAAAAAGAAGACGACAAAGGTGGGTTGCAGGATAGAGACATTTCACCAAATATTTTGGTGGAATTCAAAATGGAGGACCCAGACTCCATTTGTCAAGTTACCTTCGGTGGAGATAATGACAGAAGAACAAAGGCCGACCCTCACCAATACCGCAACTTTCGGTGGAAGAGGAATATGCCAGCGAATTTGGCATCCAAGGCAATAATGTAGGATTGAGAAGATATAATCCTGCATCTATATAAAGATCAGAAAGAAGAGAGGCATCAACCTTTTATTTACCTTCTTCATAAATAAACCTTGTAATAGTTTTTAGTTTTTGTGTGCATGAGAGTTTCTATATCTGCTACCATAGGTAGCTAAACAAGTTTGTCTCCTCCCAAAAGGAGATAATCTTATGTAATAAATAGTTTATAATTCCCTAATAGAAATTTGGGCTTTTGTTCATCACCTGTCGCCAAATTTTAATTCTTGTATACCAACAAAATACTCTACGCCCCGAGTAGGAAACGAACGAGGGCTGTGTTGTTTGCTGTTGAAGGAATCCGTGGCTGGAACCATCCGGTGCTCCGCGTGGTTGGAATGCGTTTGCCGTAAAACCCAGACGGATAGGACCCGACAGCAACTCGGTCAAAAGGTATGAAGTTGGTTTTACAAAAAAATTAATTTTGCGGAAGAGTGATGGGCCTGATGATATTTTGCATGGCTAAGAGTGGAAATATACAAAAGCAAAGAGAAATTCATTGTTTAAAGGGCATTAAGGACTTTTCAAAATAAAATGGGTATAAAAGTTATACTTCTTAAATAGCGGGTATAGAAGTACTACTTCTTATATTTCTGGGTATATTTAAAGTTTACCCAAATAAGAATTGTTAACCTATATCATTAGTCTCGTTTGCAATGGGTCGTCCCATTTCTCTAGTCGTGTTTTCTAAAATGGAATTAACCATTCTCAATGTGGATCTCTTACTTTTCACTTTTAAAAATTCAAATAGAAATAATAGAAACTCACATATAACCATTGATAGAAAGGAAAATAGTAGTAATAGATATTATGAAATCATATCCTTCAACTTACCCCGTGTTGAAAAATTAGGCAAAACACATTTTGAAATCCTTATAATTTTATTCTTTGTTTCATTATGTTCTTGTACAATAATTTATTTTAATAAGTCATTCTACATTTATATTTTTGTTTCGATGATCCTTATTTAATGGAGGTTTAAATTTTCCGTTATCTTAATAAAGATTTTTTTAAAAAAAATTGTTAATGGTTAATAATAGAATCTTTTATCATGACTTATCGATTTTTTTCAACAAATCTAGCTATTAAGATTTAAGACCACGTTTCCAATACATAAAACCCTCAACAACCTTCCCCACTTTCAGGTATTCCATCCCTTCCTCCGCCATTCATTTCCACCATCCTACGACAATTATGTCGTACCTGAAATAATTTTATCAAATTAATCTATTGAAAAATCTTTCACCATAATAACGGAATTCATTTATGATTGAATCTAGAGTTGTGAGCACAGTCGCACAGATGAAGGAATTAATTTTTGTGCAAGTATGTTAATTGAAATTTTGTTTATGGGTGATCTGCAGTATCTTACGATTGTAAATCATTTAGTTGCAATTTTAGTTATTTTATAAATAAATTATATAGCATAATCAACGGAAAAAAGGATTCATTTAGTGGCGAGGAAGAAAAACAGGACTTATTAAGTGGAATTTTTGTTACATAAAATGATTAATTGCCATTGAAATAACAAAAGGTTAAGTCTTCGTTAAATAAGGATCTATTGAAATCAAAATTTAATAGTAAAAGGACTTACTAAAACTAATTATTGAAACAAAACTTTTAATTACAAGGACCTCATTATGTGTTTTGTCGAAAAAATATTAAATAAAAAAAGCGATCATAAAAAACATCAAGCCATGAAGCACATTCAGATAGAAACAAACAAACACCCCAAACAATTCAGAACCATAAACAAGCAAGAAACAAGAATAACATAAAAAAATAAAATAAAATCATTACGATAATAATACATAATACCATCAACTTCACAAAGGAAAACGAGTAATGATTATCAGAAAGAAAACAAGTAATGATAGCAACTACGAAATCATACCATCAACTTCACAGAGGAAAATAAAAAAGTAATCATAAAACATCAACCGATAAAACACATTCAAATGTAGAGATATTCATAAACCATATACAAGCAAGAAACAAGAATTTAAATAGATAAATAAATTATTAAAAAAAAAAAAACAGCAGAGTCATACACAAGCAAGAAACCAAGTAGAACAATAACAGAAATAAAACCGAGACGATAAAAATACATACAATTCAAGATAGAAACAATGACAACTCACATAAACTATATACCCACTTTTATTAGAATAGGTACCTTTATACCCATTAAGAAACATGGTTTTAATACCCATTTGTCCATAATGCCCATTTTACTTGTCTATTTGCAACCCCAAAATTGCTATGGACAAGAGTTTCTTTGTTTAAAGTATTCATCCATCAAATAATTAGTAAAAATGGGATGAGAATCTTGTTTTGATAGTCTCCTTTTAAGCATGACTCTCTTGTTGCTTGGCTCATTCCTTCCCAAGCGATCTTGGCAACTCCTTCTATGGCAGATTGGTTGAAACTCCATTTTTTGGGGGAGGGCTATTTCAAGGGATACGATGAGGAGAAAAGAAAGAACTCCTTCTGATCCCTCAATAAATCGAGGTATCCTCTGTAACACTCGCAACTCAGACAAATGTCTGGTTCCATTTAACTTGGTGTCTCCTCCGTTAGTCAATAATCAATTATGTAATAAATAAATATAATTCCCAAATAACCTAGGGCTCTGATACCATTTTAGAAGCGTTGGATCATAATTGGTGAAAACAAGATTCTCATCCCATTTTTACTAATTATTTGATCGATGAATACTTTAAACAAAGAAACTCTTTCCATAGCAATTTTGGGGTAGCAAATAGACAAGGAAAAGGGGCATTATGGGCAAATGGGTATTAAAACTATGTTTCTTAAATAGTGGGTATAAAGGTACCTATCAATACTTATATAAAAAGAGCCTTGTTTTACAAAATATGTTTTGCCTATTATGTCCTCACTATATATTGAACAAAAGGTAATATAATAATATAATACTATGCTACAATTTATAGTTATAAAGTAATATTTCATTAGAAATAAAAAATTCTTTGTACCGCATCTATTTAGTTTAATTATTTATGGTAAATATATATAATCATGTGACTTTAGAATTGTCCAATTATAATGAAATTTATTACACGACATTATATCTAAAATTTAATTTACCAATTTTATTTAATATTTAATAGTATTTTTTAATAATATATGATATTAGAATTAACTAATTTTGTTTGATTATGAATTAAAATCATTACTTGCATGCAATCTTTGTTTATAGACTTTTTGTATAGTATTATATTTATCATTTTATAAGAATTTTAATTAATTGATTGAATAATATGTGAAGAAAATACTATACTAAGATTGAAAACTATAGTAAATTATAACATTTCAGAAATTACTTATTAAGAGTCGCACTCTATACAAGTAATGTGTGTCTAAAGCAATGTTTTAAAAACCGGACCGGACCGGCCGGTTCAACCGGTTCGACCGGGAACCGGCCATGGACCGGTCGGGTTTGGACTGTAAAACCGGTGGTCTGTAAGAATCGGCTTTGAACCGCCCGAACCGGTTCGAACCGGTCAAAACCGGATGAACCGGCGAACCGGGGCGGTTTTCAAGAAACCGGCCGGTTCTCTCTCTTACCCAAAAGAAATATATTTTTTGTGTTTAAAGATAATTGAACCCATGACCTATTGGTTAATATACTAGAATTTCACCATCTACACTACAATAATTAGTTATACATAATATAAATTTTATTTTATTTAACAATTGACTAAATAAAAGTATTATTTATTATATAAATGTCTATTTTAACTCTCTCTTTTTGATTTCCAACTATTTTTCAAGAAAACGACATATTAACGTAATGTTAATTATTCTCATTTTATAATAATAAAGATAATTTTACATTTTTTTAATCTTCATATAGCTACTAAGAATAAAAAAATTTAATATAATCAATAAATTTTTATTGAAAAAATATTTTTAAAACAGGATATTTAAATTATATTAAGAATAAATTATTATTTTTAGCTTTAATGTATTTTTTACCTTATAAGTTATAAATTTATTCATATTTTTATATATATCATGTATTTATTTATTATTAATATTATTTAATATTAATTTAATTATATAACGGTTCAACCATGATTTAACCGGTTCAACCAATTGAACCATGATCCGAAAGCCTCACCGGTTCGACGTCCGGTTCGGTTTTTAAAATATTGGTCTAAAGTATTCAAAATATGTAAAAGAAAAAAAGACAAATGAAACTATTCCATTTTATGATACTTCATCTACCGCATCATGCTTTCATGAATATAAGTGATTATATAATAATAGAAACTTGTCAAGTAGGGTGGGACGAAGGGAGTATATTCTAAGAGAAATCATATACTTGTACACAGATGAATCAATCATACATCCGTTGCTACTTCACATTATTTCACTATGTATATTTTTGCAACATTTTCCTTTTGATACGCCTCATTAATATAGAGATATTTGCTAAAATAATTTTATTTCTAACTCAATCAAATTCGTACACATCACGTTAACCCACTAATATTATTCATGTTCTAACTTTGGTGCCAAAAAAAAAAATCCCTTAATGTTATTTTGCTATGGTTTTTATGGCACAATTTCAATTTTTGTGATGATTGGATGTTGAAATGATTTTTGGATCTCACTTAATATGAGCGAGTATTAAAGTGAAAAGAATATTCAAATACTACCCCCATCCCTGATCTTTAGGTTTCGAAGGGGTTGTCATAGACTTTAACGTATTGTGGTAATGTGTTAAAATGTATGGTGATAATGTATTTAAGTGATGTTTAAATGTATGATTGTAAATTAACTGTCTAAAATTGAAAGACCCTAAATATTGTGGACGGACGAAAAAGAAAAAAGACCCAAAAGATTGTGAACGAGGGAGTGTGTCTTAGTTAACTTTGATGCGTAAATGGAACAATGTATGAGGTCTATGTTTATAAATAGGCGAAACACAAATATGGTGGACGGCCAAAAATGGAATTTAAAGCACGAAAATAATGGACAACTCTCTAGATGTCATACTAAGGTGTACGTATATACATACTACCTCCGTCCCATTCTATTAGTCTCATTTGCTTTCAGCACATGGACCAAGTGAGTGGAGAGTGAGTGAAGAATATGTGGTTGTAATCAATCCTGATGAGAGATAGTGAATTGTGGCCAAGTATTCTTTGTCATTTTAGGAAATGAGACTAATAGGTGGGACAAACTAAAATGACAAATGAGACTAATAGAATGGGACGGAAGGAGTATTACACATTAAGTGAAACACATACTCCATTTTAATACTCATTCCGTCAATAATCCTCGAACCGTAAATTTCGGGCAAGTAGTTTAACATGTTTTGATGATGTGTTAAAAATATTGAGTTAAAGTTAGATAATTGTAGCCTCATCTAGATTTTTAATTGTATTATAGTGTTAAAGTATAAAATGTTAAAATGATAAATTGATAAAGTGTATTGTGAGGCCTATTACCAAAAAAGAAAACAGTCAAAAGACGGTTGACGTACTAATATAGTAATAAAATATAAAGATATTGGATGAAAGAAATACATACTAATACGCAACTTTAAGTGTGACCTAGATGTTACATTTATATAGGTTTTCAGATAAATAGTAGTGTTTGTTTATTGTATGGGGTGCAACATAAGAAAAACACATTAATCGTTTATTTAAATGAATATTCTTGTTTATAATTACTCAAAATATGGATATCAAGTAATCCCTCGCAAGATGAAAAGATTCTTTTTCCGCCACCACAATAAAGAGCTTGTTTGTTAAAATAAGGATGTATGGGTAAAAATTGTCTCTTTTATACACCTTTTTACACAATAAAAAATATATCGTCTTACCCAAAACATATCTGAAAGGAAAACGTATCTTCTTAGTAGGGACGAATGAAGTAATATAGATAAATCTTTTTCCTTTTCCTTTTTATTTTATTTGAATTATTGATACAATGAATGAGGTTGTAATAACTTGTCTTATTGTTTAACATAATTAAACACAGTTTTTTTTTTTTTACACTTTTTATGATTTGTTAAACAAAAATAATTAAAAAAAATGAAAAAGATAAATCCTCTATACAATAAAAATATTTTGACTAAGATTTATGTCTAGCCTTATTTAGAAACCGCAAATGTAATTTTGAGAATTTACATTAAGTTCATATGAAAAATATAACAAGAATTATAATTAATATGTAAATCATACTAAGTAAAAGTTATGTATCAATCGTTTTATCCACGTGCGGATGCACGTTACATTTGCTAGTTTTTATAAAAGTGGGTATATCTATTTAAAAATCACTTCTTATTTTACAAAACAAAAAAAAAAAAAAAAATTACTATTATATCTATTACCATAAATCTATATAATATTACTAAAGTAAAATAGCCTAGGCCAAGTTTCCCTCCAAAAACCTAAATATGTGAGCTCTATTGGTATTTTCATTTTATAAATAATTATTTATTTTATCAATTTTCAATGTTGAATGACCTAGCTCATTAATTTTGGTCAAATTTTCTTGATACAATTTTCAAATTAATTTTAATTTTTTAATCTCAAATTTATAAATCAACCCTATTTATATTTATGGACCTAAGATGATATTATTACTTTACTTTCAAATAGCTGTAGTATATTTTTGAAATAAGGTTTTTGAAAATAAAGAATGATTAGACACGACGTATGATCATAAGATTTTTCTCATTCTTGAATTGTAATTCAAATAATCTATTAATTTGATCTATAAAATTCACACATATAGTATATATAAAATAGGAACTATGCTATTTATCGATTAAACCCATGTATCGCGGGGTACAATTCTAATGCAAAAATAAAATAAAATAAATAACAATAATAATACTCCCCCGTCTACCATTTATTGATACTTTTTCCTATAGAGGCACACTCCAGTGAGCGTGGACTCACGGTCAGGCCCAATTCTTGTCAACATCGATCCAACTAATATACTAATCCGGCCCAGTTTATAAAATTAAAAGAAGAGATGGGAAAAAATGGCGATTGCTCTTTGTTTCTCCGCCGCGTTTTCTCTGCTATCGCCTTCACAGTCGCGCCCAACATCCACCTCAACTCGAGCGACGGCGGCAACTTCTCCGACCACATCTTCGCCGTCGAGTTCCACACGGTCTCCGGCGTTAACTAAATTATTTTCGGCCTCGTTTCTTTCTACAACTCCTTCAAAATAATATTTTACAAGTTAATTATCAATCAAATCTACATAATAATTGCATATGCTAAATTATCTCATAATTTATATAACATTCATTGACAAATTCGAATTCAAAGATTTACCCAAATAAATTGTAGGAATCATATTAAATTAAAGTGTGATTATAAAATCCACCCACACCTACTCCCTCCGGTCTTTTACAGTTGAGTCGAAACTTTTCGACACGGGAATTAAGAAGAGTTGTTTAGTACTTTAAGTATGTTTGGTAATTGAGAAGAGAATGGGATTATGTTTATAATTACTAAGTACTGTATTTTATTTTAATTAATATAAAAAAATGTTTTTTATTAATTAATATATTTTTTTTTATTTTTCAGTTTATTTTAAATTAATTTAAAATTTTCTGGATATTTTTTTTAAAAAAATTATTGTGTTTAAAATTAAAATAAAAAACTTTTCTGGATTTATTTTAAATTAATTTAAAATTTTCTGGATTTTTTTTTATAAAATTATTGTTGATGTTTAAAATTAAAATAAAAAACTTTTCTGGATTTTTTTTTTATAAAATTAAAACTTTTCTGGATTTTTTTTAAAATTAATTTAAAATTTTCTGGATTTTTTTTATAAAATTATTGTTGATGTTTAAAATTAAAATAAAAAACTTTTATGGATTTTTTTTTATAAAATTAAAACTTTTCTGGATTTATTTTAAATTAATTTAAAAGTTTCTGGAATTTTTTTTTTATAAAATTATTGTTGATGTTTAAAATTAAAATAAAAAACTTTTATGGATTTTTTTTTTTATAAAATTAAAATTTTTCTGGATTTATTTTAAATTAATTTAAAATTATTTCGAGAGAGACGGCAATGGCGATAATGGAGAAATTGAGAAATTGGGGCGTAATTAGTATGTTAATTAAGTAAAATAAGGGGTACAATTAGTTGTGTGTTTAATACTTAATTTTTACCCAAAAAGGAAACGACTCAACTTCGAGAGACCGGCCAAATCGGGAAAGTGACTCAACTGTAAAAGACCGGAGGGAGTAATATTTATAAACCCTGCGATGTGTACAATTCTAATACTCCCTCCGTCCTCCATTTAGTGACGTTATTACTATATTGGGACGTCCTCCATTTACTGACATATTCCGTTTTAGGATGTAGACCCCACAATCACTTTAACACTTTATATATCCATTTTTTATTATTTTAACATTTTAATACTATTAAACAATTCAAATGGACCCACAATTATTCCACTTTAACACTTTAACACATTAATTTATTATTATACCATGAAATGCGAAAAAACACGTGTCCATACTCCCTCCGTACTAAACGGAGGACGGAGGGAGTAAGCAAAAGTAGCCACATTAACAAACAACAATTCTAATCAGCAAAAGTACCCCTCTCCTCTCCCTCTCCCTCCTCTCCCTCTCCCTCGATTGGGTGTAGTATTCCTGAAATTTGGGGGACTTGTATGTATTCAATTACTGTTTCTCCTCATTCCTCAGGTATTGGCGAGGTTATCGTTTACTTCAATTTCAATTGCCGAGGTTATTCGTTTGCTGTATAATTTGCTTGCTTTTTTCCCTAACCTCTTCCTCTTGCGGTATTTAACCTGCTCTAGTTCTGAGAAACTATACTCAACTTCTTTCCCTGAATCCCATTTGTGTTTTCTTTGTAGTTTAATGCAATGAAATGGCGCTATTATGGAGTACCTGAATTTAACCATACTAGCAAAGGCGGTAAAATCATATGATTCTCATCCACAAGTTTTTAGGATACTGAATTCTGCTAAATGCTCGGTCTTTAGACGGTAAAGTTTGGATTAGTTTTAACAACCCTCTTGTTTTTCTCCGATTGTAAAACTGAACGAAATGGAAGATAATTGCTTGATCATGATTGGAGCAATCTGGAACAACTATTTATGCTGTAGGATGGATTGGAAATGTTTGAACTTGGAGGATTTGAATGAAGCAAAAGGATCGCAGTCCATGAGCAATGCCTTATAAATGGAAACCTTTTGTAAAATTAAAGATTCGATGAAATACCAAGAGTTAGAAGCTAGTAATCTCTCTTAGGACATGTAGCGTGGGGGGGCTGGTTTGCAGACCCTGATGGTCACTCTTAACTTCGTTGTAAGCTTCCTCATATGTCCTCAGCTTGCTTGCTACCTTTTGATAATCTAGCTGGAGAAAGTTTTGTTGGGATCCATTGTTATATTGCATCATGAATAAGTTTTCCATGAACTGATAAGGCTAGAATTCTATAAACTTGCTCAGGCCTCTGGGAGAAGGGGAAGCTATTTACTTCTTGGAGTACGGTCCTACCAGATTGATCCCTATCCATCTATTTGGACATCATTGAGTGTACTTTGTCAACAGTTCTTCCATAACCGGTATGGAGATTGATTATTGGAACAAGCTTGTGCTTGCGCCAATGGTCCGAGTTGTGAGTGCTCTCTCTAGTTTTCTCCGGTGCTCTTGTTCTATTCATATTTTGCTTTAGATTTGTAGTGTGGATGTCATTGCTGATTTTGATTTGAAATTTGTTTATTTTTGTTGATCATGTTTTGTCTTCATTGATGCTTGAACTATATATTTGAATTTTAGGGTACACTGCCATTCAGGATGCTGGCTGCTGAATATGGTGCCCAAATCACATATGGCGAGGAGATAATTGACCACAAAATCATTAAATGCGAGCGTCGAGTCAATGGTTTGTTTGCTTCAATTATGTGTGCGTGTGCGGGCTTTGCTTCTATTTTGTTATCATATTTGAGATATTCAATGATGACCCAATAAATTGAAGCACATTCATACTGATAGATCAGGAACTTACATTATTGCTCCATGTAATTAGATGTGCTTGGGACTATTGATTTGGTTGAGAAAGGAACAAAGAATGTAGTATTCAGAACATGTCCTGAAGAAAAAAATCGGGTAGTGTTCCAAATGGGAACTTCAGATCCTGTGCGAGCCCTCCGTGCTGCCCAAACTGTGTGAGTTACTGCCCTTTTGTTTTCTATATATATCATCAAATTACCATTCAAATGGGAATTTGGTGGGCAGTTTTTTGAGTGAGTTGGGATGGAGAACTCAAGACGTGTGTGTGATTTCAGCTTTAGAACATCTTGAGTGCACTTATAGCATTTTCCCTGTCGTAGTCTCATCTAGACTTATAATTAACCTTCAACCATTTGAATGTAAAGTGCAAATATATTCATCGACGACTGCAGGGGTTCAATGTCTCTAATGCAGTTTGACAGATTTATTTATATTAGTGCAAATTGCCATCCAAATCTAATTCTTTCATTTCATAGCCTTGATGGCTCCATTTTCTTGGTGACTTGTCAAATTGCATAGGTTCATATGAGAGTTAACATCATGTTAAATTTGTGCGGTCACTTACTTTTGTTAGGTGCAGGGTGCTTTTGTGTATATTCTATCAAGACTTGACTTTCTTCATTGATTCGTTCTATTAGGTGCATGGATGTTGCTGCAGTGGATATAAATATGGGTTGCCCCAAGTCATTCTCTATTAGTGGTGGAATGGGTGCTGCACTTTTGAGCAAACCAGATCTCATTCATGATGTGAACATTTCTAACTCTTTATTATGTAAATTGCCTTCCTTTTTTGAGTTTGACTATGTGCTTCTATGGTCTTATATATCCCTTTTCCTTTTGAAATCTAGATTTTGACAACATTGAAAAGAAATCTTGATACACCAGTGACATGTAAGATCCGTCTACTAAAATCACCCCAAGATACTGTGGAACTAGCACGGAGGATTGAGAAAACTGGAGTTTCTGCTCTAGCTGTCCATGGAAGGTATTCTCAACAATTTTTAGTATCTGAAAGCCACAAAAATACTTTTAAATAGGGCTTAGTGGTTGCCGTTGTATGTATTTCTGACTAAGTTCTGATACCTCAATTTTCACTTCTGCATGTTAGTATTTATATTGTTTCAAGTGGTTGAGCTCCTTTGATTTAAATCAATTATGTAGCCTATGCTAACATTTTCTGGATATATCAGTGTTCCCTGCTTGTTTTTTCATACAATTGCAACCATTTCCATATTTAGTTGATGATATTTTTGTTGAATAAATGGCAGGAAAATTGCTGATAGGCCAAGAGATCCAGCTAAGTGGGATGAAATCGCTGATGTTGTTGCAGCTGTCTCTGTTCCAGTTATAGCAAATGGTGATGTATTTGAATACGATGATATTGAACGAATGAAAGTGGCAACAGGTAGTCTATCAGATGTTTTCAAATATTCCATCAAGTTTCACGGACCGATTATCATAACTCTTTATACATGTTCTGCTCTGAGGACTTGCAACTTGTAAATTTTGTAAGGGTCTGATACAACCAAAACAACTGTAGCCGCTGCTTTTCTTGTGTTACGAGTCTCATCTCCTGAGAACTGTATTGTTTGCAACTTGCACCTTATTTTGCTTGAACATGAGCGCTTTCGAAGTCCAGATCTTTCAGCTACTAGGATGCTATAGGCTACCCCTAGGTTGTGGTGTCTTCGTCTTTTGTCCGTATAGAATAATTCTTGCGGTTATTTTATTTAAACTCATTGGTTGCAATCTGATAAGCTTCTAATATTAGGCATCCCTTGTTGAGAGTTTGGAGCGTGTGAATCCCTTACCCTTAGAGATGGAGGGAAGTGATATTTTTCACCACCCCAAGGTGATAACGATTCAGAATCTCTGAATGTATAATGTCCCCGCATTCATGAGGTGTCTAAAGCTGGACTTAGGTTTCTTTGGACCTCCTTCAGTTTTTGGGTTCATGTGCCAAAACTTGTGCACTATAGTTGTATTCGGTTGGTCTCTTTGGCTGAAACTTTCTGTTATTATTATGAAAAAATTTATATTATCCTTTATCAAGGGTGAAGATAGCTCATGAGTCTTTAACTATGATTGTGAAAAACATTATACTTCTCAAAAAAGACCCATCTCAGTAAGTAGCTTCTAGTTCGTTGGACCTTTACGAGAGCAAATAGCTGTGTGACCAATAGCCGAACCCTGATCTCTCATCCACTGACTTTCTAGTTGCTTTTTGTACCTTGCCTAATGTTTTTGTTAGTCCTGCATGGAACTTTGGACTCTTAAACATTTCCATCACATTATCAATCACGGATTTATTTGTGTTGATCTTCCTTTTTGATAGTAATACTTAAGAGTCCAAAGTTCCATTCATTTTGTTTAAGTTGAATGACAATTTCCCCTATATGGTATGTTTCTGCAATAGGTGCTACATCTGTAATGGTTGCCAGAGGTGCACTTTGGAATGCCTCCATTTTTTCTCCTAAAGGAAAACTGCCGTGGGAAGACGTTAAACGAGAGTACATTAGACAGGTTGTTAAAAATTCAAATCAAATACTACAACTTTTCAGCAAGGATTATCTGTTATAATCTACTAATTATTCGATGCTAACGTTTTAGGCTTATCTAAGTTTCCAACATCATCTTACTAATGCCATTTCCCAGCGTTTTGGACTCATTTCTTATTGTTATTGGATCAATGCATGTGATTTCTTACTATATGTACTATATTTCTGATGTTTCAGAGCATCTTTTGGGATGATGACGTGAGGAGCACTAAGCACACCTTGAGGGAAATGATTACGTACCATTCCTCTCTTGAACTGCCTGAAGGGAAGGCTGTAATTAAGTCTGAGACATTGGCGGATCTGGCGTAAGTATTACGAGTATCTTTTTTTTTTTTTTTTTTTTTTTTTTAAATATTTTGACGGTGTTTCAGATTTTCAAACAACTAGCCTCTTGCCCTTACAGATAATCTTGGTGGAAATTGCATGCTTCTTTTACCTCTTGCCCTAACCAAGATTCTCGTGATGTTATTATTTACTTCTTATATAGTCGTGTATAGAGGCGGAGAGTAGTTATTAACCATTCTCATGCATAGTTTGAGCAAATTGTTTCATTATCCACAAATTGGGAGCCTAAAAAGTTGGTGATTTCTGTTTATATGCAAGGTGAATGTGTTCGATAATTGTATGTTCTTGCTTCTGTCTGCTGCTTATGAAATAATGTGAATTGAATGCAAACAGCTATTAAGTTTTCTCGTTATGTTATTTCAGACGACTTTATGGGGAAGACGCATACTACGAGCATACTACAAAAAGCCGGCCATCCCTTTTGAGAAAGTAGATTACATTAATTGGTCGATGAGTACAAAACTCGACAGGTAACTTCCTGTTCTTGGTGACAGTAGCTCTGATTTACAACTCTGTTGTAATTCTGTGATTGAAGTTGAAGCTTCTTTTCTCGGGTACGTGATTCGTGAACGACCTAAAATAAACCCCGCATATCTCTCCTTGCAGGTTGGCCTAAATTCACGGTGCAACTTTCTTGTAGCAGTTGATTTAAGTATAGGAAAATTTTGGAGAGAAATATACTATGCAGAAAGAGTCATGTTGTATTTCTATTTTCACTAAATTAACTGGCAATTTTTCTGTTTTTTTCAGTTGGTCTATAGCAGTAGTAATGAGTGATGTGTTTGATTATGAATAGAGAATAGTGGAAGGGAAATTGTATTACTATTATTTTCTTTTTCTTTTTTATGTTTCCCATTTGTTCGTCAAACATATTCATTTGTATAGAATGAAATGGTATTTAAGTAATATGATCTCCCACTTCACTGATCATATTTCTTTTCGATACGAGATTTAAAAATAAGATTATTGAAGTAGGACGGCCCAAAATAGCTTACAATAGGACGGCCCAGAATAATATACAGACTAATGAAGTGGACGGAGGGAGTATTATTAACAATTTCACTGCTCATTGATGGTTTGATCTATGGCTCCAAAATAATATACAGACTAATGAAGTGGACGGAGGGGGTATTATTAGCAATTTTGAATAAAACGCCTTAAAGTGGAAATGTGACCATTTTAGAAGAAACAAATGGAATATTTTACTTGACTTTTGCTAGAAAGCAAATAATGAAAATGGAGATCCATGTCTCAAAATGAATCGTACACAAATATTACGGACAACCAAAAAATGATGTGCACAAATATTAGGGACGACGAGAGTGTTAATTAACCGGACACATTTTATTTAAAAAAAAAAAAGAACAAGATTTTTGAGTTGAAGAATCCATTAAACAATCTACAGGCCAATTTCAAGCCCAATGGGCCGAATATATTCTCCATTCGGGCCCATTATATCCGATGACGTCAGCTAGAATTGTTTAATAATATAAAAAAATTCCCCAAAAATTTATAATAATAAAAAAAAAAGACAAAAAGAAAAGAAAAAATAATACAGTAAGAATCTGGCATCTTCTCAATCTCATCGTTTACTTCTCTGAACAACAATTTCGTTACCAGAAGTGCCCTCAAGCAACCAATCATCGTCGCCATTTCCTCTCTCTACACTCTTCCTCTGGTCAGTGCACTTCTCCCTTTCTCTCTCTACATTCATGTATTTATCAATCGGCGTATGATTTTGAATCTCCCCCAATTTTACTCAACCATTCATTTCTCTTCGATCTGAATAATCCTATGTTTGTATTGCTTCCTCTTGTTCTTTCTCGTATTTGCGCGGTTGATTCCTTCGATTTGAGTAATCTGCGAGCTTCGTGGGGGGTAATATGTATTCATTGCATTTTTTCTTGGCTAGTTGCAGCTCGATTGCAAGCATTGCTGTATATGAGGAAGATGGTTTCGTCTTTGCTAACATTGAAAAGGCTGATATTTTCTCTTGTTGCATGTATTTCAGATTATGAATTTGCATTTTTTTGTGGTATATTTGTCTTCTGAGACTATTAATTCATTATGGATGTTGAATGCTTGAGGCTGAAAAGGCTGTGAATGGTGCTGTGGCGTTCTTCGTATTTCCGTTTCTTGCGAGAGTTTTTATGCTCATGAATTGTCTGTAAATGATTTCTTTTTGGTGTGTTATAGTTTGAGCATCTTGTAAAGATGAATGGTCATTTAGAGAATATATTTAGGTTTCTTTGCGTTCCCCATGAATATTTGTATCTGCTTTTCAGGTAGTTGGGGAAACAAAATTTGTTTTTTTGTGTTCGTGGTCAATCTTCTCTACTTACTTTTGAGTTAGTTAGGGAAATAATATGAATTATGATAGTAAAGTAGAAATGAAAGAGAAGTTATGAAATATTGTAGAATAGAAGGAAATCATTTCTGGCTTAGTTACTTGATAGTTTATGAAGTCAATGTTTTTGAAATCAAATAGTTCTGTAAGTAATATGCTTCATGCAATTCTCAGAAGTGATTAATTATTTTTGGAATGAGGCCCTTCGTCTTCATTTGATGTTCTTCATGTAAAAGAGATGGAAATATTTGTCTATTTCTGATGATTATTTAACTAGAATGTTGAATTTCGTGGCATAAAATTTCGACTTTTTTTATTTGTTAACATTCCCTGAGAAGTCTGTGTAGAGTGGAACTTTAAGTGAAATAATGAAACTGAGGTTGACTATGTACCTTGGATCATATGGCTAGCTGAAAAGTATTTTGCTCTGTCCTTTTTTATCAAGTTCATTTTTTTGGCATCCTTGCCGATGGCTATCAAGGTTCTGAACATCTTTTCTTTTAGTTTTTAGAGAACAAAATAATGCATCAATACATGGCCATAACTATATTTAGATCACTGTCTATATAAATTATCAATAGTCTGTCTTTCCATGAATATTGATAGATGGCAAAGTATAAATTATTACCATTCAGATAGCCATAAATGTACACCTTCACAACCCGTAGTTTTTTCTTTCACATCCACTACTGAAGAAGTAGAAAAAGGTCACGAAGTCTTCACTTGAATAGGGTTTATCTGAAATGAAATAAGCAATCAAATCTGTAGAAAGATTTAAGAAATCAATTGTGTAGGTTTTGTTGAAGCAGAAATGTTGCAGGCTGTGAGCAGTGCAATATGAATAGTAACCTTAGGAAATTAAAGGAAACATTAAATGAAAGAAATTTATAAACTTGGAGACAATCTTAGAATCTGTAAGCATAGGGTTTGTGCTTATATCATTATGAACATAAATCTACGACAAACTTTTTGTGATAATTGGATACGCAAGAGGCTTGCTATGATATTGATGCTTATCTGACTCAAGAAAGCTTTTGCTTTCTTGTGGAGATGTAAGCTATTCACATTGATGCTCATGCTCATCATAAGAAAAGCATGGCTTTAGCCCTGCTTGTTTCACTACTTATTTGAGCAGTCATAACTGTAATTTATTACTTATAGTTCTACATTTGGCATTTCAAACTTATGACTTGTAAAAGTTTCGTAATATGTTTTTCAACACTTTTGTATGTTAAGGACTTAGGAAGGTATACTGTGTTCTCAGGGATATATCTGTCATAAGTAGATTAGATCCTCAGTTTCCCTATATGAGTAATGGTTAATAATTGTTTTTTTATAAGAGCTTCTGGAAACATCTAGAAACTTGTCCATTCTGTTCATTATATTTGTATCCTCAGCAACTCTAGAGTTAACGGTATCCCACTTTTTAACGAAATAAACTAATGTATGATTATATTGGCTATATCTATCTATTGGCTTTGCAGGTTTTGTAACGAAAATGATGTAGCTGTGCGATTTTGTATTGTTGGAAGGCAATGAATGTTAGTACTTAGTAGGGCTAGGGTTATGCTTCTTTTCCCTTGAACAAATTCTCTTTACAATGAAAGCAATTGGTCATATCCTCCCTGTCTTCATTAGCGAGTGACTGACACTCTTATAAGTTTTGGAGTACAGTCGAATGTCACATTAAGAACTTTTCTTTGTTCTTGACCTGCTCAAGTCCTTCAACTATTTTCCTCTTTTTGCCTGAAGAAAGTGGGCCAAAGTTGCATATACTGGCTAGATAGCCAATAGTACATTGCCCTGGTTAGGACTGACTGTCTAGCCAAAAAAAAAAAAAAAAATTCTCCTCCTTGACCTTCTAAAAGGCCATTTATTTCTCTCCTAATTTTCAGACTTCAAGGTAATAGCTATTGAATGTTGCATATGGGAACAAAGTCTTCAGAGAGTTATGCTCTCTGGCATCTTGTTTGTTATCAGCAAAGTGGCCATGCTATTGCTCTTGTTCATATGACTTGCTGCATTTAGGTAGCACCATAGGATAATCGCGCAACAAATCTAGCTTCGCTAGTACTTGCCAGAACTTTGAACCGACCTGACCTTCAGCTGAAGCTTGGTTTGGGATTTAAGCAAGCACGGGTTGAAAGCTATCAAGTCAAACATGTATATATTGTGTCTATACTGAAGTTGGCCAGTGAATGTGTTCATCTATTTATGACTTCCTATGTCTATTCTTGGTAACATTCTGATAGCTTCATGCTAATTTTACATCTTATTTGCAGGTGGTATTCAATTTATTAACACATCTTAATTTCAATAAACCCAAGCATTTGGTAATGGAGTTGAGTTCCATCAAGGATGCTTTTGACCGTGTTACAAAGAAGCAAAAGCTCTCATCCTCAAAATCGCAAGAAGTAATTGAACAGATTGGGCTAGAAATCGAGCAAGCTCTATCAAGAATACAGTCCGAACAGGATTCTGCATCTCCATCTGATCATAAGCTGATCCTAAGTGAACTGAAAACCAAGCTGAAAGAAATTGCTCCTCTCGGGCAGCTAGAAGGCACACAGAAGGAATTAAATGTTGCATTGAGCAAGTACCCGAAGCTTCTTGAGAAATCTTTCAATTCCGATATTTCAAAGGCTTATCGTAACATTGATTTTGATCTACATACAGTCAATGAAATCATTGCCAGCCATTTCTATAGAGAGGGCCAATTCGAACTTGGTGACTCTTTCATCAATGAGTCAAAGGAACTAGAAGCTGCATCGAGTAAAACCCCTTTTGTAGAAATGTTTCAAATCTTGGAGGCCATGAAGTCTAGAAACCTCGAGCCAGCTCTGAACTGGGCAGCAACGAATCACGAACAACTGAATCAAAAGGGATCCGACATAGAACTGAAACTGCATCGCCTTCAGTTTGTCGAGATCTTGCAGAATAGAGGCAGGGACGAAGCTTTAAAGTATGCCAGAGCATTTTTGGCTCCATTTGCTACCAAACACATGGCTCTTTTCCAAAAGCTTATGGCTTGCCTTTTATGGGCTGGAAGGCTCGACTCCTCACCCTATGCAGAATTACTTTCCTCCATACATTGGGATAAACTCTCTGAAGAACTTGCTCGAGAATTCTGCAATCTTTTGGGGCAATCTTACGATAGTCCTTTGAATGTGACCGTTGCAGCCGGAGTTCAGGGGCTACCTACTCTTCTAAAGCTGATGAATGTGATGACTGGGAAGAAACAAGAATGGCAATCAATGAAACAACTACCGGTGCCAGTGGATTTAGATCGAGAATTTCAATTCCACTCTATATTTGTATGCCCAGTGAGTCGAGACCAAGTAAGTGAAGAGAATCCTCCTATGCTGTTATCATGTGGACATGTACTATGCAAGCAATCCATCACCAAATTGTCGAAAAATAACAGCACTAGGCGCTTCAAGTGCCCTTATTGCCCCGCTGAAGTCGAAGCAGGTCAGTGTACGCAATTATATTTCTGATTACGCCTAAGATTGTAACATGTTTCGCCCCACGAACTGAAAGGGAATTACTTGTTAATTGAACATAAATGGTGTACTTAGGCTAAAGTGTATCACTTAGAGTAGATGTTGTTCTCATGCTATGTTTGTTTAAACTGTTCTTTACCGGACCCGGGCTGGCTATTGTTTGATGGGTTTGTAAATAGATTTCCTTTCGTATTTCCTCAAACGAAGCATATTCCATCTAGAATCATATCTCTGAGCATTTGTGAAAAATGTTTGAAGATCTAAGTACATGTGTTTTAGAGTGGATGGTGAAATCACCATGCACGATCGTCCTCCTTTAACCCGTAAGAATCGATGAAGAAAGTAGGGTGTCAACATCTTGTGCAAGAATTTCACTATAAAACTTTCTCCTTGCTTTCTTGGCTCCAACTCATAACACACTCTGTTGTTTCTTTTCCTATTCTTTACTATCACTAATTCTTAAACTACTTTTACTATGTGAGTGTTGAACTCCTATATTCTCCCCATTTGTTGCTATCCCACTAAGTAACATAATACCCTCCTCTCTCTCTCTCTCTCTCTCTGAACATTACATGGATGGGGAATACCGTGAGAAGTGGGAGTTTTGTTTGTGTGTATTAACTTATTTGATGAAATTGTATGTATTTTTGGTGAATAGAGGAAATAGTAATAAATGATGTGCCCTTAAATGGTGGCATGTCGGTTTTGGGGCAAATATAGCAAAAAGTATGATTTCAATATTTTACACCAAAGTGGAACCACCAATTTCATCTCTCAAACTTTACGAGTTGCGCAATTTCAGGATTCCTACACTCTCTCTCTCTCTCTAAAAGAAAGACAAGGTATAGTATAGTAAAAACTTGCAATTACACTCAACCTTTTTGGAGCCTAGGGGAAAAGTTGCCCAAATTTTAATCCTCGTTCTTTCTTTTACAAACGTGTGGGTAAAGTAAGGGTAGAATATGTAGTGGCATGTATATATACTTTTGAAATTACTAATTTTCTTGGGATTTCAAAAAGTGACACCATTTGGATTAGCATATCATATCATGATATGTATCCCTTGAATTAAAATATTAAAATCACACTAATTGGGGGTCTCAATTATATATGGAACGTGGCCTAGTAGTCGATCATGATTTATCAAAGTGCTCCAACCCCAATTGAAAATGACACAATTTATTGAGAAATTTGGGATTTACCTATATAAATAACACTCATTTCCGTCCTGTCTGATTATACGCGGTTTTTGTTTTCGAACAGCCCCAACGAAATATGTACATTCCTTTTGAACATCATACCTTAACATATTTTACTCCCAATCATCCAAAAAAAGCATAATCAGGTGGGACAAAGAGTATAAATCATTTGATTTCGTTGCGAATGTGGCTCACAAAATTTTGTTGGAGAATGGATGATTGTTAGAAGATGTATGGAGGGACACATCCAATGGCCCAATTCTTTGTGCCCCATTTATTTGTTTTTATTTAAATTTCAAAATTTATACTCCCTCTGACCCGCTCTATAATAAGTATTAATCCCTTTTTTGTTTGTCACACTTATTAGTTTCATTAAAAAAAATTAACATACAAAAACACCTTTAAAACTCATTTATCTCTGCATTCTTTAATTACCGTGCCATATACCAATGAAACTGGATTAATATTGGGACGGAGCCACGGAGGAGGTAAATAGATGCATGAAACTTAGGGCCTTAGGGGGTTGGTTTTGATCTGAAAAGCCAACTGGAATCCTACCCCAGGATCGAATTGAATTGATATTATCCGGTGTTGTCTCTTAATCAAGGCCCCCATTTTATCTTATCAACTGCACGTCACTCACATATAAATTCAAACTAAATCTTTTCAAAAACAGAAAACAGTTATTATCATCACATATTCCAAATATTTTGGCGCTCCACTACTCTTTCATAAAGGCTTCATTTTATAATTCTTTTTTGTTGTAAATTCTACTTTTTGTAAAAGAGAGCATTGCAATTTGAAAGCTTCTTGCCAAATTTGGTGAATCAATCTTGTCTTATTAAATACAAAATATTATTTAAAAAAATTGATAGAAACGAAACTCCCAAAATCTCAATAATGTCTCATGTTGCAAAGCAATCAGTCCAAAAAGCTGAACTCTAAAACCCCACTCTTTTGGATCTATAGAACAAAACAATCTGAATCTGCTATAGAGAGAGAGAGAGAGAGAGAGAGAGAGGTATTCCGTATTCCCAGTTAATAAAAACAAGCTTTATTTCAACACATCGAATTCGCCTGTAGGATTTATTTAATTTAATTTTACAAAAAATAAAAATAAAAAAAAGGACCCCTCACCAAAAACTTTTTAGTCGATTGCAATCAGACGCCCACATCATATCATATCATTCTCTACAATTATTTATTTATAATTTCAAATGCGAAAAAGAACAAAAGAAATTAATGAAAATGAGTAAATATCATGACAAAATTAATAATTATATTAAGAGAAAAATATTGAGCACAAAAACTACCCCTTCAATCATATACTACTACGTGGGACCCCTTCCACCCTCTTCTCTTGTTTTTCCACAAAATATATTTTGTACATTCTTTTTAATTATAACAATTCGTAATATATATTTTTTTTATTTTACTACAACGATAATCATAATAATAATAGAAGTAATTAATTAAAAGAAGAAAAGATTAAAATCTTGCGTTTTCGAAGCCGTGTAAATCGCTGACTCTATTCAAAGACTTTCTCATAATGGCGACTTTGGCGAGGCGCTCGGCTGCCCTCCAAGCCGACGTCGGCGTGAGCGGCTCGGCCTTGTCTTCGGCTCGGGCCGGCCTCCGCGGGAGCACCTGCTGCTCCTGCCTCTTCCAATTGAGGACCGCCAGCTCAGCCTCGAGCCCGCGCACGAACTCCTCGCCCGAGCCCGACCCCGACTGGAGGATGAGGGCTCGGGCCGAGGCGAGCATGTTGAGAGCCCCCGCCACGTCGTTCCTCTCGGCAAGGCGGCGGCTCTCGGCCACGGCGCGTGTGGTGACAAATAGGCAGCGGAGGCGCTGGATGTCCCTGGTGGAGGAGCCGACGGCGCGTGGGCGGGGTACGGCGAGGCGCCGCTCCTTGTCTATGGTCTGTTGAGTTGACGGGTCTTTGTAACTGCACCGAACGGACATGAGGCGGTGGGACCCGCCGGAGGACTGTGGGACCCGCAGCTCGACCAGGAGCTCCCTCTCCTCCTCCGAGTGGAGGTCCCCGACCGGGCACCAACTCGAACCGGATCCGACCAGGGCCGGTTTGCCTGCGTAAGAGTAGACCGCCGAGATCTCAGCCGGGGCCGAACCGGAGGCCAAGGAGAGCTGGACCTTGAGCTCCTGCACCACCTGGCTAAGAAGGCCGGTGATGCACCGGGCGAGGGAGTCGCCGGGCGGCGCGTTGAGGCACGCGCTCAGGTTGACGGTGTGGACGGGGATCTCCATGTGGGAGAAGCGGGTGGAGGAGACGAGGGGGCCGCTGCGGTGGCCGTCGGAGAGGAGGAGGATGCTGGCGGCGGGGTTCTTCTCGCGGCGGTCCTCGATGACCTTGGCGGCCTTCTTCAGCGAGTCGGTGGCGCTGGTGGCGCCGCCGTCTAAAGAGACGACGGCGTCGATGATCCTGCGGGCGGATCTTCGGCCGGAGGTGGTCATCCGGCGGAGCGGCAGTAGCCGCTTCGAGGTGGTGGAGAATGCCACGATGGAGAGGCGGTCGGCGGCGGAGAGGGAGGACACCACCATCCGCATCACCCTCCGCATTATCTGGAGCTTATCGGCGGTGACGCTTCTGCTGACATTGAGCACAGTCACCAAATCGATCGGCGCTCTGCGAGGCGGCGGCGTCGGAGCTTTGATCTTCAGAACGACAGCGTAAGTCTCGCTCGACTTCCCCACTGAAACTACCGCCGCTTCCGATAGCAGAGCGACCTCCACATTCCTCGACCTGATCTTATCCGAAACGACATTGTTGGTGACGGAGAAGCCGGGGAAATCGTCGGCGTCCTCCTCGGTCTCGTCGGATTCCGGTATTGGAACGAAGCGGCCGCCGGAGGTAGGGGAGGCGAGCGGCTCGTCGTCGTTGTACACCTTAAACACCGAGGCCTTGTCCCCCCGCGGCGGCGACGGCGGATTCTGCGGCTGATCGGTTTCCTTCCACGTGGCGCTGCAAATGGGGCACGTGAGGACGGATCCCTGCTTCTTCATGTGGGCAGCGATGCACGGGAAATGGAAGGCGTCGCCGCACTCCGCCGTGAATATCGCCGTCCCTTGCCCCGCCTTCACACTCTGCAAGCATATTCCGCACCTACTCTGCTAGCAGAAATTTTCGCAGAAATCAACACACAACCATTATTACCAAATCATAACCAAAACAAAAACTCAAATCAACACGCAATAACTAAATTCCACTGTTCCAAAATCCGAAACCCTACCTTAGAGATCCGGAGCCCCGATTTCAGCAGCGAAAACGTCGACGGCGACCGCGGCGAGGACGGGGCGGAGCTGTGGAAGAACCGCGGGCTCTTCCTCGTCCGGCATTGAAGCCTCGAAGTCTCCGACCCAGCCTTCCCGAACGGCGCCGCGCCACTCGACGGCGGCGTCGCGGCGGCGGTCCTGCATCGGAGAGCAGGGCTCGACACCGGCTGAGACTGAGAGTGGAGGCGCGGCGTCGTCGGCTCGGAGAAAAAGCCGCCGAATCTGGACCTGAGCCTCGGACTGGGGCTGGGGTCCGATTGATCCTTGATGATCGGAGATCCACGGTCTCGATCTTTGGGAATCGAAGTGCAGAAGGCTCGCCGCCAGCTCAAAACCATCTTCAAAAAAACCTTTTCACAAACAGGTAAGCTGCGTTCTGACAGACCAACACTTTCCAAAAAAAAAAAAAAAACACTCGATGATGATGATGATAAGGAGGGCTAAAAGATGAGAGCGAAAAGGGAGAGCATGATCCAAAATCCAAAAGGATTGAGAGAAAGAAATTCACAAACAAGACAAAATCTGCAAGAAAACAAGAACAAAAAGGAATAGGCGCCTTTCCTCCTCAGAGAGCTCGAATTCTCTCTCTAGTTGTTGAAATCAGAGGAGAGGTGCAGAGAAGCAAATAAGGCAAATAAAATGGGAAAAAATAAGGATCAGTGTAGAAAGCTCCAAAAACTCATCATCATCGTCGATTTTCTCTTTCTCTCTCTAATTTTAATTTTTTGTGGATTTTTGTAAAGCTGAGTATTTTCATAGTAATAGAGGAATGGGGGAATCTGGTGCTGATGAGTGAAAGTATTATAAATTGGGGGGAGAGGGAGAGGGCCAGGGCTGTGTTTTGGGGGATGATAAAGTTACCGGCAGGTGGCGGTGAGGCTCCAAGTCAACGGAGTCGATGTACCTGCTCACTCGGATCCTAATTACACTATTTTATTATTAACAAATTACTAGTAACTCATTATTACCCCTATTTTTTATTTCATTCTAAATTGACTAGTGTATGTATCCACTTGCGTTTTAAATATTTAGGGTGTGTTTAGTAAGTTTATTACTCCATACTTATTTTATTTCGGCGTAAGAATTTTACTTGCTTCGTTAGCAGTACATATCAAAATGTAAAGGTTGATTATTTCTACTATTTTAAAATAAGATAATTTACGTAGGACGTCTTGCTATTAGGGTAGCGTCCACTGTTATAATATTTTCTTGTGTACTTTAGTCTTCATTTCAATGACTTAACTATTACGAAACTAACTAACCTTTATTATAATCCGTTGCTAATTACTAATATACTATAATTTTCCTATGCTCGAAATCGAATTTTTGTGGCACTCCCTTCGTCACACTTCAATAGTTACATATATTATGCTGAACATTCTCAATTTAGTACTTTTATTAATACATTTCAGTCACACTTCAATAGTTACATATATTATACTGAACATTCTCAATTTAGTACTTTTATTAATACATTTCAATGTAGATTATTTAGTTTTTATTTTTAACACTGCATTTTATATATTGTGCGTTGAATAAAATAAGACAATTAAACTGTGGTGGGAGTTTTTATTTAAAAAAAATTACTTTTGGCACTCAAATTTATTGACTTTGTTTGTTGAGTCATAGTATTTAAATTTGACATAAATGGATACTATTAATATATTTTTACTAGGCATGCAGTATGTGCATGTATGTATATTGGTTAAAGATAAGTGTTGGTATTCAATTATTTGATGGGTAGGTCCAATAATTTAATGATCTTAACAGTTTCTCGGTTGGTTTTCTTATTTTTCAATAAAAAAAAAGAATTATAAATATAAAAACAAAAGGGTGAAAATTTAAAATACCCATTTTGAAATACTCAAGGACAAAACTACCCATTTTTTTTCCCTACATATAAATCTACCCATTCTATTAATTTAGTGTAACTTTGCAGAGAAACTTTTGCAGAGATTCTCTTTGAAATCAACAATAATATAGGAAGGAAATTATTTGATGTTGTTGCCGGAAATGTATAAACCGGTCGACAAAGTCGCCGGAAAGTTGAAACCGGTCGACCGGTTTCAACTTTCCGGCGACTTTGTAAACCGGTTTATACATTTCCCGGCTTAAAATGATGTAACAAGTCTAAATACGTACGAACCGGTCGACAAAGTCGCCGGAAATTTTGAAACCGGTCGACCGGTTTCAACTTTCCGGCGACTTTGTCGACCGGTTTATACATTTCCCGGCTTAAAATGTTGTAACAAGTCTAAAAACCTTGAAACCGGTCGACAAAGTCGCCGGAAATTTTGAAACCGGTCGACCGGTTTCAACTTTCCGGCGACTTTGTCGACCGGTTTCAAGGTTTCCGGCTTCAACGTCGACCGGTTTCAAGGTTTCCGGTTCTAATTTGTTGATTTTAGTTGAATTACGTATAATTTCATATGATATTGTTGAATTGTTGATTGTAGTTGATTTTAGTTGAATTACGTATGATTTTAGTTGAATTTCGTATAATTTCATAATTAATTTGTTGATTTTAGTTATTTTGTTGAATACCTTTGAATCGAATTGGACTAATTTCATATGATCGAATTATCAAATAAATATAACATGGGTAGATTTAAATGAGGGGAAAAAAAATGGGTATTTTTGGGGTTGTATAATTCAAAATGGGTAGATTTCATAATTTTCACAAAACATTTTTGCACTCATTTTTAGTTAAAAGAGGGGTTACACATAGTAAGTAGTACTACCTCCGTCAAGCCAAAGACGTTATATTTCTTTTTGTCAATTTCTGGCACGTTTTTCCACGCTTCTTGATAATGAGTTTTAAAATAGATTTTTGAAGAATTTTTTCTTTTACGGGATACTATGATAGTTGTATTATCCCACAAAACAAAAAATTCTTCCAAAATCTATTTTAAAACGCATTATCAAGAAGCGTGAAAAAACGTGCCAGAAATTGACAAAAAGAAATGTAACGTCTTTGGCGGGACGAAGGGAGTATGTGAGATTAGGTTTAAGCATTCCACACATAATCTAACAAAACATAAATTTTTATTACACGTTAAGTATGTCCACGATCACAATCGATCGATGTAGATAATCTTCTACTACCTCCATCTCATCTAATTAGTCTCACTTGCATAGTAACTTTTTCGGCACGCATTTCCACCGAAACCTAGTACGGATTTAACGATATAATATTAAAATATTATTTCTTTTACGGGATACTACAAGTGTCGGACTATCCCGTAAAAGAAATAATATTTCAAAATTATATCGTAAAACTCATACTAGGTTTCGGTGGAGATGCGTGCATGTCACATCAATAAAGAAGTGGGACTAATTAGATGAGATGGAGGTAGTACTACTATTTTATTAGTGGTGTTGTATTAATTTAAATAAAAATTACAACAACATTTTATATGGAAATAAGTAATCCAAGTTAATTTTGGAATTCTTGTTCTGCCCTTTTTCAGTTACTTTTCACAGTTGGAATTAAATTACTCTGTTTTAACCCTGACATCATTTGTACTTTCTCTTCTAACCAATTAATATTAAAATTAAAGTCTCTTACACTACGTATCAAATTTCAAATTACACATTAGCAAAAATATACAAATAATAAATTGAAAATTACTAAAATCAAATAAAATTATTGCTAAATAACAGATTATTTCACCTAATCAACATAATATAGTGGCGGTGCCTAAAAATTTCATCAATTACTAGCATTTAATAGTCTAATTTTTACCACTAAACTTGACAAGGCTCTATTATTGTGATTTGCTTTTTCAATAATTCAATTTTTATTGAACAATAATTTAAGTTTTTTAGGTAGTTAGGCTTATAGTATGGCTAAATGTGGGAGTAACAGACTTTCTTAATTGGGAAAGTATTATACTCTACTATTAATACTTTCAATAGTAGTAATAAGTATAATTTGAATCTTACGGAGTACTAATTTTGCAAAACACCGCATATTTTTAATGCCTTGTGTTATGTAAAATTATTTATTTCTTTTTATATAGAGTTCGGTTCAATATAGAAATCAGTCCCGACGTGAGAGAAATATTAATAAATCTAACCAGGTGACTTAGCGCACCTGGCCACCGGGCTCCTCCCTTGAAGGAGTGACCCGGGTTCGATCCCTGGTGGGAGCGAATTGGGGAGATATAAGGTGGTTTGGAGATTTTCTTGGATTGTTTGGGAGCTAGGCGTACTAACATATAATCTAACATCTAACATTTGTCCGATAAAAAAAAAAATTAATAAATCTGAACTGTTGATCTTAGTTGGATCTATGACTATAATTGGTTTAATCATAATTATAAGGTACAATAAACATGATTAAGTTTAAGCATGAATTTGTATATAAAAAGCACAATGATTTTATAAGCATAACATATACTGATTTAATCATAATTTAATACTCTTTCCGTCTCACTTCAATAGTCATATTCGTTATTTTGGGTTGTCTACTAATCTTGTTTCCTAAAATCAAAAGAATTAACCCTTAATTTTTAATGTTCATCAATTACTTTTCATTTTTAACACATGCACATAGAATATCGTGCCGAAAATGAAGCGAACGGAGAGGGTATAACTTTCAACATTTTTCGCATATTAACATTTTAAGATTTTGTAAACGAGATCTTTTCTCGTTTATTATAAGACATGAAGCTGCTCAAATGATTACACCATGATAACAAAATCATTTCTATTTTCCTTCCTCTTTACAAGAGTTTGAATTAATTTTAACATTGGTACTAATATTATTATTTTATGTAGTGTTTTTGACAGTAAATAGTAATAGGTTTGTGATTAATGAATAATTGAAGAGTAGTAGTAATAGTAGTAGTAATAAATAGGTGCATATCTTGTTTGGTGCATTTTTGTAGTGTAGCCTGGTGCAATAGTTATTGTTGAAATTAAATTTCCCCAAATCATTAATTACCAAAATAAATAATAAAAAAGTGGGACTGTGTTACACAACCAATTGAGGCCTTTAGGCATTCACTTTTTAATCATGGGGAAGAGACCCCCCACATTATGGCATTTTCATTTAATACCCCCTTCCTCTTTCATCATTCTCTTCACTTTGATTTCTTCTTCATATACATTTTTCATTTTATTTCATTCCATTATTTAGTACTACTATTATGGATCCTATTGAAGAAGATGGTTGTCTTGAAAAAAATATTGGTAATTGGTTGGTGCATGATTTGAAAATTATAAGACAAGATGGGCAGGTTGTACGAAGATTTAAACCCGTGACCTATTGATGACATGTTGACCCCTCGACTTTCATATTGAAGATTTAATAAAGACGTTTTAGGCAATTATAATTACTTATGTTTCCTATTGATGAATCATTTACGTTTCTATTATCTCATGTGTTAGATAATGGAAGGATGAAATATAAATTTATTCATTGATCATTCAATAATTTACGGTTGTTATCGGAAAAGTATATAGTTGTAGTATCTCAAATGCATATCACACATAGTAGTATTTAAATTTCGAAGCATATGGTATTCCCCTGTCCATTGGTAGCATATTAAGTATGTTCACCGTTATACACGTTAATAATTTTTTAACATGGGGCTTATTTTTATAAAAAAAAAAAAAACTCTTTTAATAAGTTTTTCCAAAAAATATATTAATAGTAATTTTCTTTAAATATATTATCATCACATTAAACGGTAGTTACATTAAGTATAATCATAGATATCAAGTATTTTCTCTACATGTGTAGTAAAACTCAAAATAAAAGGAAAGAAAAATGAAGGGATAACGTTGGGAAATTGAGTGAAAACGATATGATCCAAAATAGAGAGTATCTTTTTACTAGAAATAAATACGTAAATGATAGAGAATCCTTTAACCTAATAATAAGTCTTTCATCGTGCAGCAAAATTACTTGTCCGAAACCACCTCTGAATTACAAGTATCTACATACCAAGAACAAACCAAACATTACGAAAATATTTGTAAAACATAACATTTATAAAGTGACGGAGGGATATAAATTGAATTAATTAATTCGAGTATTATTACATTTGTCCCCAAAGGCGGATTCAGGAGGGAACTGGGGTGAGCACCAGCACCTCCCTCCAACAAACTTTATGAAAATTTTACACTAAAAAGTATTGAATTTATAGTTTAGCACCCTTATTTATATAAACATCTTAAATTTAGCACTCTTCGAACTAAATTTGTAAATTCTCTAGTGTCTGTTCCAACTGATTATGTAACGTTTTGACATTTTATACGTAAGAATAATTTTAAAAAAACGCAATCATACAAAACAAATATACTACCTACATCCCATTTATTATTTAACAGAAAATCCTTTATTTTTTAATACCATCTAATTATGAATTAATTGATTCATTCACTAATTAATTTAATTGTGTGATTAATCAAGCTCAAGATTGGGAACAAATTAAGAGGCGAAAAGGGACTGCGTATACGAATACAGTACGGTTCAGTGGACTGGACTTTTTTTACCCATTCACTATTTGCATTCCTGCCTCTTGATTTGACAAGTAACAGTAAAAGCCAAAATTTGACAGTGCCCACACTCACGTGTTGTATTGTTCACTCATTTCTCCTTTTCACCCTTGTTTTTACTTTTTACCCCCTCCCTCTCTCAACAACTTGAGTCGATCCCTTTTCCAGTTCCTTACCCGATTTTTCACCTTCAAATAATCCACCCTACATTTCTCCCCCCTTTCTCTTACCCTTTTTGACATTACGCTAATTACTTTTCATCAAAATATTACTACTACTACTATACATTTTTTCTATTTTTGGAGTGTTTTTATGTTTTTTCCTTCTTATTTTTCTATATTAGAAAAGGATAAACACAAAACAATGTTTTTTTGTGCTAAAAATTGATATGAATTGCACTTGATCAATAAACGAAAGTCCTACATCAAAACAATACAGAAACGCTATATCTCCTATACACCGTGAACACGATTAATGTGTTCACCGTTAATGTGACAGTACCGTGTATAATTTTTTTAATTAGGGTTAATTTTTTTGATAAGTTAGGCTATATATTTAAATTTTATTTGTTAAAATCATTGCATCGTCACCGATGAGCATATTAATTGTGACCATGGTGGACAGTGAACTTGTCATTTTAGGAAAATAAAACATGAAAGAAAGAATAGTTATGGTTATTTTATACTATTATCGTATCAAAACATGCATATTATTGTAAAATTAAAAAAAAAAAGAAAGAAAATATATGAAGTGAAAAGAATATTTGAATAGTGCACAATTGGGGGTTAATATATTTCTAAGGGAACCTTAATAGTTAAGATCATATTATTATATCACTTACTTTGACTTTTATAAGATGATAACGATAACTGAGTTTAGATTTGAATACCTTATAATAATAATAATCGAATCACGATTAAATCATGTGAAGGCTTTGTGAAAAGAACATAGATAAAAAAAAACTGGTATATATAAAGGCATTGTGAAAAGAACATTGATCAAGATTGGTATATTTAAAGTATTGTGAAGAGAACATCGGTGAAAATAGTTATAATAAATCTCCACTTAATTACACTGGTGAAAAGAGAACATCGGTTTCGAAATTGGTGTTTGGTTACGGGAGATAAGTGTTGGGGTCTGAAACGTGGTCTTGTAGGTATTATTAGATTATGTGATTGGTGGAGGAATGATCGCTTGTAAATATCGATAACTTTGGTATCCCTTTTCGTGATTTTGATATACTTTCTTCTTTTTCGATTTAAAAAAAAATAAAATTACTAATTGTTAGCATCTTAGAAAAATCAAAGTCGATTATATATATAAATATATTATTACAGTATGAGTTATGAGGGTAAGGTTATAATAGGATATTCTAATAGAAAACCCTTTATAAAAGAATTATAGAGTAGACAAAAAGAATCGTTGTGAGTCGTGGAATGTTAAATCGAAAGTGTATGGGTTGGTACTCCTTGTACAGTTGATCGTTAAGTCAATAAATTGCTTTTTTCCGATTAAAAAAAAAAAAGTAAAGATTGTTGTTATATTTTAATTATCCGAATACTAATATACCCCGGCCATTTACCAATTTGATAAATATATTTTTTTATTGTGTTACCCAAATCTCACATGGTTTGTGAAAATAATTTACAGTATATTTTCAGGTATCTGATCTAATGTCTACACCGAGGGTTACATATTCCTTAGCGAAACAACTCGGAACTTGTACTCATACTTATATTTATTCATAAAAGGAATTGGATTCTATCTGAACTAAATATTTGATTACAAGAATTAAGAAGTAGTAATCATTTTTTTATCGGAAAAAGAAAATTTTATTAGATCATGGAGGCACAAGAAGTGCTAAAATAGGCGGCGTACAATCTATGTAGAAGACAACAAAGTTGTACACAATTTAGTTTAATATGATTTAACGTAAAAACTAAACCACATAATACGATTTGTTAAAATTTTAAAACTGACTTGAATCACATGAATACTAAAACCGAATCGAACCAAACCATATTACTAATGCGGTTAGGTATGGTTCGATTTTCGGTTTTAGTATTAGGAAACAAATTAAGGAAATTAGAGACATGCATATGAATAAATTGGAATTGTGTCGTTGCAGTGTACTCCCTCCGTCCTTAAATAAGTGTCCCGAGCCGCCAAAAAATTTGTCCCTAAATAAGTGTCCTATCACATTTTTCCAAGCAAAAATTACACAAAACTACCAAAACTATCCTTTCTTGAAAATCTAAAAGTGGGATAAAGACAAAAATAAATAAATAAATAATCAAGGATTTTAAGGGCATAAGTGTCAATTTACCCTTCTCCTTGGTTTGCACAAAATGGCGGCTCGGGACACTTATTTAAGGACGGAGGGAGTAGTGCAAAGCAGTCCCAGCACACAGTAAAAAGTAGGCAATTGCAATAGAGGAGAATCTAATTTCCTAATTCCTTCCCTTCCCAATGTACTCCCTAACCTTAATTATTATAGAGAGAGGTAGGGTAATTATTGCCAAATAATTTTCACCCAACCTTAATTACTCCCTCCATCTCCTAATAAGTGTTCCGAGCTGTCAAAATGCAATAACCAAGAAAGTGTATAATTTTACCATATTAACCCCTAATCATTATATAGAAAATTGAAAATGTAAAAAAAGTGTAATGATAGCAGGGGTAAAATTGGTAGTTTAGCTAAATTTTTACATTGAAAAATGTGATAGGACACTTATTTGGAGACTAAAATTTTAGCGGTTCGGGACACTTGTTAGGGGACGAAGGGAGTAATTACTAACTCACCCCCTCCCCTTTTGCAATGGGGAATATCAAAGCCTAAAATAAATTATCTACTCCCCTCCCGGCCTAATTATGTCTAACCTCTCTCTCTCTAAAAGTAGTTACTCCCTCCGTCCCTTAATAAGTGTTTCAAGGGATTAAAATTTTTGTCCTATAATAAGTGTCATATCACATATTTCAATGTAAAATTTTGGTTAAACTATCAATTTTACCCCTGTTATCATTACACCTTTTTTACTTTTTCAATTTTCTATGTAATGATTAGAGGTTAATATGGTAAAATTATGCACTCTTGGTTACTACATTTTGACAGCTCGGGACACTTATTAGGGGACGTAAGTAGTATAGTTCCTTCCTAGTAGGTGCATGTGTAGAAGAGGAGAATAGAAGAGCAATTAAGATGAGAGAGTAGAAGAGGGCACGTGACAGAGAGGGGAAGGGCACGTGATAGGGTGGGGGGCGATTGGGGAATCAGAAGGCAGTAAATGCAAAGTCAGAACTCGTCGTGATGTGAGTACCGAGGTTTTTTAATGCCAAATTATTATTATTATTATTATTATTATTATTATTATTATTATTATTATTATTATTATTATTATTATTATTATTATTATTATTATTATTATTATTATTATTATTATTATTATTTATTTTTTAAAAGCAGTATCTATTTATTTATTTAGTGGAAATATCCCCCATTATTGATCCTTCCCCCTCTTCCCGGATAGATGTGGCCACGGTTCCGGTTCGAACCAGAACCGAACCAGCGGTTCCCGGTTCCATTCTTCTGGAATCGGAATCGAGCCGGCTATCTTACTGTTCTAAATCCGTTCTTAACTGGCGGTTTCGGTTACAGTTTGGAATCGGTGGAACCGATCATATTATCACTATTTATAAATATTTTTTTTATTTAACTATTTTCTTATCTTAACGACTTGTCTGATTTTACTATATTTTTATCCTGAAAAACTATAATTGCACCCTTGCGATATGCAAAGGTTTAATCGAGGAAGAGTTGCATAAAAATTATAAATTCGCCAAGGAAAATTAAATCTCGAATCTTGCAATTTACATGAGTGAATTTCTATGCTAGTAGAATGTAACGTTGGTGCGTCGGAATCTAATCTCACATGCAAGTGGAAACGAAATTTAAAATAAGGTGGGAAAAAATGTCAAAATTTTAGTGATCGTTGACAAAATTTTGTGGGATTTTTCGAGTTCAGATTGTCTCATTTCGATCAATTCGCATGTGGTCTAATATTAAAACTGTTTATTTCCTTTGACATTTAGATAAAGTCACAATATAAAATAGTATTCTCTCCGTTTTTTTAATAAGTCGTTTTAGCTTTTTTTCTTTATTTTTTTATAAGTCGTTTTCATATTTCAAGATAAGATTTTCAATTTCCAAGTAACTATTCTTCATTTTTTCTCTTGTTTTCATTATCTTCATTTATCACAATTAATGTTTATATCTTCTTCCAAAATAATTTCATCTATTTTTACATGAAAAATGCGATTTACGAAAGAATACTAGTCATTAAGTTTTATTAATTCGTGTGTGATGAACCTTCGATTCGCGGCCCAAATAGAGTGAGAGTTTGTACGTGGTTTGTATGCGGAAATAAAAGAAGACACAGGATTTACGTGGTTCGATCGATGTGATCTACGTCCACGGGGAGAAAAAGGGGTTGCTCTGTATTCAGAATAGCGTAAGTACAATACAATCAATTCTCCTATATATAGATGACATGAATGACGGTTGTGAAGGTGGGATCGTGGAGGTGTGGGCAGTTTCCTGGCTTCGGTTTCTTCTCCATCAACCCACGTTCTTGACCTTTAGGGCTCAACTCCCTGGGCTTGTTGGGCTTGTGCCGATCTGGGCCTACTGGGCTTGTGCCGAACTGGGCCTGTTGGGCTTGTGCCGAACTGGGCCTGTTGGGCTTTGGTCCTAGGGAGATGAGTCATTTCCTATCAATGTGCTTAAGCTAAAAACGACTTATAAAAAAAAAACGGAGGGAGTATAAGTGAAATGGAATTTCCTTTGACAAAATACGGAATGAATTTCCCATTGTATCAAGGAAGAAATTAATAGTCGTTTATGGAGTTGGTACTAGCTCCTTGTACCTTTAATTTGTGTTTAATAAAAATCTTTTTTGCCCGATCAAAAAATAAATAAATAAATAAGAACCGGAATAAAATTCTAGAAACTCTTTCTGATTTTTTTCTTTTCTTTTCATATTAACTTTTTAAGTAGGTTACACATTGGAGTATTTCATTCTTTTGAAGGTCTTATTTTGTACTAATAACTAATTACATCTTAATTGATTAAAAATATAATTTATTTATTAGGATAATAAATTAATTATATCATCAATAATCTTGAACCAAAATTTTGAACAAAGTTGAGCAAATCATTCACAAGTCATATAGTACATTCAAACTAAATAGAACTACGATTTTATTTATTTATTTTAATTTTTTTTTGCAATTAAAAATGAAATTAAACTAATAAACATGCTACACATAAATAGGATAAGATGTCGACTCCGGTTGGGTAAAAAAATTAAGAAGTTGACATTTAGGAATTAATTAATACAAACCGTACACACTTCCTTTAACTAAATGTTTGAAGTTTGAAACAAAATTATGGGGGAACGCAATAATAATTCATCGATTATAGTAGAAGTAGTTGTGATAACAATACAACTGGACCTTGGATGAGGTGAAGATTAATTATTATTTCACAATTAATCATTGACTATTTACTAAGCAAGACGTGTACCGCCTTTCCTTAATCTTCACTTTTAAGTAGTACTATTAAACTAATTAATATGGAAAAAAAATACTAGTAGTTGAAAAGAAAAATTAGTCCATGAAGTATGACTTTTTACTTGGAATGAATTAAAAAATTATTGCTGGAGATTTTGTAAGAAAACGTCACAGTTTCAAGTCGGAATGTGACGTGATATATTCCTTGGCCACCATAAGAGTTATACTCCCTCCGTCCCAGTTCACTTGTCCTCTTTCTTTTCGGCACGAGATTTTATGCGTAGTGTTAAATTGAAAAAGTAAGGGGTCCACATCAAAAACTAAGGGTTAATTTTTGCCTTTTAAGGAAAGAGGACAAGTGAAGTGGGACGGACGAAAATAGTATTGAGGACAAGTGAAGTGGGACGGAGAGAGTATATAATTAGTCAAAGATAAAGAATGAACTGAAGAAGGAAAACAACGATTTGTAGGATCATCGGTTTCGGTTCGGAATTGGCGAACCGTCAAAACTTTACAACTTTGATCTTTCGTATCTAAAATTGAATAAAGTTGAGATACTAGTAGTTTAAATTCCTGATGGGAATCGAACTGCTTATCCTCGCGATTCTGATTTTGAATAGAATCATTCAAACAGACGGGTCCCTATTTATTTGGGTTCGACTATGTATCGATGAGCCAATGTGTTGAATGGTGATTTGAATCAAAGATGTTTGCTTTTTGAAATGTTAAAAATAAATAAGTAATATAACGATTACAAGGGGTACTCGAATCTCTTATCAAATAATTCAGTCACCTAGCCTTTATACCAACTGAATTGGACAAGAAGAAAACGGACAACTACACCAATCATGAAAAGAATATACAAAAGAAGGTGAAAAGAAAGATCGAATCCACTTCCAAGTATAACTATTTTTCGAAAAAAAGATTTAATTACTAGACAATAACCATATAATCTAGTACACTATTCGTCCATCAAATTTATGCATCATTTTGAGTGATACGTGCATGCATGTTGTAAGAAATTGTGAGTAGAAATTACATCCCATAGTTATTACTATAATTAATGTACACAAAAGAATGGAATATATAACAAATTTGGAGTTGTTATAGGGAATGTTAGTGTGTGCCGATATTATATGGCTTCAAATTCAAACAACGACGATCTAAGACAAGTACGTAGTATTGTATAATGTGATTAATCGTAGTATATAATTAAAAGTATGAAGGACGGACAAGACACCGCCCTAATTCTAATCCCTTCACACGTAGAATTAATACGCAAAGGCAAAACACATGCAACGTGGTGGTGGCAGTCGTGTAAATAGTTCCGTCTCATCTCATGAAGGTCGGCAGATGGGATTGTGGAAGCCCACATGCTCTTTTCTTTTTCTTTTTCTTTTTTTTTTTTTCTTTTCTTAATGAAACTCAAAATGGATCTTTGAATGGGATTATATACCGTCTATTTTACGACGGGCCGTCGTACAACTTATTTAATACACTACACAAATCTATAGGCATTCCGTCGCCAAAATTTGCCTACAGATCGAATGTCTACGGGCGAGAGCTTGTCGACGTGACTTTTGCTATATATAGCATTCGTAGTTAAATGATAGTATCGAGAATCATAATATGATTCTCATTCTCTCTACAAGTTTGAGTTTTTAGATGAGACGAAATTCTATTATGGTATCAGAGCCTTTGGCAAATGCCGAGGTCCTGTGTTCGAATCCTGCTGAAAGCAACTCTACCCATATTAAAAAATGTACACTTATTGAGCCTCCTATCCAGAAAGCAGAGTTGAAAATCGAAACGAGACATTACAGTGTTTATTAGACAACTCAATCGAAAAAGCAGATAATTAGGTTCGAGCCTCTACATTTGGATAAACGATTTCACTCAAATATTAATAGAGTGTAGCTATACACACCATGTTTATAATATGTTTAAAATATTAATTGGTGAACATTAGTTAACATGGTTTTGTTCTCCCCGTTAAGGACCTTGTTCAATTTGAGAAGTTATTTCTTAACCTTAGCTTACAAAATTACTTTATTTGATTCACTTCAATAATAAATTAATAATCTTCTAAATTGGCAGAATTTCAAGTTTGATAATATAATCAATAAAAATAATTTACAAAATACATTTTGTTTTTTTAAGATTAAAACACATATTAATAAACACAATAGTTCTCGAGATCATCACATATTTTTTTAATTAAATAAATAAAGAAAAATATGATTTTAAAATTCCTAGTAGGATTTGTCATTTGTCAAAGCAAAGACCACATGGAGTTGCTTTGGACAATACTCTAAAAAACTTTAACTAAAAACATTTCATTAAGTGCTCACTGATCGCTTGCTACATATACTGTATTAATAAAAACAAATGCAGCATTAATTCAGTGCTTCACTAATTAACAAACTTTTATACTATAAAATATACTAGTACCTATTAATTAAAATACATTGCAATCTCCAACATCCAACTCCATTTTCCTTTTGACTCCAAAAATGATTGAAATAGTGGCCCTTCTTTTAATAATAATAATAATAATAATAATAATAATAATAATAATAATAATAATAATGGTGAATCGCGGTGAAATTCGAGCAAGACGAATGGAACGCTCAAAGGATCGTGGAAATGATCAAGTGTTATTTTTTGAATTGGTATATCATATATGTTTCGAGGTGAAACTTATGGAAGTAAACCAAAGTTTCGAGAAGTGGAATGGTAACTCTCTTTATGATTGTGTTTGTGATGTGTTGCTCATCGTTTTTTTGTATCCTCCGATACTTCTTATACGGTTATACGTTGAATAAATTCTATTTTCCCGATCAAATAATGATAATAATAATAATGTTGAACCTAAAAAGAGAATCCTGAATACACCTGATCTAGACGATTAAAAGGACATTAATTAGATGTGGGCACTCACCAATTAATTAATTATTTATAAAAACTAAGGGGATAAATAAATGAATAAATTAGGGATAAGTACAAATCACACCTTCTCTTTTTTCCTTTCTCAGTGCCCTTTTTGGATATTTTTTGTGCATTAATTATGGAAATTACTATTAAAATACAAAATAAAATAATTAGTGAAGAAGAAAATGGACAAAAAGAAGCCAATCTGCACACGAGAAAGCCCACAAAATAAGGGCAACTACAATGGAGAGCCTCAAATGGGGCTCTATAAATTAACACATGGACAAGAGCTCTAAACTTAAAATATTTTACAGTCATGGGCTCTAATTTTAGGGCTCTTAATACCATTATTGGGTCCTACTTTTTATCAATATTATTATTATTAAATGTAAAATAGAATGAAATGCATATATGGTGGCCTCACAAGTAACATAGAGCCCGGGCTCTTGCAGGAGAGCCTGGGCTCTTCATTTTGGGCTCTCCAACGATGCACAAAAATAAAGTTGGGCTCTATCTTTTGCCACATAGACAAGAGCTCAACCATTGTAGATGCCCTAAGAGAATAGAATAAAAAGATCCCTAATGACTTTGTCTTAACATTAATCAACTCTAAAATATTACAAATAATTAAAGATTAGGAGAGAGAGGGAGAGAGAAAGACTTGAGAAATACATATATTATGAGAGTTTCATTCATATAAAAATAAGTTATGGCGTAAGAAATATGAATAGATCTGAACCATTGATCTTAGTTTGATCTATGACTATAATTGATTTCAGTATAATTATAAGCTACTATAAACATGATTAGACTAAAGCATAAATCTACACATTAAAAATCACAATATCCTTATAAACATAAATATGTGCTGATTTAAGTATGACTTTGTGGAGTTTTAAGTATTTATCGCAAAAAATTTATTTGCACTGGAACACTTCCCTATATTATGAATATCATAAAAGGTAAAAACTTTTTTAAGTTTTTAATCATTTTTATAGATGTAGTGATTATTAACTAATACCCCTTCACTAATTTATTTTTAGAATCTCTCATGGTCATGTGATGATGCTTGGTCAAAAACAAAAAGTAATTAATAGTATATTATTCTTTAATTAGATATAATGTGGAATATCTTTTGTTGTGTATATATATGTTGTTGGTCCCAGAAAGAGTTAATTGGTGTATAGGGGGGGGGGGGGGGGGGGGGGGAATATACCAATAGCCAATCGTTTTTCGATTTTAGAAAACAAACTGTTTTTCTCAGGAAGTAGCTGGTCAGACAGACCTTTAAAGAGTTGGACAGATTGATCTATCAAGCTTGTGTACAACAAGCTTGATCTATCAAACTGATAGTGCGGAATGTGGTGGAAGGTTGAGCAAGATAACTCTTTTAAGTAAAATCAATGACAACCTTTGATGGGAGGCTGTTGTTGCTATGAATGTATGAACAGTATAATGCAGAGGTATAGTAATACAGTAAATGGCACGAGGTATTTTTACGTGGTTCGGATGTAAGTATCCTACTTCCACGGTAGATCAAGCTAGATCTACGAATCCCTTTACTTTTGGATTCTCCTTCTCTCTTATTTATACTGACTGAGAATCAGTTTCAAACAACATACAACTTTCGATTTACAATCGAATAACTGGAGTACAATCTCAACTATACTAGCTTTACACTTAATATATGAGAGAGAGTACAAGGAGCTTGATGCAGCAGTAAACGCAGCAAGCTTGATGTATAACAATGATGAAATTCTCTATCTTCAACACTTGGGAAAGCTCTAGGATTTTCGAGTGTTGAATGGATGTGAATTTGAGTGAATTGCTGCAGCAATTTGGCTCGTAAGAATGATGAGTTTCCCGTGCTTAATCCATTGTTGTTGAAGGCTTTATATAGACATAGTTTGAAAACTAGCCGTTGTGAGTCCTGCAAAATAGAGCCGTTAGAAACAGATGACGTGGCATAGAGCCGTTGCAGATGTGACTCAGCACTTCAAGGTGGGTCCAGACAGCTGGCAACAGAGGTGGCAGCTATGTGGAGGGAGATTGATCTAACTGATGACATCAACAATCTGTCTTCGGCAGCTTGATGAAGGAGCTTGAATGGCCTGGCCGAAGAACCTGCAAAGCATGAAAGAGGAAAGAGCTGGTTGTCCTATAATACGTGAGGCTGTTATAGACAACGGCCTCATTCTTTAAGGAGAACATGCTCGGTTATAAAAGTAAGAGCTATATCATGCTTGTGCAAAATGCCTAAGTGTGGTTTTGAAAACATCATCAAAACAACTGCAGAGGGTTCCCAACATATGTTTTGTTTGGTGTATATATATAATTTTAAATAATGTCGTAATTTTGTCATAACGTTTGATTACTTTTTCTCAAGAATATCACTTTTAAAAAAAAAAAAATTTAATTTTAGTAATCAAACAAGTACACAAATTAATCAGCATTTTTCAATAATGCCAAGGCTCAAATTCCATAATTGAATAAGTCACATGCATGGCACATGGATCTTAATTATAATGTGAAATGTGCATTATGTAAATTTTACGAAGTCGAAAAACATAATTATGGGGTTAAAAATGTCGAATGTTTGTGTCCAAATATCGTAATTCAGTATTTATGTTAAAGATCATGTCATGGCGTTACAACTCTCAACTTATGATGACAGCTCTCAGCTCGAACCCGACTCGATAAAATTTTAAACCTAATTTGTTTGTCTTGATATATAAACTAGCCTGAACAAGTTTAGATATGTTCATCTCGATTCGATTTGATTCAATTTTATTACCAACTGCAATTTAATTCCTTGACGATTTGTACTTGACTTGTGAAATGATCCAATTAAATTTAAAACCCAACAAAACCAATAATTTAAGTGGGTTTGGAACCTAAATATATATTGTTATTTTGTATACAAAAGAATAAGAATATTTGACAAAATAACATTAAAATATCATTAAAAATGAAATAAAAACCAACATAAAAAAAGTCAAAGTCAGAGAACCCAAATTAATATCGTCTTTAGCTAATTAAATCATTGCAAATTCCATATTCCAGCAATAAATTGGAAGTTGAATCTCCTAACTAATCAATAATTAATTAAAACTAACATTAATGCAATTAAATTTAATGGAACAATATTCTATATTCCCTTAATTGTTCGTTATTTGGTGCGAAAATTAGCGGGTGGTATGGATTAATAATTGATGCATCTCTTCATTTGATTTAATTAATATTTTGGTTGGAATTATATGGATTTTTACATAATAAATAAGTATAGAAGTGTTGAAATTTAATTAGTAGGTGATAATAATTGTTGCACATGTTGTGAATTAGTGAGATGCTACAAACTTTCACCAACTAACTCAATAATTAGACTACCAAATTAAGGAGTTTAATGTAGACATTTTAATCTCCTATGTGAGCCACGTTCTATCTAAATTTCGCTTAATTAACAATTAATTAAACCGAGAAAAAAACAAAAAGAAAACGGTTCCATTAGGATCCAAAATTATTGATTATAAACTTGTGTTTGGATTATGATTGGTTAGTTGGTTGTGGTTCAAATCAATGTATTCAAAAGACGGTTTGAATTAGTGTCTTAAAAGCTAAACCGAGATCGAATTACGAGACCTCGATTCTTGATTTTTCGATTGAATCAAAGAAAATATCGGAAATAACCTCGAATTTGAATTATAATCGTTTTTTAGTTTAACTGGTTTGACTTTTAGTTTGATTCAGTTTTTAAAACACTGATTTGAATTCAGATTAATTCAATTATAGACGTGCCTCTATAATTGAGTTTTAGTTTTTGATTTGTGGCCTCAGGTCTGTACTATATTCTACATAATTATTCTACATGTTTCGTTCGTAATGTTTGTTTTCGTTGTTATAAGAATTACAGAGATAGTTTAAAGTGTAGACAAGTAATATAATCCAGATTTTTTACGAATTGACGTATTTCCGTTCCGGTATCGCACTGTCCCCGTATTTCGTATATGTCCCCTTGGCAAATAAATCATGATGTATTTGACTACCTCTTTAATTCCTAATTTTGCCACACAAGGAATTATTAGTGTTCCATTTACTTTTGGGTCCTTTATTCTTAGTTGAACACATGAATTTGATTTTGGATTCTCTGAATCCAAATTATGCACGGAAAATACAATGGAAAAAGAAGTGAATGATTGTGATAATAGTAAAGTGAGGCATAAAATAAAAGATGATTGCGACAACATAATTTTGGTATATATTTGAGAGGATAAATCTAATTAAGTTTAAAACAAAGCCATAATATTGCTACTTGCTTTTTGGACCTAATTATTTCATTTGCCGAAACCCTTTTGCTATGATTATGTCTATTTTATTTTTTTTGATTAGAATGGGATAATATTATATTATTTACTAAAAAATAAATATATATATTTTCAACGGCGCAATGTTCAATTACATATAGATTGTGTGATCAATTTAATTAAAGAAAAAATAGAAATAAACTATATATTATATTTATTAGTTTTCCTTTATCTCAAGAGAATTAAAATTAAGATTGATAATTAGAAATATTTATTAGAAAATCAAGTTTTTATTTTTTGAAATAGTTAATAATTAAAGCATCGGATATAACTATATAATTAGATGTTAAATTCAATTTTCTAATATGATAGTGGAGTAGCAAGCCGCGCGGCGCACATACTACACATTAATAATTAATAAACATCAATCACAATATTGAAATAAAAAGTATATATGTGTATTTGAATATTAATAATAAAAGAAATATGTTGTTAAAATAATGTATTATCTATCTCAACTTTGAAGAATTTTCTACAATAGAATCGATAAAACAAAGAATTTCTATTCTTAATATTAAAACATATTAAAATATTATAAATACTAGTGCAGTGCCCGTCGAAATTCAACGTGAACAAACGAGTTTGTTTGACCAATTTCGCAACGTGATTTTAAGATATAGTTCGGATCGGGCATCAATAATTTTTGGTTTGAATAATTAGATTGGTCTACTCATGGAATATGGTGTATAATACTAGACTACTAGTTCTTATATAACATGGGTTATTTAAGGGAAGTTATTACGTGAATTTTAAATTTAACATTTCGAGGCCAAAAGTTCCGAGTTCGAGTCCTCCGTGATGCGACCTTTTTAAAGTCCTGTTAATTGTTTTTTTTTTTTTTTTTAAAAGCTGAACGAAAGGATGGATTAAAAGAAAATGTGAAAAAAGACAATATATTGCATGGCAAGAACTTAAACTAAACCACAATTATCAAAATATTATCCTAGTTTTCGTTTAATTCGTTTTTTGTGTGCACACAAATTCTGCATAACATCAGTAGCTGTGAAGTATTTTACTAGTACAAGTGGAAGAAAATGAAATATCATTGTATTGTAACATCAAACATTCTAGTCGAAGATATATATACTGACAAAAGAGACACACACACACAAAATCGATTAATAAGTTCGAATCAACCATTCAATTTGGGATGCCAATCGGTTAGTCTTTGTTCCTTTCTATATTTAGCACAACTCGGTCTCGAGCTATACTTGATTCAATCCTCTCGAGCTAATTTTTTATTTTGAGACTTCAATATATTTTACCCTAACCCTAAGTTTTCGGTTAATCACACCAACCACTATGTGCTTTCTCACCAGTCCTATTGCATTCGGGTGGTTATTTCCGGTTCAACGACGATTTATGTCTCCTTAACCTACGCATATGCTCTTCTCGTACTATTCAATCCGGTCCGTCAATTTCGGTCTAGCGAATTAACATCTCTAATTTGAGGTCAATACCAATCACACCTATATAGTACAAGTAAATTTATGTTCATCACATGCATTTTACAAGGCCTATAATTAAATACGTGTAAGCTTAAATCAAAAAACACATGTTCACGACCCTATTAATTTGCACTCACAACAAATGATAGGGAATTGCCATATAATTATGTCATAATAAATGAGAAATTGCTCTCAATCAACATTATATGTTGTACAAGAACCCTAATTGAATAGGACAAAAAAGTGTAAGTTGATGAAAGAACCATGTCCATGCATAGCTTGGGACCAATCAACAACTATTAACGTACGATCGGTCGTATTTACCAAATGTTTACTAGACAAGTGGACAAGAATATAAATAAGGTGACTACGATTTAGGTTTCTTGAATTTACGACAATGATCCTTCGTGAAAAGAATCCGAAGAAAAAGAAAAACGTCGAGAGTTCTAAGGATTTTTCTAAATCATCAAACCATCATTTCGCTGCGTATAATAATTTCGCATCTCGAACCAACCTGATTGTGTGAACATAGAAACATGCACGTTCGTTCATTCCATGTTTCTCAAACATCACGATTAATGCTTTCGTTCGTGGTCGTATACATATCACACAAAGATGAATGATTCAGATCATCATTCCTCTATCTCTATATGTATAAAAAGAAAAAGCATTCTTAATCATGTAAGATATACGAACAGATCTAAACCAAGACTTATGCGAAATATATATTTTCCACACTAACGAATGCATCAGAGTATGTAACGCATAAAATGCATCATGAGAGCTTCAACATAACGCGAACAATGCACGAAACGATTGTTCGTCAAACAATGCACGTACACATCATCCAACGTACGAATCAACCTTCGTCGTCGTATCAGTGAAAATCTATGGACCAAAAATATTTTCAATTGTCGCGATGAAAATGTGTGCATGGAACAATCGGTATGGAGCAAAGAGATGTGGCAAGTTAGGGAGCATATACAAAAATGTTATTGCAATGAATGATGTGAGTTGACACCTCCATTAATACTAGTACTACGTAGTATTATCCATTTTTATCAAAAATAAAAATTAAAAAATCCCACATTTAAAAAAAAATAATAATTTATACTACCACTCCGGTCCAGGCTTTTTGACTCATTTGTTTTTTGACTTTTCGGCACGCATTTCCACCGAGCCGTAATTCGGGTTTTACGAAAAACCCGAACTACAGCTCGGTGGAAATGCGTGCCGAAAAGTCAAAAAACAAATGAGTCAAAAAGCCTGGACCGGAGTGGTACTATTTAAGGAACCTCTCGATTCTGACATTTGCATTTACTCTCCCTGCTGTCTTTATTAGGCACTCAGAATCGAGACAATCTCTCTCTCTCTCATCAATTACTATAACGACTTTGCCCCCACTCTCTCTTTTCATTTCTTACTTCATTCATCCCTTCATTAATTATTTACCAAATTATTCTTCAATTTTATCAGAATCTCCAACTATTTATATGCCAACTTTGTCCTTCAAATTGAATGTACCTCTTTTATTTTACTTGAAACGTTTTTATTATTTTGTGCTCGTATATATTTAAGAAGGATCATCAACTAAGACGCGAGTACCGTCCGATGGAATCTTCAGGGTTTTTCTTGTACTGGAATAAAACCTACAGTACCTCTAGTTGTTGTTGTTGTACATTTGGGGCTGGAGCCCATGTAATTATACACCGAATCAAGAAAAGAAATTTTTGTACCTTGTTTGTTACGTGTGGTCAATTATTGGATTCATTAAAACTGTAACGCAATCGGCAGAAAATGTGCAATTCTGCACAAAAAATAAAAAGAAAAGAAAAGAAAAAAGAATAAAAAGAGTGTGAACACTGATACTCATGGGGCAAGTGTATGTGTAATTGAAGGAAGGAGTGTTCCAAGAATGGAGTAATTTTGTGATATGATTGGACCTCTTTTACTGTATGTTCGTTCCGTCTCATATCAATCGTCTTAGGTATAATGTTAAAAATGGAAAATAAGTGGTTATGTTTCAATATAATGATTATTTTTTCATTTAGAAAATATGACAATTTATATGGGACAACCTAATGTAGAATATCCCGGAATTTACCTGCCCAAAATTATGTGGATTATTTGTACTCAAACTAAACCGCCATTTTAGTGCAGAAAACCCAATCACAAATCGAAAATTTGACCTTCGTCATTAATCGTATTCTAAGATAAATTTGTTAGTCCATCCGTGTTTTGTTTCTTTCAAATACGAGAATTAATAAGAGATTATAACTAAGATAAAACGATAAAGTTTATATTTTTTAGGGTTATTTTCCTAACAAACGAAACACGTCATCAAGAGCGAACGGCTAAACGGACAATACATTTTGAGTGGAACGTTACAAATAGAATGGCGACCAACGAAGAGGCATCACGGATTCCATAGTGTTGGTCAGTTTCCTCACAAGTTAAATCTCTCTCTCTCTCTCTCTCTCTCTGCGTGTGTGTAAAGGAGAAAGAGCCAATTTACTCGAATGGTGAAGAGTACAAATTCTGGTTCCAGTCTTATCATTTTGGAACTCTAACGAATATTTTAACTACTATAGTTCAATAGTATTATAAATTGAAACTATAAAAAGGAAAAAGTAAAGGAAACCGGCTTTTGATATTTCTATCAACTTTCTTTGGTTGATTTTATGTATAAAATTTGCCTAAATTTCACTATTAAGACCGATGAAAAAATCGTTAATCGTTGCGGACAAGATAAATATGTGTCAGCGGTCGATGCAATAGTTTCTTGAGCTAACATTTATTTAGGGTTCTGAATTTTTGATTTCTAAAGTATATATTTATAGCAAAATAAATGTTTAGACACAATGTATACGAAAATTAGGGTAGGCATGATTGCTTTTAAAGAAAATTAAAAAAATTGGTGTTGCCCAATAATGATTTAGTAGTGATAACATAACATGATTAAATGGGTAAATTATTTTGTGCTAATCAAAATACAGCTGTCCACTAACAAATTCACAATTAGATTAAAAATAAATAAAAAAAATCCTTGCCCTAATCATCAAACGCACTCCCATTCCAAATCCCAACAACAATTACAAGTAATTCATCAAGAATTTGAAGTCAAGCCATTGATTTTAACTTTTTTAATTGATTACTTTTCAAGATGTAATGGAGTGAATGTCTTGACATTCTAAACCATTTTAATCATATGGGATTAATAATAATACCCACTTCACCAAGAAATATTTTCCGTATTACTTTTTACAAGTGCCACGTAAAAATATTGCGAGCTACTGAATAACAATTTAATTTCTTAACTATTACTTCTATATACTTAGTAAAAGGGATTTGGTAGAAAACCCAACGTACAAATGTTGTTTATAAAGAGACTAATGAATCATTATTGTTTATAAAGAGGCTAATGGATCATTAATAGAGGGTTCACATCCGCGAGTTGTGTCAAAATAGAAAAATGATCATGTCGAATAACACAATCCAAATTGAAAACGTAACAATTTCATAAGAAACAGAGGGAGTCTCAATCAATCATAAATCCATGATAAATCTAGGATTATCACTAGACAACTAAATTTGTTGGAAGAATAAAAATCACCCAAAATAATACAATTGTCAAAAACAAATATGAAACACTGTTTGAATATTTATAGTTTCTAACTTTCTATCTCACTACATAGCTATCTTTATTATTTTTTCAGAACCAAAAATAAATAGTATTATATTTTTTTGCTAAAAAAAACAATATAATAAGTGCAAAATTGAAACTACAAGTTTCCAGCACCAAAATTATGATGTAATATAATAACACAAATACCTTGCAACTCATCAAATCCAAGCAGCCATACAGCACAATATCTAGCTATCACGCATTCAGCAGTGATCTTCCAGCAGAGAAGTATGAGAGAGGGAGAGAGAGAGGTTCACAAACACTCGAGTATGAAATAAGTATTGTGGGAAAACTAAGAAATAGGAGATTAGGATGAACACCAAATTAAAAACAAGTAGACAACATAACATAGCAAGCACTCGAGAAATCGAACATATAACAAGAGACCAGAAGGCATCTAAAAACCGAGATATGACTCCAGGACGAACCATTCTGGCACATCAGTCCCTCAATCGCGTGAATTCATGTGCTTGTCTGCTTTTCTACTAAATGACTCCGGACAAAGCTAACAGAAAGCATCAGTCTCTTGCTGAGTTCTAGTTCCGGTTCTTGGATTTCTCCACCGCCCTTGGAGCTGTAACCATATAGTATTAAGTAAACGAGAAACCTTCCTAGTTTCAATAAGTTACGTTTCACTTGATGCCAGTTAGAATAACAGCAGAGAGATACGCTTCATATTGTACGTAAAACAATCATGCGACATTACAATTAACCTACAGAATTAACCAACTGAAACATAGAAGACCTCTGACCTTTTTACAACATACTACTCCCACTGCAGTGCATAGACAATATAGAGCTGTATAGACTAACGGGATAGATTAACGGGTATTGCTATGCTATAAGTGCATGTGTGGTCATAAATCAAAACGCAGCCGTGGATACACCATTTGACCAAAGTTGATATAGCATTTAGACAAATAAGAAAAACTGAAGACCACGTTATTATGAAAACGTCAAGAGAATTCTAACCCTTCAACACAAGATATTATTCCCTACAATACACATGAATGCAAGAGACGGTTGTTTCTTACCAAGATTTCTCATGGGTAAACAGCAAACAGTTACAGGGCACGCGTATTAAGAAACACCAAATACCAGAGCCTTTTCAAAACATGCTAAAGTTTTGGTACAGGCATAAAAGATAATTGAAATTAAATCACATAATTGGACATGAATATCTCACCTAATCCAATAGCATCAGATCCCTTCATAATTTTGAGCCTCTTGCATGAGGCAATGAACATCCTAAAATGACAGCACCAAAAAAAAGTTAGATAATCAATTAACAAAAATTAGAAATATGCAATGCAGTATAGATCCATCTAATGGGATAAAATATGGTAGAAAGTCCAATATTCAACAATAATTCCAGGGTTACACAAAGTAGACTGCAGGAAATGAAATAAGTTGAAGAAAGAGGTCTAGGAATCAATATGATGTTCCTTGACTATTTTTATAGGGAAGGGGGAAGGGAAGCTGCACGAGAGTCGATAGAATCAGGACAGACAACTTTTCATTCAACAAAAAGACTTATTAGCTACTGCAGTAAAACAACACACGTCTAGGTTGACAACGAATACATTGGAATAGCAAATGATATGAGCAATTTGCATTGCATGGGACTTCTAGGTTCCTAGGGATTATAAGAATATCATCAAATTCCCCACCCGTTACATACAGAATTGAGTATAGCTAAAAAAGGTAACAGTTTGAGAATTCCACCATATTTCCAGTTCTGAGAAGATGAGGATAAAATGTGAAAGCCTAAAATTAGAATATCCTAGTGGATATGAAATAGCTGTGACATGCATGCTTACAAAGTGCAAACCCAACATATTATTAGACAAATCTATTAAACGCCCAACTCTCAGTTTTGGCCAACTTTGCAGCTCTCTTTTGTCCAAACTCCAAATTCAGTTTAACAAAGCTACTAGCGTTTCACATAAAGTAGAAACAGTAAACATAAGCAAAGAGAAAGAGTAAAACTCACTCCCATGGAACATCTCCAACAAGCATCCAGTCCCCATCCTTATCCTCATAGGTCAGGACATATTCTGATCCATGGAGAAAATCCCTTAACTTACTCTCACACAGCACTTCCCTAGTTGGAGCTCCCTGAGGCCCACATTGTCCTAAAACAGAAGACCACGATATAATTTGTAAGAGTAGATAAAGAATCTAAATCCCACAGAAGTGACAAAACAGTGATTACCTATAGTAAAACAGCTGAACATTTTCTCAAGTGCAGAAGAAAGTTCTTGATAGGCAGAGTACATTCTTAGATCCACCTTCCTCAGATACGGCGCACCGTCCATGCTAACCTTCACAAAAAGAGCACCTGGACCTGGTTTACCATCAACTTCATCATTGTTCTTCGGGGCTGTGACCAGAGAGTTTTTCCTAAAAGATCTGATTGGAGGCCATCCAACAACCTGAGCCCTGCAATGGAAGACAAAATAGTAACCTCATCAATAATAAATATCAAAAATCAAATATATTTTTCTCGAATCACCCTCTAATGCTTCTGAACTTACTTAGCAGCAGGTGCACTAGTAGTGTTGATCTTGTTAGTGCTTTCTTTTAAGGTTTTCACTGGTACTTCAGCTTTGATAGCTGGTTGGGCCACAGATGGCCTGTTTGAAATCACATTACCAGCCAGTTTCGATTGTCCAGGCTCAGACCCAGTAGCATTGAACATCCAGCTCCCTTCAGTAAAAACATTAGTTTTGGATTCCGAAAACCCATCAACGGTGTCTTCAAATCCTCTCTTATTTCCAGTAGCCATTATTGTCTTTGCTGAAAGAGTGCAGATTCCATCCTTGGAAGGAACCAAGGGGAACAACTGCTTCTCATCAATCTTAACAGCATTTAATAGTGCAAAGTCAGAATCTCTCTCCGGAGATTGAGATCCAGGAAGGCCAAGCCTCAATTCAGTGGCCTTCAGATTCAGATTATTCTTGCTCTCCTCCGGCACACTAGAGACAGCGGAGCTGTCTACCGAGGAACAATCAGAGAATCCAAAGTAATTGCGTTCTTTCAACCCAGAACCAATCTGAGATATGCAGTCTGATGACGAAGCCATCACAGAAACATTAAATTTGAAATTCTATAAGTCGTCAAAATCTGCAAAAAAAAAAATTAATTTAAAAAAAAAAAATAAAAAAAAAAATAAAAAAAAAAAATTCATCAGAATCAGTCACAAGCTAGAAATCGCTTCAAAAACATACAATCCTCGTCTCAATCGCATACTGCAATTTCAGCAACGAAACGCTAACATCATTGTTTCACGATAGTTAATTTCTAAAATCAATACTCCAAATTACCAGTAAATTCAGTAGACATACAACCGACCGTTAGCATCACTCACATGCATACATCCATAGTCACACTACTTTGAGGAAACTACACCTTTTCAACATCGAAACTTTTCCTTTGAATTAATTGTTAGGGCTTGAGAGTGAAAATTAAAACAAATTCCTGGAAACAAAGAGAAATTATCTTCTACAGAAAATCACAAGCTATTTCATACTCTGAAACAAGAGGTGAATGCAAAATAATATCAACATTAAACACATGAGCAAGAAATTTAAAGTAGAAACAGGCAATTTTTTTCCATTTATCTCTCCTAATCTAAACTAAACTAGCTTTCAATTTTTTGCATGGGAAAATATATAAATAGAAAAGAAAAGAAAAAAACAAATTAACACATCTCAGAAGGCTGATCAGCAAGGATAAAAATCCTTTCAAAAAAAAAAAGCTCAAAAAAAAAAAAAAAACGCATAAACTTTGAAGCTAAGAACACCAAAGAGATCCAGAACAGTAGCTGGCGACCATGCTCGCAGTGAAAAACGAAAAAAATTTCCAGAAAATACAAGCATAATTTCACAAGATCTGAGCTCTATTTTCGGAACAAAAAGCTAAAGAACAAGGAGAAAAAAAATATAGAAAAAAACAAAACTTACATCTGAGCAAGCGAGAAATCGAATAATTTACTTGAACAAAGAATTGCATGCACAATAACATACCTGAAGATCAAAATTAGCAGAGAGCAGCAGCAGCAGCGAAACAGCTTAAAAGAAGATGAGGATCAGAGGTTTGAGCAACAAACTGTAGGAAAAAGGAGGAAATGCAAAGCAGAGAGAATTTTTAAGGCCCCTCCATTCAAGCAGAAAGCTAAAAACAAAAGCAAGAGAGAGAGAGAAAAATAAACTTATTCTAGAGAGAGAAAGAGAGAGCGCTTTGTTTTGTTTATATTTGGCCGAGAACCTCGAAGCACTGCAAAGAGTGATAATTAATTTAAAATAAAAGAAAGAAATCCACACGGGGGCAAAAGCGTAATTGGCGCCGAAAGCTTTATATTTTCCGAGGAGAGATCAACGGCTGGGATTGGGCGGTGAGGAGCGATCGTGGCCGTAGGTTTTTAGCAGAGAAAAATAATTACCTGTCGTTGCTGCAGGTTGGTAAATGGTGACAGCCAATTATGCCTTTTTACAGTTTCTCTGCTTCTTCTTTGGTTTATTGCAAAATCCTCAAGTGACCGTTATGCCCCTGCTGCTTCTCGTAATGACGAGTATGCCCTTTTGGTTTTGTTGGAGGGGGAAAAGTTATTTTAATTTTTTCTACGGTAAAAAAGTAAAAATATTAGTAAAAGTTAAAAAGGTAGTCAGATTTTTCCTTTTTGTGTATTTTGGTAAAAAACAACCAACTTGTGCCGTTGGTGAGATTCTTCAGATCTTCTATTTTTGGCCGGTTATATGTATTTTGAGACTGAAAATTGTTTCATTTTATTTTGTAATGTGTAGTCTATTGCAATGGATATGTATGTTTTTTTTCCCTGTTTGAGATTATAAGTTGACATTTATTTTTTTCCGTCAAAAGAAAATATTATTATGTGTACCGATTAAACAAATTGCGGTTAGCAAAAACTCAGACAATCTTAGTGAATGTACAAATTTATCACGAAAAATGTACGTGTACCAGCTTAATGATATTGATTAGTGTTTGAAACTAAATATTTCAGGCTCGGATCTTCGATAGCGATTGACCATTTAAAAACGATAATAGTAAAACTTGAAAAATAAAACAAATATATTGAAAACTGAAGAATAAAGAAAAATAAAAGTAGGCCCAACAATTTTTTGCAATAAAAATAGTTTCGAGAGCAATGTTTATACAATATAGTGAAACTAGAAGGATAAATATGTCTTTCATTTCCTTGCACTTTGTTTTTTCTTCAATTTTCATTATTACTCTTTTTTTCGTCCCACTTAAAAATTGTTTTAATTTTCCAATTAGGTTGTCCAACACAAATTGTTATATTTTCCTAAAATGAAAAAAAATTAATATTATATTTTAATATTCACCAATTATTTTTTATTTTTAACACTGAATCTTAAATATTGTACAAAAATGAAACATACAAGTGAATCGGGACGGGGAGTATAAAAATAAAAATTATTATATAATCCCTCTGTCCCGGCCAACTTGGCCCCTATTCCTAATTGGGGTGTTCCGGCCGACTTGGCCCCTTTCCTTTTTGGGCCCAATATGACCCACTTATTAGTTCCTAATTGTATTTAGCCCATAAATTTTAAGAACCTAGTTTTAAACTTTTAGTTCACCTTTATTGGGAACTACTAATTCAAAGTAATTAACTTCCTAATTCCCCCTCCTTAAAACCCGTGCCCAAATGAAAGGGGCCAAGTCGGTCGGGACGGAGGGAGAATAAGTCATTGAAATGTATAGGAATATATAGCAAAATTACAATGCATGCACCTTTTAGAGAAAAATAACTTGATCCGACAACACGTGCATTTTTCATAATGGATAAATATCATCGCCTTCCTAATTTGAGAAGTAGTGAACAATCCTTTTACAAATTATACTCCTCAAAACATTCTAAAAAAAATCAAATTTAATTTTAGACAATAATAATATTACGTGCACATCATTGAAAATTACTCATTGTGATGGTACGTGCGAGAGTTACAACAAAATCCCAGGGGTGGCATTGTAATTTCACGAAGCTGGTTAAGAAGTTACAGCAAGACAAAGTCATTAATTACTGTAAGTATTTACTCAATTTAAGATCAGAGATCAAAAGTTTTGCTTAATAGGCTGGTCAAATTACTAAAAAATGAACTTGGCTAATGCGAAATTACCGAAAACACCCCTAGGTTATGTCCATGCGTGTGGCCAGATATACACGTTCCCAGCGAGGGTAGTCGTGGGAATTTCCGTTTCAGGCAATGTTTTAAAAACCGAACCTGAGGTCGAACCGGTGAGGCTCCCGGGTCATGGTTCAATTGGTTGAACCGGTTAAACCATGGTTGAACCGTTTTGCAATTAAATTAATTATTAAATAAAATTAATTTTAAAAATACATAATATATATAAAAATATGAATAAATGTATACCTTATATGGTAAAAAATACATTAAATATATTTTTTTACAATTAAAACTTATTGGTTATATTTAATTTTGTATTCCTAACTACTATATAAAGGTTTAAAAATGTAAAGTTATTTTTATTATCATAAAAAATTATGCTAATAGGTCATTTAGGAGAAAATTAAGTGAAAAGTTATTGAAAATTAGAAAGATAGAGTTAAAATAGACATTCATATAAAAATAATACTTTAATTATGTCAATTACAATTAATACATTTAAATATCTTGTTATGAATAATTGATTATTGTAGCTCAGATGGTAGAGTTATTGGTCTTTTATCTACTAGGTCATGGGTTCAAATCCCTCCCAACGCAAAAATTAAATTTTTTTGGGTAAGAGTATTGAACCGGCCGGTTTTCTGAAAACTGGCCCGGTTCGCCGGTTCTTCCGGTTTCAGCCGGTTTGAACGGTTCAAACCCGGTTCTATAGGACCTCCGGTTTTATGGTCCGAACCGGACCGGATCAAGGCCGGTTCCCGGTCGAACAGGTCGAACCGGCCGGTCCGGTCCGGTTTTTAAAACATTGGTTTCAGGGCATAATTGGAAAAGAGAGTGAGGGAGAGGATATTTATTAATGAGGAGAGGAGAGTAGGATTAGGAAGGGGGAAAAGGGGACAGAGGAAAACAAGGGTTGGGAAAAATATTAATTGTTTTGGGGGGACAAGAAAGCGGCAATTGAACCTCATTTGTCGGTCATGCCCCACCACCCCCTCTCTCTCCCTCTCTCTACATTTTATTTTTTTTATTCTTCTTAATCCCTCTTTCTCTCTCCTCTTTATTTATTTATTCATTTATTCGTTTATTTATTTATTTTTTATTACTATCAAGTTATAAATTTGGATTATTCAAAAATTATAAACTTATACTCCCTCCGTCCCATTATATTAGTCTCATTTCTTTCGGCACATGAACCAAGTGAGTGGAGAGTGAGTGAAAAATGTGTGGTTGTAATTAATCCTGATGAGAGAGAGTGAATTGTGGCCAAGTATTCTTTGTCATTTTAGGAAATGAGACTAATAGGTGGGACAAACTAAAATGACAAATGAGACTAATATAATGAGACGGAGGGAGTATAATATTTTAGCACGCTTTTGAATTTTCCTTGGAAATCGAATTCGGACCAAATTTAAACTTATAAGGGAGTGTTTGGTTTGCAAGATTGAATTAGGTATGATTAAACTCATCTTACGTATAGTAATCTTGTGATTATGTCATATAGGACTAATCTTCGGTAACCTTACATATTTTAGTCTTACCCTCACCCCTAAGATTAAAATAGTCTTACATCATTTATCTTGTGATTATATAATCTTGCAAATCTAATTTATAAAGTCACGAGTGGAATCGATATTATAACGTATTTAACTATTAATTTTTGCATGTTCATAAAATTTTGTGTCACATTGAATTCGATTTGGTTGAAATTCTATCTTTTGCCACTTCTCATTGTATCAATTTGCACGAGAGTTCATGGAATCAAATGAAATCCAAACACGGTAAGTTCGAAGATACACGCGATTCTTAAAATTTTCTATTAATTAAAAGTGAATTTTAAACTATTTTAATAAAAATGCATATGTGTAGATGTTTGAACGGTTACGTCAGTACCAGACCTAGCATTGACAAAACCAACCAAAGCTATCCGGTTTTTCGATTATTTTTTCTTCTCAATGATACATAGAAACTTTAACTTTAAGAAATAAAAAATTAATCTGGCTATTTACGTTTACAAAATCTAGCTAATCTTCTGCGTGCGAATATAAATTCAGTATCATCATTTAAAAAAACTGAGTATCCAATTTTAATTTTGTTATTAATTAAAGTGTAGTATAGTAAACATCTTTTGGTGTTTACTTTAATGATTAAAAAAGGTAATGTTTTGAGTTAATTTATTTGGTAGAATGATTAGTTGCCACTTAACTTTGCACGCTTGCTTTTATATTCAACTCAAACATCCAACAATTTCCATCCTTTTTAGTCCATTCTCCAATCTCCACTTTTAACCCAATCTTGCTTTCAGATCCTCCATAATTGCTTCTCATTTTTGTTAACTTGTGGTGGTATTTCTTCCGTCTGAACGAAATTGATGAGTTTTGTGAGGTGTTTGTTTCACTATTTAACGTGTCACACATATTTAGGAAATGTCTCACTTTTACAGGATGAATGGAATGTGGTATAATTGCAAAATATAATATAAACTTCTCCTTAGTGTTCTTTATTCGTGTACAAATTAATTATATTGTGCGAACGTGGTAAAGGTAACTGTAAACAAAATGTGGTAATACACACACACACACACACATATATATATATATATATATATATATATGGGTTGGTTCTCATGGATACCACTTAGATCATGAGAACTAGGAACTAATCTAGTCTCTTAGATTATGAGAGATCTATGGTCAATATTAATTCCTACAATAAATAATTAGTTAATTGAATCCAATTTTTAATTAATCAAAAGGGTAGTTCAGTCAATAAAATATCAAAACATATCCACTTACCTTCATTATAGGTTGAACGTGTATGTGTATGAAAGGAAGAAGCATCGCCGATTCATTCAACAACGAATCTCTGTCGACTCCCAACTCCAATTTAATAAGAAACCTGCTTCGTAGCCGGCGAAACGGAGCAGCAACTGGCTGCTGAAATCTGCTTCGCAGGCGAACGAAACCGAGCAGCAACCACCGCCAAAACCGAGCAGCAACCGCCGCCGCCGAAAACTGCTTCGCAGGCGACGAACCGAGCAGCAACTGCCGTCGAAACCGAGCAGCAACCGCCGCAGCCGAAACCTGGTTCGCAGCCGCCGAAACCTAGTTTGCGCGCAGCCGACGAAACCTAGTTCGCGCGCAGTCGGCGAAACCTAGTTCACAACCTACGATTTATGCTTATTTTTGTGCCGTCGAATTTATGCTTATATGTTGTCGAATTTATGCTTATTTCTCATATAAACATTTTATCTAACTCATTTGTTGCTTAAATTCTTGATATTGGATGCTTATTTCTCATATAAACATATTTTTGTGTCGTCGATTTTATGCTTATTTTTGTGTCGTCAAATTTATGCTTATTTGTTGTCGAATTTATGCTTCTTTTTTATAAAAACATTTAATCGAAAACAATTGATGCTTAAATACTTGATACTCCATGCTTATTTTTCAACTAGCTTGAATTTTTATGCTTGTTTTCTATGAAACATTTTATCGAACATTTTATGTGCATAAATTAAGCATAAACTTCGACTAATGTAAGCACATTTTTCGACGTTTTTTATTGTGCAAATAAGGGAAATTATTTGAGTAAAGGAAACACACATAACGGAAGCGTGCATTTCGTTTTTTATTCCTTAATTTGTCGAGATATTTTATCGAACATATTCCGTGCATTGCTAAACCCTATGCCATAAGCCCTAAACCCTAAACCCTAAAACCCTAAACCCTAAACTCCATAACCATAAACCCTAAAAAAACAGGAAGACAAATATGAATAATAATTAAGCATCAAATAAATTATAAAAAAATAATAAAACATTATCTGTAACTTTACAAACAATGATACGATGACTCATGCTTAAGTAACAATAAATATAAGCTTCATAAGAAAATAAACTTAATGTGACTTTTTATATTAGAATGTTTAAGAGAATTAAAAAACATTACAATCCTAGGTGCTTATTACATACTTTCGAAATGCTTGTATAGTTCATCTTCGAATTTGGTTTTGAAGTTCCAAATAGGGGTTTATAATTAGTGTTTAGGGACAATATGAATTAGTTGTTTCAAAACAAAAGGGACGTCTAAATTAATAGTATTAACAAGCAAAATGGAAATGCTACACGTATTTAGCATAGAATGATGATAAAATAAGCATTGCATCACAAGAATCAAATCTGATTTGAATCTCATGCGACAATTTTCATGTAAATTGGAGGATTAAAATTTTAATAGTAGCCTTTCCCACTACTCACGTGGTATGTGGAGTAGCTTTCCCACCCTTGGGTGGTGTAAGAGTCTCACCTTTGTGTGAGTAGATATACATGAGTAGCCACCTTTGTGTGGGTAGATATACATGAGTAGATGTTGAGCTATAAATTGTAATATAATCCCACTATTGAGTGTGGTGTCAGATTTCTCATGTATATGAGTTGTATATATATAGTTGTAAACTTTGATGTAATATTAAAAAAAAAAAAAAGTATTTGTTGATTTCCATAGTATTTGAATCTCATACGTCGACAATTGCCATTTTAAAGAAATTAAGCAAAGAAATTCGTAAAATTTTGATTTCCGATAAGCAAAACGGTTAGAGAAGAGATGGAAAGGAAATAATAAAGAAAAAAAGGAAAGGAAATAATAAAGAAAAAAAAAAGAAACTAATTTGTTAACATCCCATGATTTAAGGAACGAATCGAAAAGATTACGATAGTACCCTTTCAATTTAATTAAGTGTCGAAATTAATCAATTAGATCTTCAAATCTCAACTGTTTATTCCCTTAAAATCAACGGATTATAATAGTTCATAGTTCTCATGAATGAAAGGTTCCCATATGAACACCACTCTCTCTCTATATATATATGTAATCATGTTTATTTATATACAATTTGATGTGTAAATGTTATCATGCTTATTGTGTAGTGCAACTATGAATTTTTTAACGTGATACGTAAATCTTATTAAGATCGATATTCGTATTTCTTGCACCTGCACTTATTTTAGGGTAATGAGATCTTTCAACTTGAGTGTCCGTGTAGAGATATGCAAGAAATGAATGTTGAAGAGGTGATGAAGGAGGTGCACACTGCACTTGATGGTGAAGATGGAAACAGGAAGAAGATGAAGATATAGCCGTTATTGTTGGTTTTCCTCAGTTTTAATAACAGCCGTTGGATTGTACTTAAATCCGATGGCTTAGATTAGATAGCAGATTAATTGTAAAAGCGTGTAGCGCTTCTTCCTTTCTTTTGCGACTTAGTTGATACTGTATATATACAGTATTAACGGTCATGTGTACTGTAGAATTGTATACTCTGCTACTCTACTGGAAATGATAGATTTCTTTCTTTCTATTCACTCTCGATTTCTACATGGTATCTAGAGCTACGATCTAGGGTTTTCTCATTGTGCGACTCTGATTTTGAGCTGGATTCTGTTGTTTTTTGTTGATTTTGATGGTGAAACAACAACGAAGAGACGACTGGGAACGACGAGTGGAAGATGAGGTTGCTGGTGCGTTTGGATTGAAGAGAGATGGCGCAGAATCGGATGGATCAGGACCTCACGAGCAACCAGAGTCGAGTCGAAAGCCTCCGTTCACTGGATCGTGATCGACTGGAGGTGGATTCGATGATGGAGATGATGATGACGATTTCATTCCTCCACAAGGATTTACACGACGTCAAGTTCGAGAGATTCTGCATCTGGAGAAATCGGATCATCCTGGTATGCAGTTGATTGCGACGCAACTTACAGGTAATAACTTCATTAACTGGAGTAAATCTATACGCCGTGCGTTAGCTACTCGTAGTAAGTTGGAATTGATTGATGGTAGCTTTCCGGAACCACTTCCTACTGATGCTCACTATAAGAAATGGTTAGGAGTTGATATGAAGATTTCAACCTGGATTGTTAACTGCATTTCGAAGGAATTTGTTAAAGCTTTTGCTCATATAGATAATACAAATAAGTTGTGGAAGGCTATTACTCTTAGGTTCGGACGAAGGAATGGACCTAAGGTGTATAGACTTCAGAGAGAGATTTTCAAATATTCTCAAGGAACACAGAGTGTGTTAGAATATTTTAACAACTTAGTAGCTCTATGGGATGAGCTTGATGCTGTCTTGCCTCCTATTGAATGTGCCTGTAGAGCTAGAACTCAAGTAGTGGCTAGGGAAGAGCAGCAGAGGCTTATGAAGTTCTTAGAAGGTTTAAATGATGAGTATGAAGTTGTGTCTGATCAGATAATGATGATTGATCCACTACCAGATATAGAAAGGGTTTATTCATTGGTTGTTTAGGTGGAAGATAGGAAACAGTTGAATACTTTTAGTTTTGATAACAGTGGTTTAATGAGTCTGAATGCTGGGCAGTATGGAAAACAGAATGGAGGTTACAAAAATGATGGCAATGGAAACAAAGGTGGACAGTTTAAGCCCAGGATTTCTAAGGAGGATAAGAGGAAACTGAAATGTACTTACTGCCAAGCAACATGACATGAAGTTGATGAGTGCTTTAAATTGCATGGAGTGCTAGAGTGGTATAGAAGGTTGAAGGAAAACAGAACACAAGGAAGGGTGAATATGGCTGATAGTGAGGAAGACACTGAATCTACACATGAGGGAGTCATACAGAAGGATGGGGTGCAAGATTTCAGTAAGATGATACAGACTGAGATAGCAAAGTTCATGCAGATGCATTTGCAGCAAGGAAATGCACAACAGGCTGGTCAAACTAAGAACAGATCAGAGGTGAATTTTATCCAGGAAGCATCAGGACAGGATTCACCATTCGAGGGGCATTATGCATTCAGTATGCCATCTAGCATGGGAAAGGAGGTATGGATTGTGGATTCTGGTGCAAGTGATCACATTTGTTGTGATCCTTTGCTACTGTGTACCACATATAGGTTAGAGAAACCTATTAATATGCATCTACCAGATGGTTCTTCCAAGGTGGTGACTCATGCTGGCAAAGTAAGGCTTACCAAAGACATTTTGTTGGTAGGTGTGTTATATATCCCAGGTTTCACACATAATTTGCTGTCAGTGGCCAGACTCATACAGGAACATGGAATTAGATGTATGTTTTACAAGAGTCACTGTGTTTTCCAAAAGGATAACTCAGATCAGGTGTTGGCTATTGCTCAAATGAGAGGTAATCTTTATATTTTGGATGTTTTATCTGAGAAGTTTTGCTGCAATATTGTTAATCCTAAGACTCTTACATTGCAAGAGTGGCATATAGAACTAGGACATCCTTCTTTGACTACTATGAAACATATGAGAATCTTGAATGGATTGCTAGAAAAGGAACTGATTGATGTCATTGAGAAGTGTGAAGTATGTATAAGGGCTAAACAGACAAGGAATCAGTTTCCCATCCTAAATAGGAGGACTGATCACTTGTTTGATTTAGTCCATGCTGATTTGAGGGGGCCTTACACTGAGAATAACTTGTGCTCTGTGAGATATATGCTGACTTTGGTTGAGGATCATAGCAGAATGATTTGGACATACATGTTGAGTAGCAAAGATCAGGTGGCTCATACACTCAAAACTTTTGTGATCATGATTCAGACTCAGTTTCAAGTTAATGTTAAGCAGTTTAGAACAGATCATGGTACAGAGTTTGTAAATCAACATGTGCAGAGGTTGTTCATGGAACATGGCATTCTACATCAGAAGAGTTGTCCCTACACACCACAACAAAATGGGGTGGTGGAGAGAAGACACATAAATCTATTACAGACTGCTAGAGCTTTGATGTTTACCAGTGGCTTGCCATCAAAATTTTGGCCCTATTCTCTCTTAACAGCTACATGGTTAGTGAACAGATTGCCAAGCCGTGTGTTGAAGTGGTTTTCACCATATGAAGTGTTGTTCAAGGAGGAACCAGACTATACTATGTTAAAGCCCTTTGGGTGTTTAACCTATGCAGTGGATCTTACTCCTAACAAAAGTAAGTTTGTTAGTAGATCTCTTAAGTGTGTGTTTTTGGGGTATGATCTTTCTCATAAGGGGTTTATATTGTATGATTTGGATAAATCTAGGGTACTGATTTCCAGGGATGTGAGGTTTTTAACTGACACATTCCCTTTCTTACTTCCTGACCCTACTGATGTTGTTCCTTCTCATCAGTCTTCTTTGCCCCTGGTTCCTATTTCTATTGATGATCATCCTGAACACATAGATATTACACCACATAATACTACTGTTGATCACTCTATTGATACTACTGAGACTGAAGGTGATAATTTAGATGATTCTTCTTCCACAGATTCTGATTCATCTCATCATGAGGATCACTTAGAGCCTGCTCCTTCACTTGAGGGTAGGGGAGCTAGAGTTCGTAGGCCACCTACATGGATGAAAGATTATGTGTGTAGCAGTTTTACCACACAATTTCTAGGTACTCCTAATACCAGTACTACACCTCAAACTTTTCCCTACCAAGTTTGTTCTAATCTTACTTCTACTTATACTTCTTTCCTCTTTAATCTCTCTATGATTAAAGAGCCTACCTCTTACAAGGAAGCCTCCCTGTCCCCAGAATGGGTTGAAGCAATGGACAAGGAGTTAGAGGCTTTGACAGTTAACAAAACATGGGTGTTGACTGATCTTCCTCCATGGAAGAAACCAATTGGATCTAAATGGGTTTTCAAGGTGAAACTCAATCCAGATGGTTCAATAGAACGCTACAAAGCCAAGCTTGTAGCTAAAGGCTTCAATCAGAAAAAGGGTGTGGACTACACTGAGGTCTTTTCACCTGTTGCAAAGATGGTCACTGTGAGGTTCTTGTTTGCCATGGCTGCTGCCTATGACTGGCCAATTCAGCAGCTTGATGTGAACAACGCATTCCTCCATGGTTTTTTGAAGGATGAAATATATATGACCTTGCCTTCAGGACTAAAGGGAGCTAATCCTAACCAAGTTTGCAGGTTGGTCAAAAGCTTATATGGACTTAAGCAGGCTTCCAGGGAGTGGAATGCAGAGTTCACAAGACAATTGTTCAGTTTTGGTTTTACTCAATCACACAGTGATCACTGCTTGTTCCTAAAGGGTTCTGGTGAGACATTTCTTTGCCTACTGGTTTATGTTGATGATGTTTTGATCAGTGGTCCTTCTCAAGCTTTGATCGATGAGTTGAAGTCATTTCTCCATGCTGCTTTTACCATTAAAGATCTTGGTGCAGCTAAGTATTTCTTGGGTATGGAGATAGCTAGGGGAGATGCTGGTATATTCCTTAATCAAAGGAAATATGTTTTGGATATCATTTCCTCTGCTGGTTTGATAGGTTGCAGGCCTGCTTTGACTCCTCTCCCCCCTGGTTTGACTTTGGCCAAGCATGATGGGGAGCTTTTGGAGGATCCTGAGCCTTATAGACGATTGGTAGGCCAACTCCTTTACTTGAATCTCACCAGACCAGATGTGACTTTTGCTTCCCAGCAGCTTAGTCAATTTGTTGCTAAGCCTAGAACTGGTCATTGGAAGGCTGCACTTCATGTGCTTCGTTATTTGAAGGGGTGCCCTTCCCTTGGTGTCTTCTACTCATCTTCTTGTGACTTCAGTATACGTGGCTACTCAGATGCAGACTGGGGGAATTGCACAGATTCGAGGCATTCAATTACTGGTTATTGCATCTTCTTAGGTACTGGTTTGGTCTCTTGGAGGAGCAAGAAGCAACCTACAGTTGCTGCTTCCACAACCGAGGCAGAATATAGGGCATTGAGCATCACTACTCGTGAGCTGGTTTGGATCTCTTACTTACTTAAGGATTTTCAAGTTCCTGTTGCTCTGCCCATTCCCCTGTTCTGTGATAATATGGTTGCCATTCATATTACTAAGAACAACGTTTTTCATGAGAAAACGAAGCATATTGACATTGATTGTCATATAGTGCGCGAGAAATTTGTCTCAGGATTCCTTGTTCCTACTTCTGTTTCTTCTTCAACAAAGCTCGCGGATTTCCTCACCAAATCACTGGCTTCCCCTCAGTTTCGTGCTATTCTTTCCAAGATGAACTTGTTGGATCTCCACCAAGTTAATCTTGAGAGGGGGGGGGGGGGGGGGGGTGGGGGTGTAGAGATATGCAAGAAATGAATGTTGAAGAGGTGATGAAGGAGGTGCACACTGCACTTGATGGTGAAGATGGAAGCAGGAAGAAGATGAAGATATAGCCGTTATTGTTGTTTTTCCTCAGTTTTAATAACAGCCATTGGATTGTACTTAAATCTGATGGCTTAGATTAGATAGCAGATTAATTGTAAAAGCGTGTAGCGCTTCTTCCTTTCTTTTGCGACTTAGTTGATACTGTATATATACAGTATTAACGGTCATGTGTACTGTAGAATTGTATTCTTCATTTTTACTCTGCTACTCTACTGGAAATGATAGATTTCTTTCTTTCTATTCACTCTCGATTTCTACAGTCCGACTATTTATCGGCCCTTGCTCGTATTGTGTTCTAATATATAGGTTGGGCTTGAAAAAAATTGGTCCAATTTGCTATTGTTGGTTAAAAGTAGGGTTGTAAATGAATCGAATCGAGTCGAATATCACGGTATTCGAATCAGATTCGTTAAACTATTAGCGAACTCGAATTCGAATCCGAATAGCATACGAATATGAAAATCCGATTTGAATTTGTATTCACGAGTTTGCGAATAGTTTAACGAATCCGAATCGAATACTAATATTTGTTTCAATCCTTGTTATTTTTTCAATTATATTCTAATTAAACAATATTTTTTTAGTGTTTGATTAAAAAATGAACCGTATTTAAAATTCTTTGATTGGATATTCAAATGTTTAACATAAAATAATGAACCTTATAAATGTAATTATAGAAAATATTATATATATAATCATAATCGAATAATTAACGAATATCGAATCGAATATCATACATTTAGTATTTGTATTTGATTAAAAATCGAATCAGAAATTATATTTTTTTATCGAATTCGAATCGTAAAATATCGAATACGAATACACCTAAACGAATACGAATCGCGAATCGAATCAAAATTGTTTGATTCGTTTACAACCCTAGTTAAAAGTCCAAAGAAAATCTATATATATATAAAGAGATTACAATTTTGGCAGTTTTCAATTTTGCATTGATTTCGGGGTCAATTTTGTAATAAATGAAAATTTCAGGGGTCTAAAACTAAATAGTACAGGTAACAGTGTGAACACAAAAAAATAATACGTAATCTTCTCTTCTCTATTTCCCCTCTTCTCTTTCCTCCTTGCCACTTGACAAATATTTATTGGTTCTTCTCTTTCCTCCTTGCCACTTGGCAAATATTTATTGGTGAAAATAATACATCAAAATAAATCTTATTTTCAAAATAATGTAGATAAATATTTATTTAAAAAAATTAAAAATTATACCAAAAATTATGATTTTCAATTCTCTACAAATAGACACCAATATTGTTATACTTTGAATCACAAAAAAAAAAAAAAAAAAAATCTCATCTCATCTCATTTTCTATTACTTGATATTTGATTTTGTATTTCAAACAATTGTAATTTTGTATTTTAACAAATATTTATAATTTACTTTTATTTTCTTTAATGTCACGTGTTAAATTCTCTCCTATTTATTCCGATTTTCTTTTTTGTAATTTTTATTTAACTTAGTGGTCTAAAACAACAAGATATCGGCCCAAGTTTAATGGACCCAGAAATAGAACAGAAATAAAATAAATATATCATACATTGGGTGACACAATATTTATAAGTCACCTAAAAAAATCATGAAAAACCTAATTGTTCATATATGTAAATTTCATAAACAAACTATAATTTACTGTTTTCACTTAAATTAAGACATGACTTTACGTTTTTTTTTTCTTTCTTTTTTTTCTTTTTTAATTCACATTTGCAAAATAGTCTCTTTTTTTAGGGTTCAGTTTCTTATAGGATTCAATTTTTTTTTTTTTTTGTAGGATTTAGTTTTTTTGATTTAGTAACTCACGTTGACGCATCAGGCGTGACGACAAATGTTGTATATAAGGAAGTGTTCCGAAATGTATAACATATTGTGTTGTTGTAGTGCACTAACATTATATTTGTATGCTCTTAGTGTGTGTATGTTTACGTTTAATTTCGCTGCTCTTATTAAATATTCGTAACTTACGGTGCCGCGCATCGCGCGTGGACGAGTACTAGTAATACTAGTAGTAATTCAAAGGTCTTTGTATATATTTATAATCATATAGGCATTACACAGTCATAGAAATATACTATACATGCGACTGAGTTGATTCAAACCTCCGACCTCTTAATTGAAGTAGAAATGCCTTACCAACTGGGCCGCATTTCGTCATTGAATCAACTAAAAAGTATTATTCCCTCCCTTTTTCTAAGACAACCTATTTTTTTCCGGCACGCGTATTAATAAATGAGTGATTAGTGGTTAAAGTGATGACTCACACGAGCTTGTGGAGACGGAAATAGAAAGTGTTAAGCGTAATTAGGATTAGAGGGTGGTGATTAAGTGTTAAGAGTTATTATATTATGCTGCACATGAGCTTGTTGGGCCAGAAATAGAATATGGTCATTTCGCACGAAACGCCTCTATTAGAAAAACAGGCCGCTTCAGAAGAAACGGAAGGAGTACTATATTTTAATCCTATTTATGTCATCAATTTCTCAAACGCATAAAATTACCCGAATCCTATCCCATCTCATTGCATATCTTATCTCCATCACTCTTTAATTATGCCATCTCCCAAAGCAAATGCATCTCTTCAAATCTTCGATCCGAATCAAAAATGAGTTTATCATGAATCATAAATTGATAAATAAATCAAATGGGAAACTAAAACTATAATTATTGATTAGTTGAATGAGGATTAAATTATACTAGTGGGAACAATGGCTCTCATGGCCGTACGGCGACATGGGGCCGAATGCCGGCGACCCACTCAACGCACTTTAACCATGGTTGAGTTAGTTTAACTAACCATGGTTCGGAAACTAAGGCAACCAATTTGTCTCCAGGAATAGGAGAGGCTCTTCGCTACGTTGATTGCCCAATAATAAGTTGCCACGTCAGCCTCCTATTCCCATGCCTTAGATAGCAATGGCCTCACTCTCTCCATTCTCCAACATGCCAAAATAATTCAACACAATTATTATTCGTTGTATTTTTTTCCCCAATTTGACATATTTCATTATTTAATAATAATTCATATATATTTAAAAAATGTGTTAATTTTGATGCCTATTGTGTCTGCTTGTCCTTTCATAAGTGGAAACAAAATAAATCGACCCTAATAAAGGCGTGGTTAATTCGGTGTCAATCGTGAGCGCTTCTAACGGAAAGGTACACCGACCAGCCAGCCAGTGTGGTGGCGAACACGCTGTGATGAAACGGGCGGGGGAGTATAAAACATATTAAAATTGTAAGAATCGTGAAATTTGGCCCACTTAAATTGGTCTTTGTAGTTCATTGGGCTGAGTGGAACAATTGGGCCTTAAGAAAAAGATTTGAACCAATTTCACTTATTGGACATGACAATTGACAAATAATGATCCCTCTTTATTTTAATCTCTTTTGAGGCAACTTCATTTTAAATTTCACATTTTTAATGATTTTTTTATTAATGTTTTGTCTCTCCACATCTATTTTCATAACCCATTCCAATAGTTAGGGAGAGAAAACACTTAAACAGTCAAATGCTGTTGAATTATGAACTAGTTACTACCTTCGTGGCGTTGATAATGAGTCAACTGAATATTATAATAAACTCATTCTGATATAAATATACTCATTATCAACGATAAACGATAATCGAGGGAGTATGATATTTCGAATGCAAATTGGCCGTCTCTCTCTCTATCTCTAAGTTAGTTTGCTCGAGCATCTTGAAAAGGCTACAGCTTATGTCTTATTGAAAATCATTTCCCAATTTGGGTAGAAAATGACTTCCAATATATATTGATGATGATTATGTTTATTGTTCATTTTGGGACCCACTCCACTCCAATTCATCAACATTCATTTTTATGTATAAAATCAATTTTCAAAATCAACAAATAAAACATAACTTTTCCTTACATGTTACCCTACAACCAGGGCCGGTCCTGACAAAAGATAGGTCCTGGGCGAAATGGTAAATTGGGCCCTACACCGACATTTTAAAAGAAATTATAAGGAAAAAAAATTAATGGGACTCATGATCACTAAGAAATTATAAGGAAAAAATCACAAAATTAATGTATCCAAATAGTTTTGTACACAAGTCATCTACAAGTTTAATACAAGGATTAACCGGTTAAGCCAAAATGGATTTGAACACAAGTCATCTACAAGTTTAATACAATGATTAACCGGTTTTTAGGTTTTGAACACAAGTCATCTACAAGTTTAATACAAGAATTAACCGGTTAAGCCAAAGAGATTTGAACAAAAGTTATCTACAAGTTTAATACAATGATTAACCGGTTAAACCAAAATTAATGTATCCAAAGTGATTTGAACACAAGTCATCTACAAGTTTAATATAAGGATTAATGGGTTAAGCCAAAAGGGATTTGAACATAAGTCATCTACAAGTTTAATACAAGGATTAACCGGTTAAGTCAAAAGGGTTTTGAACACAAGTCGTCAACAAGTTCAATACAAGGTTTAACCGTTTTTTTAGCTTTGAATACAAGTCATCTACAAGTTTAATACAATGATTAACCGGTTAAGCCAAAATTAATGTATCCAAAGGGATTTGAACACAAGTCATCTACAAGTTTAATACAAAGATTAATTAACCGGTTAAACCAACAATATATTTATAAATTTTCCTAGCTCTATATATAGGTATCCAAAATTTGGGCCCCAAACAATGGTGGGCCCTGGGCCGTCGCCTACGTTGGCCCACCCTCAGGGCCGGGCCTGTTTCTAAGTCATTAGAACACAGTGGCGTAGCCCGTTGAAAAAAAAACGTGCAGCCGGGTTTCGTTGGAGTTCGAGATGATTCTCAGGTAAGGGCTTCTTTGTTTTTTCATCTTTAGTGTAGTGTTTGTGTTAAATGGAAAATTGTGACAAATTTGCCTCTTACATTGGATTGCTTGCTTTAGATGGAAAATTGGGACAAATTTGCACAAAAGTTTGGCTCTCCCTCTTAGTCTAAGTGCAAATTTGTGCAAATTTGCACAAATTTGCACAAATGTATCACGCCGGCGTGATACATTTTCCGGCCAACTTTTCCCGGCGTGATCACGAACGAAAAAATTGTAATACTATTTCCCTTTTAATGCTTAGTGACATACCTTTTAATATAGGATGTTGTTTGCCTTTTCCTTGTATTTTCTCGTTCACGAAAATATTTCAATTTTTTCCGGAGGAGTCGAATTCAACAATTTTTTTCGAATGTGAATTCAGCTTCGATGTGCAGCTATATATTGAATAATTGTACATTGGATACCATCCTTTATACTGTATATTAAAGTTTAATTTTAAAAAAAATAAGGGCTCAATTAGTGCGCTATAATTTTGTTACTAATTGTGTCATTTAATTACTACTCCTTCCGTCCCATTAGATATTTATATGTGGGTTCATAATATTTCAATGGGATTAATTAATGAGATTAAGGGAGTAATTTTTATCATTTAAGGTAAGGTAACAATTTGAGAGAGTAGTTGTCAAAATATAAAATCCTAATTTCACCACTAACATAAATAATTATACTATTTTTTTTATGTGAAATCCAAACGGGGTATATATAGCTTATTTAAAAAAACCTAAAAAAAAATCTACCTCTTCTTCCTCCTCTTCTTCTTCGCGCCTCCTTCCCAACCGTATGTGCCATGGAAGAATCAATGTGGTTTCGACGTGCGACTTGGGCAGATCAAAAGATCAGCGGATGGTATTGTCAGTGACGGAGCCAGACATTTGCTCATGGGGGGTCCAAAATAGTTACTCCATCCTTCTTCTTTTTTACGCGTTTTTTAGAATATATTTGAGTGTCAAATAATAGAGCCGTTGCAAGAAAAATAGAGTGAGTAATTTTAATTTAGAAGTTCATGAGAGTTTTAAAACAAAATAACAATTAAATAGTACTAATGTAGTACTCAATCAAAATATTAAAGACAAAATTTCGTAAACAAAAGTCAATAGTGAATATTTGAAAATGAGAGAAATTTTTATCTGCATGTTATGAAATTGGAGGTCGGAATCATGTAATGGTATCGCCACATATCAAATTTGGAGGAAAAAAATGCGGTCATTTATAATTTTAGGATTTGATTATAATATAATTTGTCAAATATAAGTATATAGGAATATAGTAAAATTACTATTAAAAAAAAAAAAAAAAAAAAAAAAAAAAAAAAAAAAAAAAAAAAAAACTTACCCGGGCCCAATGGCCCCCCTGGCCCCATTGTGGCTCCGTCCCTGGGTATTGTGTTGATAGTAAATGTCATATTTCTAAGCAGGGCCGGCCCTGACAAAAGATAGGTCCTGGGCGAAATGGTAAATTGGGCCCTACACCGACATTTTAAAAGAAATTATAAGAAAAAAAAATTAATGGGACCCATGATCACTAAGGAATTATAAGGAAAAAATCACAAAATTAATGTATCCAAATAGTTTTGTACACAAGTCATCTACAAGTTTAATACAAGGATTAACCGGTTAAGCCAAAATGGATTTGAACACAAGTCATCTACAAGTTTAATACAATGATTAACCGGTTTTTAGGTTTTGAACACAAGTCATCAACAAGTTTAATACAAGAATTAACCGGTTAAGCCAAAGAGATTTGAACAAAAGTTATCTACAAGTTTAATACAATGATTAACCGGTTAAACCAAAATTAATGTATCCAAAGTGATTTGAACACAAGTCATCTACAAGTTTTATATAAGGATTAATGAGTTAAGCCAAAAGGGATTTGAACACAAGTCATCTACAAGTTTAGTACAAGGATTAACCGGTTAAGTTAAAAGGGTTTTGAAGACAAGTCGTCAACAAGTTTAATACAAGGTTTAACCGTTTTTTTAACTTTGAATACAAGTCATCTACAAGTTTAATACAATGATTAACCGGTTAAGCCAAAATTAATGTATCCAAAGGGATTTGAACACAAGTCATCTACAAGTTTAATACAAAGATTAATTAACCGGTTAAGCCAACAGTATATTTATAAATTTTCCTAGCCAAAACTCTATATATAGGTATCCAAAATTTGAGCCCCAAACAATAGTGGGCCCTGGGCCGTCCCCTCAGGGCCGGGCCTGCCTACAACTTATTTGATGGTCTTGCTATACTTTTTTGGAATTGTGCCTATGTAATCGTTAGTTTTGTTATTCTTAACATTTTATTAGGTAAGAGAAGTTGCATGCGAAGCATCGATTGCAATTTTTCGAATTGGAAATCCGAGGTAGCGAACGTTTTTAAAATGCATTTCAAATTGTGTCAATTGTTTTCGAAGAGTAGCGAATCAATAACTAATTATCTAGTCGGTACACTAGTTAAACTTGTTTTAACGCTTCTAGTTCCACCGTTGCAGTTGATCGTGTTATTACTACACGTATAATTTCTTCGAAGTACAACAACATAGTCTAAATTAACTGGAATGTTATCTCAACTTAATTAATTGGTAACGAATATTTATTTGGTTAATAACAAATAAAAATAAAAAAGAAATTGGAATAAGTGACGAAGGGAGAGTAGGTCGAAAGAAGTGGTGGACCATTTATGAAAAAATGCAATTAAAGTGGAGAAATGAAGAAAGTGGAAAACATTCTTCACAGACACACACACAAATATATATATATACTATAAAAAGAAGAAAAAATAGAGAAAAAGAAAAAAGAAAAAGAAAAAGGAAAAAGAAAAAAGAAAGTGGAAAACATCAAGTAAGCAAAGCTAAGGCAACCATCAATTTGTATTAGGCTTACGTCAAACACACACTATAAATATAATCACTATCTTTTTCCTTATTCATCAAGATCTTCACATTCCCTTTTCCTATTCACTTGTCAATTGGCAAAAGCTCCATTTTAATTTGATGTTTGTACTTCATTTAAGTGCTTCAAACAATGTAAAATTGGCCCGAACTTTGACACAGTAGTGATTTTATGAGCCAACAATTAAACCCCAAGATAGGAATTCGAGGTATAAACACATTTGAATATTATGATACTGAAAGTTTCGACCATAAAGTAACTATAAGCTCAATTTAAATTTTATAAAACTCGACGTTTTAAAGTAACTACGTGGTTTAAGTTGGGACAAGTAATTCGGGAAAAGCCATCATAATTTATCATTTCCGAGATGATTGGCCAATGTGAAAAGAATTAGTACTAGACTTTTTGAACAAATAGATTTCCCCCTTCTTTCCGCGTATCTTTTATACTACCTCCATCCCGTTTAAGTAGGTTGGTATTCCTTTTTGGAACATCCCGTATATTAGACTCGTTTCCTTTTATGGCAAAAAATTAACATCAACTCACCATCAACATCAAACTTAATTCCTACCTAATTTCTACCTAATTACTCCTTTTGGGCCATTAATTCTTTTGGCCCATACCCACCACCCAACCCACTCCCTCTAACCCTAATACTCATTTCTCATCTCCCACTTCCACTTTGTGCCCTCTCCACCGACTGCTCTCTCTCTCTATCTCTAGCGACTGCTCTCTCTCTCTCTATCTCCACCGAGTGATTTCTGCGATTCTCCGCCGCATCTCTCTCCCACCACTCCCCACCACCTCCGTTCATGGATTGTAAAAACCCTATATACACCGGTGTGAGGGGTGCGAAGCTTGCAGAGATCCCAGATCTGAGTCCACCACCCCCAGATCTGAGTCCACCACCCCCGATCTCTACCCGCCGCACCCCGCGTCACCAGCTTCACCCGATCTCTACCCGGCGTACCCCGCGTCGCCCCTATTATCGCATGTTTCGTCGGTCGAGGGGGGCGAAGCTGGCGGAGTGCGAAGATCTGACTCCGCTGCAGTCCCCTAGGCCGGAATCCGTAGATCTGGCAACATCGTCGTCGCCTCCGGCGTTGCCCGCTCCTGCAGGCGACTCGCCGCCGGACCGTTTAGACCCGAACCTGTTCCGTCGCCTTCCAGATTACTCCTACAAGCAGGCGAAAACGAATCTGCCCCGCCGCCTTCCAGCTTCATTTTTGGTGTCTGTTCCGGCCACCGGTGATGCTGCCGCAGAGAGGTCCGAGGCGGCGCCGGCCAGTGCACGACGAGCTGAGGTGGTTTCAACCCCGCCGCAGCTTTCGGGAGACTCTTCAACTCCCAATCCCCTTTAAAGATGAGGGGTTCCTTCCACCCCAATCCCCTTTAAAGATGAAGCCGGCCGGAACAGATGAATCTCACCGGAGCAGATGAATCTGGACGGAGAAGATGGAGCCGGCCGGCTCTCTTTAAAGGGGAATCGGGTCAGGAAGGATGTGGAAGACGACTGAGGAGCGTGAAGATTGGGTGAATTCTGTCCTATCCTAGATTACTAACCTATGTTTTTCCTTCTGTGGTGGTTGGGTGAATGCAGCCTGCTCCTCTGTTTTGTGTATTCCTTCTTGTAATTGTGTGATATTCTCATTATTCTGGATTTAATGAGAATTGAATGTTGATGGAATTTTTGTGTTGTTTGTACAGGATGTTTGTCATAATTTACTTGATGGACATGCATACACACACACTGATCATCAATGAGAAGAGATAAAATCGAGCTCACCATACACTACTATCATCTTAGTTCAAGATGATGTCCTAAATTGGTGATTTCTGTCCTATCTTATCTGATTATTGTCTGTATTCGATTGCATCATGGTATAATGTGGGGAGTTGTGGCTAAATTGTTCTGCAATGATGACATTACCAATTAACTCTCTGATGACATGATTTATAGTCAAATGATGGGATTCAATTTAGCAAATTGCATCCATTTAACTTAAAATAAGCTGTTGCTTCATTACAAACTGACTGAACTAATTACATTTGGTGTTTTCCATGCCAAAAAACGGCTGCTATCTACTGCTTGGTCCACTACATGCTTTTTCATGAATGTTCAAAAACTGAGATTGAAAGTGAACACAAGTGAAACTGCATAATCACTTCACTATCTACTACTGTCATAATTTCATCTTCAAAAAAACACTTGTATACACCTAACTACATGTTCAAATCTGGAATCCCCTCACCCTGATGTGGAACAATGATTCCCATGTCATGCATTAGGCCTTCAATTCCTTCTGTGCTTTCCTCTGAAATTAAGTAATCAATGCACTCCCTCACTAAGTAGTGTGGTACTTCAAGGTTTGTTGGTAGTGTGCCCTGTCTTATCAATGCATCCTTCTTCATATGAGGGACTTTGAAGTTGTTACTACCTCTGTGCTTCATGATTTCTGTGAGAACACATTGAAGTGATAGGAATACCTTATTCAAAGTCATTGGAGGCAATATGTTGAAACATTCTGTGACTGCAGCTACTAATTCATCTGCATTTCTGCATTTTTTCCTCTGTTGTAAGGCTTGAATAGCACAAAAAAAGCCTAGATCATTAACATTGCAATCAGGTGAGTTTGGTGGCTGTTGGATCAGTTTGATGTGAAAGCCATCTGTGTTTGCTATCTCCTGAAACTCAAAATCTGTGTTGTTGATGTGGGTCCTTGCATTATCCTGTTGAATCATGATATTCTTGCTTAGGCATTGAGGCCATTTGAGTTTTATTGTTGGCAGAATCTGAAATGTATAGAAAGTAACATCAGTTATGCATGTTTGGCTATGAAATAGGCTCTGTTGCATTTAATTAACATTGAACTATTACTGTATTAATGATTCATCAATGAAAATACAAGCATGTGTACCTGTTTGATGATGCAGTCTTTGATCACTTGCCTAGTGATGGATTGGACAGGCTTTAGCTCTTTAGTTCCTTTTTTCCTGTGAATGCTATCCCTCTGTGCTGTTATTTCCTGAACAAATGGCCAAATTCCTATCTTTCCATCAAACAAAACACTACCATCTACATGGAAAACTGGCCTGCTTGCTGCACACATAAACATTACTTTGGGAATGAAGTTCTTTGACTGACATACCCTTAATGGGTCTGCTTCCACTGGGGTAAGATAATACCTACAGCTCTTTCTTGATAGGTAATACCACTTCTCATCAATGTGTATTGTGTTTTCCATGGGTTTGAAATAGGCTGTGTTAAGGGCAGAATTGAAGTGTAATGACTGTAGGCTAAATGCTAACCTTCTAAGCATGTTTTCTGGTTTCAAAAGAGGCCTAATGGAATTGGTATGAGGTCTGAGCAGGTGATTTTTAGCCCATCTCCCCACTGTTGACTTTGATACACCAATAGCATCTGAAAGTGATTGAAGAGTACCTCTTTTTTGGACTTCAATAGCTTCAATCTGTGCATAATTGATTACATGCTTTAGTTTTCTGTTTCTCTTCTTTTTCTCCACTGAAATCACCTCATTTACAGCTCTTTGTGCCCTTGCATTTTTCCAGATTCTCTGCACACTTTGCCTACCAATGTTGTACCTTGCAGCAGCTTCAGCTATCTTCCCTCTTGGTGGTCTCCCATTTTTGCAGCTCTCCAACAAGAACTGCAACACAAGCATCCGTTGGCTGTTGGTCACATCTGCCTTCAACCCCATGGCTGCTTCAACTCTGCTCCTTCCAGATTACTCCTTCACTTCTTCTGCTACTTTTTGCTGCTCTGATCCTTCCAGATTACTCCTTCACTTCTGCTACTTCTTGCTGCTCTGCTCTGCTCCTTTCAGTTTTGAAGTGTGAAATGTAGTGATGTAGTGTGTTTGTGTGATCTCTTTTGATTATATAGACATAGGTATGTAGAATGGGAGGGAATTCACATGTATTTGAATTAAAATATCTGCCAAAAAATGGCTCCAAAACTGTATTTTTTCCTCTTTTTTTTTTTTTTTTTTTTTTTTTTTTAAATGAACAGTTAAATGATGCTACAGTAACCCCCGCTACAGTGATTTTTGCACAGTAAATGCTTTGTTAATTTTCTGCCTAATTTTGCACTAATACTCCCCTTATTACTTTTCCTTGGTTGGTGTGCCATTTAGATATCAACCAACTTGGTTGGGAAGGAGGTAGTATTTGATATAAAATGAATAATTATACCTCTAAACAAATTAAATTAAAACAAGAAAAATAAGCGATAGGGAAATTTCAGAAACGACATTCTGACACTCTTAATGAGTCAACCGATGATGTTGCAGTGTCACGTCTATATATATTTTATCGGGTTTACAATTTCAAATAAGTTAAGATATATACTTATATTATTTCACTCATTAACAGTATTACCATGTCATCCGTGACATATTAAGCATACCCACGTTAAGTATCGGATCATTCCTTATAAAGAAATTTTTGCGAAAGATTTAAAAAATTATATTAAATAAACAATTATCAATATTCCAAACTGCAACTGTTTTGTCACACTACTAAAATCCACTTTCCAAAGATTTTCAAGAAGAAAATGATGATATAAGAGGAGGAAGGAAAGACCAAAGAGTCAAACACCAGCTCACAAGTAACGCAAAACTTTTTTGAAATATGATTAAAAGATTTGGGAAAATCGTTGCAAAATTCAATTTGAACTCTACAATATTTAGCCATCGATCAACAATTAATTATATTCTTGCTTCTTACATAATTAAAAGCAACAAATCATAATTAAATTATTGTTCTAAACATGATGTTTTTAGAGATGTAGTGATTCCTATAAAATTACAAATTAGTGTCACATATTGAATTTTTGATCATACAATAAGCTAAAAAAAGAGGTGGAGTAATTTATGATTGCAACTATTCGTTCTTCCCCAACAGATAATTAATTCTCAGTTTTGCCCTTCAGCTGCTCCAAAGGCCGCAGCAACAATATGCAAAGTGTCCCTTCTGATTTCGTTATTATTTACTCCGTCTGTCCTGCTCGTACGGGGATAACTTTTTCCGAATATGAGAATTAAAACGAGAGCAATAGTGCTTGATAAATTAGTGTAAATGAGTTTTAGTGGGTTAAATTTTTGTCATTTAAGGTAATATCTCTATATTAGTGAAACGCACGACTATAGAATTTATCCCTGAATGAATGGTTGTACTACGGGGGACTCTAACTTGAGACCTTTTAGGTCCGATACGTTAATCTTAACCCCTACTACTAGACCAACTCACGTACACAAAATGTTTTATTTAATGTAAAATAATGTGTACGAGGATTTCCGATAAGTGTTTCATGACTTCAACTAAAGTGATTGGATCAAAGATTGTTAGCGTATCTTAGTTTTTGTTTTTAATAATAGTTAAGTCAATTCGAATTAAGCGTGATGATGCACTAGTACAAATATTTATAACTAAGAATGTATATGTTAAGACACGATGTGTGATTCACACATTTTGATATTTTGACTAATGTGCTTGGATTTATATGCCGCCTCGTGCATGCATTTTTCACGAACTATCTACATAGATTAATTATTTAGTTTATGTATTTAATTGAGTTTTGTTATTTTATTTTATCGATTAGGGCTAATTGTCGAGCCCATAGGTTAGGTGTATTATGTGTAGGAATATAAATAGTTGTAAACTCTCATTATTGATAATGGAAGATAATTGATATTCAGTCCTATTACCACGGGGTTTAGAATAAGCTTCACATAATCATGGAGATTAGTGCGTATTAATGAGTTTAATATGAACTATTAGTTCGGTTCTGTAGCAGAATCGTATTAATATATCCTCAAGAGAAACGACGGCAAATCTGCAATATCCGGAGTGGAGTTAGGCTTCTTATTTGAGTAACTATCGGTTCTACTCCCGACTAGAAGGGAACATATCGTTTTCTACCTTATATATACTTCCAATGTAACATGCTCTGATGATTTTATTATGATAACAAAATACTTAAAACAAAACTAATCTATTATGGCATGCATATATATTCACACGAATCACACCTACGATAACATAACAAACATAAACTTTCACCGTCGATTATATGAGTTCTAATAAAATCCAAATATTAAAAATAAAAAAAATAAACAAACACCGAAAGAATTAAAAAGATCACGGTCGGGTCCTCCCTAGAATCGCAGCCATCCATGAAATTTTCTCGACAAATCACCATTACCGGATTCTCATGTTTTCCCTCCTCTTTAAATATAAATATTTTTTATTACTCCCTCCTTCCAATTATATTAGTCCCATTTCTTTCGGCACATGAACCAAGTGGGTGGAGAGTGAGTGGAGAGTGAGTGGAAAATGTGTGGTTGTAATTAATCCTGAGGAGATAGAGAGAATTGTGGCCAAGTATTCTTTGTCATTTTAGGAAATAAGACTAATAAGTGGAACAAACTAAAATGGCAAATGAGACTAATATAATGAGACGGAGGGAGTATTTCAGTATGTTCTCTTTGATGTGAAAAAAAAAAAAAAAAAACAATTACTCTTTAAATTTCGCATTCTTCGTCGTTTTTTACTAACCTTTTATCACCGAGGAAGAATTTACTTCTTAAATTAAAAAAAATATTTATAATAACGTATTGGTAAGATAATATTTTATTTCCATTGAAGTGTAAATGAAGGGAAAATAGCAAATAAGGAAAAAGATGGGAAATAAAGAAAATTTATGATAATATCCATTTTCTTTCGTATTGGAAAGAACGCACTCTTACTTGGGCCAACTTTAAAAATACCCATTTTTATAATAAACATAACTTTTATACCCGCAATATAAGAAGTATAACTTCTATACCCATTTTGTAGTTAAAAGACTTAAATACCCTTACTAATTGAGTCCCACTTGTCTAATAAAACCAAAAAATCAATTAAAATAGGTAAATGCTAAATTTGTACTGTGGGGCCCAAATAATGTTTCTCACGATTGATCTCTCCCTCTCACGATTCAATTGTCGTGAACCAATTCCACCAAGATTGAATCTAACGTGGAAATTAAAAAAAAAAAAAAAATTAAATAAACAAAAAATTGTATCTCACGAGAAAGCATACACGACATGTATCCATGAATGCTCGGTTGTAATTTTTCAAAAAAAAAATGAAAATTGCATTAATTAACCACAACAACCAAATCTGCAAATTCATTAAAAATAGAATATGGTGGTTAGTTAGCATTGATTGTAAATCAGAAAAAGTGAGCAAATACAATAGCATAGACATAATTGAATCACGACATTACACTACAAAAACATATTGAGAGTGAAAATTTGTAGATTTGTACGCATTCTCGAATTTCTGGAAATTTCGGAAGAGATTCAAGTGGTTTATTCGAGACAAAATACCAAGGTAATATATGATTTTGTATATTTATTGTTAGTAATATTCCAAAAAAATTATAAAAAAGTATTGTTCTTAAGTACACGATATTATGTCCAAAACAACCGTGTATACACGGTATATTGTATGTTTTTGTCGTGTAAAGTCAACAAAGTCAACTATTGAAAGTCAAAATTGTTGACTTTACACGACAAATTGTGTAATTTTACCGTGTATACACGGTTGAATTAACTTTTCAACCGTGTACTAAAGAACAAAAATTTTTCAGATTATTAATTTTCTTTTTTTTTTGGTACAGATGGAGATGGGTGATCAGAGAATTCATATCCGTCATAGCGGTCGTTGGGAGGGAATATCGTACGTAGGAGGAGACTCTTTTCTCGTCACTTATCCCATAGCGAGTTTGAGCTATGAAAACGTACTGCGAGACGTTCAACTTTACTTGGGTGATGAATCGGAGCACTTGCTATTCCACTTGACGAACCTCAACGAGCGGGAGATGGTGAAGGCCGTTTTAAAGAGCACCGGGGATTTGCTTAGAATGTGCATCGCGAGAAGGGAGATGTCGACGATCTACGTCATTAGTAGAGCAAATCGGGCAGCCCATACTACCCAACGATCGACGATTTTTCAGAACTATACCGTCGAAGAGGAGTCGATCCCGAGATCGAATGCATTTGAATCCGAAGTACGCGACGAAGAAGAGCCGGAGTCGGAAGAAGAGTCTCTCGAGTCCGAGGGCGAGGAAGCAAGGAATGTGGAGGAACGATCCCAATTACTTGAGAGCCTAACGGCTGAATTCGGAGCATGGATCCGCGAGCCCGGCCATATTGATAGGGTTATCGGGCTTCGTAGCATGCACTCACAAAACCAAGAGCCCCGTGACGACGAAGCTCGTGCTCGCGCTAACGAGGAGGCGGTTCGACATTGGTTGATACCGCACGTCGATCTAGACACCGCGCTCCCTTTAGGATGGATCGATCCCGACGTGGTACCGGCCTTGGGTCAGTTGCGAAAGCACGAATACTTCAAGAAGAAGGATGACTTGCATATAGCCGTCGGATTGCTGCACATGGATCTCCGGAAGGAGTATTGTATCCCTCGTTCCGACAAAGGCCGTGTGGGTTTTAGGTGCACTTCGGGGAAGGATTGCGAGTTCAAGTTGAATGCAACGCAGAAAGGCGGGATTTGGAAGATCAACAAGTACGTGGCCGATCACACGTGTCTAGTTGATTTAAATTCGAACAACAAACGACAGGTGCCGGCCATGGTATTAGGAGCATTCTACGCTCGTCGATTGATCACCGAGGGCGCAGTGTTGAAGCCAAAGGAGATGGTGGACGAGCTACAGAGTGAGTACGGTATTCAGATTGACTACCCGTTCGCTCTCCGTGCGAGGAACGTCGCTATAGAGATGACGTACGGTGCCTTCGACGAGTCTTATCAGAGGCTCCCTTCTTACCTCTACCTTTTGAAGGAGATGAATCCGGGCACCCAGTACGACATCCACACCTCCCACGTCACCCACCGTCTGACCTACTTCTACCTCGCCTTTGGTCCGTCCATCGAGGCGTGGGGAAATGGTTTGCTACGCCCCGTGATCGTAGTAGACGGGGCGCACTTGAAGGGGAAGAATAAGGGGACGCTCTTTGTGGCGGTGACGAAAGACGGGAACGAGCAAGTGTTCCCCCTTGCCATTGGATTCGGTCCCATAGAGAACGACGAATCTTGGACGTGGTTCTTGGCCAAAGTCCGAGAGAGTTTCGGGGCGCCCTCGGACTTGTTGATCGTATCCGATCAGCACGTGAGCATCGCAAATGCGATCGACTCCGTCTTTCCGCACGCTGCTCACGGCCTCTGCTTCGTTCACCTCCAGAGAAATTTCGTTAGGTACGGGAGGCATGCGGGGGCTATATTCGAGTCTGCAGCCTATGCCTATCGAGATTCCCAATTCGATGAATATTGGGGGAATCTGAGGGACCTAAGCAGGGAGGGAGGCGGGATCTACAGGAGTTTGAGCGACATTGGCCTGCCGAGGTGGGCGAGGTGCAAGTGTCCCGTCCGACGTACGAGCTTCATGACTTCGAATCCCGCCGAGACCATGAATGCTCGGTTGTTGTGGGCTCGGAGACTCCCGATTTGTGCCATGATCGAGGTGTATCGGATAGTCGTCGAGAAGTGGTTCGACGAACATCGGACTAGTGCCCTAGCTCGCCAACATGAACTCACCGAGAAGGCCTATACGAAGATGTCGGCATCGTCGGAATGGGGCCGTCGCTATTCCGTCAGAGGAACGCCTACGCCCACCCTTTGGAGAGTCGAAGGTGAAAAGCAGACTTACCTGGTCGATCTCCAAAACTCGACTTGCGAATGCCGTGAGTTTGAGTTAGACGGCATCCCTTGTCGACACGCTTGTGCGGCGATAAGGTACGGCTACTTCTCGTTTTATTTTAGTTTCATGCTTGTCGTATTTCAATTGGATTTCTAAACGTTTTTGTATTGTATGTTGTTACAGGCACTCCGGTGGGCGGGCAACTGACTACGTGAGCCATTATTTCAGGCAATCCACGTTAGTTGCTACGTATTCTCCTCAAATTCAACCGGTTCCTCATCCCGAGACGTGGAGTGTTCCCGAATTCATTTCACGATGGAGGGTGCTACCCCCTCTTGTACCTAGGCAAGCCAGGCGACCATCGATGGCAAGAGCTCGATCAGCCGTTGAAGGAGAATCCTCTACGAACCGGCAAAGGTGTTCAAGATGCGGACAATACGGGCACAAGCGACGGAGTTGCCAAGCCTCGCTTCCCATTTGCGGAGTTGATCTAAACGCTCCCCCTCGACGTCCAAGAGGTAAGAAAAAATGTAGCATTTGCAAGAGCGAGGAGCATACTAGGCCTCGATGTCCGTACGATACCGATGCTTGATTATATTTTTATTTCTATTTTGTACAAATTGACGTTTTTTGGATCTTAATGAACGTTTTTGGATGTTTAAGAATGTTATTGGATGTAATCGTATCAGATTGTGTTTGATTTGATCATTTGGTGAAAATTTGTGTTTTTTTGTGTTATAAAATGGATACCTTCGGCCAAGTACACGACAATATACTTGATTTAATCATGTATACACGGTCAAATTATCCTATTACTCGTGTAAAGTCAACAAAAAAAAGTCAAAATTTAAAATGACCATACACGGTCAAATGTAAATTGTTATCGTGTATACACGGTTGAAAATCTAATTCAACCGTGTAAGGTCAACAAAGTCAAAATTAAATAAAAGTCAATGCCCTCTACACGAATGTTGACTCTACACGATTTAAAATGAAAAATAGCGTGTACCCTTGTCGTGAGAAGTCAAAATTAAGCCTAAAAAGTCAAAATTAAGCCAAAATTCCTAAAATTCTCGTGTTTCATTTGATTTTCTCGTGTATCTCGAGTCTATTAAGTTTTGTAAACGTGTAATAACGTAAGTTATGTCATAATTAAGCCAAAAATCAATTGAATTGAAGGATATGTTATGTAAGTATGAAGTATAGAGTGAGTGTCACTTATATAGTCTAACTACTAAGGTTACGTTTGATCTAGAACTAACTTACGAACGTAATGTTCTTACAAACTTGTAATTCACGTAACGTGATCGAATCATAAGATTGCACAATGTATGAAAGTAACAGTGATTCCAACTCAATTGAGTCCCACGAATTGAAAAATCAAAAAAAAAAAAAAAAAAAAATAGGGGGTTCTTAAGTACACGACTTAGGGTACACGGTTGAGGTTCTTGAGTACACGGTTGAATTGCTCATTCAACCGTGTACCCAGCCGAAGGGTTAGAAAAAAATGGCCAAAAAAAAAACAATTTTTCCCCCATTTGATATTTTTCAATTCATCACTTGTAATGACCAAAATCAACATCGTTCGAACAAAATCAATTTCAAACAAATCTAATTAACAAGAAACGTCATTCGAATTCAACAATTTACAAAATCTAAATCAGAATTCAATATCAATCAATATTCGAAAAAAAAATACATTTGTTCACCAATCCCTCCATCCCCTCGAAATCATGAAAATTCGCTTCGCCATCTTCTTTCGATATCTTGCCATGACCATTTTCTCGTCGCCCTGGTATAGCTTAGTGGTCCCAAGGAGCAAGTCCAAATACATGCACGCGTACACGCCACAACTCACGGAGTCTCCTTGAGTGAATTGATACTCCCGAGGGGCGAACTGGATGTCCATGAATCGTGTCCCTAAGTTGGGCACATCTGAGTTGACACGCGTGAAGTAAAATAGATTTGACTCCAAGAGGCGTGAGAAGAGGCGGGACAAGGGCAAGCATTGGATGATACGTGATTGCTTGAGTGCCGGGTTTTTATCACCCTCGTACAGGTAATAGTGCGAGTCGTACACCTCGATACACCAACAAGCAACGTTCACCCGACAGGTGATCCAATGGGAGGCGGAGACATGGCAAATGACGATAAACTAAAAAAAAAGCACACGATTTAGCAATACTAATAATTAAATTCGATATAATCAATATAGGATATTAAAAACTTACATATCGGCCGGTGATCCACGGTCGGTACGTGTTAATCCCCTTCCACCCGTTGATGAAATCGTCGGGGATCTCCCATTTCGTGTACTTCAACGACTCGTTTTCCAACCCCCATGTCGGGTCGTCTTGGTGAAACTTCAAGTACTCTTCTCGGAGTTGTGTCTTTTTTTATTTGAAATTGAAACATTGTTTTTATTAGTTTTTTTATCAAATTGAAATTGAAACAAATGAAAACGGAAAACGAGAAAAGGAACTTACGTAAAACGTAAGGGGCAGAACTATGTGGTGCTTGGCGGTAACTCCATTGAGAAGACGGTACCCTTGTTGGAGTCTATGTTGCCAGTAGACCGTGTACAGGTCTATCTCCTGTATTCATTTCAAAATAATCTTATTAGTACCCTAATTAGAACAAAGAACAAAATCAACTGTAAAAGTAACATAACGAAACATGTAATAAAATTACCTGGGCTTCGAGGCACTTCGTAATGTCCTCGATCGTGGAGAAGACCTCCTGTGTAAGGTAGAACCCGGTCCCGCTCATCTCCACGTGGGACTGTCCCGATTCCCTGAACCTCTGATAATGGGTGGAGGGTCGCTTTTTGGGACGCTCTACGACGTATGGAGATCGTAGAGCTTTTGAGGGGCGTGTCTCCCTCGTCGTCTCCCTCGTCGAGGCACGAGTGGCTTCCTCATCTGAGCTCGCTGCCATATGATCTATCTCGTCAACAAAATCACTCAACCCAAAGTGATGGGAGCCTTGGGAGGGGGCGCGGCTCACGGAGTGCCGTTCGTCCGACCGTCTCTGACTCTCGGCACGGTGTACGGTGTGAATATCATCAGCCGTCTCGATCGGGATATCCCTGAGCCCCCCAAGCGAGTGCTCACCGACGTGGACATCCCTGAGCCCCGCAAACGGCTGCTCACCTACACGGGACTGTCCCTCGTCCCCGGAGGAAGAACGGCTGCGGCTCGGACTCTTCCCCACGAACTTCTTCAGCTCCCCGGCAATAGCTCTAGCAAGGCGACCCAGAAATCCGGTCACTGAGCGATCCTGCTCCCATCGGGACACCAAACGGTCCCCGAAACGGTCCAAGAAGTCGTCACCGAGGGGACCGCGCTCGCACGGATCTCCGTGTGCGCAGCAGATCAAGCCGGAGGGCCGGGGGTCAGCGTGCTCGCTCCGAGGCCTCTTCGAGGCCCATGATTCGGGCCTCCTCTCAGCCCTCGGCCTCGGCATCTCGATCCCGCCGTCGGAATGAGCTCGCTCAGCTCGTGGAGCACGACGACGAGGGGCCACTGCCTGAGAAGCGTCCCTGCATTTGAGCTTCTCCACGGCCCTCGCCATCTCCCGCTTCGCCTTCGACACCCTTTGCTCGGGCGGGAGATTGGTTTGTTCGTGGCGCTTAGAGGGAACAAAGGCCACGCCCAACGGCTCGATGCTGTCGAGACTATGGAATGCATACTCGAGAACATCGTAATCATCCGCCTCCAGTGTCGTACGAACCTCGAGCTACAACGGAAAAAAAAACAAGAGGTGTTAGGAATCAATATATATATATATATATTTTTAAAAATTTCACCCTAAACCCTCGGCCAACTACACGACTGAAATTGTAATTCAGTCGTGTATAACACGATTGGATTTCAATTTCAGTCGTGTAAAGTCAACGATTTTGACTTTTACAGTCAAAATCGTTGACTTACACGACAATAATGGATTTTGATCGTTGACATCACGGAAAAAGTTAGAATTATGTCGTGTAAGTCAATGATTTTGACTGTGAAAGTCAAAATTGTTGACTTACACGATTGGTTGGATTTTAAAAGTGTTGACTTCTAATTCAAATTTACAGAATTTTAACGTGAAATATATTAAACAAGACAAAAACGTACTAAATCAATTACCTGAGGATCGTCGAGGAAATGTCTGAAGTCGCACGAAGACGTGGTCGTGGCCCATCTCCTGAGGCGGGGGGACAGTGTCGGACGATCCCGTCGACCGCATGCTTGCCCCATGCGGGGGATCGCCTCGTAGGCCCAAATGTTCAGGGCCCAGACCGGCCCGTACAGGTGATAGGCACCCCGCGGGTTCGTTATGAGGCCGGGGTCCTTCTTCATCACACTCAGCTGGTAGTGGAGGATCTGGTACGACCACGCCCCCCAAGGAAATGAATTCCACGATTCCTCGTACTCCACTAGGTACCATGCCCAGTCCTGGATCGTCGGGTTGTCGTGGCCGGCCAACATGAGATAGTACATGAGTAGGTTGGCCGCCCTCAGATACTGGTCCTCCGTGCCCAGTACAGTCGTATCGTCGTTGAAGTCATGCTTCAACTGATTTATCTTAGGGGATTTGCCCCCGTACTTCGTGTGAAGGAGGCTCCTAGTGGAGGCTCGTGCCGGCCATTAGGGTTGAATGCCGACCTCCCGAAAGGCAGCCCCGTCACAATGGCGTACTCTTGGGCACGGAAGCGTATGTCCCGGCCCCCGACGTGGAACCACCTCTCCATCTCGGGAATCGAGGCATCCTCGAGCTCTCGGGCTAGAAGCTCGTGGAGGGCGTTGTTCGCACTCCAGCTCCTCCGAATTTCGAGGAGGTATCGAAACGGCCCTTCCTCGAATCGTTCGAGCAAGCGTCGCCCGCCTACGCGACGCAACACCCTCGGGATCGACTGGATCACGTCATCCCGTATGTAGAGGTTAATTTGCCCCCTAAACCCTTGCATACGGCCCCTCATCCATTGAAACCTAGGCTGCAAATCGAGAAGAAACAAAACGAATCAAATTTTTTTTTTTTTTAAAATTTTCAGCAATTGCTCACGGCAGAGTACACGACATATTTGGCATTTCAGTCGTGTAATACACGATTGAAACTCCATTTCAGTCGTGTAAGGTCAACAATTTTGACTGAAAAGTCAAAATTGTTGACTTTACACGAAAAATTTCGAAATTTCACCCCTAAATTAAGAAATTAATCGTGTATAGGCAAATTCAAAATACAATTTCAAGCAATTAAAGTCAAAATAGACGATAAATTACACAATTTAGTCATGGTACACACGATCAAAAGTCAAAATTGAATTCAATCGTGTAAAGTCAGCAATTTCAAAAGTCAACAATTTTGACTTTACACGATTGAACTTTGATTTATGTCGTGTGTTACACGATTGAATGCCAAATCCAATCGTGTACCTATGAACAATAACAGTAAAATTTTACAAAAAAAATAAAATTCGATTCAAACCATAACATGCTCCATGCTTATTATTAACAATGTGTTCGAAACCATAACATGTTTCATGCATCTTTACATTCAATGTAATTCAATAAGGAAAAGGACAAGGACATACCGGCGGTGGAGGGTCGCGGTAAACCGGGGGCTCCGCCGGCTGCTCCTCCGCCGGCTGCTGCTGCGGCGGCGGCTGCTGCGGGCGACGACGGGAGGCGGCTCGTCGGCGTGGTGGGGCTCGGTTTGAGGGCCCGGCTTCGTCTTGGTTACTCATCGGAGACGGCGACGGTAAATAAAATTCCGGCGAGAGGGGAGGGGGTAAAATTCAGTTTACACGACAAATGGAAATCGTGTGTGAGAGAGAGAGAGGAGGGTGGGGTAGAGAGGGGGGTAGATGGAATATTCAATTTTGTATTTATTTTCGGGTGGGGCCCACGACATAAATTCTCAATTTTAGTTGTTGGCAATACAATTTTGTTTTATTAGAAAAGTGGGAGGGTATTTAAGACATTTCAAGGCAAAATGGGTATAGAAGTTATACTTCTTATAATGTGAGTATAGAAGTACTAGTTTTTATAAAAGTGGGTATTTTTAACTATTATCTTCTCTTACTTAATTGAACGACGGGAGTAAAATAAATCAAAAGTAGCACAAATAAAACCGCAAACCTGCTTTAAGCAATGATGGATTACATACCAAAAACATCTAAAACAGCCAATAAATCGCAATTTATGCCATTTTTTCCCCTCATCAAATACTGCTTTCGCCTCCATTTTTTCTGCACTATCTTTTCCGAAAAACAAGCAAATCAAAGGGCGCTTTCATGCCCACCTAAAACCTAGAAATATTGAAAATATAAGTCTCTAGAGAGAGAGAGAGGAGAGGGAGAGGGAGAGGGAGAGGGAGAGGGAGAGAGAGAGAGAGAAATTTGATGCTTACCCGCACCACCAAAGTATAGTGGGAATACAGTAGTACACTACCCCTTTCATTTCCGTACCACCCCAATGTACCACCCCCCATTCTTCTTTATAAATTGCCCCCTTCCTCTCCCCCTTCTCTCCCATTCATAATTTCATTCCATTTCCCTCTCTTCCCCCATAGCTTCTTCTCCAAGCTACATATACATACAGAAGAGTGTATATATCTATATATATACACACAGTTTTGGTGTTTCTGCGCCTCGGATGAGGGGAGTGGGGAGATCCTCAAGCGATAAAACTAGTACCGGTTCGATTAAATCAAGCGATGGAGAGTCCTTACCACGGCGGTCCTCCGATCTCTCACGGCGGAGGCTCGCGGCCGTCGCTGGGGTTCCCCCTCGGCACCGCCCTTCTCCTGGTGGTCATCTTCAGCCTCAGCGGCATCTTCTCCTGCTGCTACCACTGGGACAAGCTCCGCCGCACTCTCTCTCTCGACGCCGCCGACATCGAAGCCGACGGTGACCTTGGCCCCACCAAGCCCAAGCTCCCCGCCGCGGTACGGATCTATCGATTTTACCTCCTCTGATCCTGCTATCGGATTTTTCCGTAATTGATTTGATTTTTTGAGATTCGCTCGTGATTTTGATTTCCGATTTCGATTTTTTTTTTTTCAGAATTTGAAGCAGAAAGAGAGCCAGAGCTTGCCTGTGATAATGCCGGGGGATAACGTTCCGAAATTCATAGCATTGCCGTGCCCGTGCCAGCCGCCGCGGCTGGGGAACGCCGCCGTGGAGGTGCAGAAACCGCCGCCCAAGCCGCCGATGATCACCTCCGTGCCTTTCTACTGATGCGGCGGCGTCGGATCCAACTCATTTCCGCCGTGTATAGATTTTTAGAGTTCGATTACTACAATTTATAGAAACTTTTTCTTTTTTTGGAACTCAATATATATGAACTTTTTTAATTCTCTTTCTTTACCCTTTATCAAATGAAATTACACACGCCATTTCACATTTTGAACGTTGGAAACTTTTTACGTATAAAAAAAAAAAAAAAAAAAATTAAAGATAAAAAAAAAAAAAATTATTCAAAGTAATTTGTCCAAATAAATTTGAAGCTCGGATTGTGTGTGTGGGTATTTTTGGTAAAATTTAATGCTTAATTATACAATATTAGGAAATTCATTTTGTCTTAAATGTGTGTTTGATGAATTTTTTTATTAATTGCCACCTTAATTACATGTTGAATTTAATAAATAAAGAAATTGGTGTGATTAATTTAATGTTTCCTCTTTGATCTAATCTTTAAAACCTTTTTTTTGGTACGAAAAGTTCTTTAAAACCTTTCGGCAGGCGCTCTTATTTGAATTTTTTATAGGAGTATTATTTAATTTTATGAAAATAATTTTGTTTTACACTATACTTTAATAGGGGATAACATGATTAAGTTTTAAACACTGGGCTGCTCTTCAGAAAAAAGAAAAAAGAAAAAAAGTGGGCTCAGTATTTTACGACATGTCTAAATATACTAGTCTCACTTTCATTTTTCATCGGTCTCATTTTCTAATTAAGAAACAAATTAATATACACAAATACATTTCAAAATCTCTATATTATGATTTTTTTTTTTTAATTGTTGTACTCAAACTTAAACACTCAGTATAATTAATAAATGGAACGGAGGGAGTACCAGAATTAGAATTTTACCGTATTTATTTTAGTTGTGGTTCCTTTAAATATCTCAACCGTATTCATTATGGTGCCACCGAAGTGCATCACAAAAATCCAATTCTTTCAATTATGTGTTATGATGAAACAACACGAATTATATAGAAAATACATTGCACTATTTGTGATTAAATGATGTTCGGGAAAAAATTCTGAACAATTTAAATTTGAAATTCAATTCCACTCTAATCTTGTTATCATAAGATATTTTTTTTATGAATGTGATCGCTTCAAATATGTGTATATATTTTCGATTCTACTCGACTCAGCTCGACTGGCCCGTAATGATCGATGAATAGTGTTTGTTGAGTTGGCCAAAATCGTTAGATATTTTAAGGCTCTTTTCAATCCCGTCCTCACCAATTTTCAGTGTAGAACTAGGTCTTGTCCAAATCACTCATTTCTCTTTTTCCATTTTCAATTATTTCTTTAGGATTTTGTTTATCCGGCAAAAACAAGATTATTACTTAGAAGAAGAGAGTCGGGTGCACAAGGTACCCTACATGCCAATAAGCAGAAGGATTTCGACTACTATTTCGACAATGTTTCCAATGTAACATCCATTTTTAAACAATTTGATGATAGGGCGCGTTAATTGAATATATATGAGGTACAGAATAATGAAACACGTCAAATTGAGAGCGGAACGGGTGGAGTGTTTATGTAACTAGTATAACATATTCCCTTCTATTAGTACATTCTATACAAAACTATTGGTAATTAATTAATAGGGATTATTGAGAAAGGATGAGTCAAATTGATGAAATGCCCTAGTAATTTGAACCATAAATAGTGTGCCCATTTTGGAAAGATGCACAAATGGAAAAGACAAGACTATATAAGTGTATATTAATGGAGTTGTTGTGAATATGTTTACCATATTAAAATATACTATATAGTAATATATTCACATAAAAGCTGCTCATGTTCATGGTTAGTGGTGTTAGATTCCACAATTTGCATTGGATTCGGTACAACTAAATAGTAACAACAAAAAGGATTCCAAACAAGAAAAAAGAAAAAAAAAATATTATTCGAAAAAATCAACAAAAATTAAGTGCTACTTGTTATGTAATTAGACTATATGATAATCCCTCTGTTTAATTTATAATAACACTTTTATTATTTCCTAAGTACCACTCCGGTCCTAGCTTATTGACTCATTTGCTTTTTGACTTTTCGGCACGCTTTATCACCGAGACGTAGTACGGGTTTTACGATATAGTTTTGAAATATTATTTCTTTTACGGGATACCCGTCTCTTCTCCACTCCCCCACGCCGCCGCCGCCGTCGAGTCTGTTCTCTCCACTCCCCCACGCCGCCGCCGCCGCCGTCCCGTCCTGTTTTTCTCCACTCCCCCACGCCGCCGCCTCCGTCCGGTCTGTTTTCCACTCCCCCACGCAAGCGCCGCCGTCCGTTCCAAGCCGCAACGAGAAAACCTATAATGGCGTCCTCCGCCGAGCCGCTACCCTCGTTTGAGGCATAGTCGTCAATTGCGTCGGAGTAACTTGGTGGGGTATCCTCACGCACGTACTCACTATTTGTAGAGTATCCCGTAAAAGAAATAATATTTCAAAATTATATCGTAAAAACCCGTACTACGTCTCGGTGGAAATGCGTGCCGAAAAGTCAAAAAACAAATGATTCAATAAGCTAGGACCGGAGTGGTAATAAACAATTAAAAGAAAATATATTTCAAAATTCAGCGTAATCTAAGAAATGAGAAATGTTCCTCTGTCCATTGTGGAAACGCTTATGTAACTATCGTATTAATAAATAAAATGATACAATATTATTTTCTTCTCTCTCTTTTTTTTCATGGGAAATGAATAAAGATATATTTATATATATGTTGGTAACTATCGTATTAATAAATAAAATGATACAATAGTATTTTCTTCTCTCTCTCTTTTTTTTCATGGGAAATGAATAAAGATATATTTATATATATGTTGAAAGTTTAGCATAGTAATGAGTCAACATCTATGATGAGAGAAAATAATGATCTATCAAGACTTTCTTTCTCCACTTTTATTCATGACCTAATTTTACTGTATATTTTGCTTTGCTTTTGTTGGATTGATTCCGCAGTACAATCAATTGTACTGATTCATTATTTTATTCATTCTCAATTAAATCCTTTTCATCCTACCATTAAAAACAATCATTCAATTGTCACAATTTTTTTCCTTCCCACAATCCATTTCACACGGTTGAAGTGGATTTACCTTTTTTTGGCTTTATAATTTTAATTGTTGCTTCGAAGCTATGTATGCGCGCATGACACACGTCTTTGTGTTATTTACATTGATGCTAATGTCTTCACCACTGTCTCGTCTTCGTCCACAAAAAATGGACATATCAATTCACCATACATAGAAATGCATGTCAAATAGACATGTCCACATTTTTCGTGGACGAACGGAGTATATGATAATAGACATTTTTAATAAGATTGTAGTAGTGATTTTTTAATTAACAACAAGTTGTAATGGGTAGAATTTATAATGCAAAACGTACGGATGATAAGAAGACAAAGAGGGCCCTCAAACAAAATAAAAAGGAATGAGTAAATTTGGATTAAATAAATCACATGGGAAATGGGGACAACATTTAGTGGGGGGTTAATGAGGGCCTTATCTAATTAATCAACAACTAAAACTAATTAGTGCTGGCGAATACTGTATTAGTGTCCAAATTTCATCTTAACACGTTCTAACCAACGTATATTAACATAAGATAATAAATAGATTAATACATAGTACACTACTGTATCTTAAACTAGCGATGTCGTTTTTTTTTTTTTTACCCTTTATGGTTACGTTCTCTTTAATGCGAAAGAAAAATAGAGAGAAAAGAGAAAATCACCCTATAAATTCTACCATTTTTGTCACCTTTTTCTCACATTTTATCAACGAGGAGAAATTTTACTCCTTAAATTAGAAATTATATTTACAACACCAAATTGAAAGATATTGTTTTCTCTCCATTGTAGAGCAAATGAACGGGGAAAAAATACCAAATGTGAGAAAATGTGAGAAATAAGAAAGATTTAAAGGGTGATTTTCTCTTTTCTCTCATTTTCTTTCGCATAAAAGAGAACGCAACCTATTTCTATAATTGTATGTTTTTTTTAAGTGTCTCCCATCGTCATCTTGTGTATATAAAAAAAGTACGTAAATTTACATTTTAGTTTTAAATTTGTTTTTTAATTTTGTCGTTTTCTTAATTCCAACTTAGATAGGAAGGGAACATTTAGAAGACATGAAAACAAATTCAAAATGAGACATTGAAAACAAAACGGAAAGAGTAATACATAAAATACACGTGGTCGAGATCGCTAAATGGCCATTTAATCTTGAAGTGACCTCCATGAACGATGATATTAGGTGTTTGGCCACAAATGAAAATGACCTTGTTTGGATGATGCCTATAAATGTACTCATAGCATAGCAACATCAACAAATTAATCAAACTAATCAGGACTGAGATATACTTGTATTAGTCACTTACTATAATACTATTACCAATAATTCATTCATATATAGTGGATTTCCATGTCGAAAGTTAGGTACACTTAAAAAGGAAACCATGTACAGTATTTCTATGTGACAGAAACATTCTCATGCCTAACTAACTGGAACACTTTTAACGTGTTTTTATTGTTGATGAAACAGTGTCACGCCTGCAACTTTTATATTGTAATTTATCTCTAATAGATAAGTTATAATATATTTAAATTACTTATTAATATCATTGTCACAAAATCGTGATTATTAAGTATGTCCACAGTGATAATTGAATCATTCCTCATATTTTAATCTTTTTGGTAAGGCATAATTCTTTTCTAGTGAGGTTTATTTTTAAATTAGATATATAGTTATATTTATTTTACTTAAATATATCATATCGTCGTGTTAATTCTAGTACATTGTACTCCTAATAATTAATTAGTGTATTACCAAGTGAAATAAAGATTTTTGAAACCAAATTTTCTCCTAAGAATAGCTCACACTTCCCCGTCTCATCCCTAATAACTCATTATTTATTTATATAGTATGAAATAAAATGAGTTACTTCGGATGAGTTAGACAGATGGAGTAAATATTCAATTAATCATGCCAAATCCGTACCGATTTCAAGAAATGAATTTTAAATATTTTAACTAAATTAAACTACACCAACTTGCAAACTTTTTATATTATGGGGAAGGAGTAGGACTAGATTCCTCTTGTAAACATTAAGCACATCCAAAATTTGTAAAATTACAGAGGGAATCATAAATAATGTAATTAATTATTCCAAAATTAAGCATAGTGGCGTTAATTAAATTGTGGGATTAGGTCAGATTCGTGACTATTATAATTACAAATACTAATATATATAAATTTTATGCGTGTGTAGTATGTGTGTGACAATAAAAATCAAATCAAGTGGATGAGTGGGATTCCTTAATCATTATTAAAGCTGTTGCCTTTATAAACTAAGTTTGCTATAACCTAATTTCTCTACTCTTTTCATAATTGTATTTGTGGCCAATGTGCAAAGCCTAGTCATGTTGTGACACTACAATTACTTTATGACGTAGAGTTTTTAGGTTCGATAAATTACAAGTTGTCACTTTTAATTAATGGTAGACACGCTTAATATGTTCACCCTGATGATATAAACAGTGTTGCGTTAATTTTTTTTATTTATTTAGCATATAGTGTTTTTTCAGAAGAATTCGATTCTCGTTATCGGAGCTTAATGTTAAGTATTGTGTTATTGATATGTCAGCTATGATATAATAAATATGCACACGATGGACGCGTTCGTGTTTATTTTGATTGGAAGTAGAATCTTCGAGATGATGCTTCAAAACACTAGCTATCATGTTTGAGGATTTATTGGGATGATGATGACATATGATCAAGTTTTTTAATTCATATTTTTAATTGGAATTTTGGATGGGATTATCAGATGATGAGCTTAAAAAATAAAGGTTAATTACATTAGTGATGTAATGCTTCAATATTTTATTACTTGAAGATTGTTTTGCAAAAACAGCCCTGCTTATATAATTTTATGTGTGTTCTGAAATTTGATCATAACATGTTTCACATGAGAAATTAATTCATCATAACGAATAAAGGAAAAGGAAGGAAATCTAGTAAAATTTACTCCCTCTGTCCTTTTCAAGATGAGTCAAAACTTGTATATACGGAATATTAATTTTATCTCGTTCGAATCAAAGAGAATATAATAGTACGGTATTATCGAATCGTCTCATCAAAGAAAAAGAATTTAAGGGGAAAGGAGAACTATATTAAATGTAGACAAAACTTCATCCTAAATGACAATGAACCTCTTGTTGATTAGGAAAAAGCAACTACTTAGATTAGAGACCTTACCAAATCTTCAAATCTAGTATTAATGACTATATAATGTAAACTATTCTCTCTCTCTCTTTCCTGATCCTGGACCCCCCATTGGTACACCCCTCTTAATCGCCATCCACACACAATAGTGTTTGTAGGCAATTAAAATTAATAGCCTATTAAATCATGCCATGTGGAAATAAAGAATTAAATATTTAATTATATTTTCTATTTATATTTTTGGGATTAAATTAAATATTATTCCAAAATTAAATAGGTATATAATTAATATTTAAATACGTAGAATTTCCGACCAATAAGGAGTTGCCATGTGTCAAATCTGTGCAGTAAAGGAATAAATCTGAAGGAGATCTGAAGGAGCCAATCAAATCGCGCCAGCCACGCGCCAGTCGCCGCCGCGCCACCTCAGCCCTAGGCCCGATACTTACGGGCTCAGGCCTAAAAGCCCAACCCTAATCTGCCTAAATTGAAATTCTCTACACCTATAATTAAGGGTGCCTAGAGCATTCATAAACACCACAAGAAATATTCAGAGAGCTCTAAGAGAGGAATATAAATTCTCTACGAATTCTCTAATATTCATCGCATTCTTCGAGGATTCAAAGCGTTCTTCGTGGATTCATCGCGTTCTTCGCCAACGTCTACTCAAGTTCTTCAAATTTATATTTGTACACAATTATTGTATTTATTTTATTAAGTACAATAAAAATTTGTGTTTACAAATTTTGACACGCCCGGTGGGACCTCTCTACCTCTCATCTCTCATCTCCGCCAAAGCTTTGATCAATGTCTCCTCAAAGCAAGGTCTTGGAAGCTGTAAGCGCAAGTGAAGCTTCGTCCCAAACAGCTGGAGTTCTTACACGACAAATGGCTAGGAGAATGCAAGGGACTTTCATGTCAACTCCTGTCATGGAAATCAATCAACACCACGTTGATGAAAACTTCATGAACGAAGAAGAATCAGTTGAGGTTGATAACCACTCACCTGAAGCAGCCGTCATGATGGCCAACGGTACAACCATGGAGGAACAGATTGCTGCTTTAACCAAGATGGTCGAAGGTTTGAGCAAACACATAGAGAAACAAGATGCTGAAATTACTAAGCTCCGACAAAAGGATGGAGAATCAAGTCAAATACACGATGACGAAGAAAGCGAAAGTGAGGATGTAGAGAAGCCAGAAAAGAAGCAGGCACGTGGAGAAGATAAATCGTATGACGACCTACACATGTCTCCCGATGGTTTAATCCCAGCTGACCGACTTAAAGAATACATCGAAGGGGCTATAAGGAGCAAAATTGATTGGGAGCAGCAAATCATCTCTGGTCTACTCTAAGCCTTACACTCAACGAATTGATTGCATGAGGATGCCACATGGTTATCAACCGCCTAAATTGCAACAGTTCGATGGAAAGGGCAATCCTCGACAACATGTAGCTCACTTCGTGGAGACTTGCAACAATGCCGGTACTTATGGGGATTATCTTGTCAAACAGTTTGTTCGATCCCTCAAAGGAAACGCCTTCGATTGGTACACCGACTTGGAATCAAACTCATCAATTGACAGTTGGGATCAACTTGAGCATGAATTCCTCAACCGCTTCTACAGCACCAGGAGGACTGTCAGCATGGTGGAGCTCACAAGTTCACGACAATTCAAAGAAGAGCCTGTAATTGATTACATCAATAGATGGAGGAATCTCTGTTTAAACTGCAAAGATCGATTATCAGAATCTTCTGCCATTGAAATGTGCATCCAAGGAATGCATTGGGGTTTGCAGTACATCCTGCGAGGAATTCAGCCGAGGACATTTGAAGAGTTGGCTACAAGAGCTCATGATATGGAACTGAGCATGGCAACAAGCGGGATCAATGGGCCGCCAATTCATGAAAAGTTCAAAGAAAAACAAGATTTCAAGAGAGGAACCAAACCCTTTGATAAAACTCCTAAGAAGGAATCGATGGCTGTGAAGGCAACTTCTGTGAAGTTTGTGAGACAGAATGACAACCATAATGAGAAGCCAAAGAGTGCCCAAAACATGGGGCAAAGACAATCGACTTTAAAAGAGATGCAAGAAAAGCAGTATCCTTTTCTAGATTCAGACGTCTCCGGGATTTTCGACGACCTACTCAAGGAAGGACTCATCGAATTGCCAGAGATGAAGCGGCCAAATGAGTCGGGACAGACAGACGATCCCATATATTGCAAGTACCACCGCCTGGTCGGACATCCGATACATGATTGCTTCATCTTCAAGGACAAGGTTATGCAACTGGTTGGTTCGACAAGGCAAGATAGTGCTCGACGAAGGCAATGCCACTACAAATGTCGTCACTACCGAGGCTACGATGGGCATTGAAGCATTATATAGCACAGAAGATGACTCGCCCGAACCAAATGTAGCAAATCATGAAGCTCTTGAAATCACATTTTCCGATGAAGACTTACAGCTCGGATCGGAACCTCACAACAGACCCCTATTTGTGAGTTGTTATACTCAAGAGCAAAAGGTCAAGAGGATACTCATCGATGGAGGATCAGCAGTCAACATATTGCCGCTAAGAACTTTAAAAGAATTGGGAATTCAAGAAAATGAGCTCTCAAGCAGTCAAATGATGATCCAAGGATTCAAACATGAAGGACAAAGAACCCTTGGTACAATAAGGCTAAACCTATTGATGGAAGAGATGAGATCAACTGCCCTCTTTCAAGTGATTGACGCCAAGACGTCCTACAACATGCTCCTTGGACGACCATGGCTACATGAGAACGGTGTGGTCCCTTCAACATGGCATCAATGCTTCAAATACAGTCAAGATGGTATGATCAAAAAGGTCGTGGGGGATCATAAGCCTTTCACGGAAGCTGAGTCACACTTTGCCGAAGCAAAATACTTCATGATAAAATCAAAAGCTGCAAAAGAGGTACAAGTTGAGCAAGATAAAAAGAGTAAGATGGAATCCTTCGAAGGACTTACCATCCCTCTGACAAAGATCAACTCCAAAAAACCAATTCCTCCGCCAATTGAGGGATTCACTCGACCGAAGGAAGGTGCTGCAATCGAACATGGAGAATTATCAGACCTAGGGATTTCAAGACACTTTGGCCCGAAAGCATACAATCTTCTTGCAAAAGCTGGATACGGTTCACAAGAAAACTCTACCAAGATGACGCAAGGTCAAGAAGCTAAAACCATCGAAAGGTAGCAAACATGAGTAACATAGCAACCCAAAACACCAAAGTTGGTTTGGGATTCGCTCCAAGAAACCCTGTCCGCATTGCTATCAAAAGAGTGGCTACGAACTATATCTTCGAAGGGGAAATTTCTGAAAGTCATCTTGACTAGAAGAACTTGCAAAGGGCATCTGTCTTTGAAAGACTCGGAAAGAAGGCATCTAGGTGTGTGTCAGTTTTCAAAAGACTTGGCAAGAATTTCAAAAAGGATGTCTCAATAGGCAATCCAGAGTTACAAAAAACTCAGAAGTTGAGAAGCAAGATCCCCTCTCGCATGAGAAGATGCACCACTCTTTCAATATCTTGTGGCAGAGAACTGAAGGCTAAGACGACAACAATCATTTTCACCAAGAATATCGAAGATGATGAAGATAGAGAGAGTGTAGGCTCATCTTATCATATTGTCGAGCTCAATGAAGAAGAAATGGTGGAAGAAGATGCAGAGGTGGCACCTCAACAATTCGAAGAAGGTGTTAAATCTACGATTGACGAATTGAGAGAAGTCAACCTGGGCAGCGAAGATGATCCTCGACCCACCTACATAAGTGCACTCGTATGTTGAACTTCTCAAAGAGTTCAAGGACGTATTCGCATGGTCATACAAAGAAATGCCAGGATTGAGCCCAAAGATAGTGGTGCATCATCTAGCTGTCAAAAAGGAGGCGAAGCCAATCAAACAGACTCAACGTCGATTCCGACCAGAGATAGTCCCGTTGATCGAGGCTGAAGTAAACAAACTTATCGATGTTGGGTTTATCAGAGAAGTCAAGTATCCAACATGGATATCTAGTATTGTGCCGGTGAGAAAGAAAAATGGACAAATCCGAGTGTGTGTGGACTTTAGAGACTTGAATGAAGCATGCCCAAAGGATGACTTTCCACTCCCGATCGCCAAACTAATGATCGATGCTACAACCGGGCATGAAGCATTATCTTTCATGGATGGATCGTCGGGATATAATCAAATTCGCATGTCACCCCAAGATGAGGAATTGACAACATTTCGCACACCGAAGGGGATATACTGCTATACGGTGATGCCATTTGGATTGAAGAATGCAGGCGCTACTTACCAAAGAGCTATGCAAAAGATATTTGATGATATACTCCACAAAAATATCGAATGCTATGTCGATGATTTGGTGGTAAAATCAAAGAGTCGCAGCAACCATCTGCAAGACCTAAGAATGGTCTTCGAACGACTAAGGAAACATCAACTCAAAATGAATCCCCTAAAATGTGCATTTGGGGTGAAGTCGGGAAAATTCCTTGGATTCATCGTTCGTCACCAAGGCATAGAGATTGAACAAGCGAAGATTGATGCCATTCTCAAAATGCCTGAACCTCGAAACATCCACGACTTGAAAAGTTTGCAAGGAAAATTGGCATACTTACGGAGATTCATTTCCAATCTTGCAGGAAGATGTCAACCATTCAGTCGAATCATGAAGAAGGGTACACCATTCGAGTGGGACGAATCATGTAGCAAGGCTTTCGAAAGCATCAAAACGTACTTAACGAAAGCTCCAGTCTTAACCGCCCCGGTTGCAGGCCGCCCTTTGATTCTGTATATTGCTGCTCAAGAACGATCCATAGGTGCATTACTTAGGGGTGAAAACGGGTCGGATATTTCCCGCCCGATCCGGAGCCGAATCCGGTCGGATTCGAATTCGGGTAGAAAAATCAATATCCGATCGGATTCGGATTCGAATCCGGATAGTTGAGTTCGGATTCGGATTCGGATTTGGAATAACTAATATCCGCCCGTATCCGGATTTTCCCGGATTTTTTCGGATATTAACCGGATTTATAATCCGGATATCCGGATTTCCTTAATATATTATAATATATTTTATATTTTATACAATATCAGTATATATAATTATATACTCCTATATAACTAATATAATATTAATATTTATGTTATTAAAAAAAAGACTAATTTCTTTTAAAAAAAAGAGGACAAAGACTCGCGAAGTCGCGATTCACGAATTCAGAATTCAGTTTCTTCTTCGTCAGTTTAGCCTTTAGGGTTAACTCACCGCCGCTGCGCCGCACCTCCGTTCCACTTTAGCGCCGGCATCCATCCGGCCACCGGTGCCGGACTACTAGTAAATCGAAGAAGACACAAGCAATAGAAAGATATTTTCAAGCAAGTCGTCCCAAATGGAAGAAGACTCGTCGTCGCCGATGAGTGTTGCCGCCGGCGAGGTGCCCGACGCCGCCAACAGTTCACAATCTCTAAATCTCCAAGAGATTAGGTTTGCAATAGTTTCTTGTGTATGAATTTGAGTAGATTTGTTTTGGTGGATTGATGCTAATGTTGTCTGTTATTTCAATTGCTGGTAGAAGCTGTAGAACAGAGAGATTAGGCGTGTATGTATGAAGGGAACAATTTATATTGAAGGGCATAATTTAACAAAATCTTGCGATAGAAATGTTTGCAATTATAATCTGAAATGTTTGCTGTTTGCAATTAATTATCTTAGTATCCATACTTACTGCCTCCTTTAATCCTTTTCCTTGTAAGGAAGTTGTCATATAAAGTGTCAAATCTAGGAATTTAATTAGAGACACGAGGATAGATTTTTTTAAACTTATATATTTCATGCAATTTACTGAGAAGCTACGAAACTTGATTGCGGAACTTTGCTGAATTTTGATATGTGGAACTTTGCTGAATTTTGAAGCTACACAAAGATTTTGATGGGTATTTTCTGGGGCAAGGGAAGGCTGACCGAAGAGAAAATGAATTAGTCATATTTGATAAATGAACTTATGAAATATTGCATAGGTAGTTACTTTTTATGTGTTTCAATCACATACTATTGATTTTCGTTTGAAATATACTATCCGATTATATTTATTCGAATTCGACCCGAATTCGTTCCGTATCCGTCCCGTGTCCGTTTACCGAATACTCCGAATTCGTATCCGAATCCGGCTTTCCCGTATCCGATTCCGAATTCGAAAAAAAATATGGGATAGGATATAGGAAAGGCACTATCCGCCCGTATCCGATCCGTTTTCACCCCTAGCATTACTTGCACAAGAAAACGATAACGGAAAGGAGAGTGCGTTATACTACTTAAGTAGAACAATGACGCCAAATGAGCTTAACTACTCTCCGATTGAGAAATTATGTTTGGCCTTAATTTTCTCGATCCAAAAGTTAAAGCACTACTTCCAAGCTCACACAGTCCGTCTCATCTCAAAAGCAAATCCTTTGAAGTTTGTCATATCAAGGCCGGTCATGTTTGACAGACTTGCAAGATGGTACCTCCAGTTGCAGCAGTTCGAGATCATTTACGTTCCCCAAAAAGCTGTGAAAGGACAAGTATTGGCTGACTTCTTAGCCGATCATCCAATGCCTGCCGAGTGAGAGCTAAGTGAAGATCTTCCCGATGAAGACGCAATTATAGTTGAGGTTTGTCCACCTTGGATTATGTATTTTGACGGAGCATCTCACAAAGAAGGAGCGGGAGCGGGAGTTGTTTTCGTGACACCCGAAGGAGAAGTTCTACCATATTCTTTCACGTTGACTGAAAATTGCTCGAATAATGTGGCTGAATACCAAGCGCTTATTCTCGGTCTAGAAATGGCAATGGATGCGAAGCGGCTACAACTAAGGATCTATGGAGATTCCAAGTTAGTAGTGAATCAATTGATGGGTCTTTATGAAGTGAAGAAACCAGACTTGCTGCCTTATGTCAAGTATGCCCAGAAAATCATGGCATGGCTAGGAGACGTTGAAATCAACCACATCCCAAGAGGTGAAAATAAGCAAGCCGATGCGTTGGCCAAACTCGCTTCGACAATAGCTATGTCAAAAGAGGAAGTTCGCATTCCTATCTGTCAAAGTTGGGTTGTACCTCCGGCTCTTGAAAATGATGATGAGGGAAGTGACGAAAGCAATGCCATCGAAGTGTTCGAGATTGAAGAAGAAGATTGGCGCCAAGTGTTCGTCGATTATTTGAAGTATGAAAAACTGCTGAGTGATTCACATAGAAGAATTGATATCCGACGTCGAGCCACTCGTTTTATCTACTTCAAAGGTACACTTTATAGACGGTCATTTGATGGAGTATTCTTGAGGTGCTTAAGCAACGAAGAAGCCATCAAAGCTATGGAAGAAGCGCACTCTGGCATATGTGGTGCTCATCAATCCGGGCCCAAACTACACTTCCGAATAAAAAGAATGGGATACTACTGGCCGACAATGGTAAAAGATTGCATGGATTATGCACAAAGATGTCAAGCTTGTCAATTTCATGCCAACCTCATTCACCAACCACCTGAGCCATTGCACCCTACCGTTGCTTCTTGGCCTTTCGATGCTTGGGGCATGGATGTCGTGGGTCCATTGACAAAATCATCAGGGGGACACTTGTATATCTTGGCCGCAACCGATTACTTCTCAAAGTGGGCCGAAGCATTACCACTAAAAGAAGTAAAGAAAGAGACAGTTGCTGATTTTATCAAAACCCACATCATCTTTCGCTATGGGATTCCTCAATACATCATCACCGATAATGGAACTCCTTTCAGCAATAAATTGATAGACAAGTTGTGCGAGAACTTTGGATTCAAGCAAAGGAAGTCGTCAATGTACAATGCACCTGCAAACGGATTAGCGGAAGCATTCAACAAAACTTTGTGCAACTTGCTAAAGAAAGTCGTTGCCAAGACGAAACGCGATTGGCATGAACGAATTGGAGAAACATTATGGGCCTATAGAACTACTCATAGGACTCCTACACAAGCAACTCCATATTCATTGGTGTATGGTGTGGAAGCTGTCCTCCCCCTCGAGCAACAAATTCCATCACTCAGAATCGCCATCCAAGAAGGTTTGACCGAAGAGGAGAATGCTCGATTGCGTCTCGAAGAATTGGAAGCCTTGGATGAAAAGCGGCTAGAAGCACAACAAAGACTTGAGTGTTATCAAGCTCGCCTCACGAGAGCTTTCAACAAGAAGGTTAGACCACGCTCTTTCCAAGTTGGAGATTTGGTACTTGCAGTTCGAAGACCAATCATCACCACTCACCGTGTGGGAAACAAGTTCATCTCAAGATGGGATGGCCCGTACGTCGTCAAGGAAGTCTACACCAATGGGGCATACAAGTTGATCTCAGAAGACCGTGTGAGAATCGGCCCGATTAATGGGAAGTTCTTGAAGCGGTACTACCCTTAAAAAAATAATAATAAAAAAAAGAAAAAGGAAAAAAAAAGGGCAAAAAAAAAAGAGAAAAAAAAAAGAAAAAAAAAAGAAAAAAAAAAAGAAAAAAAAAAAAAAAGAAGCTCCGTGACGCACGAGGATAAACTGCATGTTACTCCTGGCCCGCATGAGTATAAACTGCGTAAGGTATCCACCAAAGAAAGTGCATGTGGTTAAACTGCTAAACTTCTCCCACCAAATGGTATATTTATGTGGTTAAACTGTTATATATATTTCACTTTGTCTATATAGTGATTAAATAAATAGTCACTCCTGGCCCGCATGAGTATAAACTGTGCACGACACCCCCTCCTTAAAACACAAGGTTGATCTTTGAACTACGTTTTGACTTGATCCTTTTCAAAAGGTACGTAGGCAGCTTAGATAAATTCTAAGTTAAGTCATGATTTGTGTTTATCCTTTCAAGTTTTGAGATGATGGCTTGATACTTATGTTTATATTTGAGTGTGGATTATTGCAATTAAAGAATGCAAACATTCATACAAGAATAAGGTAAAACACATATTTGAAGACGAAGAGGATAAAAACTCTAAACATCGTACTCAATAAATGATTACTACAAAAGGAGCGATAAAGGAAAATACGAAAGTCAAGCGGAACAACGACAAAGCCCAAGAAAAAAAAAGATAAAGTACTATCTAAGCAAATGGATTTTGATCCTCCAAAGCCTTTGTTGGGAACCCCTTGCAGTTTGATTTTGATGATGTTTTTCGAAACCACACTTAGGCATATTTTCACTTGTTTAGGGTCAAGGCCGATAGATCGACCTGCTACCTGTTAGTGCAGGTCGATGCTCTCTAAAGTTTAAATACAAGTTTGATCCACTCTGTAAGAGAAAGGTTGTTTATCGACCTGCCTCATTCGGATCGAGCTGGTATATCTAGCTGTCTATCGACCTTCCTTATCAAGCTTCCAGCCAGCTTTGACTTGGAAGATTTCAAGAGCTGGATTATCATATCAAGGTCGTTGATCCACCTTCATGGAGCAACACGACCTGATCCTTGCCACGTGGTATGCCAGCAAGGATGAAACTTCCCAACGACTAGAAGTGAGTCACGCCCCAACGGCTAGTGCCACATCATCCAGACTCCAACGGCTAGTTTTCAAAAACTGCCTATAAATACTTCAAGCCATTATCGGATTCAAGCACGGGAAACTCAAGCTATCAACGCAAATACTCTGCCAAAATCTCTCTCAAAGTTCATATCCTTTCAAGTGTTCGAAATTCCATTAGTTTCCCAAACACTTGACGAATAGAGATTTTAGACTTTGATAAAAGGCCCAACGACGAAGCGTTCACTGCTGCTTGTCGTTGATTCAAACAACTTCTTCTCCGACTCGTTCGAAGTTAGAAAGTTTGTTTTGTGTTCTTCACCATTATAGAGTGAGTCAAGCTCTGTAATAAGTGAAAGGTTGTTTGTACATTTCTGTACGAAAGGTTGTAAGGGTCACGACCCAAAACTCGTGTCTAGATATATTCAAGTTAGAGTGTATTTAGAACTGATACTCAGTCAGTATAAATAAGGGAGAAGTTGGATCCAAAGGTAAAGGGATTCTCAGGTCGAGTCGACCTGACGTGGACGTAGGAGGGTTTCTCCGAACCACGCTAAATTGCGGTGTCTCTCTCTCTCTCTTTACTTATCGCTCTTACTTATTTTATCAATCTGACAAGCATCAACCTGCATATGCCTATCAACCTTAGATTCTCAAAGAGTTAATCAACCTCCGCTTCCGCATAAACACAGTTTGATAAATCAAGCTTGTTTTCAAACGAGCTTGATAGATCAATCTGCCTCTGATAGGATCGACCTTGACAAGTCGACCTCTTTATCGACCTGACTTTCAAAAACGTCAAAAACGGTTGGTTATTGGTGTATTCCCCCCCCATACACCAATTACTTTTTTCCGGGACCAACAAGTGGTATCAGAGCAGTGGTTCTTTTGACTGCTGCTTTGCATACTAAAAGTTTTTATCAAACTTTTGATCATTTTGAACCGATCCTTTTTTGAAAAATCTTTTCATTCATACATATCATATTATTTGCAATGGAGGCTTCTCTTCTCAGGGTTTGTGAAGATTTCTCCATACAAGGCTATGAAGACTGGAGTTTCAGAATCAAGATGTGCCTCAAAGCACATCACGTCCTCATGTGGGAGATCATCGAAAATGGCCCCACTCCCATTTATGCAGCGAAGATCATCGTTGAAGGAACATCCCCCGGGGAGGCCACATACGAGAAGATCATCAAAAATCCTCGCTACTACACAACCGAGGAAAGAAAGGAGGCCAGTCTCGATGATTGCAAAGGGACTCATCTCTAGCACTGTAAAGGGCGTCTATCTTGCCAAGATCTGAAATCTTGAGACTGCCAAAGAAATGTGGGACACCCTCCGGTCCATCAACCTGGGTTCAGAAGAGATGAAGGAGAACAAGCTGTCCATGGCGTGCAGCAAGTTCGATGACTTCAAGATGATTTCGGGTGAAACCATAGAAGCAATGAAGATTCGCTTCACCGAAATAATTCTTGAGGTCGCTGCAATCAACCCTCACAAATATACGCAGCGCGAGAAAAATCTTAAAGTAATGCGAGCTCTACCCGCAAACTGGCACGTATACACCGCCATGCATCCAGCTCGTTCCGACTTCAACTCACTCACCACTGAAGATCTTTTCGACATTCTTGTCGGAAATGAATATGAGATGATCCGCATCCATGGGTCAGCACAGCCTTCTACCAGCAAGAAGGCCGATGAAAAGAATGACAAGGAGGTAGCCTTCAAGGAGAAGTCAGCCTCTGCTGCTACCCCAAGCTCGATTGACGAATCTATCGTCAAAAAGTTCGAGAAAATGACTCTCGATTATGCACTCGCTGCTAGGAGAAATGAGAAGCTCCTAGGAAAGGTTGTCAAATACAAGAAATTCTACCGTGACAACAAGCGAAATTTCTCAAACCGCAACCACGACCGCCCTGACAAAAAGGGAGAAGGTAAACCCTCAACCTTCAATTCTTCTAACACACCCGAGGGTGGCTGTTTTGGTTGTGGCAGGCCGGGTCACTATAAGACCGATTGTCCCGATCTGACAAAGGCCGAGAGAGACGAGCTCCGTGCAAAGCGCGATAAGAAGCTCAAGGATCAACGAGCTGCCATGATCGCCGAAGAATCAAAGGAGGCTCACCTCTTAGACAGCTCGTCAAGTGATGACGAGGGTTACATCGCTTTCGACGAAAGTGATGATGAAGAATGTTTTGTTGGAGAACACCAACAAACCGAGGAATCTTCAAAGGTAGTTCCTCAACCCATTTCACTTTCTTTCTCTGACGATGAATGTGCAGAAGAAGGTGAAGAACTATCCGAGGCTGTGTCTTGGGAAGAAATCAAGAAACAGCTCGATGATTATGCCGATCTCGTGGATACACTTAAAGAGGTCGTTGAAGATAATGCTGAGCTGATGAACAAGAATGAAGAATACAAGCTAGCATTAGAAGGAAAATTCACTCCCTATGATGAGGAAAAGGAAAGGGAGATCGAAGCCCTAAAGTCAAAAATTGAAAAATTGACTTTCCGAGTAAAGGAGTTCGATATCAGGGCGCTCGAGAAGGACGAGTCCCTCAAAACCAAAGATGCCGAAATTCACAGCCTTACATCAAAGTTGGCTGACTTGGTTATTCGACACGAACTCCTCGTGGAAAAAGAAGGAAAGCTTCAACTCACCTTGAGTCAGTTAAAGAAAAGCGGAAAGAAATTGGAAGAGGTCCAATCCATGCAACGCAATCCACGCGATCACTCTGGTATTGGATTTAGTGGAAAATCCAAGGAAAGTAAGAATAAAGACTGCGAGATCAAGTTCGTAAAGGCGCAGTCAAAATCAAAGAATATTCGGAAAGCTCATCAAGCTCTCCCAGATAAGATGGTTAAGCTGAAGAATCCAGTTCGACAGCCCCAAGCCATTCTTTTAAAGCGACACAAGAAGGAACAGCCTGTTCCTCAAAAGAAAGTGAGTCGACCTGCCCAGCATCATCGACCTGCCCCCACTCATCAAATGCAGGCTGTTCATCAAGGGCGTTACGAAGGCCAGTACTATCAAAGGCCGTATCACCCTCAGTTCTTCTATCCTGCTCATCAAGGATGTTACTGCCACTATCCACAACAGGCAAACTTTCAAGACTGGCAGTATCAACCTGGTTTTCATGAAGAGCAATATTGTCAGCCTCGTCGCCCTCGCTCAAAGAAATCCAAGGCTCCCAAACCCAAGACCGCCACTGCCTCGTCCTCAGCCTCGGATAGAAGCAGACCGGCGAAACAAATCTGGGTCCCAAAGGCCGTTCCCGCAACCGACGTAGCACCCAATCTCAAATGGGTTGCTAAGTTTAATTAATTGCAGGTCGGGAAGGCTCAAAGAAGGAGCCAAGCAGCTCGTGGAGCTGTATGGATCATTGATAGTGGATGCTCCAAGCACATGACGTGTGACAAAACGCTACTATCAAATTATCAAGAACGAGACGGGCCACTTGTAAACTTTGGAGGAAATTCGAAGGGTCACACAAGAGGCCAGGGCGATCTAAAAGTTGGAAAAACAACTATTTCTAACGTCTCGTATGTTGAAGGTCTTAATCATAACTTATTCTCTGTGTCGCAATTCTGCTCGAATGGTAAACGAGTAGAATTCACCGCTAACAAATGTCTCGTGAGAAATGAGGAAGGAGAAATACTTCTTACTGGAATTTTGCAGGATAGACTCTACATAGTTCAGTGGACTGATGGGATAGAGACCTGCCTGATCACAAAGGCTGATACCGAGACAAGCTGGTTATGGCACAAGAGGCTGAGTCATTTGAACTTCAAGGCCATCAACAAGCTCGCACGCAACAAACTGGTAATCGACCTGCCAGATCATGTCTTCGATCGTGATCACATTTGCAAAGCCTGTCAAGCTGGAAAGCAAACAAGATCATCCTTTCCAAGTGTGACGGCACAAGCTTCAAATCGAATTCTTGAGCTTCTCCATCTCGACCTCTTTGGTCCAGTCACTCCCTTGAGTATAAACGGTAGAAAATACGCTCTCGTTATTATATATGACTATTCTAGATTTACGTGGGTTATTTTCATGTACAAAAAGAAGGAAACTTTGGAGAAGCTACCCGCATTGCTGAGCAAACTGTGCAATCAAAAGGAGAAATCCATCATCTCCATTCGATCCGATCGAGGTACCGAATTTATCAATGTAATGATCGAAGAATATTGCACAAAGAGTGGAATTCATCATCAAACCTCAGCAGCTCGTACACCTCAACAAAACGGCGTAGTGGAGCGCCGTAACAGGTCGCTGAAGGAAGCAGCTCGTACCATGTTGGATGAAACCAACCTTCCAAAGAAGTTTTGGGCAGAGGCCGTTAACACAGCCTGCTATACCCAAAACAGGTCGATCATCACTACCCGACATGGAAAGACCCCTTATGAGCTGTGGAACAACAAGCTCCCCAGGTTAAAGTATTTTAAATCTTTTGGATGCTTGTGTTACATCCATAACAATGGGAAATCTCAATTAAAAACTTTTGATAGCAAGGCCGATCCAGGAGTATTTTTAGGATATTCGGCTTATAGAGTTTTTAATAAGAAAACCCTAGTTGTGGAGGTAACACCTCATGTTGTGTTTGATGAATCTACTTGTCTGTACAGAGAGTTAAGTACAGGTCCAGATCATTCCGTTACTAACAGGCCGTTCAACTCCCCCACCGATGACCTGCTAGTGTGGACTCCAACTGATCTAGAGGAAGAAGATCAAACTGATCCAAAGGTCACACAGCAAGGGGGAAATGATGCAAGTGATGTTCCTACATCTAGCTGTAATACATCAGCCGGAATTAACCAGGCTGATCCCCCATTCTCAGTTCCCCAGACTGATGCTGTTAACGACCTTACATCTCAAATGATGCAATGAAGCAGCTCGATACTCAGTCCGATCAGCAGCTTGATCAACAACCCGAGCAACAACACGTACTCACTAATCAACCTTCAGCTCACCAGAGTTTGAAGAACCTATTGATGAGCCCGATCCAATTATTTCAAACGAAGAAAGATCACGACGCAGACGATGGATCGATGCTCATCCAAAAGAGCTCATTATTGGGAACCCAAACCAAAGAGTGCGGACAAGAAGAACGATTGGTGAAAGTGCGCTACTAAGCTGCTATCTCTCTTGTATAGAACCCAAAGATGCCATTGAAGCTCTTCGTGATGCTGACTGGATTCAAGCCATGCAAGAAGAACTCAATGAATTCAAAAGAAATGAAGTATGGTCTCTAGTTGATCGTCCTTATCATCAGGGCGTCATTGGAGTCAAATGGGTCTACAAAAACAAGAGAGACGAATCTGGAGAAGTTGTCAGAAATAAAGCCCGATTGGTAGCAAAGGGTTACTGTCAACAAGAAGGAATCGATTATGATGAGACGTTTGCCCCCGTCGCAAGATTAGAGGCTATAAGGCTGTTTCTATCTTATGCCGCTCATCAACGATTCAAAGTCTACCAGATGGATGTAAAGAGCGCGTTCCTCAATGGCGTTCTCGAAGAAGAAGTCTATGTGGAACAGCCTCCAGGATTCGAGGAGGGTGATTCAAGCAAAGTCTATAAACTACACAAGGCCGTCTACGGACTTAAGCAAGCTCCTCGAGCTTGGTATGAGACGCTATCATCCTTTCTCATTGAATCTGGATTCAAGCGTGGTTCAGTCGACAAAACGCTATTCACTATCAAAGTGAATGAACATATCCTTTTAGTACAAATTTATGTTGATGACATTATTTTTGGATCTAAATCTCCCATTTTATGCGAAAAATTTGGTAACCTCATGACAGACAAATATAAAATGTCTATGATGGGGGAAATGAACTTCTTTCTAGGGTTGCAGGTCAAGCAGTCCGATGAAGGAATCTTCATTAGCCAAACAAAGTACGCATACGAGCTGGTCGATAAGTTTGGTGTCAAAGACAGCAAGCCCGTCAAAATACCGATGCTCTCTGGTGGGAAGAACGACCCGGATCCAGAAGGAAAACCTGCCAACATAACACAGTACAGGGGTATTATTGGTTCATTACTTTATCTAACTGCGAGTCGACCTGATATCACTTTTGCAGTTGGAGTGTGTGCTCGATATCAAGCTAATCCGAAGGAATCTCACTTGGAAGCGGCAAAGAAAATTCTTCGATACATCAAAGGAACCGTAAACTTAGGTCTTTGGTATCCTTGTGATGATAATTTGCAGCTTACAGGTTATTCAGATTCTGATCATGCAGGGTGCAAGCTCGATAGGAAATCTACCTCGGGTACTTGCCAATTTCTTGGAAACAAGCTAATATCATGGTTTTCAAAGAAACAAACTTCAGTAGCCACCTCCACTACAGAGGCCGAGTACATGGCCGCAGGGAGTTGTTGTGCACAAATCTTGTGGCTCAAACAACAACTCAAAGATTATGAAGTTGAAGTCAGTGAAGTGCCCATATTCTGCGACAGCTCGAGTGCTATCGCCATTACTCAAAATCCAGTTCTCCATACAAGATGCAAACACGTGGACATTCGACATCACTTTATCCGTGATCACGTGGAAAAGAAGAACGTGGTTATTGAGAAGATACACACTGATATTCAACGAGCTGATATCCTAACCAAACCACTAGCCGAAGAAAGATTCAAAATGCTGTGTGGAAAGTTAGGCTTATTAAACGTTGAGTCAACAGGCCATTCGTGAGTCAACAGGCCGTTACCTTTTACACAAGCCGTTTCTAGTCAACATGACGTCATCTATCCATCAGGCCGATAGTCAAACGACAGATCGTTCCCTATCAACAGGCCGTCGACTAATCAACAGATCGACCTGTGTTCCTCAATCACTTAACCAAGTGATCCATCATTTGAGGGGGAACAAAGGCCGATATCTACCATCAGGTCGATATCACAAGTCCAGGCCGTTCTCATTTCATCAGGCCGCTATCAACCTGAATGCAACCCGCATTAATGAAGGAGGAATCAAAGGGGTAGTATCACCCTTTGTCTTTAATTTAATTTCTTTAATACGCATTAAATTCTCTCTATTATTGAAATTTATTTCTCAATGTGTTACATTGTTTAAGGCTCTGTTGTGTTGCAGAAATTAAGGAAAAAGGGAATAATCATTGCTATTTTTGCAACCTATCTAGTCAAGTGTCAAATATTGACACATTGACCGAGGTCGCATTTAATTCCCTGCAATCCCTTTCTGAAAAAGTGCAAGGATACGCACGTTTTCTTTAACTCACGCGCGGATGTGAATCGTTTCACATTCCACACGCTTTCATCGTGCGGACGAGAGTTAAAAGAAAAACTTTAACCCTTTCAAACTCGAATGATCCCAACCACTCAATATGTCTATATATATCATGAAGTTTTCATTCGCAACGTTACTTACTTCACTTTCTGCAACCCTAATTTCTTCACTCTCTGCATAAAAAAACATCAGCCGCTGTTGTGTTCTCTTCACCATTTTCTCTCTTCTCCGTCAAGTTTTTACACATCTACTCTTGTAAAATGGCAGGAAAATCATCTTCCGGCCCTCAGGAAATGGAGTGGGATGCGATCGCTGCGTATTTGAACTCCCGCATCAAATACGAGCCGTACATGGTTCGTGAGACCTTCGGGTTTCGCGATCTGGAGTCGATGTACGCCTTGGTGGAAACTTGTCTTCCTTTCCACCGGATTATCTCTACCCGACCGCCGAAGCTTCTCACAAAGGTCGTGAGTGCATTCTTCTACAACTGGAACAAGGGCGACTCCGTTTCCACCCATTCTGTGACTCTCGGAGTCAGAAAGCAGCCCACCACATCAACGTCCTCGACGCCGTGAAGGCCGCCTTCAGCATTTGGGAGGGTGGGCCGCTGGAACTTTCAGAGATTTCTCGCCCTCAACTGCAGGAGGTTTCTGACCGCGTTCTCATGGAGCCAAGGCCATATTTGGCGAGTACGTTCAAGAGGAACGAGCTCCATCCTAAGTACAGGCTGCTTATGGACTTTGTGCAGAGGTGTTTTCTAGGGCACCTCGGGAATCACGACCAGGTCACGCCGTTGAAGTTTCAAATAATGACGGCCGTGATTCTCAACCTGCCCATCAGCTGGGCCAAGCTGATGGTCACCCTGCTGTGGGATGAAGCCAAGCAGATCGACTGCTCCATGGATGGAGAGGCCGTGGTGGGAGTGCGTCTCCACAACGAGAAGAGGCCGCTTCGTCTTGGGACGAAGGCGACCTGCATTATCACCTCCTTCTTCAAAAATCGGAGGTGGACAGACGAGCCGGCCTTCCCCCACATCTTCATTCCAAAAGATCTCCATCAGATGGAGATGGCATTGGGAGTCGCGCCGCAGATATTTTACGGGTCCCCAGACCACGTAAGGCCGCATCTAATTCGGACTGGTGAGTCCAAGGTCGGTTGGAGGGTGCCGCCTCGCCCTGTGCAGAAGAAGAAGCGAAAGGCCGACGACGAGCCGTTGCCCTCTCGCCCTGCTAAGAAGACTCCCCCTGCCAAGAAGACTCCCCCTCCAAGGAAACAATCTGCTTCTACAGAACCGGTCAGGCCGTTGCACCTTGTTCTTCCCATGGAGGATGTGGAGCCAGTTCCCAGCAGGCCGCCTACGCCCTCACCTTCGCTGGAACGGACTCCTTCGCCAGTCCGTTCCGCAATCGAGCCGTCCGCCTCGCAGCATCGCCCTGCACCTTCCCCAGCAGGCTACCCCGCAGGCCGACGCGCTGGTTCGGTGGAGATCGAGGATCTCACCGAAGACGAGCCCCAACCTTCCCCCTTCCGGCATGTCGCCATGGAGGAAGATATCGTCCTGCCCATCCAGCCGATCACTGAGCAGCCCGTGTCTGCTGCTCACTCTATGGTGGCTTCTTTGAAGGCCGAAGCCAGGCTGAGGGTGATCGACCTGATGCCGGGGATTGAGCAACTCCCCAAGTCCCTGAATCTAGCAGCTCGCCTCCAGTTTTATCTGGCTTGTAAGTCGAGTTACTACTATGTATTTGAGGCATTGCTGCAGGTTGTCTCCCTCGACGATCTGAAGGTTGAAGAGCTGGAGTTGGAGGCCGAATTCAATTTCTTCAGTGTAGAGGATGCAGCAGCCAACTTCCAATCCCTTGTGTTGCGGCGCATGAAGGTTGAAGCCAAAATTCTGGGCATCGACCTTCGCCCTCTCTACACCAACTCACGTGCCCTCTACAACTCCGCCACCATTATCGGAGATGAGTTTGATGCCATTCAAACTCCGGAGCAATCGCCACCCAGGAATGAAGGTGGTGATCAAGCTCTTACTGCTACTGCTCCGTCTCCCGACGCATCAAAGTTCGATGTTGAGACCGAGCTCAATTCTCTTTCTGCCAAGCTCGAGTCTCTCAACCTCAGCATCCCGGAGCAGATCAAGCAGGCCGTAGCAGAGGCCCGGGTCAAAATTTTGAAGGAAGCCAAGACCCAGGCCGATGAAGCTGCAAGGGAGCAGGTCACGAAGTTTGCCGTGGAGCATTTGAAGGATTACACGGACAAGCTTTTGCCGGACCAGCTCGAGGCTCTCAACATGGCGTCACGAGAGCTGATCGGTGAAGTGGAGGACGTGGCCAAGGTTGATCAGCGAGTGACCGACCTGACTTCTTCTATCGCCAATTCGGCATCGGCCTCCGACACTCAAATCAACTGCATCCTCGACACCCTCACCAGCCTGCTCAACGGGCACCAGCAATTGAGTGATGCCGTTTCCAAGCTGCAGGAGGAGGACGCTTCTCTTCTTTCGCTCATCAACTCCCTTTCTGATGATGTCGAAAAGGGGAAGAAGCAAAGGCCGCCGCCAGGAAGAAGAGGACCACCAAAACCAAATCCCCTCAACCTTCTTCGGCCCATCCCCCTCCTCCTCCGCCTCCGCCGCCAAGGAAGCCCGCTTCCGAGGCCGCCGCTGCTAAAGCTCGATTGGCTTCCGAGGCCGAGCTAATAACTGCCATGCATCTTGCCGGAGCTACTCCGGAGCAGGCCGTGAACCCAAGCGAGCAGAGGCGTTTCATTGCAGAGCGCCGGGCTGCCGAAGCAAGGAAGAAGGCTGAAGAGGACTGGATCAGCCAGTCGGCCTCTGAGCTCATTTTGGAAGCTGGACTCCAGCAGCAGGCCGTGGAGTGGCTCGACGAGAGCCAGAACGCCCTGTTGAGGGAGCTCAACAGCTGTTTCATCCTCCTCTTCCACTGGATCCATGACCCCTCCCCCCCAGAAGATGCAGATGCTGCCTATGCGGCCTACATGATGAAGTTTCCTCACCAACAATTTGTTGGTGAAGTACATAGGAAGGCTGCAGAGGCCGGTGCGATCTTGCGGGCTCCTGCCAAGCAATACTTCACGCCCTTGCTGATCGGTGATTCGGCCTTCTTGGACTACTCGCGAATCGACCGGTACATCGCACTGACGGCTATCGGCATGAACGTCAACATCTCTAATTCCGATCCCACTTATTGCCGAATCAGGGATGGAATTTATGCGAGTATGAAGGCTAAGTCCAGGGAGCAGATCCAAGAGGAAAGAGTGGCAGCCCGTGCCCAGCAGAATAAGAAGTAGAATAGATGATTTTGTGTAAGTTTTTGATATTCATTTATGCTCATAGCTTGTTCTGTAAAATCTCTATGTAATTTCACTATCGAGCTGAATGAAGCAAAAATCATCTATTTGACCTGACGACAATATCTCTTTGTCCAGGCAAACTGCCTTTACTGCTTTATTTCTATAATGTCTCATTAACTGCCTTTCTTATAATTCCGTATCAACCTTCATGGTTAATCGAACTTTCAACGTTTTATATACTTAGGAATTATTTGTAAAGTGTATGGTTTCGACATCATCAAAACGGGGGAAATTGTTGGGAACCCCTTGCAGTTTGATTTTGATGATGTTTTTCGAAACCACACTTAGGCATATTTTCACTTGTTTAGGGTCAAGGCCGATAGATCGACCTGCTACCTGTTAGTGCAGGTCGATGCTCTCTAAAGTTTAAATACAAGTTTGATCCACTCTGTAAGAGAAAGGTTGTTTATCGACCTGCCTCATTCGGATCGAGCTGGTATATCTAGCTGTCTATCGACCTTCCTTATCAAGCTTCCAGCCTGCTTTGACTTAGAAGATTACAAGAGCTGGATTATCATATCAAGGTCGTTGATCCACCTTCATGGAGCAACACGACCTGATCCTTGCCACGTGGTATGCCAGCAAGGACGAAACTTCCCAACGGCTAGAAGTGAGTCACTCCCCAACGGCTAGTGCCACATCATCCAGACTCCAACGGCTAGTTTTCAAAAACTGCCTATAAATACTTCAAGCCATTATCGGATTCAAGCACGGGAAACTCAAGCTATCAACGCAAATACTCTGCCAAAATCTCTCTCAAAGTTCATATCCTTTCAAGTGTTCGAAATTCCATTAGTTTCCCAAACACTTGACGAATAGAGATTTTAGACTTCGATAAAATGCCCAACGACGAAGCGTTCACTACTGCTTGTCGTTGATTCAAACAACTTCTTCTCCGACTCGTTCGAAGTTAGAAAGTTTGTTTTGTGTTCTTCACCATTATAGAGTGAGTCAAGCTCTGTAATAAGTGAAAGGTTGTTTGTACATTTCTGTACGAAAGGTTGTAAGGGTCACGACCCAAAACTCGTGTCTAGATATATTCAAGTTAGAGTGTATTTAGAACTGATACTCAGTCAGTATAAATAAGAGAGAAGTTGGATCCAAAGGTAAAGGGATTCTCAGGTCGAGTCGACCTGACGTGGACGTAGGAGGGTTTCTCCGAACCACGCTAAATTGCGGTGTCTCTCTCTCTCTCTTTACTTATCGCTCTTACTTATTTTATCAATCTGACAAGCATCAACCTGCATATGCCTATCAACCTTAGATTCTCAAAGAGTTAATCAACCTCCGCTTCCGCATAAACACAGTTTGATAAATCAAGCTTGTTTTCAAACGAGCTTGATAGATCAATCTGCCTCTGATAGGATCGACCTTGACAAGTCGACCTCTTTATCGACCTGACTTTCAAAAACGTCAAAAACGGTTGGTTATTGGTGTATTTCCCCCCCCCCCCCAATACACCAATTACTCTTTTCCGGGACCAACAACCTTCTTCGCGGACTCCAAAAGAAGCTTCGAGTTCTTCAAACTCTCCAAAGCTGCGCCATCAAGTGGAGGATTCGTAATCTCTTCTTCAAGTTTTCCCGCCTTGTCTTGAGCAGCTTGATGTGAAGATTGGAGAGACTTCAAGTCCTTCGTCAACTTAGAGATATCCTTCTTGATCGATTCAATTTGTTGAGCCTCTTCGGTAATCTTTGCCTTCGCGCCAAGAAGTTCTTTCTCTAAGCGTCGCACAACTTCCCCTTTATCATGAGACGCCGACCTTGCTGGTAGCACTAGTGAAAAGCGCGTCAATGTCACTCTCAAGACGAGAGACGTCGAAGTCGTGCTTAAGACCCTTGATGTATGCCAGACCTTTGCGCATCTCGTCCTCAATTGACGACATGTCCTCCGCCGAGGTCTTCGCTATCTTTGCAAGAAGATCGTCACAACATCCCTTCAAGAGGCGTACGGTCACTTGAAGGATTGGCTTCAACCACAGAAACAGAAACAGCTCCAGGTTGAGGCTTTACTTTGGCAAGAGGAGTACGGTCACTTAAAGGATTGGCTTCAACCGACGAATCATCATCTTCGGAATCCTCTTCATCCTCAGAATCCTCTTCATCTTCTTCATCCTCTCCAAACACCTCCTTCACCACCTAGAAAGGAATGAGAGGTAAGAAAGAAGTAAAAAAAAAAAAAAAAAATTAGAGAGAGAGAGAGACAAACCTCTTTCACATGTGCACTTTTTGAAGCAAGATTGCTTTCTTCTTGGCCATCGGCGGACTTTGAGGGTTCTACACGCTTTTTTTTCCAATGGCGTTCCTTACTACTACTCACAGAATCGTCTACATGGACCGGAGAAGGTTTCCTTTTAGGAGCAACAACTGCATCTTGCACTTGATCATTGAGGATCTTGGCTGGCTTGCGTTGGATTAAGTCCACATTATGGATGTCGAGAAAATTTCCATGAACCTTATCCCACCAGCTTATATAGCCGTCAGATGCAAACTTCTTTGCATGTGGAGGCGACTTGGGGAGAAGGACTTTAGCAAGCGATTTACGAAGTAAGGATGCACGCCAATATTGAAGCTCTTCCTCCAAACTAGCTCGACGAATATCTAACGAAAGGACGCCTGGCGGAACTTGATAATATCCGAACTGACGGCTGAAACGATGCGGGCTGTATGGCTCAATCACGAAACCCTCATTAAGTCTCCAAGCAAGATAATTGGAACGGATAGCCATAAAATAAGACCATTTGGATTCATCCACCTCTTCTTCGTCAACATACTCGATGGATTTGTCTGGGCTAAGCATCATGCAGTTCCATGAGATTTGATCCCACTTATGAATGCGTCGACGAGCATCCATAGGGTTGTAATATCGTGCATGTTCTTCTCCGGCAAACTGAATCATCTTGGGAATATGGGACTTTCGAGCAAGAGGATAATGTGTCTTGAAGTATTGTGCAAGCCAAGCATAGACGAAGTGGATCGGAAACGCAACTTGAACTCGAGAGAGCTCCGCGAGTTTTGAGATCGTGTTTAGGCCCTTGTAGATGCTTGCCAGAACAGGAACTGTAAGAGCAACTTTCATCCGACTTGCCATCATACTAGCCACCTTGAAGGTACTCGGTCGAGGGCCCTCGGGAAGAACAAACGTGCAGAGCCAGCATGCAAGGTGGGCAGCTAAGTGCGTCTCGTCCCAATGCTTCTCTCTAACTTCAAGTGTAGAGAATGGAATCCTTTCCACAGGCGTCCATGATGCCACATGTCGTTGAAATTCACCGGTGGGGTTGGAAGTAGACTTATTCTCCTTGCGCGGGGCAGACTTCTTTTCCTTGCGAGGAGGAGGTGGCGTATACCGTACGACTTTCCTTGCCCAAAACTTGATCCAATCTTCGACGGAAACTGTAGTCAGAGTTGTCGCCTTTGCCGCGAAGGAAGTGATAAGCATGAAATAGATGCTTGCAGCTCGCCGGAAGGTGTAGTTTCCCTCTTCGATCGCCGATCAGCTCGTCCGCGCGTGGCACCATCTCGTCATAGAGTGTACCATCCGTTGGGAGTCCAGAAAGGACATGTAGATCCCATAACGAAATCGACAACTCGCCGACGGATGTCAAAAGGGTGTTCGTAGACGGACACCATGCTTTGCAGAAAGCTTTGATGATGTCCGTATTACGATCATAGGTGAAGAGAGAAGCGTAGACGGAGTCGTAGATGCCAAGCTCGCGAAGGACGTCTCGGAACCGGCTTAAGATGTCCTCGGTCCATTCCCAATACCCCTTGATGTAGTGAGCTTCTCCGGTGAATTCAATGTCGTCTCCCCAAGAAAGCTTCTCGTCGACGATACGCCTCCCCAACGATGGTAGTATGCTGGTATCTCCTATCGAATGATGGTGTGCAGATTGTAGAACCCAAACCGACGCCTTGGGCAGCTCGTGCAAGTTAGACCATCCACCTTTGTGAATAGGGTTGATAAACTTAGGCCAGCCCGCCGCGTGTCCATCAATTAGCGATGTGTGGGTCTTCAAGCGTGTCGCCTTCTCCATGCGTTTGTCGTCATCCAAAATAGCTAAGTGAGGCACCCCTACGATGGTAACGTCCTTGAAGAAAACCATCTTGGAACTGCATGAGATATAAAATAAAAGGGATGATAAGTAAGACATGGTAAACATCTCGGTGTATAGTGAGATATGGGGCAAGAGTTAACGAAAATTTAAAGAAGAAAAAAGGGAGAAGCATCAACATGCGGGAAAAAAAAAAAAAAGGGAAAAAAAATGGAAAGGAAGAAGACGCATGCCACCAGCAGCAAAAAGCATGCAAGTAAAAAACAGGTAGAAGAAAGGGAAACATAAGAGAAGCATGCGAGAGTTTAAAACAAAAAAAACCTACTATTTTTTTATCACATGCAGCAAATTCACATGCATAATTCATATGCATGGGCATACGTATGCATTGAAAGGAATAGTGAGTAAAAAAAAAAAAAATTTAAATAAATAAATAATAATAATATAAAGATGCATGGCGGCAGCAGAGGTTAGGCGTCAAAAAAAACAAACATTGCATGCAAAGTATAATGAAATTCCCTTTCGGACATTAACGACCATGCATACACCGGAAAAAGAGAGGAGATAGGAAAAGATACATGTTGGCAGACAGCAAAAAGCACAATGGCGAGGGAAATTAAGAAGAAAGAAAATTTGCAGACGAGAAAAAGAGAAAGAAGAGAAAAGGGAAAACATACCTCGACGATCTCGACGTTCGTAACGCTTTGAACAGTAGTCGGAAACTCTCACGATGCCTTCTTCTTCTGCTGGACTGAACTGGTACAAGATCTGCAACCACAGAGAATTGAATCGCTTGAAATCAAGAAGGAGATATATGATATGTTCTTTGGGGAAATTCGTCAAACAGATCATATGCAGAAAAGAGAAGCTTGAATTAAGAAATTTAGAGGAGGAATTTGCCAGAGATTCGACGAAATACCAGAGGAAGGAAGAGATAGAGGCCAACTCTAAAGCTGCAATCCAATTCGTGTGAAAGAAGAAATCTACAACACCTCTTTATATAGTGGGGGTTATTGTCATCAAAGGAAAATTTCCTTATGTGATTACTTGAAGGGAAAGGCAGAAGATTACATAAATAATAAGGGAGGGAATATTTTATTACCTAGCCACAAAAATTTTCTTTTCCAATTGACGCTGTAGAAAAGGGAAGAAAATCTAGGGATATATGCAAATATTTGCAATCGTCAAATCTCCGCCTAGATCCTTTATTAAATAAAGGTGGGCCCAAGCAGCTACAGGTTTTGTCTCAAGGCTCGGCAATGTGGGAACCAATTTGTGAATTGGGCGACCAACTAAAATATTGGCCCGTTTTATTTTATTGGAGTAAATGTTCACGGCTAAATCCGACTTTGAAACTCCTAAATACGAGTATAAACTATTTACAAATTCAAATTAAGAACTCCTAAATACGAGTATAAACTATTTACAAATTCAAATTAAGAACTCCTAAATACGAGCATAAACTATTTATAAATTCAAATTCAAGTTTCGCGACTCGTCCATTTCCAAGACAACTCGTCCATGAACAAGTCTCGATGGGGCAATTTGTAGGCAATTAAAATTAATAGCCTATTAAATCATGCCATGTGGAAATAAAGAATTAAATATTTAATTTTATTTTATTTATATTTTTGGGATTAAATTAAATATTATTCCAAAATTAAATAGGTATATAATTAATATTTAAATACGTGGAATTTCCGACCAATAAGGAGTTGCCATGTGTCAAATCTGTGCAGTAAAGGAATAAATCTGAAGGAGATCTGAAGGAGCCAATCAAATCGCGCCACCTCAGCCCTAGGCCCGATACTTACGGGCTCAGGCCTAAAAGCCCAACCCTAATCTGCCTAAATTGAAATTCTCTACACCTATAAATAAGGGTGCCTAGAGCATTCATAAACACCACAAGAAATATTCAGAGAGCTCTAAGAGAGGAATATAAATTCTCTACGAATTCTCTAATATTCATCGCATTCTTCGAGGATTCAAAGCGTTATTCGTGGATTCATCGCGTTCTTCGCCAACGTCTACTCAAGTCTTCAAATTTATATTTGTACACAATTATTGTATTTATTTTATTAAGTACAATAAAAATTTGTGTTTACAGTGTTAGAAGGGTATTTTTGTATTTATGTTTTCTTTTAACCCATATCCTTCGAGTCAGAACGGCACATTACCGGTTCGGATTCGTAAGGTCGGTAGACTCCGTTAGTTATGGTGAAACGGAAAGCAGAAAGCTGGACCCCACACCATTTCACAGTTTTCACTCACCAGCAAGACAGACTAGTCAGCAACACCCACCCCCAATAAATTGTTTTATTATTTTTTTCGTAATTTGCAGTATTATGTGTATATAATTATATATCTTTTGTATTAAAAAAAATAATTTTATATCTTTGATAACTCATGTTCAGTTTAAATAGCAAATGAGCGTATTTATTTCCTTAATTAAATACACTAAATTTCATCAAAATCCCCCCCAATTTCGATTGTATGATTTCAATAATAATCTAGTTTATTGATTAAATTTGGTGATCTTATGTTAATACTTATGTTTTTAATATTCCGATATTTGGTTTGTTTTAGATTTTAGGTTGTATTGATCGTTGGTGAAAAGTCATGTTTTGTGTAAAATGACGGGCATCCTCGGTCAAAAATATGGATGAATGTAATTTCTTGCATGATACGTATCAAACTAAGAATTTCATATGTAATAATAGAGTGTAGGGTGAATGTGATTTGTATTGTAGTATTAACTGTATGTCGAGCTAATGTTTAATCTTAAGCTAACTTCGCCCATAATGTTGTTAATACGCGTATAACCTTTACAAAACGTTATATTTGAATACATTATCATAATATAAGTAAGAAAGATTCATTAGATGGGACGTAGGACCAAATAATATTTATGATGTTTCTGCCTGTGTTAGTGTTATAAATATATGCTAATGTTTCCATTTACATAGTCAACATTTTGCAAGAGTCAACCTCGGTTACACGGTTAAGACAACATTTTAACGACGAGAAACACGGTAACTGTAGAGTATTGACCGTGTGAGGTAAATTATAAAAGAAGTCGGCATTATCATCAAGTGAATGCCATCTACACGGTCACTACTGGCAACTCCAACATGGGGCAATGGGGGTACAACTGTACCCCCAAAAAAAAAAAATTTACGACTAATATTTTCCGCTATTTCCACCTAATAGTGTTCGTTTTTATATATATGTCTCATATATATTTAAGAAACGCCCACTATTCAGTAGCACGGAGGAAGTATATATTTATTTTTGCTCATTAAGTTGGTAATGATTCTTCCGATTGCTACTGCAAGTGTTGAGAGAGAGATTTTCGAAATAACCTAATGGTATATAATTTTTTTTCGCACCCCCGATTTATAATTTCTGGAGTCGCTACTGTACACGGTTTACGGCTAACAACGATTGTTGCTTTAATTATGCCGTGTAACCTATCCGTGTAAGATCAAAACTTTGAGAAAAAATGGTCAAAATTGTCAATTAAGTGTAAAATTTATCATCTTCAATTTGATCTTTCCACTTTAATCATGTCTATTGAGTCATATAAACGTGAATGCGTGTAATTTATTACAGAGTAATTATCGAACTAAGGATTTCTCATGTAATGATATTGATGGAGTATTGGGTGAGTATGACATATATATATTGTCTAACTGTTGAGGTTATGCTTCATCTCAATCTAACTTCACACGTAATGTTGTTGATACATTTATAACATTTACGAAACTTTTTTTATTTTTAGTCATTACATCGGTGGTGAGGCTAACCAAATATAAATAAAGTAATAAAATAAATATAATTTTTAGATAAATAGGAATGAAGGGCATAAGAAACGTTACGTAGGCATGTGAATGAATGTGGTGCTCTATAGCTAAAATCACAACACCTTGAACTATTAATCCATCACCTGGGACTAAAATTCAGCCATTTGTTGGCAAAGTCCGGGTCTATTAAGTCATCGAAAGAGTCTACCACTACCACGGCCTCGATCTTATAGCCATTTGCCCCCGGTGGATGCACGTTCTTACAGAGCGCCTACACACATTATACGAAAATATAAATACATAAATCATGAAGATGAACCAGCAGAGCTCATGGATGGCGTCTTCATTCTCAGTATGTTATTCAACAATGGAATTCATTAAATCTTTGAAAGCGAAATCCCTCTCCTTCACATCCAAATGCCGGGCATGGAATTCGTCTCGCACGTGGTCAACTAATATTTTCTAGTGCACCACTTCGACCTCATTCGGTAAAAGGCTACAGAAGTTTAAAGAAGTTTGACAGAAGGACAAAAAGTTTAATTAAATTTGAGAATCTGAGTTCAAAACAAAATTAAAACCAAGAGGTTGTGAATTTACAAAAGTGTACACGAAAATCAAAAGGAGGCAGGTTTTCAGTCCTACCCTTGTTGCGTCAGCCGTAATCACTGAGTCGAAGTGTGAATTAACCGGTGTACAAGAACCACAACCCGAATTCCCCAAGGTTTGACATTTCCGATTTTAGTTTATTGCTCTTAACTTGATCGGGCTTATTCGCGGGAAACTTCTTTGTAGTGCGTCGATACTAGTCTCGCCAACTTCGTTCGCGCATCAGAGGTTATTACTAATATTCTTCGAGAAGCTGTCTCGAAGTTTGAGTTTGCATCCCTCCGAGCCGACTTCTTGGTGGACGAGAACACAGACTTGGTAAAAACAATAACTTTCTCTGTGGTGGAAGCACTGGCTTGTCGTCGCACCTTTCTCTCTACTGACGAAGTGCGTAGCTGCTCGGACTACAGGGATGTTAATATTGAAGTTAACATAGCCGAAGTCGAACAACAACTTAAGCATGCCGAGAGAGAAGGCGGGCAGGAGCCAACCGGGGTCGCCGCCTTGAACGAGGGCACTTCGGAAAAGGATGCATCCAGAGGGGTTAGTTGATCCCTTGTTTTTCTTTTTATCATATTTTTGCATTAAGTAAATAAAGATTTTTCTTTTCGTTGTATCGAAATGTGCCCGTTGGGTTTTTAATGAAATGTCACTTCGTTTTCTCTAAATGTGTCTTCTTCTCATTACTGTAGCATAATGCTGGAGCCAGAGATTTATCCCCATAATGAAATTAAGCGTCTCTCACCCGGCTTGTTGATCCTTGTTATGGAAATTTATAAATCAAATCAAAGACGACAAATTTTACACTTAATTGACATTATTGACTTTGTCTTCTCTAATTTTGAATTTCCACTTAAAGGTACACGGCTATTTTAAAATTTGATCGTGTATACCCTTAACCGTGTTGTGGGCACTGAATGGATTCAGAGTTAAGTCCAGGTCCATTAAGTCATCGACACTGAGTCAACCTCTACCACGGCCTCGATCCAGACAACGTACAGATATAAATACATAAATCATGAAGATGTACCAGCCGAGCTCATGGATGACAGCTTCATTCTCAGTATGTTATTCAATAATGGAATTCATTATATCCAGCGTGGACGCCACAGTCTGGGACTTAAGGACTTCGACAAGCTTACGGGCAAGATCTTTGAAGCTTTTTGACCGAAACACCCTCTTAGTAAGGGCACGGATCACCCGATTGTGGGGACAGAGAAATTAAATCCAAAGGAAAATACCTCGGGAAACCTGTTATATGGACGTCAGTCAGTATGGCAACACACCCCGACAGGATCACAACTCCAAACTCCACCTCCATCACCCCACGTTTTTTTTTTCTTTTTTTTTTTTTTGGGAGGGGGGGGGGGGGATGTGATAGGAAATGACCCATCTCCCTAGGCCCAATAGCATCACCTCGGCACAAGGCCCAAACGCCACCTCTGCGTAGTCCCAATAGCCCCACCTCGGCCCACTGGTAGCTCGGCCCAGTCCATTACTAGAAAGCCCAAAGTGTTGGCCCAGGGAGTTGAGCCCTAACAAGACAACATGGAGTGATGGAGGCAGAAACGGCCACCACCCACGATCAGACCATGATCCCACGTTCATCACCCCCATGATGAACGTTAGACTAGCTATAAATGGGGGATCGAATCTATTGTAACAGACTCAGGCTATTTGAATACAGAATACTATCTCGTTTCTCCCGTTGACGTAGATCAATTGATCGAACCACGTAATATCTATGTGGTCTTTACTATTACACACTCAATTCTCTCAAACATTTCTTTTATTTTACAAACAACGAATTTAGGATTCATCAGTTTGTAACTTTAAAAGGAAGACAAATTTATATTTCAATATATGTAAATATTTTTTGACTTTTAAAATGTAATAAATTTGAATTATTACAAATCATAATTTAAAAATAAATTATAAAATACATTATATTTTAACATGGAGTTCGGTCATTGATAAAGTATAAGTTGTTGAATTGGGTTGGGTTGTAGATTGTGTAGGTGGAAGCAAGGAGAAATTAATATTTTAATTGTAGGTTGGGTTGATGAAGGTTGTGGATAAAGATAGTTCCAAATGAAAACATAGTCATGTTAAACGGCTAATTGCAATCTCATGAATAATGAAGGTGCATTCAATGAAGATTTAGTGGAGCAATTACTATCAACCATCACTTCCCAACTACTATCAACCTTCACTTCCCAACTGTAATTTTTAATTTGCATTCTTGTCTAGAATTATCTAACCTTCACTTCCCAACTGTAATTTTTAATTTGCATTCTTGTCTAGAATTATCTACTGCACACTATAAATGGTGTTGCTTTCCTTTGAAACGGATCAAGAAATCTATCAAGCTTCCTGTGCAACTTAATACAAAAGGAGTGAGCGGCAGCTACTCTCATTTCTCTCCAGATTTATTCCATCTCAAACACTTTTTCTTTCTACCAAAATCTACTCAGTTGCGTTATCTTCGGCAGAAGCAGTATACATTGCTGCCGCAGAAGCTACTCGTGTGTTTGGCTGAGGAGAAAACCTCGATGCCGAGAAGTCGGATAGCATTTACTCACATTTTGGAATATTTTACGTAAATTAACTTTTCATTAATTAGAAATAAATTCTAGTAATAATGGATGCGTGTACGGGGAAATGGAATCACAATTATTCAATTTTTGATAATTTCAAAAAAAAAAATTCGAAAAACTCATCTGGGTTGTCTTTTGAGTTCAATTCACAGTTCACCGGCTGAGAAATTATGCCGTCACTTGAGGTAATTCATGCATCTTCACCGCGAGCTTGTTTGATTCATGGATGCTTGATTGTGTTTCAGATCTATCCTTTTCGGATTTTCTGATGATGAAGAAATCGAAGAGAAGCCAACCCCAGGGCGGCGGCGACGACGGCGACGATCGACTCAGTGAGTTGCCTGACTCGCTAATCTTCCACATTTTCTGGTTTGTTCCGATGGTCTACGTTGTCAGGACTTTAGTTCTGTCTTCATCTGGCCGTCGAAATTAAGGAAGGGGGCGGAGGTCCAGTTCTATCAAAGCAGTGGCGGAACCTCTGGACCTTCGCCCCCTTCCTTAATTTCGACGGCCAGATGAAGACAGAACTGAAGTCCTGACAACGTATACCATCGGAACAAACCAGAAAATGTGGAAGATTAGCGAGTCAGGCAACTCACTGAGTCGATCCTCGCCGCCTCCGCCGCCGCCCTGGGGTTGGCTTCTCTTCGATTTCTTCATCATCAGAAAATCCGAAAAAGGTATATCTGAAACACAATCAAGCATCCATGAATCAAACAAGCTCGCGGTGAAGATGCATGAATTACCTCAAGGCCAAAAATCTTACGATAATTAATCCAATTTGGTTTATATTATATATCTTTTTTAGAACTCAATCTAATTTTAACCAGTAGACATGAAATCAAATACTATATATAGACAATAAATCATAGAGAAGTAATATGCTAGTCACGTTATGCTAGTCACCTTCGTGGGCTCCTTCGTCAAATTTTCATTTCGACATTATTGTATTCGATTTTTTCAATTGTAACATATTCTAATAACATATAAATTAATATCGGAATCAGTATAATTATCATAGCCCAATTTAATTTTATTTATTATCATTTTTTGAACATAGAAGAAAAACACACGAATCGAGCTTTGAATTAGTGATTTCAATATTAATTTATAAGGTATTTGAATATATTAGGATTGAAAAAATCAAACAAAATAATGTCGAAATAAAAATTTGATGAAAGTGCCCACCAAAGTGATTAACATAAGGTGACTACCGTATCACTTCTCATAAATCATAACAGATATTCAATTGATATGAAATTATTTAATAATATTAAATAAACTAGCTAATAATACGAAGTAGTTAGTACAGTATGATAAAAGGCCAACCAACTAATGTTGCAAAACGACATAAATCCAGTGTGGTTACATTACATTACATTACATTACATTACATTGGGACTATAAATTACATCTGTGTATATATATTTCGAAAATACTCAATTGTTTATCGGCCAAGCATATTACCCTTTATAAACTTATACGTTAATACTTAGAGGGTGTTTGGCTAAGCTTATAAGCTATAACTTATAAGATGTTTGACTGCTTATAAGTTGTTTGACTGCTTATAAGCACTCTAAATGTGTTTGGCAAAATAAGCTCCTTAAGAGCTTATAAGATGCAAAAATAAGCAAAAAGTGCTTATAAGCACTTCAAAAAATAAGCTCCTCCAACCCAACTTATTATTTTTTTTTAATTTTGCTTATTTACCACTATAATTCTATTTTATTTTTATATTTATATTATATACACTTCCATTTGATGTTACAACATTATGATTTCAAAAAATTTATTCTTTTAATTTTTTTTTTTTAAATTTTCAGATTTTATTTTTTTATTATCTCCTCAAGCTTATAAGCTCTTTTATCCAAACACTTCAACAACTTATAAGCTCTTACCCTCATACATCTTATAAGCTCTTAAACATCTTATAAGCACTTAGAGCTTATAAGCATTTTGAAATAAGCTTAGCCAAACGCGCCCTTAACAGTATATACTTTCAAATAGCTAGCGCTCGACTTCCGATTTATCTTCACTTAAAATGGAATGTGTTGGAATTAATTTTAACTCTAATATACTTTTGTTCTTTCTTCCCTAATTTTTCCTTGAAGGTTGAAATGTGAAGTTGCAGTGAAACCGTTAGACAAAACTTCATCCTAAATGACAATGCACCTCTTGTTGATTCGGAAAAAGCAACTACTTAGATTAGAGACCTTACCGAATCTTCAAATCTATTCATGACTAGATAATGTAAACTACTCTCTCTCTCTCTTTCCTAGATCATGGACCCCCCTATTGGTACACCCCTCTTAATCGCCATCCACACACAATAGTGTCAGAAGGGTATTTTTGTCTTTATGTTTTCTTTTAACCCATGTCCATCAAGTCAGAACGGCACATTACCGGTTCGGACTCGTAAGGTCGGTAGACTTCGTAAGTTATGGTGAAACGGAAAGCAGAAAGCTGGACCCCACACCATTTCACAGTTTTCACTCACCAGCAAGACAGGCTAGTCAGCAACACCCACCCCCAATAAATTGTTTTATTTTTTTTCCCCGTAATTTGTAGTATTATTTGTATATAATTATATATCTTTTGTTTAAAAAAAATTAATTTTATATCTTTGATAACTCATGTTCAGTTTAAATAGCAAATGAGCGTATTTATTTCCTTAATTAAATACACTAAATTCATCAAAATCCCCCCCCCCCCCCCCCCCCCCATTTGGATTGTATGATTTCAATCAATAATAATCTAGTTTATTGATTAAATTTGGTGATCTTATGTTAATACTTATGTTTTTAATATTCCAATATTTGGTTTGTCTTAGATTTTAGGTTGTATTGATCGTTGGTGAAAAGTCATGTTTTGTGTAAAATGACGGGCATCCTCGGTCAAAAATATGGATGAATGTAATTTCTTGCATGATACGTATCAAACTAAGAATTTCATATGTAATAATAGAGTGTAGGGTGAATGTGATTTGTATTGTAGTATTAACTGTATGTCGAGCTAATGTTTAATCTTAAGCTAACTTCGCCCATAATGTTGTTAATACGCGTATAACCTTTACAAAACGTTATATTTGAATACATTATCATAATATAAGTAAGAAAGATTCATTAGATGGGACGTAGGACCAAATAATATTTATGATGTTTCTGCCTGTGTTAGTGTTATAAATATATGCTAATGTTTCCATTTACATAGTCAACATTTTGCAAGAGTCAACCTCGGTTACACGGTTAAGACAACATTTTAACGACGAGAAACACGGTAACTGTAGAGTATTGACCGTGTGAGGTAAATTCTAAAAGAAGTCGGCATTATCATCAAGTGAATGCCATCTACATGGTTTACGGCTAACCACGATTGTTGATTTAATTATGTCGTGTAACCAATCCGTGTAAGATCAAAACTTTGAGAAAAAATGGTCAAAATTGTCGATTAAGTGTAAAATTTATCGTCTTCAATTTGATCTTTCCACTTTAATCATGTCTATTGAGTCATATAAACGTGAATGCGTGTAATTTATTACAGAGTAATTATCGGACTAAGCATTTATCATGTAATGATATTGATGGAGTATGACATGTATATATTGTCTAATTGTTGAGGTTATGCTTCATCTCAATCTAACTTCACACGTAATGTTGTTGATACATTTATAACATTTACGAAACTTTTTGTTTTTTTAGTCATTACATCGGTGGTGAGGCTAACCAAATATAAATAAAGTAATAAAATAAAGAGTTGATGTTGGGGCTTCTTCAGGACACGGTTATTTATATTCAACACGGGTGTTTCTTCTCTACACGGTTGTTTCTAAATATGACTGATAACATCAAGATCTCCAAATTGAATACCCCCTAGGAGTGTATGGATGCACGTAAAAGGAATACATTTTCAATAAAAAAGGTGTATAATGGTTACATTATGAGATTAACAGTGAGAATTACAAAATTTCCACAAATTTACGAAAAGTCAAAACCTGGAATGAGTCAACCTCTGGTACACGGTTACACTGTGAAAATACAGATTCAACCGTGTTCGGTCAGATTTGTACCTACACGATCCAAAACAGGAACCACGATTGTTAATACGATCATGCCGTGTACCCTTACCATGTATGGTCAAATCTTCGAGAAAAAATGGTCAAAGTCGTCGATTAAGTGTAAAATTTATCGTCTTCGGTTTGATCTTTCCACTTCAATCATGTCTATTGAGTCATATAAATGTGATTGCATTTAATATATTGCACAATATGTATCAAAAGAAAGATTTCTCATGTAATGATATTGATGGAGTATGGGTGAGGGTGACTTGTATATATTGTCATCTCAATATAACTTCACACGTAATGTTGTTAATGCATTTATAAAATGTACGAATTATTTTTTCTGATACGTTATCATAATGTTAGCAAGTTAGAGTCATTACATCGGCCGCCAGCCTAACAAAAAATAATTAAAAAAAACTACAAATGTTGATGTTTTGGGTTCTTTAGTACACGGTTATTCCTACACAACACGATTGTTTCCACTATACACGATTGATCCAAAATATGACTTATAACATCAAGATCTCCAAATCGAATACCCCAAAAGACTGGATCAATGTTGAAACCATACAACATCCATTTTGTTAACAACACAGTTGTTAAGAACTCACACGGTTGTTTTGAATGTGCGACTACTAACATCTACATCACCAAATTGAAGCAAAAAACTTGATTAATTGAGAGAACTTTATTTATTTATTTATTTAATTATGCTTATACCCAAATAAAATTCTGCCTCGACCCAGTTCTTAACTAACTTGGCCCATTCATTGATTAAATCGGCCCACTGTTGTTATTCGTAATAGTTAGTTCGTATCAATCGATGGACCCAGTTCATTGACACCAATGGCTCATTGACTCCTTCCGACGCTGATCAACACTTAACTCGGCTTCAAGGATTTTACTTCATTAGACGTATTAGGATTTCAATACACTTAATTAACTACCCTTGATTAAATTTGTCTCAAAAAAATAAAAATACCCTAATTAAATTAAGGTTGGTTGCATGCTGAAACTCTCTCTCTCTCTCTCTTTCTCTCTCTCTCTCTCTGTATCCGGCTGCCGTGCTAAAGCCTCAAAATCTAACTCTCCATCAATGAAATAAATTCGTTGAGTAGCATTTACAACAATTCGTGCAAACCCCCCCCCCCCCCCCCCCCCCCCCAAAATTCTAATTATATTTGTTATGTGTTTTTTCATGTTTTTGCATTTTACCAACTTCGGACTACTTTTTAGCTTCGTTAGCCCACAAACAGATTAAAAATCTTTCTTATCAGTCCATCCTTACCGGCCCAGTAAATAATTAAAAATTAGAACTTCCCTCCATGCACAATAACCATATATCAAAGCCCATATGTGATACCAACCCAGTAATTAAATATCAAAACCATACCTGGATGCTCAATTAGGCACGGCTATGCATGTATGTATTTCGTGAAAAGGGGGAAAAAAATGGTGAATGTTTCAAAGAATTGGTGCACGCTTTGGGTTTACAAAACATTATTTGTGAGTAAATTAAAAATACCCATTTTGAAAATATTATATGAAAAATACCCATTTTAGAGGCTACCAGACTTTGGCACGACTCGTTACTATACAGAGGCATTTACCAAGATATAATCTGTTGGTGTGGAGGAAAGGGTATGTCGATAGATTAGATTGATACGTATAATATGATTGAGGGCTCATCCCCAAGCGAATGGCCAGATCTAGGTCACGAACAGGACACTTGTCAAAGGGCTCAGGACTCGGCTAGATCAAGCCAAAGGCAGATTGGTTGAGCATCTCCCCCACGTCCTATGATCGTACCGAACTATACCCCGCACCACCATGGAGAAACCCCATACAACTTGGCTTATGGGAGCGAGCCGGTCATCCCGGTCGAGATAGGATGCCGAGTCCGCGCACGACTCACTTAGCCCCCGAGGTAAATGATGACAATAGCGGACCTCGATTTGCTAGAGGAAAGGAGGGACCTCGCATACATAAAGGAAGCCCGGTACATACAACTAATGACTCGATATTACAATCGACGAGTTAGGAACCGACAATTTTCCGTGGAGGACCTCGTTTTAAGGAATAACGAAGTAAGCAAGGATTCTAAGCTCAGCAAGGTAGAAGCCATGTGGGAAGGACCGTACCAAGTATACGAAGTTCTAGGGAAAGTAGCTTACAAGCTCTTCCACCTATCGGGAAAACCAATACCATGCGCATGGAATGTTATTCACTTAAACAGGTACTACGCATAGGAGTGGAGTATCATATAGATAGTGTTGCGTAGTGGAGTATCACATAGATTGTCTAGTTTTATTTGGTATGTGTCAAGTCAAGTGTGTATGTAACTTTCAGTTCGGGTCAATTTTTCAAGTATTTTCTGAAAGTTTCAATGAAATTCCGTATTTTTTTAAATTTTACTTGTGTGTTTTATTTCATCTTCGCCCTGCATCACTCATCTCGGGTATAAACATAAAAATAAGGAGACCACTCCTACCGATATTCTCGGCATACAGAAACCCACCGATGATAGGCCCGAGAGACACTTCGATACCCGATGATAGGTCAAAATGCCACTTCGGTTATAACGTTATACTCAGTTACATGCAAAACCATAATAAGCCCGAAAAACGAGATGGGTAAATAAAAGCAAATAACAACAAATCTTATTTTTATTATCATATGAGTTCAAATTTTACAGGTCACGAAGATGATACGGCTCCGGAGCCACGACTACAATTGAACCACTTCGCCAACGAACCGGATTTGGGGTTCAAAATATCATCTATATTTACTATGCCTTTACCTCGGCCTTGCCCTCGGCCTGTGTTCGACCCTCTCCGACATCACTAGCTCCGCGACGTTGACTGAAAGCTTATTCGGCGGCCCTCACCCCGGTTAGGAATGGGTTGTGGCCGCCGGGATTGAGCAGGGAAAGACAGTGAATCTGTTCGCTCACTGAGACGATGTGAAGACACGGGTGGATGATGTATTGTATTTGTTGTTCATATATTTGGTATTTTCTATGAACTTCATTGGATTTAATTTACACTTTGGTGTGATTTGTGCAGGAAATTGCAATATTGGAATAAAAAGGAGCTTAAAGGAAAATCTTGAAATTCATGGAATATTTGGGACATTTGTGCAAATATGAGAAGAATCAAGGAGTCAAGAATCAAGCAAAGACTTTATTTATATTAGGATAATTAGTATTAGTTTTAGTATTATTGTTATTAGATTTTAGTTTTCTTATTTCCTGGAGAAGTAGAAACTTGAAAGGAAGGAAGTTATTCCTAGGTTTAAAAGGGGGGAAAAAACCGCACAGGGAGTTAGTGAGTTTACGACGGGAGTTTTCTTCTTCTCTTCTGTTTCGAACAACTGGGAAAGGGAAAGGAGAGCAGCCGTACATTGTGTATTTGAGAATTGAGTTTCTGCATTGTTAATTGGAATTTCCTTTGTTTTCTTGCATTGAATTGAGAGGGGAAAGCATAGTTCTTTCTCTTCATTTTATTTTGTAGCATTAATTGAATCGAAGGTTTCGCAATCGATTTTCTCTGTTCTATTTTGCTTTCGTTCTATTTTGTTGATATGAGTAGCTAGTTTTTTATTTGGCAAGAATAACGAATCGCTATGCTAAAGCTCTGTGAGACCGAATCGTTTTACAATTGATTTATGTGGGTTCCGAGTTATTCCTTGTTGTAGTGTTTATTTTCGATTTGTTTAAGCCTGATCAACTTAGATTTAATCGGGATACAATCAATTAGTTCCCCCGATCCGTAATTGTTGGAATAGGGCTAATTAGTGGCAAAGCTATCGTATGAGTGTAGGAATAATTTGGTAGACAAGTTACTACTTGCGTTCTTGGGTAATTTCTCTAATTTCGGGTTCCTTCTTGTTTAATGCTATCGAAACACTAAATCTAGAACTGGCGTTACCAACTAGGTTGTGTTTTGATAAGAGAAATAGCTAGTTCAGTGCCTCTTGCTAGCTATCGAAGAAGTACGTGGGAATTGGGGTACGTCCATTGCATTCACGGTATCCTATAACCGATTGATCCATATGAGTTGATTTATCTTTGCGTCGATGATCAAAGCCATTAGACTAGTGAAAAGTTGTTTTTATATCGATTTATATCTTTCTTTGCTTTATTTATTTATGTGCTTTCGTAGTTGTTAATTCCATACTCACACTTTAAGGCGTGGTGGCTACACCGAAATCGATCTTTAGGAAAATTAAGTTGATTACTCCGTTCTCTGTGGTTCGACCCTGTTTATCGCTTCACTAATTGTAGTTCTTAGCAGGTTGCAGGAATTCTTTGGTGAAAACGACGTTCACCAAAATGGCGCTGTTGTCGGGGAACGGTTGTTAATTGTTTTCTTATTTTTCCTATTGATTTTTTTGTTTTTGTTTTGCGTTGTTTATGAGCAGATCTTCCAAGCCGAATCTCATATTTGATTCTGAATTCGAGAAGATTGTGAAACGGCTAAGGAAACAACTTAAGTTGCTTAAAATTGTCTGAATCTCGAACTATTATGTCTGCTCGGGTGGAGCGTTTTTCAGAAACTGGTAGTTGTACAGAACCTGAATTTGATTTAAGTCATCTGTTTGAGGAAACAGAAGGTATTTTTGGAAGTCAAAACAGAGTAACCAGTCCATACTTTTCTCGAGGATATTGAAGGTGAAATGGCTGATCCGAGGTTGTGTGATCTTGCAAGTCATGATGAAGAAGATCCTCCAACACCGATTATGATGATTGAGATTGAAAAGTCGATTGAGATTAATCAAGTTTCTCAATGTTTTACCTAAGTTCTATGGGAAGAAGAACGAGGATCCTTACAACTTTATGAGTGAGTTCATCAAGGTTTGCAAGGTGCAGAAATGTCCTGAAGGAATTACAGAAGATCAGTTCAAGTTGGCTGCATTTTCGTTCACTCTCACAGCAGATGCGAATGCATGGAGCCTCGGCATCAAAACCGGCATGCTGAGACTGCTGCACCTCGGCATCAACACCGGCGCCCGGAGTAGTTGACCCCTCTCCGACTTGCTCCTCGACCGGTGAAGGTGGGGCATCCTTCAACTCCTCGGCCAACTGCGCAAGCTTGGCCTCGAACTTCGTGTCCCGATCAACTTCGCAATTCTGCACATCCTTTCTTTGTCGAAGTCAGGGTAATCAACCCCAACCTTGTCCAGTACCTCGGCGGCGCTTTGGATGGCTAGTGGCTCGTTCAGATCGGCCACCAGCGAGCTGAAGGTGTTGCTACAGAAAATGCGCTCCGCAAGTGCGTGCAAAACCTCACCCTGGGCGGAGGCCAAATCTTGCTCCCGAGATGTGACTTTAACACAGGTCAAACTGTTGATAATCGGGAACAGTGGCTCGTATGAAGATGAAGAAGGATTTGGAGAAGGTTGCCATGGCTTGTGGTGAAGATGGAGATTTTTCAGAAGAATCGCGAGGTTGATTATAATGAACAGTAGGGAGCGGATTTTCAAAATTTAGGGTTTCTTTTTTGCGGAAAGGAGTAAACGATCTTGAAACCAATTATTGGAGAATACGAGGGACATCGTATGGAATACGCCCTTTCGCAATCTACGACGACGTTTTTGTTGTCACATCCCTACTTTATCGGGTACCCCAACGGCGGCATTTAATGCGTTTGACAAGCTCTGAATAACCTCAGCTCAAGCACTTTGGTACAGTTCACCTCGATTCGAGACCTCAACACCAGTTGATTCAGCACACTTCAACTATGTAAACGAGGGGTATCTTCAAGACCTCGGTGAATACTACTCCGGACCTCGTCCATCGTCCCACGTCTTGGTGGATGTGATAGAACACGGCCCATCTCCTTGGCCTAATACACTCACCTCGGTCCGGACCATGCTGCTCGGCCTAGCCCATCACAAGAAGCCCATCTCGGGCCCAGGGAGTTGAGCCCAACATGGGATAATGGAGGAAACAGTCACCACCCACGATCAACGCTACGCCCCACGTTCATCACCGTTGATGAACGTTATTACGTTAGATTAGATATAAATAGACGAACAGACGTATTGTAACACACACAATACTCTAGCCATATACATTTCTCTCCGTGGACGTAGATCGATTGATCGAACCACGTTAAACCTTTAGTGTTCTTTATTTTCTTGCATCATAATCATCACAAACTCTCTATCTCGTCGTAAACATCGGATTTATGATTCATCACAACCTTTTATGACTTTTTTAATGAATGATTTCTTCACTTCTCCTGTATGTATGTTCCCTCCTTATGTAGTTGACTGCCGAAGTGGTAGATTAAAATGATACTCTCCACTTAATCCCAAAATATACAAAACATGGCTAATTACGTCGCAATCACCAAATTGAATCAATAAACTAAATTAAAATCGAAATCATACATCACATAAATACAAACAACTCAATTCTTTTAATCTATTTTAGGGGATTTTTTTTTTTTTGATCCCTTCCAAATTTCATACTACCATATAGTAATAATATAGGGTTGTGTAATGATCAAGGCTCGGCTAAGGCTGACACAATCTCTCTCTGTATCTACAGTTGCCGTGCAAAACCCTCAAAATTAAATTCAACTTTACGTTAATGAATTAAATGAGCTAAGTAGCACTCTTTCCAACTCCTTCAATAGCATTAACAAAAAATATGAAAAATGGGGCCAGATATGGTTATAAAAAAGAGTTTATTTTTCGGGCATTAAATTTTGATTCGATCTATTAATAATGATTTCTATAGGTTATGTTCACCATTTTAATCCATCCCTCAAAACTCCATGTAAAGAAAGAATATGAATGTATACATAATACAATAACGTATTGAATTTATTAGACAAGAGAATAAATGCATTAAGTGTTTGTATAGGAAATAGCATGATGTATAATTTAATTAGACAATATTATTAATAGGGCACAAATATTAAAAAAAAGAAAAGAAAAAAGAATGGAACAAAAAGATATGGAAACTAAACTATTTTGTTGTAGTACTAGTTTGGTACCCGTCGAAAATCGACGGGATTTAGTATACATGTAAGTATTAAATAAAACTTTCATAAAATATACATAATTATTGTATTAGTTATTTTAAATTGTCCGTTAATTGTAATGATTTTTGGAATAGGTTAAAGGAATGATATCCCCTAAAAATCAACGTCGATTAAAAAATTATAAAAGTAAATATTATTGACTTCAGAAACGCAAGGACATCCATTATTAAGAGAAAATGAGCAAACAAGTTTTGCAAATAACGGAATACATAAGTTACAAAAATGAAAATCAATCGACATGTCTATGTGAAGAATAAAGAAGTAGAAACTCACTAGAATTTTTTCTTAAGCAATCTTTACGTCAAGATCTCAAACTAAAAAGCGTTATTTTGTACTCTAATGTTAGATCACATTTTTTGGGCAAAAAAAAAAGGAAGAACAATAAAAGATTTACTTATTTCATTTTATTTCCATTCTCACAAAGGTTTGAATTAATAGTGGGAAAAAACACTATTGATACACCTCCAAAATTTTGGACCCTAGGCACAGGCCTCTTGGGCTTATGCTCATGTACTGGACTATAAATACCGAATATCATAATTTAAAGAATTTCCGCGCAGACCCACTATTTATATTTATAGAGAAATGTTAAGCTACATACCCCGTGAGCACCATTCTCGTTTCGTCGACATTAACATTAATTTATTTCGTTTTGATACATTTGGTTTAGTTCTAATACTCTTTATATTGATATTCACATCCTCGTAAAATAACAACTTACAAGAAAGTTATTTCGCCGAACCCTTCTCATTCCGTTGGCCCGTCCAATTTAGGTCGTCGTCGGGTTCACCATTTCTGCCATTCTCGCTTTTCCCCGGCCGGTGGACAGAGCTTGCTGACGCCCGGTGGGTCCGTCATTGTTTCCGAAGATTCTCTTAAAGGGGGTCTTTGTGTTCCTCACCCACCATATATCGTTCAGGGATGTTTTTGTAGTGATTCCTCTCTGTCCTTCTTTGTTTTTGCTATAATTGACCAACATAACTAAATTTTGCAGTGGAACTCTTGAAACCAAAGAAGAGGAAAAGAAATATGTTGTCTGTCACCTCTTCTGGGAGTACCGAGGATCAACTCGGCTCTCCTTCTTCGGCATCCCGCCCATCGCAGCAGTTGAAGACACCAGGTTTGGTTCAAACTCCCACAGCCAGTACTACAGACCCGGAGTGCCAGATAATGGCCGTCCAAGCACCCCATCCCCTATTCCCCGAGGTGACATATTCTTCTATGTAGTTATACAGTTTTGATTTTTTTGGTCAGTTCCTTACTTGTTGTTATTCAACATGCAGTGCATCGAGCCCACCATTGCCGAAAGAGCATTAGTACTCTATCAAAGTGTTTTTTTTTATATGGAGTTTAAGTAGAAAACGGATTTAACTAGTATGTACTGCGTATGTTTCATTTTTTTTTAATTACCATAAATAAAAGAATGGTGACACTACTTTTAATTAATCGAATTTAAAATATCCTTTTTAAATCTATCTATTAAAATTTTGTTATTTAATCAAATTTTGAAAATTAATTATTGATGAGTGAGGTCACTATAATAACATCCAACTTTCTCTCAAAACTCGAATTGTAGTAGTTGAAAGAGTTCTTCGTAGTACGAGGTCGAATCAATGCCCCTTAAAAGTGTTGAGAAGATTCGATGGCCCCATCAAATTTTGGATGTCTCCTACGCCGCTTCAGTCCTACGTTCAAGGTATCTTTTTAGCTTGTACCTTCATTTCTCGAGCTATCCAAAATCCTGCCAGCAATGGCTCGAACTCCATTGTTGGTAGTAGGGAACAAGAAACGAAGTGAATACTGTACATGAATTCTTGCTTCTCCGGGCTAATGAAGAGAACTCCAGCTCCACTTCCTGTCTTTCCCGAAGCTCCATTTACGTACATTTGCCAACAGTCAGTTGGCTCTTCCACGGTTGGCTCCAGGGAGGGCTCTGTGATACAATCTGGATTCTGCTTATCCGAAGTTGGCTATCACCGCTTCAATGATAATGGAAATAGATTGGGGAACAATGGGGGGCACTGGATCTGTCTTCGAGAATGTGATAATCTCTCTCCGAGAAGGTGATCATCTCTTCTCTTTTGAAACTTTTGTTGACGAGTTCATTGGCTGGGAGGGTCCGGGCTTCGGTCTTGGTCAGACCCTCTAGAAGACCGGATATCATGGAGATGACTCCGTCGAACTGGTAATCTTCATCACCATCAGCATCTTCTTCATGTTTTACCTTCTTCTCCACCTCGGATTTACATCTGCCTTCTCTTTTTCTGCACTCTTCTGGTTACAGTCCATCACGCTCTTGCGTGGCTGTTCATCCTTCTTCTTTTTATCTGAGGTGTAACCTCGGTCTCCTTCTCTTCTTTTCCGAGCTGCTTCATCTTTCTTCGCGAACTTGTCCGCGATGGCCCACAACTCCTTGGTGGTTCGGGGCTCCTTTGCAAGAATTTCCTTATACAAAGCATCGGAGAGGATGGCATTCTGGAATGCCGAGATGACAAGGAGGTCATTGAGACCTCGGGTCTGCAGATACTGTCAAATCTCCGTAAAAGTCCTGTATGGACTCGTCAAGTTACAACTTACAAGCAAGTTATTTCACTGAACCCTTCTAATTCCGTCGAAGCGTCCGATTGAAGTAGCTGTCGAGTACACCGATGGTGGGTCTGGCTACAAATTGCCATGTCATTATCCATATCATTATCCACGTCATTTCCATGTAATAATTATATTATAACACAAATATATTCATCCACACATGTGTCGCTAAAACTTTTTCTCTACAGAATTATAGCCACACACGTTGAAACTTACGTTATGTGTGGGTAAACATATTTTCTCACATGTTGGGAATTGTTAAAAACAACATGTTAAGGGGAAACCTATAAGGGACACTTCATTGTTTTGATTTGATCCCAAAACCCCAAAGCGTTCTGTCCCCAAGCGACCCATTTTGATGTAGATAATAGGTTAGAATTTTTCTAAGCCTACTCTGTTAGGATGGCTCTTTATTTTGCTTAGAATATAGACTTCAAAATATTCAAGTGAAGGCCACTCGCTTGAGTGTGTTTTCCGAAGCGAAGCAAGTCTAGCGAGCCGAAGTGAAGCGCGCCGAAGAACAGCGTAGCGAAGCGAGCGCTACAGTGTGAAGTCAGAGCGAGTCAACTCTGGTCAGCATTTTCCAAGGCAGTCACTAGGGAACTTTACTTCCCAAGCGACTCACTACAGAATGACTACGAATTGACTCAACTAAAGCGGACGCTACAACTTCAAAGCAAAGCGAGCCTCTATCTACCAGAAAGCGACAGCACTATTCCCGCTCCGATTTTGAACTCCAGTCAACTGGAGATCTTCGCATTAATTGCGAGATCTCCACGTGTCGAACGCGGAGAGGAGCAGCGGAGCCGACAAGGGCGCCGCAACAGTACTGGCTCGCTCCAGTTACTGTTACAATTGGATCTTAGCCAAATTCGGCAAAGAGCCAAAACTGCGCGTCTGAAAAGTAGCCAGCCTGTGCAAGTACTGTCGAGAGGAGGAGGGACAAAGCCACCAACCAAGCAACCGATCTCGGCATCCCTCCGCCTATAAATAGTGAAGGATGAAGACGAAGAGAAGTAGAACACATCCTGAGCATTTGAGCGCCTACTGCAAACAAACACTCCCAGCCTTAGAGCAAACTTCGAGTCTATATTTCCAAGTGTTCTCCGAGTTCCAGTCTCATCGGAACTCGTCTTCACAACCTTCACACTTAGAGTCTAAGCCCATTCCATATCCAAGCTTAGAAGAAGAGCTCTACCCATCTTTACACTCACTGTAAAGAGCTCTTCATAGTGTGTCGTCGTAAACCAAAAACCCTAATCTGTTAGTCAGGTTTTTGTGTTCGTCGTCGTTAGGTTGTTTTGATCCAAGGCCCTACTTTCATCGATTGTAGAAGCCTCGATCATAGAGTCTAGATCCAAGCTTGCACTTACATCGTTTGTGTGAAGCTCGATCGAAGCTAGGCTGTAAGGAGAGCCCGCAATCTCCCTGTTGTCGGACTGAAGCGAATGAAGCTTCCAGTCCAGTTTAGGTTTTTGGTGTGAACCCGGAATCACCCGGCGCCTGTCAGATCCAAGCAAGTGAAGCTCGATCTTGACTAGGTTTTTGAAGGACCCGTAACCTTCAAGTTCTTGAGTGAAGAGAAAAGTTGCCGAGTGCAACAAAGTGGACATAGGAGCTTTATCTCCGAACCACTATAATCCTTGTGTCGTATCTCTCTAACCCTAATCTCTTTACTTGTTTGATTATCCATTGCATAAGCATCTAAACAAACATAATCTGGTTTTTAAATACTTAGGAAAAGATATTAGCTCACCAAATTCCGCACAAAGAGTAAAGTCTCACTCTTGATCAAGCTCTAAGCTTAGGTCAAGAGATTCTTGATTACTTTAGATCTAGCTCTCGGCTAGGTCTTAGTATTTCTACGAGCACTTTACTTCATACTCTGAGTTAAGGAATTTGAAGTTGAAAAACTTCAAAATACGTATTCACCCCCTCCCCCCCCCCCCTCTACGTATTTTTCCTATAACAAACCGGGACCAACAAGTGGTATCAGAGCAGCTGTTCTTTCGAGCCTATGCTTTGCATATCCGAAGTGAGTCCCCACTCGCTTCACGTTGTCTCATTGAACCGGATCCTATTTCCTAAGTGCATCAAAACCTCACCCACGCATACTGCATATACTACTGAGTGATTGCCATGTCTACATACAATGCTTCTAGTCTTCCACAGTTCTCCATTGAAGGCTATGAGATCTGGAGCTTCCGAGTCACGAGCTTCCTATGCTCAATCCATGACCGGATGTGGGAGGTCATCGAAGATGGGCCGATTGAAATCAAGAAGGCTGTCTCTGAGAACGTCCCAGTTGCTGAAGGTCGGGCTGCCTACATTCGACAAACCTACGTGGAGAAGGACAAGGACGAGTACAATGCCAACGACTACAAAGTTGCCAACCTCGACAAAATTGCACACCACACGATGCAGAGCACTGTGTCGGACGCCTATTTACCACGGATCAGGAAGTGTGCAACAACAAAAGAAATGTGGGAAACCCTAGCTCTCATTTCTCAAGGCACAGACAAAATCAAAGAAAACAAGCTCGCCGTACAGATGCGGGAGTTTGAAAGCTTGATAATGAAGCCAGGAGAATCTATCGACGCCTTCGAACTGAGAGTCACCAATATTACTGCAACTCTCAACTCACTTGGGAAGGAACTCACAGACAAGAAAGTGAACCTGAAGATAGTTCGAGCCCTCACCAGGAAATGGCAGACTATGAAGGAACTATACTTAGGTACCAAGGATCTATCAAAGCTCACACTGGAGATTCTGTTCTCCGAACTCAAAGCTCATGAATTCGATCTGAATCGAATGAACCTCGACGAAGAGGATGAAGCTCCCACGACGTCAAAAGGCGTTGTGTTCAAAGCTGCTGAAGGACCAAGCGACCAGTCGCTAGCCAAGATGACGAGGGAAGAGTTGGAAGAACATGTTGCGTTCTTATCCAAGAACTTCAACAAAATGAACTCTCGAGTGGGCAAATACAAAAGATTCTACAAGCAGTACAAGGGGAGGAGCACTGATGCTCGAGAAGGAAAAGGGAAGAGAGAAGAGACGACCAAGCCGATCACAAGGGACATGATGGATGTGGAGTGCTACCACTGCCACAAGATGGGCCACTACAAATCCGATTGCCCAAAGCTGAGTGGAAGAAGCGAGAGGAACTGAAAGCAAAGAGGGATGCTCCAAGGCGAGCGCTCGTAGCAAGTGAAGTGCCGGTCGCTTCAACTGAAGATCCATCAAGCACTCCGATGCATTCACAGATCCCAACTCCAGTGATGGAGAGGATCTTGGACTCATGGCGCTCACCGACGAGGAAACTGGAGAGGTATTCATTTATCCCTCACCTAGTTCGATTACACTCGCACACACTCACCAAGAGGAATCTAATTCCTCGACATGGAGTGAGTTGCTTGACAAGCACATCAAATTGTCAAGTGACCACGAAATGTTGAAACAAGCTTTGTCTCAAAGCGAGAAGGAGAACCGAAAGCTAGCCACTGAGCTTGACCAAGTCAAACTTAACCTAAGGGCTATGACTAGTAAGTTTGAGGATCTCTTCGCTAGATATCAAAGCTTGGAGGGAAGGTATGAAACCCAATCCGCTCTAGTTGCCAACTTGAACAAAGCTTCATATGCTAGGCAGGCACTAGAGAGCTCGCTTCTACCTTTTGGTAGAAAGGGAGGACTCGGATATGAGGGTGGACCTTCCAAGCCCACTGTCTTTGTTGGTGCTTCAAACACGACACCATCAGTCACCTTGGAAATGCCCACTGCATCAAAAGCGACCACCAACAAAGATAAAGGCCAAGTGGCTGAGAACCCTAAGAAGAAGCCAATGAAGATGTCTATATCTTCAAAGGCTGAATCTAAGGGCAAGCAAAATTCAACTGTCCCTAGCACTCACAATGCTAAGTCTTACCAATCCAAAGGTAAAGGGAAACCAGTTGAAGCTTCTAAGTCTCAAGCCAAGACACAAGAGACAAAGGATCTCCCTTTCAAGAAAAGGAGTAATGTCTATGTGTCACGTTATCCGGACTGGAGATGGTCCAACCGGACTAACGCTGAGGGGGAAGAATTTGAAGCACCAAAGAGGCAGCTTCAAACTTCCAAGGTTACTCAAGCGAGTCGGGTTCAAAACCCTAATTGGACCGCTTCGAGGAAACCAAGCGAGCCGCTTCGACAGACTGTAAAACCTAAGTCAGTCTCTAAGCCTGTAGCTAATCCAAAGCGAGTCGCTTCAGGATACAAGCATAAAGGAAAGAGCATAGGTAAGTCTCAAGCGAGCCGCTACCCCTCTTGCACACACTGCTGCACGTGTGAAGCTGCCTCAAGGCAGAAGTCACAGTTTTCAAAGGTCGAGAAACCCAAGACACAAGCTACCTCTCAAAAGAGAGTGAATCAAGTGTGGGTACCTAAGGGAACTAACCTGCAAGGATCCAAACTGATTTGGGTACCAAAATCTGTCTAATTGCAGGTGAGCGCCGTGGATCCCATGCCTAGTGAGGGTCATCAAATCTGGTACTTGGACAGTGGATGTTCAAGACATATGACCGGCATAAAAACTCTACTTCATGACTACATAGAGAAGAAGGGTCACTCTCGAGGAAGCACCAAAGGGTACGACGCACTGAAAGTTGGAAAGCTCACAATTGAAGAAGTCTCCTACGTGGAAGGACTCAAGCACAACTTGCTATCCATTTCACAATTCTGTGACAAGGGATACAAGGTGGAATTTATTTCCAACAAGTGCATTGTGAAGAACAAGCTCACCTCCCAGATCGTGCTCACTGGAGTTAGACAAAGGAATGTCTACGTAGCACAATGGGACAGCTGCAAAGAGGAGACGTGCTTAGTTGCGAGGAGTGCTACTGGAATAGGATGGCTATGGCACAGACACTTGAATCATCTCAACTTCAAAGCCATAAATCGCTTAGCACGAAAGGGTTTGGTGCAAGGCATACCGAATGAAGTCTTTATTAAAGACCATCCATGCTCACCATGCCAACGAGGGAAGCAGATGAAGAAGCACTTCGCCAGTCTTGAAGAAGCTTCATCCAAGCGAGTGCTCGAGCTGCTTCATATGGATTTGTTTGGTCCAGTCACTCCAGTTAGTGTGAATGGAAGGAAGTACACTCTAGTAGTAGTCGACGACTTCTCTCGCTACACTTGGGTTGTATTTCTCTTCAGCAAGAAGGAGACACTGACCAAGCTACCACAACTGCTCAAGCGACTGGCTGTGGAAAAGAATCAAGCGATTGTGACCATTCGCTCCGACAAAGGCACAGAGTTCTTGAACTCTACCATTGAAGCTTACTGCACGGAGCATGGCATAGCACATCAGACTTCCTCAGCACGCACACCTCAGCAGAATGGAGTTGCTGAAAGAAGGAATCGAATCATCAAAGAAGCCGTTCGAACCATGATTGCAGACTCGAAGCTTCCAATGAAGTATTGGGCTGAAGCTGCCAATACTGCGTGCTACACGCAGAATCGAACGCTTCTCTGCAAGCGGCACGACAAAACACCATATGAAATATGGATAGGGAGAATTCCTAACATATCTTATTTCCATATTTTTGGTTGTAGGGTCTTCATCCATGACAATGGGAAGTCGCAGCTGAAAGCCTTTGAAAGCAAAGCTGATGAAGGAATATTCTCAGGATATTCTACATCAAGCAAAGCTTACAGGGTGTTCAGCTGTAAAACCCTAATCGTGGAGGAATCACCCCATGTCGTATTTGATGAATCTTCTTTGAGTCTTCCACAGGAACAGGTTCAATCTAAGGAAGGAAAAACAAGCGAGGAACCCATTAATTCATCAACTTGGTACATGCTTGAGGAGGATGAAGAAATCAAAGACTCAAGCGAGCCAATTGTCCAAGGAAAAGATGAAGCTGCCCCCACGATTCCTGAAGCGAGTGCTGGCCAAGCACCCAATCCAGTCGCTTCAGATGATGAAGCGAGCGACAAGGAAGAAGATGAAGATGAAGCCGGCGGATCCAAGCGTGCATGGCTCAAGGATCACTCACCAAGTCAAATCATTGGAGATCCATCCAAGGGTGTAGTGACCAGAAGTCAAGTGTTTGGAGAAAGTGCCATGTTCAGTTGCTTTCTCTCAAACATCGAGCCATCAAGCGTGGAAGAAGCCCTAGCTGATTCAAATTGGGTGATCGCCATGCAAGAAGAGCTGAACCAGTTCACCAGAAATGACGTATGGTACCTCGTGGATCATCCCAAATTCCAGCACGTTATTGGCACCAAGTGGGTGTTCAAGAACAAGACGGACGAGGACCACAACGTTGTGAGGAACAAGGCGCGACTCGTCGCTAAAGGCTACTGCCAAGAGGAAGGAATCGACTTTGACGAGACCTTCGCTCCAGTGGCACGGCTTGAAGCGATCAGACTATTTCTAGCCTATGCTGTGGCCAAGAAATTCAAAGTCTTCCAGATGGATGTGAAGAGCGCTTTCCTCAACGGTGAATTGAAGGAAGAAGTGTACGTGGAGCAGCCACCGGGTTTCGAGCAAGGAGATAAGGTGTATCGCTTGAAGAAAGCCCTATATGGGCTGAAGCAAGCTCCCAGAGCTTGGTATGATACATTATCCCAATTCCTAGTGGATAATGGATTCCACAAAGGAAAGATAGATCGAACCCTATTCACCATCAACCATGGAGAGGATATGCTATGGGTTCAGATCTACGTGGACGACATCATATTTGGATCACCAAACCAGTCGCTTAGCGAGAAGTTTGGAGAGCTTATGAAGACCAAATATGAGATGTCAATGATTGGCTTGATGAGCTTCTTTCTAGGTCTTCAAGTGAAGCAGCAGGATGATGGTATCTTCATCAATCAAGCTAAATATACTCGAGATATGCTTGCCAAGTTCGGTGTTCAGCATGCCAAAGCTGTGAAGATTCAGATGAACACGAACTGGAAGATGGAGCCAGACCTAGATGGGAAATCTGTGGATGCTACAGACTACCGAGCCTTGATCAGATCCCTTCTATATCTCACCGCAAGTAGGCCGGATATAGCTTTTGCAGTTGGAGTATGTGCTCGCTTCCAAAGCAATCCCAAGCACAGCCATCTTGAAGCTGCCAAAAGAATTCTTCGATATATGAAGGGCACTGTCAATATGGGGCTGTGGTATCCAACGGAGGACAATTTGGAGCTCACTGGATATTCAGATGCTGACTATGGAGGATGCCGAATTGATAGGAAATCAACTTCGGGCACTTGTCAGTTCTTGGGAAGCAAGCTGATCTCATGGTTTTCGAAGAAGCAGACGAGTGTAGCCACTTCAACAACTGAAGCCGAATATATAGCCGCTGGAAGCTGTTGTTCTCAAATTCTATGGCTTCGTCAGCAGTTGAAGGACTACAATGTTGAAGCGAATGAAATTCCTATATTCTGCGACAACAATAGTGCGATCTGCATCTCGCAAAATCCAGTGCTACACACCAGATGCAAGCACGTGGAAATCCGACATCACTTCATTCGTGATCATGTCGAGAAGAAGGATATCAAGCTCGAGAAAATTCATACCGATCTCCAGTGAGCAGATATCCTCACCAAGCCTCTAGCTGAGTCTCGTTTTAATCAGCTATGCATGGAATTAGGGTTGCTAGACCCTGGTGAAGAATGCTAGATTCAGGATGCTCAAAGGAGTGGTCGCTAGTTCTTCTTAGCGTCACTCGCTTCGGATCTTCACCAATTCAAGCGAGCCACTTCAATATTCCACTCGCTTGAAGAAGGAGAAATAAGGTGGAGAAAGGTGGAGTGTTGGAAGACGTTCCCTACCCGCTTACAGGAATTGTTAAGCCATTGGTTAAGGGGGAACTATTGCTTGCTCTCGGAGCAAGCTACTTCCAAAGCGAGCAAGGAAAGCTGCTACCTAGCCTAGGATTCCTAGCGAGTGGGTATAAACACTTGCAAGTGCCGTTTCTAGTAACGGTTGTGGGGTCTTGTATCGGGCCTTCCCACGTAAAAATGGTGAAAGCTTAGGCAGGGCTGGCACCTAGACCTTGCGTCATCTTCCCATCTTTCCGCCGAAGAGGAGCAAGTCTTCTCATCTCCTTCGTCGTGGATAAACATCCATTCATTACTCACTCTTCATTGAGTTGAGCTGCCGGATGTCTATTCATTCCTCCTCCACTTTGAATTTTGCATCGCTTCAATTAACCCTAGCTTGGGTCAAGCGAGTCGATTGCAAGTTCATTCTGTAGCTTGTAGGAGGAAGCTTGAAGGTTTACCTTTTTCTACAAAAGGTTGCAGGGCTGGAGACATGCTTCTGCGTAAAATACGAGATTGTCTTGTCAGAGCATTCTCATTGTCATCTTGTCCATATCTGCTCTGAGATAAGGACTTGTACTCATCCCCCATTCGTCGTGAATAAGTACACTTACGTGAAGCTCCCCCCTTGGGTTGTAGTAAGCTTGTGTACTATATTCATCCTCTCCCCCATTCACTTCGATGGAGGACTCTCTAACTCGTAGAGGAAGATGAATGCCAAGAAGATGAAGCATTCAACAAGTGGTATCAAAAAGGCTTCAAGCAATATCATCAAGTGGATTCAACAAGTGCTGCCCAAATTCACAAAATGAAGTCTTCAATAAGTGGTATCAATCTCCTACGAAGTGAGATTGACTGGTAAGTGGTACAATTTTAAGTACACTAAGTGAGCTGAAGCGTGCTAGAAACCTTCACTCACTATGTGGAAAATATGAAATGAATCTGACACAAATACAAAGAGGAAAACATACTTGTTTATCCTCGAAGTATGTAAGTCAGAGACATTTTAAAATTAAGCAAAGAAATCTCATTTCTTATTCCAGTCGCTTCAGATGGCAAAGCGAGTGCTACGTCACTCTAAGCAAGCCATCGCAAGCGAGTGCGGAACAGTCACTCAAGCGAGTGCCTCTCAAAGCGAGCAAAGGCCTAGCAGCCCAACTCGAAGCGAGCGGGTACGAAGCGAGTATGAGCTGTCTGCACTCGAGTGCAATTTTACTTTCTGCTTAGCATTAAATGCAGGTTCACGTACTGGCGAAAATAATGGGCGCGTGGCTTACACTTTGAATTCGAAGCGGGAAAAGACGGAGAAGATCCAGCCGTCGAATCTTAACAGTCCCCAATCTGTAGCCATTGGATCGACGCCGTATAAGACAAACCAATCACAGCAGGCCACGTGGAGACGACGTGCAAGTTGGCGGTTCACTTTTTACTGTGATGACGCCGGACACATCAGATCCATCACCGCGCGTCCGCCGCCTACCTAGAGGATCTTCGCCGATTTTACTGTCTTGCCCCTGCCACATCAGCCAAGCCCTACCACTATATAAGGGTGGAGTTGCAGACGAAGAAATCTTTCACTACTTTCAATCTTTACCATTCTTGTGCAAAAACTGAAACTCTCTGCAAATCACGAGTCTTAAAATTCCCAGCTTTTCGTTGTTAAATCTTCGTTTGAAATCTCTCGTTTTTCACCATGGGAAAGAAGCAGAAGACTGAGACTATGGAGGAGTTTCTCACGGAAGTCAATAAACACATCAACGTCGAGCCCCACCTCGACCCAATCGTCATCGAGGAAGATGGATTCTTCCGTAGAGCCGTGATCACGGCCGGTCTATGGAAGTTTGTGACGGCGGTGCCGTCAAAGATTCTGGCAAAGGCGGTGGGAGAGCTTCTTCTGAATCTGAGGAAGGAGCTAAACACTTCCTCATTCACTGATCCACAGACCCGGAAGCCGGTGGAGGTGAATTTGAGCGAGCTCATCGGAGTGTTTGATTTGCCAAAGGAAGGCGGAAACTCCTTGTTGGAGTTGGGGTTTTCCGCAAAAATCGAGTATGCTCGGTTCGCCACCAAGAACGCAGAACCAAATTTCAAGGAGGCCAGTATCCGTTCAAGCCTGAAGGCCCCCTTCAACCATATCTGCGAGCTCTTCTCGAAGAGCGTCGCATGCTACGTCGGAACCCTAGATACTCTCTCTGAGACGAAGCTGATCACCACCACAGTTATCGTCGACAGCCTCACCGGAACCAGATTCAACTGGAATGGTTGGTTTCTCAACCAAATTCACGAAGTCGCTGAAGATTTTGCATTCGTGAAGGGAAGCGCCGATCAGATTCTCCGCAAGGGGAAGCTGAAATTCTTCTCCAGATTGTCTGTTGCTTTGGAGGAGCACTACCCCAACAAAGTGTGGCCAGAATCCGACACGGCTGTCTACAACAAACAATCTATTTTCTATGACAAGTGGAGGAAAACCAAGATTCCCATCGATTTGGGACTTCTAGTTGTAGAAGTGCCCGTTGCAGTGCCAGTTGCCAAAAGGCAAGCTGAAGTGAGCCAAGCAAAGCGAGTTGCTTCACCCGGGAAGCGAGCTGCGCCGAAGCAAGGCAAAAAGAAGAAAACGAAGCTAGTCGCTTCATTAGTCAAACCAAGCGAGGCTGAGGAGCAGCCGCTTGAAGAGACTGAAGCTGCCCAACCCCAGCTTTCACCAATCAAAGTCCAAACTCCCCCACTACAAATCCAAACCCAAACAACCCAAATACCAGAAACCCAAACTTCATCAACAGCCCAACCTCATACCCAAAAATCCCCCCTCTCTCCTCTTGAAGAAGAATCAGCTTCTTCATTCCATATCCCTACTGTCCCACTTCTCAGCACAGATCCATCTGTTGCATATACCACCTTCCAACCCATCCAAACCCAGCCAGCTACAGAACCCATCCAACTGTCCGAAACCCAAGCCTCATCATCATCCCTATCCCCCTCGACATCGGCAGCCACAGCCGATACCGCCCAAACAGCCGGTGAACTCTCAATTATCCCACCATTCCTACCTCCTGTTGTCACTGCAGAAATGCAGGCTATCGATCGCTACGTCAAGAATCGAGAGCAAGCTGCAGAGACCATTGCCCTCCGCTACTCTAACGTTCCGTGGACTGACGTGTTCTACACCCAGACCGTCGACTTCCTGACGTACATTACGTACCGTGGAACGGAGTACTACAAAATCTACAATCTCATGCAGGCCTTCAAGAAGGATGAGTTGATTCAGTTGGAGGCCAAGCTGCTCAATTTCATTGGCGTGGACGGCTTCCACACCTTTCTTGATGGGACCAGCTTCTGGGACAAGCTGGATGCAAAGATAAAACAACAATACCCAGATGCTGTGATTCCCAAGCGAATGTCAACTCCTCACGAGCAGCAGCTGATCAATGCACATACGGAGGAGATAGAGGCGAAGGAGGTGGAGATCTCAAATCTCCAAAGCGAGATCTCCAAGAAGGAGGAAGAGGTGAACAGGAGAGTACTGGAGGTCAAGAGTCTTCGTGAAGACTTTGACAAAAAGAAGGGAGATCTGGAGGCAAAGGTGGAGGAGAAGGGAAGGTTGTTGGAGGAGAAGGAGAAGGCGTTGGAGGCGCAGGTGAAGCTGGTGGGAGACCAGACAAAAACCATCACCGAACTCAAGGACTCGCTTGATGCGGAAAGGAGTCGCTTGAGGGAGGTTAATGCCAAGCTGGTCACAGTTGGCAAAGAGAAAGAGAATTTGGAGAAGGAGGTGAAGAAGTTAAGGGAGGCAGTTGAGAAGAGGGATGGAGATCTGATAAGGAAGGGGAGTGAGCTGCTCAGCACCAAGAAGACCCTCGACACTCTCAGAAATGAAATGAAGGAACTCAAGCAAGAGAGTGAGATAGATAAAAAGGAGCTTGAGAGCCGAAGGAGGAGTGCGCAGGCTCTTGATCTGAAGGGTGCTGAATTGTCCATACTACTTGAAAAGGTCAAGAGCTTGGGAGAAGCTTACACCGAGAAGGTTGCTGCAGGTGCCGAATTTCATCTCTCTCTAAACCAGAGAGAGAGGAGCCTTGAAACAATGATGGCAGAACTTGAAGCGGCCCAGGAATTCTGGTACTTCAACCTGCAGGAGGAGAAGAAGGATATGAGAAGTGAAGTTGAAGCGGAGCTGGAGGCTCGCTTCAAGTCGGTGGAGCCACTGGAGAGGTTGATGCTCTTAGTGAAGGAGAGGGAAAAACAATGTGAGTACTTGCTCGAGGAAATCAGTGTTAAAACTGCAGAACTAGTACTTGCCAAGGAGCACACTTTTGCAAACAAAACCGAGCAAATGTTGCATGTTGTTCTCAATGCCGTCAACACCATCCACAAAACAATCACAGGAAAAACAATCACCCTAACCCCCGGCAGTGATGATGCCAAAACGGGGAAGGTCAAGAGAAAGAAGGAGGTGATGGTGGAGCAGTTGGTGTGGAGAGGATGCTGGAGGGAGGCAGTGGTGTTGGAGGTGAGGAGGAAGAGTTAGATGACGAAGCGAGGGCCCTACGAGCAAAGAAGGGGAAGATAAAGCTCACGGAGGAGGAGCTTATGAAGAAGCCCAAAGAGCCCCGCAGGCCAACTGAGGAGAAAATTCTTGGCTCTTCAATCGCACGTCACCCTCCTGTTGTGGTGATGACCAAGGAGCAAAGGGAGAAGCAAATCGCGGAGGATGAGGCCTTGGCTTGGGAGTTGGAGCGTGATTTTGAATTGGGAAGGCTAACACTTGCAGGTGCTTCAAGTTCTAAAGCGCCCGCTTCAGCCGCCGCACCCGCTTCAACTGCCGCGCTCGCTACATCGACTGCAGGAGCCACTTCATCTGCAGTCGTCCCTCCAAGCACTACAAAGTTGGACATGCCGCCTCCCCCACCACCAAGTCAGACCTTGAAGCGGCCTGCACCAGATTCAAAAGATGACCCCGCGCCAAGCGCCAAATGGTCAAACAAGCAGTCGCTTCGAGGGCTGAGAAGCAGGAGAGAAGGAGGAAGAGAGGAGAGGAATGGAAGGAAGGAGTGGAGAAGGAGAAGAGGATAAGGGCCAAAAGACTTCAAGTCATTGATGGCCGGATCGAGGAACACTTCAACGAAGTGAAACTCATCCAATCCGCCATCTGTCGAAGTGCCTTCATTCCTTTCATGCCCGAAGAGTCCGAAGCGTGCGAGACCCAAGCTATAATCGATGCATGCGACGTGACGGGAAAGGAAATGGTCGACTCCGGACGCTACCCTCTCAAGGAGGAACAAGATTACATTCGAAAACGACTCAACGAGAAGCGTCCAATCTGGAGTAGTGAGTCAAGTGCCAAATTCCAAGCGATCATGAAGGAACTAGCTAGCAGATCAGAGGAAGAATTGGCAGCTAGAAGGAATGAACATCCTGACGCAAGGCAGATTGAGGACTTCATTCCAAGAGATCTCCGCGACCAGTGGCTAGTTTACAAGGAGCTTTTCATCAAAGCCTATTACTACTGGGGAGTAGTGCCACTACAGGATGAGTGCTCGCGGATGAGTGCTCTCAACAACTTCCTATGCGCATATGATGAGAAGATGCGGAGGAAAATATTCACCATGGCAGAGCTTGCAGAGCCCAAATCTCTTATCATCAAGGTGCCTGAAGTGAAGAAATTTCCAATGCCATTCCTTCCAGGCACAAGAATTCCTGATCGCAGCATCACAGACGCGGAAGTGAACGAAGCGTTCAGATTGGAAAGCGGATGGAGGAGACCAAGTATCCACACCGTTGGTACCTTGGAATTGAACGTCCTCTCTACTTATTTTACTGAAGAAAAGGAGAAGAAGAAAAAGGAGGAGGTGACGGAGGAGAAGGAGGAAGAAGCTGCAGGAAACCTTTGAGTTTCAAGCTTCTTATTTTGTGAACTAATGTCCAATCTATCCAATTTATTTTATGTCCCTCCTGTGTTATTTAATAGCTTTGTGGATATTTTATCCTTATGCTACAAAACTCAATCAATTTAACCGAAAATAAAAGGGGGGAAGGAACTTTAAAAAAAATAATAATTCAAACGAAGTCTGCAAAGGAAGCAGTCGCTTGAAGTTCCTTCCACGGTTAGATAGGCTAGATTGTTTTAAATCTAAGTCATTGGGTTTTGGCATCATCAAAAAGGGGGAAATTGTTGGGAATCGTTAAGAACAACATGTTAAGGGGGAACCTATAAGGGACACTTCATTGTTTTGATTTGATCCCAAAACCCCAAAGCGTTCTGTCCCCAAGCGACCCATTTTGATGTAGATAATAGGTTAGAATTTTTCTAAGCCTACTCTGTTAGGATGGCTCTTTATTTTGCTTAGAATATAGACTTCAAAATATTCAAGTGAAGGCCACTCGCTTGAGTGTGTTTTCCGAAGCGAAGCAAGTCTAGCGAGCCGAAGTGAAGCGTGCCGAAGAACAGCGTAGCGAAGCGAGCGCTACAGTAGATTCAAAGTGAGTCTGCCAAAGCAAAGCGAAGCGAAGCGAGCGCTACAGTGTGAAGTCAGAGCGAGTCAACTCTGGTCAGCATTTTCCAAGGCAGTCACTAGGGAACTTTACTTCCCAAGCGACTCACTACAGAATGACTACGAAGTGACTCAACTAAAACGGACGCTACAACTTCAAAGCAAAGCGAGCCTCTACCTACCAGAAAGCGACAGCACTATTCCCGCTCCGATTTTGAACTCCAGTCAACTGGAGATCTTCGCATTAATTGCGAGATCTCCACGTGTCGAACGCGGAGAGGAGCAGCGGAGTTGACTGCCAGGCCGACAAGGGCGCCGCAACAGTACTGGCTCGCTCCAGTTACTGTTACAATTGGATCTTAGCCAAATTCGGCAAAGAGCCAAAACTGCGCGTCTGAAAAGTAGCCAGCCTGTGCAAGTACTGTCGAGAGGATGAGGGACAAAGCCACCAACCAAGCAACGGATCTCGGCATCCCTCCGCCTATAAATAGTGAAGGATGAAGACGAAGAGAAGTAGAACACATCCTGAGCATTTGAGCGCCTACTGCAAACAAACACTCCCAGCCTTAGAGCAAACTTCGAGTCTTTGTTTCCAAGTGTTCTCCGAGTTCCAGTCTCATCGGAACTCGTCTTCACAACCTTCACACTTAGAGTCTAAGCCCATTCCATATCCAAGCTTAGAAGAAGAGCTCTACCCATCTTTACATTCATTGTAAAGAGCTCTTCATAGTGTGTCGTCGTAAACCAAAAACCCTAATCTGTTAGTCAGGTTTTTGTGTTCGTCGTCGTTAGGTTGTTTTGATCCAAGGCCCTACTTTCATCGATTGTAGAAGCCTCGATCATAGAGTCTAGATCCAAGCTTGCACTTACATCGTTTGTGTGAAGCTCGATCGAAGCTAGGCTGTAAGGAGAGCCCGCAATCTCCCTGTTGTCGGACTGAAGCGAGTGAAGCTGCCAGTCCAGTTTAGGTTTTTGGTGTGAACCCGGAATCACCCAGCGCCTGTCAGATCCAAGCAAGTGAAGCTCGATCTTGACTAGGTTTTTGAAGGACCCGTAACCTTCAAGTTCTTGAGTGAAGAGAATAGTTGCCGAGTGCAACAAAGTGGACGTAGGAGCTTTATCTCCGAACCACTATAATCCCTGTGTCGTATCTCTCTAACCCTAATCTCTTTACTTGTTTGATTATCCATTGCATAAGCATCTAAACAAACATAATCTGGTTTTTAAATACTTAGGAAAAGATATTAGCTCACCAAATTCCGTACAAAGAGTAAAGTCTCACTCTTGATCAAGCTCTAAGCTTAGGTCAAGAGATTCTTGATTACTTTAGATCTAGCTCTCGGCTAGGTCTTAGTATTTCTACGAGCACTTTACTTCATACTCTGAGTTAAGGAATTTGAAGTTGAAAAACTTCAAAATACGTATTCCCCCCCCCCCCCCCCCCGTCTACGTATTTTTCCTATAACAAACCGGGACCAACATCACACAACATATATTTAACCACACTATATCCCGTAGTTGTGACAGATTGAGATTTCAATTCATTACAAATTATAAGATGGCTTCTCCCCCGCCCGTCGTTTCCAGCCTTTCTGTCCTCTTTCCAGGCTCCCAATTCGTCATAACTGCTGGTTACCCTTCCCCTGTAACAATGGTATTTTGTGTAGTATTCGCAATTTCATTTGTTTCTCAATGTGATTTCTGCTCCACATTAAACCTAGGTTGATAACCTGCGAAATTCACGTGCAGATCTTAACCTAAAATATAACTCTGTACCTATTGATCATGTATGCAACTCAATTAAAAAAATAACTCTCCACACAAAAAACTAGATTAAAATTGAACTCAAACATTTCAAAATACAAACACCACAAAAAAAAAAATTTAAAGCTTGAACATCCTTTGAAGGCTATTTAGGTACGATTACAACAGACACCACCAAGCGTTCTGCGGTGGAGAGGGAATCGCAAACCGAGAATTTAACAACATCGCCATCCTCGCATCCCATGAAAAGGTATGCATGCAGTCAACCTTCCCCATACAAAAATTCACCACTATACGGAAAACAGTTGACTTCAACGGGCCATGTCATCCTGTAGTTTTCGACTGTGATGCTCACCGCCTTTTGTCCCGCGAGATTTACCTGACTAGCAAACAATTCACTCACATCCTACAAGCAAGGAAGGAAGAGTTGTGAGAAAATGGCCGATGGAGTCAATGATTAAAATTTTAAGCTACTCACAATCTGTTTCTAGGTAGACGGAGTCATCTTCCGGGTAAAAGAAGTTGCTGAGTATTTAATGGGGTCTACAACAAATGAAAGCGAACCCACCGAAGAAAAACAAAAATCGTATTAAATTAAAGAAAGTCATTTTAGCAAGACGGTATTTAATAAATTGATGAGTATATTGACCTTCAATCGCAGACGAGAAAGCATTCAGAGCGAGAGGAATAACTACGTTTGGCTCGTAGCTTACATTTAGCGAAATAGAAATCGGAGACGGTCATGCACGACCACTTCGAAATCTAGCCTGTCCACGTAGGTGAACACAAGGAGGGAGGCCATTTTAGCTTGGATTGCGTTGGTGAATTTAATCCAACCATAGCCGAGGTAAATGCGTGTGTCGTCTTCGCTCCGCATAACCGGGATAAACGACTCGACCAAGGGATAATCACACCTCAGGATGATTGGGATGTCGCTTTTGAGGCTATTCTGGCGAGGGTCGAGTAGCAGTTGTAAACTGCCGAAAATGAAGGTTAGCAGCAGTTGAAGGAGAGCGGTGGAGGAGCCGGAGGCGCCCGGGTTGGATGGTTCCAATGTGTGCCATTGGATGAAGTGGTGGACAAATTCCGTAATGAGTCGAAAGTTGAAGGATAATGATGAATCTCAGTTTCTTTGTAATCAATTGAAAAATGGAAGAATAGAAATGAAAGCAAAAGTAATTGAAAGGTGCTTTCACACCGAAATTCTGGCATTCCGGCTCAGTTGTTGATCATAGCCTTCTTCAATTGCTGAAAGGGCCGGGATGTCGATGTTGGAGAACTAATTTTGTCCTCCGTTCTCTCACAGGAAGTCGCGGACAAAATTTTCTTACCCCGGAAGCAGAACCCAGAGTAATTATATATATATGACAATTAAAAGCAGAAAAACACAAAAGAGTACATAAATATGAGATTTATATACATAAATAAAAGCACACCAGACAGCCGAACGGTCAAACTTGAGATTTTGTTGACCCATGTAGAACATAAATCTGAACCCAACAGGAAGATCCAGTACGAGGCTCTTCCCATGAAGAACAGTCGTACCTCGACGCTCCTCTTGATGGCCACGCCGAGAACCCGAAGAAGATGCCACCCTGCTGCCCTTGCCGCCGCATCCTCCAGTTCAGACGCCCCGAGGTCCCATAGGGTTATGCCTAGGACCTCGCGGGAACATCACGCAGATCCGACCAGGCAACAACATCACCAGACTCTGGACATGAAACGGAGGATTGCAAGAACCTGATGTATGACATCGAAGGGCTAGTCCGAAGTGGCCCATTAAAGAAATTTCAAGACCGGGTGCGGGAGTAAATCAGTTCGGCACTATTAGTTTCAGGCCGACCTCCGAACTGTATTATCTCTACTCCATGAAGTGAACCTGAAACTCAATCCTCAAAAGTGTACTTTCGTTGTGCCTTCGGGAAAATTTTAGGATGATGGATCTCTGAAGAAGGATTGAAAGCCAAGCTCACAGGGTGCCTTGCCGCGCTGAGCAGGTTTCTCTCTAAAGCTGCGGAGAAACAACTGCATTTCTTCAATTAAATTGGAGTCTGAAACACAATCTCGGTAATGTTGTTCTATTAATTTAACCTCGGCCTCCGCGAGCTCATCCTTCAGGTATCGAGCCTTGTTCCCGTCAGACTTCACTTCGTATTCATCTCGAGCTCTGTTGGGAACCCCTTGCAGTTTGATTTTGATGATGTTTATCGAAACCACACTTAGTCATATTTTACTTGTTTAGGGTCAAGGCCGATAGATCGACCTGCTACCTGTTAGTGCAGGTCGATACTCTCTAATGTTCAAATGCAAGTTCGATCCACCCTGTAAGAGAAAGGTCGATTTACCGACCTGCCTCATTCGGATCGAGCTGGCATGTCTGCCTGTCTATCGACCTTCCTTATCAAGCTTCCAGCCTGCATTGCCTTAGAAGATTTCAAGTGCTGGATTATCATATCAAGGTCGATGCTCCGCCTTCATGGAGCTACACGACCTGATCCTTGCCACGTGGTGTGCCAGCAAGGACGAATCTTCCCAACGGCTAGAAGTGAGTCAGCTTCCAACGGCTAGTGCCACGTCAGCCTGACTCCAACGGCTAGTTTTTCAAAACTGCCTATAAATACTTCAAGCCATATCGTATTCAAACACGGGAAACTCAAGCTATCAACGCCAAATCTCTGCCCAAAATCTCTCTCAAGTTCATATCCATTCAAGTGTTCGAAATCCAATTAGTTTCCCAAACACTTGACGAAGAGAGGTTTCTGATTACGATAAACACCACAACAACGAAGCGTTCACTGCTGCTTGTCGTTGGTTCAACAACTTCTTCTCCGACTAGTTCGAAGTTAGAAAGTTTGTTTGTGTTCTTCGCCATTGTAGAGTTTTGTCAAGCTCTGTAATTAGCGAAAGATTGTTAGTACATTTTTTGTACGAAAGGTTGTAAGGGTCACGACCCAAAACTCGTGTCTAGGTATTTTCAGGTTAGATTGTATCTAGAACTGATACTCACTCAGTATAAATAAGAGAGAGGTTGAATCCAAAGGTAAAGGGATTCTCAGGTCGAGTCGACCTGACGTGGACGTAGGAGGGTTTCTCCGAACCACGCTATATCGCGGTGTCTATCTCTCTCTCTCTCTCTCTCTCTCTCTCTCTCTCTCTCTCTCTCTCTCTCTCTCTCTCTCTTTATTTATCGCCCTTACATTTCATTATCAAACTGACAAGCATCAACCTGCATATCACGCATCAACCTGCTATCTACTTTCAGCCTTAAGATTTTTCAAAGAGTAAATCAACCTCCACCAACTTCCGCACAAGCACAGTTTGATAAATCAAGCTTGTTCCCAAACGAGCTTGATAGATCAACCTGTCTCTGATAAGGATCGACCTTGACAATCGACCTTTGATCGACCTGATTTTACAAAAGTCAAAAATGGTTGGTTATTGGTGTATCCCCCCCCATACACCAATTACTCTTTCCCGGGACCAACAAGCTCGTCCATTGACCGGCTTGAAGACTTTGAGCTTATCCTTACCTAGGTTGCCCAGCAGCCTAAGCATTCCAAGGAGTCGAGCGGAATGATGCCGAGGAGGCGGAGAAGAGGTCGGCTCGGTGAAGTTTGACGAGGGGACAGAGAAGGTTACCGAGGTCGAATCCGGGATGGGAATTAGAGAAAAAAAAATAAAACCCTAGAGGTAGTGAATTTACACCAGAGTACACATAAATCAAGAGGAAGAATGGGATCGATTGACCCGTCCAGAAGCCTCCGCCTCCACGAGGGGCTCTTCAACTCTGGACTGCTCTACTACGGCACTACCTCGGCTGACTTTTATACCAACGTCATGTCAGACTTCTCTTGCCAACCCCCGGCATCCTCCTCCTCCACGATCCAATCTTCAACTCCGGCTTGCTCCGGTCCCTCTCGGCCCACCTCGATACCTCAACAACAATTGATTTCTCTTGTCCATCTTTGGCCTTGTCTTCAGCCTGCGAACCTCGGGTACCCTCCTTGATTCCATATGCTTTAGCTCTTGGGTGACTTCCACGAACAACCTCGAAGTTGTCGTCTCGATTTAGTATTTACCATGCACTTTTGACCAGTCTGTTCCGATAAGACCTCGGCGTATTAGCGGACGATCTTTTCGTTTGGGATATTTGTATGAACCATTTTATAATATTTTTTTTATAATCAAAAGTTAAGAATTATAAATACAAAATAACTACGTGCAAATTACATTGATATATTTTAAATATACATGGGATATTCGTATGAATTATTTAATAATGATTTTTTTTAATAAATATAATTTTTAGATAAATAGGAGTGAAGGGCATAAGAAACGTTACGTAGGCATGTGAATGAATGTGGTGCTCTATGACTAATATCACAACACCTTGAATTATTAATACATCATCTAGGACTAAAATTCAGCCATTTGTTGGCAAAGTCCGGGTCCATTAAGTCATCGAAAGAGTCTACCACTACCACGGCCTCGATCCTATAGCCATTCGCCCCCGGTGGATGCACGTTCTTACAGAGCGCCTACACACATTATACAGAAATATAAATACATAAATCATGAAGATGTACCAGCAGAGCTCATGGATGACGTCTTCATTCTCAGTATGTTATTCAACAATGGAATTCATTAAATCTTCGAAAGCGAAAGCCCTCTCCTTCACATCCAAATGCCGAGCATGGAATTCATCTCGCATGTGGTCAACTAATATTTTCTAGTGCACCACTTCGACCTCATTCAGTAAAAGGCTACAGAAGTTTAAAGAAGTTTGACAGAAGGACAAAAAGTTTAATTAAATTTGAGAATCCAAGTTCAAAACAAAATTAAAACCTAGAGGTTGTGAATTTACAAAAGAGTACACGAAAATCAAAAGGAGGCAGGTTTTCAGTCCTACCCTTGTTGCGTCAGCCGCAATCACTGAGTCGAAGTGTGAATTAACCGGTGTGCAAGAACCACGTTGATGGCACTGTAGAGATAGTATTTTCACTGAGTCGAAGTGTGAAAATCAAAAGATGGATTTCTCAAATATTCCTTTGTCACTGCGCGTGGTATATTGCTATTGCAAGGCGTTGGAAAATGGCACTGTAGAGATAGTCCTCGACAAAGATTTATTTGGAGAAGACAGGAGGATTAATGTGCACCACGATGATGTCGGACTGATGTGTCGATTGCAGCCTATTACATACAAATGCATACTTGTCTACATATGGTAAAGTTTGCCTTTTAATTATAATTTCATCACTTCTTTCAAATCCTTATAAAATTGTTTGTTTTCTTCATTTTATAGCCATATGTACAAGAAGATTCAGAGGTTGAACAAGGGAAAACAAATTAGATTTGTCGATCCATATCATGTGGGGCATGTTCCAACCACTAATACCGATAAGGATGCGATCGAGAAAGCAATTCATCTAACAGCAAATTTACTGGCACAAGGTCTTTCCGGTAAAGAAAAAAATCAGATTGTTTTAGTTCCATGCAATGTGGGGTAAGTTATAAATTTAATAATGTATACTATTGAAAGTTAGAATTATATTTCTTAATTATGTGTCTGCAATCTGCATATATATAGATATCATTGGATTCTAACAATCGTTGACCCTCACATGGAAGAGATTGGGTTATTGGATCCTCTGTATAGAGGACATCATGACAAGGTTTGGAAACGCGTTGTGGAATTGTAAGTTTCTTATTATTGCCTCTGAATTCGTTTTGTCAATTCTATGAAAAATTATTATTTATAATGAATATCTATATTGAAGGGCTTTAGGAGTGTATGCCTGCTCGAGCAAGTCAAAAAGCGAAAGGAAAGATAGCCCCATCTGGACCATATTTGAGGTATAGTTCAGTCTAAAAAAATGGATATATACCAAATAATATTAATCTTATTGTAATTGTATATGTATTGTAGGTACCAAAGCAACCGGACTCGTCCCAGTGTGGTTTTTATGTGTTGAAGTACATGAAGACAATAGTTGAGCAAGGATCAAAATACTCAATCAAATCCTTGAACTCATTGGTAAGGCCATATCTTATTTGATAATGTTGATTGGTTGAACCTCATTTTTAGCTTAGAAAGTGAAATATATAATCTAAATGTTTATCTTTGACAGTTTGGTAGTAAAAAATCTTATCCGGTGGCGGAAATTGACGAAGTGCGTAGTGAATGGGCAGAATGTGTTCAAGAATATATATATGATGACTAAGGTAACTTTATGATATATTCTTTAATCTTGGGATGAAGTTAGATGAAGACTCAAGTATGAATTATGAAACGACTGAATATATAAGAGGGTACTACTGGAAAGCCTGCATTCATGCATGGAAAATTGAAATCACCTTTAGGCAGAGCTCAGCTTATCCAGAATTATCTTAATAACTGATGCTTTGCCCTATCCAAACTAGGCAGCTGCTAGTTGGTGCATTGGTTGCCCATCAGTTATGTGCTCCAAAGCTGACTGTACTTGCATATATGAAGAAGGAACATTCTGTTCGGTTTGCCTTCTTTTGTGAAGTACAAAAAAAGTAATGCAAGGTCATCATGATCCTTGCTATAGCACTGCTACTACGTATGTACATTCTTGCAAGGGGGCCTTGACAAGTGAATGATAGTCTGTTCCATTCACTTGTGAAACTGCATTATATTATATGTTGGGATAGTTCACGAAATTGTTTCTCTTTATGACTGGTGTTGTCATTATCCCAAATATTCATCTGGATCTATTGTTTCCAGGTAGAGGTGGTTCTGGGGTGCCATCTGGAGATGATGCCACAAAGTATGAACTCTTTCCCTCTTGCTTCTTTTTTTCTTTGAGTGCTAGTGTGAAATGACTCAAGGTGGTTATTGTATACCACTATTTTCTTAGTAAATTCAAGAAGCAGAAGGCCCTTTAGCTGTGCTACAAAATGTCTTCTTACCAGTAAACATTATCAATGAAGCTGCAAAAGCAACCTCTACTTGTCTGCTGCAAAACTGTATTACAACTTAAACTTTTGGTGTTTTGTTTCCTCTATTTTTATCAGTTGGTGTTTTGTTTCCTCTCCATATTGCTTATGTTTAATTCATCAGGTGTCCTGTGATACATGATTCTTAGGTTCTATGACTGTCACTTGAACACTTATGCCTTATCCTTTAAGAGGAACATGTAATTGATTTTGTGGCTCCACAAGGGAGTAACATGTTTGATGGTTTTATATGTGGCTTTCTTTCCCTTATTATTATTATTTGGATTTTGTAGGGTATGATTTGGAGAAAGGAATTGATAGAAGAAAGTCAAGGACGACTATCCTTGTTCCTACATTTGGGGTACTATTGGATCTCTTTAACTCGAACTCCTCATTTTGGCTATTTTTTTGTTATGGTGATTTTTTTGAATTACTAGAATTTGGTGACATTGTAATGAATGCTTGTATTCGTATTACTTTTTTTATCTATAATATTTCAAATTAATATAATCTGATTTTATTTTGTCTTTAATTTAATTGCTTTACTGAATTATATATATAAAAATATGTGTAATAATTAAATAAAACGACAACGTTAAATTTCACATATACGACAACGGGTTCTAAACTGTAGTCGATTCTGGAGTATATGACAACAGGTTTACAACTGATGTTAAATGGTGTTGTCGTTCTAACAAACGACAACACTCAGACAACACTCGAACAACTGTAATGGTAACTCAAAACAACAACGGGTCTACGACAACCCTCGAACAACTGTAATGGTAACTCAAAACAACAACGTGTCTACGACAACACTTGAACAACTGTAATGGTAATTCATAACAACAACAGTATACAACAACAGTTGAAACACCGTTGTCTTAATATATAACAACAACGGTTCAACATACCGTTGTCTATGAGCGCGTATCTACGACAACACAGCCTACGACAACGGTACGAAATTGAGAAAGACAACGGGTATTACCCGTTGTCGAAGACCTTTTTTGTAGTAGTGCACGACCTCAATTCCCCGAGGTTTGACATTTCCGATTTTAGTTTATTGCTCTTAACTTGATCGGGCTTATTCGCGGGTAACTTCTTTGTAGTGCGTCGATACTAGTCTTGCCAACTTCGTTAGCGCATCAGAGGTTATTACTAATATTCTTCGAGAAGCTGTCTCGAAGTTTGAGTTTGCATCCCTCCGAGCCGACTTCTTGGTGGACGAGAACACAGACTTGGTAAAAACAACAGCTTTCTCTGTGGTGGAAGCACTGGCTTGTCGTCGCACCTTTCTCTCTACTGACGATGTGCGTAGCTGCTCGGACTACAGGGATGTTAATATTGAGGTTAACATAGCCGAGTCGAATAACAGCTTAAGCATGCCGAGAGAGAAGGCGGGCAGGAGCCAACCGGGGTCGCCACCTTGAACGAGGGCACTTCGGAAAAGGATGCATCCAGAGGGGTCAGTTGATCCCTTGTTTTTCTTTTTATCATATTTTTGCATTAAGTAAATATAGATTTTTCTTTTCATTGTATCGAAATGCGCCCGTTGGGTTTTTAATGAAATGTCACTTCGTTTTCTCTAAATGTGTCTTCTTCTCATTTCTGTAGCATAACGCTGAAGTCAGAGATTTATCCCCATAATGAAATTAAGCGTCTCTCACCCGGCTTGTTGATCCTTGTTATGGAAATTTATAAATCAAATCAAAGACGACAAATTTTACACTTAATCGACATTATTGACTTTGTCTTCTCTAATTTTGAATTTCCACGTAAAGGTACACGGCTATTTTAAAATTTGATCGTGTATACCCTTAACAGTGTTGTGGGCACTGAATGGATTTGGAGTTAAGTCCGGGTCCATTAAGTCATCGACACTGAGTCAACCTCTACCACGGCCTCGATCCCGGCAACGTACAGATATAAATACATAAATCATGAAGATGTACTAGCTGAGCTCGTGGATGACGTCTTCATTCTCAGTATGTTATTCAGCAATGGAATTCATTATATCCAGCGTGGACGCCACAGTCCGGGACTTAAGGACTTCGAAAAGCTTATCGGCAAGATCTTTGAAGCTTTTTGACCGAAACACCCTCTCAGCAAGTGCACGGATCACCCGACTGTGAGGACATATTTATTAAATCCAAAGGAAAATACCTCGGGAAACCTGTTATCTGGACGTCATTCAGTATGGCAACACACCCCTGCAGGATCACAACTCCAAACACCACCTCCATCACCCCACGTCTTTTGGAGGGGGAGGGGAGGGGGATGTGATAGGAAATGGCTCATCTCCCTAGGCCCAATAGCATCACCTCGGCACAAGGCCCAAACGCCACCTCTGCGTAGTCCCCATAGCCCTACCTCGGGCCACTGGTAGCTCGGCCCAGTCCATTACTAGAAAGCCCAAAGTGTAGGCCCAGGGAGTTGAACCCTAACAAGACAACGTGAAGTGATGGAGGCAGAAACGGCCACCACCCACGATCAGGCCATGATCCAAAATTCATCACCCCCATGATGAACGTTAGACTAGCTATAAATAGGGGATTGAATCTATTGTAACAGACTTAGGCTATTTGAATACAGAATACTCTCCCGTTTCTCCCGTGGATGTAGATCAATTGATCGAACCACGTAATCTCTATGTGTTCTTTACAATTACGCACTCAATTCTCTTAAACATTTCTATTATTTACAAACAACGAATTTAGGATTCATCAGTTTGTAACTTTAAAAGGAAGACAAATTTGTTTTTCAATATATGTAAATATTTTTTACCTTTTAAAAAATGTAATAAATTTGAATTATTACAAATCATAATATAAAAATAATTTATAAAATAAATTATATTTTAACATGGGGTTGGGTCATTGATAAAGTATAAATTGTTGAATTGGGTTGGGTTGTAGATTGCGTAGGTGGAAGAGGGAGAAATTAATATTTTAATTGTAGGTTGGGTTGTTGAAGGTTGTAGATAAAGATAGTTCCAAATGAAAACATAGTCATGTTAAATGGCTAATTGCAATCTCATGAATAATCAAGGTGCATTCAATGAAGATTTAGTGGAGCAATTACTATCAACCTTCACTTCCCAACTACTATCAACCTTCACTTCCCAACTGTAATCTTTAATTTGCTTTCTTGTCTAGAATTTTCTACTGCACACTATAAATGGTGTTGTTTTCCTTTGAAACGGATCAATAAATCTATCAAGCTTCCTCTGCAACTTAATACAAAGGGAGTGAGCGGCAGCTACTCTCATTTCTCTCCAGATTTATTCCATCTCAAACACTTCTTCTTTCTACCAAAATCTACTCAGTTGCATTATCTTCGGCAGAAGCAGTATACATAGCTGCCGCAGAAGCTACTCGTGTGTTTGGCTGAGGAGAAAACCTCGATGCCGAGAAGTCGGATAGCATTTACTCACATTTTGGAATATTTTACCTAAATTAACTTTTCGTTAATTAGAAATAAATTCTAGTAATGATGGATGCGTGTACGGGGAAGTGGAATCGCAATTATTCAATTTTCGATAATTTCAATTTTCTTTTCGAAAAACTCATCTGGGCTGTCTTTTGAGTTCAGTTCACAGTTCACCGGCTGAGGAATTACGCCCTCACTTGAGGTAATCATGCATCTTCACCGCGGGCTTGTTTGATTCATGGATGCTTGATTGTGTTTCAGATCTACCTTTTTCAGATTTTCTGATGATGAAGAAATCGAAGAGAAGCCAACCCCAGGGCTGCGATGGGGGCGGCAACGATCGACTCAGTGAGTTACCCGACTCGCATATCTTCCACATTTTCTGGTTCGTTCTGATGGTCTACGTTGTCAGGACTTTAGTTCTGTCTTCATCTGGCCGTCGAAATTAAGGAAGGGGGCGGAGGTCCAATTCTATCAAAGCGGTGGCGGAACCTCTGGACCTCCGCCCCTTTCCTTAATTTCGACGGCCTGATGAAGACAGAACTGAAGTCCTGACAACGTAGACCATCGGAACAAACCAGAAGATGTGGAAGATTAGCGAGTCAGGCAACTCACTGAGTCGATCGTCGTCGCCGCCGCCGTTGCCCTGGGGTTGGCTTCTCTTCGATTTCTTCATCATCAGAAAATCCGAAAAAGGTAGATCTGAAACACAATCAAGCATCCATGAATTAACGATGAAAATGAATGAATTACCTCAAGTGAGGGCGTAATTTCGTGAACTGTGAACTGAACTCAAAACACAGCCCAGATGAGTTTTAATTCGAGAAGAAAATTGAAATTACCGAAATTTGAATAATTGCGATTCCACTTCTTCGTACACACATCCATCATTACTAGAATTTATTTTTAATTAATGAAAACTTAATTTAGGTAAAGTTTCTAAAATGTGAGTAAATGCTACGGAGTAGTGTAAAATAGACGCATTTATTGGGCATTATTCCATATCCTACCCCTTGGGATAGGGCATAGGTTACCTATTTAATAGATGCGGTTGTTGGACTTCCGATAGAGTTGGAATGTGATGGGTTTGTGAATGTGAACAAATTCTTCCTTCAATGATGCATTTTGGTTTCAGTTCATATGTAATGAGCATAGAGCATGTTAGGGTTTAATTCGAATTTTGTTTCCTACTACACGGTCTATTTTTCTATGCATTCGGTCACACGGTTTAGTTTTGTAACTTGTCGCATGGAGTCAACAATTTTGACTTCCTGTAATTACTGTCCTTGCACGATAAATGTTATATGTTAATCGTGTCGTTACACAATTCAATATAATTATATTCGGTGTAAATAGCGTAGAATTTGTATATAGAAAGGTGAAAATAAATGATTGTTAAATCTCCCCCCTTCATTATATTACTTTGCTCACAGTTTCGATTCTTGCGTAATTCCTCTTTCATTTGATTTCATTCCCTTAATTGTGCTCGACGTTGGACGAGGTGGTCACCAACTACCCCGACTTGGACGAGGTCCCCACGTATTAGGTGCACCGCAACTATGCCGAGGTCTTGCTGGAAATTACTGAGGCCTTTCCGGTTGTGAAGGCCTTGGCCAGAAGCGGCACTCTTCTATCCGTCGACGAGATTCGACAGTGCTCCGTTGACCGGCTTGAAGACTTTGAGCTTATCCTTACCTAGGTTGCCCAGCAGCCTAAGCATTCCAAGGAGTCGAACGCCTCCACGACTTCCGAACACAACTCCCATTGCTCCTCAAAACCCGACGCACGGCCCTCCCTCCTTGACTTCTAGATTTCGGCCACACTGTTGTCTCCTTCTGCGGTGCCCGCAGACACTGAAGATTATGTCAAAAACCAATGTGTAACGATTGCAGAGGTTGTCGGTGTGGCAGCGACTAGCGAGCGAGGAAGAGTCTTTCTTTGGCGGTTGAAGTAACGGTATCATTAACGGTAGCTCACGTCTGAACCGGATGATGATGTGGAATGAATCAATCAAACCGGTTGAACAACTAAGAATTAGTTTCCCAAATTACGCTTCAGTACCAAAATGAATCATCCCACGTGTAAGCAGATTAGAAGGGGTTTCTGCAATAGGGAGGTTTAGGATCCTCTGCCTCCTCTCTCTCCCACTGTTGGTGGATGGCAATAGTGTGAATTGAATACTTTCCTTTTATTAAAGCTATTTATGCAAATTTATGGGGGTATGATTTTTATAGACTTTGAAAAGTAGGTGGATTTTATAGACTTTTAAAATCTATAGACTCTATGCAGAGTTTGACTAGACTCTATACAGAGTTTGACTGACTCTATTTATTGATTTTGATGAATTTTCATGGACTTGCAGTATTGTGGAATATGTTTTTTAATTAATTTACATGGATTTCCATAGACTCCGACACTAAACTATTGTAACTATTTATTTATATAAATAAATACATATGAGTCACACTTGTAAATAAATAAATAAAATTATCTATATTATTTGGGGAAAAAAACCAATAACTTTATTCAAATTGTTTGAATATGTTTGTAGGGAGTATCAAAATTCATCAAATTATGTCATCTTTCAAAACAATAATCGTATTTTAAAGAATGTTCAATTAATGTATTTCCAATAAAAAAAAAATACTCGAATTTTATTTCGTTCAAATGTTATATTTCAGTTTAGTCATTATTCAATTCTTTAAACCTTAAAAAATCGTAGCAATAATTTAACCATAAAAAATCAAAATGAATGTTGAGATTTTAAAAGTTAGTACTTGTTCAAATTTTATAAGAATGAGGGATTTTATGAAAATATTGATTTTCAAGCAAACTCATATAGTAGTAAACAAATTTTTGGTACTAGATAGTCATAATTTGGATGTACGTCTTTTAAAATAAACTATAATTGTTTGGAGAAAAGATAAAAAATACGGAGGAGAGTGGCGAAAATGGTGATTTTGAGTTTTTCAGAGAATCCGTAGAAATCTCTGGGTTTTTTATAAGAGATTTTGAATAGTGAAATCCCTTTATATTTAAAAAAAAGAATCCACCAAAATCCATAGACTATTAAAATCCATAGACTGTTGAATACCCATAGATTTTTTTAAGACTTTAAAAAGTCTGAATTGAATACCTCAGGATTTTTAAAGACTTTATAAAATCAGAATTGAATACCTACATATTTTTAAAATCCATAAAAAATCCTGCAGAATCTGAATTGAATACACCCCCCTAGTCTCTTGTTGCTCGATATAGTTGAAGTTACTATAATTAGGTTTAGCCCATTCTATTTTTATTTTTTTTATTTTTTTATTTTTTTGCTATTATTGGTGTTACTTGAATGAGTAATTCATATAAGAAGAAATTAGATTACTAGGTTAATTTAAAAACTAGATTTTATTCTTTTTTTAAGTTGGACTTAATATAATTTCGAATCATAGAATGAATTCAATGATTTTGTTGAGAATTTTGGATTTCTTACTCCAATAGATATATAAAAATGGGACATGTGTGTCGGTATTTAAGAATATTAGATTAAAAATAAACGAAGATAGAAAGGTAATGGAAAATCCTTAGAAAAACAAAACACAGTAAGTTATAATTTGAGGCCCATTGGACCCATCCACATTTGAATAGGGCCCTAGAACTAGCCATGTATTGGGCTTTGCATAATTTATATCATTGTATTTTGTTTGTATAATTTATTCTATGATAAATAATTTTACATATATTGCATGTATAATGTATAATAATCATTACTTTGTTTACAAACTAGGTTGCTTCATGCTGAATTTGTTTTATAGCTAAATCATTTTACACCTCACATATATTTAAGAAACGTCTACAGTTCAGTGAGATAATTTATTTGACTAGATTTGTTGTATTATTCTTGTTAGTGAATCCACTGTAATCACTACAAACAACACCTAGAGATTGTAATTCAAGTTATGCCTTTCTCCCTCTCTCTCTCTCTTGAAAGGTAAGATGTGATCTATTGAGATTGGGCTTAATAAGCATATGGGCTTATTCATATGGTGGTGATGTTATGGGTCTTGCTTTGATTCTCTATTACATTTTTGCGACAAAAATGTTGGTATCGGACGTCGGTCTAATAGAAAATGCAATATACAAATACGGTAAAGGACTCGAAATATCGCTTGAAAATGCCCCATACTAGCTAATTGAGTATTGATACTTACAAGCAATAACTTTCTTACATTTAAACATGGAGCTTAATTTGCACGTATGTTGGATATAAATAATTTCAATCCTAACGCAACAGCTAGACAAAACGAGCTCGAATATGCTAGTACAAAAATTGATTTGACGTCTCATGCCTTGTAACCAATAACTCGTGTGCTAGCCAAACGATAGAGGGATAAGTTTAGGGACCAAATGTCTCTGAGTTCGAGTCCATTGTAGCTATATTTTTAAACTTATATGAACTAAAGGTCCCTACATAAACATATAAAAGGAAATATTGGCCTCTATAATTGGCATGTGATGATTCACATAAAAAGGAACTGTCTTTTGGTCAAATCTAGTACTAAAACATTGTGATTTTTGGAGAAGTGGGCTCAAGAAATCCAAGATTTTTCTGTTTAATGACATTGAAAGAATGAAAGTGAGAGGTACAAACATTGTGATTTTTGGAGTAGCTAGTTTGTGTTTTTACCCATTCTCATTGTGTGTTTCCTATTATTATTGTTAACTAGTATTGCACCCGTGCGTTGCACCGGATGCGGATGTAATTTTTAATTTTTTGATATAACTATAATTGTTTCAGACTAAGATAAATTTTTTTAGTCCAAATAATATACTATAAGAGATGTTATGGATTCTTTGAAATGGTTAAATTTCCATAAATTTTCAAAAAGTTTACTATCTCTAAAGCTCTTTTTACAATCTATCGAGAGTTTATTTAGTGAGAATTAGCAATTTATAAAGCAACAATTTAGTACATACACAGTTTACAAATCAATGTACATGTTCATAGTATTTATTTTAAACTCAGTTACAATAAAATAAGTGCAAATTACAATGAAAATAATATAAAAAAATTTAATGAACAACAACTGAACTTTCACACACACACAAATATTTTGTATGTTGAACATAATTATGAGAATTGTCTTTTGACCGTGAAAAAAAAAAAAAAAAAGAAGTTAGTTTCCACTGAAGAAAGCGATAAACAACAATTACATTAATATTGAATGGGAAAAAAAATACACATTGTGAAAAACATAGGAAAAAATGCAACAGGAAAATGATACAAATGGAAAGAAAACTACAGTACTATTTAATGTTGATTCTATTTCACATTAATTCTCTTAATTCCAATATCCTATCTCTTCCTATAAATTTTAAAAATTAGACATCAAATACATGATATTGATGTTTTGATGAAATTGAATAAGTTCAAATGAATTTTAGTATTAAATTAATAAATATAGTAACAATTAAAGATGCATGAATGTCCTATTATATATTGGCAAAAACTTGTATGTGGCCGGCCGCACCATGCGGCCGGATCCACTTGACCCGCCCGGCCCGCCAACCCGACCCGGTGTTCACTAATATTTTTACTACCGCAAGTGTACGGGTGTAATTATAGATAGGGAAGCAAGGTCGTATTCCACGAGGACTGATTAACCTAACGAGTACTAGTCTAATTTTCTATCCTCTATCTAGACGAATAATTCGTTGGATTTTGTTTTACTAAACTAATTAAAAGCGAAATAATAAACATAAACAACAAGCAACGAGAGAATCAAATATAAGAAGAATTATTCTAGAGCTTCGGTTTCGATGAACGAACGAATTCAATTTAATCAAAAACAATCAATCACATAGAGGACTCGACTATTACTAGAACGACCACACAATAAGCATAAACCTACTTTCGTAGCGCCTAAACCGTGGATTTCATGCAAGAATCGTTGTGTCCAACTGATAACTAACACATGAAACTCCTAAAGGTTCAAAGGGTTATAAGCTCTCACACAATTCTCAAGATCTCTCGACTTTATTGAAGTGTGTGTCCTATGTTCCCTATTCGAGCGTTAATTCTCATCTTTCGCATATTGAATCAACATAATAAATCATGCTCACTTGGTAGCAAATCAAACAAGCAAACAATTCACACAAGAACACAAGAAGTAATAGAAGGTCGTGATCGGTACGGTAGATAAAACTATAATGAATCCGAGGTGCTCATGTACTCCCTAACTCTAGAATAATAGAGAATTTAGCCAAACATAATGAGGACAATCATCTCAAGATTCGAAGGAAACATAATCGTAAGCAAACGAAAACCGTAGGGAGAACTAGGGCTCCAAATATCGCCGACTTGAATCTCCCGATCTTCTTCTCCCAAGGTTGATACTCGCGTAGCTCTCGATTCTGCAAAATATCACTCCAATCTCCGCCTCCTCTCCTCACTACTTATATATCCTTCTTTTTCCCCCATATTTTCTGTTACGAGCTCTTTCAAAGAGGATCGTAACCGCCGCATTTTTGTAGGCCCTTTCCATACGAGTTGAGACCCGGCGGCAGGCGTAGGAGGGCGCAGCAGCGTGGCTGGCGGCGTGGTGAAGACGCGGAGATGGGGCTGCTGGGCGCGGGGTGATGGCGCCATTGACACTGCCGCGTCTCCAATGGAGTGAGGAGAGACGCGGCTGATGCATGTTAGACGCGGCCGCATGCATGGGATTGGAGTGCTACGTGGGCTATCCTTGTTGGGCTTGCATGTTGGGCTCTTGTTCACTTTGGGCCATGGAGAGCTTAAGGCCCATGGCCCAAATTATGAGTTTTTGCTTCCCTTTTCTCCGATTTCTCTATACAACTCAACACGACTACGATCAAGTGTAACATCCCCGAATATAAGAAATATAGATAAAGAGTATCAAATTCGATCATGATAACGGCACTAAAGCGAAATTACAAGCTCTCAAAACACGTAGAAAATCCGTGATTATCACCCGGCCCGGCCCAACTGTGGTCAACCTGACCCGGTTGACTCAATTTCGGGTCGGGTCAACCCGAACCGGTCCGTGTTGACCCGACCCGTTTAAGTAAAGTGTCAATCTTTGTTAATAAAGGTGTTAATCTTTATGAACAAAAGTGTCAATCTTATAAATAAAAATGTATACGTAATTTGTATGTATGTAGTAATTTTAAAATTACTTTATAGGGTTCATATATCAATTTAGGGTTTTATAATTATTGTTTAGTATTTAACTTCAATTTTATAATGTTGAATATGGATTATAAATTGAAACTTAGGATATATAATTCTCCAGCAAAAGTGTCAATCTTAATGAATAAAAGTGTCAATTGTTCTGAATGAAAGTGTCAATCTATCTGATATCGAAAATTTTATATTATTTATCGACTTATTATTATAATGTTTTGATATTATTATTATTATTATTATTATTATTATTATTATTATTATTATTATTATTATTATTATTATTATTATTATTATTTATTTCCATAACATGAAATTAATATTCATTATTAACGTATTTTTCGTAAAAGTGCCAATTATTATGAATAAAAGTGTCAATGTTTCAAAAGTGTCAATCTTTGTAAACAAAAGTGCCAATGTTGTATAGATGTATGATGACCATTGTTGTTTATCATGTGTGGAGGGAGAGGAATGCTAGAAGATTGCAGGGAAAAAAGGCTTCAGAAGACATAGTCGTAAGGCAATGTCAAATTATGATTGCAGTTTGTAGGCAGAGAGATAGAAAACTTCGATTGACAGGTTGATAGTTAGTTTGGTATAGTGTGTAGAGGTTGCTTTCATGTCTGGTTGTTAGTTAGATGAGAGTATGTATAGAGGATGAGATGAGAGGTTGAGGTAATATAAAAGAAATTTTCGTACCAAAAAAAAAGTGACAATGTTTCAAAGTGTCAATCTTTATAAACAAAAGTGTCAATCTTAATTCGGCCTCACGGTGAGGCCGGCCTCACGGTGAGGCCGGCCTCACGGTGAGGCCGGCCTCACAGGAGTGTGCCACTTATATATTTAAAGGTATAACAAATAAAATAAAGAGGCCCTTATATTAATTAATTATTGGAAAATGCATGTTTAATAAATTATTGCTACACATTCCAAGCACTATTATGTTTAGAAAATCCAAAATTCACATATAACGAAAATAATTAATCATTTAACCCACAAATAATCCACAAATATTCATATATATAGAACAATTAATAACACAATTTTTAGGAAATCGAAGGGGCTAAGAATTTGGGCGGGAAAAATTAGCTAAAGTATTTTACTTTAGTATATTATATAGATGGTGTTTTCATGCCATATTCAAAGTATGATCCTTTTGAATTTAATGATATATTATAAAAAGTGCATAGGTCCCTATCAAATACTTTAAGAAAATATATTATGGTACATTCTATTTAATGGAAAATTAAATTGTGAGAAAATAAAATTATTGCTTTTTTAACCTTTTTTTGTTGTTGTTTTTTTTTTTTTTTTTTTAACTTTTCTCACTTTATTTATCTATAATTACGAATTTTTTGTTCAACTTTGATGTAATAGAGTTTAGTTAAATTTTACGATAATTAATCCATTTTGGTTTATATTATATATCTTTTTTAGAACTCAATCTAATTTTAACCAGTAGACATGAAATCAATACTATATATAGACAATAAATCATAAAGAAGTAATATGATAGTCACGTTATGATAGTCACCTTCGTGGGCACCTTCGTCAAATTTTCATTTCGACATTATTGTATTCAATTTTTTCAAATGTAACATATTCTAATAGCATATAAATTAATATTGGAATCAGTATAATTATCATAGCCCAATTTAATTTTATTTATTATTCATTTTTTGAACATAGAAGAAAAACGCACAAATCGAGCTTTGAATTAGTGATTTCAATATTAATTTATAAAGTATTAGAATATATTACGATTGAAAAAATCAAACAAAATAATGTCGAAATAATAATTTTACGAAGGTGATTAATATAAGGTGACTATCATATCACTTCTCTTAAATCCCAATGGAATCAGTTGATTATATTCAAATGATATAAATTTATTTAATAATATTAAATAAACTAGCTAATAATACGAAGTACTAGTACGATAAAAGATGCACGTTCCTTGGTGAAGATGGAAGGGCAAACCAACTAATGTTGCAAAACGACATAAATCCAGTGTGGTTACATTACGGCACATTACATTGGGACTATAAATTATATCTATGTAAATATATTTCGAAAATACTCAATTGTTAATTGGCCAAGCATATTAATACCCTTTATAAATTTATACGTTAACAGTACTCCCTCCGTCCCAGCCGACTTGGCCACATTTTCTAATCAGAGTGTTCCGGCCGACTCGACCACTTTTCTTTTTGGTCCCAACATGACATACTTATTAGTTATTAAGTGAATTTAGCCAACACTTAACTTTTTAAGAATAAACTATTAGAACCTAGACTTCTAGTTCTCCTTTATTGGGAACTACTAATTTAAGATAATTAGCTTCCTAATTCTGAATGGATGGATTTTACATTGATTCGTATGTGCCACGTCAGAACCAAATTATATCAGTTTTAAAATTGAACAATTAAAAAAAAAAATCGATGTTTATAATATCTTTGGAATAATTGTGCCTAAATTGTTGAAAAGAGGGGTAATATAAAACTTGATTCTTTTTCTAGATAAATTTTTTGTTGGTACATGCATTAGTTTATTTTCAACTTTTTGAGAACCCATGTTTGTCACCCAACTCGAGATCAAACTTCAATTTAATATACGTAACCTAAATCAGGATCTAGATAACAATTCCTTCATTTTTATAGCATCTCAAACATTATTATATAATTCAAAGAATTCCAAATACAATAAAAACACACACACACACACACCTACTCCTCCTCCTCATGCATACCAATTTCTCTACAAACATCTCCCTCCGTAACCTGCATTTCTGAACAATGCTTGCTTCACATCTTCCGCACTCACCGTCGCCCGTTGCTCCGCCCCCTATAAATTTACATACGAGGAAATAAAAATGACGAATTACAATTTTTTCTTAACTAGTATTGCCTCCGTCAGAACAAATTGTACGGTCATTTTTGAAACATATTAACAAAATTATAAAATAATAAAACGACTCGACTTCGTTTGGACAAAGTTGAATTACCTCGTAACAAGAAGCTTGGAGAGAGAAATCGTTGAAGCAGCTGATAACGCAATGTTGCAAGTCGAGTCCTATCGCATCAAGTGTGGTGAGTGTGGACAATAGTAGCCCTGGCTTTGCTGTACAACATACTTCGATTCTGGTATCCTCGCTCCTCCTTTCAACTTCAAACTAAACCCCAAAACAGTCATTTTACGTACACTATTTCTCTCCAGAATTTATTTAAATAAAAAAGGAATTTAAATTTACACGTAAAATAACGAATTAAATAAATAATAATAATACGAAAAATCAGCAAGCAATCAATCATGCAGTGCTGACGAAAAGATTCTTAGTTAAACATATTAAATTATTATTAATTAAGCACGATTGGATTAGTTAACCTTAATCTTAATTAATATAATAATCATTACCTTGGGAGGGTTTCGGAGCTGCATTTGGTGCTCCTTGAAGTAGTCTCTAATGGCGGTGCTCCCATCCTCGCCTTGTTCTCGAACCTTCTCGATTTTGTCGAGCAGCTCTCTCATGTAATCGATCGTGTCCCCCAGAATTGATGTTCTATCCATCTGGATTTTTTCAAAATCGATTCGAATTTTCAGCAACATTTTCGCGATTTCTGTGAAAATTAATGAAGGTAATCGATTATTATCGCTAATTACCTTGCTAATCTTCGGAACGATCGACCGGAGCATGGAGAGGCGGTCGTTCAGCCGTTTCCGCCGCCGCCGCTCCGCCATCAAATTCTTCGACGGCTGGCCTTCCGGCTTCTTCGATTTGCTCTTCCGCTCGCCGTACAGGCCTACATTATTGTAAACGACGCCGTTCGCGGCGTCGATTTGCGCGTCCTCGACCTTGAGGCAGCCGGTTCCGCCGTCGAATCCGCCGGAGAAGCCGTCGAGGAACAGCGATTCGCCGTTCTCCGCGTACTCCGGTTGAATCGACGACATTGGCGGCAGATCATCCCTCTCGTAGAATTCCGGCGAAGTTAGGGCGTCGAGGAAGGGCTGGAATTCGCCGAAGGGGCAGGGATTGGGGAATTCCGGCGGCGAAATTAGGTCGAGAAATGAAGGATTTGCTAATGGCGGATGAAAATCTGGGGTCTGATCGAATGGAGCGAAGTTCCAAGTGTTTTGGAGGAATTCGGGAGGGAAAGATGAATCCAACTTCGGAATCAGCTCCTCCATGAGACTGTGTTGAGTAAGCTCCATCTCTCTCTCTCTCTCTCTCTCTACAAGTTGAAGAAATGTTAATGATAGAAAAATTGGTGCAAGTGGAGAGAATATTTATAGGGATGATTAGAGAGGAATTGTTAAGATTATAGTATTAGCATGAATGATAGAAAAGGAATAGTAACTAGTAATTTTTAAAACAAATATAAGACCTAGAGAGAGATAGAGATGAGTAGGATGAAATCTGCTTTTTCTCTACGAAATTCTTGTTTTATTATTCCCTCGCTTTCGATATTAGCGTGTTGAGAGAAATGCTAACAAATTTTAAGAAAATGGTAGTCCCTCCGACTTCATATTAGCAGGAAGAGATAAAACTATATAAATTTAAAGTAAAAGAGTCATTTTAAGGATAATAAGAGTCCCACCCCATGAATAATAAGACAAGTTTTTAAGGATATTAAAAGTAAAAGAGTCATTTTATTAAGACGATTTTTCCATTTTAATCAATCACACTAATAGAAAGACGTTCCAGACACGAAATACTCAATCACCGAGGGAGTCAAATGATCTAAAAATCTTGTAATGGACAGAGGGAGTAATATACTGTATAATTTTTTAGATGTTTTTTTTTTTTTTAATGGAACAATTTCACACAGTAGGAGGTGTGGTGCGGGTAGAATATGCAGATTATATTAGTATTATTATTGAGAGAAAAGGTGGGCCTAAATCTTGAGTGAGAGACAGGGTTAGCTTTCTTAAGTACTGTTGCACCTGAAAGCTTTGACCCACAAATCTGTCTAAACCGAAAAGGTTAAATTTAGCATTCACACATTTATTATTTATTTTATTAATAATACTAATAATTATCATATTTATTAATTTAATTAAAATAAAAATTAAAGTTTAATTATCATGGCTAATACAGAACTACTACTACTATTGATGACTTCTCTCTCTCTCTGAGTCTCTGTCAGTGCAATAGTATTAATTCTGCCATGAATCACCATCTCCGAACTTCGCTTGTCTTTTGCTTTGTGATTATTGCAACTTGGATTACTCTATTCATTAGTCATAGGCATAATCCGAATTCCGATAGATGCTCGCCACTGATCATGAGGTCAAAAGTTAATAAAATTTTATCTGAGTTTCATCAACTTAAAAAATAGAAAGGACTAATGTTCTGTCGCGATAAATCAGAAGGTAACCGGGTGTGCTTGGTAGGTAACCAGGTGTCTAGCGTATCTGGTAGTCAGACTTCTTTCTTAAATGAGTGATCCGAATTTGATCCCTTATAAGAGAATGAATTTTGGTAGATATAAGGTAGCTTGAAAATTTTCATGAGGCATTTTCGCGTAGGGTTTTTCAATTTGTATGAAGAAGGGTTTTTCAATTTTGATTTTTGAACTATACTAAATTAGGTGTCCTCATTGAGTGATTAGATCATACTATTTCTCTCTCCCTCTCTAGTTTTGTGTCCGCTCTGCGCAAAAGTGGACCATATATTTAAATTAGGAGATTGCAACAGAAAATAAGGAATGGCACAGTTGAATATACGTACTTTCCTTTTTCTGAAATCCGCATTTCTTTCTAGTTTCCGTTTTTTTTTTTTTCTTCAATCGTTTAATGTGAAATTTAAATACCGTCCCTCTGTCCCGTTTATCTCGATCTATTCTTATTTAACATCAATATACTATTACAATATGTTAAGATAAGTTTAATGAAAAGTACAGCATGCGTGCAACAGGGGTTATATTCCAGGGCCGAAGGTTTATTATTTCAAAAAAAATAATATGAAAACACCATGACACTAATTTAGTACTTAAGTAAGTCTTGATTTATTTTTAATTCTTGTTAAACTTCAACCTATTTATCTAGGGGGTGAATGTAAAAATTATAGAAGGATGAAAAAAGAGGTATAACATCTCACGTGAATATTTCACCCAAGGAAAAATTAACATGTGGCTGTAACTCTTTACACCACCATTCAAGCTGTCAATTGTCTTCGAGTCTTGCCAAAAATTTTACTATATTAAAATACTAACTTAAAAACAAAAATATATTTTCTTCATTCTAAATCACATTCCATGGAAAAGCTGTCCCTAAAAAGCTACCTGAATTTTTGCATTTCTTAATGTAATAAAAAAAAAAAATTGTTTGAAGATCAAGCTTTTTTGTTCATCCTTCACTTCGAGCATGCATGTGCTCTATTCTTTTTCTGTTTTTTTTTTTTTTTTTGAATATCTGTCTCCAAGAATCTTGATCAATATATATATATATATATATATATATATATATATATATATATATATCGCTCAACTTGCTTCTACTAAACCTATATTACTCAGAAGAAGGATCCATACTCACGAGGAGATCCATCACAATTGATAGTAGTCTCTCGGTCTATCAAGTTTGTGTCTTGACTGTTTTGATATGCATTTTAATGTGTCGAAAAGTCGATGTTATTATGAAGTTTTTGTCGAACTTGTTATAGTGTTTTATTCTACTTCAACCTAAACTTAATTGTAACGTAGACTTTCATGCACATTGAAATGCGTGTCAAAACAGTCAAAGCACAGAGTTCAAGATTGGAGGGGTAATATTTTTCTTTTGGGATGACAATAGCACGTTTCAAATTTCTTCAACATTTTCCTTATATTATGATTTAATATTTAATAGAAGGAAAGTTGCATCTAAATGTATCATAAAACTAAATATTGGTATTTCAAACGAGATAGGTATATTGCACGTATTTCCTCTGTTTCTTCTGAAATGACCACGTTTTCATTTTGAGACGTTTTATTTGAAATGATCAGTTTTCTAATTTTGGCCCAACAATTCCATGTGCACGCATCATTAACCCCTTAATACATTAAACCCTTATTTTAAGTATGTGGACCATCACTGTTCTACAATAAAACTCAATTTTCTTAATACGCATATAAAAATTAAAAAAAAACTTGATCATTTCATAAGAAACGGAGGGAATAAATGTAAAGTGGGCAGAATGGTTCAAGGCAATATATATAGAAATGATAGGAGAGGGGTGCATGCATTGAACCTAATTACTTCTGTTAAGAATATGATATGCTACCAAATGTGTACGATTAACAAAAACACTAGCAAAAGAGAAGATGATGACTTGATCTTGAGGCATGCATGATTGTGTTACAGTGTTACACGTGTCCATAACTACATATGTTTTCTCATTTATTTTATTTTATTTTATTATGTGTCGTACATTATAAAAACCGCGGCGGCGATAACTCCAAACTCCTCTTCTTTGAATTACGCTTCTTTTTTTTTTTTAGTTCAAAATTTCAATAAAATGTTCACACACAATTATTTACTACTCCCTCTGTCCATCTTATCATGACACTTTACTATTCATTCTGTGTCTACTTTATGAAAAAAAAGTGTCATGATAAAATGGACGGAGGGAGTACTAACGTTTTCTAATATGCATTGAACTTGTGTACTCAACTTTCAACTCTACATTTGGCATAACAAAGTATATATTTTTAATATGAATGGAATATGCTATTAATGGAATTGAGCATAGGATCTCGATGTTAGCCGACGACTCTGATATCATGATATACTTTCTTCCCATCAAGAACTTGAACATGTAAAAAGGATGAAATCTATCATTTTTATACATTATATTATAATTCTGAGGAGTTTCAATAACGGATTGATGGTATGATTATTTGAAATCATTGTATGCTATCAATATCGGATTTTTTAAGTAAATATGTTTTTAAAAAATAACCGTATATTTTCCAACTATTCTCATTAATTTTCGATTTCAATAGTGTTGACGTCTTTTGTTAAAGTACATAATGTTTTTAGATAAACAATGATAATATTTTAAAATAAAGGGCGTAAGATCTATTTTATAAAAAAAATGATAGTATGGTGTAATTTAGTTTTATTTTAATAAAAGAAATTTATGATAAAAAAAAATGTGAATTATAATTAGTTCTCAACCTTGATTAAATTAATAAACCTAGTGATTAGGGTTTCGCTATAGACCTAACTAATAATCACAGCCACCGCCCACTCGTTTTGAACTGTATAAAGGTGATTAATTATTTTAATTTCTTCGAATAATATATCCTTTCTTCTACGTATATAATGAAAAAAATAATGGACAAGTGGTAACGATTTTAAACTAAATATGAATTTATTCAGAAATAATGCCACAAAACTAAGCTTTGAAATTCGAATTTACTATAATAAAAAAAAGAAGGAATAACAACATTTAGTTTTTTTTAAAAAAGTATTTTCTCTGTCAATTTTATCATGACAATTTACTTTCAATCTATATTTATTTTATCGAGTAAAAGTGTCATGAGAAAATGAACATACGGAGTATACAATATCATATTTCAAACTAGAGGAATGTTCCCCTATCTACCCGTGATTTTTAATATGTCCACGAATATCGTGACATATTATTAATAAATCAAAGATATAAATGACTCTAACATATTTGAAAAAAATAAACATAACTTTGTCATATATCAGAGATAAGTATATTAAAAGTGTTCGGTAGAAGAGCGTTTCTCTCAAACAATTCTTTATTGGCATATACTACTAAAACTAAAACTAAAATATTAAGCACCGATTTCGACACGTAACAAAAACGAAACTTAAAATAATAAGAATATATAGAAATTGAGTTACCAACTTACCATTAAATAGTTGATCCAAGTCTTTTAATAATGCTACAATAATCTACGATTGGTGATCGAAATGATCTTTTTTCAATTTATCCGCTAATGATTAATTGGAATTCTTTCTACAACTTTCTTCAGATTATAATATAAAGTTTGCATCTATCCTAGGTTAGTAGCTAACTTTATCTTATTCAACATAACACCTAGCTAATAATCAATATCCACTAATCACTTCATCGCTTAAGCATACTTCTTCGCTTTTTTAGCACTTTATATACTTTTTTAATCACCGTAACTAAAACATAGACATTTTGAACGAGACTCGTCAATGTAGTTTGAATTAATATAGCAAAATGTATGTAAAATAATAATAATAATAATAATAATAATAATAATAATAATAATAATAATAATAATAATAATAATAATAATAATAATAAATTTGAAGAATAAAAAGCATCAAAATTGGTAGATTTGATTGATTCACTAAAAGTAATAGTGTTGTTCCATGACATGGCCAAGTCATCAAAATGTACAAGCAATAATGCACTACGTAGCATCCCATTTTTCCATTGTAGTCCCTCATACATGATTATTCTTGTATGAAACGTCCTCATATTAGTGTGATTTTCAAAAAACGAAACATTCCCTCATAAAATTTACTTTCTTACCTTTAATGCTTTACATTGTTTACAATATTTCTATTCCGCTATCACCAATTACACCTACTTTTTTCACTATTACAACTAATTTTCCTTTTGTTATTTTTAAAAACGGGTATCACTCTTTTCTCCACGCTAATACGAGGGCAAATGTTTAACAATAAATATAATAGGAAAATAAAAATAAAAAGCAATGAGAAAATGGAAAAAACCTGGGGACGAAGCAGCACACAATATTGGGAGGGGAAACCGCTGGGGCTGTGGACTTTTCTGGAAATATCAAAATTTGGTGGGGTCCAAATGGGGATTCTACCTTTTCTTTTTCAATTTACCAGATTATGTGGCGTCTGCACGCACCAAATACGACGCCGTTCACTGTTCCTGCATGCATGTGCACCCTTCTTCATCAATCATCATCATCTCTCTCTCTCCAATCTCTATGGACAATTTTGGACCAATTCCAAATCATATCCTCTCATCGAATATCATCAAATGTTCAACGGTTTATAAGTTGTACAGTGGGAATCAGGGGCGTAGCCAGACTTTCGACGCAGGGGGATCACCGTCGGGCGATTGGTCCGAGTGTTTCGGAAGGCGTGCTGGTGGCCCATTGCCTAAGTGATGGTGAAGACTCCACCAATGGATTAACAACGATGGAAAGGGTGGCGACAACAATTGAACAATGAAACCGGGAGTGCCGAGTGCGTAGTTTTTTCACGGATTTCTTTACAATTAGGGGGTAAATTTTATGAAATTTTAGAAATATTACTAATTTTTAATAATAAATTATGAAATTACCAAAATACCCTTAATTTTTTTGGAAATTCCAGTGGGGTCACTTGACCCCAGTGCCACAAGGCTAGCTCCGCCACTGGTAGGAATCGAACCCATAACCTCACGCGTGCCTCCACCTTGTCATCGGATCAAGGGATATCGGCGAAAATGTTCATTACTATAAATTTACAAAATTAATTTTCATAACTCTCTTGGAAACATATCTATAACTTTGCTAAATTATTTAAATCTTGCCTTATAAAGAGTGTTTTGCTCGCTTAGAACCAACATTAAGGGTAACCAACTTATGGAATGTTTCTTGACGCCGCATTACTCTTCCACTAACTATCGTGTACATATGTAAAAATGATTTTGACGATATAACTTTTTTAAAAATAAACTACATACAAATGAAAAATTATCGACATGTTATTGTCACAGCTGCAATAACACACTTAACATGCTCATAATGAGTATGAGAACATTATGCGTGGTGAATTACCTGATATTTTTACAATCAAAGAAGTACATGATGATCATAACACTTAAGAAATTAAAAACCTATAGTTTTAGGTTTTTCTTCTAGGCAATGCTTTTGGTGTGTAGATATGTTCAATTATTGGGGATTGTACTTCTTCCTACTACTGCCTTTTAGTGTATTTTACACTTATTAAAATTCTTTTAAATATTAAAAAATGAGTAATTCTTTTGGAAATAATACTTGGATGCCTACCAAACATATTCAAGTTTTACAATCAATTTAAAATATTATGCAGTACTATTAGTCATTGATATAGATAAGGAGTACAGTTTTAGGGAAAAAAATGAATATGAGTTTTTTTTTTTTTTTTGTTTTTTTTTTTTTTTTTTTTTTAATTGTATGAAGGAAATGAAGACCGGGAACAAAACGGAAGTTTCGAATGAGCTTCACATACGAATTCAATATTTTAGTTTGGCGGAGGAGGACTCATACACATCAAGAACACCTACAATAAATGTGTTGTAGGTGAAGTAAAATAGAAATCGATATAACTAGTGGATATAGACGATGTCCAATTGAAAAAGAAAAAAAAAATGTAATTATAAAAGAGTTCTGAAGGGCAGGATAGTTTACAAAGAGAAAGTTACTCCAATCACACACCATATATTTAACACTAGCCCTACTATAATATCACCGTGGATCAAGTCAAGAATAATTTTTCAAAGTATGATCATTCGACTTCAATCGATTTCAAACAAAACTATGAAAATGGGTCTTAATAATCTGCCTCCACTTTTCAAGAAAAACAAGCCCATATTTCAAATAAATACAAAGCAACGTGAATCGTTTATTAAGTTTATATGATAATAGATGCGCAAAATATAGAAAAAGTGGAGGTCAAGATACTTGAAAATATTCTTGAATTTGTCACAAATGCTAAAAAAGAGCAACAAAAACATCTTTTAGGAGATGGGCGTGTGAGCTTAGCTTTATTTGTATGTTTGTTGTTGTGTGGTCTTGTTTATAAATCACACTACGTAATTGAGAATATTTCCCCCTTTTCTACTTGTAGCTTTGGAAAGAATATATAAAGATGGTACTTTCTTTCATGGGTTCAATCATCATTTCATGCACTCGATCGAACCTTTTTTTTTTTTTTTTTAAAATTGTACATTGTTTTAATTCACATGTATATTTTTGTAAATGTTAGAGATGAGCAAACTTAATATAAAAGGTGAGGATGATATTATTAAGTTGTGCTAGTTGGTCATGCAATGCATTACGAGCGAGAGCGACCGCGAGCGAATAATTACTTGCTGATATTTAATGTGATCATTACTGACATGACAATTCTAAACTAGTAGAAATATACGGAACCGCATCACCATCCACAATGAGCACTCTAATTTTCCCCCTCTCTATTGCTAATTCTAAACCTTGCTTAAAATAAACGAAATCTATACTGCTCCCTCTGTCCCTTTCAAGTTGAATCATTTCTTTTGTCGATTTCTGAATATGCTATTCCACGTTTCTAGATGATGTGTTTTAAAATGAATTTTTGAAGAATTTTTTCTCGTAAAAGGAAAAATTCTTCAAAAATCCATTTTAAAATGCATCATCTAGAAACATAGATATTCGTGCGAGAAATGGACAAAATAAAGGACTCAACTTGAAAGAAACGGAGGAGTATAATTTGGGGAAATAGGTTAGTTTTACTAGCTGAGAATTGGGCGAATAAATAAGATAGTGGGCCTTTAATTAATAGCCCACATCAAATATTCGTTTCCAGTGAGCCCATTCAATTGATTTATTGAAGAATTACTCTTGGTCCACATACGTAGAGATGTCAAAATGGGTCCAGCCCAATGGAAACATAGGCTGAGTCTTGGGCCGGGTTGGGTTCCACAAGGTTAGGCCTGATCCGATTTCCGATTTCGGATTTGGTCAGGCTGACCCAAAAGCATTGAAAGTTCGGTGGGCTCGAACTTACCCAGCTTGTCCGAAAAATTTACACAAATAGGGTTGGGTTGAGTTCATTTTTTAGGCTTGGTAGGTTTCTTGGCTGGGCCGCATTAGACATATTTATCTCTAAGCCAACCAGGATTGTGCTGGATTGGCCCGACACGATAATTTGACAACTCTACACATATGATCTAGTAGCAAGCTTGCAAGCACTCGAGTGAAAAAAATAAGCAAAAGGGTAAAATTGAATTCCCTTTTGAATTTGTCAACTAACGCTTAGGGCATGTACAATGGAGGGGTTCTTGTCTATGTGGCAAAAACAAGAACTCACACCTTAATTAGCACCCTCATTGGAGATCCCCTAAATAAGAACTCGGGTTCTTATATAAGATACTGGTTCTTAAGAAAAAGTGGGGCCAACATTCCTTTTTATTTTTTTTCTCTCTTTTATTTTTTTCAAATAAAATAATTAGTGGGACCTTTTAATTATGATAAGAACCTTTATTAAAAACCTTACCATTATGATTTTTTAATACAAATGAGATCTTGTCTATGTGACACCTTTAAGAACCTCATTTGGGGTTCTAGCATTGTACATGCCCTTAGTCTTTTTACTATCATTTTTCCATTTCAAATCCTACCATTTATTGAGTATTTGTTTGGAACATTCCAAAAGTTGAGCTCAAACCTCCCATAAGTAGCAATGGAAAAAGACCAATGATTGGGGCTTTACACCTATAAGAAATATAAATATTGCTATGTTGATAAGGTCCAAATTGGAAGTCAATAAATGCGATTAACCCTTTGATTTATTGCCACAACACGAGACTTCCGTGACAGAGGTCTTAGGTTCGATGTTTAAGTCTTTCGTAGTAGAATTAAAAAATAAAATCATTATAAATGTATGAAAATTAAAATGCAGCACTTTCTATCATGTTTTATACGGTGATGATCTTGCATTAACTATACGAATGTTCACGGTAATGAGGATAAGTAGTAATTCTCGTTTTTGGAGACGAGGGAAAACATTCAAAAACTCAAAATAGATTTGCGTTTGCAGCAGCCATTGAAGATGCCCTTAGCATTATAAAAAGGTGACTGCCATCTTTTAGTTCAATAGTAGAGTTTAAAATGGAGCAAGTGTTGATGACTCTGCAGGTTATATTATTTTTATTTTACTTGAATATTGTTACTCTTGTTCTCTTACTTTTGTTTGTCATACATTTATTCGGATTTTAAATTGAAAAATTCCAAATACATGTCAAACTCTCCAAAACATCTTGAATATTTATTTGTAGGTTGGTGGAAGGATTCGAATTCATGTATTCTTTATTATTTGTTCTTGGACATTGAGTCTAAACTTTACCGGATAATTTAATATTCCTTCAGGTTGTTACAGTTTCGTGTTTAGAATCTTTCGACATATATTTTATTTTAACGCATTGAAAAGTGAATATTAAATAATAAGATAAAGTTTAAGTCTTACTTGATATAGTAACACTATATTCTTTTGCTTGATATAGACTTCAATACATCAAACTTATTTTATGATCCACTTTTAAACACAACATGAAATGTGTGTCAAAAGATTTTAAACACATTCTCCCTCTGTTATTTTAAGTGTCCTAGTTACTACTTTTAAACCAATAGCTACATTTTTTTCAAGTCTACCCCTTTAATTAATGTTATATATAAGGCGTTGTGCAAAAAAGAGAATAATAAATGAGATTAATTTGTAAATTTACACATTTCCTTGATATTTACAATTTGTTGACCTGGACACTTAAAAAACAGAGGGATTACTTCCTCCGTCTCATTTTTCTTGAGCCATATCAAGTAAGCACGGAGATTAAGGACTTTGATTGTGACTTTTTATTCACTTGCATTGTTAGACTTAATCATTGCTACATTGGAAAATGACTCAAAATGAACGAAACATTCCAATACATGAAGTGACTAAGTAAAAATGGAAGGAGAGAGTAGTACTTAGTGGACTAATGGAGTATTAATCAGTATTTTTGTGCCCAAATTGCTTCAATTGTACTCTATTCGATTTTCTCCATCTGACTCATTTATATATTTTATATCTCGCATACGGGTCAAATCGAAATAAACTAAGGGTGTATTATAGTAGTAATAACTTTATCTCCCACATGCTTCCCCGGAAAACAAAGATTATCTTATCTCCCACAACAAAAATCCAACATAACAACCCATAATGATGATAATAATAATAATAATAATAATAATAATAATAATAATAATAATAATAATAATAATAATAATAATAATAATAATAATAATAGAGAGAGAAAGATTCGATTTCCCGTCTCTTGTAATGTTGAAGAATTTCAAAGCAAGCGACAACGATGGAGTCATGAGTCATCGATGGCAGTTAACTAACCACCATTAAAGGAGAGCTTAATCCTTCGTTACAATCCCCAATCATAGCCTAAAGTACAATCCACCAATGCACAAAATGTCCACCCAATCAAGATTACTCCTCCTCTTTATCCACTTCCTTCACTTGACTTCCTCCTCCCACTCCGCCGCCCAACTCCCATGCCAGCCGCCGCACTACCACTCCTACTCCTTCTGCAACACCTCCCTCCCCCTCGAAGCCAGGGCCAAGTCCCTCATCTCCCTCCTCACCCTCCCGGAGAAGATCCAGCAGCTCTCCAACAACGCCTCCGCCGTCCCCCGCCTCGGCATCCCGCACTACGAGTGGTGGTCGGAGGCCCTCCACGGCGTCGCCTCCAATGGCCCCGGCGTCTCCTTCAACGGCACCATCAAGTCCGCCACCGGCTTCCCCCAGGTCATCCTCACCTCCTCCTCCTTCAACCGCACCCTGTGGGCGGCGGTCGCCGCCGCCATCGCGGTGGAGGCGAAGGCAATGTACAACGAGGGGCAGGCCGGGCTGACGTTCTGGGCGCCGAACATCAACATCTTCAGGGATCCGAGGTGGGGGAGAGGGGCGGAGACGCCGGGGGAGGATCCGACGGTGACGTCGGCCTACGCGGTGGCCTACGTCAGATCCTTCCAAGGGGGGTACCACGGCAAAGCGGCGAGGTACAAGTTCGGGCAGCGGAGGAGAGCGCTGAGCCGCGATAACGGCGATGATGGGTTGATGCTCTCTGCTTGTTGCAAGCATTTCACCGCTTATGATTTGGAGAAATGGGGGAATTTCACTCGATACGATTTCAATGCTATGGTTAGTCTCCTTCTTCTTCTTCGAACTCTCTCTCTCTCTCTCTCTCATGAATCATGATTAACTTGAATCTTGATTGCCTTTTGATTATGCTTGTCGATGTAGATAGTGGAACAAGATTCTTGAATTTTCTTGCTTATTTTCTGCTTGGATTGATGTAATGTTTCCTTTAAGATTGAGCAATGGCATGAATGGAAAGTGATGTGTTCAAGTGAATGAAGTTGGTTGAATGCAGATAGTGCAGTTATGCTTAGTTACAGAGATTGATTAGTTAGTTATGGAGTGAGGATGAGTATAAGGAAATTTGAGAGCTCGGAAAATGTATCGATGTCTATATTAGGTAACCGAGCAGGATATGGCTGATACATACCAACCACCATTCAAGAGCTGCATCCAGAAGGGGGATGCCAGTTGCTTGATGTGCTCGTACAATTCCGTTAACGGGATTCCAGCGTGTGCGGATCGTGATCTCTTACAGAAAGCTCGGACTGATTGGAATTTTAGAGGGTGAAATTTTTTGTATATGCTTGTCTAGTAAGATTTGATATGATTACAAAATAGGAATTGTGAATTTTGATTAAGAGTTATGAATGTATGGTTGATGCTGTGATGACAGATACATCACCTCCGATTGTGATGCTGTAGCTACGATTTACGAATATCAGAACTATACCAAGTCTCCGGAGGAGGCCGTTGCAGCTGCTCTGAGAGCAGGTTTGTAAGCTGTAACATGTAAAATCCATCGGATTCATTATTTTTCTTGTTTCTAAATCGGGTGTTTGATATTTTGAAGGAACTGACATCAACTGTGGGAGTTATATGGTGCGCCACATGATGTCTGCGGTTAAGCAAGGGAAGGCGTTGGAGAAAGATGTAGATAAAGCGCTACTCAATCTGTTTCTGGTTCAGCTCCGCCTCGGGATCTTTAATGGAAGAAACCAGTTTAGAGGATTGGGACCTAAAGATGTCTGCAGTTCAGAGCACAAGAAATTGGCCCTTGAAGCAGCTCTGCAGGGTATCGTGCTTCTGAAAAACGAGAAGAAAATTCTGCCCTTAGATGATCACGTCGTCTCCTCATTGGCTGTTATTGGCCCACTGTCTAACTCAACCGAACTCGGAGGAGGCTACACAGGTATGGCCAAGATTTCATTTCAATATTTTCAGATTTTCAGATCAATAGACACCCTACAATGGCTAAGTAATAGTTGAAGGAAACATTTTCTTGAACAAATTCTAATGTGTACTATTCCTTACTCTTATAAAAGCTTAACTTTCGTAACGTTTAATCGATGGAAGTCTTATGATGGTTGTAATGATTCTGTAGGAGTTCCGTGCAATCCAATTAGCATTATTGAAGGACTGAAAGGATATGTAAAGAAAATCAATCATGCTTCCGGTTGCATAGACGTATCTTGCAACTCAACCACTGGTTTTGCAGAAGCCCTTTCGATTGCTAAAAAATCAGAATACGTGATCATTGTAGCTGGAATCGATTTATCTCAAGAAACCGAGGATCGTGACAGGTACAGCCTTCTTCTACCAGGTTATCAGATGGAACTCGTCACTGCTGTAGCTGCTATAAGCAAGAAGCCCGTTATATTAGTCCTGACCGGCGGAGGACCACTGGACGTTTCCTTTGCTGTTAAGGATCCACGCATAGGCGGCATTCTTTGGATCGGCTATCCTGGAGAAACGGGGGGTACCGCACTTTCTCAAATCGTCTTCGGACACTACAATCCAGGTTGAAGACTCTTTTCTTTTCCAAGTTAACTTAATTTCAGCATGATCATGATAAAATACGATATAGGGCCTCGAGAAAATTTGACGTTTGAGAGAAACAGGTGGTAGACTAACCATGACTTGGTATCCGGAGTCGTTCACCAAGGTGCCTATGAACGATATGAACATGAGGGCCGATCCGAGTCGCAACTATCCAGGAAGAACATACCGATTCTACACTGGAGACAGAGTATTCGGATTCGGGTACGGGCTAAGTTACACGAGTTTCACTTACAAACTTTCATCAGCACCGCTGAAGTTGAGTCTACCCGAGTCGATCAGGCCTACACCAGACAGGAACTTGCTCTCCAAGGGAGGCAACGAGCTCGGCTACATCTTTGTCGATAAGGTGGCATACTGCAGTTTCTTGAGGTTCGAGGTGCAGATTTCCGTGACCAACACCGGAGGTGTTGACGGGAGCGAAGCCGTGCTTCTGTTTGCCAAATCAGGAAAGAGGTTCGTAGGCTCTCCGGTAACACAGCTGATCGGATTCGAGCGCGTCCACTTGTCATCGTACGAAAGTGGCGAGACGAGGTTCGTCGTCGATCCTTGCAAACATCTTAGCTTTGCAGATGAGAATGGGAATAGAATCTTGGCTACTGGAGATCATGTTCTTGTATCTGAGAGCATAGAGCATGTTGTTTCTATAGACATATGAAGATTGATGAACTTCATTTTTTCTGGGGAAGAGTCCCTAGTTGAGATATGAGGTGTATGATAATTTGTTGTATACTTCCAAATTTGATTCAAATTCATAACAAATTGTGAATCAAGAGCTTGCTTGCAACTTTTGTGGCCGACGAGATGAAGAACAAAAAATAACCCTAGCATAATTCAAGAATTCTAATTCAGGCAGTATTTTAAAAATCAACCTAGGCGCTAGTCATTAGCTTGCCGACTCAATTTTTATTAAGTCAGCCCTCTTTAGATGTTAAAATCATCTAACAGGTCTAGACGAGCTAGTCGGCTCTGAACGTTATGTTGGCTAGGCGGACTTGGTGGGCTAGGCTGCAAATATGATTAGCACCTGAGAAATTAAAATATGAACCGACATGTATTGGTTTAAATTAGAGAGAGTAATAATAAAATAATGGGGTTTAATGAGGTGCGGGACCCGCGGATTTAGGAGCACAAATTTGAGCAGAAACTAAATCCTTTGACGCGCTTCATACAAATCGGTATTTTTCCACTAACGGAAAAATCCATTGCCATCTCATTCTCCATCCCCACTTTCATAATTCAAAAATATTAAAATCAAATTTTCCAATATTCCAATTGTTTCATAAATATATCGCTTATTGTAACGATTAGTTAGTCCACATTTTCATTTTCGTCTATTCTATTTATTAGTTCACTTTTTTAAGGGCCCGTTTGGCTAAGCTTATTTTAAAATACTTATAAGCTCTAAGTGCTTATAAGATGTATGAGGGTAAGAGCTTATAAGTTGTTGAAGTGTTTGGATAAAAAAGCTTATAAGCTTGAGGGGATAATAAAAAAATAAAATATGAAAATTAAAAAAAATTAAAAAAATAATTTTTTTGAAATCATAATGTTGTAACATCAAATGGAAGTGTATATAATATAAATATAAGAATAAAATAGAATTATAGTGGTAAATAAGCAAAATTTTTTAAAAAATAAGTTGGGGTGAAGGAGCTTATTTTTTGGAGTGCCTATAAGCACTTTTTGTTTATTTTTGCATCTTATAAGCTCTTAAGGAGCTTATTTTGCCAAACACATTTAGAGTGCTTATAAGCAGTCAAACAACTTATAAGCAGCCAAACATCTTATAAGCTAGCTTATAAACTTAGCCAAACACCCTCTAAAAGGAAATAAATTAATATATAAAAACACATTTTAAGACACTTCTATCCCTACTCTTTTTGGATATTGTGCCAATAGAAAAATAAACTAATTAAGTGAGACAGAAAGAGTATTTCATTGGTTATGTGTGTTATTTTTGGCCGTTTTACTTCAATATAGCCATGTCATCTGAAATTGAAAGAATTACGAGTACTTTATATAATGTAAACTCCTTATTTTTCACTTTTAACATTTAAATACAAAATCTCATAACGAAAAGGAATAAGATCAGTAGTGAGGTGAGACGATGAAATATATATTTATATGAATTTGAAGATATAGAATTGTGAAAGTGGACCTTTACACCCTTAATTTGCTCTCCGCGTGGACCCACAGATCAGCACTCCATGTTTCTTCTTCCTCTCATTACTTTTCCACATGCACTGCCACATCATCTCACTAAACATTTGCACATTGCTCCTCACATTTCTCCATTATTGCAGATGCCACCCCCATGTTTCAAAACCAATATTAATGAAATGGACTACTTATTACTATAGAGTAATGTGTGAAATATCGGATTCTGTACATTAATCTGAGTTTATAATGTTTATTTGGCTTTAATTTTTAAACAAAGTAACGTTTTGATCTTGGAGGTATGATTACATCTACATTGGGCATATTATTATATTTCATCCATATTTCTCTGTCTCTGAATGAGTGTCTCGACTTGCCAAAATTTATATTCCTAAATAAGTGTCATATTTCGAATTTCATAGTATTTTTTTTAAAACCAAACTACAATATTTTAACCGTATCATCGTGACAAATTATTTACCTTCCATATTGTACGTAATGATTGAGGTTACGTATGAAAGGTAAAATTACTCGGTTATTTATATACTCGATTTAGTTGCTAGGAGTAAGGAAGTCATATCTAATCAAAGCATAAAAACATATCAGTTTGGATGGTCTTTAGAAACATTTTCTAGGTAAATTGCAATGTTAGTAGAGTTCTAATGGATTGTACAAATAAGGAAAACCTCCGACATTCTTTAGTGTAAGAAGCCATATGTTTACGCTATTGGGCGTAATTTTCAAAGGCTTTGAAAAATATAGATGAACTTTGAATCTTTTGATTTAATTGTGATATAATAAGATTCCGCTGGCATTGGTAGGCAGTGTTTTGTTAGTAAATTGGTATGTTTCGTTAAACCTACAATTGATGCATTTTAAAATATATACTACCTTCTTCCAGTTTAAAGTAGACCAATTTCTTTATTGACATGACAAGCACGCATTTTCACCGAAACCTAGTATGAGTTTTACGATATAATTTTGAAATATTATTTCTTTTACGGGATACTACGACACTCGTAGTATCACGTAAAAGAAATAATATTTCAATATTATATCGTTAAACCCGTACTAGGTTTCGGTGGAAATGCGTGACGAAAAAGTTACTATGCAAATAGGTCTACTTAAACTGGATGGAGGTAGCATAATCTAACGAAATAAAATAGATTCATCGATTGTCTCGTATTACGAATTCAAGAGGCTATATGAATATAAAACTGGATTCGAACATGAGATTTCGTTGACCTATGTATAAATCTGAACGTTGTTACGGATAATGTACTACTCTGACGCCGCGGAAGCATGCACAACAAAATAGCTATGAAGCAATAAATCAACACTAACAAATGATAACTCAGTTCGGTTAAATCAACCTACATCTGGGGGGACACGCCCAAGAGCCAATTCACTAATCAAGAGCTTCAGAGATACAAGTATTCTAATACTAGCCGCAACTACGTATTCACTCCTCACCCGTCTATACTCTACTCAAGTAAACTTGAAATTAAATCCTCAGCCTAACCAAGCCAAATCTAGACTTACTCTTGAGAGATCTACCCACAATATATAATGGAGAAATGAAATAAACAAGAAAAACATAATCTGGGACAAACTGTATTATATGTATCACATAATGTCCCAGAAGATGTTACAGAGACACAAAATGACTCTCGGCACTACATTGTGCGAGGATGACAATATCAGCTCTCGCCTCTCTCTCTCTCTCTCTTATGAACGTGTATGAGCCTCCTTATATAGCCTCCAAGTCGTAGGTCTTCTCTTGTAGCCTAAGTAACACGTTTCCTTGTAGATAATGATTCATGTATATCTTCTTTCCTTGTAGATATCATTTTCTTGTAGAAGAAGAATCCTTATGCAAATAGAATCCTTATGCAAATATATAATTAAGGAAAAATAAATCCCTTAATAAAAATCAAATCTTTAATCATAAGGAAATAAATCATATATCTCAATGCATATATAATTGCCAAAACCACGTGCAACCACACGTTGCAGTAACTGAATATTGTAACTATCTTGATGGTGTTGTAACATTAATAGATACTCCATTTGAGAAATGCCACGTCGTTGACATATTTTATGTGTCAATAACTAATGTGATCATAATATAATTACAAAAAATTATACTTAATAGTTATATACCATAAAATAAACTTATTAAAAAAAATTAAAAATGTGAAACTGTCATCTAAACTATAATCACATTAAATATACTAATAGTGGATAGGGAAACGTTTTCATATTTCATTATGTATATGTGCATATGTGATAGGGACTAATATCAGGCTTGCCAGGTGGCATTCTTTAGCGTTGACTGGACCATTCTTTTAAGGGCCTCAGATGACCTATCCGGTACAGATGACTAGGATATTCAGAGGCTATAAGGTTCGGGTCAGATGTCTCAGGAACCATTCTTCAAGCAGATGCCCTGGCCAGGGCAGAAGCTATGAGGTTCCAAACAGATCTTGGCCTATGTGGAATATGTGTAGATCCCGCTAGCATCTGCTAGGATTCAAGGATCTGCCCAACACACGGTTTGCGTGACTCTACCTACCTTAGGGTGAGGACCACAAAATTGATGACGAAGGGAATCTTGTCTCCTTAGAAATTCCTCTCTTGTCCTCCCCTGACACGGGCATTCACCTTTTTATCCCTTCAACACCTATAAATATCAAGTGATCACACCATTTTAAGGATCCCCAACTCTTCACACACGCACTATTCCATTCATACTCTGCCTTGCATTCACTCAAGTCGGAGCAACCGAGGTCCTTCCTCAAGTACTTCCATTCTCACGTCATTTTCACCTACACTCTCCTTGGTGAAAAGGGGACTCCCAACAGCTCAAAGCCGAAGGTATAATTCTCGTTGCTGAGAGAGGACGAAGCATGAAGACGCCTTGCGTTCTCTACTTCGCCCTCTTCTTTCCCCCCTTATTTCTTCCGCCCGAATGAGCTCTAAGCTCCATGGATTTGACTGGTTTTTTTGGATATAAACACCCTTTGTTTAACGTTTAGCTCGATGCTCTCCTTTATGTCTAAAGGAAGAGACTCTTTAGAAAATGACTCGCTATGAATCGCTTGAATCTTTTACTTACTGTTGTTATAGTTCTTTATATATGAATGCTCTTTACAAATATGATGAATAATCACACAATTGTTGTAGATCTTCAACCCGGATCTATCAATATGTATTATTATTTCAATAGTTTAGGTTAATAGTATTATGTCACTAGAAGTCGTCCCACACCCTCGTTTGAATCCAATTGTGTATTTAAAATAGGAAAAACATCTGAGAAAAAAATGAATTGTTTGACACTAAAACATAAATTAATATTATCCATCGGACCTTAAAATTTTCCAAATTGACTCAATTCAAACCATTTGAATCAGTGTATAAGTGCATGTGCATTGACCTAGCGGTAGGGGGTTAAGATTAACATATCGGATCTAAGAGGTCTCGAGTTCAAGTCTTCCGTTGTGCGGCCTTGCTATAATCCCAATTAACGATCATCAACCCCTATCAAATAAAATCAAAACTGAAAATAAAAAAAGAAAATGTTTTTGAAAAAACTTCAAAAAAAAAATTTATTGATAATTAATTAATTATCCCCTTTTAGAAAGTATCCAATCAAATTTGGAAGAAGGTTTAGTATTCCGAGTGGGATTAGGGGTCGTTTCCTAATTATAGAGAAATTAGGGAGAGTTTTGCAATTACTATAAGTACCAGCCAAGTCGTGAGTAGCCAAACAAACTCCCCAAATTACAAGCCAAAAACTTCTTAGTTGGTTCAGAATCTTCGTAAAGCTGTTCTCTCTCTCTCCTCTCTCCTCTCTCTCTCTCTCTGACAGGGCACACATGGAGGCGGAGCAGAACCACAACAATGGCAGAAAGGTCCGATTGCTCTGCAGCTACGGCGGCAAAATCAAGTCCCGCCCCACCGACCACCAGCTCTCCTACGTCGGCGGCGACACCAAAATCATCGCCGTCGATCGCGCCGTCAAGTTCTCTGAAATCGTCGCGAAGCTCAATTCCCTCACCGGCGGCGGAGGCGGCGAGATCTCCGTCAAGTACCAGCTCCCCGGCGAGGACCTCGACTCTCTGGTCTCCCTGATCGACGACGAAGACGTGGAGCACATGATGGTGGAGTACGACCGCATGCAGAGGATCGCCGCCAAGCCGCCGCCGCGCCTCCGCATCTTCGTCTTCGCCGCCGCCGCCCCGCCGCCCAAGCCGGATCCGAATCCGGATTACCTCTTCGGGTTCGACAAGGAGTACCAGCCTAGCGTCGGACCGCCGACGTACCTCTCTCAGGCTCCGCCGCAGAACGGCGGCCGCTTCGGCAGCGCGGCGGCGATCCCGGCGGCGGTGCAGGCTGTTAACCGGGTACCGGGTGGCGTGAGCGAACGCGTGTATAGGAATGGAGTTTATGCGTTCGGAGGGGCTAATGATGGTAACCGGCAACAGCCGGTTTACAATTTAATTCCGGTGATGCCCCCGGTTCCGGAGCAGCGGGTGATGATAGCTTCAATTCAGTTGAATAATGGCAGTCGACGTAATTTTTGACTGCGGTAAATTTCGGGAGTATATACCGTAGTAAATATGCTTCGTTATTTATTCCTTTTTTTTCCCCTTCTTTTTGGGTGTTTTAATATTGACTGTTTCTAGTACTGATTATGTAAAAAAATTGGATACGTTATTTGTTAATATTATTTTAATTTTGATTGATAAACTTTTGTGCTGTGATACTATTTATTTATTATTATAATTATTATTTTGCGCTGTGATACTAGTGTTTTTTTGTTAGAAATTTATGGTATGGATTAATATCTTTTAGAATATGAATGGGCTTTGATTGCAAATATGGGATGGACCCACATGCCTTATGTTTCTTGAGATTTATGTCGGCCCATACGATTCATTGGCCCATTAAGATGTTAAAGATAATAAACTATATTTATTTAAAATAAGTCCGGAATGAGTTTACTATCAAATGACAAATGAAATGACGGAGGGAGTATATTATGATAGAAATAGTCGTGACCGGTAGGAGGTTGACTATTGGGGTCAAAAGTCCCGAATTTGAGTCGGCCGTTATCGAACTTAAAAAAAATAAAATCGTGATGATTAAGAAATTGATTTGTTTTTTGATTTTCATATGATTTACTACTGTTTATTGAAGTTAGAATAGAAATATATAATCAAAATATTAATAATTTATCAATATGTATAAATAAAGAATGGCTGCGTTTGTGAATAAGGTTTCATTATTAGTGTTTTGTGCAAATTATTATTGACCATACCTTATTTCCAAATTCATGCACAATCTTATAAAGTTGTATTATTTCTTGACCGTCTTTTTAAAGTTAAATTCTCATTTTTTATTTTGGGAAAAAGTTATTCCAAGTAAAGGATGAAATAAGTAATACAACTAAGAAATTTAGGGAATTGTAACAAGTCAAGATTTGTCCACTAGAATTTATTTATTTTTCTATAACTAAAAAAAGACTGATACATGTAACATATTTACATATCCATGTTGATGTTAAGAATACGAAGGGGTTAACTAATTTGCCAATAGAGAATAACGGCTCATGAGGGGGCTACGCTAATCGGTCAATCACATAGCATGTGATATAGCGACACGTGTTATCGGTCAACTTGCTTTATCATTGTAGGGAGTAACAGTCTAGGCAGAAACCATACCCACTCCCCCCCCCCCCCCCCCCCTTGTGGTCAGATAAAATTTTCCTTTTCCAAATTAATTTAATGTCATGTAATATAAATAATACCTTCTACATTTCCAATATTAGTATAAGTATTTTTCATTTTTAGCATATTAGTGTGATTGATTAAAATGAAAAATTCATTAACTAAAATGATACTTTTAATTATTTAAGAAATATAATTAAAAAATTAATATGTGGTGTGAGTTAAAAGATAAAGTAAATGTAATGTTAAAGATAAAAGTGGTGTTTGTTGGGCCTTAAAAGGAAACAAGACGTCGGAAAAAAAAAAAAGTCCAAAATAGAAAACAGAACGTCTGAAAAAAAAACGGAGGGAGTACATATTTTGTCTTACTATTTGAGACTCTTATTCTAGTATCACCTATTTTTTTCTCACTTTCACCTACCATTTTCTTATAAGTTATAACTAGTGTCATTTCCCTCTCCACACTAACATAGGAAATGGATGAATATTTGTTAATATACATATAATTAGTTCGAGTATACATTAGATTATACTTTCTCCGTTCCGTTCTAATTTACGTGTTTATTTTAGACAAGAATTAAGGAAAAGAATTTTAATGATATATATTTAATTAATCTACATAATTTTATAAACTTGGTTTTTTTATTAACTTATTTATAAGAATTTGGTATTGATATTAATTATACTTTATATTGAATCTCCCGTTAAGCGATAAATAAAAAAAAAAATTGCACAAAGTATAATTAATTTCTTATTGCTCATGTGTATAATTGAAAGTGCAGTACCACATGAATAATACGAGACTATGAAACATTTCAAACATACTAGATATAATTTTAATAGTATATATATTGAAGACACTCGATTAACCAACATGGTTGAATGTTTATTACTTGCATCATTTGATGCATGGGTAACATTCTAGTATTTATTACATTGGTTACGTGTTTGGAGTCGGACGATTACACTTTTTTTTTATTGGATAAATGCAACAAAATTAACATTTATTTAGAATTGTACTCCCTCCGTCCCACTTTGCTAGTCCACTTTCTTTTCGGCACGAGATTTTATGCGCAGTGTTAAAGTAAAAAAATAAGGTCCATATCAAAAAGTAAGTGTTAATTTTTGACATTTTAGGAAAGTGGACTAGTAATGTAAGACGGACCAAAATACTCTTGGACTAGTGAAGTGAGACGGAGGGAGTATTTAATAGCAACCGCCCGTCTGTTCATTGACTAAACGATATATGTAGTCGTTGTTTGTTCGAAGAACGAAATAAGTTGTAACTGAATGATAAGTCCATAAATTGTTAAATTGATTTCTCATTCGATCCTAACTATTGTTACTCTATTAAGAAAATATAAGGCATAAATATTATAATTTCCCCGTTAGCCCATTGTTTAATACTCCATTTATCTCAATTTAATTGTTTTTGTTTTCTTATTAGGATGTCTCATTTAATTTCACTTACGCAAAATAGAAACTCTATTCTCTCATAACTATTAATACTTTTAATAATATAAACTCATTTATCTCTTATTGCATAAGTTATTGTGTCGTTCCTATATTTGAGAATTAGCATGGAACGAAGAGTATAATATTAACATAAATAGCGCAAACTTGTATGCTGTTTATAAAACTTTATATTAATTTTTAAATAATATTTTATTAGAAAAATACATGATTATTTATATTAATAGAAATAATTATGAAGAAATTGAGTCAATAGAAAATGAAAATTAGGTTGAGGTTGAGTTAATATAATTAAAGTCAGTATTTAACTTTTTTATCCCATATATATATATGAGTATTTAGAGTAGTGATTTGTTTAATTTAATTTATTATTTCAAAATTATATAAAGTGCTCATTAAAAAATTATACTCCCTCTGTCCCACTTCAGTAGTCCTCTTTCTTTTCGGCACGGGATTTTATGCGTAGTGTTAAATTTAAAAAAGTATGGGGTCCACATTAAAAGTAAGGGTTAATTTTTGTCTTTTAAGGAAAGAGGACAAGTGAAGTGGGATGGACGAAAATAGTACTGAGGACAAGTGAAGTGGGACGGAGGGAGTATATATTTGAGTATTTAGATGGATAGTGGGGTAAGAGGTGGGGGTGGGCCGGGGGGGGGGGGGGGGGGAGGTAGAGGTGCCCACGGTTCCGGTTCCGGTTCCGGTTATAACCGGAACCGAACCGCCGGTTCCGGTTCCGTCGAGGGAGGAACCGAAACCGAACCGCAAACACACGGTTACGGTTCCGGTTTCGGAACCGCCGGTTCCGGTTACAGTTCCAGTTCTAACCGGAAAAAACCGGACAATTATTTATTCATTTTTTAATTTTAAACTTTTTTATTTCATAAGGCTTTGAACATTCTTTCAATTTTATAGGTGTTCCTCATGCAACTCTTCTCATAGTTTGGGATGTGTTAGATATCACATATCAAATAAATAAGAAGCTTGAAAAGTGTAATACTCTTATAAAAACAATAAACATACCTCACAATGAAGAAATAACAAATGAGTGTTTGAGAGTAACACTTATATAATTGAAAAAAGTTCAAACTATATATATATATATATATATATATATATATATATATTTAGTTATTATTTATGAAGTTTAACAAATAATGTTATATTTGTTTATAAATTATATTTAAAAAAATAAAAATAATAGAATTTATATAAATTGGACGGTTCCAAAATTTGGAACCGCCGGTTTGGAACCGGAACCGGAACCGGAACCGAACCGCCGGTTACGGTTCCAAGCCTTAGGAACCTTAACCGAACCGTCGGTTCCACCGGTTCCTTTTCCGATTCCGAACCGCCGGTTCCGGTTACGGTTACGGTTTTAACCGCCGGTTCCGGTTCTTTTGAACACCTCTAGGGGGAGGGATGGCCCTACTAAGAAAACCAGACTTTTTCATTTTTATTTATTTATTGTACTGAGCATTAATTTGCTGAAATGTTCAAATGAAAAATCTGAGACGTGGACGGCGATTAGGGGGGGCAGGCACAGAAGACGATTCTCTCCGTCTTTAGGATCGAATCTGCCAACGGCAAGCAAATGATAACGTACATAATTGCGCTTTACTGAATGATGTGACATGGTAACCACGTTTGTATGAATATGATCCGTTCCGCTCACAATTTAATCGTAAGACGATTCACCTTCAATGATAAAGTTATATCGTTAAGTGCACAAATGTCTGTATATGAGTAGTATATTGATACGGCATAGATTAATATTATATTATTATTTAGTTTAGTTATTTGATTAAGTCTTGTTATTTATATTATTAAGATGGGCTAATTGTTAAGTCTGTAGATTAGGTAGGTCTATTATCGTATAAGTCTTAGTTCATATAAATAGTTGCACTCTCACAATTTCAAAAATAAGAAGATTCTTGATATTTCAGTTCTATAGCCTTAATTTTAGAATAGCTGGCTTCACATGATTGTGGAGATTAGAGCTTTTTTACGAGCTTATCGTGGATTATCGTTTCGATTATGTAGCAGGATCATATCATAGATCCTCGGCACACGACTCATGACTAATGTTGCTTCAATTGTATCCAAAAATGATGCAAGCCATTTCGTAAGTAGTTTGAAAAAGTAGTTTGGAATTAATGATTCAAAATGTAATGGAGTTGATGCAGAAATCACGTCCCTTTGATCAAACAGAATTTAATTAAGACGGTATTTCAAGTATTTTTCGCTGATTGAAAGTCTTAAAGTCAACATAATACCCAACGTCCTTTTCTAAGAGAAATTCAATTTTTTTTTTTTCTTTTCATTTCAAGAAACTTAATTACAAAATCTTAATCCCTCCGTTCCTTGACGTTAGTTCCATTTTAAATCTGCATACGAACTAAGGAAGGAAATGATATGTGGCTATAATTAATCCCAGAGTTAATTTTAGCCAAATTATTTATTATTTATCATATTAGGAATGAGACTAATAAGTAGAACGAACAAAAATAGCAAATGAAACTAATAACAACGAACAGTGGTAGAATTCACCAGGCACCGGCGACAATTATATGAAACTTATACAGCAAACTTAACAAAATCGTCGTCATCGAAAGATTAGTTACGAAATTAAATAATTGGATTAATAAATAATTAGAGTACAATTATCTTTTCCATAATGCACCAGAAAACAAACTGTATAGCTGTTTTGGATAAGTAGTTGTTCTTCAACTACTCCACCACTAAAAAGAACTAAAAGTAAAGATAATAAATTATTTAATTATTCGTAGACCAAAAACACAACATTTGCAAGGGAAGAAGCTCGATAAGTGTAGTAATCCACTTCACTACTAAATTTATTTATTTATTTGATGAGCAAAAATCCGGAAGCAATAATTGGATTTCTTTGTAAACCGTTTCTTTTCGTTACCTCTCGTACCTTTCACCGCTATTAATAAAATTCTTTTTCCTTTTCCAAAAAAATAAATAAATGAGATGAGCAAAAAATATGCCAATCTAAGTGTATAAGGGAATTTGAAACCCGTATGATATATTTTTATATTTAATTTCTTTGTTCCATTGCGTTAGTCTTACTTTTCTTTTTCGTCTGTCACATTTATCAGTCAAATTTCTTAAAAAGTAAACAAATCAGTACACAAAGCTTATTATCTCTCTCCTCTTATCACGTCATTAGTTATTGTGTCAAAAATAAATAAGACTAATGAAATGAGATGGAAATAGTAATATTTACCCAATGAATTGTGTGGATAGAATTCGGTCGCAAAATAAATTTAAGAATATTATATTGTAGTATTTGAAATTTGTGACGCTATCAATGTCATGCATGTGTGTCCCCATAGTAGTAATTATTGGGCATAAAATCACACAAATTTTCCACACAAACCTAATCTTAATCTTGTGGGAGTACGTACTATTCTTTCTTGTTCAATTCCAATTAAACTTTATACAATTAATCTAATTCGTTCTCCCATTATTGACAAAGCTTTCAGTTTTTTCTTAAGCTAAAGAAAGACTGAAAGAAATATTGAGAGAAGGTCAGAAATGAATGAACCACCAAAATATGCATACCCCTATCCTGCTCAAGGTAAGTCAATTATTCACCTCTTTCGCTTTGTTTTGATTTGAATTTCCTTCTAAATGCCCATTTTCTTTCATTTAAGTTACATAGGAAGTTTGATTTCTTATAAGTAGAATCATTTTTAATTTCTTCCAATTTTATGGAAGGTCCATATCAAGGGCCTCCAGTAATGGCACCTCCACAGTATTATTATGCTCCTCCTCCCCCACGCAGGGAACCTGGTTTTCTTGAGGGATGGTCGGTACTCTCTCTCTCTCTCTCTCTCTCTCTCTCTCTCTCCCAGAATTTTTGTTAAAAAAAATCTGATGATGAATTTTGTTTAATAAAATTGTATGTGACAGTCTTGCTGCACTTTGTTGCTGTTTCCTGATTGATGAGTGCTGCTGCGACCCAACCTTCCTCTTCATATGTTGAAACACACACACACACACTAGCAGTAGCATCATTATTTTTTCCTTCTCTTATGAAATCGTGGTATTTGCTTTGATCCTTGTATAAATTAATTTAAATCCACGAGCGAATAGCGATTTGGTTTTGTACTACATTTGACTGCATTTATGCTACTTGTGCAACTAAATTTTGACGCATAATTTTCAAGCTAAGTATTTCTCTAGTTATTTTTGGGGTATGGCATTTTTTGGGATAGAGTTTTTGATATGTATAATAAATTACATCATAAAATTTAACCATTAAATAAGGGTACAAATTACAAGTGGGTCGAGTCGAAAGATTTTGACATCACATTATTCGAGTGAAGGAGAGCATCACGTTATTTATACAGAGGAGAGGGGAGACAGAGCCTCCCCAACTCGTGCATGCTACCTCTAAACTTCACTCACACACATTACATACATACAAAAACCAGCCGCACCATGTTGAAGACAAAACAAACAATGCAAACACACATACACATACCGGAATTTTTTAAAAATTCTTGCATACCGATTGAAGAAGATAATCGAGCCCGAATATTATTACGCGAAGGCTACCTCTTGGTTTGCCTGCCCCTTAATGCCTCCGTCCTTCACACCACCGGCAACACCGCTGCCCCAGCAGCTCCCGCCAGTACTAACACCGTTGCCCCAGCAGCCCGCGCCATTACCCCAGCAACTCCCGCCGCTACTCCAACAGCTCCCACCAGTAACACCGTTGCCCCAGCATGTCCCTCCACTAACATCAGTCCCCCAGCAGGCCGCGCCATTAATTGCCCCAACAAGACCCACCGTTGGCTGACACACGGTTTTCTTCATTAACATTTGCCTCCTTTTGCAGGTTGCTCTCACTTCCTACTGCAGTGTTCTTGGTATCTTTGTTGGCCAATTTTTTCCTCAATATGTTAGCGAGTATCAGTGTTGCTATAAGACCAGGTAAAACGAACCATTCTTCTTTCACCTAAAATAGCATCAGAGTCGTGCTCGTGAGTGAGATAATATTTTCCAGGACATGACTATGTTCCTTGATAAGTAGCTATAATACCTTCACATTGCCAGACTTCAAGTCGAGTAATGCCACTGCTGTTCCATATGGCTCTTCAGCAGAGAATTTTACGGCTGTAACTAGGTGTCGTTCAGCGTTGTGATTTGCGCAATGCCTTGATTCAAAGTCCAGCCTTCCTCCAGGGTAAAGTCTTACCTATAGAGAAAGAGACCATCAACAACAAAGATACATAGAAAGGAATGCCTAGGCCAGGGGGATCTAGGGAGGAGACTTACAGTGTGTGGACCAGTCATCTCCAAGAGGTGTCCGTCGTCATTGTTTGAGTTCGGAAGCTTAAGGGACCATGGAGAGTTCACCATACACCATTTGAACTCGGAAAACTCAGCAAGGGCACGTGGTTTGCCCGAACCCATGAGTCCAAGCACAACTTTTCGTCTACATACTTTATTGCCTTTCGTCTTCTTTAGCTCCCTGGCATTACGATATAATAAAACATAAGTTTGTTCAGATATAAAATCTTCGTATGAAAAGAAGTCGGTATAATAATCACAACTTTTCAAACCAATGACATCAAAAAAAGGAGTGCAACTCGAGGCAGGAGTTTACATACCTCATCTGTAGGTTGAGCACCGTGTTTCCTTCGTCATCAACTATGCGTGACCAAGTCTTAGGAGCGCGGACCATATGAAGTGTATACGGTGCTGGGGTAGGTACGGTAACTGAGATGGCCACTCTCATTCCAATTGCCTTGGATTCAGTGATGCCTGAACCAGGAACCAAATCCAACCATTTCTCCACACTAAGGTTGGAGTCACCGGAAAGTAAGCCTTCCAAATCGATGGAAGTTGTTCCCATTGTGAGAGGTGACTCGGAAGTCGAGGACATGAGCTCAAAGAGCAGGTTCCCAGTAGGCTGGCATTGGAAGGACGCTACTTGTTTCTCACCAGATTCTGAGAAGACTGAAAGGCTTCTCTTTCCGTTGAAGAACTTATCCGGTTGCGATTTACTCAAGGAAACACAGAGACTTCCTTTGTGTCCCTCCGGCAGATTCCTTATGCTTACCAACTCCAGCATGACCTGAACCGGAATCTTTCTCGTAAAATTGTCATGCATAATGGAGAGGGAGATTATAGTACAGAATTACCTCAAAAACTTTCACGCAAGGAAGTGCTAGTTTCGGGCTCTGAGTAACACTCGACACTTTCTTCGTGGCAATGCCGGTGTAAGGAGTAAGTCTGACCGGTGAAGGGGCGCTACCCTTGAACAATGCTCCAGCTCTCATGTACCTACGGCCGTAAATACCCTCAAAAGCTTTCGTAGTCCCGGTAAAACCAGTATCCAGCTTCTGACCTTTGGTTCGGTCCGAATCAGTGTCGTCATGTCCCATAATATTTCCCAGTAATTTCACAAGATCCTCACAATAGGAGACTGGATGCAACTGATGAGTGTGCCAGATAAGGTCAATGTCATAAGTCGGAACACAACACCCGTTGATGCCTCTCTCCTTGTTTCTCTTGATCAAGTGCAGAAATCCTCTGTACCTCGCCACAGCTCCTTCGATATAGCGAGAGTCATTCATATGGAGCTGGGATACCTGCCATATACATAAATAAAAGATTGAAAATGTTAAATCAAGTAAAGATTTCTTTGAATTCTGAATGGAAGCATGATTACTGCACTTGCCTGATAAAAGAAAGGGCGCTGTCGTTGAACGGCCGCGACCAGATCATACTTGGTGCAGTTCTCCCCCGCCACTCTATCACCATCTTCATCAAGATGTTCCAAGTCCAGTTCATAAGGCTCACCTGGGAACAAAGTCTTCCACACATCTTCAGTTGCCTTTCTTGAAATCCCTTCGAAGGAAGAAACGACATTCTTGTTGTCGAGGATTCTTCCATACAACTCCTCACAGTCCTTCTTGTACCTAATCTGGAGGATCAAGCAAGAACTAACTACTTCAACCTTCGAATAACAAAATATTTACGAAATCAATAACAATGTACATATATAGCAAGAAACCATACAGGATTGAGCCTGTGGCAATGCCAAACCCATTCACAATCTAACGGGGCAGCCAACGGCCCTTCTAAGAGAGGCGATTCGGAGTGTTTCGCCAGCAAAGGAAGCCAACAAGCATTGTACCTAGTAGTGGTACAAAACTAAGATTAATCTCTTGAAGATTTTTTACAAATGTAAAAATAAGTATGTTTCAGATTATGAGGATAAATCCCAACATAATATTAGTAGAAAATATGCAAAATCCAAGCCTCTTTCATTATAGAATAAGTACTATTAGCTCACATTTCATGCATTCCTTATACTCCATCCGTTTTTGCTGAATATGCACATTTTAATAGACTCGTCCCGATAATAAATGTGCATACTCACCAAAATCGAAGAGAACAAAATATGTACTATAGTGTATTCATGCACATAAACTGTCTGAATAAATGACGAGAAGCAAAATTGAGATCAATTGCTTGCCTGCGAATGGCCCGATCTAGAGCAGGGCCTTCGTAGAGCGAGCGGTTGCGATCAACCGCCGCCAGGAAGTTTAGATGCCTCTTCGCCGCCGGAACAAGGTCGACATTGATCTCAATGCTCTGCGCCGCCTTCCACTCCATCTCCTGCTTCATCTCCATTCTTCACAAACTGCAAAAATTACAGCACCAATTTTAAGTTAAACAATCTTCTCCCCAACCACATTCAAGCCACTAAACACCAATGCACGTTCAAAAAATTCATAAAAAACAGGTCAAATTAAATTGCAAATGCTGGTGAATTAGCTCGATGAACACAGAATTTGAGTTCATTAACAGTGGCGAAAATGGAGGAAATGAGGAGTATTGTTGTGAAGAGACGATAGCATAAAAGTTTGGATGGTGAAAAGGAGAATCGGAGAGAGATTTCACCAGTAAAAAAGGAGAGGAGAGGAGAGGATAATAATCGGATGATGGAGTGAAGGTGGTGAGGAGTAAGGTATTTATAACAGTGTGTATAAACGTGAAAACTCCACCTAACTCCGCTGCACCTACCCGCATCTTATCATTCTTTGGAATAATAATAATAATAATAATAATAATAATAATAATAATAATAATAATAATAATAATAATAATAATAATAATAATAATAATAATAATAAATTTTCCAAGAATGGGTGAAAACCTTATAACAATACTACTAGTAGAATGATTAAAGCTTATAACATTTGTAGTAGACAGTGGCGGAGAGCCAGGCCCCTCGAGTAAGAGGGGGCAAATTTATTTTTTTGCTTTTGCCCCTATTTTTCAAAAAATCTAGTGGGGCAAAATATATGTAATTTTGTAAATTTATGCATATTTTTTACTAATCTATGATTAAATAGAACTAATACAATTTTTTTGAGGTGGGGCAATTGCCCCACCACTCTAAAGGGTGGCTCCGCCCCTGGTAGTAGATGCTGCAACATGATAGTTACGGGTAGTGGCGGAGCCAGGAATTTGAAATAGGGGTGGGCTCGATTGGTAGGCGACGATTTCGGGAAATAACGTAAATAGAACAAAACAATCAGACAACATAGAGCTAGTTTAATGTATTTGTTAGATTGTTCTTGCATTAAATAAATCTTGCACAATAGTACCTACCTAGCTAGTATTAATAAATACCTGCTTCATGAATGAAATACTTGTACATATATAAATTATACTATGATGATTATTTTACACGTTCAGTTGCACATGCATGCATGCATGCATGCATGCATGCATATGCTCTCCTAACCCTAATGAAAAATATTGATTTCTTACTTAACTGAAAAACCCTATTACTGCAGTTGAGTACGTACGAATCAATGATCAAACATACTGTAATATTCACAGGCTGAGCGTACAGTCGACAGTGTGGGTTAATCGTCTTTTTTAAGATGACAAATTTTTATTATTTAATTTAATATTCACATATATATATTTAAGAAACGTTTCATTCTTAATTGAAACGGTAGATATAAATGTTTGCATGTTCCGTGTGTTGACGTAGCATTACGTCCCGGCTACCATGCACCTCGTGGGTCCATTGTGATTGCACCCACCTAACAAGACTTGTATGAGCCCACATTTTTTTCCCTAATCTGTCGCTCGAAGTAAACGCCAATAGTAGATATATTGCAGTGGTAGTATTACTTGAATAACCTAGATTGATTGAAAGCGAAATGAAATTGATGAGAGCTTATAATAGTGGTAGACTAGTAGGTGCAATAGTTTATTATGAAATGCAATTTTCTCCAAAATTATTTTCTATAAATATCTCAATTTTTCCTTTTCTTTTTTTAGAAAAAAAAATCTCAATTTGGTGTGACTATCCATACGTGGTCCATTGTAATAATTAGTCCCATTCAATCAGCCAAAATTTTCCACACTAAAACACAATCTTGTAGTGTATACTTAATTTCCTTTTCCAAACCTGGCTTATAGATATATATAAATCAATGTGTGTTGGCGTAGCGATAGAGGTTTAAGTTTCGAGATCAAATATTTCGAATTCGAATCATCTGTGACACGGTCTGTAAATTTTATGTTAATTGTTTACTAAAAAAAGGTGTAAAAGAAAAATTGTCCGGATGGCCGCTGAGTCTAGCCTAACCCTTAGCTCCGTCTCCGTTTTCAAGAAGAAAAAAAATAATAATAACTAAAACATAACGTGTAAGAAGGAAATCAATTAGTTGTTGGGTTCTTTTCTACTCCCTTCGAATACATAATTACGTACGAAGGAAATCATAACGTAAGAGCTTTGGAACTTCATATTTTAAGTAATAAACTCATTCATGAAGTAATATAAAGGAATTTTAAATACTAATCGAAACAAATACTACTTCCTCCGTCCTAGACCAATCATCTCATTTTTATTTACATTAATCGATTATAGTAATGAAATAAGACAATTGATCTGAGAAGTATCTCGTGAAAAATGAATTTATAACAATGACGGGTTTTGGGGGGTTTTTATTGCAGAAAATTTCGTCGGGGATGAACGGTTATTATGCAGTATTGGGGGTTTCTCTCTCAATACAAATACTATGGATGCAACTTTGTAATGTTAACTACTCCCTCCAGTTCACGATTTTTGAGCTTCTTTCTTTATTGGACGTCGCAAGAAGACTTCTGACCCCTTTGCTTTTTTGGAAGTAATTAATACACTAATTGTACAATTAATCTTCCATTATTACAATTCTCTCTCTTTTTTTTTTATAACAATTTTCTTTAAAATCATTTTATCAACAAAATATTCATACAATACAAACTAAACTTTTAAAAAACAAATTTAAAAAATTATTTAATTAAATCTGTAAATAAATAAATTAAGCACAAAAAAATTAAATACAAATATTATTTTCTGAAATTAATTCAAAGTGTTGAAATTGTGAGTCGGAGGGAGTGAGGCACTAGGGAGTATCTAAATTAAATATATTAATGAGGCTACTGTCACGGACTTGTTCCCTTAACAACGAACCGCGCGGCCTTTACTTCTTGCCCCGCGCCTCGCGGCTAGCAAAGTCAGCCTAACTCTAGAAGTGTTGTGGGTGAAGTGAGGAAATTTGGCTAGGAAGAAGGTTGGGAGAGAACACTTGAAGAATGCTTGAGAGGTTAATTGATTTGGTTGGTTATTTACAAATGAGGGGAGCACCCCTTTATATACAACTCCCCTCCATGATGGATGGTGGGGATTAGTTTGATCCAAGGGTGGAGAGCAAGTCTCCAGAACCTTCCCTTGTTCTAGATCCCTCCATACTCCTCCTACAAGTCTCTACACCCTTCCCCTCATCTTCTACACACATTCTACAACATTCCATGAACATGGGCCCTTAGTTTTGGGCAACAATATGATTTAGAGTGGGCTAAGTATTTACCTAGCCCAAAATATTTAGGAAATTAGGCAGCCCGTGACATTCTCCCCCGCCTAATTCGGCGACGTCCTCATCGACTCGTATTCGCTCAACTTGTCTCGAAACTGCCACAAGTCCTCCTCCGTTTCCCATGTAGCCTCGGACTCAGGTAGTCCCTTCCATCGGATTAAGTACTGAGTACGTGGTTGGGTGCCTCGGTTGCGATACACCCTCTTCATGAGCACCTCGTCCACTTACTTGTCAAATGATCTGGTCAACATCGGTGGTGTTCGACTTGACTGCCCACAGCTTTGATCTTCAGTATTGAACCATAATGGTCGACTCTTCTTGTTGGTCCACTTCTTCCTCCGCTTGCGAGCCTTCTTCAAGAATGATCGTCCCCGGTCGTTCTGCTCATCCCACGACTTAGCCATTTTGGTAGCTCCGGGACTCCTTCCATCCTCCGTTATTGTCAACGTATGTCTTGTTACAAGTCGTTGTCTCGTCGCTAGCTTGTCTGGACTCCGCCCCGTGGCCTTGACCTTGGCTTGCTTCCTCATCGCCAACTCCTTTAGCTCAGGTAGAGTCATTCGATATGGTCTCTTGAATCGCGGCATCATGTTAGCCACTAACTCGATCCGCTTTTTCTCACCCCTCATTGGTGATTGTTTCTTTGGTAGTTCGGTTGTCACGAGGTCCTTATTTTTCTCAATGTTGTCTTGAATGACTGGTGGTATGTTGTCTCCTTGTGTCGGACCGTTGTCATCCTTCAACATGGTCAAGAATGTCGGGTCTTCGTTCTTCACCCCCTTGGTTATTTACATGGCCGACATTCGTTTGGCTTCACTCGTCCGTCCATCGATTGAGTCGATGGCATTGACCATACACGGTGCCCCCTTTACTAGAATACATAAAGTATTAAACGATGGCATAGGGATGGCGGTTACCTTGTGGAGAAAATCCATGCCCAACACGACCTTGAAGTCGTCCATTGGTGCAACCGATAGATCCACTTGGCCCGTCCAAGTGCCTAGACGTAGTCCCACACCGCGTGCTACGCCTTGTAGTCGTTGCGCCTTGGAATTGACAGTCTTGAGCCACCCTTGACCCTTCTCCCATGATATCCCAAGGCGTTTGGCCTCCTCCTCGGTAATGAAGTTGTGAGTGGCGCCCGTGTCTACTAGCGCCTTAGTTGGCCTCCCGTTAATGTGCGCCTTGACGTACATGAGCCCCTTGCTAGTTGTCGTTGGCATCGATTTGGCCTTGAGTGCATTAAGAAGACGAAGCGACCCCATGTTGCTTGTCTCATCTTCATCGGCACGTTCCGTCGCATGCCGTTCCACGAGGGCTGACAATGAACCAAGTTTGGGGCAGTTACTCATGGCGTGTGGCCCCTTGCACACATAGCAGTCGCCTTTCGGTATGAACGCCTTTTTCTTCTCTTCGTACTCCTTACGGGTTTGGTTCTTGTCACCTCCTTTGGATGGTGGCGTTTTGCGGGAGTCTCGATCCTTCGCATCTCGTCTCTCTCCCCCGCCTTTGCCCGAGTTCCACTTCTCTTTCTTGTCGGCTGACGAGCATGGTAGGTGTTTGGTGTCATTTTGTTAGGATTTAGTCGTTATTTATTATTTGTTTTTGTGTCGTTTTGGAGTCATTTTGTGTCGTTATAGCTATGATTTGGGTGTTTCGAGTATTTTACTTGTTAGGGATCATTGGAGCCGAAAGAAGGAGAAAGAACGAGAAAAGGAAGAAAAAGGAGTGCAAAACTGGATGAAGAGCGCGGATGAATTGGAGCGCCCGCTCCAGAGGTGTGGAGCGCCCGCTCCATGAACAGTGTTCGAGAAGGATTTGCATGGCCTAGTTGGAGCGCCCGCTCCAGGGTGTTGGAGCGCCCGCTCCAGTTCAGCAGTTGAAGGATTTTTGCGAAGCCAATATGGAGCGCCCGCTCCCATCCTTTGGAGCGCCCGCTCCACGTCTGGCGTGTTTTCTTACTTGTTTCCTTGTTGGAATCGAACTTCTACCTTATTATATATAGGCCATTAGGGCACGAATTATGAACAACTTTTTACCTTAGTTTTTCAGTTCTAAATACTTTAGCTTTAGTTTTTATTGCTTTCTTTTGTTCGAATCCAGATTCGTAGTTCGTTGCAGTTTAATTCAAGTTCTTCGTTCTTCGTTATTTTCGTAAGTTATTTTATTGCTTTCGTTTAATTGCTTTAATTACTTGCTTTAGTTCTAGATTCGATTTCTTTATTGCTTCGTTTAATTTCCTTAGTTTAATTTCGTTCGGTCGGTTTTCAAAGTCTAGTTTAGATTCGTTTTTCTTTCGTTTTCAATTCTCTCGTTTTCAAAGTTCTTAGAGTTAGATTTATTTATTTAATTTCCAGATTTTCAGATTTAGTTTAATTATGTCTAGATTCGTTTTCTTTTCTTTCGTTGCTTTCTTTATTGCTTTCCTTTCGATTTTTGCCTAGGTAGATATTGTTTTCTTTAGTTTAATTCTTAGATTAATTTCCAGCTTTCTAGATTAGATTTATTTGCTTTGATTTATTGCTTTGATTTATTTTCTTGCCTAGGACTTAAAACCAAAAACCCAAAATATTATTTGCTTGCTTTCTTAGTTTTAGGTTTACTACATAATTAATTGCCCTGTTAAGTTTTCCTTGAGATTCGATACTTTGGTTTTACTTGCTAGTGCTACGATAGGATTTCGTTCTATTGCGAACACTTTTTAGTGAAACAAATTTTGGCGCCGTTGCCGGGGAAAACTTTAGGCTTTTGATTGTGTAGTATTTTTATTTGTTTTATTTTTATTTGTGTTTATTCGTTTTTCTTATTTCTCCCACTCGATGCGTTTAACCCTGTTTGCTGAGTGTTGTTTTTGCTGAGACCGAAGCGATGGCACGATATATGGGAGATTTTGCTCGCCCTACCTTCACTGCCACTACTTCGGCGATTGTTCTGACGGAAGCGGTCAGAAATCACGAGCTGAAACCTCACCACCTGGCGTTGCTCCCTTCCTATCACGGGCTGGCCAACGAGGATGCACTTACGTTTATTCGGGAGTACTGCACCGTCGTGCAGTCTTTTCCACTATCAGGCCTTACGGAGGACAACCTGAAGATGAAGTGTTTCCCCTACACTCTGAAGGATCGGGCAAAGTCATGGTACCTGTCGCTCCCAGCCGAATCTCTCCGCACTTGGAATGAGGTGTGCGAGAAGTTTATGTTGAAGTATTATCCTAGCCGCAAGACTCAGGAGGTGCGGTCGCAAATCATGAATTTCTCTCAGGACCACGACGAGCCATTTCACGAGGCTTGGGAGAGATTTCAGGACTTACTTCAACAATGTCCTCACCATCAGATGGCTCCTGAGCTTATTTGGCAGTATTTCTACGATGCATTGAACCAGACCTGCCAATTTATGGTGGACAGCTCGGCCGGAGGCAACATTGCGGTCAAGACAGCCGATGACATGAAGAAGATTTTCGAGACTCTTGCTGCAAGTTCCCAACAGAAGTCATCTAGGCCAACGAAGATGGAGGCAAAAGCGGTCACGATGAGCCCCGACATGAAGAAGCAGATGGCCGATATGTTGAGAGATCTCGAGAATCTAAAGATGAAGCAGAACGCACCGGCACCTCAAGTGGAGACTAGGAAGCCGGACCGGTGCGATATTTGTGGAGAGCTAGGCCATATCAAGGAGGTTTGCGAAAATATGGGAGCATTCACATACGAAGGAGGAGCCGAGGTCTATGCCGCCCAAGGTTACATGCCACAATGACCACCACCTCAAGGGCAAGGTACGAACCCGAATTTTCAAAATCGTCGCCCCCCTCCTTATAATTATCCCTACCCTCCTAAAAATTCATACTATCCCTCTCCACCACCATATTATCCTCCTCATCAATATCCACCAAACCCATATTATCCACCAAACCCATATTATCCACCACCTCCTCCATATTATCCTTCATCGCCATACCCTCCACCTCCTCCCCAAAATCCTCGTCCTCAACCACCTCCACAAAAGTCTCCCGTCGATGAGGATCGTTTCCAGGCCCTTGATGCAAACATAAAGAGGCTCGAGACGGCTATTGGACAAATTTCAGGGGCAATGCACTTGATTCAACAACCGGGGCGAATTCCGAGCCAAGGGATTCAACCACAACAAGCCAACGAGGTGCAATATCCTCCATATGTTCCTCCGATTCCGCCCCAACATCCGCCAACTTATCAAGCTCAATCAATTTCGGTATTGAGGGATGGAAGTACGGTGGATAATGGTGTCGCCATGCCCGATATACAAGGAACGGGCCCAACTAGTGGACGTTGGGACCCGAGCAGCAGCTGGATCCCGTCGAGAAGCAGTCCCAGCGCGCAGCAAATGGAGCGCCCGCTCCAGACATTGGAGCGACCGCTCCCTCTCCAGCAAAGTTTAAATTCCAGCGCGCCCCATTTGGAGCGCCCGCTCCAACCCTTGGAGCGCCCGCTCCAACGCCTGCAAATCCATAGCGAGTCTCAACTGGAGCAACCGCTCCAGACTTTGGAGCGCCCGCTCAAGTCTCCCAGAGTAATTTTTCGAGCGCGCCCTACATGGAGCGCCCGCTCCAACAGATGGAGCGCCCGCTCCCGTCCCCTGTTGCACCTCCAGCCGCCGAAACAGAGAAAAAGGAGGAAGAGGCCATCTTTCATAAGGCGCCCAACCCTTACGTCCCTCCTATCCCTTTCCCGAGCAGATTGAAAAACAAGAAGCAAGGCGAAGACAAGCAAATGAGGAGTCACACAGTGGCCGCCGTCGAAGCAAGCCGAATTCGTTCTAACACCTCTCCTACCTCGACCGGTCATCTCTCATCTCTACCGAAACAAGGTGATCCCGGAAGCTTTACATTAGATGTTAGTTTGGATAATGGGGATCGTGTGTCGGGAATGTTGGATTTGGAGGCAGTGGTGAACTTGATGCCTTATTCGATTTATGAAAGAATGGGTTCAAGGGATCTTAAGCCTACAGATTATTACATCGAGTTAGCCGATGGTTCGTTGAGTCGACCCTTGGGGATTATGGAAGATGTTGTTTTACTTGTGGGAGGTATTCGAGTTCTTGCCGATTTCATTGTGCTAGACGTGGGGCGAGGAGCTAGGAGTGGGAAAGGTCATCTTCTTTTGCTAGGACGACCGTTCATGGCAACTACTCAAACTCGAATCGACGTTGGCTCCGGAACTTTGAGCATGGCCGGCAAGGGAGGTTCGGTGACATTTTCGGTATTTCGAAACTTGTCTTCTATTCCTACTTCCTCTATTCATAGTTGTTCTTATGTTAAGCTTGCTAACCCTCTTGTTGAGGAAAATATTTGTGAGGATTTTAATAGGGTAGCAAGTCATGAAGAGCTCGTTGAAGAAGAGGATGACGAGTTCTTTAGTTGTGTGGATGAGGAAGAGGACATCGAGCAACGTCTACGGGATTTAGAGGTGATTGATGAAGTAGATGAGGAAAACTCGCCACCTGCATCGAATGCGACGATTTATAAGGATAAGGTGAAGCGGCCCCATGACAAGAAGATCACCTACAAGGAGTTCAAGCCCGGGATGAAGGTACTTCTTTGCAATTCTCGTCTTCGTCTCTTTCCGGGCAAGCTCAAGTCTAGATGGGAAGGTCCTTACACGGTGGTTCGAGTTTTTCCCCATGGAGCTGTGGAGATCAAGAATGAAGATTCGGGGTACATATTTTCAGCTAATGGTCAACATTTGAAACCGTACATCGAAGGAGAGACGTTGCGTCAAACGATCGACACCATTTTTATCTCCTATCCCCCTTCTTTTTGTTCTTGATTGAATTTTTTGTAAGTCAAGCTAATGACGTTAAAAGAGCGCTTGGTGGGAGGCAACCCACGTATTTAAAAATAAAAAATAAAAAAAAAAATGAGCGAAGCAGGTTTGGAGCGCTCGCTCCACTAGTTGGAGCGCTCGCTCCACTAATGATGGAATTCATTTATTCAGCGAGCTCTATATGGAGCGCCCGCTCCTTACACTCGGAGCGCACGCTCCACCTCTGCCGGGTTAGTCTTTCTTTCACTTTTTATGTTTATTTCTAACTTTCCTATCTCTCTTGTGCACGAACCCTAGCCTCCAATTGCTCTACCCTTCACCATATTCACCACCACCGACGCCACCACACCGGAGCCCCTGCCACCACCGCCGCCACCGCCGTTGCCATACCCACCGGAGTTATCACCGGCCACCACCCTCACCTACACCGTCGCCGTCCGTCTCAACCACTGCCGTCAACCACACCGTCGCTGACCGCCGTTTCCCCCCTTTCTCAGTTCGCCGCCGGCAGATTCGCCGTTGCTGACCAGAGCCGCCATTTGTCACTTGGAGCGACCGCTCCTCTCTGTTGGAGCGCCCGCGCGCGTTTGATAGTTGGAGCGCCCGCTCCTGTCTTCCAGAGCGCCCGCTCCAGGAGACTCGCGCTCCTCTCCGAGAATTTTCAAATTCAGTTTTTCATCTTGTCTTTTCTCTTCGTTTTCTTCTAATTCTCAGGTCCTACCATGTCGAGAAGAAAGAGGGCAGCCCCGGTTGTTGGAGCGGCATCATCTAGTCTTCCATTCTCCGCCCGAATGTCAGCTCGTCCAGTTGGAGGAATTACACCGGGAGAATACGGTGTCTCCTTTCGTGTTCCCTTCGATACCGATGATGGGTATGAGGTAACAAATCGGTACCTTCATCTCAAAAATATGGAATTGTTGCCCCCTCGCCATTATTCGCCTATGTTTATTGAGGGATTGCATCTAGGGGATTCACTTGCTGAATATTTAGAGGTCCTAGGCTTAACTCAATATTTTAATAACCAATGGGAGGGACATGATATCTTGTGCTTGGAAATGTTGTGTACTGCTAGATTAGGGAAGAATACTGATGAGGGTCAAGAGGATGAGACTGCATTTCTGTGTAATTTGGGTGGTATTTTCTGTGAAGTCTCTTGCTATCGTATGCGTGAGGTTTTCGGTTTTCACTATTCTGATAATGCTTCCCAATTTGTGCCTCATGATTTCAATTATTTTGCTGCTTGGAAAGAGTTGACTGGTTGTGATAATTGGGGACAACAGGGTGCCCCTTCTATGTTTATTCGTGATAATTCTCTATTACTGTTGCATCGTTTCCTAGCATTCAATGTAACAGGAAAAATAGAAGGGAGCAAAGTTAGTGGCCCAGAGTGTTACCTGTTGTGGGCTGCTAAGAATCATGTGCAGGTTAGCATCTCCCATTTCATTTGGAACCAGATCATTGGCAACCAGTCAAGGCACAATGCCCATCCCGCCCTCTCTCAGATAGCTACGGGGATAGCGCGTTATATGGCGGTTCCATTTTATCCCAGTCCTCCGATGTCTCTCGTCCCGAGTCGAGAGATCACCCCAGCTGAGCTCATCAATGGCTCATACTTAGCTTCCCCTACTCAGTTCAAGCCATGGCATCTGCGGGGTTCGGTCAGAAACTACATTGCCATCCATGGAGCACCGGCCGAACACGAGGAAATTCAAGGAGATGACATGGATGAAGGAGCCGGAGCTGCACAACCCGAGGAACCCCCAGCTTATTTTCGTACTTATCAAGAGGGGTTCAACACATTTCAGACCGGGTTGTTCGAGAGACTGGATTCCCATGCCGTTCTATTTCAGTCGATGACGACGAATATGGAGAACTTGGGACTTCAGATGCAAAACATGGGGACGAGAGTTCAAGGGGTCGAGAATCGGGTTTATGATATTGAGCGCCATCTTTCGAGGTATACCGATTTTCACCCTACTTCTTCTTCTTCTCAGGCACCTTGGGATCCTAATGATCCAAATGATCCTCGAAACTTTCACCCTTGATAGCTATTTGTTTTTCTTTATTTTTATTTGTCGTGTTTTTGTTATTTTAGATGATATTATGCTTGTTTGGTATTTTTGTTTTTGGTTTGTTTTGTAGGTTGCGATTCTTGGGATCGATCAAGGTTCCGATTTTTGTGCCAATTGTGGTCGTCAAAAGCGATAAGTTTTCTCCTCTCTTTTTATTTATTTTCTTGCAATGGGACATTGCATGATTTTAAGTGTGGGGGGGTGTGAATAATTATCACTTTTGACATGTTAGTTGATGTTTGTGTTTTCGTGTCTTGTTTGTTTTTGTGTCTTTGTTTATTTTCCCCACTTAGAAATTTGTTTGCGTTCAAGCATGTAAGCATGTAATTTAGGATTAATTTGAATGATTTGATGATGGAGTATTTAGTTGTTGGAATTGATTTGAGCATAAATTAGGTTGGTTTAATCTTGAGTTGTGATATATTATGATTCGATGAATTGTGGGGCATGAATTGATGTGAGTTTGAGGAAAATGATTTATGATTTTTGGTTGAGTGATTAGTCTAGATTGTTGTAATTTGGATTGCTAGTTTACTTTCCCCTTAAAAAAAAGAGAGAAAAGAAAAAAAAATAGTTGTGTTTATGTGAATAAAGAGTTGATAGGATTTCTGCTCCTCTTGCTTGTAACGTATAAAAATACTAGAGTAATGAGCATGGGAAACCACATGAAAAGGCTTCGAGAGACCCCTCGAATGATCACATTTCATGAACATCGTCCTAGATGATACTCGTGTATGTTTGAATAAGTGTTCGTAGGCATTCTACCCCTCTTGACAATGGGTACGGGAAACCGCACTAGGAGGCTCGATGTGACCCATCGATGATTAAACCTAGTGAATTTTGTGCCATAAACGTTCACAAGTTTAAAAAAAAAAAAAAAAGAGAGAGTTGCTTATTTGTTGAATAAAAAGGGGAAGTAGGCTAGTCGTCTAAGTTGTGGTGATCTAGATTATTGTGAGATGTGTGTTATCATTGCTTTTCCTCTACTTAGATTGATTTATAAGCCGCATAGTTTGTTGATGATGATTGTTCATAACTTGGGATTAAAGTGACCTTGTTTGAGTTTGTCGATTCCGATGATTAAATGTTCTATGATTTGGATTATTTGAATTGAGTCTAAGTTATATGATTATTTTGCTTGAGGACAAGCAAAGGTCTAAGTGTGGGGGAGTTGTTTGGTGTCATTTTGTTAGGATTTAGTCGTTATTTATTATTTGTTTTTGTGTCGTTTTGGAGTCATTTTGTGTCGTTATAGCTATGATTTGGGTGTTTCGAGTATTTTACTTGTTAGGGATCATTGGAGCCGAAAGAAGGAGAAAGAACGAGAAAAGGAAGAAAAAAGAGTGCAAAACTGGATGAAGAGCGCGGATGAGTTGGAGCGCCCGCTCCAGAGGTGTGGAGCGCCCGCTCCATGAACAGTGTTCGAGAAGGATTTGCATGGCCTAGTTGGAGCGCCCGCTCCAGGGTGTTGGAGCGCCCGCTCCAGTTCAGCAGTTGAAGGATTTTTGCGAAGCCAATATGGAGGGCCCGCTCCCATCCTTTGGAGCGCCCGCTCCACGTCTGGCGTGTTTTCTTACTTGTTTCCTTGTTGGAATCGAACTTCTACCTTATTATATATAGGCCATTAGGGCACGAATTATGAACAACTTTTTACCTTAGTTTTTCAGTTCTAAATACTTTAGCTTTAGTTTTTATTGCTTTCTTTTGTTCGAATCCGGATTCGTAGTTCGTTGCAGTTTAATTCAAGTTCTTCGTTCTTCGTTATTTTCGTAAGTTATTTTATTGCTTTCGTTTAATTGCTTTAATTACTTGCTTTAGTTCTAGATTCGATTTCTTTATTGCTTCGTTTAATTTCCTTAGTTTAATTTCGTTCGTTCGGTTTTCAAAGTCTAGTTTAGATTCGTTTTTCTTTCGTTTTCAATTCTCTCGTTTTCAAAGTTCTTAGAGTTAGATTTATTTATTTAATTTCCAGATTTTCAGATTTAGTTTAATTATGTCTAGATTCGTTTTCTTTTCTTTCGTTGCTTTCTTTATTGCTTTCCTTTCGATTTTTGCCTAGGTAGATTTATTGTTTTCTTTAGTTTAATTCTTAGATTAATTTCCAGCTTTCTAGATTAGATTTATTTGCTTTGATTTATTGCTTTGATTTATTTTCTTGCCTAGGACTTAAAACCAAAAACCCAAAATATTATTTGCTTGCTTTCTTAGTTTTAGGTTTACTACATAATTAATTGCCCTGTTAAGTTTTCCTTGAGATTCGATACTTTGGTTTTACTTGCTAGTGCTACGATAGGATTTCATTCTATTGCGAACACTTTTTAGTGAAACAGTAGGAACTCGGTAAGGGACTCGGCAGCGGCTATGGCTTCATCCACAGTGTGAATACTGCGACGCTGCAACTCTTGTTTCGCCCATGACTGGAGGCCGTCTATGAAGAAGAACAAGAGGTCCTCTTCCGACAAATTGGGAATTTGAAGCATGAGGGTAGTGAACTCCTTGACATAGTCTTGGATCTCACCCCGTTGCTTCAACTCCCGTAATTTCCTTCGAACTTCGTAGACGACGTTCTCCGGGTAGAAGTGCCACTTGAGTTCCTTCTTGAACTCGTCCCATGTATCGATCCGACACGAGCCCTTCTCGATGTCGGCGTGTTTTCTACGCCACCAAAGCATAGCCGTATCTGTGAGGTAGAGAGTAGCGGACTTTACCTTTGACCCCTCGTCTGTAAGGTTGATGGCCACGAAGTACTGCTCCATCTTCCACAAGAAATTCTCTACCTCTTTGGCATCCCTCACACCGTTGAATGCCGTTGGCTTTGGATAGTCCACCCTTGGACTGCCGGCGGTGATGGTTGCTGCCCCATTAACGGCTGCCTTCTTGCACAGTAGCAAGTCCTCCTTCATGTGGTCGATGTTTGCTTGGAGGGCTTGAATGGCGTCCCTCATCCTCGCCTCAAGTCGGGCAAATCGGTCCTCCATCACCATACTAGCGTCGATGCAAGATTGGGTATTCTCCTTCACGGACTCGAGTTGCTCGAGAACATGGTTCTCCAGCGTCTCCATGTTATGCTCGATCATCTTGATCCGCTCCCCCATCTTGCCAAGAACGTAGTCCGCGGGAGAAGTCGTGCTACTCCCACGATCCTTCTTTCCGTCCCCAACGGTAGCATCCCTCCCGCGTTCCATCGTCACCTGCGAGCCATCTAATGCCATCACGAACACGTCACAACACAAAGCCTAACCGGGCTCTGATACCACTTGTCACGGACTTGTTCCCTTAACAACGAACCGTGCGGCCTTTGCTTCTTGACCCGCCCCTCGCGGTTAGCAAAGTCAGCCTAACTCTAGAAGTGTTGTGGGTGGAGTGAAGAAATTTGGCTAGGAAGAAGGTTTGGAGAGAACACTTGAAGAATGCTTGAGAGGTTAATTGATTTGGTTGGTTATTTACAAATGAGGGGAGCACCCTTTATATACAACTCCCCTCCATGATGGATGGTGGGGATTAGTTTGATCCAAGGGTGGAGAGCAAGTCTCCAGAACCTTCCCTTGTTCTAGATCCCTCCATACTTCTCCTACAAGTCTCAACACCCTTCCCCTCATCTTCTACACACATTCTACAACATTCCATGAACATGGGCCCTTAGTTTTGGGCTACAATATGATTTAGAGTGGGCTAAGTATTTACCTAGCTCAAAATATTTAGGAAATTAGGCGGCCCGTGACACTACGGAATAAAATTGTTTAAACTCGTGGTATTTAGTTACATAATAAAAATTACACTAGTACCCTTAAGTTCTTGAACATGGAAATGAAAATTGATAAAATGGAATTTTGCAGTTAAAAACATGCTCATTTATTTTTATTTTCCGATATTATTTGGTACTAACTTTATTGATTTGTACTCAAGATGTTAAATGGGTCAATCTACCGAACACTTGATATGCATAAATAAATACAGTATTTATATTCCGATAATAACTGCGCATCCTTGTTTTCGACACACATTTCAATGTGTTAAGAAAGAATGTGTTGAAGAAGAATGTTAGAATAAAATTAGACTGATTTATCAAATGAAGAATGAGCAGTTTATTCGATAGAGAGGAGCTCATCACATCACATTTATTTACAAGAAAATGAAGAGTAGAGAGACCACTGACACGTGGCAGCTCTCCACTAAACGGCAACACACATACACACATTTATACACACACATACGCACACTCACGTATTTAGATACTACATTATTGCATGGGGGAATTGAAATATCTGAGCTTGAGCTTCAAACATTAGGCAACCACGATTTCTTGACTAGGCTGCTGCACCTTATTGCCTCCGTCACCCACACTTCCGATGATGTTCCCACAGCCGCCGCCGCAACCACCACTGCCGCCACAGCCGCTGCCGCAGCCGCCGCTCTTTGTCGTGCTCTTGAACATACTGCCGCCACACCCGCCACCACAGCCACCGCTACCACCGCATCCACCACTACCACCGCAGCCGCCACAACCGCCACTTTTCACCATGTTACCACATCCACTCCCACCGCAGCCGCCACAGCCGCCGCTTTTTGCCATGTTTCCACATCCACTCCCACCGCAACCGCCACAGCCGCCGCTTTTGGCCATGTTTCCACAACCGCTGCCGCCGCATCCTCCGCATCCCCCGGACTCAACTGCATTTCCGCAGCTGCCACTACATCCTCCTCCACCACAGCCTCCTCCATTTGCTAAAATCGGAACATTTTGCTTAGTCGGAGCACTAACTTCCACTTCTTTTTGCAGCTTTGTCTCACTTCCTAGTGCAGGATCATGCACTTCATTTGAGACTTCTTCTGCACTGCCCAAAGTCATATTATAATGCCCTTCTTTCCTCAGTATGTTACTGAGTATAAACGTGACTACGAGGCCAGGCAAAACGAACCATTCTTCTTTCACCTGACATAACAAAAGAGTGATGAGTGAATTTTGCTTCGTTGGACATGATAAGAGTTCCTTTTCGTCTGATTAGAATATACCTTGAGAGTGCCAGACTTCATGTCGAGTAATGCCACTGCTGCTCCGTAAGGCTCTTCAGCAGAGAATTTTACAGCTGTGACTAAGTGAGGTTCGTGTTTAGTCTGAGGTTTGTGCTTCTCGCAGCGCCTTGATTCATAATCTAGCCTTCCACCAGGGAAAAGTCTTACCTGTATAAATTCAATGTAGTTTCAACATCAAAGAATTCCATATAATCCCTCTGGCCTTATAAGAGCAGGAAATCATCCAGTAATTAATTTTGAAATAATAGACGATCAGTTTGCAGCAATTGTACATTTAGGTCATACAGATATAATGCTTTCATCCTGTGTGAATCAAAGATTCACATTCGAGAAAGTTTTAGATATTTTCCATCAGTGCTTCGACATGATTTGCTGGATCATATAAAGATGGCTGAAAAACAATAGCTCAGGCAGAACGGCCAGGACAACAACCATCAACAGGGGCTCTCAAGATAATAATACTACCAATTAAAGCAATCTTATTTTGGAATTAACTAATTTGAATAGGTGCTTCACGCTCAATCTTAATTTAAAAAAATAAAATTTCAATACTTTGAGAATGTGTTGTCTATACATGGAGCTTCTCTAAAAGAAAAAATTTATCATTGAAATGGGGGATACTTACAGTATAAGGACCAGTCATCTCCAAGAAATGATCGTCATTGTAGTTTGTTTTTGGAAGCTTAAGGGACCATGGAGAATTTACCATAGACCATCCGGACTCTGTAAACTCTGCCAGGGTACATGTTTTACCCGAATCCATGATTCCAAGCACTACTTTTCGTCCAGATTCTTTCTTGCCTTTTGACTTCTCTAGATCTCTGCCATTAGGAAATCATACAACATAAGTTTGTCTGGATCAAACATATTCAAGGAAACGAGTACAAGTAATCTACAAGCACAGTTAAATCAGATTGTACGTGTTTCATGTGAACACGTAGATTTAAGAGAATAATATCTGAAAAGGTATGATTTTCAGCTAAGCATCTCTCATCGGATTATCTATAAGAAAATGGAATGTCCTGGAAAAGCTATAAGCATATAGTTGAAGCTAAAAATAAAATTATCAAATCATCACAACCTTCCATACTAAATAATGGCAACCAAGTTAGAATTAAGATGGCGAAATAGAATTAAATATTAGGAATACTAAATGAAATAGACGTGCGCAAACAAGCCAAAAAAATTAAGACACTGCAACTCGTAACTTTAGATACCTCATGTGTAGGTTGAGCACCATGTTGCCATCCTCATCAACTACGTTTGTCCAACTTTTATAGAATTGGACCCTGCCAGGCAGTGGGAACAAGCAAGAACTTTTTGAGAATGGCCGAGAGCGAACCATATGAAGCGTGAATGGTGCTGGGGTAGGTGGGGTAACTGAGACGGCTACTCTCAATCCAATTGGCTTGGATTCTGTGGTGTTAGAACTAGGAAGTAAATCCAACCATTTTTCCTTTGTAAGATTGGAGTCACTGGAAAGTAAGTCTTCCAGATTCATGGAAGTGGAGCCCATTTTCTTGGATGACTTTGTGAGGGGTAAACCAGAAGGCGAGGACACGAGTTCAAAGAGCAGGTGCCCAGTAGGCTGACACTGGAAGGACGCGACTTGTTTCTCACCAGTTTCTGAGAAAATTGAAAGGTTTCTCTTTGCATTGAAGATCTTATCTGGTTGCGATTTACTAAAGGACACATAGAGACTTCCTTTGTGTCCCTCTGGAAGATTCCTTACACCAACAAACTCCAGCATGATCTGAATATTTTACTAAACATATCAGTTTCGTCGTTGGCCAGAATCTAACTCTAAGCAAATCATGCATAATGGAGAAGGGGAATGCATAGAGTGCTTAAGTAAGCCTCATTTATACACGATGAAGTTACAGCTTATATAGAATGTATTCTTTCAAAAGAAAGTGAGTACTGATTATGTCTCTGAGAAAGAGAATCCGAAGCGCAGGGGGCTGAATAATAATGCTATGCAGTGAAATAAAACTCCATCCACTTCTTTCTTTAGTTCTATTGTTTTCTTTTCTTTGCTTCGTCATAAAAAAGTTTGAGGAAAAGTACGAAAAGGTTAAAGTTGTGAAGTAATGAGCCAAGTCCAAATAACCCAAAGGACGTGCGATTTAAAAAAAGAGTGCGAAATGCTGAATGATATTTGGTGGATGAGGGTCATACTTGTGCAAATATAATGGAATTTGTCTTATGGGGAAATGCAGATGCATATTAAAAAGTTTAGTGCTTTCGAAGCTAACTTAACTCAACACGTTTTTAACTGAAACTTTACATTATAACCATTAGTCGACCCTCAAATTCAAGTAAAATACGAGCTTCTTAAGGTTGTCTAGATTCAAGGAGTAGCTGAAAAAGAACATGTAATCTCAGCTGGACCAAAAAAAAATATATGAAGACCAAAATGCACAGTATAGAGCATGTTATATAAGCAAAACGCACACGTGATTCATACTCTCTTGCATTCAGAGAATGGCAGCATAGCATCAACCTAGTGCAATGCAAGGAATAAACATCAAACATGTCTAATCTTAGAGTGTTCAAAAGGTTACTGAGAGCTACCTCAAGAACTTCCGTTGCTGGAATTCCTACTTTTGGGCTCTCATTAACACTTTGAACCTTCTTCATGGTAGAGCCAGAATAAGGAACGAGTCTGACTGGTGTAGGGGCACTACCCTTGTACATTGCTCCAGCTCTCCAATACCTACGGCCATACATGACCTCAAATGTCTCAGTTGTTCCAGTAAACCCAGTATCCAGCTTCTGACCTTTTGTTCGGTCAGAATCAGTGTCATCATGTTCTAAAATCTTTCCCATTATTTTAAGAAGATCTTCACAATAAGAAACTGGATGCAACTGATGAGTGTGCCAGATAAGGTCGATGTCATAAGTGGGAACAGAGAAGCTCTTTATGCCTTTCTCCTTGTTTCTCTTGATCAAGTGCAGGAATCCCTTATACCTGGCCACAGCTCCTTCAATGTATCGAGTGTCATGTAAATGGTGTCGAGATACCTACAATAGGAAATAAAATTAAATACAGGTAAAGATTGAAGTTTGATAATCAAGTCAAATACATTCTATTGCACAACTGTCACAATGGAGAAGAATGTAAAGAAGGGCTTGAAATTATGGCATAGTGTTTGTGGCACTTGCCTGATAAAAGAAAGGACTCTGTCTTTGAACAGCTAAGATCAAATCATACTTTGTGAAATTCTCCCCCACTACTCTGTTACCAGACGTATCATCTTTACGAACAAGTTCCAGATCCAGTTCATATGGCTCGCCTGGGAATAATGTTTCCCACATGTCTTCAGTTGGCTTTTTTGAAATTCCTTCCAAAGAAGAAATAACATTCTTGTTGTCAAGAATTCTTCCATAGAACTCCTCACAGTCCTTTTTGTACCTAAGCTGGAAGTTTAGGTAGGAATTAGCAATTTGAATCTTTTGCTAACACAATAAAATTCTGAAAGCTATTACAACATATTTCTGAAATCAACATAAATTACAGAGCATGGAAGCATACTGGATTGAGCCTGTGACAGTGCCAAATCCATTCACAATCTAAAGGGACAACCAATGGACCTTCAAAGAGAGGCAATTCGGAATGTTTCGCTAGCAAAGGAAGCCAACAAGCATTGTACCTAGAGGCGCACAAAAATAAGATTAATCTCGTGAAGGTGATCATACATACATGATCCAGATCCTCGTAGTAACGATGGATATGAAGTCATTAACATGACTTTTTACTAAATTTCACTTCATTTTCAAATTCCATTAAATGTATGTAGATATATACTTAAGTGGTTATACCAGCATGAAATGACCCCCAACTCATATAAAAACCATTCAAACATAGAAATAGAACTATCCTTCTACTGAAATAGTCATTCCCACAAATCAAACCATACACACGCAATTACGCATCAACTGTGGAAAAAACGACGAGAAATGAAACTAGGATCAGATACTTGCCTGTAAATAGCCGTATCTAGACTGGGACCTTCGTAGAGCCACCGGTTCCGATCAACAGCCGCCAGAAATTTGAGCTGCCTTTTCGCCGCGGAAACAAGGTCAACGTTAATCTCGGTGCTCTGCGCCGCTTCCCATTCCAACTCCTGCTGCTTCTCCATTCTTCACCTACCTGAAACAATCGCACTCTCAGAAAAAACCAAAAAAAAAAAAAACTCCCTAATTAGTCCAGCAAAGGAGCAATGCAAGTTCTCAAATACACAATCTACCCCCAAATCAGATCCAACTCTCGAGTAAAGCTTAGGCAAAAACGAAATCCAGATAAGCGAATACATCTTCCGCTCTCGATTTTTCCAGTAACTTAACACAGAATTTTCACAGCGCTCATGAACTAAGCAGCAAGTAATTATAAACGTGAATTCACAGCAAAATTATTAATCGATCACAGTAAAAAATGAAATGATCGGAGATTCAAGGATTGATCGTGAAAAGAGACGGAAAATTCACCGGAAAACGAGAGGAAATTCGTTGACTGCTGCAAATTCCCTATAGGAAAATATTGAATGAGAGAGGAGCGCTGAGATGTCCGGTATTTATAGCATAGTCCACGAGTAGGGCTGGGGAAAATACCGTAATTAAGGTATACCGTTCATACCGAAAATTCGGTATACCGTTCATACCGTACCGAAAATTTACCGAAAATACCGTAATTAAGGTATACCGAAATTTTCGGTAAGGTATCATACCGTACCGGAAGACAAAGGTAAGGTAAAGGTATCAAATTTTGAATACCGGGGTATACTGTTACATACCGTTATCGAGGTATATACCGAAAATAAGGTATATACCGGTATCGCAGTATATACCACTATCGCAGTATATACCAAAAGTAGGGTATATACCTTAAATTATGTATATACCTTAAATTATGGAGTGAGATTAGAAAGATTTTTATGCTCTCGTTGTGTTTTGAATTTAGATGTTTTGGATTTGAATTTGATAATATGTTTTGTTTTGAAGAATGTTGGAGTTTAAATATTTGGGTGCTATTAATTGTATTGTAAGTTTATAAGATATGAATTATACATATATTGATTTATTTATTTATAATTAATTTAAGGTATACCGTGGCATACCGGCTTAAGGTATAGTATACCGAAAATAAGGTATGGTAAAGGTATGTAATTTGCTTCATACCGAAATTAAGGTATACCGATTTAAGGTATACCGACAAGTAAGGTAAGGTAAAGGTATGAAATATTAGCATACCGTCACTTAAGGTAAAGTATAAGGTATGACGAAAATACGAAGGTATACCGTACCGACCCACCCCTATCCACGAGTACCATTTACACAATATATTCTGTTTGAAAAAAGTACAAGGAGGGGTTACAAGGACGAAATTACCCTCTGCCATTAGGTGAAATGCCCACTTGCCCTCTGGTTCCGATTTTCCACGGGGGTATTTCAATGGGTAGTTATTTTGCCGGGAAAGGGCCACTTAATTTCATAGAAGAGCATATCTTAAATAAAAATAATTTGACTAATTAATGGTGATGGAAAGTATATTGGTTTTTAATTAGAAGGGCAAGCGTGCACGCAATTTCAAATAATCATCCTCAGTGCAGCATGTTTACTATGATCCGATTTTCATCGAATTGTACTCCATCCGTTCATGATCTTTAGATTTTGTTGGCTTTTTTCGAGGTTATTTTTTTTAGTATAGTTTCTTTAGTGAACACTACATCACTTGTAGTTTAATTTTAAAAAATAATAATAACTCCAAAAATGTATTTCAAAATCCATCTTTACGAAACTCTAAAATTATCGGAAAAGTCAACGAGATTTAAAGATCATGGACGCATGGAGTACAATTCAAGCACTTAGTAAAGCCATTGCGTTTATGAAATGAGCAATCATTTAAATGAATCACTTAGTAGAACGATTTCCTTTTCAAGTAGTAGTACACCTTAAGTCTTAACCGCTCTTTTGTACTATCACGTTTTCTTATTATTTGTATCAAATATTGTGACATTAAAACTTGTGGCACATGCTATGTCTATTTATTATAATTGTAGCTAGTTGATCACAAGCATATGGAAATGATTTAATTCACATGTCAAAAATATAGTCTAGTGTACTTTACACCATGTTGCTCGAGTTTGTACAAAAAAAACTCATTTGTATGACATCGACATGTTATTTTAGTACTCCGTCTATTCTGATGAAGTTGAGCCATTTATTAAACACAGAGTATATATGAATACGAGTCATTAATTGCAAAATATGGAGCGATTTTTTGAGTCGCCCTGGGACGAAGTGATTAGCTCTTGCATATATGATGATTATTTACCATTAATACAACATTTATATAAATTATATTGCATTGTTAATTTGTTATAGTTGAATTGAATATAAAATAACGATATGATAAACAAAATACGTTTCTGCAAATTATACACGTTTTATGAAAAACTTATAACTCACTTCTTACCTCCTTTTGTACCGTCTAACTGTCTTTCTTTTTAGTAGTAGTACTTATTATTTTACGAGTCTGGTATAAAAAAGGCTCAATCATATAAGGGTAAAATTTTCTTCTGAAAAGAAAAAGGAAAAAAGAAAAGAAAAACCTACTAGCCCAGATAAAGGGTAGAATTGGAAAATCATAAAGTAGTACAATGATGTAGTAACATATATGTGGATTCTGCAGTACAAGAAGTTTTCCCAGTATATTATCCATAGATGCAGTTGAACTTGGTACCTAATTTAATTAAAAAAACATCAGCCACTGCACAAAATGCATGCTATTCTGTTTTTTGCTCACATAATAAATTGATGCATTTGCCCAAAATAAGCATCAATACCTCCAAAAAAAGCTCATCTCACTCACGCCATCTACTCACTAACCTATACCTTTACAACAGAAAGTCCCTTCTCATCTTTGCTTTTCCGAGGAAACGAACGAAACAGTTATAGCAATCACGCGAAAACCATAAACGGACATATACGAAAATCATAATGATGAGCAACGGAAGAACTTTCCATGTGAGGGATTGCTTGCTTAAGAGAACAAGTAGTGGATTTACGCAATGTAGATGTGCTGGATGCAAATAGCTTGTATGTATCGAGGAAACGAGTTGCAAACCTTTGAAACGAACTTCTAGAGTGTCTCACTCGTCTTCTGGGTTCACTTTTGCTTCTTTTTTGGCACTTTGCTCCAGGTACTCCTCTTCGATAGTTTCTTTAAGGATGAAAAGTCTCTGGATAACGATAGGTTGGTTTATTTTCTTGGCTTCTCTAATTTCAGTCTCTTCCTTATTCAGATGGTATGCGTCGAGCATGATCGTGATCCACTTGTGCAGCTCCTTTGGAGTTCTGAAACATCAGATGAAGATGCAGCAACGTCAAGAAAAATGAAAGTCTGAATCAACCAAGTGACACCACGATTCATAAGAATGTGCTTTATTACGTGTATATAGCGTTTGGTTGTTTGACATCGTTTTCATCACCAGGTGAGAAAGCGGTTGCTAACGCTGAGAATCTCTCTTCGGGATCGGTGATGTTCAGCAAGTACTTCAGCAGCTTAATTTCTTGTGGCACAATACTCCTCAGACTACTTTGTGTTGCCTTGTATATACGATACATTATATCTTTCACCTGCAGAAAGTTGCTTTATATCAACTGCATGAAAATATGCACCATGTTCTTCAGCAAACGGAATGGTGATGTTATTCAAGACGTAACTTTTAGGCAAGAAACAAGCATATAAAGATTTAGTTTAAGAAGGATGATAACTAGAATACTGTTCAAAAAGCAACAAACTGTCGTATAAAGAGGTTTGTTTGAGATGACTATCCTAGAGTAGAATCGACTTCAGCAGAAATGAAGTTAAATGAGATGATAAGCCATAATTTTAAAGTGACAACGGGCATTTAAAATATCAGAAATTCACCTTAGCAAAACATAGTTAAATTATAAAATATATACAATGTTCATACACCTATTTTCTACTCAAAAGCAACTGAAGCAAACCCATAGATTCTTCACATACATAATTCATTCCAGCATATAGTAATTATAATGAGAAAGTTTAACAATATCAAGCTCTTATGCTAAGGTATAGCAAGAGCAACGAAGGAATGTGGTTTGGGTGGACAGATGCTCAAGCTAAGGGTTTGGTATGTATCTTAGCAATCTGGATACAGAGTGTGAATTTCATAATTTATGTTGTAATCCTTCTCAGAGATGCAAGTCAGATAATCTACATCTAAGTTTATTCTAAGGAAAAAATGTCACAAATCGGACATGCATGTTTGAAGTAGACTATAATCTTGTTGCAAATCATTAGAAGAATAACCCAATTAGCTCATGGACCAGTCGTACCCTACCCATTTCAAGACCTTAAATCGATAGCAAACGATGTAGAGATTATCAGAGGGATAACATATAAACACCATCATCGCTTTTCACATCAACATGTCATCCTCACATGTATTAATAAACTATTTAAAATACGAAAGTGGATTAACACCTCATTTTTCATGGTAGCGGACTCCTTTGCTGCTGCCCAAGCGCCATTTATCAATAGAATTAATGAAGAGTCGAGCTCCTTTGCTTTGGCCAGGCTTTTTATTTTCTCACATGCTGCATCTATTGAAGGGGAATTCAGTATCTCATCGAACTTAGCCTGGGCAATGTCTAATGTACCCACAATCTCCAAAGTATTATCAAAAGCACTGACTGCTGCTAAGCATCGAGTCCCCAGCCTGGCAATCGCTGATCAAGTATAAGATCACTTTCAGACTCTTAAATGAAGAACTATAGGAATCCAAAATCACATGTACAATGATGATGATGATGATTTAAAATATCAAACACAGTGACATGCTAATACAGAGTGGTATACCTGAATTTACTCTGGCAAATAAACAGTTATTAATCTAAATTAGATGATCTTGCAAGTCCCTACTGCATATAGCCTTTTTGGTTTCTGTAGCAACTTATGATACACAAACATAACATGCACAAATACACAATAGGACATAGTATGCGGAGAAAAAAAAATCAACGGACAGAACTCAAGCATGCATCGAACTAAAAGTACTATGCATACAATAAATATTTCACAACTGACATTTTTGAGAGGAAAATAGTAATAACATAAGAACTACTACATGAAAGATTTCAAACAAATATAACTGTGGTACACAACACATCCACTAGAACACACCAATCCAATACCTAAATACTCCACCCAAGTCATGAAAATCTAAGTTATTCTAGATGTCCGATACTCAATGAATTAGATTGCTTAAAGGCATTACCATCTCGATCTTCCAAGCCATCATAGGTCTCTGAGAGCAACGAAAGATGGCGAAAGAAACTGTCCGTAAAATCACCACGTCTCTTTGCTACAATAGCATTGATGTCAATGGGACTTTCCTGTATCTCCTTCAAGAGTGCAGTATGCTTTTCCATTTCCTCATCAATCTGTCAAGTTCATTCTCGATCAATGAAACTTCTGAATTATAACACACTACACACATTCTACTCCTCCGAACACATCATAAGACAGCCAAAATCAGTAACATACCTAAGCAGTAATGCCACAACCCTCATTTTTCTACATAAACTTAAATGTCGATGCTATAATCCAGAATCACAAAGGATCGAACAAATTTATCGATTAGGCTCAATTATTCGAGCGATATCAAAGATCAACGCTTGCATGTAATCGTGATAAGGAGTAGCAATTCGAGGAATCAATAATACAGAAAAATACCTTCCTAACTCTCCTGGACAAGTCTATCAACGTCTGCTTGATTTGAGAATCCTTTTCAGCATCGGCGCGGCTCGTGCACCGACTATAAAATCTCTCACGATACTTGCCCCACTCATCTCTGAAAATCAAGTATTTCTTCCAATCTCTAGACTTCGGTTTCTCGTGCAGGAAAAACTCGATCATTTTATCGACGAATTGCGTTATCGTGTACCCCTCTGCAACTTCAACCTCGACCTCCGCTTCGGCTGCAGTGGCAAAATTCCTCCATACGCCTGAATCGAGGAGCAGCCACTCAATTTAGGAAGTAAACAGCAAACACTTGTAACAGTGAGCGAACAACTAAAATTAGAAAATACCTTCGTTTCTCCTGGTTTTTGCAGCTGTGAAGCTCTGGAAATTCTGAGGAGAAGAAGAAGAAACGGAGTAGAGCTGGAATTGAACTGGTGATTTAGAAGAATGTGGAGATATTTCAGGATGGATTAGAGAGAGAGTGGAGCTGAATAGAGAGAATTTAGTCGCCATTGGAGCACACTCTTGTTTCAGTTTGGAGGTGAAGAAGAGAGCTAGAGAAATATAGTTGGGGTTGGGGATAAGAAACTGTTGTCAACCATACGACGTCGCATCACCAGTTGCACGTTAAACCCGCTTTAAACCCCTCTGCTCGCAAACGACGGCGTTTCGTTAAAATCACAGAAAATAAAAATAATAAAAATAAAAGTTGCCTTCTTTGGATAGAAATAATATTGTTTTGGTCGTGGACCGTTGCGAAAGAACCAGTCGAAAAAAATATGAGTTTCAAAAGCCTGTAGTATTCTGGAATATGATTTCGATCATAGTTGTGATGTAACGATAATACTCGTTGCACTTAGCTAATTCTATCATAACGCCTTACTTTTCCTAATAAAAAGAAAAGAATTATTATTTGAAGTCAGGACTATTTTTCGGGAAAGAAAGTTCCATTTTTGCAAATTAGACTAACGGTCAACAATAAATCATAATCTACCATATCCCTCCCATAATTAAAATATATGAATGATTGTTAATTCTCTAATAATGAAACTCGGACGAACTTAAACAATTTTTTAAGGTGAAATTGTCCAAGTTCACCCACTTTCAGAAATTGTTCTCTAATACCTTTCTTTCCCATGCAAAACTATACTACAATTTTGGGACTAAAAGGAAAAATTTGTTCCTGATAGCGTGATTAATTATTGATCGAAATATTGTTGTACCTAATTTAAATTCATTCATGCCATAAGTTTATGAATACAAATTTGATTTTACTTTATTTTTATTGATTTAAAAACTTGCATGGTATCCTCTATTCTAAACTTGTATCGCAATTGTGTCCCAAATCCTAGCTAAAAGATATAAATTGCGTTATATAACAAATTATAATACAATAAAGCTATTTGGCCATAATGTGGCCGGCCACACAACGACATTTTTCATAATATACGTAATTTTAAAAATGGTAAATGATAACTATAGTTTATTACTTTTATATTTTAATTTAATTATAATATACATTTTTGGGAAAAAAATAGATTTTTAAATGTAGTATGCCCTAATTTTGAAAATTTTAAGCATTTTATAATCAATAAAAGTGAAATTATATGGGAGTACAGTAAAACCTCTATAAATTAAGTGGGTAGAGTGTGGAGGTATGTGGCACCTTGGTGTGGAACTCGTAGACAAGCTGAGAAATGGGAGTTGGAGAAGCTTTATCTTACTTCACAATGTACTAACAACAATATGCAGCAACAGTTGTATAGATGTATTGGTGACCATTGTTGTTTATCATGTGTGGAGGGAGAGGAATGCTAGAAGATTGCAGGGAAAGAAGGCTTCAGAGGACATAATCGTAAGGCAATGTCAAATTATGTTTGCAGTATCTAGGTAGAGAGATAGAAAACTTCGATTGACAGGTTGGTAATTAGTTTGGTAGAGTGTGTAGAGGTTGTTTTCATGTCTTGGTTGTTAGATTGGTAGTATGTGAGGTTGAGGTAATATAAAGAAAAAATTTCGTACCAAAAAAAAAAGTGAAATTAAATGTTTTTACCTCCATCTTACAAAAGTAGCCACACTTCTAAATGGCACAAGATTTAAGAAAAAGTAGAATGTGTGGTTGTAGTTAATTTTAAAGAGAGAGAGTTAATTGTAGCCAAGTGTTATTTACCATTTATAGAAAGTGGACTAATATATGAGATGGACCAAAAAGGAAAGTGAGACTACTTTTGTGAGATAGAGGTAGTAAAAAATAATTATATACCTTAATTTGGATTAGTGAACCCTAGTAGGGATGTCAACGGGTCGGGTTTTCGCGGGTACCCGCCTCGCCCAAACTCAATTAAGACGAGTTTGGGTATTGTAAATTGGGTTTGAGACGGGTATGGGTAATAAAGTGGATACCCAAAATGGGTTTGGGTCGGATATGGGTATACACCTCTGGGTACCCACTACCCAAACCCATTTATATATATGGTAAATATATATATTTCACATGTATATAAAAACTATATTTATATTTTTAAATAAAAAATTGAGATAATATATGTTTTTACCCATTTTGACTTTGACAAAACAATATTAGGTATGGAATATAGTTTACAATAAAAATACCCAATTTTTGGTTTAGGTGGACAAAAATACCCTATCTTTGATATTTATTATTGTCTGTACTTAAATTGTCTCACAGGTTTTATTCTTCGTAAATGCAAAAAAAAAAAAGACGTTCCTCTTCTCTTCTCTCCCTCCCTTTCTCTCACTACTCTCTTCCTCTCTCTCTTTCACCGACGACGGCGGCCTCCGGTAGCAATGAGAACGCCGCTTGCTTCCGGTAGCGATTAGTGTTTGTGGCGATGAAGGAGGCGTAGAAGTGGTTGGGATCGAGCATCGGCGGCAGGATGCTAGAGAGAGAAATTGGGATTTCGATTTTGGCCCAATTTCAAAGCGCGTTTCCATTCTCTGTAAGTGTTTCTCTATCTCTCTAGAGATATATTCTCCCCCTCTTCATTCCGCTTTTTTTTTTTTTTTTTTTTTTTTTGAGTTTTTGTTGCAATTCGTTCCGTTTCGCCGTCGTTGTCTCGATGTAACCTATGTCCTGAGGTATGGTACGATTCGATTGTTTCGAATCGTGTTTTTGGATGAATTTTGTGCCGCGATTATTTGCTTTTCAATTAATTGAACCTGGAAAATCTTAAATTGCAGAGTTCGATTCAGGTGGTGAAGTTAGGTTTTTCACGATTTTGATGTAGGTTTTTCAGTGCAGAACTGGCGAGAGGGAGGAGGTGAACTGAGTTCGCCATTTGTTCGATCTGGATTTTGAATTTACGAGTTAATTGCGTGATTTGGTCCTTTGATTTCAAGAGTTTCTTCTCATCAATATCCGGCCGCCGAACTCAACCATCATGGCCTTACTTGGGTTCCGGGATATCGGTATCGAAGCAGCTACACAAACACGAGATTGCAGAGATTTAACATACAAACAAGGTACTACTTCATCTGTGTTCTTAGTTTAGCATGAGTTTTCAATGTCTTTTCCTGGCAATTAGATCATAATTAAGCTTAATTATGTTCCAACTTTTCTTCCCCATAAATTTTTCGGTAAATAGTGGTGGTGCAGAACCAAATGCTCCATTACCACTGCAGCTTCTACCTTCTTTATTGTGAGTACTATTATTCGCAAGAAATTAAATTAATAAATATATGAAAATATTTAGGTAATGAGTACAGATTGAACGATATTTGTACTGATAGTCGGTAAACAATACTAAAATAGCATAAATGTACTGAATTAGGTATCTTCAGTTATGGTTTTGGATCTTTGTTTTAAATCTAATAAATAGTTCTATGTTGGAGTTGCTTTGCTTCTAGATATTCCCCTACATACGGCATAGTTTAATAGATGTTTGATTTGCAGATGAGCTTATCAAGAATGTTGCATACATTGGTACCTCTGGAAAGGGTATTCTCGCTGCTGCCGAGTCTACTGGAACAATCGGCAAGCGTTTGTCCAGCATCAACGTCGAGAATGTTGAGTCAAACAGGAGGGCTCTACGTGAGCTTCTATTTTGTGCCCTTGGTGCCCTTCAGCTTGTTATTTATAACATATCTTTTGATATGTTAGGCCCTTTGGTAGATAGAAAGTGTGTTTGTTTTGTGTGGATAATGGAATGAAAAAGTGTGTTAACTAGATAGAAAGTCTGGTTTTGTGATGGTAATGATGAGTAATGTGTGTGATTGATTGATGCAGAATGTGCCGTATGTGTTTGTTCCATCGAAGCATGCTCTTGGTAGGGCATGTGGTGTTACAAGGCCAGTGATTGCCTGTTCTGTCACTAGCAACGAGGGAAGCCAGTTGAAATCTCAAATACAGCAGCTCAAGGTAAAATTTGGGAAATTACTGGATGAGAAGGGATGTGTTTGCTTATGACATGGACCTGAACAAGCATAAGGGCCCTTGCAGCAAATATTCAACATGCCACGGAATCCAGCTTCTGATCAAGCATTTCGGTGCTTGTAAGAAGAGGGTCAATGGAGGATGCTCGAGATGTACAAGGATGTGGCAGCTGTTCAAGCTGCACTCTTCGATTTGCGATCAGCCTGATGTATGCAGAGTCCCCCTATGCAGGTATATTCACCGTTCTTGATTCTTGAATCTTCATTCAGTTGCTTGATTTAGTTGAATTTTACTTGGATCCAATAAGATGGAGTAGAGTACGCGTGCCCTATGTTTAGGTAGACTGAATATTACTACTATATCTGCAGGAATTGACTTAAGTCTATTCCTATTGGTAGCATAAGTATTATACCTTTTAGATTTAGGTAGAGGCGAAAGAATTTTAAGAGAATGTCAAAGCCTCCGTTTGTCTTTGCGATTACATCACCATTAAACGAAATCTGTAGCTTACTATTATAGTAGTAGCTCACCTACTTTTCTTTCTTGATGCAGTGTTATATGAATTTCTTGTGACTTTTATATTTTCTCCTGCTTACTTCTCGAAACCTCTTTGAGTAATAGATAATGATGATGCACTCAAGACATCTATGTTGTATTTACTCCCAAGGAACAATGGAAATTACTTATTTATGATGATGAATTGATGCTTTTACTTGTGAACTTCACTTTGTTTGTTTTTATTGCAGGAACATACTGTACTAAAGAAGGTATCATCTCAAGAAATGGCAGAACTAGAAAAGAATGGGCAAGAAGAGATGGAAGAAGGAGATGAAGAGGAAGAGGAGTATGTCATGCTTGACTTGGATGGAGTAGCTGAGCACATACTTATGCATTGCGGTGCTGTTTGCGGCTTGTGGTCTTATTGTTTACTTCTTTGTTTTTTATATACGTTTCTGGGGGCATTCGTGAAGTTTGGTTATGGGGAGATGGTGTGTAAATTCTGCATAATATAGGTACAATTTGATATTATTCGTTTACCACTTACTGGTAAACAGTACTAAAACAACATGAACGTACTTCGTAATATAGGTACAATCTGATATTATTCGTTTACTACTTCCAGTAAACAGTACTATAAGATGTATTTGGTTTACCATATACCGGTACACAGTACCAAAAAACCTAAATTTACTGTGTACTACCATGTACCGGTACACAGTACCAAAAAAATCTAAATTTACTGTGTACTTGTACTTATTTAAATATACAAAAAAAAAACGGTAGAAAATTGAAAAAAAAAATGAAAATTTCTGGAAAAAAACGAAAAAAAATATTATAAATAAATAATTTAATAATTAATTAATTAATTAATAAATAAATAAATAAAACAGAAAAAGAAAAAAGAAAAAAAAAAGAAAAAGAAAAAGAAAAAGGAATGAGAAAACACGTGTAGGGAGAAGAAAGGGGAGGAGGAAGTGGCCATGTACTAAAAGTAAGGGTATTATTGTCCACCATACCAAAATATGGGTATTTTTATTGTAAACTATATTCCATACCTAAAATTGATTTTACAAAGTCAAAATGGGTATTTTCTTTTTTGCCTCTAAAAAATTTATAACTATTGGCAATTTTAAGGTTTTTATTAATATATATAAAGTTGAAAGAATATATCTCAAAAAATCTAATTGATAAAAACATATATAGTTAGTTTTGTTATTTGTTAACATTTAATTTGATATTTGTTTTACATTTTGTATATCGTTCGTTAGCACTTATTGAGGTGCAAGGTGCACACGTGTAAATTAAAATTTCTGATTATTGTATGTATATATATTAAGTTATAATTTGTTTTATTAAAAAATATTACTATTAATTTTATTTGGGTTTAACGGGTAATAAACGGGTATTACCCGATGGGTTTGGGCTGGGTATGGGTAATAAAATTGAATTTTTAAACGGGTTTGGAACGGGTATGGGTATACGAAATTTTAACGGGTTTGGGTTTGGGAAGTGCTTAATGGGGCGGGTACCCGGCCCATTGACATCCCTAAACCCTAGAAATAATCATAAAATTAAAATCAATCATTATAAATTAAAATTTTGAAAAACAATGTACAAAATTATTAAAAATTGAGATTTGTGACACAAGTGAGATACAAAATTCGAATTCGAGACAGGGGATCGCAAATAAAAAACTTGTGAGAAACAAAAAAAAAAAATGGGAAAAACTTTATCTCATAACGTTTTCGAAAATTTGTAAAAAAGGAAAAGGGGGAGTTGAGAAGATGTTTGATATGTAAATTACAAGAAATTTTGAGAAATTCGTTCATTTAAAATAATTGCATATTTTTTTTTATATGTGAAACAAAATTTGCTTTTGTTTTTATTAATATAAACAAGAAAATAGGAATATGAGAAAATGAAGCAAAATACAAAACCATTGCCGTGATAATGTGATTTCATGCATAATTCATTTTAAAACTTTGAAAATGAAAAAATATCTAATAAAATTAGATAGGAAAATGCGCGATTTTATATGACCATTCATTTTAAATTGTGGAGAATGTAATATAGATTGCATAATCATATATTTTGCAAAATAAGTAACGCAAATAATTAATTTATTAGTTCTATTGAATATAAGGAAAAAAAAATGGAGAATACTTCCCAAGAAAGAAAGAAAAAAAGTAATAATATGCACAATAAATAGATACGTGACGACGCAATATTGTATATCAACAAACAAACTTGATTTTTCTAATAAAATGAGGTAAAGAGTTTGGAAATTACTTTTATTTGGATTAGTTTAGCAGTTATTTTTACCGCCATATCTGTAAAATCGGTTATTTGTTATTTTTTGAAGAATTAGTTACGCATTTTCAGGAGGTTTATATTCTTAATTTTATTTTTATTAAACAGGTTAAAGAAAAAAATTAGAAAAATAAGCTTGATTTTCCCAATGAGGTGAGTTAAGTATTTTTTTGAAGTATTTAATAAAAAAACAAGAAAACGATTCGAATTATTTATTTATAAAACAAATTTGGCGCACATCGTGCGGGTTAATGTTCTAGTATATACTACCTCCGTCTCGCTAAATTAGCCGCGTTTCAAAACGGCACACGTACCAACGTAAAAAAAATCAGGGGTTTTAACTGCACAATTAGGAAGTGATTAAGCCTGGAAAATTACTGTGCAAATTATACTGTAGCGGAGCTACTGTTCACTCATTTAACTGTTCACAAACATAAATACATTTTTTTTTTTTTTTTTTTGAAGAAACAAACATAAATACATTAAAAAACAGAATTGTTCTTATAGCTACATCTTCTGCACCACTGCAAAACCCGGAACGGGCGTCCGGTTAAACGGGCATATTCAATCATAGCTACATCTTCTGCACCACTGCAAATTCCAAACATTGGCCAAATTTCGATTAGAAGAAGTAGAAAACACAAAATGTAAAGAGATACTACATCACAAGAGCCCTGGGTTTCCAGTTTTCGTCATCAAAAAGAACAATATGCTCTATGAAAGATTGAAGCTAATAGAAGCTTCAGAACTCAATCGTATCTTCTCTCAATGTTAAAGATTATCCCTTTCAGTTCACCAAATTAAACTCCTAACAATTAAGAATATTGGGCTCCAACTAACAGAACAGCAACAAATACCTTTCCAATCAATTACACACATTAAATATTTACATAGCAGTATATGGATGAGCTTGAATATGCAGAAGAAGCAAAAAGAAAAGGAAAGCAGGTTACCTAAATGCTATTGCAATATCACTCCTAATCATGATCAATGAATCTTCATCAAACACCAATTTCAATCACGGTATTTTCCCTAACCACATTCATACTACCATTATCTCGTGCCAGCTACACGGCTAAACAAAATGAAAGCAGGCCTCAAACAATCAACACAACTGAACTCAGTAAGCAACATGTAATGTACAACACAGAAGGAAACGTACAGAAGCTAATCTTCAGTTCCATACCTGATTAATCTTTTTTCTCCTTCAGCATTAAACCATAGAGCTTGTAAGGAGTTATCCTGACAAAGAGAGTAATCTTTAGCACCTGATCATTTAATTGGTCATAGAAGAAAATTAAATAGCGTTATTACAATGAGATCTGCCAAAGCAGTTTCGCACGTCTAGTCATTGGGTGCTCCATATTCATCAAGCTGCTCAGGTGCTCCATCCTATACAAAGAAGAATACACAAATCATATACCATTACTTGAAGCATGAGTACAATTAGAATATATTGTGGGCAGAATTTCTCACATGTAGCCAGAGCAAGTGCCAGTAGCTAGAGGAAAATTCACAAAGATCAAATTTGAGTCTAATCTTGTAAGCATTAACATGAATAAAGATCTGGGGAGGCGTCTCCTACTCTTCGGGACCGAGGGCAGCGCCGGTGGGGGAGCAACTGGGACGGGCAGCGCCGGTGGGGGAGCAACTGGGACGGGCAGCGTCGGCGGGGGAGCAACTGGGACGGGAAGCGCCGCCACCGAGCCTAATCCTCCCCCAAAATCAAGGGTATCTCTGGTCGGGGTGGGGGACGGCGTCGAAGAGACCGGGAAGCGCTCTTCGACCTCCGATAGCTTCGCCCCCCTTTCCCGGCGAGTGCGGGGGCGACGCATACCCCTAAGGGGGTCTGACCTGGGGGTGGGTAGGGGGCTATTACGGCGGCGACGGCGGGTTTGACGGTTTCTCACCGCGGGAGGAGGCGGCGGGGAGTGAAGGGAGGGGTTTTCCGGGAAGATTTCTTCAACCGAATAGATGTGAAACTTAGCTCCCACCATCGACGAGTCGAGGGAGATGGAGGGGAGAGAGAACACGAGAGGAGAGGGGAGATTTCCGATCAGATCTAGGGTTTTCGCAGAGAGGAGAAGAGGGGAAGTCGAGAGAGTTCGAGAGAGTGGCGGATGAAGAATGAGACACAAATGAGGGAGGCCACCCATTTTAGGGTTTGACCCCTAAAATGGGCTTCCCTTTTTTTCCTGATTTTGGGCTCCAACTAATTAGGCCCGGTTTTTTGAGTAATTAAAAATGGGATTAGGCCCTAATTTTTGTGAAGTGATGGGCCATTAAGGGCTAATTTCTTGCCTTATATGGAAATGTGGCTATTAGATGAGACGGACCGATTCGGCAAACGCGGCTAATTTAGCGAGACGGAGGTAGTATAATGGTAGAACGGATCTTGATCCTCCGTGACATTACATATGATTTTTTTTTTTAATAATTATTTTCTAAAATTCTTATAATATTGGCTTATTAAAGATTAAATAAATGCAATTTATATTAACCGAGAATTGATTGATGAGCATTAAGTAAAAAATAAAAAAATCAACACATACCCGTATACTCCCTCCGTCCCCTAATAAGTGTTTCGAGCCGTCAAAATTTATGTCCCCTAATAAGTGTCCTATCACATATTTCAATGTAAAAATTTGGTTAAACTACCAATTTTACCCCTGTTATCATTACACTTTTTTTACATTTTCAATTTTCTATGTAATGATTAGGGGTTAATATGGTAAAATTAAGCACTTTCTTGGTTATTGAAATTTGACGGCTCGGGACACTTATTAGGGGACGGAGGGAGTACATTCGATTAAAATAAAGTAGATAATTAATGTTATCTAATTCTAACCTAATCAGCTCTACCAAAAGGGGCATATATATATATACAGTATAATTCAAAACCTAATCAGCCCTAAGAAACACAAAGTCTACCTCTTCTTCTTCTTCGCGTCTCCTTACCGTCGCTGTGCCATGGAAGAATACCGGGTTCACGATGCCTGCTCCTACAATTCAAAGGGCGCCTACTATCCAAAGTCAAAGGCTTGCGATATGCTTCCCGAATCAAGCACTATAGGTGAAACAATTTTCCGTGAGGAGCTGCTCGTCGCTGATTTGCTTATGGGTAGAATTGCAGCCTTGCCGGGTTTCTTTGGAGTTAGAGACGATCCACATCATATGAGTCAGGTAAGGGGCTTTTTTTTCATCTTTATTGTTTGGGTTAGTTTTTCCTTCCTAATTTCCAGCTTATATTGTTGCTTTAGATCAAATTTTGGGACAAACTTGCAAAAATGTTCGACTCTCCGTCTCGGTCTAAGTTTGAGGGGGCATGCAGATGTGTAGATAATCATCTTCGGTTGAATACCTTTGTCGTTGGCAATGCGCTCTCAATTGCAGATATTGCAATCTGGATTGCTCTTGCTGGTATGCGATTCCCAAATTCTTAGTTTCTGTTGTTTTAGTTTCTGAATTTATAACTTTGCCAATCACTATCACTTCTTTTCCTTTTTCTATAGGAGCCGGTATTAGGTGGGAAAGTTTAAGGAATTCCAACAATTACCAACATCTGGTCCGGTGGTATATCTCATTATATATTGAATATGTTGAACCATTGGGTGTATTTGCTGCTACATCTTCTGCAAAGTCGAAGAAACCGACCTTTGAGGTAGATCTCCCGGATGCAGACTTCGGAAGGGTCAAGTTGCGATTTGCCCCCGAGCCGAGCGGCTTCCTTCATATAGGGCACGCCAAAGCCGCCTTGTTGAACAATTATTTTGCTCAACGTTACGGAGGAAAGGTAGTTATCCGGTTCGACGACACCAACCCGGATCGTGAAAGTAGTGAGTTTGTGGATAACCTTCTCAAAGATATTGAGACATTAGGGATTAAGTTCAGTGCTGTAACATACACTTCAGACTATTTTCCGGCGCTCATGGATATGGCCGAGAAACTAATTCGTGAAGGCAAAGCGTACGTTGATCATACTCCGCGTGAGGAGATGCAGCAGCAAAGGATGGATGGGATCGAATCTCGGTGCAGGAATCACAGTGTGGAGGAGAACTTGAAGTTGTGGAAAGAAATGGTTGCTGGTTCAGAGATGGGTTTGTCGTGTTGTCTTCGTGGAAAATTGAGCATGCAGGACCTGAACAAATCACTTAGGGATCCAGTTTATTACCGCTGCAATCTGACTCCTCACCATAGGATAGGAGCTGACTTTAAGGTATACCCAACATATGATTTCTGCTGTCCCTTTGTTGATGCTGTGGAGGGAATCACCCATGCTCTTAGGTCGAGTGAGTACCATGACCGTAACGATCAATACCACAGAATCCAGACAGATATGGGATTTAGAAAGGTCCACATCTATGAATTTAGCCGGCTGAATATGGTTTATACACTTCTCAGCAAGCGCAAGCTTCTGTGGTTTGTCCAGAATGGGAAGGTTGAAGGTTGGGATGATCCTCGTTTTCCTACGGTTCAAGGGATAGTGCGAAGAGGTCTGAAGATTGAAGCACTGATACAATTCATTCTGGAACAAGTAAGTAGCAACTCTTCGTATCATGATGAGTGGCAGCAGCACAATTTCGTTTCGTTTATTGATGATGGTCTATATCTTTTTGGTGTTCTTTAAATTAGTTTTATGTATTCTGCTTGTTTGTTTTGAGCTATGGAGAATCTAAATTTCTGCTTTGCTTGATTTGATTAGGGAGCGTCGAAGAATTTGAATCTTATGGAGTGGGACAAACTCTGGGCCATTAACAAGAAGATCATTGATCCTGTGTGCCCTAGGCATACTGCTGTTATTGAGGAGCGTCGTGTGCTACTAATCCTATCTGACGGACCCAAAGATCCATTTGTACGCATTGTACCAAAGCACAAGAAGTATGAAGGTGCTGGAGAGAAAGCTGTCACTTATTCCGATAGGTTATGGATAGATTATGCTGATGCTGAATCAATCGCTGTGAATGAGGAAGTGACTCTAAAAGATTGGGGAAACGTTGTCGTTAAAGAAATCAAGAAAGATAAAGGTGGCTTCATAACGCAGCTCGTAGCTGTTCTACATCTTCAAGGTAATGTTAAGAAGACGAAGCTAAAGCTTACCTGGCTCTCAGATGCCAACGAGCTAGTTAAGCTGACTCTGGTGGACTTCGACTATATCATTACAAAGAAGAAGGTAATACTTTTCATAGCTACTTTCAATCCATCAGTTGGCTATAACGATTCCATTTGTTTTTCGTAATTATTATTCGTTGATAATTGCAGCTGGAGGAAGATGAAGATTTCATCGATGTTGTGAATCCGAACACCAGGAAAGAAACATTAGCTGTCGGGGAGTCGGATATGAGGAACGTGAAGAGGGGTGATGTTGTGCAGCTGGAGAGAAAAGGGTATTACAGGTGTGACGTTGCGATGATTGGATCTTCGATGTCTTTGGTCCTCTTCGCCATTCCTGACGGCAAGCGGCGGTAGTCAACACTAGAATTCTCGGGGTCTCTTTGTTTTTTTACAAAACTAGCGAATTAATTAGGGAATGATTTTCTTCTTAGGAGGTGCTCATACCCACTAGAATTCTCGGGGTCTCTTTGTTTTTTTACAAAACTAGCGAATTAATTAGGGAATGATTTTCTTCTTAGGAGGTGCTTGGTATGAGGGAATGAGGGTGGGAACCACCTCTATTCCATTACTCCGCTTGGTTCCATTTTTCGTCGGGAATGCCCATTCCCGAAGTAATGACTATTCCCATCATCATAGGAATACACATTACTTGGATATCCATGGTAATAGCTATTCCCAATCCTACTTAATACACTCTCAGACAATTTTACCCTTATTTATTTTATTATTTTACAATAGTATCCTAGAACTAATTTGCCCTAACAGACGTGTTTTCCCCAATCCCCCAACAGCCCCCCCCCCCCCCTCCCCCCCCCCCCCCCCCCTCTCTCCCTCTCCCTCGATCCCTCGACCTCTCCGTCTGCTGAGAAGTTCGAGCTCAAAGGTAATTCTATTCATCTCCTTCTATGAAAATTCCCCGTTAATTCTATGTTGAGTCATTGATCGGAAGACGAGGACGACGGCGGAAGCTGCTCTGAATCATGCTTGGTTCGATGAGGATTGATAGATTATTGTTCTTGATTGATGAGATTTTGTGTGGTGATTCATGTAATTAAGTGGTGTACAGAGCACTGTTTTTGTTGTTGAAGTTTAATTAAGAATATTGTTTCAAGTGATGAATTGAATACTCTGTTTGTTTATACATAGCTGTTGGTTGTTGTTCTTGTTTTGATAGTTTATTGGTATGATGAGTAGGTTAGAGTCCCTATTGCTGGTTGGTGTAAGATGTTTATCAGCAATTGTTCCATGCACAATGCTACTCTATCCGTCCCAATGAGCTCGCCTCAAGTTCGTTGGGACGGAGGGAGTAGTACTTCAGTAGCTCTGTGTTTGATGTCATGAATTTGGTAAACTTTTGATGATTGGCTTCTTTCAGAGAGCAATAATTCCTCATATATATACACCAGAATTGTGTCCATATCAAAGAGTATATCTCCTTTGCAAACCACCAGGCAATATAAACTGGAGTTAAAGTATTTGTGATACTGTTAGATTTCCACACTCACTTGTGTGTTTAATCATGCACTTACATGCTCAAGAAATCATATCATTAGTTGTTGAAATAAAATAGGAGAGCAAGAAACTAATCTTTATCATTAGTTATAGAAATTTTCCATTCTTATATTTGATTGGAATTAAGTATATTGAAACTAATCTTTTCCTTGTGTTGTTCCTTTTGCTAATTGCTTACAATTTACAGGAGTAGAGAGTTCCTTTTGCAGGAAAGCCATACTGTTTTTGCAACGTAGGAGGTGGCATACACTAAGGTATTTCATCAATTTTTAGTATTTTCAATCAATGAAGAAAACTTAGCTTGATAATTTTGGAGCAGAAACTTGCTATTAATATCCGTTTTCTTTGTATATTTTTTAATATTGAGACCTGTTTCATTGAACGATCTTCCCCTTCCGGTTTATAGAACCCTTATGTATTATTATTATGTTTGCAGCTATGACAAGATTAAATGTGTCATCAAGGAGAAAAAAGAATATTGCTCTTTGCTCATTTTGGTTGAGTATAATGCAATTACTCAATTGGTTTTGCATTATCGTTTTCAAACATGTGGAGAATCGTGTCAATTCCATTAGCTTAAGACGTAGATATCGAGTGAACTTTTATGAGAGAAGAAAATATATGAACAAAGTTATCTATGCAAGTGATAGTGTATGCAGAAGTACCACTAGGATGAATATAGAAACATTTCGTCGGTTATGTTCTAGACTCGAAGCCACTAATATAATAAGCCCTACCAAAAACATGTTACTAGATGAACAAGTTGCTTTAACTCTGCGTATTTTAGCTCATCACCAACAGCAGAGAACCATAAAATATAATTTTGAGTTATCTGGGGAAACGGTCTGTAGAAAATTTAGACAAGTGATAAACTCTGTAGTTTCACTTCAAGGAGAGTTGCTAAAGAAACCAGAGCCAATACTTGATGGATGTACAGACGAAAGATGGAAATGGTTTAAGGTATGCATTATCATTTATTTATGTAGCAGCTTATATGTTAAGACAATATTCTTATGTTAGTTTTATGGTAGGGGTGCCTAGGAGCTCTTGACGGTACTTATATCAGGGTTCTTGTTCCTAAAGAAGACAAACCTAGATATCGAACTCGAAAAAATGAAATAGCTACTAATGTATTAGGAGTGTGCTCGCAAGACATGCAGATTATCTATGTTCTATTAGGGTGGGAAGGATCAACAGCTGATGGGAGAGTGTTAAGAGATGCAATCACTAGGAGAAACGGTCTGGTTGTTCCCCGTGGTAAGATTATAATCACACATCAAAAAATTTAGGAAAACTTAGACAAAAACTAACATGTTACCATGTAATAAGGTTCGTATTATTTGGTGGATGGTGGCTACACAAATGGTGAAGGATTCCTTGCACCCTTTCGAGGCCAAAGATATCACTTAAATGACTGGAGTGATAGACACCAGCCCAGAACTGCAGAAGAGCTTTTTAACATGAGACATTCTCGTGCTAGAAATGTAATTGAGAGAGTGTTTGGCTTATTAAAGAACCGTTGGGCTATCCTTAGAAGTCCAGCATTCTATCCAGTAAAGTTTCATAATCGGATCATCCTAGCATGTTGTTTACTTCATAACTTTATACAACAAGAAATGGGTGGCTATCAGATGGAAGATGAAGATAATGTTCTGATAGAAAGTGAAGCTCATAGTGAAGATGATGAAGAAGTTATTACTTCGATTGAACCTTCCGATGAATGGACGAATTTTAGAAAAAATCTAGCAGATAACATGTTCAGTACTTGGAGATCACAGAGAAACAATTAATATTGTTGTAATGACTGAATTGATATGTTCATCCTTTATCTTTTATTGCTGGAAGTTATTGAAATTATTTCTGTTTAATTTTTATTGTCATTTGACTCAATTTTTGTTACCATACATACTGGTGTTTCCTCTACGTGGTTAGCTGAAGCTTTACCATGAAAAGGGATGCTTTTGCAGTTTATATGTATGTGTTGCAGTTGCTGATTATGTTTACTCTCATCAGTTACCTCCAATTCTCCATTTTTGATGTTTCAGTTATCATCAGTCTTTCATATATTATGCTCATGCTTCTTGTGAACTTATACGATGGCTCGGTGGGCTGATTTCGAGCATTTTTAATTTATGTATCTTAAGCGGCTAGCTCGATTAGCAGGAAAGGATGTAGAAATTGGGTATAGAACGTGCTGAATCAAGATTATGGCATCTGCTGAGAAAATGTTGACAAGGCATTAAGTAAATGTTGCCTATAAAACATCACGCTGCCTGTTGTTTCGACTGCATAATTACATCATAATTGGTTCTTTTCGACTTTGCACTAGGCTAGGCATCATTATTGTTTCTGGCCCAGTTTTTCAGATGATGTTGTTATGATGCTGTTGTGTTCATCTCTTTGTAGCCTTTAAGATGATTGTTTTAGTCAAGTTATGATTGTTTTAGCTCATATTTTCCAGCTAAATACGAACTATCACATTGGAAAGAATGGATGCTCAAAGTCATGGTGCAAGGCGTCCGGGTAAAAACAAAATGGGAAAAATTTGAAGATTCTAAACTTATTGAGGCTCTTCTCGATATGGTAAATCTTGGATTATATAAAGCTGATAATGGATTTAAACCCGGTTTCTTGACTTATCTTGAAGAGAAGTTGCAAGTTTCTTTACCTAATTCAGCTATGAAGGCAAAACCTAATATTGAGTCGAGGTACAAGAAGTTAAAGAATGATTTTCACATTGTGTATGACATGTTGAATGGGAGTACAAGTGGGCTCGGGTATGATGCAGCTAAAAAGTGTGTTACTGCATAAGATTCTGTATGGGAGACGTATCTTCAGGTTTGATTCTCAATAAGATTAGATATGTTTTAGTTCATATCTTCTAATATCTTACTTATTTATTTTATGTCTATGTAGAGTCGTCCATCTCATGCAGTATGGCGAGAAAAGACATTCCCTTTCTATGAGGAGTTGGTCACTATCTTTGGAAAAGATCGATCTACAGGATGTATTTCAGAAAGTCAGACCGATATACTGGAAGAGGTACAAAAAGAGCAGGGAGACATGAACGAAGAGAATGCTGGTGAAGATTCTGATACTTCTTTCACATTTTCTTCTTTGCACGATGAAGGAGTTCATCGTCAAATGAAGAAGAAGAGAGTTGATGAATCAATGGCTATAGGTATCAAAGAAGCAGCTACAGTTATTGCAAGTGAAATTGCAAAAGCTAGTCAAATGTTTAGTAAAGCTATTGGAGTTGATGCTGAAATCTCCGAGAAAAGAAAGATGATTAATTCTGAGATAAAAAAGATCCCAAATCTCACTGTTCCTGAAGTTATCAAAGCCGTATGTCATATTGCAAGTCACTCGGAGTTGATCGATGTCTTTTTCAGCATGGAAGAAGAAAACAGAGAGCAGCTGGTTAGAGCCATACTAGATGGTATGCTTGTGCACACCAGCATAGGAATCATTCATCCCACCCCCATTCCATTCCCATCTTATTCCATTCCCTCATACCAAGCACCTCCTTAATGTATTGGATTATGCACATTTTATTATTCCATAAACTCGTCTTTTGCATAATGGAAGGGAGTATTATATACTATGTAATTCCTCTGGCAAGCTAGTTCTAAGAAAACGATACATTACAAATATTCACAGCCCCACCCCAAGCCCGGAATAGGCTTTGATGGAGCATGTTCTGTTACGAGGGTACGATGCAATAATTGTAGAGTTTAATTCATAAGAATTGTTTATTCCATTTGTTTTCTAATTTAGCTTGGACTAAATACCTGTAAGAGCATCTCCAACAGTTTCCCCTATTTTCCCAGCAGCACTATCACTAAAATAGTGCAGAAACAGTAACTCATCTCCAACAGTTCGCACTAAAATACAGCAGAAAAGGAATATTCCATATCCTTTTTCATTCATTTTTTTAATAAAATGTGAACATGATTAAAAAAAAAATGACAATGATATAAATTTTAACTCATTTAATTAAGATAAAATAAGTAGATATTGCAAATAATTAAAATTACATTCTTAATAAATTATAAAATTACTTCCGGTTGGAGCAACAACAAATTATGCGGAAACGAAGAAACACACAACAAGGCAATGCTCACGGTTTTGATATGTTTCGGAATTTATTTCCCGGTGCCGGAGGAAGTGGAGATGGACTTTCGGATTATTAGGGGAAAAAATGTATCTTTAATTTTTTTCAGTTTTATATTAACGTATGTTCCTATGCATGGTGTAGTTTGTTTTGTACTTTAATTTGGCAATGTTATGTAATTTTACGTTTTTCTTATTAATGCATTTTTGTTTTTATATTTTGTTTCATTAATCTATACAATCATTTTGTATATATATTTGTATCACACGTAAATTATACATAGAGTTTAAAAAGAAGAGAAAAATTAGTTAAATTATTACAAGTAACATACGATAAATTGTGAAAAGAACAAAAAAAAAAATAATTAAAATAATTTGATACACACAAAACAAATAATCACATATCAAATTAAATTGTGAAAAAATAAAAATAAAATTACTACTCATACAACAAAACAAACTAAATTGAAGTACTACACCACAAATAAAAATCGCAAACAAACACGAGCACAAAATGATGAACACAGAATTATAGTGCAGTGAATAGTGTTACTCTATATTTAGGGGAACACTGTTCATTGCACTATAATTTCGCTATTTTAGTGCGGACTGTTGGAGCAAAACTCTGCACTAAAATAGTTCTCAACACTATTTTAGTGTTGCTCTTAGAGATGCTCTAAGAACCCGGGATCTCGATTTTGTGGAGTTTCCGGCTTGACCGACAAACTTTAGATACCAAAATTTTCAACCAAAGATATATTATACTACTTACTAGTTTAAAATTTTTAAGTTGACCTGGGTATATCTAGTTGAAATTATCAATTTTTAAGTTGACCTGGGGGAAATTTGAACTAGGTTTGCAAATATTGGTCATATGAATCAAATTATCCATCCTTTAATAAGTGTCTACGATAAAGATACTTATTAGAATACGGCGGAGTATTTCATAAAGGATGCTAATCGACTTTTATAGGTTGTAACGGGTTTGAATTGGGAAAATTTTAACAGGTGGGTGGTTTGCACCTGGCCATCGGGATCCTCTCTTTAATCAGTGACCCGGGTTGTGTGCGTGTGTTGGCCAAGCGGTAGTGGGTTAAGATATGGGGCTAAAGTTCCGACTTCCGAGTTCGAATCCTCCGTGGTGCGGCCTTTAAAATTTCTTGTTAATTGCTTAAAAAAAAAGAACTCTTGACGGGTAGGGGTTTGTTTTTTCAAATTTCACAATTTCTAGGCGATTATTATATTAAATGAAGAGACAAGGTTTAATGTATTATTGATAATTTAGTGATGAATAAGTGAGCCATATGCCCAATTTTCTTCATCACTTGAAGAATCTTTAGATATATCATGTTATACGAGTAATTTTCTTTAAGTATATCATCGTCACGTTCTTGAATATGTATATTCTCGCTTCAGAAAAACACATAAGATAGTTAATTTACTCCCTCTCTCTCTATCATAATCTAAGCTTACCAAATTAAAGTTCTACCCAGAATTCAGACAAGAAAACAGTAGAAATATTTACTGCAGGTTTCCCAAGTTGGAATGTTTGTCAACTTCTTCCTTCTTTAGCTGAAGTCAAAATATTAAAAATCAGACATATAATAATCCATCAAGTATAATAAATTTCCTAAAGATTTATTAATCTTAAAAATTACTAAAAAAACCATTAATCTGCCAAATGTCTCACATTCAGCACGAATATCGGAAATTAGATACACTAATTAAAAGGGGGAATTGATATCCGATATATGCGTTTGGTGTAGATTGTTCGGACGTAGGATATCAAAACTAAATTTAAAAATAAAATAAATAAATAAACAACAACAACAACAACAATAACAACAACAACAACAACAACAACAACAACAACAACAATAATAATAATAATAATAATAATAATAATAATAATAATAATAATAATAATAATAATAATAATAATACGTTAGTTAATAATAATAACAATAATAATAATTAATAAAAAAATATTTTTTTATTATTATTTAATTCTAATTCTAATTACAAAATAAGTCGTTAGTCAATAATAATAATAATAATAATAATAATAATAATTATTATTATTATTATTATTAATTATTATTATTATTATTATTATTATTATTATTATTGCAATGGAGATATGAGTGATACCTCTATAAAAATCAGTATATCAAAAAAGTTAAAAGAGAGGATATCAGGATATCAAAGATATCAATTTGATATCCATATACCGATATGTCAAACACATGGTATTGGTATGAGATCTTTTGATACCCACATCTGATATACGTATATGGATACCAAACGGCCCCTTAATGTATCCGTCGTTGATATGGTAAAGATAAATTTTTTTTTTTAGATAGGTTACGTTATAACATTTCGATTTTTTTCTATTAATAATATGTCACGTCATCTGTGGACACATTAAAAATGTACGCGTTGGTAGTAAACCATTTATGAATGATTGAAGTCAAAGGGGAATCGGAACATTAATTCAGCCATATTTTCAAGTACAGATGGTGATGCATTGTTTTGTGTAATGTACTTGACAAACCATTTCCAGGTTACGAACAGGTCGTAATTAGAACAATAAATTAATGGAAAATGAAGGGATTAAGAAATTAATTGATAATAGTTGGTGGCAGTAATTAGAAGTGGAATTTAATTAGCAGAATTAGGAATCAAACCGAATAGACTCGGTAAAACGCTAACTGTCACAATATATATTTATACTCACTCCAACTTCTATCCAGTCTGTAACTTCGAATTTGAGGTCGAGCTCAGGTCTTTCTTATAAAATTAAAATATTATTATAAATTATATTATATGTGAATATATTGTAGCATATAGATTATACTATAGATTAATATAAATTATATACGTATATACGATATTCAAGAACATGTTTGACATTAAAGCTCGTGGACATGGTCAACACCGAACGTGTTCAGGAGCTTTCAAGTCGAACATACGTGAACTCAAGCTCGGCTCAAACAAACGAATTTCGAATGAGTTTTTAACGAGTCGAGTTTCGAATAGCTCACGAGTAGCTTTGTCTGTGTACACACCCTAAATATATTCAAGAAAGTAATAATAGGATGAGACGTACACTTTCTCTACTACTCACCCAAGTAAAAACCTTTTTTTTCCCCCATAAATCATTTAACAATTTTAGGCCTTGTAACTTTGAATCATAGTTCACTCATCAAGCCTAAAAATTGACAAAAATAAATAGTTAGTATTTTACTGACGAGGAACGATCCCCTACCTACGACGTACGTGCAATACTTAATGTATATGGCAATATTGCTTCGATCGTAGGTAGGAGAGCATTTCCATTTCATCGGATGACGAACCCGAATTACAAATTGAATTAGAGAAACTCTAAGACTAAAATAAACACACCTAAACAAAACCCTAATGAATGAGAAGCTATACAATGACCTATTTGTCAACATATGGTTGCTCAAAAATCACATTCAATTAACAAATTAATTAAACCCTAATCCCATTTCTAGGATTGATCATTCAAAGGTAAGTGACAAAGGGAGAGACAAACATTAAATTATAACTAAATGGTGGCTCCGCCCATTTCTTTATTTAAAAAAATTTCCCCCCCTCAACAATAAATATCAACTACACTAACACACAATAAACAAATATCAACTACACCAAGAACAAACAAAACCAATATTAATCATCAATTAATTAATTAATTAATTAGTTAGTTAAAAACCATGATCATTAATTAAATTTATAATAAATTTTCTTGCAATTAGATTAATATTCTTCCCTAACCTCCTATCAATGTTTCAGCATCAAAACCTCTAAAGTCAAACTGGGAATTTCATCAGAGTTTTCTTCAATTTCTTGTTTATTTTAAAAAATTATTCCCTTTTGTCTTTCCCATTCAAACCAAGGAAGAACTAAGAACAACAATTTTCTTGATTTTGAGAGAAGGAGGAAAAGAAGAGTTAGAATTTTGAGATCATCAAAGTATATACTTATGGGGCAAGTTTTGATGATGGTTTTGAGATGATGGAAGGGTTGGATAATGTAAATTCGAGAAAGATCGTCGGTTTCATTATTCTCGTGTTTTTGTTCGTAGATTCGAGTCATGCACAAGAAGGTGAGTTTTTCTTGATCTTGATTTGTAGTTTGTTTGCCTTTTCTTCCTAGATCTTGTGCAGCTAGAACTGTTTCATTGCCTTATTATGGAGAGGAGAGAAAATATACAAGAAAACATATGTTTTTTGTATACATAATCATACCTATTTTTTGATCTTATGTTATATTATTTCTACATAATTCTAGTAATTTGTTGTAGTTTTTTCCACTGCAAAATTTCATGTATCAAACTATAATTTCTTGTACATATTAATAATTTCAACTCCAAACAAAAAAAATAATCAAAAATTATTTAAGAAAGAAATCACTAAAATTATTTTCTTGAATTTAAAAAAAAAAAAAAAAAAAAAAAAACTTGATTTCAGGATCCATTAGCATCCAGTGTTGTGCTGATGCTGCATTCAAAGATCCAAGCACAAACATCACTTACATACCAGATGAGAGTTGGTTTCCTGACAAGAAAAGTTGCCAATGGACCGGGAACGCCAATCGGGATAGCAACGAGGCGAGGTTCTTCGGGTCGAGATATGACAGCAAGTGGTGCTACACTTTGCCAACAAGCAAGGGATCTGTGTATCTAGTTAGGGGGACATTTCCTCTTAGTAACCTGCAAGAATCGCCTTCGGACGCCTTTTTCAGCGTCTCAGTTGGTGAGACGGAGATAGAGAGAGTCGACTCTGGAAAGGAAAGAGTCGAGGGAGTATTCAAAGCTAGTAGGAACTACACCAACTTCTGCTTGGTGAAAGGCAAGGGAGGAGCATACCTTTCAAAGGTGGAGCTTCGGCCTTCACGGTTAGAGTATTTGGAGGGATACGACGACTCCACCGTGCTTAAGCTTGTGGATCGAGTAGATGTAGGAAACAGAGATGCAGAAATAAGGTATGCTTCTTGAACAACAAATGAAAAGTATGCATTCTTTTAAGTTAAAGTACTCCATACTAATTAACTGTCCTATGCATGAGTGTTTCAGGTACCCTACAGACTTGCACGACCGGATATGGAGACGAGACGAGTACCCCGACTCAACAGCTGACTATAAGTTCGAGAACATCACCAATGTCAATGTCAATAGTTCAGAAAACACAATGCCTCCACTTGAAGTATTGCAAACAGCCCTGACTCATCAAGAGAGACTACATTTTCAGCACGAGAATCTAGACATAGAGCCAAGAAACTACGAGCTCTACCTCTACTTTCTTGAGCTGAACAGCTCTGTCAAGCCACAGGAGAGAGTGTTTAACGTGTACATCAACAATGAGACGGCCGAGGTTGATATAATGGCGAGTGGTTCGCCATATCTGGCAGTAAGCCTCAACTTCACAGCAAATGGAGCTATCAATCTGACCTTAGTCAGAGCCTCGGGTTCTCAGCAGGGGCCGATCTGCAACGGCTATGAGATTTTCCAAGTGTATCCGAGGAACGAAGAGACGAATATGGATGAAGGTAACTAAAAAACTTCAATGATCACCTAACATTCTCATGAAATCTGAGAGATGACTGAGATTTTGAGCATTTGTATTTACAGTGGATGCGATTACGAAAGTGAAGAACGAGATACTTGCACAGAATCAAGATAGTGAAGTACTCAAGACATGGAATGGAGATCCTTGCCTCCCTCTTCCATGGCATGGCTTGTCGTGTGAATCACTCAACGGTGCCTCGATTATCACTAAAATGTACGACGCCTCTCCTTAATAAGTACTCTGATCTTCTTCTCATGCATTTTTTTTGGCAATAACTTTGTTGTATGTTCTGCATTCTACTAGGGACTTATCCTTCAGCAGGCTCACGGGGCCGCTTCCTTCGAGTATAACCGAGCTGAAACACCTTAAAGAGCTGTAAAACTCAACACTCCTCAATGTAGATTGCTGTTACTGATTTTTGCATTCTTGTTAGTAGTGATGATGAGTGGTGAAATGCAGGAACTTGAGCTATAACGGATTCGTAGGCACGGTTCCTCAGTTCCCGGCTTCTTCGTTGCTTACCTCACTGTAATACTTCAAACTCAGCTCAATCTCTCTCTCTTTTTTTCCCTTTTTTCGAATCTGCTAAGCTTCAATCATGATCTATGGCAGATACTACGAACATTAACACCACTCGAACGAAGATAAACTCGTGTTTTTGCTCAAGACAGTAGCCTATAAACCTTTGTTCATTCATTTTGCAGGGATGTGAGCAACAATGAGCTAAAAGGCAACATCACGCCGTCTATTTCAAGACTGCGCCGTCTGGAGAAACTGTAAGCCTCACACGGTTCACATATCCGAACGAAAACTGCTAAACGTTGCATTTGTTCATTCACTTTTTTCTATGTTCTTCTTCTTCAAAACAGATACTTTGCCTGCAATGCTCACCTAAGTGGAAGCCTTCCGACAAACTCAACCCCCTCGACTCTCAGTACAGAGTAAGACGTCCGCGCTCTTTATCAATCCGTTGCATATTTACGTACCTTGGATAGTTTTTGACCTCTTATCCGGCCTCGTGCATCCAAATTCAGCAACGGAGTGTGTGATACTCGAGCACCCTCCCATTCGAGTCGAGGGGTTGTGATAGGCGCGATTTCAGCCGGATCACTGCTACTAGTAGCCATAGTAGGGACCTTCTCCTTCTGTGTGTACAGAAAGAAAAAGAAGTGGATTATGCAAAAGAATGACAAAAGGCACACCATGTCAAAAAGTAAGTACAAACAAAATCTCAATGTTTAACACAACACTCATTGTTTATAGCAACATTTCTTATGAGTGCAGATGCAATCTATTCGATAGCAAGCACGGAAACCGTGGTAACGAAAGCAATCTCGGTCCAATGCTTCACGCTGCAGTGCATCGAGGCCTCGACTCACAAGTACAAGACACTGATAGGGGAAGGTGGATTTGGATCAGTGTACAGAGGTACTCTCTCTGATGGCCAGGAAGTTGCTGTCAAGGTCAGATCTTCCACCTCGACTCAAGGGACTCGAGAGTTCGACAACGAGGTAAGCCTCGTTTCTCAACGTGATCATTGAAATAAAACAAGACATACATTCAACACTAATAGAGCCTAACATAGTCTTTTACTACTGAATTCTGCAGCTGACCTTACTCTCAGCGATTAGGCACGAGAACCTGGTTCGACTGATTGGATACTGCAACGAAAACGACCAGCAAATCCTCGTATACCCTTTCATGTCCAACGGCTCCCTACAAGACCGCCTCTACGGTAAAAAAATCTTCGATCAGATATAATATCTGTCAGAGCCGGATGTTGCTACAATCTTACTCATTTCTTCCCATTCATTGATCAACAGGAGCAGCAGCGAAGCGCAAGATTCTCGACTGGCCAACGAGACTATCCATCGCTCTAGGTGCTGCAAGAGGCAAGTAGCAACCAAACCACTTCCACAAACATCCATCCATCCTTTTCTTGTATAGTGATTATTACTAATGAACTTTTTCATATGTTTTTCTTTTCAGGCTTAACATACCTCCACACGTTCTCGGAGCGCTGTGTGATACACAGAGACGTGAAGTCGAGCAACATACTACTGGATCACAGCATGTGTGCTAAAGTTTCGGATTTCGGATTCTCGAAATATGCACCTCAAGAAGGGGACAGTGGCACTTCCCTTGAAGTAAGGGGCACTGCAGGATACCTTGATCCAGAGTAAGCTAAAAAAACTCAAGAACCAAAGCAATAAAAACATTGTTATTTCGATTTCTTGATTATGTTTCCTTTAATTAGGTACTACTCAACACAGCATCTATCAGCAAAGAGCGATGTGTTTAGCTTCGGAGTTGTTCTGCTCGAAATCATCAGTGGACGCGAGCCTCTTAACATAAACAGGCCAAGAAATGAGTGGAGCTTGGTCGAATGGGTAAGTAGAGTCCGTAAACTTCGTATAAATTCCCGTTTTTCCCATAAACTACGAGCTCGTCTCCTAAGACAGTACGTAATGCCAAAAACTAGCGATATACGAGGCAAAATACTTAAAAAAAACGACGTTTCTTGAACATATGCGTGCAGGCAAAGCCTCATATAAGGAACTCAAAGGTGGAGGAGATAGTGGACCCCAACATAAAGGGAGGGTACCATAATGAGGCAATGTGGAGGGTGGTGGAGGTGGCTCTGGCTTGCATCGAGCCTTACTCGGCCTACCGGCCGTGCATGGCGGACATTGTACGAGAGCTCGAGGACGCCTTCATCATAGAGAACAATGCATCGGAGTACATGAAGTCGATCGAGAGCTTCACCGGCTCCAACCGCTACTCGATAGAGAGGCCTATTAGCATCGCGTCGCAAGCTCCCGTCCCGACGGAGGCTTCGTCTATTCTTATGCAACCGCCTCTTCCTCAACCGAGATAGCTGATGATTGATGGAGGTTGGTTGATTGATTGCTTGAGGTAAGCGAAGAACTGGATATGTATGTAGATTTGGATGTAAGAATTCTAGACTAATCCTTGATTACTTTACTAGTGTTGTGTAAATACTATATATACCTTAACAAATTCAAACACAAGGGGTAAGCAATGGATGGATGAGCAAAGTAATGAAATTGTTGATGCATAGATTATTAGATAACGACATGCTTTTTCGATTGAGTTAACTATTCGGAAAAATGTGAAACTCACGTACGTTTCACTGTTAATGTGGTAGTGTTACGTGTGCAACTTTATCGGTTGACATATTAAATGTGAGCATTGAATTATTCCTACTGAGTATACGTTAACATACATTTTCAGTTAGAACTATAATCCTTTCACAACTAAATTATGTTATTATCTAGTAAATGCATACTCCCTCCGTTTTTTTGGACGTGACATGTTTCTTATTGACAAATATAATAAAAAAAGTTAATATGTAGTATAAATTAAAAATAAAATGTAATGTTAGGGATAAAAATGATGTTTGTTAGGCTATAAAAGGAAATAGGTGAATTGAAGAAAAACAACCGAAATTGACAAACAACCCACGTTAGAAAAAACGGAGTGATTAAATTGTCTAATAGTATGTTACGTCATCGGTCGACACATTGAAAATGCTTACGAAGGGTATGGGCTATATTATTAGTATTAATATGAAATTGCTTAATTTAAATATCTTCATCGACAAAAACTAAAAAGAAAAAGTAAAGCCCCTTTTAGCCTTAACCGAGCTCTTCTTCTCGATTGCTTTTCTTGCTCATCGGCGGCAAATTACAAAGCAGCGGCGGCGGTGACAAAGGGTGGGCTAACACTATCAAAGTTCTGGTGAGCTAATTTTTTTTGGGCTTGGGCGTGGCTTCTTCTCCCCTGAGTCTTCTGTAACCCTAAGTCGTAAATTTGCTTATACATTATAGGTTCAGTTTCTCTGTAAAGGATGGTGGAGACACTTTTTGATGATATATTTCGAATTGATGCAATCGATCCCGATGGAAAGAAATTTGATAGAGGTATGGTTTTTCTGTGTTTTTTTTTTTTTTTTTTTTTCATCATTTTCTTTAAACTTCATCCTTTTCTTATCGTACATTCTTGTTTACAATGCTTGTTTTTGTAAACTGTTGACTTAAAATACCCAAAAAGAAACGAAGCAGAAAAAATGGAACTCAAGCGCCAATTTTGAGCAGAAAAAAGTGAATTTATGATTGCTTTTGCCACATTACCATCGCCTTTGTGCAGAGGATTCTTGTTCTGTAAATGCAGTGGTAGTGATGATGCTAAAGCTAACATTTCTGGGTCAATGAACGAAGCACTTGGTTTATTGATTAGATATATGAATGTGTTTCGGCTCCGCCTTACATCCGTGGTAACGGTTGTAAGTGCTTACGGGTCCATTTAAGAGAAAGGGACTGGTCGTTGCGATTTTCATTTTCGTTTCGGACTTCTGGTTGAGTACTCTCTAGTTATGCCCTTGAGTACTCCTGATATGTGACCTTTACTTGAATATTTTGACCTTGTACGTGTTCGGACTCTTATAAGTCGATGCTTTTTTCCTTAGTCTCTCGCATTTCTGCAAGGAGCGAGCAGTTTGACATGCTGATGCACCTTGATATCAACACTGAGATATACCCTATGTATTCTGGGGAGAAGTTCATGATGGTTTTAGCGTCCACGCTGAACTTGGATGGAACGCCTGATACTGGTTATTACACTCCGGTAAAATCATGATCTTGTGTGTTTTTGTGTTTGTGAGTTTCTGTAATTCATGATGAATTGGATTTCTTTATCGAATCTGTTATATATTATGATTTTTTTTTGCTATATTCTGCAGAACTGTATAGTATTGCATATGATTAATTCAGTGTTTCGAGTCTTTGTAATATGGAATAATTGCCAAGTGCTAACACTTATCTGCTCTTCGATTTTAGGGTAACAAGAAATCACTAGCGGATAAGTTCGACTATGTCATGCTAGGAAAGTTGTACAGAATCTCCGAAGAATCTAGAGAGAAGCAAGTTAAAGCGTATGCCCTCATCCATACCTTCATGTTATCATATTTTTCCCTGCATCCATTCTCTTTCCCCAATCTTATCTGTTTTGCTCGTGTTCAGGGATATATACGTCTCGTTTGGTGGACTTCTGATGATGCTGAAGGGGGACCCTTCCATTGCTGCTAGATTTGAGCTTGATCAGAAGTTATTTATTCTGATTCGGAAAGTCTGAGAGTCAAGTTTCGAAACAAAATCATTTGGTATGCTTCTCTATCAACTTGGCTCACTGTGTGAATCCCGAATCGGCATCCGGTGTTTATGTAAAAATTGTTCCGAGCAGTTGATCGCCCGATGATGCTGTTAAACATGACTTGTTGATTACTATGGTAGCATCTTTATCCACTTTCCAAGCATATGTTTTGTGCAATGAAATCTTTATGCATTTTACACTAGCCCTCTTCCTTAATTGTTTCCAGATATATAGTAGTTTCCAGATATATAGTAGTATTCACTTCGTTCAACACTGATTGTCCATGTTTTCTTATTGGAACGTTAAAATTACAAAAATTATAATTGTATATTTTGATTCCAGTAAAATTTTAAAGTTCGTATTTGAAATTCAAGCAAAATCTTACACAAACTGAATTTATCAAACTAAATTTGTGTTTAACGATCTTCACAAGTAAATATTCGTCTTTCTTTGCTTTTCGACAATAATACAAATTATAGTTCGGTTTCTCAAAAGAAAGGAGGAAAACTATTCATCTCAGCCTTCAGAAATGCAGTGATGACATAGCCTTGAAGAAACTGAAGAAGGCATCGATTTTTTGTAGAGGTTTCTAATGCCATTAAAACAAGAAACATGTAAACCTAGGTATTCAATTTTGTACCACTGTGCGTCTGTAAAAAGACTAAGGAATTCAAGCAGCTTGCAACAAGCCATTGTGCCGAAGCAACGCCTCTGGAGAGGGCTCACGCCCACGGAACTCCACGAATACCTGATCAAATATTTCACCAATTCAGAGATTATGTTAAAGGCCATTTTTTATTATCTTTTCAAAGAGTAAAACGAGGGTAAAATAGTATCGGCACTTCTTACCTCTAGAGGTGCTTTTCCACCTCCGAGAGCAAGAACTGTTTCTCGGAACCTATTGCCTGTTTCCTTCACAGCCTGTTGCAAGGGACATAATTCAGATTGCATGAGAAAGACAGTTGCAATAACTACTTTGTAATATGCATATCAAATTACTACTTATAAGCACGGGTTTACGAATGTTAATGTGCATATCCTCGCCTATCTTCATTTCAAGGATATTTTAGCTAGTAGTATGCACTAAAATATAGAACATTGAATACCTTGTCATTATTCAATCCAACGTCTTCAAATGCTGAGAAGGCATCCGCAGACAAGACTTCAGCCCACTGCATCAGAGATATAAATATCAGTCGATATAGGGAGAAAAATAGGAACTGGAAATTCGGTATGAGCAGAAATCAAGCATCAAGTTAGAAATAGTAAGCAATTGTGTCATAAAAGCACTTCATAGGTTAGAGACAAGATAAATGAGCACCCAACTGCATATATCCAAGAATAATGCAAATTACCTTGTAGCTGTAGTACCCGGCAGCATATCCACCAGCAAAAATATGACTAAAACTGCAAAGGAACTTATCCTCTGGAAGTGGAGGAAGTACTTGAGTCTTTTCAGATACCCTTCTGTCGACATCAAAGATCGACTCTGAACCACCAGGGACATACTTCGAGTGCAAATTTAGATCCAGAGTGGCAAATCGAAGCTGAAATGTACATAAGAGCATGTAAGTAGTTTTCAACGCATAATGATCATTACTTTCTGATGGTATGGCCATTCCATTTATATATTAGTATAAAGGACTAACAACCTAACAAACCAGAGGACTACAAACAGTAAGCATGCATCTATTAACAACTCATAACTAAAACAAAGTAAGAGAAACTGATCGACCACAAATGAGAAATGAATGAGCAACAAATAAAAGTCTGAACTACCAGGACAAGAGGAAACAAACTACAAAACAGATCCTGGGAAAAAAAAAAGGGTGCAAGAAAATCCCATTTTTTGGGGGTGAGAGGAGTCTGTATTGTTTCTGATAATGATGCACCAACCTGTCTAAGACTTAAAGAGCCAGCACGGAAAGTCCTAGCAGCAAGAAGCTTCTTGTATATGTCATCTGGGATACTTTCACCAGTTTCATAATGCTTGCCAATGCTCATCAAGGTATCTCTGCAAAACAATAACATGTTGAATCTCCTAAGTAAAACGATGGCTGGAGAAGGATAGAAGTGTTTCTTGTATTCAGGAGCATGCCATTTACTATTGAGAATAAGACCTACCTATGGTAGCACCAATTTTCCATGAATTGGGAAGGTAATTCCACGGCATCCCACTCTACATTCCTTATACCAGCAACCAAACCCTCATCCTGCCTTGTCAGCATGTGCTGAAGAGCATGGCCAAATTCATGGAATACAGTCTCAACCTACAGGTTGGATAAAAATACAGTTCCGAGGCTACAAAAGTTCAGACTAACCAAATTATTCTCCAAGAACATTTCATGTACGTTCATCAATAATGCAAATGTTATTGGAGGACATTCTCTATGACAAATCAGAGGAAAGTGCTTACTCAAGTTCATTAATACTTAATCCACCTTAACATGTGATTAAGGGGAAAAAAGGATGTTTCTTTTCAAACTTAGTGCAAAAAACGGTGCAAATGCAACTTAGGCAGTAACACAGTCTAACCACAGACTTGAATCACTCAGCAAATATTCTAGGTGATAGTTCAAAACATGTGCATACCTCACGGAATGTCATAAGGCTTGGCTTGTCTCCTACAGGCGGCATTTGGTTGCACACCATGTGGGCTACAGGCAACCTAGGAGAGGAACCATCTTGCGACATAACCCGACTTCGACCAACAACTTCATCCATCCATGCTCCTCCCCGTTTCTCAGAAGGGCGAGAGAATGGATCAAAGTAGAAGTATGCAATTGGGCTACCTGAAGAATCATTGACGCGGTAGAACCGAACATCACTTATCCAAACCTAAAGACAAAAATAATTCTTTTAGTGACAACCCCATGCATCATTGGCCAATAAATTCTGCCTATGATCTCTAACACATAGATATAGAATGTATCTTCAAGAAGGAAGTATCTTACCGGAGCTAAACCATCTGCAGGTTCTACATTGATCCCAAACAACTTGTTTGCGAGACTGAAAAGACCATCCATAACTTTAGGCAATGAAAAATAAGGTCTCAACTCTTCCTGTCGAATTTACAAAAGGCAACAAACTTGGATTATATATTCAGTGGAAGGAGTCCAGTACTAAGAAAATGACTTGACCCATATCAGCAGCAAGGTCAAAGTCGGATTATATATTTAGCGGAAGGAGTCCAATATTAAGAAAATGACTTAAACCATACCAATAGCAAAACCCTTTTGCACGAGACACAAAGTAACGGATCAATAGAAGAGTTACAGAGTAACCGTTAATGAAGCAAGCAGAAAGATAAAGAAGATAAAGATGCCACATGCTATAGCAATCACTACATCAAAAACTCGTGGTATAAGAGACAGATCAACGAAAACTCACCTCATTTATTTCATACTTCGATTCACGAAGTCTCTCACTCCAGAAACTAGTGTCCCAATGATTTAAGTCATCAGCTTCTGCAGCACCTTGACTCTTCGAGAAAACTTTGAGGTCCTCCATATCTGCCAGGCCCAACAACGACGTCAATGTGATATCCCAAAAAATAAAAGCACAAAATTGATATAGCCATGAACAAATAAAGGTAAGACCCCTCGTTTGACAGCAGGGAAGCTAAAAACAGACAGTTCAACCATACATATCCTACAAAAACTTTAGTCAACTAGGATGACTATAATCTTAAATTGATGATCGAGATCAGAGTGGAACTGATAGATCAGCATATGCATGAACACATGTACTTGTTGCTATATTCAAAGTATTATTTATGACGAAACATTACTACCTTGAACTGCAGAATCCCAGGATGCAGATCGAATTTTTTCAAGGAGCTCTTCTGCCTTCTGAACAGTTGCCATTTTGCTTGCCATACTAACCTGATAAATATCACCTCATTAGGAATTTCTAGACATAAAATATTACTGGATATAAAATAAGGAGACAAACCTCTGCGTAGTTATTATATCCAAGAAGCTTAGCCTTCTCCAATCTAAGCTTCAAAATCTGGTCAATGATTACTGTGTTATCAAGATCTCCACTAGACGCGCGACTTATATAGGCACGGTAGACTTCCTCACGTAAGGTTCTATTCTTAGCATGCTGCATAACAGCCATAAAACTAGGGGCATCCAAAGTGATTATCCAAGGCCCATTCTCTACAGTAGCATTTTCATGTCCCTGTTATGCATTCAAAAATGCAAATTAGTAACAGCACCTAGGTGAAAACAAATCAAATTTAAAGCTAGAAGATTAACCAAAATCAGTCATTCAATATCCTTACCTTTGACACTGCTGTTTGGGCACCCAGTCCTAGAGCAGTAGCTGGCAAACCTTCAATATCTTTCTTATCTGTTATTAATTTTTCAAACTTCTTAGTTGAATCCAAAACGTTCTCCCCAAATTTTTGTGAGAGTTTAGCCAATTCCTGCAAACAATACAGTAGCAGAAAAGGTATTTATTTTAAAGTAAAATGTCACCTGATAACCTCAAAATGTTCAGATAATGGCATACTAAGCAATGGACAGTTGTGAAATTAAGAGTAATGACAGGGATAGAAATAAGCCCGTTTTCATCAACATTTCATACTTATCAAATTGTTTCTGCATATAATAAGAACATAAGAACATGCTGTAGCATATGCCAAGCATGGTGTTCACAAGCAGTGGTGAACACTTGAAAAGCACTGTAAACACAACCAAGTTTACTTAAAGGTCTATAATTCGTACCTGTTCAATCTTGTTGAATTCCTCTCTTTTATCATCTTCAAGTGCAACACCATTCAAAACAGCCTCCTTTATTTGTGCTGCGTAAATTAGTCAATAAAGAAGGTCATCAATAAAGAAAGCCTCTTGATTAATAAAGAACAAAAAGAACCAAAATCTCTTAATAGGAAGAATATCAAGTCAATCATCGGTTTATCAACGTACCTTCAACTATCCGTTTGCGAGCATCACTTAGCTTCTCCCAATCAGGAGATTCTCTAATAGCTTTGAAGGCATTGTAGATAGGCTTACTCTGGCCTAACTTAAGGTCAAATGCCACTTTTTCCGGCTATAAAAACCCAAAGAACGAAACAACAGAAAATTAAAATAAAATCCCGTGTTCAATTAATATCAGCTGTCTCCCTCCCCCATATACGAAAACATATGAATTCAATCCGTATACTATTACATACGCACCTGGACTTCTTCTATGGCGGAACGGAGGTCAGCATTATCCTTCACTGCCTTGAGATGCGAAACAGCGCCCCAAGCAACCGCCAGCCGATCAACGATCTTCTCGAGCGGCTCCACCAACTTCGGCCAAGACGGCTCCACCGTCTTCTCCAGCGCCTCCAAATCAGATTCCTACAAACCCCCCCAATCCAATCAAACCTCAGACATGCGCAACAATTCAATTGAAGAAAGAAACGATCAAGAAAAAAATCAATTCGAACACACACCGATTTCTTGAGCAAGGCACGGATTCCAGGGCGGACGTGCTCGGCCTGGATCAAATCGAACGGCGGGAAGTAGAAGTCCCTGAGCAGAGGATTACTCTCGGTCTCCGCCATTTCCACGGCAGCAGACGAAGCAGAAACACAGAACGACCGTACAGACGGCGGCGGCAACGGCGAACGAGCGATCGGCGCTCCGATCAGTTTCCGGAGAGACGAGTGGCGAGGGCGAGGGCGGGCGCGGGGGCGGAGGAGGCAGGTGGAGAAGGAGGAAGACCAGAGGGGACAGGGGCGGGATTTGAGAGGGGGAGAGGGGTAAAAAGGGAAAGAAGGCTTGAGGAGAGTGGGTTTAACGAGACAGACGGGTTGGAAATGGATAGAGCGAGAGAGAGAAAGGAAGGACGCCATGGGAAGAAAAAGGAAAGGTAAAAGGATAAAATGGGTAGAGGATGGGTCGGGTCGCATGTATACGGGTAGGATCCATCCGGGTCTCATCTCTCTCGTTTCTTGTTCCTCAAGTGAGAAATGTTCGGCTGAGAATCAACTCTGGTATATAAAGCACAAGAAAATGGGTAGTAATCAAAGCAAATTGACCTTCCAAAAAAGTTTATTCATCAAATGGTCTTTGATAAATCAAGTCTATTATTCTATGATTTTGTGAGAGTGTAAATTCCTTAGGGGGTGAAAAAATCTGAACAATCAATCATCCTTAATCTAGGTAAATTACTTATAAATTAATATTCAAATCCAGGGGCGAAGCTAGCATGGTGGCAGTGAGGTCAAGTGATTCAACTGGAATTTGAAAAAAAAAAAAAAAAAAAGTTAAGGGTATTTTAGTAATTTCTTAATTTATCATTAAAAATTAGTAATATTTCTAAAATTTCATCAAAATTTCTCCCAATTCTAAAGAAATTCGTTAAAAAGACTGCACACTCACAGTCTCATAGTTCAATTGTTGTCACCAGACTCGCCACCCTTCCCATCATTGTTAATTCGTCGGTGGAGTCTTCACCGTCACTGAGGCAATGAGCCACCAGCACGCCACTCGGACCAAGCGCCCGACGGTGACCCCATGCGTCAAAAGTCTGGCTCCGCCCCTGAAATTATTAAATCCAAAAAAAACATAAAATACAAATCTCAATTCGATTTATTATTCACCTTTTGAACTTATAAGGGAAAATAAACATATTAATCTTTAATTTTTATATATATATATATATATATTTTAGATTTAATATATTTAATTATTAATTTATAAGGTACTAGAATATACTCCCTCCGTCCCGCGGCAGTTGTCCACAATGGGGAATATATGTCAGATACCACTCCGTCCCAGGCTTCTTGACTCATTTCTTTTTTGACTTTTCGGCACGCATTTCCACCGAGCCGTAGTACGTGTTTTACGATATAATTTTGAAATATTATTTTCTTTTACGGGATACTAGTGTCGTAGTATCCCGTAAAAGAAATTATATCGTAAAACCCGTACTACGGCTCGGTGGAAATGCGTGCCGAAAAGTCAAAAAAGAAATGAGTCAAGAAGCCTGGGACTGAGTGGTATATAATAACCAAAGTGGACAATTGCCATGGGACATAAGGGTATTACAATTGAAAAAATCGAACAAAATAATGTCGAAATGAAAAAATGACGAAGGTGCTCACGAAGGTGACTACCATTAGGTGAGTAGCACATCATTCCTCCACATTTAAGATGTCAAAGATATAAATTTATATTGAAGTTCGTTTCGAATATTCAACGTGTAACAATTTTATCCTTTTGCATTTACTAGAATTGTACCCCCGCGATGCAGGGGTTTACTCGATCGAGAAAGAGTGTAGCAAATACTCCTATCAATTATTTAATCTATGTACTTTTTCTTGTTTTGGACAATTATTGATCTCTGCATGTCTATTTTTATACACTACTTCACCATTATATTTTATAATTTGACATCACTACTATCATTTATTTATAAAAATACATCAATTATCGTAAAATAAATCTTTAACACTACCATATTTCTCGTATTTTCAGTTGCCCTGTATAAATTAGTAGTAGTATGATTATAAATATAAGATGAAAATTAATTTTATAGTGGTATTAATGAAAGAGGCAAAAAATATGGTGTCTAAGTAGCTTAGTAGAAACAAATAGTTGTTGGAAACTTAACAAAACACAAAATGTATCCAATTTTGATGTGAACTAACCAAATTGCCCCCCAACACCACCCCCCCACCCCACCCCACCCCACCCCACCCCATGTGCACTTGTCCTTTCCTTTATTTTGAATTTTGAATTCAAATTTTCACATTCATTTACAAAAAAAAAAAAAAAAAAAAAACTAAATTGACAAAAAAAAAAAATAATAATTTTCCATTTTCATTTTATTCAACTTTTCAAATTCATTTATTAAAAAAAAAAAAAAAAAAAAAAACTAAATTGACAAAAATATTTTTTTTAATTTTCCATGTTCATTTTATTCTTTTAATTCGATTTTTTATTTTATTATTATTATTTTTGATACAACTTACTAAATATCATAGAATTTCTTACCCATATTTGTTATATATACGAATTTAAGATATTCTAACCATCATCCTGTCGTAATAAGTAAGAATTCATAAAATTCTAACCAGACATTAAGGCCATCCGTTAGAAAATACCAATTTTTCTACGTTATAATCGTATTTTCCGAGTTAGAATATAGTATATTCTAACCTGTGTCGTGGCATTCCCAACAGGTTCAGTCCACCCGTTTGAAATACCAACTTTCCTACGTTATAATCGCATATCGTGAGTTAGAATGTAGTATATTCTAACCTTAGTCGTGGCATTCCCAACAGGTTCAGTCCACCCGTTAGAAATACCAACCTTCTTACTTTATAATCGCATATCAATGGTTAAAATTTAGTATATTCTAACCTTAGTCGTGGCATTCTCAACAGTTTCAATCCACCCGTTAGAAATACCAACTTTCTAACGTTATGATCGCATATCGCGTGTTAGAATTTATTATTTTCTAACCTTAGTCGTGGCATTCCCAACAGGTTCAGTCCACCCGTTAGAAATGCCAACTTTCTTACTTTATGATCGCATATAGCGAGTTAGAATTTATTATTTTATAACCTTAGTCGTGACATTCCCAACAGGTTCAGTCCACCCGTTAGAAATACCAACTTTCCCACGTTATAATCGTATATTCCAAGTTAGAATATAGTATATTCTAACATGTGTCGTGGCATTCCCAACAGGTTCAGTCCACCCGTTTGAAATACCAACTTTTCTACGTTATAATCGCATATCAATGGTTAGAATTTAGTATATTCTATCTTAGTCGTTGCATTCCCAACACGTACAATCCACCCGTTAGAAATACAAAATTTCTTACGTTATGATCGCATATCGTGAGTTAGAATGTAGTATATTCTAACCTGTGTCGTGGCATTCCCAACAAGTTCAGTCCACCCGTTAGAAAATACCAACTTTCCTACGTTATAATCGCATATCAATGGGTAGAATTCAGTATATTCTAACCTTAGTCGTGGCATTCCTAACAGGTTCAATCCACCCGCTAGAAATACCAACTTTCCTACGTTATGATCGCATATCGCGAGTTAGAATATATTATTTTCTAACCTGTGTCGTGGCATTCCCAACAGGTTCAGTCCACCCGTTAGAAATATCAACTTTCCTACGTTACAATCACATATCCCGAGTTAGAATTTAGTATATTCTAACCTTTTGTCGTGACATTCCCAACAGGTTCACTCCACCCGTTAGAAATACCAACTTTCTTACAATACCCTGTCTATAGTTAGTAAGAGTTAACACATTATAATCAACCATTTCTGGTTGCGATGTACATGTTGCATATATACGAATTTAATAGGTAAGAATTCATAAATTCTACCAACCCAATGAATTTTGTATAACGCGATTAGTTAGAATTAGTGGATTTATTATTTTGATGAGAATTTGTTATTTTGGCCAAATCACGAGAGAGTGTATTCAAATCAGGAGGAGTTTTTCAGAAAAATTGAAACGTTTATTAAATATATGCAAGGTAAAAACTACTCGATTGTACTAAAAATTAATTATTCAACCATATATTATATATAGGCGTTTAGCCATTCAACACTCCCTATTAATATTTTATACAATAAGTCAAATCATTCAGAATTAAAATATAAATTCAAGGCTTTCAAAGACTACTTCTGCACAAAAAAATTATGAATACAAATTGCCAGGAATCATACATGATACACCTCTGCAACTCAAAACCAACCATGGAATTCTCTGAAATTTTCGGTTTCGTGAATATCTGGAGCGAAACCATCAAAAATTTCCTCAAAAATGCAAAATTGATAGCATCAATCGCAGCAGTCTCTCTTCTTCTCTCGACGCCTCTGTTCCTGCTATTCGATTTCTCCTTCCAATCCATCACCAGTTACAGAACCAATTCCACCGCCAGTCCCGCCATCTTCTTCGTGCTTTTCTTCTCCATCGAGCTCACTTTCCTATTATCATACGTCGCAATCGCCCGCCTCACCGGAATCGCGACGGTGAAAGCTACAGCCGCCTCCTACACCGGCGCCGAACTATCACTACCAGATCTGTTCTCCGAGGTCAGATCTAAATGGAGAGGTCTGTTCAGAAAAACTTACCACCGATCTGGAAGTCCGACGCGCTTCCTGTGCGTCGCCGTGGTGGCGGTGGCCGTTGCGGCGGCGGTGTACTATCCGGATCCGGCCACGACTGCGATCGTGAGTACTCTAGTGGTCGCGATCTTCGCCATCCCCCGCGAGGGTTTCCTTAGAGAGAGAGAGAGAGAGAGGAGATATAGAGAGAAAAGAGAAGTTGCAGAAATAGAGAAGAGAGAAAGGGAAGATAGATGTAGATGTGGGTGGAGAGGGAGGAATTAAATGAAAAAGGAGTTGGGGGTAGTTTTGTCCACTCACATGAAACTTGGATATAATTTGTGTTTTATTAAATTTTGAACAACTATTTGTTTCTCTTAAGCTACTTAGATAGGTGGGTATATTTTCTCTTAATGAAATATATACATTTGACTGAAATTAATAGGCTAAGTTGTTATATGATTCTGAAAAATATAAGCTAAATAATTAATTTATAAAATAAAATTAATGAAGCATACATATCATGAAATTTGGAGGGAAAACTTAGAATGGGTATTTTGTTTTAGTATATATATATATATATAAGTAGTGGATCATATGAAAACTAAATATTTCGTGCAAACTGCAAACCATGCATTTTTATGCATAGCATGATGCATTTTAATGCATAACATGTTGCATAAATAAATATATTTTTTTATTAATAAAAACGCATTATATAATATTAATTTTTTATGCAACATGTTATGCATAATTATGCATCATGTTATGTATAAAAATGCATGGTTTGCAATTTGCACGAAATATTTAGTTTTCACCAGAACCATTCCCTATATATATATATATATATATATTTATATAGATAGATAGATATGTACTACAATCACTCCTCACACCCATCACAATATATTACTACTTCTTTGTCTCCTATCTCTATCTCTTAAGGGTCCGTTTGGTAGGGGTGATAAGCCCGGATAAGGATTCTTATCGGGGCTTATCACCGTGTTTGGTACGCATGTTAAGAAAACAAGGGGGCCCGTGAATATGGCACGGCCCGTCAGAAAACCACTATTCTTCCCAGTTAAGCTATCGCGGCTTTTTGGCCCGATAAGGTCTACAGTAACTCATGATTAAATGTCAAATTACTTATTTATCCTCATTATTTGTATGAAAAGCCATTTTTCATTATTTAACCCTCTTCTTTTCACAACTCTCCACCGCCACCGCCACCACCACTGTTACTCTTCTCCCTCAAGCTATCATAAGCTTCACAACTTCTTCGCCCCTCATCTTCCTTCCTCTCTGCTCAATTAATTGCATCTGAGCCACCGTCACTCGATCCCATCCTCAAATTCATAGCCTCAATTCGATAGCCGGCGTTTGGTTCCTCGGGCGTGACCTGCACCTCCGCGTTGTTGCAGAAGGCGCGGTGGAAGACATTTTCCAGAACGCCCTCGTCGTCATCACCAACGACCCGATTTGCCGCCGAGTAGCAATTCGCGAAGATGGAACTCGTCAACACGCACTAGACCTTTTTCGATTCTTCTTTCGAATTCTGATTTGAGGTGTTAATTCGTAGCTATGGTCTTCTTCTTCTTTCTTCTTCTTCAATTTGGTATAATTTGGTAGTTGGGACTTGGGTGTTCTCCAATTTGGGGCGTTTATTTTCTTCAATATTAATTTGAAGCTTTTCTGTTGATTCCTTCAATTAATTTGATGTTATAAATTTCTTTTGAGGGATGAATTATTGGAAATAAAGGCAGCAATAAAAAGGGTATTTTAGTCATTTACGTAATTTGTCAAGGTTTTAATTTTTTGTACCAAACACACAAACTAAGATAAGGGGTAATGTATTCCAACCTACCAAACAACTGATATAAAATCCTTATCTCTCTCACCATGATAATCTAATCTCGGGCCTACTATCTCAGTTGGGATACCAAACGAGCCCTAAATCTATTGACTTTTTAGTTGATTTTGAGGATTCGTGATGATAGATTATTAAGTAGATTTTCGAATTATAGTTTATATTATAGTGTACTACCACATACAGAAACGTTACCCCGCACACCGCGGGTAACTCTTAAAGTACCCACAACTTATATGGACTGGCCTAGGGTTTGCTCTTTAAGATAAATACGTAAATTGAGAAATATAATGAAATCACCCACAAATTTTCAAAATAAAGTAGGAGAAGGTGTAGGTGTAAGTTTCATCCAATATATAATTCATTCTTACAAGCGTATGTATATGTTATTGTTAATGTACATATATGAAAATGGGGAGAAAGTAGGAACCAAAATCCCTCATCTTTTTTACTTCATCCCCAATTTACCCCTGTGATTCCGATGGCCCTCCAACTCTACTCCCTGCTGTTAAAAAACACAACAAAAATTTGTAAAAACTTTTTCTTATTCATATCGTTTGTAGTCAATACAACATATGTATCTACCTTGCATTTACAATGACAAGTCCCTTAATTCTTATACTTCATGGTTTCTTTCTCAAACCCAATTGTGGGGAATTGTTTTGCATACTCCTCCACGTCGTGGCGGAGTTTTGCAACCTCCGATTGGAACGAAGGGCTCGACAGCGTCGCCACAAAGTCCTTCAATTTCGTGCCTGCATGCATCATGATTTCAAGTGAGAAAAAAGTATGCTTGTAATGAAGTTGAAGATGGATGAAGATTTTTATCCAAACCTTTTGTTTCAGCCTTAATCTTGAGAGCAATTTGCACAGCAGCATCGAAGAAGTGAGCAACTTTGGCGAAATCCTCTTCCAGGAATCCTCTGGAAGTAAGTGCAGGGGTACCTAGCATTACAAGAAGAGACAGTTACGAAGAATTTGTCACGTTAAACTGAAGATTTGATCGAGAAAGTAACGAAAACTCACCCATCCTGATGCCACCGGGGACCATGGCGGATACATCTCCAGGAACGGTGTTCTTGTTGGCCGCGATATGGACAGCTTCCAACACCTTCTCCACCTTTGAACCATCAATACCCTACAAAAGGAAAACCGAATAGTTTGAATAGTGTTGCTTTGATTTCTCGTGTTACATTATACAAGATATTCATTCAAAATGATGGCAAATGGTATCAAGTCCTCTACCTTGGGTTTCAAATTGACAAGAACTAAGTGGTTCTCAGTTCCGCCAGAAACAAGTTCGTATCCGTTCTCAGAGAGAGTCTGCAGCATTAGATCGATCTTAGTATCCATCGCCTTATCATCCAATTTTATACTTACAAACATCTAAGCCGAACTTTGCTAAGTACCTGAGCAAACTTTGCACAGTTGCTAAGGACTTGTTCTTGGTAAGCTTTGTATTCTGGAGTCGTTGCCTGTGATCAGTAAAAACGAATTAGTTTAACAAGGTTATGTTTTTTCTGAATCATATGTGATGCAATGAGTGAACATCTATAGTTTCGACCTGTTTCAATGCGACTGCCAAGCCAGTAATCGTGTGGTTGTGTGGGCCGCCTTGAAGTCCAGGGAAGACAGATTGATTGATTTTATCTTCAAAGTCGTACAGCACCTACAAGAAACAAGAGTTAACATTTTATTAACTCTCATTATCAGTTCTAATGGAACCGAAAACACTAACCTCTTTGCCTTGTTTGTTGATCTCTTTGACCCCCTTTCTGAAGAAAATCATGGCACCACGTGGGCCACGAAGGGATTTGTGGGTCGTTGTAGTCACCACATCAGCATAGTCGAACGGTGATGGGATGACTCCTGCAGCGACCAGTCCACTGATGTGTGCCATGTCAGCAAGCAAAATTGCCTTCTGCTTGTCGCATACCTGCCAAAAGTATCCAAAAGACGAGCTCATGTTTCTGTATTCGGACAATAGCAATGCGACGTGTATCCGTAAGAGAATTACCTTCCTGATGCGGTCATAATCGTAGAGACGAGCATATGCACTAGCACCAGCTACAATAAGTTTTGGCCTGAAGAGAACAGCACTCTTTTCCAACTGCAGAAAATAAACATATTCAGTTAACTAGAAGATTATGACATAAACATGATTTCTTTATCATACCAAAACCAATACCAAATAAGATTTAGAGACGTGAGAGTGGAATGTCGAAGAATCTGAACCATTTGTAAAGAAATGAAGAAGAGGGAAAGAACTGTACCTGATCATAGTCAATGTAGCCAGTGCTTTCATCCAATCTGTATGGCATAGTCTCGAAAAATATAGAGACTGCAGATATTTTCTTTGTATCAGTCTGAAAAAAGAGAATGCAAGAAAAAAGACTTAAATCAGTCTAAATATCGGTGATCGTAAGAGAAACTGAGAAACCTATTATGCATTTCCATAACAAGTAAAGCTATTCATTTATAAGCTCATGTCACTGCATGATTTTGTTAGGTCTATTGTAGCAAGTGGTTATTTTGCGAGTGGCAAACACATAAATGTAAACATTACGATAAATGCAGAAGTACCTGATAACCGTGAGAGAGATGCCCTCCATGAGGAAGATCAAGTGCCATGATTCTGTCATGCGGTTTAAGTAAAGCAGTATAAACTTGAAAGTTTGCCGGGGATCCTGATAGTGGCTGTACGTTTACTGTGATAAAAGAAAATGAATCAAATAAGTTTCAACATCAACCATATGTGGTTTATGTAGATGTAAATGCATCTAGGTCTTATAAAATCCGAATTCAATAATGTCATGAGTTTTAGATCATCCGATTACAAGATTAAAAGGCGTTACCTCCCCATTTTGCAGGGTCCAATCTGAATGCTTCAAGCGCACGCTTCTGGCATAGTGTTTCGGCCATGTCAATGTACCTGAAATCTCATAACACATGCTCAGAACGAAATATAAGTCGAAGGCGATTAGTATGTATATGTATAAGACGTCTGAACTTCAGTACTTACTCATTTCCTCCATAGTATCTTGCACCAGGATATCCTTCACTGTACTTGTTAGTCATAACCGAACCAACTGCTTGCATCACCGACACTGAAGTGAAATTTTCCGAGGGGATGAGTTCAAGCCCCTGTTGCACATAAATCGATTCCAATGAATAATCCGCAATCACTCCGAAACTCATGTACACGTGCATACACACATGATAGATGAAATTAATGGTTTTAACTCCTACGGAAGCTCAAATTGAAGAGGCAAAATGCTAGAGAAACAACTTCTTTATATCCTCAAGAGTCCATCTACAGATAACAATCTCAATTCTTTTTTTCTTTCAAACATAATCTAAGAAAAGCAATCTGATCAAGTAGGAGAGGAAATTAAACGAAAGTGACCTTCCATTGTCTAGCCTTCTCGTGCTCGATGATATCCGCAATCTCCGGATCGACAACCTCCAATGGAGCATTCAACTGCTTCGGCCACTGCAAATTGCCATCCCAAACAGAATCAGTAAACACCAATCTCACACAAACCAGATTTTTTTGAAAAAAAAGTATTAAACTCGTTGAGGAACTGCGTCGAACAGTAAGTAGGCATACCGAGACGCCATTCTTTTCCTTCTCGTACACTGCTTCGTCAGGCAAAGATGACTGCACAAACACAAATTCAATCAATCAATACATCAGATCATCAACAAATAATCCGAAGAAAGCGAGAGAAAGAGACCATGGAGTAGAGAGAGCCGCCGCGCTTGAGTGGCTTGGAGATGGAGGAGGAAAGCCTCCTTACAGCCATAGCTAACACCATGTTGCCTCTCTCTTCCTGCAGTGTGTATTTTCTCTCACTAGGAGTGGAGTGAGGGAGAGAGTGCGGTATTGTGGGGGTAAGGATGGTGTTTTGGGTGAGGTTTTGGGTGGTGGAAGAAATTCCAACAATATTTCTGGTTCATGATTTACGCGCTTTCATGCCTTTATCCAGTTTGAATCTTTCACAACCAACTAACTAACGGCCAAATATACATGAAGTTTTTACTGCACTAAAAATTGAACCCATTTTGTGCGTAATGCCGTAGGAGGTTAAGTTTTGGAGCCAAAGGATCTGAATTCAAATTTTCCGTGGCGCAAGTTTTTAAATTTTCTGTTAATTGTTTAAAAAAAGTAAAATAAAATTGAACCCATCATCTTTGAAATACGATTACAAAAATGCATTTTTTTTTTTTTTTTTTTCTTCACTTTCCTAAGTCCTATAATAAAGCCACTATAATAAGAAAATTCAATCAATCTAAGTATTCACCTTTAACATACTTTAGTTACTACCTAGAAAAAAATATTCACTACCTTCATCTCCTATTTCACAAAATGTGAATGACTAATGCAATAGCATAACAATTTGTATATAAATTAATAATTAGTAGTAAAATTTATGCCTGATTAACCACTATTGATGATATATACTACCTTCCTTTTTAAATAAATGTACATCATCGTCAAATTACACTTAACATCAAATACGCATTTAAATTTACATTTTAACATCATTTTTTATACTTTTTTTCTAAATGTCAACCTACACATAACATTATTATAGAGGTAAAATGGTAAACTTTTAACTATTTCGCTACTCCTTCTGCCCCACATAAATAGTACAATATTTTAAATATATGTAAAGCACAAAATATGAGACGTGACTGCTCATGTGAGATGAAGAAGTATCGAATTTCAAAATAAAACACTCAAAAATAAAGCACAAACTCAATATATGACCCCAAATAAAAATGGAGGAAGTATCTCTTAATAAATGAAGAAAATTAAATACTCCACAATCCATTTTATTATAACACATTTATGCAATGAAATAGATACAAATTAAATAGTTAAATGTCATGATAAAATGGACAGAAGAAGTACACGATAGTTTAATGAATAAAGAGAATTTAATAGGGACATTATTATAACAATAACATATAACAACATTTAAAAAATAATATATGTCCGCTCGTCGTAAAATAGTTACTCCCCGTCTTAACTAATCTCGTCTCACTTTTTATTTAAATAAGCGCGCTCGTCGCAAAATAGATACATTGCACCAAATCCAACCAACAAAGTTCTATCCATAGTCTACATTTCTCTACCACAAAAATCAGTTGTGAGGGTATATCTGGAAATTCAGTTTCTCCAATTATGTTGTGGAGACTGAAAGAAATAAGGCCGCCAAACGGTGCGGGAAAAGCCCACTTCAATCCAGAGCAATGGGCCAAGGCCCATTTAGACTGTACTTAAGATGTTTCAAACCCCGACTTTTTAGTTGAAAAGGAAACGTCTTACCATAGACTGCGCTGCATTAACACAATTGGAATTGTTACGATCCGGTAGATATCAATATTTATCTTAACCTAACTCAAAATTTATTTAGTGCCCAACTAAATCGTCACATTTTATATTTAAATGAGTCTAATATAATTATGGGATGAGACGATTGATCAGCGGATGAGATCCTTTGTCCCCAAATTAGTGTACCAATGGTGTAGCCGATACAAAATAAGAAAGTTTTGATATACACTAATAATCAAACTCAAAATGACCACTAATAGAGAGAATTCAAAACTTTCTAATTTTGTATCGAGTACACCATTGATGCACCAATTTAGGGACAGAGGATCCCATTCGATTGATTAGAAACGGAGGGAGTAATAATCTATATACTATTCCATGGGAAGAAGGCAAACAACGGACAAAGAAAATAGGATAAATTTATTCTTACTTTAGTAAAAAGAAAGGAGGCATATTATCAGATTTGAATTTTGACAAATGCCTAATGCCACGATTTTTTTCATATTCCATCTCTTTTTGGGTTGATTTTTTAGTGGTGCCATTTTCCCTTTTGGCCATCCACTTCTTTAACATATATATGTACATCTCCATAATTACAAAAGACAAAATAAAAAGATTCTTACTTCTATATACATATAACTCAAATTTGTTAGCTAACACTGCACAAAAGGGCTTTTAGAGTGATTAAGCAACAACTTTTTACTAAGAAATCAAAAAAAAAAAAAAAGAAGTGGTTGAAATGCTAGAAGTTGGTTAGGGATTCCTTTTAACCATTAACATGAAATTTAAATACCCTATCAAGAAGGAAGACTTTGAGAACTCCAAATTCGTTAACAGTTTCAATCATACACTCTTTGAGAAACTTTTCAGGGGATTAACCATCCCACAATTGCCCCAAGACTCGAATTCCAAATTCGAACATTAACAACCTCGCTCACACATTCCTTGAGAAACTTCCCAGGGGGCCATCCATACCACAATTGCCCTAGGTCAAACACGTTTAACATTGGAGTTCTTATGAGCGGGCTTTCAAAAAAGAAGATGTATCTTGTGATATGAGTAGCACCAAACAAATTATTTAAACTATCAATCGTCTCATTACGATATGTCTCGGTTCATTCATGACCCCCTTTGCTTTGAAACCCTTATGGGAGCCGCTCTTTGTCAATACTTCTGCGCGACGACAATCACTCTGTACTTCTGTCCCAGGCGTCACCCACAAACTTACAACTTTATAGACTCTCATAGCGCAAGACGAGCATTATATGTATAATAAATGAAAAATGTGTAGTTAGGTAGTATAATCTATTACTTTATTAATTAGGTTTCCTAAAAATATGCATAAAATTGAATCCAAAGGAATGTAAATTGCTAGTTTAGATTATTATTTAATTTTTTTCCTAAAACGTAATTGTGCTTTTCCCTTTCGGTAATCGAAAACCGTAAATAAAAAGAAGATTGATTCTCTCACAAATGGACGGCCCCCAACCTAGTCTCATTATCGTCAACCACCCCTTTTCATATTCCATAAATTATCATTTCAATCTATTTTTATGAAAGAACAAAATAAAATTAATGTTAGACGTGGCCTACACCCCCTTAAGAGGAGAGTATATACTTTAGTGTAAAGTTCATGACACTTCGGAACGTCCCATTTGAAATGACATGTTTCATCATTTTATATATTACATATGTTTAATAAGACGAGAGAAGTATTTGACGTAGCCTACAATTGTTTAAAGTGATTGTACGTTAGAGGAGGGTCATCTGAGCTATATATTTGTAACAAATAAAAATGTCCGACTAGTTGTTTTAGTAACCTTTCACAAGTCGATATTAGATAAACGAAATAATCATGATGAACAACAAGCTATCCTCGATCTTGAACCGATTCTGCCGCATTAGCATTGAACCAAGACCTTTAAAAAAGTGTTCAAGAAACGTGGGATAAATATAGAAACTTTATGCAGAATTTGTGAACCTTTTTTCCTCATTTGTGATGAGGGCACATGAATTTAATACCTTTTCTATTGCTTACGAAAATATAGTTCGTTACTTTAATCAAAATTTAAATCACAAAACTTTATAACCTTTTGGGTTTAATCCAACAAATGAAATTGTTGTCATTACATTAAACTAACTTCATCACCAACAAAGAATATATTCCTACCTTAACAAACTTAATTAGTTTTTCCTCTTTGTCTGGATTTTACTTTAAACAAATCATCAATTCGGCTTTCAATTAGTTAACTGAAAAACAAAAGATAATTGTATTAAGATGTATGCTCTGGTACCCATTATGGACATACTTAATATGTTCACGAATGACGTAATATATCACTGTCTCGTTAGTGATGGATAAGTTAAGAGTGTCCATGATAAACTAACGAGCGATTATGATTGTATTAATTGCTAAAATTATAAAGTTATAGTAGGTGGCAAATTGGTTTAATTTCTGACTGATTCATCACTTTAACAAATCAAGGTGCATTGTTTAGTGAGGAATATCAAATCTCTCTTACCGATTAATTAATTAATTAATTAATTGAAGGATAAAATTAATTAAAACTTGCTAATTGACTTAAATGTTTAATGAGTTGGAAACATCAAATCGAATCTTGGTCTTGTCCAACTACTAGACTATATGAATAACTTGCTGAAAACGAGTAATTAATATAAGCAAAATAAAAGTAATATAATTAATTACTATATAAATATAATATAGGTCTTTATATTTTATGTTAATTGTTTATAATAAAAAAATACTATTAATTACCACACGATTTATGAATGAATGGAATTATGGAAATAATTAGTTGAAGAAATTTAATTCGGAATTCCCTAATATTGTGCTATTTTATATAATCAGATTGCTCAGAATTTAATTATTAAAATGTAATCTGCACAAATAGAAATCAAATTATCGAAAATTTTATACTATAGATTATGAATAAGATTACGTAAATAGATATATATCAAATCATCCCAAATTATAAAGCACAATATAATAAGAACAACACTGAAAATAAAATAATAATACTGCTAAAAATAAATGAAAATTTCCATGTAATTTAAATTCTGATAATCGACGACCGACAACGTTGGCAATCCATCACGAGAGAGAGAGTTTTTCCCTACAATTTCAATGAAAAGTTTAGTGCAGTTACTAAATTAGTGATTTTTCAAAAGAATTATTGGAGAAACGAAGAAAATTTGAAGAAGATGCGATAAAGAATACATAGTAAAAGAAGGTATTTATTAGAGAAAATCGATACAAATTAAGAAATAATTTTTTAAAAAAAAAATGGTGTTCCGCGCCCTTACGTAATAGCCAATCACGACACATAGCAAAAGGAGATGTTGAAAATGTTTGTAATACAAACGCTCAATTCGGGTCTTCCAAGGGTATTAAAATTAAAGAAGAAATAAAAAAATAAAAAAATCGAAAGGTCAAGATCGAACGTTTGTATAATCTTCATACCCTGACGCATTGCTTTGATACCCGCCACCTTAACTGCCGATCGCCAATCCATCCGTTGCATCGATGCCTTCTCATGCGACCGTGGTCGCCCTCTACCTCCGGTTGCCGATGTGAATGCTCTTAACCGGAGGCCGGAGCTACCTCGCATTCAGTGTGCTCTACTTATTGTTCCAAATAAATAAATAAATAAATAAATAAATGAATGAATACGGCGGTGGGCCCATGGGAGATGCAAAAGGGTAAGAATAAATGTTAGCCTCTCCACATAGGATGCCTTTATAAACCCCCAACCTCCCTCCATTCCTCCGCTCCTCCTCCACCACCACCAACACCTCATAAATATTCTTCTCCCTTTCCAGCCACCGGAAAATGGGTGACGTCATTCATCGGCGGCCGTCGTACCTCCCCGGATGCATGTCTCCGTCGTGCGTCCCCGTCCACGAGGAGTACTCGCGCATCCGAGTTCCCGGCGGCGGCGGCGGCGGAGGCGGAAGGAAGCTGCGGAGGCTGATCCGGAAGATTCTGAGCGAGAGGAAGAGCCTGTGCGGGCAGCCGCCGAAGCCGGTTACCTTCCAGTACGACGCCGTTAGCTACTCTCAGAACTTCGACGACGGCTGCCACCGCGACGACGACGGCACCGCCCGATTGCAGCGCGCCTCCGGATTTTAGGTCAGGCGCCGCGGCGGAATCGGAGCCGGAGTTTGTAAATATTAATTTTACTGCGATTTTCGCTCCTTTTTTTCCTTTCCTTTTTCCGGATCCTCGGAATTTTGGATCGGTTTCTGGATCCATGAGCTCGCTCGATAATGGAGTATATGCTAATTTCATCGGAACTTTTTTAGCACGCTTTCCATCTCTCTCTCTCTCCCTCCCTCTCTCTCTCTCTTCTGCGCGCGTGCGTACACGCATGCTGCGCATCAAATCTGTGCTTGGATTCTGGGTAGATTTTTTTTTTTTTTTCCTAACGGTAATTTCAGAAATCCAACGGAAAGAGAACATGATTACATGAATTGTGAAAGGTAACATGATTTATATCTATATACCCCACTGTTCCATTTCAAAGTCTTTTTTGCTTCGATACGAAATATTACACGTAAATGTTAAAAGTAGAAAATAATGGGTTTATGTTTAAAACTTTAAATGTAAGTGTTAATCCTTTTTCATTTTGAGAAACATGCGACTGTTGAAGTGAGACGACTCAAAAAAGTAAACATGACTAATACAGTGCGACTGATAATTCTAAAGTTTGAGTTTAGGTGTTAAAGATTTGAGTTTTGTTGACACTAGGTCAAATGCTAATACATTCCTGATTCCCCTCTCGTATATTCACAAACATGTATTTAAAATTTTTTAATAATGTAAAACTCTATTTTTAACATATTTGGTGTTACGATGCATTTATACTCGATCTAACATCGAGAGATCGAACTTAGGAAGAAATTGCACATGTTGTGATGCGGAATAAGGTGATGACTGATGAAAGGGGTCGTGCCCTTGTCTCCCTCTGGTGTCTTCTAGTACTGGTCCTTGCACAAGTTTATGTCGATCACTCAATTTTTCATTTTCCTTTTTAAAAAAATAAAAAAATAAAAAATAAAAAAATGGGGGATTTTATTTATCCTCTGGATATCCAAATGGGGAGGTGTGGTCTACAAACTCCAGCAGTTTCCAGTTGGTTTTTGTTTGAATAGGTATACTATGCTCGTGTCCCAAATGAATTGTCCCGTTTAATATCGGTACCGGATGATGCATAGTTAAATGTTAAAAATAAGGGATCCGTATTGAAAGGTATGAATTAATTATTTATATTTTAAAAAAATATACCAATTGATTTTGGACGATCGGATTAAAAAAAAATGGTACAGTTGAAATGAGACGGGGAGCATGAGTTATGACACGCGTGTTTTACATTTATACTATAAATCTTCCACTAATAAATAGTGAATAAATAACGACATAAGTTAGGTGGATTGTGTACTATGCAGTATTTATAATTATCGACAGTTGCTTCTAAAAACCAAAAGGAAAATGTGTGTAGAAAAATAATATTTTTTTTTGACATAAAGCCCTTGAAAGTATATACTAGTATTATCAGTGGCGGATCCAGAAATTTTGTTGAGTGGAGGCTAAATTTTATAATTTTAAGTAAAATGAAATTTACTTGATATTTTAAATTGACAGTGGGGGCTTTTACACTAAAATTTGCTCAAACTAATCATAATTTGATAAATTTTTAAGGGTAAATTTTTTAATTTTCTAATTGGGTAGGGGCTTAAGCCCTCACCCCCTTGCACTTAAATCCGCCACTGAGTATTATCCTTTTCCATATAGAGAATACTTCATGCGTCCCATCTTATTATTATTTTAACTTAACTCGTTTTAAATAAAAGATGACATCGGTAGGCAAGTCGGAGAGAATATTTGAATAAAGCCGAGCGGAGATGATACACTTATTATTTAGTTATTCTATAAGAAACTAAAATCCTAGCTAATTTCTATCAAGCTGAATTTCTATTCCCCAGCTTGAGTACAAATGTTTCAAGTCTTTATTTCACATTGGTTTTTTATTTATTTTTTAATAACTTTTTTATAATGATTTTAAATCTTTCGTATAAGTTAGGATGAGATCCATTCAGATACGGCGGCTTAATTGGGCCAGGGATCACTAGGCCCATGTAAAAAGAAATAAAATAATAATTTCATAATATTTTAATGAAGAATTAAATAAAGAAAATAATTTTGTATTGAAATTTCTAGTTCGGTTATGGTAAAATCTCGAAATTAAGAAATACGAGTATCATTTAGTAGAAGAAAACCGTCATCCAACCTATATATTGAGCCCGTGATCTTTTTCGAGTCGATGTGGTACAAATCGGGTCGGTTAGACACTTCAACAGAAAAAAGTCACATTCCATCGCCCTTCATAGTTTTCATCATAAAAAAAAAGCCAAGAACCCTAATCTACTAATTAATCACAAAAATTCTCAAAGCCTCATAATTAATCACCACCCCCATTTCAAAATTCAACCATTTACACAAATAGTCAAAATACACAAACGAAATTCACAATATTCTTTATATTAAAAAAAGAAAAGAAAAGGAAAATAAACAGTTCAATTATATGATCAGTTAATTAAATTCATATTGCATGCATGCATGCAGCCCAGCTCCAACCAACTACATCAGGTACGTCAACTCACTGTTATCTCCTGATAAAATCACACATAAAATCATCTATTTCTTCCAATAATCAATTCAAAATTATAAACCAATTCGATCGAAAAAAATTTACCTCGACTCAGCAGAACTGGGTAGATTAGTCTCCATACTTTGCGGTTGAGGCTGGCTTAACTGGAGCTGTATCGGAGCGTAGAGAGGCTGGCTAGCGGTGAATCCGTTCGGAAGAAACGAGCTTATTTGGTTTTCTGCACTACTGTAAACCTGTGGTAAAAAAAAAATTACTGCATGCTATATATGTTTAGGTTAAATTTTTTTAACTGTGAATTAATACCTTTGTATACAATTCCTTGTTTTCTTGTTCAATGAGTTTTACCTTCTTATATAGCTCCATATTTTCTTGGTGAATCAAATTTCCCTGAAATTAACAAAGATTTAATTAGAGCAACTTATATAAAAATCGTTAATCAGTAATTTTCGTCGTACCTTTCGACTTAGCTGTTGAATCTCATCGCTTAATATTTGTTCCTGTGGGAGCACATCATTTTTTGTAACAAAAAACAGTGTTATTTTTTGTAATTGCAAAACAATTTAACTAGAAAAAAAATAAAAATTAAACCTTTTTGTTTCGTACGCCTCGTAAGCTTAACTCGAGTTGCTCTTCTAGCCTCTGTAGATCTTTGACACTCAATCCATAGAGCTCTTCTCCCATCAATTTCCTGACTTGTTTTTGCATGTCAATGTAATTAAAAAGTATTGATGAGACTCGAACTCGACACATTTTGGCTTCTGAAGAAGATTAGCTATGAATATAAGTAGTATTTACCGATGATTTTCCTGCAAATCCTGCAGTTTTTGCCTCAGAGTTGCTGCTTCCCTTTGCCAGAACTAGCAAGTAAAATCGCAACGATTAAGCATATGTATATATACGATAGAAGTTGTGAATTAGATGCATCGATTTAGAACTTATGACATTTTCTTCAAACTATTGAACTGCTAGGATAACACAAGACAAAAATAATTTGCTGTGAAATTGCTTCCGATAATCCGAAATTGCTGCTAGACGAAGACGAACGACGCTACCCTTGAATGGAATTAGGTTGAAAATAATATGCTTATTTTCATGAATTTTTCCAGTACTGAATTCCTGCCTCTCATGATTTAGTTTCACCTCTTGAAAATGTTGTATTTGTCTTGAAATGGATAGTTAGTGAAGTTTAATGAGTCTTTTTTACTTGAATTAATTAAGTTTAATAATTTATGATATGCCAAGAAATGGATTATCTCATGAGAGCAGAAAATCAGCTGGTAAAATTGAGTTACATAATTCCATTAAAAGATAGTTCGTTCCTCTTAGGACTAGCAGATATTTTTGAATATCGATACGTAGGAATTGATCTCAGTTTAACCTACGACTGTTTATTAATTTAAGCAAGGTTACGAGGCACAATATAGTTATGTCAAGACTAGCATCAATTTGTGCATTTAAGTATGACTTTGTACACTTGTACATATTATTTACATCTGCTCACACTAGGATTTATTTATATACGAATCCTCCGCATAAATGCGGTGTTAGAATATTTATTAATTATAGAGCAAAGGGGAATTTCCCCTAGGTCATACACATGCATGAAGTGCCTACTATAAAGTTCACTCCATCTTCTATTCTCATATTATCAACATACACCATGTACTATATTTGAAATTAAATCAAAATATACATGTTGCACATGAGTTTATATACTCACTCTGTCTCACTGAATTTAATTGACACGTTTCATTATTTTATATCTCATATAATAAAGAAATGCGTCAAACTTGGTGAGACAGAGCGAGTATATAATTGGAACAGAAGATGGAATACCTACTAAAGTAGAGGATGAATCCAAGGGTTTGTTTGTTAGAAGTAAACATGCATGCCAAGATTTTTATGGATTTTGCAATGTAAAACTAACTATTTTAATTACTAATACTTGCATATATGATTTCATATTTTACCAAGTCTATCTATATATATTCACCAACATATTATTCCCTTTTATCTTGAATTTCTATTCCAAGAACTTTCATATATCCACTCTTCGATCTTTCTACCATTAGGCAATCATCCTCAATGTTATATCACTTGAATATATCTTCAATTTTGATTAACTAGCTAGCTTCTATTTAGTTTTCACCAAATTTCGTGGCAAAATCTTACCTTGATCTCGGATCCCGGATTAAGCAGTTGTTGTTGATCCTCCTTCGCCTTATTATAACGTTCTATAACCGACCTCATGCTGCAAGGCGAAAAGAGGGAAATTTTAGACACCTTGTAGATTCATACATGATGATATAAGTATTTAAGTATATATGTATAAAATGCATCAAGGGTTCGACAATAACACCAAGAATATCTATTTGCATCCATAAAGTGGCTTTACATAACAGCATGTGATTGAGACATGACGGTATTAGACATCTTTAAACATCCAAAATGACACAAGATGAAAGAGTCTAAACAATTTTCTAATTCGACCCTCGACTCGAACTTTGATCGCAAGATCGAGAGGGTGTTTGGCTAAGTTTATGTGAAGGGGAAGAAGATGATGACATGAGTGAAATGGAATCCATGATAAGAATCTAACTTGAAGAGTAGTGTACTATAATATTTAAGGAAAAAAAAACATATCTACACAATATAGCATATATAATATGACTTCATAAACCATTTTTTTGTACCACTTTAGATTGTTTTTAATAAATTAATTTACTCAACAAAAAAAGTTAATGGAGTGTCGTAGGTTGAGATCATGAGGAATCAATGTTGGAGAATAAAGAAACAGATTATTGTATTGTATTCCAAAATACCTACGTACATAGCTTTACAAAAGAAAAAAAATTCCATTTGGAACAAGTTGATGCTTACATAATTAATACACTAACTTAAATCTTCATTTTTTTAATAGAAGATAATGCATCTTATACATAACTATAAGTCTATAACTATAATGCACATCATATATAGTTATAATGCATCGTGCGGCATGCTATGCTGGCTACATAGTCAGTACAATTATAATGCATCCGTCATCATATAATGTATTTGAAATACGATTATAATAGTTCGATTTAATTGGTCCATAAAGATCATATAATAATCAAGAATCCAAATCATTTATTTCACACCGGTATTATTTTTTATTTAGATCTCTTAAACTAATAGGATTGTGAAAGATGATGGTTGATGATGATCAAACTAAGCAATAGTGGAATTTGTGTTATATTATAAACACTAGTGCTCATCACAACATTTGTGAATACCAATACTATATTGACATATATACATTATTAAATGTATTATTTTGAACATGATTAATTCAAAAAGAAATTTTTGTGAGAAATTTTGCGTCATGGAAATTCGATCTCAAGACCTTCGATAGTATCAAATATTAACGCCTTACGATTTAGCCAAACACATGGACACTAATTTAAAGTTTGAACATGTTAAACTTAGGATTATGTAACCTATTTTCACCATCTGACATCAAATTTGGCTTGAATAGAGTGGGACGAAAGGAGTACATTGCAATATCTAAGATAATATATAAAGTATAAATGTAATATATTGGACTTTCACACTAAAACTAACATCAAACTGAATCTAGGACCAATTAATATGAATTCCTATCTTCTCTAAAGGTGGTGAAAAGTATAATCCCCTATTTCCTAGTCAGGAATGTGCTTAAAACTTTTAATTGCTTCGTACTTCCTCCTTCTCATTTTAAACGATGCATTTTTTTAATATGTTATGATTATAAAATAATAAAAATTAACGTATCAAGTAAAATGAAACGAATGAAGTATCATATAAACGAACCCGTGCAAAAGTACCTCACCACAAGGTATAATATTTCATATAAAAGCTTTTAAATATAATTAATCTATTATTTGTCCCACCGAATAGTGCGCATTTCTATATTTTATACCTTACATATATTCAAAATGCACACGATCTGGTGGGACGGAGGGAGTAATATAAACTATAATTGTTGTCCTTCAATTCTAATATTTTATAGTTTCTAGTGCTAATTCACCTAAATAAGAAGCAATAGTATAATTATTATCATGTTCTTCATGCATGGTCCAACTAAAGCTAAGCACAATACTTTTTATCTTTTGGTTCTCTCAATACATTTACTATTTTGATTTATAAAAATAATCAAAGAGATTTGGTTAAAGATACTCTTTATTAGTGCAATAGGGAATGTACCAACACATTAATCTCCTTTGATTATGGAATCGTTTGTACTTCCACACAAGAAATAAAACCTAGCCCTTCAAAAATATATAAACAGTATAATGCAAATGCATAGGTTATATTCTAAATTTTCAGTCTCCTAAACTATATAATAGTACAGTTTTCCACAGTATTGTCCACTCAAAAGTTCAAGAGAGAAGGATATATATAGAGAGAGAAATCTAGAGAGAGAGAGAGAGAGAGCTTAAGTAAAAGCTAACAAAGAAGAGAAGTTGAAGGATTATATGCTATATATGGGGATTTTTCATACATCTTATATCATCTCAAAAAACTTGGACTCATTTTTTAAAATTTCATTACTAGTACTGATTTTTTCTAATGGTTTAATTAAGCATATTATAATTAACTGGAACCTTCTGTCTAATACTCCCTCTGTCCCTTTCAAGTTGAGTCATTTGTTTTTGCAGTTTTTCGACACGCTTTTCCACGCTTCTAGATGACGAATTTTAAAATTGATTTTTGAAGAAAATTTTCTTTTACGGGATACTACAATACTTGTACTATCCCGTAAAAGAATTATATTTTAAAAAATACATCATAAAATTCGGGATCTAAGAGCGTGGAAAAGCGTGCCGAAAAACTGTAAATAGAAATGACTCAACTTGAAAGGGACAGAGGGAGTATATGTTAGCTGCAAATAAAAAAAAAATTAAAAGAAAAAAAAGTGTTGTGGAATTTCATGTTATCATTTCTTTCATATATATATGCTTGATTTATACATAGGAAAAAGGAAAGCTTATATATATACTACATAAATATAGTTTAATTATTTAAAAATCAAAACAAAACAAATGATGAATGATCCCAACAAATATTTACACATGTGATTCGTATAAATATTCTACTAAATATCTGAAATTAAAAAATAATGAAAAAAATCAAACCTCGATACCAAGATGAAAAACTGCTCAACACCCAATTTTCATGGAATTAATCTCTATTATTACTCTAGATTTCATGCAAAATGTAATCACCCTAAAAGATCAAGATTGTTTTTCTTGAACTATTCACATTTCTTTGTATATTTCCAGCCAGGAAATTAACCAAAAGGAAATTACCAGGCATTGACTTCAAACATTTCTAGAGAGAGAGAGAGAGAGAGGGTAGCAAGCTAAACCTGGTATTAGAGAACTCATAGAGTTTTCCACTACTTGAAAAAATAATAACTCCAACTTGAGCATCACAGAGAATAGCAAGCTCCTTGGCCTTCTTCAGCAACCCGCTCCTCCTCTTCGAGAACGTAACTTGCCTCGTCGTCGAGTTATCGATCCGTTGAATCACGATCTTCCCCCTCCCCATCTTCTCCAACTAGGGTTTTCTCCCCTCCTTAGATCTAAAACCACCACTCCTTTCCTAGGGTTGAAAACCAGCTTAAAAAAGGAAAGCCCACTTTTTTTAAGCTTAGAAACGAAGAAAAGATTGAGAATTTCTCTCTCTCTCTCTCTCTCTCTCTCTTTTTAAGGGTGAGATCGAAGTCAAGCTCTTTTTATAGGGGGGGAAGAAATTGAATTTGGGTGAATTCCAAAAAAAATAAAAATTAGTTTTGGGGTTCTTATATAAGAATAGTGGAGAAGTCGAGGGCCAATCTATAAGGAATTAAAAAATGAAAATAGGGGAAAAAGTACAAGAGTAGTTTAATGGCGCCGTCGCCTTATGGGGCACCGACACGTGGGGAATCCTTAAATATTTCTATAAGAGGAAAAACTTTATTCCAGTTTAAGTAACTTTATTATAAACCTTAAACTTTGTTAACTCACCCTCTAAGCTTGCTCTCAGCACACATTTTTATGGGATTTTCGCTTTAATTTTCTTCATTTTTCCTTGCCACGTATTTCCAAGTCTCACAAATGGAAAGTGGCAGTACACCTTACGGCTTTGGCATTTATTTATTATTTATTTTAAATTATAAAATAGAAGAAAAATCAGTTTATGAACTTATGAATTTATTTTAAGATCAACGTTTAGGGGGTGTTTGACTAAGCTAATTTTGAGGAGCTTATAAGTTCTAATTGTTTATAAGATGTTTTAAGAGCTTATAAGCTCTTAGATTTAAGAGTTTATAGGGGGTTAAGTTTCGGGGCCGGAGGTCCCGAGTTCGAATCCTCCGTGGCGCATCCTTTAAAAAATCTGTTAATTGTTTTTAAAAAAAAAAAAAAGATTTTAAAGTGTTTGGATCAAAGAGCTTATAAGCTCAAAATAAATTAAAATCGGAAAAAGTTTATAAAAAATGAAAAATATTATTTTTTGAAATTTATAATTTTCTACATTTAAATGAAAGTGTTTATAATTAAAATATTAAAAAAATATGAAATTATACAATAAAAAAGTCAAGTTTTGAAAAATTAAGTTGGGATGAAGGAACTTATTTTTCAGAGTGCTTATAAGCACTTAGATCTTATGTTTGGAGCTTATAAGCTCTTTGAGAGCTTATTTAACTAAACACTTTTATAATGCTTATAAGCAGTCAAACAACTTACAAGTAGTCAAACACAGCTTATAAGCTTAACCAAACACCCCCTTAACAGTGGAGTTAATGTTTGCGAGCAAAAACTTCTATCTTTGAGTTTTTTAGTCATACGATATTTAAATTTTGATTTTAAATTGTAAGAAAAATAAATATTGATACAACTTTTTTGTTTATGCTTTTCAAATACTAAGAGTAGCACTCCCCCTACCTACTATATCTATATGTATACGTGGGAATTTTCAACACGTATTTCGATGTGTCGAAAAATGAATGTTAAGATAAAGTTAAGGTGTCATTTGATATAGAATATTACTGCTCTCGTCCCACTTCATTGGTCATGTACTTTTTTTTGGGTTGTACCACTTCACTAGTCATGTTTTCTAAAATGGAAATAATTAACCCTTACTTTTTAATGTGGACCCTTTACTTTTATCTTTTAGCACTTGCGCATAAAATCTCGTGCCGAATAGGAACATGACTATTGAAATGAGACGGAGGGAGTATTATTCTACTCAGACTAAGTGAGACCTGAACTTTATCTTAATATCCATTAACATTTGCAACGCATCAAAATGAGTATTGAAAGATTCGTGAACAGACTGAGTACTATATTGGTACTAGGAGAAACACTCCCCTACCACCGTGGACACTCTTAATATGCACATCGTTGATGTGGTAGGAGTAATGTTTACTTTTTAAAGATAGGTTTAGGTTATATATTTCAAAATTTTTATAATTAATAATATGACATGTCATCCGTAAGTACATTAAGAATGTCGATGGTGGATAGATGATCGTTCCTCTTGGTACCAGTACCACTAGACATATAGATATTTGAAAATTAAATAAGTTTAGAATCTTTTAATTGTGCTTAGGGCTGTATCGGTTGGGGCGCCCAAACAATGATTATAGTTTAAACAAACAATTAGTGCAAAAAGATGAACTCCTATTGGCCAAGCCCACGTGAAGATGATTTGGTTAACCAATCAGAATCTTTCCCATTGGGAAATTATATTAAATTAAATTAAACAAAAGGGCAAACTCCTTGATTAAAGGAAATCACCAAAATCAATGGGGTTAAATGTGTTTAAATTAATACTACCTCCATCTCACAAAAGTAGTCCCCTTTGAATAGTAACTTTTTCGGCACGCATTTCCACCGAAACCTAGTACGGGTTTAACGATATAATATTAAAATATTATTTCTTTTACGGGATACTACGAGTGTCGGACTATCCCGTAAAAGAAATAATATTTCAAAATTATATCGTAAAACTCATACTAGGTTTCGGTAGAGATGCGTGTCTGTCATATCAATAAAGAAATGGGACTACTTTTGTGAGATGGAGGTAGTAAGAAAATTAGAGAGAAAATCCATGCTTGGACAGGTGTTGATCATCAGCAAATGATAGAGAGTGGAAGACCGAGAAAGATAAGAAGTTGAAGCCTTGGGACAAGCTTTTGTTTATCACTCCAACAATGGAAATGTGTCGACACTTTTTCTGAGCTCTGACTCATCAAAAACCCTAGCTCCCTTTGAAAATTGAGTTTTTTTTCATGCTTAAAGTGATTAGGTCATTAGTTAATTGAGCAAGTTGTATTAAGAAATAATTAATCATGTAATTAGTGATGATGGTATGAGATGTGTATATTCCTTTTTTGGAATGGGGAAGTAACGTTCCTTTTCATGATCCATGTCACATGCTCTTGCTCTCTATATATTTATTTACGAGGACGGGTTCAGGGGAATGATAAAAAATCTTGAATGAAAACGGTAAATTTTTTGAGTTTCGAGTCTGGTGATAATTTTCTTGTTATCTGGTCCAGTGATAAGAATGCTGGCTCTGCAATTTGCAAATACTTTAAGCGTAGAGTAGATATGTAGATATCTTTTGGTTTAAGCAAAGAAATCAATGAAATCGGACCAAGGGGAAAATAATAACAACCGTTATAATCGAACTGGATAACTTGTTAGAGATTTCTTTCTCATTGTTTTCCCAATACTTTTGGAGTAATGATAATCATGGTCAAACCAAACAATAAGTAATAAAACTGATTAGTTGATTCTCTTTCCATATTTAGGAAAAAACTGATCGAACCAAACATGAGCTTAATCTTTTTACTTGGTGGAGGCTTGAACCTGTAAATCCAGAAATGCGAATATGCAAAATAAAACTATATAAAATTAGAGTGATGCTATTCGGCCATAATGTGGCCGGCCATAATTTAACTTGTTTTATTTTTTATAATATCAAATAATTTATATATTTATGCCAAACTTTTTTAGATTATAAAATACTCAAAAAGTGATACTCCGTATTTTTTACGTATTTTTTAAAATTAATCCTTTAATTATTTGATAATTTTTACTATTTAAAGTGTTTTTTTACCTTTTTTACCTAAAAATGAAAAAAAATATGTAATTTTTGGGGAAAAAATATTTTTAAATTAAAATATGAAATTAATAAATTATTGTTATCATTTACAATTTTTAAAATTACAAAAAATATGAAAAATATTGTTGTGTGGCCGGCCACATTATGGCCAAATAGCATTATTGATAAAATTATGCTTAAATCATTATAATCATGTTTAGATCAATTACAACCATAAATCAAACTCTCTCTGTCTAGTGCCATCTATATTTAATTTTGAGAGAACCATGACAAAAGAAAAAGTAAACTAAAGGTTTGTATAGAAAGAGAGATTTATGGAGCTCCTAATCGCTTGCTTAATTAATACTCCCTCCGTCTCATTCTTAGGGATAAGTTTTATATTCGTCCATCCTACTCATAAAAGGTTATTAGCTTAAATAACAAAAATTTAACCCACTAAAATCTATTTACACTACTTTATCCAGCACTATCACTCTCGTCTTAATTTCCGTACCGAGAAAAAGTTATCCCTTTATGAGAAGGACGGAGGGAGTAATAAAATGGTTGAAATAAACAATATTATCTAGTATAGTTAAGATTAACTTTGTTTAATGGTAAAGATAATGGCATATATTATTATAATGTTACTTTGTAATTATTCTAAAAGAGAATATGTTGAAGTTATTGGTGGAATTTGGCCATAGGATGCTTAAGTCAACAGTCAACCAATTAGATTATTAGAATATACAAACGCGAGTCTTTTTATATACAACTATGTATGTAAACATTAGGTTATTGATCAATTAATTACGTATCAAACAGTTGTTTTATAATCGATTTTTTCATTTTTTATTATAGTTTTTCTTTCCATTCCGATCTTTTATTTCTTTTATTTTTATGAGGTGCTTGGTATGAGGTAATGCAATAGGGGTGGGAAAGGAATGGAGGTGGGAAATGAATGAAATGAATGATCCATTTTCTTGCTTGGTATGCACAAGCAGTGTTCTAAAAAACGCTAGGCGCTAGTCGGGCGGCGAAGGGCCGACTAGCGCCTAGCCGCCTAGGCGGTGCCTAGGCGGATTCGTATTTTATACTTATTTATTATTATTTTTCTAATATTCCCAAATAAAAATATTAAAATTTTCACTATCCAAAGTACATATTATCTAATTTCATCTCAACAATGCAAATATATAATTGCAAATTAATATGGTTCAAAATTCATAAATCAATAGTCATTCAATTAAAATGTATAGTCGAAACTTTACCACAAATTTAAACATAAAATCGATAAATTAGTCTATTACATGTAATCTAATCTTCAATTTCGTCATTCTTATAATTTGTAATACACAAGATGGATGAATGAGAGTTAATTTTTAATTTTTAAATGTAATTGTAAATTTGTAATACACCCTAACTTTTTCCCCAGCCCGCCTAGACAACCCAACCCACCTAGCCCGACTTGGACGCCTAGGCGGCCGCCTAGCTCGACTTGGCCGCCTAGGCAGCGCCTAGCTTGCAGCTGCCTAGCCCCTTCCGCCTAGCCAAAAAACGGGACGGCCCGGCGCCGACTAGCGCCTAGGCGGCCGCCTAGGCCGTTTTTTAGAACACTGTGCACAAGTAATAATCAAAATAATGCAATCAATTTTTTTCTTTAACATTTTATGTGATAAATTAAATTATATTTTTGTATTTAAATCATACAACTATACTATTTAATAGTGATGAGATAGAAAAAAACAAGAAAGAGAAAGTAATAAAAGATATTCCCTCCGTCCCACTTCACTTGTCCTCAATACTATTTTCGTCCGTCCCACTTCACTTGTCCTCTTTCCTTAAAATGTAAAAATTAACCCTTACTTTTTGATGTGTACCCCTTACTTTTTCAATTTAACACTACGCATAAAATCCTGTGCCGAAAATAAAGAGGACAAGTGAAGTGGGACGGAGGGAGTAATTTTTAGAGAGAGAAAACGATGATTATTAAAAAAAAAAATTAGAGAGAGAAAGTTACGAAAGTGAAATTTTGAGAGAGAGAGAGAGAAAATTTTAGAGAGAGAAAGTGACGAAAGTTAAAAATTTTAGAGAGAGAGAGAAAGTGACGAAAGTGAAAAAATTTAGAGAGAGAAAGTGCGAAAGTAAAAAAGTTTATAGAGAGAAAAAGAAAATTTTAGAGAGAGAATGTGAGGAAAGTGAAAATTTTAGAGAGAGAGAAATTTTTAGAGAGAGAAAGTGACGAAAGTCAAAAATTTTAGAGAGAGAAATAAAATTTAGGGAGAGAATGTGACGAAAGTGAAAATTTTAGGAGACAGAGAAATTTTTAGAGAAAGAATGTGACGAAAGTGAAATTTTTTAGAGAGAAAAAGAAAATTTTAGAGAGAGAATGTGACGGAAATGAAATTATTTTGAGAGAAATAAAATTGAAGGGAGAAAAGTGACGAAAGTAAAAAAATTTAGAGAGAGAAAGAATTTTAGAGAAAGAAACTAAGTGACGGAGGAAAAATATTTTAGTGAAAAAATATGTGAAAGAATTTTAGAGAGAGAAAATGATAAGAAAATTTTAGAGTGAGAAAGTGACGGAGTGATAAATTTTTTGGAAATAAAAAGTAGTGAGATACAAAAATTTTAGAGAGAGAAAATGATGATACGAAAATTTTAGAGAGATAAAGTAATGACGAAATATACTCATATAAAATATTGAGGTAAATTTAATTATTTATAAATAAATTAAATAATATTTGTTAAAATAAAATTATATAAATATAAGAGGTGAGAATAGCTATAAACATGGATATCCAAGTAATGCATATTCACATGGAGGTGGGAATAGTCATTTCCTCGGGAATGTGTATTCCCGGCATAAAAGTCGAACCAAGCGGAGTAATGGGGAATAGAGATAGAAATGGTTATTCTATTCCCACCCCCATTACCTCATACCAAGCACCTCCTTATAGTAAATAATTAACATAAAATTCAAAAACCACATTCGAGATGGCTTGATGCTAAACTTTTAATAGTCTTACGCATTAACCGTTAAGCCATTATACGCACATCTATATTGACGTTTTTATTTTGTTAATTAATGTCAAGGGTTGAACCACCTGACTTTGTGGTTGGTCTTCCCTTGTGCTCTTGTTCTGGCATCTAGATTTATAAATTTATTGCTTCTAAAAAAAAGAGAAAAAGAAGGAATTAATGTCAAATGCATACATACTTAATTATTCCCAAATTCGAACATCTATAGTTTTATAATTTGTTTTACAATAATTTTAACTATATATACGTATTATTTTTTTGGGTTCGCTAATCTGTTAAGAGTTTATAATTACTTTTAGCATTTAATTTGACTTTTGTTAATTGATATTAGCGTTGATTAATCTAAAACTAAGCTATTACATGATTACCAAAAACAATTAATTTTTATATCTAATATCTACTATATGATTTATTATGTTATAAAACAAATTATTCATATAAAAAATAGTAAATATAATAAAATCTTAAATTCGGACGCGATCGATACACTGTAATTGAGACAGATTATCACATCCGAATTATAACCATAATGTTGAGATAACGTTAAATAAAAATCGAGGACCACATCCGTACTATACATAAGTATATTAATTTATGATTTTGTTAAGGTAATTATTTTATGGATTTGAAGCTACGGGGATTTCGGTATCGTGAAGTCTACCTTAATTTTAATTTTAAATTACAATTACTTTTAGCTGTAAAGTGAGCCATGTTTGAATAAATTTCTCATGATTATTGTCGCACTGTCTCATAAAATATACTTACTCCACACGTCCTATTTATATTTTCGCATTTTATATTTAAATGACTCTATTATAATAATAAAGTGAGATAACATAAATGAGACGGGGAGAGTTCATATTTTATGTTGGATGCATGTCTTTATTTATTTAATTAGTAATAACACCAAAATTTTAATTCTCCTATGATCGATCACTCAAAAGTTTGGTCTTCATTCAAAAAATTGATAAAAAGAAAGAACAAATTAAAGTTCCAAATTTTGATTAGTGATGACTCTAGGGCTTTAAATAGTCTCAGTCTAAATTATACATTTGTCTTTGTAATTGGATTGCATGATAAACATTTGCTTTGGCGAAAATTAGAAATCAATCTGATCCGTTGGTTTTCTAATATTAGCGATTTTCATGATAGAAGACATTATTATAACCCCAAATAAATATAATTCGTAAAAAGCACGATCTCAATAAAACATTATTGCATGTATAGAAAGCATGAATACATAAATATAAAAAATGGTTCTCACGGTAAGAGTGGTTGTCACAGTATCCGTCCCGTTTTGTAGGAAAAATAAAAAATATATCGTTTTTTATGAACAATTATAACGCACCATATATATACACATCCATAAAACACCATGCATTGACAATACTATTATAAATCATTGGTCATCATACATTGTCGTTAGAATTTTAATACTCCAGTTAATATGAATCGTAGGTCATACAATGATCGATAATCCAGATCTTTTTCCATTTCTTGCACACAAAAAAATAATATTCTAATTGATTTTCACTATGAATGATCAAATTTAGAGGCCGATGATAGCCCACCTAGCCCATTAACAGATTGGGCTTGTATATAAATACATTGTAGCATTTAGAGTTATGGGCTTATTGCTAGTTTTAATTATCGCAATTTCATCGTAACAAATTGTCAAATAAATCCATTTAGATAATGAAAAATGTTATGCTACGTACTTTGTGAGCAACGCTCTCATTTAGTCGACATTAACATTATTTTTGTACGTTCTATCAATTTGGTTCAATTCTAATACCCTTAATATTGCTATTCACATCGCTGATTTTATAAATTATACAAAAATCAAAGCTCGATTTGTTCTTTTTTCATTTATTGGTATTTATAGAGAAAATAGATTGCGGCGGATTATGACGTCAATATACCAAAACCAAATCAAAGACCGGGACCTTGACAACTACGACTACATATTTCTAGCTCCACCACTGTCTATAACGATCCAAACAAACGCACATACATTGTACGTGGACCTATACTAGTGGGGAATTTAAACTCATGGTTCGCCTCTTCGTCCCGATTTATAAAAACCGAGTCAGATTATTACATTTAACGCCCTTTTATAATAAGAGGGAATATAATGATAATATAAATATGAACAAGGAGATCCGTCCAACAAAAAACGTGTAAGGGAAATTAAGAAGCTACCATTCCATTCTTGTTAAATTAGGTCAACAACTGTACTATTATACTCTCTTCGTCCCACTCTACTAGTTCCATTTATTTTTAATACGAGATTCAATGTGTAAATGTTAAAAGAGTAAAGTAAAGGGCCGTAAGGGGACTAAACAGAAACAGTAAGAGCTAATTATTTCCATTTAAGGAAACGTGACTAGTAAAATGGGACGACCCAAAATAGCAAACAAGACTAATGGAATAAGACAGAGAGAGTATTATATTATTCATCTTCTTCTAATTCTAAGAAGATTAATTTTAAATAAAACATTACTATTATTAACCGATTCGAATGATCCAACGATTAACGCGTCAACACTGTAACAAATGACAATGCTGCTTCAACATATATATTCTTATATAAACCCCCCTTAATCTCTCTCTCTCTCTCTAGAATATACACTCACTGCACTCTCTTGACATCAATCGATGGATGATATACTGGGTTTGCTAAGGATAAAAATAGTGAGAGGTTATAATCTTGCTAAAAGAGACGCCAGAAGCAGCGATCCATACGTTATTCTTCGAATGGGAAAGCAGGTTTAATTTCTTTTTATTTTATTTATTTATTTATCTCCATTTTCTCAATTAGATCTAATTCTCTCAGTTTTTATTATTTCTTAGATGATTTTTTTTTAAAAAAATTCATATTGTTCGTTGATATCAAGGTTTCCGATTTTGCCTCCGATCTTGACCCTTATTCTTCAAGGGGGAAAAAAAAAAAAACACATCCCTGAAAATAAATTGCCGATTTGAAACTTGCGGTAATAAAAAGGATTTGGATCTGCTATTGCATTTTGCGTCTATTATAATACCCAGTCATGTGTTAAAAATATTTTCGAAGTCGACTCACTACTAAAAATTTAGCTTTAAATTACACTTTAAAATGCCACAATAAATTAATTATTGCTACTATACACTTTAGTTATAATGACATTCTTGAAATGTCATATCTGTCAATGTAATAATAGATGAAAGTGTAACGTTAAATATTTTGTCGTGACACCTTCTTACCGGTGAAATGTCATATTAATGTTTGAGCGAAATGCAGTGTTAACTATTTGCATTAATAGATAGTTTATTATGACATTTTCTGAAGTGTCATATTTATTTTGTAGTGACTATAATTAAAGTACTTTTACATCAAACAAAAATGTTAGAAATTATATATTTTAGAAAATGGTGATTTTATTTTTCTTACTGTATTTATTTTGTTGAGGGAAAATCTATTGAAGCTCAGTATAAACTGAATCATATATTATGTATTATTACATGATCTATGAAACTACATATATAAGATATTACAATAATTCATAGGTTTCTTAATAATTAATGTTTTTATTCTTTAATGATTTAGAAAGTAAAGACTCGAGTGGTGAAGAAGAATCTGAATCCTGTGTGGAACGAAGACCTCACTCTTACCATTTCTGATCCAAATCACCCCATCAAATTGGTAATGTAACTCACTCATTCATCCGAATCGGGAGAACTAACTAACGCGTTCGTCGCCTCGATTTCAGCAAGTTTACGACCGGGATACGTTCACACCCGACGACAAGATGGGCGATGCAGAGTTCGGCATCAAGGACATTGTTAGAGCTCTGAAAATGCGGGCAGAGGAGGGTGTTCCGAGTGGGACGGTGATCGCAAACGTGATACCGAATCGAGAGAATTACTTGTCGGAGGCGAGCTCGATTTTGTGGGAGGAGGGGAGGATCACGCAGAGAATGATCTTGAGGTTGAGGAATGTTGAGTGTGGAGAAATAGAGCTGCAGCTGCACTGGATTGATGTCTCTGGTTCTTGAGGTCTATAGCCCCATGCATTTTCTTCATATTCATGCATGTACAAATTCATGCTATTTTAGATATTTCAAGTGTATGGAGTTTAGGGTTTGAAATGAAGTGCATTTGGAGATATTTGTGTGCAGCACGACACAATACATCACGCATGCATTCGAGATAATTCGAATCTCCGATTTATCAGTCGTTATAGTGAAAACATCGAATGTTCTTAAGCCGATCGATATCTACTAATTGTTGATCCTTATAAGCATGCATAAGTTTCTTAAGCTGCGCGCTTCGTTTAATTCGGAAAAACACCTTGTTTCCATCCTAGAACGAACAACCACAGTTAAAGAAGTTACAACCATGCACACACATTCAAAGTATGAGTTGAATTGCCAATAATTCACAACTTGCAATAACAAAACCACTGTGTTCTTCAAGTTTACTGAAGAGACATAGCATTCGACATAGAAAAGTAAAGCAGAAAAACGAATGAAAATAAGCTCAGATTATTTTTGGAAATTCAATGGAACAGTTCAACTTCAAGTACTTTCAGCTACAAAACTACGTACTATTTATAGAAAATAAAATACGCGCCAATCGGTACTCTACACGTTATCACATCGTAAACGTTGATCTACATATGATCTAACGGCTGCTGTGTTGCCAGACTGTTTACACGTTGGCAATTCTACTTAACTGACTCTGACGTGTCCTAATATGATTGGACACGAACAAGATGGCAGTCTACATCAAGATGCTTAGTGCGCTCGTGAAACACATGATTCTTGGTGATGTGAATGGCTACTTGATTATCACAGTGCAGCGGAACAAGAAGAACATATTCACAACCAAAATCACCCAGAAGAGAAACAAGCCACGTACTGAATCTCACACGTAATAGTGCTTAAGCTTATGTACTCAGCCTTAGCAGAAGAGACTGAGACTGAGACTGAGACTTGCTCTTTACAACGCCGGGATACAAAGCAAGACCCCAAGAATAAACAGTAACCGGTGAGAGACTTTCTACTATCCAAACAAGACTCCCGATCTGCATCACTATAGCCAGTGTAGAATATGTATAGTTGCATCCCAGTGTGCAGTGCTAGGGCGTCCTTCAAACTAACTAAGTTGTTGGACAGCATAAGAAAGATCATGCCTAGTTGAAATAGCGAAATCATATTGATGAATCCTAAATTCGTTGTTCGATATAAAAGTGAGAGTGTTTGTGAGATTTAAGTGCGTGAAAGTAATGAACACAGAGAAGTAACGTGGTTCGATCGAATGATCTACGTCCACGGGAGAATCGAGAGAGAGTATTGGTATTCAAAAATAGCATTTGTGTGTTGCAATACATCTGATTCACTATTTATAGCTAATCTATCGTCCATCATGGGAGTGATGGACGTGGGATCGTGGGGATCGTGGGTTGGCCGTTTCTGCCTCCATCATCCCACGTTGTATTAGGGCTCAACTCCCTGGGCCTGCACTTGGGCTATTTAGTGTGGGCTGGGCCGAGCTGCCATTAGGCCGAGGTGCCCTTGTTGGGCCTATGCCGAGGTGGTGGTATTGGGCCTAGGGAGATGGGCCATTTCCTATCACATATCAAAACACAAGGGTATATAGAATAGAGCATTGTCTTCTTCTTGACCGGGAGTTGACATTGTCACTCCCAGACTCAGGCGGCGGCGCCGCGGCCTCTCTCTCTTGCACTACTAATCTTCTTGTTTTCGACATGGGATTATAGATGTAGTGTTAATAGTGGAAAATAAGGGGTTCACAATAACATGTAAAGTTAATTATTTCCGTCTATATATGGAAACAAAACAGGTAAAATGTAATATTGTGAAAAGGTATACAAGACAAGTACAACGGAACGAACTACAGAAAATAGAACCCATGTTATATATAGTATGTTAACTAACTATTAACCCTACAATTTAATATGTCAACTAAAAATAAATTAATTGCACTTGTAAATCAAACGTGCCTTTTTGGGTTAACTACTCGAAGAGTGTAAAATTTTATACGCACGAATAGGGCTGCAAACGAGCCGAGCTACTCGAGACTTACTCGGTGTTCGATTCGGTAAAAGCTCGTTCGAGCTCGAATTCGTTAACAAACGAGCCGAACTCGAGCCCGAATTTGAGCTCGGTTAACTTAACGAGCCGAACTCGAGCAGTAAGGTATTCGACTCGTTTTGCTCATGAACATGTTCGGCTCGTATATTAATAGAGCATGTTCGCGAGCCTGTTTCACGAACTCTTAAATCGAACCTCTAATTGAGCCAGTAAACGAGCTTTAGCATTTATGTATAAAAAATTATAGGTTAAAAAAATGGAATGTTAAAAAAATATGCTTAAATCATATCTTTTAAACGAGTTCTAACTCGAGCTTTTCACGAGCGAAATTCGAGCTCAAATTCGAACCGAACACGAGCCGAACTCAAGCCGATTTCGAACTCAAAATTTTTAACTCGAGCCGAGCTCGAGCCCGATTTTAAAGCTCGAATTGAACTCGAACCCGAGCCCGAACATGTAAAATACTAAACGAGCCGAACCCAAACAGACCAATACTCGATCAGGTTCGGCTCGTATGCAGCCCTACGCACGAATAAAAGCATACTCCTATTGGCGGAGCCACAGCCTAAGTTGGTGTGGGGCAATTGCCCCACCTCAATTTTTATTTTTTATTTTTTTTAGTGTATAAACATAAAATTTTAACTATAAATTGTAAAAAAATAATTATGTATAAATTTGCATTATATTCTATATATCTTTGCTCCACCTTAAATTAAAATATATGAACTAATTTTTTTTTCGCCCCTCCTGTGTTTGAGGGTCTGGCTCCGCCACTGCCTATATACCTATTTCCGTTGAATAAATGATTTTCTAGAGCTTTTTAATTTTCTTCTTTAGCAAAGATCACTAGACATGGCTAGCTTCTAACGTGACGGTTCCATGAATATGTAAGCATTAACTTTTTTAATAATGGTTAGGTTTTTCATAAATAAAAAGTATAGTTATTAATAGTGTGTAGTATTTTATAATGTTATTTGTATGATTTGCATTTTTACATTATTCGTGCACATAGTTACTTCATTTATCCGATCTGATACTTATCTTCATTTCTTGTTTCACTTTCTCTCTTTGTTTTGAAAGCCGAAGAATATGTTCAAGATTCACTCTTAATTTTCTTTCACGAAGAACAATTTAATAATCCTTCTGTTAACTTTTGAATAAAATAATAGAAATGTAACATGTTAAATGGGATAGAGAGATTATTGACATGCATGTAGTTCTGCATCATTTTGTACACACGAGAAGGACAAAATAGGAAATGAGATGCATCAAGGTTTATTGGGTCAAAGGTTGAGCCCAAATTAATATGTGGCACAATACTACTTGTTCAGCGTCAATCACGGCTAACTTTTGGTTTTTTTATGTATGAACATTCTATAAAACGATGCGCCTAATCAATATAAGTAGTATCAATTTTATCAAATTATTTAAGCTCTCATGGAATATGCATTCATAACCATCCATATTGTTGGGAACCCCCTGCAGTTTGATTTTGATGATGTTTATCGAAACCACACTTAGGCATATTTTACTTTGTTTAAGGTCAAGGCCGATAGATCGACCTGCTACCTGTTAGTGCAGGTCGATGCCCTTTAATGTTTAGAATCAAGTTCGATCCACCCTGTAAGAGAAAGGTCGATGTATCGACCTGCCTCGTTTTGGATCGAACTGGATCAACAGCCTGTCTATCGACCTCCCCTATCAAGCTTCCAGCTGGCATTGCCTTAGAAGATTTCAAGAGCTGGATTATCAATCAAGGTCGATGCTCCACCTTCATGGAGCGTCACGACCTGATCCTTGCCACGTCGAGTGCCAGCAAGGACGAATGTTCCCAACGGCTAGAAGTGAGTCAGCATCCAACGGCTAGTGCCACGTCAGCCCGACTCCAACGGCTAGTTTTTCAAAACTGCCTATAAATACTTCAGCCATTTTCGGATTCAAGTACGGGAAACACAAGCTATCAACGCCATATCTCTGCCCAAATCTCTCTCAAAGCTCATATCCATTCAAGTGTTCGAAATCCGATTAGTTTCCCAAACACTTGACAAGAGAGGTTTCCGATTCCGAAAAACACCACAACGACGAAGCGTTCACTGCTGCTTGTCGATTGCTCAAACAACTTCTTCTCCGACCTGTTCGAAGTTAGAAAGCTTGTTTTCATTTTCGCCATTATAGAGTTAGTCAAGCTCTGTAACAGCGTAAGGTTGTTTGTACGTTTTAGTACGAAGGTTGTAAGGGTCACGACCCAAAACTCGTGTCTAGTTACTCTCAAGTTAGATTGTAGCTAGAACTGATTCTCAGTCAGTATAAATAAGAGAGAGGTGGATCCAAAAGAAAAGGGATTCTCAGGTCGAGTCGACCTGACGTGGACGTAGGAGGATTTCTCCGAACCACGCTACATCGCGGTGTTTTTCTCTCTCTTTATTTATTGCACTTACATTTTATTATCTAACTGACGAGCATCAATCTGCATTACACGAATCAACCTGCTATCCATATTCAGCCTTAAGATTTTTCAAAGAGTAATCAACCTCCACCAACTTCCGCATTAAACAACAGTTTGATAAATCAAGCTTGATACCATACAAGCTTGATAGATCAAACTGCCTCTGATAAGGTCGACCTTGACAATCGACCTGCAGATCGACCTGAATTTTAAAAAGTCAGAAACGGTTGGTTATTGGTGTATTCCCCCCCCCCCATACACCAATTACTCTTTCCCGGGACCAACAAGTGGTATCAGAGCAGTGGTTCTTTTGACCGCTGCTTTGCATACTAAAAGTTCTTTATCAAACTTTTGGTCATTTTGAACCGATCCTTAGAAAAATCTTTTTCATTCATTCATATCATATTATTTTGCTATGGAGGCTTCTCTTCTCAGGGTATGTGAAGACTTCTCCGTTCAAGGCTATGAAGATTGGAGCTTTCGAATCAAGATGTGTCTCAAGGCACATCACGTCCTTATGTGGGACATCATCGAGAACGGACCCTCCCCCATTTATGCTGCGAAGATTATCGTGGATGGAACAGCCCCCGGGGAGGCTACATACGAGAAAATCCTTAAGAATCCTCGCGATTACACAACCGAGGAAAGGAAGGAGGCCGGTCTCGATGATTATGCAAAGGGACTCATCTCCAGCACCGTGAAGGGCGTCTACCTGGCCAAGATCAGAAATCTTGAAACGGCCAAAGAAATGTGGGACACCCTCCGGTCCATCAGCCTTGGCTCAGAGGAAATGAAGGAGAATAAGCTGTCCATGGCGTGCAGCAAGTTCGATGACTTCAAGATGGTTTCAGGAGAAACCATCGAAGCGATGAAAATTCGCTTCACCGAGATTGTTCTTGAAGTGGCTGCCATCAACCCATACAAGTATACGCAGCGCGAGAAGAATCTCAAAGTGATACGTGCCCTCCCTGCAAATTGGCACGTATACGCCGCCATGCATCCAGCCCGATCGGATTTCAACTCCCTCACCACTGAAGATCTTTTCGACATTCTTGTCGGAAATGAGTATGAGATGATCCGCATCCATGGATCAACCCAGCCTTCCACCAGCAAGAAGGCTGATGAAAAGAACAAGGAGGTAGCTTTCAAGGCCGACTCAGCCTCAGCCGCTACCCCAAGTCCGATTGACGAATCCATCGTCAAGAAGTTCGAGAAGATGACTCTCGACTATGCTCTAGCCGCTAGGAGAAATGAGAAGCTCCTAGGGAAGGTTGTCAAATACAAGAAATTCTACCGTGACAACAAACGAAACTTCTCCAACCGCAACCACGACCGCCCTGACAAAAAGGGAGAAGGTAAACCCTCAACCTTCAATTCTTCTAACACACCCGAGGGTGGTTGTTTCAACTGTGGCAGGCCAGGTCATTACAAGACGGACTGCCCGGATCTTACCAAGGCCGAGAGAGACGAGCTCCGTGCAAAGCGTGATAAGAAGCTCAAAGATCAACGAGCTGCAATGATTGCCGAAGAAACAAAGGAAGCTCACCTCTCGGATAGCTCATCAAGTGATGACGAAGGATACATCGCTTTCGATGAAAGTGATGATGAAGAATGCTTCATTGGAGAGCATCAACAAAACGAGGGATCTTCAAAGGTCGGGAAGGCTCAAAGAAGGAGCCAAGCAGCTCATGTAGCTGTATGGATCATTGATAGTGGATGCTCCAAGCACATGACGTGTGACAAAACGCCACTTTCAAATTATCAAGAACGAGACGGGCCACTTGTAACCTTTGGAGGAAATTCTAAGGGATTTACGAGAGGCCAGGGCGATCTAAGAGTTGGTAAAACAACTATTTCTAACGTCTCTTATGTTGAAGGTCTTAATCATAATCTATTCTCTGTGTCGCAATTCTGCTCGAGTGGTAAACGAGTAGAATTCACCGCTAACAAGTGTCTCGTGAAAAATGAGGAAGGAGAAATTCTTCTTATCGGAGTTTTGCAGGATAGACTCTATATTGTACAATGGACAGATTGGATAGAGACCTGCCTGGTCACAAAGGCCGATTCCGAGACAAGTTGGCTATGGCACAAGAGGTTGAGTCACTTAAACTTCAAGGCCATCAACAAGCTCGCACGCAACAAGCTGGTGAACGACCTGCCAGATCAAGTCTTCGATCGTGATCACATCTGCAGAGCATGTCAAGCTGGAAAGCAGACAAGATCATCATTTCCAAGCGTGACAGCACAATCATCAAATCGAATTCTTGAGCTTCTCCATCTCGACCTCTTCGGTCCAGTCACTCCCTTGAGTATAAACGGTAGAAAATATGCTCTCGTTATTATAGATGATTATTCTAGATTTACGTGGGTTATTTTCATGTACAAAAAGAAGGAGACATTGGAGAAGCTACCTGCGTTGCTGAGCAAGCTGTGCAATCAAAAGGAGAAATCCATCATCTCCATTCGATCAGATCGAGGCACCGAATTTATCAATGCAATGATCGAAGAATATTGCACAAAGAGTGGGATTCATCATCAAACTTCAGCTGCACGCACACCTCAACAAAACGGCGTGGTGGAACGTCGTAACAGATCGCTGAAGGAAGCAGCTCGTACCATGTTGGATGAAACCAATCTTCCAAAGAAGTTTTGGGCAGAGGCCGTCAACACAGCTTGCTACACCCAAAACAGGTCGATCATCACGACCCGACATGGAAAGACTCCATACGAGCTGTGGAACAACAAGATCCCCAGGTTAAAGTATTTTAAAGCCTTTGGGTGTTTGTGTTACATTCATAACAATGGTAAATCTCAATTGAAGACTTTTGATAGCAAGGCCGATCCAGGAGTATTTTTAGGATACTCAGAGGTTAGCAAAGCTTATAGAGTCTTTAATGAGAAAACCCTAGTTGTGGAGGTAACACCTCATGTTGTATTTGATGAATCTACTTGTCTGTACAGAGAATCAAGTACAGGTACAGAACAGCCCGCTGCTAACAGGCCGTCTAACTCCCCCATTGACGACCTGCTAGTATGGACTCCAAATGATTTGGAGGAAGAGGATCAATCTGATCCTAAGGTCACACAGCAAGGGGGAAGTGATGCAAATACTAATACGAGCTGTAATACATCAGCCGGACTTAACCAAGCTGATCCCCCTCCCTCAGTCCCCAAGACTGATGCTGTTCACGACCTTACATCACATATCGAGCAGCTCGACAACACAATGGAGCAGCTCAACATCCAGGCCGAACAGCAGCCTGATCAACAGCCCGAGCAACAGCATGTGCCCACTGATCAACCTTCAACTCATCCGGAGTTTGATGAACCCATTAATGAGCCCGAGCCAATCATTTCAAATGAAGAAAGATCACGACGCAGACGATGGATCGATGATCATCCGAAAGAGCTCATTGTTGGGAACCCAAACCAAGGAGTGCGAACAAGAAGGACGATTGGTGAAAGTGCGCTATTAAGTAGCTATCTCTCTCGCATAGAACCCAAAGATGCCATTGAAGCTCTTCAAGATGCTGATTGGATTGAAGCCATGCAAGAAGAACTCAATGAATTCAAAAGAAATGAAGTATGGTCTCTAGTGGATCGTCCTTATCATCAGGGCGTCATTGGAGTCAAATGGGTTTACAAGAACAAGAGAGATGAATCTGGAGAAGTTGTCAGAAATAAAGCCCGATTGGTTGCAAAGGGTTACTGTCAACAAGAAGGAATCGACTATGATGAGACGTTTGCCCCCGTTGCAAGATTAGAAGCTATAAGACTGTTTCTAGCTTATGCCGCTCATCAACGATTCAAAGTCTACCAGATGGACGTTAAAAGTGCGTTCCTCAATGGCGTTCTCGAAGAAGAAGTCTATGTGGAACAGCCTCCTGGATTCGAGGAGGGTGATTCAAGCAAAGTCTACAAACTGCACAAGGCCGTCTACGGACTTAAGCAAGCTCCTCGAGCTTGGTATGAGACGCTATCATCCTTTCTCATCGAATCAGGATTCAAGCGTGGTTCAGTCGACAAGACACTATTCACTATCAAAGTGAATGAACATATCCTTTTAGTACAAATTTATGTTGATGATATCATTTTTGGATCTAAATCTCCCATTTTGTGTGAAAAATTTGGTAACCTCATGACCGAAAAATATAAAATGTCTATGATGGGGGAAATGAATTTCTTTTTAGGGTTGCAGGTAAAGCAGTCCGATGAAGGAATCTTCATTAGCCAAACAAAGTATGCACACGAGCTGGTCGACAAGTTTGGTGTCAAAGACAGCAAGCCTGTCAAAATACCAATGCTCTCTGGTGGGAAGATCGACCCGGATCCCCAAGGAAAACCTGCCAACATAACACAGTACAGGGGTATAATTGGTTCATTACTTTATCTAACTGCTAGTCGTCCTGACATCACTTTTGTAGTTGGAGTGTGTGCTCGATTTCAAGCTAATCCGAAGGAATCTCACTTGGAAGCAGCAAAGAAAATTCTTCGATACATCAAAGGGACCACAAATCTAGGTCTTTGGTATCCCTGTGATGATAATTTGCAGCTTACAGGTTATTCAGATTCTGATCATGCAGGGTGCAAGCTCGATAGGAAATCTACCTCGGGTACTTGCCATTTTCTCGGAAACAAGCTGATTTCTTGGTTTTCAAAGAAGCAAACTTCAGTAGCCACCTCCACCACAGAAGCCGAGTACATGGCCGCAGGAAGTTGTTGTGCACAAATCTTGTGGATCAAACAACAACTTAAGGATTATGAAGTTGAAGTTAGTGAAGTGCCAATATTCTGCGACAGCTCGAGTGCCATCGCCATTACTCAAAACCCAGTTCTTCACTCTAGATGCAAACACGTGGATATTCGACATCACTTTATTCGTGATCACGTGGAAAAGAAGAACGTGGTAATAGAGAAGATACACACTGACATTCAACGAGCTGATATTCTAACCAAACCCCTAGCCGAAGAAAGATTCAAAATGCTATGTGGAAAGCTGGGGTTATTAAATGTTGAGACATCAGGCCGATCATAAGCCTCCAGGCCGTTATCTCCTCATCGACCTGCCACATCCTTCAAAAGCTTGTGTGGGACCAACAATCGGAACCAACAAGCAGGCCGTCTCTTTACAAGCAGGCCGATATTAAGGGGGAACAGGCCGTCATCAACTCAACAGGCCGTCATCTACTCAACAGGCCGATACCATTTGAACAGCGAGTCACTATTTGAACAGGCCGTGCCTATCCACAGACCGTGTCTGTCAACAGGCCGTGTCCATCATCAGACCGTCGACTATTCAATAGATCGACCTGCATTCCTCAAATTGAGGGGGAACACTTAGCCAAAGTGATCCATCATTTGAGGGGGAACAAAGGCCGATGTCCATCTCCAGGGCGTTTATTTCGCCAGGCCGACGTCTTAAGTCCAGGCAGTTCCACCTTGCCAGGTCGATGTCATATGTCCAGGCCGATATCACAAATACAGGCCGTTCATTTCGACAGACCGTTCTCCGTCACCAGGCTGATATTATCAGACCGATACCAACCTGAATGCAACTGCATTTATGAAGGAAGAATCAAAAGGGCAGTATCACCCTTTTGTCTCATAACTTCTTCAATATGCATTGATTTCTTCATTTATTTATGTTATTTATTTCTCAATGTGTTTCATTATTTAAGGTTCTGATAACTTGCAGAAAATGAGGAAAAAGGGAGTAATGATTACCATTTTTGTAAAACATCCAGTCAAGTGTCAAACCTTGACACATTGACCGAGGCCACATTAAATTCCCTGCCGTCTCTCTCTGCAAAAGTGCAAATTATCGCACGTTCTCAATAACTCACGCGCGGATGTGAAACGTTTCACATTTCACGCGCACACATCGTGTGGTTGAGATTTAAAGAGATATTTTCACCTTTTCAAATTCGAACGATCTCAACCGTTCGTCAATTCTATAAATATGGCATGCAGTTTTCTCTCATTCTTACTTGCCTTCTTCATCTTCTTCGAAAAACCTAATTTCTCTCTGCACATACTAAAACTGCCGCTGTCGTGTTCTTCACTTTTCTGCATTCTCTCTATCTGCATCAAATCACTAGCGTGGTTTGTACTCTTTTCACCGATAATATCTTTACATATCTGTCAAGTTCTTTATTGTATTTATTTTCTAATCTTTCTCGAAAAAAAAAAAACTTGCAGAAAAATCAATGGCAGAAAAGGTTTCTTCTTCCGGTCGAAAGGAGATGCCGTGGTCTGAAATCGAAGAAATCTTGACGGCTCATCTCAAATTCGAACCATACATGGAGCGCAATAACTTCGGTTTTCGCGATCTCGACTCGATGTTCGCCCTGGTGGAGAAGTGTTCTTCGTTTTATCAGATAATCTCCACCCGCCCAGCGAAACATCTTCCCAGGCTCGTGTGTGCCTTCTTTTATAACTGGAATGAAGGTGATTCCGTATCCTCCCACACGGTCTCCCTTGGCACCACAAAATCTCTGGTCACCATCAACGTTCTGGACGCTGTGAAGGCGGCCTTCGGCATTGAAGAGGAAGGTTCAATGCAGCTCGCGGACATTTCACAAGATCAACTGCAGCAGGTTGCAGATCGGGTCTTGATTGAGCAGAGGCAGTTCGTTCCAGTGGCTTTCAAAAGGAGCGAGCTGCGCCCCAAATTCCGCCTCCTTATGGACTTCATCCAGAAGTGTTTTCTTGGGCACATAGGGAATTACGACCAGGTCACGCCGTTCAAATTCCAAATCATGACGGCCGTAATTCTCGACCTGCCCATCTGTTGGGCCAAGCTGATGGTCTCGCTGCTCTGGGAGGAAGCCAGGCTGATCATAACCGAGACCGTGGGAGAGGTCGTTGTGAAAGTGTCCCTTCACAACAACAAACCGCTTCGTCTTGGGACGAAGGTAACCTCCATCATCATCTCCCACTTCAAGCAGAGGACATGGGCGAAAGATCCGGCCTTTCCCCCTCTATTTATTCCAAAGGATCTCCACCAGCTGGAGATGGCGATAGGTGTGTCGGCGCAAATTTATTACAACTCCTCTGACGATGTCAGGACGCACCTCGCCAAGGCCGGTCATTCCAAAGTTGGCTGGAGGATTCCGGATCGACCTGCTCCAAAGAAGAGGAAGGCCGATGTCGATCTGGTTCCCTCACGCCCTGTTAAGAAGGCTCCGCCCGTGAAGAGGACTCCCCCTCGCAAGTCGCAGTCGGCCTCCGGTGAGCCTCCCAGGCCGTTCCATAAAATCCTCCCTCTGGATTTCGAGGTTGCTGCACCTCCCAGGGAGTCTTCGCCCGGCTCATCGCCCTCTTCATCAGCCGAACGGACTCCATCTCCAGTCCGTTCCGCCGCCGAGCCGTCCGCCTCGCAGCAACGCCCTGCATCCTCTCAGCAGGTCGTTGCCCCCTCTCCACAGAGGCCTCCCTCAGTCCATCGCGCTGGATCCGTTGAGATCCAGGATCTGACTGCTGATGAATCCCTGCCTTCCTCAGCTCGGGATGCACCGGTGGAGGAGGACGTCGTGCTGGAGGTCCAGCCGTTCGTTGAGCAGCCAATGTCTGCTGCTCACTCCCAGGTCGCTGCCAAGAAGGCGGAGGCCAGGCTGAAGGTCATCGACCTGATGCCGGGGATAGCCCAACTTCCCAAATCCCTCGACCTCGCCACTCGCCTCCAGTTCTACCTGGATTGTAAGTCGAGTTATTATTACGTATTCGAGGCGTTGCTGCAGGTCGTCACTCTCGACGACCTGAAGGTCGAGGAGCTGGCTCTTGAAGCGGAGTTCGGTTTCTACACCGTGGGGGATGCGGCCTCCAATTTTCGCCAGCTGGTGCTTCGCCGCATGAAGGTCGAAGCCAAAATTTTGGGCATCGACCTTCGCCCCTTATATGCGCACTCTCGCGCCCTGTACAACTCCGCCGCAGAAGCCGGAGACGAGTTTGAAAGGATACAAACTCCTGAGCAATCATCACCCAGGATTGAGGGTGATGATCAGCCTCTAGTTGCTGCTGCTCCGTCTCCAAAAGTCGATGTGGAGGCTGTGTTGGATGAAATTTCTGCCAAGCTTGAGTCCATCATCACCAGCCTCCCAGAGCAAATCAAGCAGGCCGTAGCTGAGGCCCGGGCCGACATAGTGAAAGATGCCAAAGCCCAGGCCGATGAAGCTGCCAGGGAGCGCGTCACGGACTTCGCCGTGAAGCTGTTGAAAGAATATACCGACAAGCTCCTGCCGGGCCAGCTCGATGAGCTCAACATGGCGTCCCGTGACCAGGTCGCGGAAGTATTGGAGGACTTGGCCAAGGTCGATGAGCGTGTATCAAATTTAACCTCATCTGTCTCGACCTCGGCCTCGACCTCCAATGAGCAGATCAACGCCATCCACGGCACCATCTCCTCCCTTCTCAATGGGCAAATGGAGTTGAAGGATGCTGTGATCAAGCTCCAGCAAGAGGATGCGACTCTTCTTTCCCTTATCAAGTCCCTGACTGATGATGTCGAAAAGGGGGAAGAAGAGAGAGTCGCCGCCGCGAAGAAAAAGAAGGCCCCGGCCCCAAAATCCAAGGCTCCTCCTTCTCAAAAGAAGCCCTCCCAGGCCGTTGCACCCAAGGTCGCTGCCGCTCATGCCGATCCCATCTCACAGCTTGGTGCGGAGCAGGCTGCTGCCGCCAAAGCTCGATTGGCAGCCGAGGCCGATCTCATTTCCGCCATGGTGCTGGCTGGTGCTACGCCGGAGCAGGCTGCAAATCAAGAGGAGCAGCAGCGTTTCAAGGCCGAGCGCCGAGCTGCTGAAGCTAGGAGGAAGAGAGAGTTGGACTGGATCAGCCAATCCGCTCTTGTTTTGAATGCAGGAGGATTGCAGCAGGTCGTCGATTGGCTTGATGAATCTCAGAACAACCTGCTGCGGGAGCTCAATTCTTGCTTCATCCTGCTGCACTACTTCATCAAGGACCCCTCCCTGCCTGCCGATGCCGATGAAGCGTATGCAGCCTATATGCGCAAGTTTCCGTACCAAAAATTCATTGGTGATCTACAGAAAAAGGCTGCAGAGGCTGGTGTGACGATAAGGGCCCCTGCTCAGCAATATTTTGCGCCCTTACGTCTTGGTGCTTCGGAGTATTTGGATTACTCTCGAATCGACCAGTACATCGCCCAAACTGCCATCGGCCTAGGCGTCAACGTATCGAATTCCGATCCCGACTATCGTCGTATCAGGGATGGAATCTACGCAAGCATGCAGACGTTGTCAAGGGAGCAGATCCAAGAAGAGCGCTTGGCAGCCCGTGCCAAGATCCAGGCCATGTAGATAGATGATTTTGTAATCTTTTTCATTTATGCTCTCAGCTGGTTGTAAATTCTCCATGTATTCTGCTATCGAGCTTAATGAAACAAAATCATTCTTCGTCCTGACGACAATATCTCTTTGTCCAGGCATCTGCCTTTACTTCTTTATTTTAATTATGTTCTTATCTGCCTTTCATTTAATTCCTTATCAATCTTCATGATTGAAAAATGTTTAAGCTCTGATACCATCTTTCAGTGTTTTATCTTAGGAATTATTTGTAAAGTGTTTGGTTTCGACATCATCAAAAAGGGGGAAATTGTTGGGAACCCCCTGCAGTTTGATTTTGATGATGTTTATCGAAACCACACTTAGGCATATTTTACTTTGTTTAAGGTCAAGGCCGATAGATCGACCTGCTACCTGTTAGTGCAGGTCGATGCCCTTTAATGTTTAGAATCAAGTTCGATCCACCCTGTAAGAGAAAGGTCGATGTATCGACCTGCCTCGTTTTGGATCGAACTGGATCAACAGCCTGTCTATCGACCTCCCCTATCAAGCTTCCAGCTGGCATTGCCTTAGAAGATTTCAAGAGCTGGATTATCAATCAAGGTCGATGCTCCACCTTCATGGAGCGTCACGACCTGTTCCTTGCCACGTCGAGTGCCAGCAAGGACGAATGTTCCCAACGGCTAGAAGTGAGTCAGCATCCAACGGCTAGTGCCACGTCAGCCCGACTCCAACGGCTAGTTTTTCAAAACTGCCTATAAATACTTCAGCCATTTTCGGATTCAAGTACGGGAAACACAAGCTATCAACGCCATATCTCTGCCCAAATCTCTCTCAAAGCTCATATCCATTCAAGTGTTCGAAATCCGATTAGTTTCCCAAACACTTGACAAGAGAGGTTTCCGATTCCGAAAAACACCACAACGACGAAGCGTTCACTGCTGCTTGTCGATTGCTCAAACAACTTCTTCTCCGACCTGTTCGAAGTTAGAAAGCTTGTTTTCATTTTCGCCATTATAGAGTTAGTCAAGCTCTGTAACAGCGTAAGGTTGTTTGTACGTTTTAGTACGAAGGTTGTAAGGGTCACGACCCAAAACTCGTGTCTAGTTACTCTCAAGTTAGATTGTAGCTAGAACTGATTCTCAGTCAGTATAAATAAGAGAGAGGTGGATCCAAAAGAAAAGGGATTCTCAGGTCGAGTCGACCTGACGTGGACGTAGGAGGATTTCTCCGAACCACGCTACATCGCGGTGTTTTTCTCTCTCTTTATTTATTGCACTTACATTTTATTATCTAACTGACGAGCATCAATCTGCATTACACGAATCAACCTGCTATCCATATTCAGCCTTAAGATTTTTCAAAGAGTAATCAACCTCCACCAACTTCCGCATTAAACAACAGTTTGATAAATCAAGCTTGATACCATACAAGCTTGATAGATCAAACTGCCTCTGATAAGGTCGACCTTGACAATCGACCTGCAGATCGACCTGAATTTTAAAAAGTCAGAAACGGTTGGTTATTGGTGTATTCCCCCCCCCCATACACCAATTACTCTTTCCCGGGACCAACACATATAACTCTTTACTTCTCTCTCACTTCGATATTTTTCAGTTCATTTACGTTCCTTTTGCTTTCAAAGCCCTAATGTGAGCGCTTTTGCTACTTACCTTGTGCGGTAACGATCACTCAGTACTCCTTCTTGCTTAGAACGAAGCTTCTCCCTCCTCGCGATCCTATGTTTTCCGTTGGGCTCAATCTTGCTACAAAAAAAAAAGAAAAAAAAAGAACATGTTCGTAAGTACTTCACTTGTCGCAACGAATTTAAAATTTTCATTATTTGATACTTTACATGAATTGAAGGAACTCCTCTCTCCCCAACCGAAATTTCAAGTGATATATGTATCAAGATAAACTGGTAGAGAAGTTGACGACAGATGATAAAGTTGTTAGAAATGGAGAAATGGTATAGTTGTTAGAAAATTGACGATAAGATGATAATAGTATGTAATTTTAAAGTTTCAAAATAAAAGGGTGTAAGAAAATATTATATTTTGTCTAATATGCATATATTTCGAGAACGTCCCTAAAAGTAAATGAGATCATCTGCCCCAATTTTCAAAATTAAAAACTACGTACTAAGTTAAAATTTTAATTAATTACTTATAAGTAGAAGTATACTCCTATAATATAACAAATCACTATAGAAAATTGACAATAAGAATTAAAATTTCCAAAAATGTACATGTTGGAAATAAAAGTCGTTTAATTAATTTGATTAATTAATAAATCCCTTTTTAGTTTCTTAATGCACAAGTAATTGGAGTAGTGGCCAAATAAATTGGAGTAGTGGCCAAGTAATTGGAGTGGTGACCAAGTCATAAACTCCCTATATATATGGCCCTTTTCTTCACTCATTCATTGACATCGAGAACAAACACCACTAGCCGCTTTGCTTATTTCGATTCTTTCCTTTGTCTCCTCTTTTGATCCCTTCCGTTCAAAAGCGTCTCCAACTCGATTTTGCGAGTGCACGCATAATCGAGTGTTGTGTTAACCTTCGAGAGTGTTTTCGGCATCGAGACTTGGCACCGAGGGTCTGACGGAAATAGCTTTTAGGGCAGTGGTCGTCCACGGCGCATCGATTAACTTTCGTTTCAGTTTATTGTTACTTGTGCAGGTTTCTCGAACTTGACTCCAGATCTAACAATCTAAAAGCTATTCATAACCTTGACAAACCGTACTTTTTCTTTCTCGAATTGTCGAAGCTGGAGCCTCTTGACGGATCGAACTACAAAAGATGATCCCACTGTTATCGATGGTATGATTATATGAGATTTAATTATTAATCTTGTTACGTTTATTTATTTGAAATCTATATGCAATCATGATGACATGTGTGATTATGGCTCTACGATTTGAACGTATGCTATCATCTATCATGCGTTGTCACGTAGGTAAGAATGGATTTGGTTGCTTTAACTGATTTATAGTTGTTGGCATAAGTCAATTGGCTTTTTTATTTTTAACCATTGTTAATAAAGAATTTGTTAATTATGTGAACCATTGGATTATTATGGTTTTATTATTATTGATAGGCAATCGAGATATATTACAAACGATTGTGTATATAATACGTAATTTATGTGTAAGGGTTTGGGTTGACAAATTTGTTTGAGGAGATGATTTATTTTCTTATTATTATATAAAATATAGATAATTAAACCTTAGAGATCATCCATAATGCGAAGAAGTCTCCATCAAGTTTATGTATGATATTGATAGGGCAACTTCATTAGTGGTGAAAAACAACTGCTGTTTTTCCGTGCAAACATCTCATTGTATCTATCAGTGTACAATATATTTTTCTAATTAATACACATAAATCTTGTTCCAAATATGACCGTGTATGTTATTATGTTTTTCGGTCCTAAGGTATGCTTAGCATAATTGATTTAATTATGTTTACTTGTATTGTATTAAATGGATTTGCCGAATTCATGTTATAGAATAAGTATTTATATCATAACATGCCCATGGCCTTTGTGTTGGTTTATCGATTCAAGTGTCGTAATGTCGTAATATTTACGTGATTTGAATTTTATGTGTATTGAGTTTGTTCTTTAATTAATTAAAAGCACAATTAGTAGACGAGGGAAATTGTATTATATTTCTTATGTGGATATTACTCTAGATACATATATTGTATCTCTTGATACCTAAGGATATAACTACTGATATGTTCTTGTATGTATAAAGTTGGAGTACATGATCAGTTGAATAAGAGGATTAAAAGTTAAAGATCAAATAGAGTTGGTGAATATAATACTTCATTTCTACATGATCTATGTGAGATATTCGGTGAATTTACTGCTCCCTACTTTTTCTTGAACACCATGATATTGCTGAAAGGAAGAATAAAACTCTTAAGAACATGTTGAATGCTATGTTTTAAGTTCGGGTTTACCTATCAGTGTGTGGGGGGAAGCCGTCTTGTCTGCATGTTATATTTTTGATCGAGTACCTTATAAAAGGTTAGATGAGACTCCTTACGAGTTGTGGAAATGTTTTGCACCTTCTTTGAAAATTTTTAGAGTGTGGGGGTGTCTAGCTAAGGTGAGGTTGAATGATCCAAAGCATGTGAATATTGGGTCCAAGACGTTTGACTGCGTATTTATTAGCTATGCTCAAAATTCTACTGCTTATCGATTTTTGTCTCTGTGTGATAATTCTATTTGTGAATCTCGAGATGCTGAGTTTTTGAGCATGTTTTTCCAATGAAGACTAATTTGTTCGTTAAGAATGTGCCAAGTTCATCTGAGAATGTTATAGCTGAGCCATCTGATCGATTGGTTCGAGAGTCTGAAGTAGCCCCAGAATTGAGAAGGAGTAAGAGACAGAGAACTGAAACTTCATTTGGTATTGATTTCATTACTGCTTTTGTTAGAGCATCCTTATCTGATTGATGATTATGTGGTGTATGTCTTTATGATTTGTGAGGATTCTGTTTCGTATAGAGCTGCTATGTCTAGTGTAGATGCTCCTCTTTGGAAGGAGGCTATACAAAGTGAACTAGAGTCTATCACTAATAATCATACTTGGGAACAAATTGACTTGCCTGTGAAATGCGAACCTATTAGATCGAAGTGGATTTTTTAAGAAGAAGCTAAATCTGATGGGTCAATTGATAGGTATAAGGCAAGGCTTGTGGTAGTTGGATATTCTCAGAAAAAGGATATTGACTTCTTTGACACTTATTCTCTCGTTGCTCGTATTTCTACTATTAGAACGCTAGTTGTTTTAGCTTCTATTCATAGTCTAGTTGTGCACCTAATGGATGTGAAAACTGCCTTCTTGAATGGTGATCTTAATGAGGAGATTTATATTTATCAACCTGAGGGATGTGTGGTACCTGGGATGGAGAATAAAGTGTGTAAGTTGAAAAGATCTCTGTATGGTTTGAAGCAGGCTCCTATACAGTGGTATGAAAAGTTTCATAATACTATCTTGATGAATGGGTTTGTAGTAAACGGTTCTGAGTCGTGTCTTTATTCCAAAACCCTTGGATCGGATTGTGTGCTTATATGTCTATATGTGGATGATATGTTGATCTTTGGCACTTGTCTTGATATCGTGATGGAAACAAAAGCATACTTGTCTTCTGCTTTTGATATGAAAGATTTGCGAGAGGCTGATGTCATCCTTGGTATTAAATTGGTAAAGTCTAAGGAGGGATATGTGTTGAGTCAGTCTCATTATGTGGAACAAGTGTTAAATAGATTTAACTGTAGTGATCTGGTTCCTGCCAAAACTCCTTATGATCCTAGTTTGCATTTAAAGAAGAATGATGGTGAGCCTGTTTCTCAAGAACAATATGCTAGGATTTTAGGGAGTGTGATGTATCTGATGAATTGTACTAGGCCTGATATTGCTTACTCTGTAAGTCGATTGAGTCGATATACTCATAATCCTGGTAACGATCATTGGACTGCGTTATATCGCTTGTTGAACTATCTGAAGGGAACCAAAGATCTTTGCTTGCACTATTCCTATTTTCCCGAGGTGTTGGAAGGATATTGTGATGCGAACTGGGTTTCAGATAGTGATGAGGTAAGCTCCACAGTGGATTTGTATTCACGCTTGGTGGGGGTGCCGTGTCTTGGAAATCTGGAAAACAAACTCGTATTGCTAGTTCAACCATGGAATCTGAGTTCATTGCATTGGAACTTGCGAGCAATGAAGCGAAATGGCTGCGAGAGTTGCTAGCCGACATACCATTGGGTGAGAATTCTGAAGCTCCTATTTCTTTTCACTGTGACTCACAGTCTGCTAAATCTGTTGCGAAGAATAGCGTGTATAATGGGAAACGGAGACATATCCGGGTGAGACATGCGGTGGTGAGAGAAATGCTTGGAGATGGTGTTATTTCTCTTGACTTCGTAAAGTCAGAAAGGAATCTGGCGGATCCTTTCACCAAAGCTCTCATAAAGCATCAAGTGCAAGAACTTGCAGCCGATATTGGTATGAAGATATTAAATGAAGAAATTTAACATGGTGGACACCTAACAGGTCAAACGAAACTGTGTTATCTTATCTTTATTTTATATCTTGTACATGCATTAACTTGTGTTAATTACAGTTAGTTGGAAATAGCTTTAAGCTATTTTGGTTCTACTGCGGAGAACTCTGGACATAGACGAATCGTTGCCTGACGAGGTAATCCTACTGCGGTGGATTTTCGATTGTACTATGATGTTTTGAGGTTGAGCAATTTTAGCTCTTAATGATTCTTGCAGTTATGTTTTGCGAAACATTTCTGGTATATTATATGCGTATAATATATTTAGTGCCTTGGTGATTGCACTTTCATAGAATCACCTAAGTGTATGTGAAGAATGTTTGTCTTCTATGAAATGCGTTTTCTAGAGCATACACGAGAATCGAAGGTATTGATTTGACCTTATTTGTCATCGCGGAGACGTATTTTTCTTCCTAAGGAATGATGTGTGTTGTGGGGGTATACTTATGAACTCATAAAGTTCAAGCTGTAAAGCACTTTTGAGATTTATATGTTGCCTACTTCACTAATGTACAAATTCAAATCGTAAGATATTTGTATTTATGCATCAAAATTCCTTTCCGTTCTTTGATCGACTTTTATTTGTGGGGGATTGTTGGAAATAAAAGTCGTTTAATTAATTTGATTAATTAATAAATCCCTTTTTAGTTTCTTAATGCACAAGTAATTGGAGTAGTGGCCAAATAAATTGGAGTAGTGGCCAAGTAATTGGAGTGGTGACCAAGTCATAAACTCCATATATATATGGCCCTTTTCTTCACTCATTCATTGACATCGAGAACAAAAACCACTAGCCGCTTTGCTTATTTCGATTCTTTCCTTTGTCTCCTCTTTTGATCCCTTCCGTTCAAAAGCGTCTCCAACTCGATTTTGCGAGTGCACGCATAATCGAGTGCTGTGTTAACCTTCGAGAGTGTTTTCGGCATCGAGACTTGGCACCGAGGGTCTGCCAGAAATAGCTTTTAGGGCAGTGGTTCGTCCACGGCGCAGCGATTAACTTTCGTTTCAGTTTATTGTTACTTGTGCAGGTTTCTCGAACTTGACTCCAGATCTAACAGTACACTCCACAATTTTAGATTTATCAACCCTAAAGTATAACTAATAAAAATGTAAATGGCAATTAGAGCATGTACAATGGAGGGGTTCTTGTCTATGTGGCAAAAGCAAGAACCCACACCTTAATTAGCACCCCCATTGGAGATCCCCTAAATAAGAACTCGGGTTCTTATATAAGATACTGGTTCTTAAGAAAAAGTGGGACCCACATTCCTTTTTATTTTTTTTTCCTCTCTCATATTTTCTCAAATAAAATTATTAGTGGGACCCTTTAATTATGATAAGAATCTTTATTAAGAACCTTACCATTGTGATTTTTTAATACGAATGAGATCTTGTCTATGTGGCACCTTTAAGAACCTCATTTGGGGTTCTAGCATTGTACATGCCCTTATGGATCCTAAGAAAAAAAATTATACTTGTACTAATTGTAACCAAGTGTCTAAAAAAAAGAAAAATTTCCCACGCAAATTAATTTACGTAGTGGATGAGTATATAAATTGAAAATTAGAAATTCATAGGGTGAGAAAATGAACCTTGGAATCCTGCAGCATGAGCAGGGTAGAGGAAGAAGCTGCCGGCGTCGGAGCCTGAGAAGCGGGAGCCGCCCCTCTCGCGCGTAGATCCTAAGAGTTGCTCGGATGACGGCGGTTGCATCATCATCTCCCTTCACCACCAATCTTATTGGTCCGGTGCTGCCCGAAACGGTCACGGTGATCAGGAACCTATTACCGCCGCCTTTCGTCTTCTTCTTCTTCTTCTTCTTCTTCTTCTTCTTCGTCGTCGTCCTCATTGTAGAAAGACCCATGCCGTCTTAGAGAGAGAGAGAGAGAGCTAGAGAATTGTATATGTGTGCAGGGCTAGGGTTTTTGCATGTAGTAGCATAGAAAGAAGAAGAAAGGAAGAAAGTCAATATATAAAATGGTGGCTGTTAATTTCCACCATTCAAATGATAGTCTAAAAGCAAATAATAGAAAGAGGCTATAAACTTATACACGTGGCCATAGTAAGGGAAACATATATAGAGCAATGAGCATTGATAATTACTAATTAGGCTAGAAAGAGTGAACTACGGTGTTTTGTAAAGTGTATTCCCGTATACACCTAGCTAGTTTGTTTCTTTACATATTATAAAAACATATCATTGTCTATGAGATGTTTCAAAAAGGAATATATAGCTTTTGAGATGAGACGAGACGAAAAAAAAAAAAAAAAAAAAAAAAAGAGACGTGAACTTGTGCAGATTAATTTTATTTATACGTGCGACCGATTATATATGCACTTTTTCTTTTTCTTTTATGCATGTCATACACTAAATCCCTTTTTTCCGAAATTGACCTATAGACTATAGTCTTCCTTTTTTTGCTCTGCAACGAAGTTGGTTCTAATTCCTTAATTTATTTGCCCTCTGTATTTCGAAGGACGATGTTACTCCTTACCTTACGTCCCACTTTAATAGTTTTGTTTTTTAAAATAAAAAGAATTAATCTTTAATTATATTTTATTATGGAAGCCTTACTTATCACTTTAAACAATGCATATACTTATAATTTTATGTCGAAAAGTCAAGTGACTGAGACGGAGGGGAGTACAATATATAGTTTTAAATATTGAAAGTGGTTTTGACCCCGCCATTTAAAACGATAATTATTTTGCGAAAGACAATGTGCCGCTCACGAGAATAATGGAATAACCCAAAAAAGAAGCGGATGAATGAGATCCTCTGTCCCCAAATTGGTGTACCAATGGTGTACCCGATACAAAATTAGGAAATTCTAAACCAATAAAATTCAGACACATTACTTTAGCACACTATCATCATTCATCACTTCTTTTTTAATTTCTGCGCCGAAAAAAAGGTCCCTCTCCCAATGGGACGAAGAGAGTATTAAATTTTTTTGTTTGTTCTTCATGTTTTGTCCTTTTTTGTTTTACATCATTTCACAAAAAGAAAACCCGATACAAATCTAAAACTGTTTGTATGTATGTATATGCGTATGCATATGTGTACATATAAATAATCATATTTGCACGTAAAAATCATATATTTATATATTTTTTAATACAACAATCACTCGTCAAAAGATTTAAAAGATAAAATATAAATTAAAATTCAATGACATATTCTTTTTCTTTTATTTTATGTGCACTAAAGTTAGATCTAATATTATTTTTATTAAACACACAACACAAAAGTGAGTAATTATTTAGTTTTTATAGATGGGAACACAAAATATATTTTAATAGATTTTTTCCGCATGTAATATGTGTTGCCTCATGCCTCATTTTTTTTTTGAACCGGGCCTGCTTTTCAGTTAACTACTGTATAACGATATATTTTAGAGGGTGTTAAGCTAAACTTATTTTGAGGGCTTTTATCGTTGAACGTGCTTATATGTTTGAAAAATATGCTGAGAAGAAAGAAAATATATTTATGGAGGTTATTTGATGCCAGACAGTAATAACAGTCTATATATTTAAATATTAGTATAAGTTGTTAGAGAATTTATTTTGTCAAATATTTTTCAAAGAATTTATACTCCCTCTGTCCCATTAGAAAAGAGATTTTTTTTTTTTTTCCTGACATGGGAATTAAGACAGGAGTGATGAATCATGATAGTGTGTTAAAGTGATAGGTAGTAGTGCGTTAAAGTGATATGTCTGAATTTTATTAGATTAAAATTTTCTATTTTAGGAAAGGTCCCTATATCAGTGGGACGTCCCAAAAAGAAAAATGTCCATTTATTAGTGAGACAGAGGGAGTAGTACATAATTTCAGTCAAGTATCCTTTTATTTTTATTAAGTTTGTAGTATTACAGTCGAATGAATCAGAAAATGATATAAATATTCGTTACTATTTATTTCAAATTGACCTAATTAGGCAGGATAATAATCACTAAGCGCTAGTCGGGTGGAAGGGGACTAGCTAATAGGCATATCTAGCCATGACAGAATGAAACTAGCTACAATGCTCAAGTGCAAACTATATATATATTCATGATAAAAACACACAATACAACACTCAATAGTGACTTCAATAATTTCGTAGTATATAGTCTACAATCTTAATGTTCAACATGATATTCTTATTTATTGAAACACATACAATACTTATACATAGCTTCAAATCCGTCTAACCATCTAAACCGTATACAGATGATACGTTGGATATGAGTGGAGATGATGATTCAGAAGAGAAGCAGAAGATAGAGTCGAAGAAGAAGTCTGAGACATTGAGAAGATCAAGTAGAATTAGGAAGCCTTCTTGGAAGCTACGTGAATGACTTAGTTTTCTTTATTGTTTCTTTAGTTTAATTTTCTTTTGTTATTTTCTTAGTTTAGTTGATTTAGGACTCTTTTTATTTCTTCTTCTAGTTGGCTTAGGATTAGTCTGTGAAGACTTATAAATAGTCTAGGCAGTGCTTGTTTCTTTTTTATCAGAATAAATATTTTCTTTTGCTACGGCAATTTTCGATATTACTTGGAGCAAGGATATCGCGGAGATATAATCTTGGAGCAAGGTTGTATCATTGGTGCTTTCATTGAGAGATCGGAGCGACTCCGGTGAAGGTATCTTTCGGGGAGCAGCTCTCCAACAATCAACATGGCAGAAGGGAAGGAATTGGGATTGGCTATTGCGGAGATGCAGGATCACTTTGACAAACTGACAGTTTCTCAGCATCAAAAATATCAAGGGCTTAAAGATTCGATTGATGAGATCAAACTGATCTTGAAGGAGAGGGAGAAACCAGTTGTCGACAATCCGGAACAATCAGGTACTAATTTTAAGCCGCATAGCATGAAGCTAGAATTACCACGCTTTGATGGGACCGATGCTCAAGGATGGATCTTTCGAATTCAAGAATATTTTGATTTCTATGAAACCCCAGATGCCCAACGATTACGAATTGCAGCATTTAATATGGAAGGAAAAGCATCTGAATGGTATCAATGGTTGAAGACAAATAAAAAATTGTCAACTTGGCAAAACTTTCTTCAACAAGTTACGGAGCGTTTCGGACCGTCTGAATTTGAGGATTATACAGGCCAGTTGGCCAAATTAATGCAGAAAGGAACAGTAGCGGAATATCAATCTGAGTTCGAAAGCTTGATGAATAAGGTGAATGATATGTCCGAAGCCGTTTTACTTTCTATATTCATTGCTGGATTGCGGAAGGATGTGCAAAGAGAACTGAAGATATCTAAGCCAGGGAGCCTGGTAGAGGCCTTTAATTTGGCAAGATTATTTGAATCTCGCAACGAGGATCGCCAAAGTGATATTAAGTTAACAGCTAGATGGAATAACCGAGATCGAGGCATCAACAATCAATTTTCCTCAAGTGTGAAGCAAACTACTCCTAGTATTGAGCAGGCATCACAAAACACAGTATTAGGCCAGACTCAACGAATGGATCCATCAAAGACTCCTTTCCGCAGATTCACTTCGGCGGAGATGAGAGCCAAACGAGCACAAGGAAAGTGTTTCAATTGTGATGAAAAGTGGAGTGTGACTCACCGTTGTGGCGGAAAAGCCTTGTTGTTGTTAGCGGAGGATGAGGAGGAGGAGGATAACGAAGCAAACAAGGAAGATGAAGAATTAATCCTTGGAGATGTCTCAAGTTTGAACTCGCTTTCAGGAACCGGGACCTTGAGATCGTTGAGGATGTGGGGACGAATAGAAAACCAATTGGTTCATGTATTGGTGGATAGTGGCAGTACTCACAACTTTGTTCATCCCGGTGTAGCTGCAAAGTTGGGGCTAGAGGTTGAGGCTTTAACGCCATTCCGAGTATACATTGGTAATGGGGAATCCATGTCTTGCAATGGGTGTTGTCCTCGCGTCAAGCTGACACTGCAAGAAGTTATTTTCGAAATAGATTTGTTCATATTACCCATTCAAGGACCTGATATGGTGTTGGGAATTCCATGGCTTCAGGAGCTCGGACATGTAATTCATGACTACAAGAACATGACAATGGAGTTTACATGGAAAACTAAGAAGGTCAAATTGAAGGGTGATAGTGAGTTAAGTGGTAGGAAAGTTACTTTTAATCAGTTGCAGGGGATGGTAAAACGTGAAGAAGTACAGGAGTTTTATGAACTCACTTGGCAACATAATACAGATACGGAGGCAACGAGCAAGACGATGGGGATCGCTGCAAATTTACCGGAAGCTATTACGAAGATTTTGCAGGAATTTGATCGAGTTTTCAAGGATCCCGAAGGGCTTCCTCCGCACCGATTATTTGATCATAGAATTCACCTGAACCCACAAAGCAAACCGGTGAATGTCCGTCCTTATCGGTATCCTCACTTCCAAAAGGGTGAGATTGAAAATTTAGTTAAAGAGATGTTGGCTCAAGGGATTATACAGCCAAGTCAAAGCCCGTATTCATCGCCGGTCTTATTGGTTCGAAAGAAAGATGGAACTTATCGCTTTTGCGTGGATTATAGAGCTTTGAATGCCATCACCATCAGAGATAAATTTCCAATACCGACCATAGACGAATTATTTGACGAACTTGGAAAGGCTCGGTACTTTACGAAATTGGATCTTCGTGCGGGCTATCATCAAATCCATTTACATGCTGACGACATTCATAAGACAGCTTTTAGAACTCACGAAGGTCACTATGAGTTCTTAGTCATGCCGTTTGGTCTCACGAATGCGCCATCTACTTTTCAAGCAATCATGAACTATACTCTGGCTTCATTTTTGCGTAAATTTGTTGTGGTGTTCTTTGACGATATTCTCATTTACAGCGAGACTCAAGAGGCGCACGCGGAGCATCTAAGGAGGGTATTAAAGTGTTTGGACGAGAATAATTTCCTGGTTAAACTTTCTAAGTGCACCTTCTGTCAGCTTACCATAGAGTATCTCGGACATGTTGTTGATTCGAAAGGAATTCATCCTGATCCTAAAAAAATAGCAGCAATGATTCAGTGGCCCATTCCAAGGAATATCAAGCAGTTAAGAGGGTTTCTCGGTCTGACAGGGTATTATCGCCATTTTGTGGAAAACTATGCAAGCATTGCAGCGCCTTTAACGGATCTCTTAAGAAAAGACGCTTTTAGTTGGACGGAAACTGCAGCCGAGGCTTTTGCGAAATTGAAGGAGGCAATGACGAGTGCTCCAGTTTTGCGCTTACCAAACTTTGAGCTGCCTTTTATTATTGAATCTGATGCTTGTGGTACGGGAATTGGAGCTGTCCTCATGCAAGAGGGAAGGCCTATAACATACTTTAGTAAAAAGTTGGGACCTCGAATGATAAATTCTTCTACATACAATAAGGAATTGTATGCTATTACAGAAGCGGTGCAGAAATGGAGGCAATATTTGTTAGGACGACCCTTTATCGTAAGAACTGATCAAAAAAGCATAAAGGATTTATTGCAGCAGACAATTTTGACGCCTGAACAGCAAAATCATGTGAGAAAATTGTTGGGGTTCGATTTTTTGATTGAGTATAAGATGGGCAGTGCAAATAAGGTTGCAGATGCGTTGTCGCGTCGTGATGAGGAAGGGCCGAAGGACGCAACAATGTTAGAATTGTCTGTCTCTTCTCCTATTATGACTTTTTTGGAAGAATTACGCTTGGAGAATAAGAAGATAGATGAATTAGTCCAGCTTCATGCCAAATTTGAAGATCGACAGTTGGGTCCTGATTTTGCCGTGCGAGAGGGATTGCTTATGTACAAAAATCGTTTTTATCTTAGTCCTCAGTCTTCTCTACGTCAACGCATATTGAGTGAATGCCATTCTTCTCCTATGGCCGGCCATGGTGGAATAAAAAAAACATTAGTTCGAATATCCGCAAATTTTTATTGGCCAGGGCTACGCAAGGATGTAGAGCGATTTGTATCTGAGTGTGTGGTTTGTCAGCAGGTTAAATCTTCAACGCAACCACCGGCTGGATTAATTCAACCTCTTCCGATTCCCAATCATGTATGGGAAGATATCTCGATGGATTTTATCACGGCACTTCCGAACTTCCGAGGTAACACTGTCATCTATGTTGTGGTGGATCGTTTATCTAAATATGCTCATTTTGCCATGTTACCTACTCAATATACGGCATCCAAGGTTGCTAGTGTATTTGTTGAGATGGTGGTTAAATTGCATGGATTTCCGAAGACTATAGTTTCCGACCGAGATTCAGTATTTCTTAGCCAATTCTGGACGGAAATGTTTGCTTTAAGCGGTACTACTTTGCTGCATAGTAGTTCATATCATCCTCAAACGGATGGACAAACAGAGGTTGTGAATCGAGGGTTGGGTCAGTATTTGCGAGCGTTTGCATCCGATCGACCCAATTCTTGGGGAGAATATTTATGTTGGGCAGAATATAGTTATAATACAAGTTTTCATAGTGGACTGCTAATGACTCCTTATCAAGCTTTGTATGGAAGACCTCCAATCAATATTCTTGCATATCATCATGGAGGAACTCGTGTTCAATCCTTGGAAGAAAGACTTTTGATGAGAGATCAAGTGCTACAGGAGCTGAAAATTAATCTGTTACGGGCCCAACATCGTATGGAGCAACAAGCCAATCGCAAACGCCGCGATGTTGAGTATCAAATTGGAGAATTGGTGCTTGTGAAATTACAGCCGTATCGACAACAATCGGTGGTTCGTAGGGGTTTTAATAAATTAGCAAAAAAATATTATGGGCCGTTTCCTGTGGTGGAACGTATTGGGGAGGTTGCATATCGTCTTGAGCTACCTGCTGAGTCCAAAATACATCCTGTGTTTCATGTTTCCTTGTTGCGTCCTTTTCGAGGTTCAACAACGGTTTTTGCGTCATCGTTACCACTTGAAGATGTAAATGGCAAGCCTCTTCTTACTCCTGTGGTAGTTTTAAAAGAAAAACTTGTGTGGTATCAAGGTCGTCCTGAGAAAATGGTGTTGGTGCAGTGGAGCGGTTTGCCACCAGAAGAGTCCACTTGGGAATATGTTGCTGATATGGTTGCATTATATCCAGATTTTCACCTTGAGGACAAGGTGCTTTTTCCGGCCGAAGGGAATGATACGTTGGATATGAGTGGAGATGATGATTCAGAAGAGAAGCAGAAGATAGAGTCGAAGAAGAAGTCTGAGACATTGAGAAGATCAAGTAGAATTAGGAAGCCTTCTTGGAAGCTACGTGAATGACTTAGTTTTCTTTATTGTTTCTTTAGTTTAATTTTCTTTTGTTATTTTCTTAGTTTAGTTGATTTAGGACTCTTTTTATTTCTTCTTCTAGTTGGCTTAGGATTAGTCTGTGAAGACTTATAAATAGTCTAGGCAGTGCTTGTTTCTTTTTTATCAGAATAAATATTTTCTTTTGCTACGGCAATTTTCGATATTACTTGGAGCAAGGATATCGCGGAGATATAATCTTGGAGCAAGGTTGTATCAACAGAGCAACCTATATAGTTTACCTAGGCATCAATTAGATGACACCGTGCAAGACTATTATTTAAGCTTCAATAATATAGGCCAGTCCGGTGCAGCTTAGCGCCTTGTGCAGATTAAGCATTAGTCAGGCTGTGGAGTGCCGACTATCACCTATTCAGGATTGGGCGGGAATTTTTAAATCACTGATAACACTATAGCTAAATCATACCCAATCAATACGTTTATGATATATTACGTACACAGATGTTTTGGACTTAATGAGAGAGAATCTTGAGGCTTAAAAATTTGTGGAGCCAAGCTCTCCATCCTCTCCCCTTACAAATATGAACTATCTCCGACGACCTTTCCTTCTTGCTTAGAACGAAGCTTGTCTCTCTTCTCGATCCTATGTTTTCCGTTGGACTCATTGCTGCTACACAAAAAAGGCTGTTATAAGTACTAAGTTATACTTCCTCCGCCTCGGACCTATATATATAAATGTGTTATTGGAATTGTAAATGATACGAACATGTTAAGAAAATACGTGCGTTTGGTTGGACAGTTTAGCCCACGATAGTGTTCTTATTCGGGCCTAATTGAGTGTTTGGTATCAATGTTCCACAATCAGAAAGCCCAAGTTTATTTCATTGGCCCGCGTTAAATTACTGTTCCCATGTAGTGGACTACACGGGGGGTAAAGGCCCCGTTTTTAATTGGGCTTTGTACAGTAAACATCGATTAACATGCGAAAAGTAAAAATGTCCTCAAATTTCATTATTTTATTAGATGAGTTAGACGCTAAATTTATTTCTCATTATTTTTGCTCTCTTCCGCCGCACTGGTTCAAGAAAGGAAGATTGGAGCTTTTTTAATTTTTTTCTTCCTTCCACCGAATTCTTCGATTGTCGTCGCTACGATATCGATGGAGGGATCCTTGAGGTATTCCACATAGACGAGTAATTCCAGGTGTTGTAGGTTAATTTGTTGTTCAAATTAATCGAATTCGATTGAATATCCCGACGGATCTCGCGCATTCAATCGCTCATAATTTTGATTTTTAATTGGGGTTTTGATCGTGGTTCCCTGACCCTGTATAGATCGTCAACATTTGGTACAAGCCACGAATTAATATCATCGATCTATGAAACGATACCCTAAAATTTGTAGGATAAAAAACCCTAAAATTCAGGCATTTTCGTTTCGAAACCAAATTTACCAGTCATTCCTCCCAAAATACGGCGTAAAATTATGAAATGAAATTTGGTTTAGTGTTTATTATTGAATGCAAGAAATCTAGAGGGCGTTTTGGACAATTCACTATTGTACATCATTCCCAATCATATGCACCAAACAACCGAAGAAGAAACGGCCCATCAAATCACTATCGTTTGGTAGAGGAGATGGGATATAAAGCCCGAAATTAAAATCCAGTTACATAACTCGATTTTCAAGAGTAGTACAGTAAAACCTCTATAAATTAATAATCTCGGGACTATGTAATTTTATTAATTTAGAGAGATATTAATATATGGATAAATTAATATTTTATTAATTAAAAGAGGGACTTTTAAATTAAGCAAATTTAGTACATATGTATTGAAAATAAATAAATAAATTCATATATGTTCATTGATTATATCATTTATCAACAAATTCTTTAAAACTAATTAAATATAATTATACGTAATATCAATTTATTGTATACAACCAACTATTATATTTATTGACGCATGTATAAAGTCATTAAAATTAGGGGCAAAAATATATCTACATATTCTCCTTAAGAGAAACACAAATATATACCCAACTATAATTTTACACAAAAGTTACCCACTTTTTCAACTTCCTTCCAAAATTACCCCTACTTTTCCCACTCTCCTTCTTTCTCTCTCCCCCACATGCACTTGTCAACATCATCTTTTGTCTTTTCCTTTTTTTGTTTTTTAATTTTCACCAACAACATTTTCTTACTTCCTTTCTTTCTTTTTTTTTTTTTTTATCAAATTTTTTATTTCAAAATTAGTACTCAGTTTTTTTTTTTTTTTTTTTTTTTTTAGAACTGCAAAAGTCATTTGGTTAGAAAATGACTCATTCTTACCACATATGGTAATAAACTATGTATAATCTTATAAATGTTGTATAAGAAGTCATGTCCATTCTAACATATCTATCTTACGAGTATTCCAGAAAAGCTTGTTAAGTAAGAAACAAACTCATTCTTACTTTCAATCTTATTATATATGATAAGAATCTATGTACAATCTTATGACCTATTGTAAAATATCATGTCTAATGTGCATGTGCATAATCTTATAACCAAGTGCTCTCGTAAGACTTGTTAAGTAAGAAACAGACTCATTCTTACATTCTTAAGTAAGAAACAAAATTGTCCCTACTTTTTCCACCCTCCTATCCTCCTCTCTCATCCACATGCACATGCACATATCACATCACATTTTAATTTTTTCCTCTTTTATTTTTTAATTTCCTTCAGCAACATTTTCCTTCTTCCTTTCTTTCTTTTTTGTCTTGTTTTTATTTCAAATTTCGTATTCCGTTTTGTTGTGTTGTGTGTGTGTGTGTTTTTTTTTTTTTTAAAATTAAGAACCGCAAAAGTCATTTGGTAAGAAAATGACTTATTCTTACCATACATTGTAAGAAATAATATATAATCTTATATAAGTTGTGTAAGAAATCATGTCCATTCTAACTACATATCTTATAAGTGCTCAAGTAAGACTTGTTAAGTAAGAAACAAACTTATTCTTACTTTCAATCGTATTATATATGGTAAGAATCCATGTACAATCTTATCACCTACTGTAAAAGATCATGTCTATTCTGCATGTGCATAATCTTATAACCAAGTGCTCTCTCGTAAGACTTGTTAAGTAAGAAACAAACTCATTCTTACTTTCATTCGTATTATATTTGGTAAAAAAATGGCTCATTCTTACCACATATGGTAAGAAACAATGTATAATCTTATAAATGTTATGTAAGAAGTCATGTTCATTCTAACTATCTATCTTAAGAGTGCTCCAGTAAAACTTGTTAAGTAAGAAACAAACTCGTTCTTACTTTCAATCTTTCTTCCAAAAGTCATTTGATTAGAAAATGACACATTCTTACCACATATGGTAAGAAACAATGTATAATTTTATAAATGTTGTGTAAAATGTCATGTTCATTCTAACTATAGTAAGACTTGTTAAGTAAGAAACAAACTCGTTCTTACTTTCAATCGTATTATATATGGTAAGAATTCATGTACAATCTTACCGCTCATTGTAAAAGATCATGTCCATTCTGCATGTGCAAAATATTACAACCAAGTGATCCAGTAAAATTTGTTAAGTAAAAAACAAACTCATTCTTACTTTCATTCTTATTGGATATGAATAGAATCCATGTACAATCTTACTACCTATATATTGTAAAAGCTAATGTCCATTATGTCTGTGTAAATCTTACAACCAAGTGCTCCAATAAGACTTGTTAAGTAAGAAACAAACTCATTCCTACTTTCATTTTTATAATCAGGTGTAAGAAAACATGTACAATCTTACTATCTTACTTAACAATAAAACGTGTAAAATCTAACTATCTTACTTTACATTAAGATATTATGTAAGAAACGAGCTACAATAAAACATGTTTCAATAAGATTTGTTAAGTAAGGATCTGAAATTATAGTTTCTATGAAGATGTTTTTTCTCTTTTATATTTTTCCTCTTCTTTCTTTCCCCTAATTTTCGTACACAGTTTTTTTTTTTTTTTTTTTTTTTTTTTTTTTTTTAATTAAGAACTGCAAATGTCCTTTTGGTTAGAAACTGACTCATTCTTACCACACATGGTAAGAAATAATGTATAATTTTATAAATGTTGTGTAAAAAATTATATTCATTCTAACTATCTATCTACAAGTGCTCTATTAATACTTGTTAAGTAAGAAACAAACTCATTCTTACTTTCAATTTTATTATATATGGTAAGAATCCATGTACAATCTTATTACCTATTGTAAAAGCTAATGTCCATTCTGTCTGTGTAAAATCTTACAACCAAGTGCTCCAGTAAGACTTGTTAAGTAGTTAGAATGAACATGACTTCTTACATAACATTTATAAGATTATACATTGTTTCTTACCATATATGGTAAGAATGAGTCATTTTCTAACCAAATGACTTTTGCAGTTCTTTAAAAAAAGAACATTCTTATTTTTTTTTAGGGGAAAAAAAAATGAAAACGAAATTTGAAATAAAAAATTAGAATAAAAAATAAAGAAAGAAATAAAAATGTTGTTGATGGAAATTAAAAAAAAAAACAAAAGAAAAGAGAAAAGATAAAAGGTGATGTTGACTTGTCATGTGGAGAAGAGAAAAAGTAGGAGAGTGGGAAAAGTAAGAGTAAATTGGGGGTATTTTGGTCCACAAATGCAAAATATGGGTATATTTGAAGTTTTTTTATAATTTGAACAAAAGTGTCATTTCACTTATGAGAATAGGTAAAACACTATAATACCTCTTAAAATTACTTGGATATACATGTTTACATTAGTTCGTTGCACTTAAATAACTATTATAATCAATTAAATATATGCATGCATGCATGATGAGTGAAAACATATATATAAATCTCAATATATAAATAAAATAATTCATAACACTCAATCATGTGGTCTCATCTAAAAGGCATTGCAAAATCATCTATAATGATCAAACGCGTACAAATTATGTGAGTATTAGAGAAATCATCTTATGTGCACTCAAAAAATTTTACAAGAGTAAGTCGATGAAGATTATCATTTGAAAGTTAGTTAAGGTATAAAGACCATAATATTTTAAGAAAAATCAAGTAAGTAACATTATGTTCATATTTTAGCAAATTACCATAATATTTATAATTGTTTATTTATAAATTATTAATTTAGAGTTTTGATGGGACCTAATATTTATAAAGGGATTTTCTGAAAAGTTATTATTTTATTATCTTATCGAATTTGATGATTTTTTACAAAGGCCCAAGTCGGGATCGGAAGATTTTATTATTTTAAAGAGGTTATTAATTTATAGAGTATTAATTTATAGAGGTTTTACTGTAATTTGGACATTGTTGTTTGGTTGATTGGTTTAGAAAAGCACTGATATGACGTCTCACTTGTTTGGTAGGATAGTTAAATTTTCCATGATGGAAGTGAATGACAAAATTACCCCTCATCTTCTCCAAAGTTTAAACCCCAACAAACCCTCTGAATGAGAGCGCCGCCGCCAACACCGTCAGAGTAAGGCATCATGCCTCGCCGGCCATCCACAAAAAAGGCATTGAAAAAATAGATGAAGCGGGGCTGACGATGGGTCGATTGGCTTTTGTACCTGGTATGGACCTGTGAGGGGGAGCATGGTGTCATCGACCTTCAATGCGACGAATTTGGCATGGAGGAGACGCGCCGGCAATGAATACGGCGATGCTTCTCCATTCGAAGCGGCTAGCGCGATGATAGAAGAGGTGTGGAGTTCGCCGTCGTCCTCCATGTCGGTGTCATTGTAGGATTGAATGAGATCTTATGGTGAACATATTGATGTTAAGTATCACTTTGTGAGGGATATGGTGAACAAGAAGGAGGTGGAGATGCGGAAGATTTCGACTGAAGAGAATGCTGCTGATATGCTAACCAAAGCATTACCAACTGCGAAGTTTAAGTACTGCTTGGAGTTGGTTAGTGTGCTCTCGAGATGAGAGACTTGTGTACTGCCCTGTGGTGGGGCATCGTTTGAGGGAAAACTGAATTCGGTGGAGATCTACTGTCATTTGCGTTCGAGGTGGAGAATTGTTAAGATTCGTCCGCAAATTCCATTATGGAATATTATATTCTTGGAGGAATTATTATATCTTTAGGATATATTTGGTATGATATCTTTAGGATATCTTTTGGGATTCCTTGTTCCTTAAGTAATGGGATTCCTTGTTCCTCAAGAATTAGGGTTATATACAAGCACTATATATATGGGGCTTGTATTCGTTATTTGAACGTGGGTTTTGGTGAGAGCTTAGCCGACTTTTGCGGTTTTGTGAGCTGAGAGATTTCTCGTTTTCTAGTTACTTTCGGGTTTGGGGAATAGAAGACACGTTTTCTTCTTTGAGTGTTTTCTCCATTGTAACTTTGTAATCTCTCTCATTTAGTAGATCATATTCAGTTGACCCTCCGTGGACGTAGGCATTCTGCCGAACCACGTAAACTGCTCGTGTTCTTGATTTACTATTTCGTACTGCTCTCATATCATCCTCATAGATATTGTTATCTCTGGCGTTACGAGTAGTGTTCTGTGTTGTGTTATAACTTGTGTACCGCACACAGAATATTGTTGTTAGTATCCCTAACAATTGGTGCCGTCTGTGGGAATCGGATCTACGATGTCTACCACGAAGTTTGACGCAGAGAAGTTCACAGGGGTGAACGATTTTGGTCTATGGAGGATTAAGATGAAAGCTTTGTTGACACAACAAGGCTTGGCGGATGCTATCAAACCTGAAGCTGATTTCGTGAAGGCCGTTAAAGAAGAGAAGAGGTACGAGATCAAGGAGAAGGCGCACAGTGCCCTCATTCTGTGCTTATCAGATAAGGTTTTGAGAGAGGTCGCCAAAGAGAAGTCTGCTGCGGATATTTGGCAAAAACTGGAGAGTCTTTATTTGACTAAATCTTTTGCAAATCGTTTGTACTTGAAGCAGAGGCTGTATTCCTTCAAGATTGTGGAGGATAAACCCATCTTGGATCAGATAGATGAGTTTAATAAGGTTCTTGATGATATGGAGAACATAGACGTCAAGATTGATGATGAGGACAAGGCCATCATCTTGTTGAATTCCCTTCCGAAGTCCTACGAACACCTGAAGGATGCTATGATGTATGGTAGAGAAAAGACCATTACATTGAGTGAAGTTCAATCTGCACTGAAAGGCAAGGAGCTGCAGAAATCGAACGAGGTCAAGCATCAAGATCAGGCTGCTGAAAGCCTGAACGTCAAGAAGAACTTTTCGAAAGGAAAGTTCAAGAAGCCTTTTCATGACAACAAGAAATCTGCCAGGGAGAAGGACAAGGGATCGAAGGAGAGAGAGACCAGGAGCTGCAAGTATTGCAAGAAGCCCGAGCATATCGTCAAGGATTGTTATGCCCTGAAGAGGAAGGAGGCCCTCAAGGATCAGAAACCTGATAATGCCCAGGTTACTGAGATGGTCGAGAATGCCGAGATGCTGAATGTGTTAGATTCTAACATATGTGATGAGTGGATTCTTGATTCCGGATGCAGTTTCCATATGAGTTCACACAAGGAGTGGTTCGAAGATCTCAAGTACGGGAGCTTTGGATCTGTGTTGCTCGGCAATGACGAGTTGTGTGGCGTGAAGGGAGTAGGAAACTGTTGGGAACCCTCTGCAGTTTGATTTTGATGATGTTTATCGAAACCACACTTTAGGCATATTTTACTTGTTTAGGGTCAAGGCCGATAGATCGACCTGCTACCTGTTAGTGCAGGTCGATGCCCTTTAACATTTAGTATCAAGTTCGATCCACCCTGTAAGAGAAAGGTCGATGTATCGACCTGCCTCAATTGGATCGAGCTGGATCATCAGCCTGTCTATCGACCTCCCCTATCAAGCTTCCAGCTGGCATTGCCTTAGAAGATTTCAAGAGCTGGACTATCAATCAAGGTCGATGCTCCGCCTTCATGGAGCGTCACGACCTGATCCTTGCCACGTTGAGTGCCAGCAAGGACGAATATTCCCAACGGCTAGAAGTGAGTCAGCATCCAACGGCTAGTGCCACGTCAGCCCGACTCCAACGGCTAGTTTTTCAAAACTGCCTATAAATACTTCAGCCATTTTCGGATTCAAGTACGGGAAACACAAGTTATCAACGCCATATCTCTGCCCAAATCTCTCTCAAAGCTCATATCCATTCAAGTGTTCGAAATCCGATTAGTTTCCCAAACACTTGACAAGAGAGGTTTCCGATTCCGAAAAACACCACAACGACGAAGCGTTCACTGCTGCTTGTCGATTGTTCAAACAACTTCTTCTCCGACTTGTTCGAAGTTAGAAAGCTTGTTTTTATTTTCGCCATTATAGAGTTAGTCAAGCTCTGTAAAAGCGTAAGGTTGTTTGTACGTTTTAGTACGAAGGTTGTAAGGGTCACGACCCAAAACTCGTGTCTAGTTACTCTCAAGTTAGATTGTATCTAGAACTGATACTCAGTCAGTATAAATAAGAGAGAGGTGGATCCAAAAGAAAAGGGATTCTCAGGTCGAGTCGACCTGACGTGGACGTAGGAGGGTTTCTCCGAACCACGCTACATCGCGGTGTCTCTCTCTCTCTTTATTTATTGTACTTACATTTTATTATCTAACTGACGTGCATCAACCTGCATTACACGAATCAACCTGCTATCCATATTCAGCCTTAAAGATTTTTCAAAGAGTAATCAACCTCCACCAACTTCCGCATTAACAGTTTGATAAATCAAGCTTGATACCATACAAGCTTGATAGATCAACCTGCCTCTGATAAGGTCGACCTTGACAATCGACCTGCAGATCGACCTGAAATTTTAAAAGTCAAAAACGGTTGGTTATTGGTGTATTCCCCCCCCCCCCCATACACCAATTACTCTTTCCCGGGACCAACAAGTGGTATCAGAGCAGTGGTTCTTTTGACCGCTGCTTTGCATACTAAAAGTTCCTTATCAAACTTTTGGTCATTTTGAACCGATCCTTAGAAAAATCTTTTCATTCATTCCATATCATATTATTTTGCAATGGAGGCTTCTCTTCTCAGGGTATGTGAAGACTTCTCCGTTCAAGGCTATGAAGATTGGAGCTTTCGAATCAAGATGTGTCTCAAGGCACATCACGTCCTTATGTGGGATATCATCGAGAACGGACCCTCCCCCATTTATGCTGCGAAGATTATCGTGGATGGAACAGCCCCCGGGGAGGCTACATACGAGAAAGTCCTTAAGAATCCTCGCGATTACACAACTGAGGAAAGGAAGGAGGCCGGTCTCGATGACTACGCAAAGGGACTCATCTCCAGCACCGTGAAGGGCGTCTACCTGGCCAAGATCAGAAATCTTGAAACGGCCAAAGAAATGTGGGACACCCTCCGGTCCATCAGCCTTGGCTCAGAGGAAATGAAGGAGAACAAGCTGTCCATGGCGTGCAGCAAGTTCGATGACTTCAAGATGGTTTCGGGAGAAACCATTGAAGCGATGAAAATTCGCTTCACCGAGATTGTTCTTGAAGTGGCTGCCATCAATCCATACAAGTATACGCAGCGCGAGAAGAATCTCAAAGTGATACGTGCCCTCCCTGCAAATTGGCACGTATACGCCGCCATGCATCCAGCCCGATCGGATTTCAACTCCCTCACCACTGAAGATCTTTTCGACATTCTTGTCGGAAATGAGTATGAGATGATCCGCATCCATGGATCAACCCAGCCTTCCACCAGCAAGAAGGCTGAGGAAAAGAACAAGGAGGTAGCCTTCAAGGCCGACTCAGCCTCAGCTGCTACCCCAAGTCCGATTGACGAATCCATCGTCAAGAAGTTCGAGAAGATGACTCTCGACTACGCTCTAGCCGCTAGGAGAAATGAGAAGCTCCTAGGGAAGGTTGTCAAATACAAGAAATTCTACCGTGACAACAAACGAAACTTCTCAAACCGCAACCACGACCGCCCTGACAAAAAGGGAGAAGGTAAACCCTCAACCTTCAATTCTTCTAACACACCCGAGGGTGGTTGTTTCAACTGTGGCAGGCCAGGTCACTACAAGACCGACTGCCCGGATCTTACCAAGGCCGAGAGAGACGAGCTCCGTGCAAAGCGTGATAAGAAGCTCAAAGATCAACGAGCTGCAATGATTGCCGAAGAAACAAAGGAAGCTCACCTCTCGGATAGCTCGTCAAGTGATGACGAAGGATACATCGCTTTCGATGAAAGTGATGATGAAGAATGCTTCGTTGGAAAGCATCAACAAAACGAGGGATCTTCAAAGGTAGATCTTCAACCCATTTCACTTTCTTTTTCTGACGATGATTGTGCAGAAGAAGGTGATGAAGACCTATCCGAGGCTGTGTCTTGGGAAGAAATCAAGAAACAGCTAGACGACTATGCCGATCTCGTGGATACACTCAAAGAGGTCGTTGAAGACAATGCTGAGCTATTGGATAAGAATGAAAAATACAAGCTAGCATTAGAAGAAAGATTCTCTCCCTACGATGAAGAAAAGGAAAGGGAGATCGAAGCCCTAAAGTCAAAGGTTGACGAATTGACTTTACGGGTCAAGGAGTTCGATACCAGGGAGCTCGAGAAGAACGAGTCCCTCAAGACCAAAGATGCCGAAATACACAGCCTTACCTCGAAGCTGGCTGACTTGGTAATCCGACACGAACTCCTCGTGAAAAAGGAAGAAAAACTTCAACTCACATTGAGTCAGTTGAAGAAAAGTGGAAAGAAGCTGGAAGAGGTCCAATCCATGCAACGCAATCCGCGCGATCACTCTGGGATTGGATTTAACGGAGAATCCAAGAAAAGCAAGAACAAAGACTGCGAGATCACGTTCGTGAAAGCGCAGCCTAAATCAAAGAATGTTCGGAAAGCTAATCAAGCTCTCCCTGATAAGATGGTCAAGCTGAAGAATCCAGCTCGACAGCCCCAGGCCATCCTCATAAAGCAACAAAAGAAAGAACAGCCCGCTCCTCAAAAGAAGGAGAGTCGACCTGCCCAGCAACGTCGACCTGCCCCCTACCATCAAAATAAGGCTGTTCATCAAGGGCGATACCAAGGCCAGCATTATCAAAGGCCGTATCACCCTGAGTTCTTCCACCCGGATTATCAAGGGTGCTACTGCCACTATTCTTAACAGTCAAATTTTTCAGACTGGCAGTATCAACCTGGGTTTTACGAAGAACAATATTATCAGCCTCGTCACCCTCGCTCGAAGAAATCCAAGGCTCTTAAGCCCAAGACCGCTACTGCCTCGTCCTCAGCCTCGGATAGAAGCAGACCGGTGAAGCAAATATGGGTTCCAAAGGCCGTTCCCGCAACCGATGTAGCACCCAATCTCAAATGGGTTGCTAAGTTTAACTAATTGCAGGTCGGGAAGGCTCAAAGAAGGAGCCAAGCAGCTCATGGAGCTGTATGGATCATTGATAGTGGATGCTCAAAGCACATGACGTGTGACAAAACGCCACTTTCAAATTACCAAGAACGAGACGGGCCACTTGTAACCTTTGGAGGAAATTCTAAGGGATTTACGAGAGGCCAGGGCGATCTAAGAGTTGGTAAAACAACTATTTCTAACGTCTCTTATGTTGAGGGTCTTAATTATAATCTATTCTCTGTGTCGCAATTCTGCTCGAGTGGTAAACGAGTAGAATTCACCGCTAACAAGTGTCTCGTGAAAAATGAGGAAGGAGAAATTCTTCTTACCGGAATTTTGCAGGATAGACTCTATATTGTACAATGGACAGATTGGATAGAGACCTGCCTGGTCACAAAGGCCGATTCCGAGACAAGCTGGCTATGGCACAAGAGGTTGAGTCACTTAAACTTCAAGGCCATCAACAAGCTCGCACGCAACAAGCTGGTGAACGACCTGCCAGACCAAGTCTTCGATCGTGATCACATCTGCAGAGCATGTCAAGCTGGAAAGCAGACAAGATCATCATTTCCAAGCGTGACGGCTCAATCATCAAATCGAATTCTTGAGCTTCTCCATCTCGACCTCTTCGGTCCAGTCACTCCCTTGAGTATAAACGGTAGAAAATATGCTCTCGTTATTATAGATGATTATTCTAGATTTACGTGGGTTATTTTCATGTACAAAAAGAAGGAGACATTGGAGAAGCTACCTGCGTTGCTGAGCAAGCTATGCAATCAAAAGGAGAAATCCATCATCTCCATTCGATCAGATCGAGGCACTGAATTTATCAATGCAATGATCGAAGAATATTGCACAAAGAGTGGGATTCATCATCAAACTTCAGCCGCACGCACACCTCAACAAAACGGTGTGGTGGAACGTCGTAACAGATCGCTGAAGGAAGCAGCTCGTACCATGTTGGATGAAACCAATCTTCCAAAGAAGTTTTGGGCAGAGGCCGTCAACACAGCTTGCTACACCCAAAACAGGTCGATCATCACGACCCGACATGGAAAGACTCCATACGAGCTGTGGAACAACAAGCTCCCCAGGTTAAAGTATTTTAAAGCCTTTGGGTGTTTGTGTTACATTCATAACAATGGAAAATCTCAATTGAAGACTTTTGATAGCAAGGCCGATCCAGGAGTATTTTTAGGATACTCAGAGGTTAGCAAAGCTTATAGAGTCTTTAATAAGAAAACCCTAGTTGTGGAGGTAACACCTCATGTTGTATTTGATGAATCTACTTGTCTGTACAGAGAATCAAGTACAGGTACAGAACAGCCCGCTGCTAACAGGCCGTCTAACTCCCCCATTGACGACCTGCTAGTATGGACTCCAAATGATTTGGAGGAAGAGGATCAATCTGATCCTAAGGTCACACAGCAAGGGGGAAGTGATGCAAATGATAATATGAGCTGTAATACATCAGCCGGACTTAACCAGGCTGATCCCCCTCCCTCAGTCCCCAAGACTGATGCTGTTCACGACCTTACATCACAAATCGAGCAGCTCGATAACACAATGGAGCAGCTCAACATCCAGGCCGAACAGCAGCCTGATCAACAGCCCGAGCAACAGCATGTGCCCACTGATCAACCTTCAACTCATCCGGAGTTTGACGAACCCATTAATGAGCCCGAGCCAATCATTTCAAATGAAGAAAGATCACGACGCAGACGATGGATCGATGATCATCCGAAAGAGCTCATTGTTGGGAACCCAAACCAAGGAGTGCGAACAAGAAGGACGATTGGTGAAAGTGCGCTATTAAGTTGCTATCTCTCTCTCATAGAACCCAAAGATGCCATTGAAGCTCTTCAAGATGCTGATTGGATTGAAGCCATGCAAGAAGAACTCAATGAATTCAAAAGAAATGAAGTATGGTCTCTAGTTGATCGTCCTTATCATCAGGGCGTCATTGGAGTCAAATGGGTTTATAAGAACAAGAGAGATGAATCTTGAGAAGTTGTCAGAAATAAAGCCAGATTGGTTGCAAAGGGTTACTGTCAACAAGAAGGAATCGACTATGATGAGACGTTTGCCCCCGTTGCAAGATTAGAAGCTATAAGACTGTTTCTAGCTTACGCCGCTCATCAACGATTCAAAGTCTACCAGATGGACGTTAAAAGCGCGTTCCTCAATGGCGTTCTCGAAGAGGAAGTCTATGTGGAACAGCCTCCTGGATTCGAGGAGGGTGATTCAAGCAAAGTCTACAAACTGCACAAGGCCGTCTACGGACTTAAGCAAGCTCCTCGAGCTTGGTATGAGACGCTATCATCCTTTCTCATCGAATCAGGATTCAAGCGTGGTTCAGTCGACAAGACGCTATTCACTATCAAAGTGAATGAACATATCCTTTTAGTACAAATTTATGTTGATGATATCATTTTTGGATCTAAATCTCCCATTTTGTGTGAAAAATTTGGTAACCTCATGACCGAAAAATATAAAATGTCTATGATGGGGGAAATGAATTTCTTTCTAGGGTTGCAGGTAAAGCAGTCCGATGAAGGAATCTTCATTAGCCAAACAAAGTACGCACACGAGCTGGTCGACAAGTTTGGTGTCAGAGACAGCAAGCCTGTCAAAATACCAATGCTCTCTGGTGGGAAGATCGACCCGGATCCCCAAGGAAAACCTGCCAACATAACACAGTACAGGGGTATAATTGGTTCATTACTTTATCTAACTGCTAGTCGACCTGACATCACTTTTGCAGTTGGAGTGTGTGCTCGATTTCAAGCTAATCCGAAGGAATCTCACTTGGAAGCAGCAAAGAAAATTCTTCGATACATCAAAGGAACCACAAATCTAGGTCTTTGGTATCCTTGTGATGATAATTTGCAGCTTACAGGTTATTCAGATTCTGATCATGCAGGGTGCAAGCTTGATAGGAAATCTACCTCGGGAACTTGCCATTTTCTCGGAAACAAGCTGATTTCTTGGTTTTCAAAGAAGCAAACTTCAGTAGCCACCTCCACCACAGAGGCCGAGTACATGGCCGCAGGAAGTTGTTGTGCACAAATCTTGTGGATCAAACAACAACTTAAGGATTATGAAGTTGAAGTTAGTGAAGTGCCAATATTCTGCGACAGCTCGAGTGCCATCGCCATTACTCAAAACCCAGTTCTTCACTCTAGATGCAAGCACGTGGATATTCGACATCACTTTATTCGTGATCACGTGGAAAAGAAGAACGTGGTTATAGAGAAGATACACACTGACATTCAACGAGCTGATATTCTAACCAAACCCCTAGCCGAAGAAAGATTCAAAATGCTATGTGGAAAGCTGGGGTTATTAAATGTTGAGACATCAGGCCGATCATAAGCCTCCAGGCCGTTATCTCCTCATCGACCTGCCACATCCTTCAAAAGCTTGTGTGGGACCAACAATCGGAACCAACAGGCAGGCCGTCTCTTTACAAGCAGGCCGATATTAAGGGGGAACAGGCCGTCATCTACTCAACAGGCCGATACCATTTGAACAGGGAGACACTATTTGAACAGGCCGTGCCTATCCACAGGCCGTGTCCATCATCAGGCCGTCGACTATTCAATAGATCGACCTGCATTCCTCAAATTGAGGGGGAACACTTAGCCAAAGTGATCCATCATTTGAGGGGGAACAAAGGCCGATGTCCATCTCCAGGGCGTTTATTTCGCCAGGCCGACGTCTTAAGTCCAGGCAGTTCCACCTTGCCAGGTCGATGTCATATGTCCAGGCCGATATCACAAATTCAGGCCGTTCATTTCGACAGATCGTTCTCCGTCACCAGGCCGATATTATAAGACCGATATCGACCTGAATGCAACTGCATTTATGAAGGAAGAATCAAAAGGGCAGTATCACCCTTTTGTTTTATAACTTCTTCAATACGCATTGATTTCTTCATTTATTTATGTTATTTATTTCTCAATGTGTTTCATTATTTAAGGTTCTGATAACTTGCAGAAAATGAGGAAAAAGGGAGTAATGATTACCATTTTTGTAAAACATCCAGTCAAGTGTCAAACCTTGACACATTGACCGAGGCCGCATTAAATTCCCTGCCGTCTCTCTCTGCAAAAGTGCAAGTTATCGCACGTTCTCAATAACTCACGCGCGGATGTGAAACGTTTCACATTTCACGCGCACACATCGTGTGGTTGAGAATTAAAGAGATATTTTCACCTTTTCACATTCGAACGATCACAACCGTTCGAAAATTCTATAAATATGGCATGCAGTTTTCTCTCATTCTTACTTGCCTTCTTCATCTTCTTCAAAAAAAAAAAAAACCTAAAATTTATCTCTGCAAATACTAAAACTGCCGCTGTCGTGTTCTTCACTTTTCTGCATTCTCTCTATCTGCATCAAATCACTCGCGTGGTTTGTACTCTTTTCACCGATTATATTTTTACATATCTGTCAAGTTCTTTACTGTATTTATTTTCTAATCTTTCTCGAAAAACTTGCAGAAAAATCAATGGCAGAAAGGGTTTCTACTTCCGGTCGAAAGGAGATGCCGTGGTCTGAAATAGAGGAAATCTTGACGGCTCACCTCAAATTCGAACCATACATGGAGCGCAATAACTTCGGTTTTCGCGATCTCGACTCCATGTTCGCCCTGGTGGAGAAGTGTTCTTCGTTTTATCAGATAATCTCCACCCGCCCAGCGAAACATCTTCCCAGGCTAGTGTGTGCCTTCTTTTATAACTGGAATGAAGGTGATTCCGTATCCTCCCACACGGTCTCCCTTGGCACCACAAAATCTCTGGTCACCATCAACGTTCTCGACGCCGTGAAGGCGGCCTTCGGCATTGAAGAGGAAGGTTCAATGCAGCTCGCGGATATTTCTCAAGATCAACTGCAGCAGGTTGCAGATCGGGTCTTGATTGAGCAGAGGCAGTTCGTTCCAGTGGCCTTCAAAAGGAGCGAGCTGCGCCCCAAATTCCGCCTCCTTATGGACTTCGTGCAGAAGTGCTTTCTAGGGCACATAGGAAATTACGACCAGGTCACGCCGTTCAAATTCCAAATCATGACGGCCGTAATTCTCGACCTGCCCATCTGTTGGGCCAAGCTGATGGTCTCGCTGCTCTGGGATGAAGCCAGGCTGATCATCACCGAGACCGAGGGAGAGGTCGTTGTGAAAGTGTCCCTTCACAACAACAAACCGCTTCGTCTTGGGACGAAGGTAACCTCCATCATCATCTCCCACTTCAAGCAGAGGACATGGGCGAAAGATCCGGCCTTTCCCCCTCTGTTTATTCCAAAAGATTTGCACCAGCTGGAGATGGCGATAGGTGTGTCGGCGCAGATTTTTTACAACTCCTCTGACGATGTCAGGACGCACCTCGCCAAGGCCGGTCATTCCAAAGTTGGCTGGAGGATTCCGGATCGACCTGCTCCAAAGAAGATGAAGGCCGATGTCGATCTGGTTCCCTCACGCCCTGTCAAGAAGGCTCCGCCCGTGAAGAGGACTCCCCCTCGCAAGACGCAGTCTGCCTCCGGTGAGCCTCCCAGGCCGTTTCATAAAATCCTCCCTCTGGATTTCGAGGTTGCAGCACCTCCCAGGGAGTCCTCGCCCGCCTCATCGCCCTCCTCATCAGCCGAACGGACTCCATCTCCAGTCCGTTCCGCCGCCGAGCAGTCCGCCTCGCAGCAACGCCCTGCATCCTCTCAGCAGGTGGTTGCCCCCTCTCCACAAAGACCTCCCTCTGTCCAACGAGCTGGATCCGTTGAGATCCAGGATCTCACTGCGGAAGAATCTCTGCCTTCCCCAGTTCGAGATGCGCCTGTGGAGGAGGACGTCGTGCTGGAGGTCCAGCCGTTCGTTGAGCAGCCATTATCTGCTGCTCACTCCCAGGTCGCTGCCTTGAAGCAGGAGGCCAGGCTGAAGGTCATCGACCTGATGCCGGGGATAGCTCAACTCCCCAAATCCCTCGACCTCGCCACTCGCCTCCAGTTCTATCTGGATTGTAAGTCGAGTTACTATTACGTCTTTGAGGCGTTGCTGCAGGTCGTCACTCTCGACGACCTGAAGGTCGAGGAGTTAGTGCTGGAATCGGAGTTCGGTTTCTACACCGTGGGGGATGCGGCCTCCAATTTCCGTCAGCTGGTGCTTCGCCGCATGAAGGTCGAAGCCAAAATTTTGGGCATCGACCTTCGCCCCCTCTATGCACACTCCCGTGCTCTCTTCAACTCCGCCGCAATAGCTGGAGACGAGTTTGATAGGATTCAAACTCCGGAGCAATCATCACCCAGGATTGAGGGTGATGATCAGCCTCTTGTTGCTGCTGCTCCGTCTCCAAAAGTCGATGTGGAGGCTGCGCTGGATGATATTTCTGCCAAGCTTGAGTCCATCATCACCAGCCTCCCAGAGCAAATCAAGCAGGCCGTAGCAGAGGCCCGGGCTGATATAGTGAAAGATGCCAAAGCCCAGGCCGATGAAGCTGCCAGGGAGCGCGTCACGGACTTCGCCGTGAAGCTGTTAAAAGAATATACCGATAAGCTCCTGCCAGGCCAGCTCGATGAGCTCAACATGGCGTCCCGTGACCAAATCGCGGAGGTATTGGAGGACTTGGCCAAGGTCGATGAGCGAGTAGAAAACCTGAATTCATCTATCTCAAACTCGGCATCGACCTCCAACGAGCAGATTAACGCCATCCACGGCACCATCTCCTCCCTTCTCAGTGGGCAAATGGAGTTGAAGGATGCTGTGGTCAAGCTGCAGCAAGAGGATGCGACTCTTCTTTCCCTTATAAAGGCCCTTTCTGATGATGTCGAAAAGGGGGAAGAAGAGAGAGTCGCCGCCGCGAAGAAAAAGAAGGCCCCAAAATCCAAGGCTCCTCATCCTTCTCAAAAGAAGCCCTCCCAGGTCGTTGCACCCAAGGCCGTTGCCTCTCATGCCGATCCCATCTCTCAGCTTGGTGCGGAGCAGGCTGCTGCCGCCAAAGCTCGATTGGCAGCCGAGGCCGATCTCATTTCCGCCATGGTGCTGGCTGGTGCTACGCCGGAGCAGGCTGCAAATCAAGAGGAGCAGCAGCGTTTCAAGGCCGAGCGCCGAGCTGCTGAAGCTAGGAGGAAGAGAGAGTTGGACTGGATCAGCCAGTCCGCTCTTGTTTTGAATGCAGGAGGATTGCAGCAGGTCGTTGATTGGCTTGATGTATCTCAGAACAACCTGCTGCGGGAGCTCAATTCTTGCTTCATCCTGCTGCACTACTTCATCAAGGACCCCTCCCTGCCTGCCGATGCCGATGAAGCGTATGCAGCCTATATGCGCAAGTTTCCGTACCAAAAATTCATTGGTGATCTACGGAAAAAGGCTGCAGAGGCTGGTGTGACGATAAGGGCCCCTGCTCTTCAATATTTTGCGCCCTTACGTCTTGGTGCTTCGGAGTATTTGGATTACTCTCGAATCGACCAGTACATCGCCCAAACTGCCATCGGCCTAGGCGTCAACGTATCGAATTCCGATCCCGACTATCGTCGTATCAGGGATGGAATCTACGCAAGCATGCAGACGTTGTCAAGGGAGCAGGTCCAGGAAGAGCGCTTGGCAGCCCGTGCCAAGATCCAGGCTATGTAGATAGATGATTTTGTAATCTTGTTTTTCATTTATGCTCTCAGCTGGTTGTAAACTCTCCATGTATTCTGCTAACGAGCTTAATGAAACAAAATCATCCTTCGTCCTGATGACAATATCTCTTTGTCCAGGCATCTGCCTTTACTGCTTTATTTTAATTATGTTCTTATTTGCCTTTCATTTAATTCCTTATCAATCTTCATGATTGAAAAATGTTTAAGCTCTGATACCATCTTTCAGTGTTTTATCTTAGGAATTACTTGTAAAGTGTTTGGTTTCGACATCATCAAAAAGGGGGAAATTGTTGGGAACCCTCTGCAGTTTGATTTTGATGATGTTTATCGAAACCACACTTTAGGCATATTTTACTTGTTTAGGGTCAAGGCCGATAGATCGACCTGCTACCTGTTAGTGCAGGTCGATGCCCTTTAACATTTAGTATCAAGTTCGATCCACCCTGTAAGAGAAAGGTCGATGTATCGACCTGCCTCAATTGGATCGAGCTGGATCATCAGCCTGTCTATCGACCTCCCCTATCAAGCTTCCAGCTGGCATTGCCTTAGAAGATTTCAAGAGCTGGACTATCAATCAAGGTCGATGCTCCGCCTTCATGGAGCGTCACGACCTGATCCTTGCCACGTTGAGTGCCAGCAAGGACGAATATTCCCAACGGCTAGAAGTGAGTCAGCATCCAACGGCTAGTGCCACGTCAGCCCGACTCCAACGGCTAGTTTTTCAAAACTGCCTATAAATACTTCAGCCATTTTCGGATTCAAGTACGGGAAACACAAGTTATCAACGCCATATCTCTGCCCAAATCTCTCTCAAAGCTCATATCCATTCAAGTGTTCGAAATCCGATTAGTTTCCCAAACACTTGACAAGAGAGGTTTCCGATTCCGAAAAACACCACAACGACGAAGCGTTCACTGCTGCTTGTCGATTGTTCAAACAACTTCTTCTCCGACTTGTTCGAAGTTAGAAAGCTTGTTTTTATTTTCGCCATTATAGAGTTAGTCAAGCTCTGTAAAAGCGTAAGGTTGTTTGTACGTTTTAGTACGAAGGTTGTAAGGGTCACGACCCAAAACTCGTGTCTAGTTACTCTCAAGTTAGATTGTATCTAGAACTGATACTCAGTCAGTATAAATAAGAGAGAGGTGGATCCAAAAGAAAAGGGATTCTCAGGTCGAGTCGACCTGACGTGGACGTAGGAGGGTTTCTCCGAACCACGCTACATCGCGGTGTCTCTCTCTCTCTTTATTTATTGTACTTACATTTTATTATCTAACTGACGTGCATCAACCTGCATTACACGAATCAACCTGCTATCCATATTCAGCCTTAAAGATTTTTCAAAGAGTAATCAACCTCCACCAACTTCCGCATTAACAGTTTGATAAATCAAGCTTGATACCATACAAGCTTGATAGATCAACCTGCCTCTGATAAGGTCGACCTTGACAATCGACCTGCAGATCGACCTGAAATTTTAAAAGTCAAAAACGGTTGGTTATTGGTGTATTCCCCCCCCCCCCCCCCATACACCAATTACTCTTTCCCGGGACCAACAGAAACATTACTCTCAGAATGCATGATGGCTCCCTCAAGATTCTGTCCGAAGTTAGGTACATTCCCCAGCTTAAAGAAATCTTATTTCTCTCGGCGTGTTAGAAGCGAAGGGGTATGTTTTTCAGTCTGGCAATGGTGTACTTCATGTTATGAAGGATTCGAAGGTTATCATGAAGGGCATTAGGAACCGGAGTTTGTATTACCTTGATGCAAAGCCGGTGATTGGAGAATCTGAAGCTAATACAGTTGACGATTCCATGTTGTGGCATATGCGGCTAGGCCACATTGGAGAGAAGGGATTGAATGAATTGTTGAAGCAGAACTTGCTACAACATTCTGGCTCATTTAAGGTTGAGTCTTGTGAACATTGTATCTTGGGCAAAAGCAAGAAGTTGCCTTATGATACTGGGAAGCACACCTCGGCTGCACATTTGGAGTATGTCCATGCGGACTTATGGGGTCCATCTAGGACCGAAACCCAAGGAGGAGGCAGATATTTCATGGCTGTCGTCGATGATTTCTCAAGGAAGCTATGGGTTTACGTCTGAAGAACAAGTCTGAAGCTTTTGCAAGGTTCAGAGAATGGTGCAGTGAGGTTGAAATTGAGAAAGGAGTCTCGGTCAAGTGCTTGAGGACAGACAATGGATTGGAGTTTCTGTCCGATGAGTTCCAGGAGTTTTGCAAGAAGAAAGGGATTAAGAGGCACAAAACTGTTCCTGGGAATCCACAACAGAACGGTGTGGTGGAGAGGATGAATAGGACATTGCTCGAGAGAGTGAGGTGCATGTTGCTGAGTTCCGGGCTGCCGAGGAAGTTCTGGGGAGAAGCAATCAACACGGCGTACCATTTGATAAATTTGTGCCCTTCTTCTGCAATTGAGTTCAAGGTACCCGATGAGGTGTGGCATGGTGTTACCCCGAGTTACAAGTACTTGAGGGTTTTCGGTTGTAGAGCTTATGCCCACATTAAGCAAGACAAGTTGGAACCTAGAGCTTTGAAGTGTGTACTCATAGGCTATCCCAAAGGAGTGAAGGGATACAAACTATGGTGTACAGAACCTGGAAATCAGAAGGTCATCATCAGTAGAGACATGGCATTTAAGGAGGATGTCATGCCTTATTTGGAGGAGAATGGCAAGCCACGTGAAGTTGTTAATGATGACATCGGCGCTCTGAAGTTTCAGGTAGAGCCTGAAGAACAATCTGCGCACATCGAGGGTCACACCAGAGAGTACACTGATCGTGACATTGACGAGGACACTGGTGCGGCAGATTTGAGAAATTACATGCTTGCGAGATATAGGACCAGAAGGAACATTACTCCACCTTCCAGGTTCGGACATGCCGACATGATTTTCTATGCTTTGAATGTTGCTGAAAATGTGGAACATCAAGAGGAACCTCGGAACTATAAAGAGGCAGTGAGTTCTGAGGAGAGCAAGGAGTGGATGCTGGCCATGAAGGAGGAATTGGAATCAATGGAGAGGAATGGGACATGGGTACTCGTTGATAAGCCCAAATCTCAGAAACTGGTGAGCTGTAAGTGGATCTTCAAGAAGAAGTTTGAGGTTGTTGGAACCGAGAAGGTTCGATACAAGGCAAGGCTCGTAGCTCGCGGTTTCACACAGAGAGAAGGTATTGATTTCAATGAAGTTTTTTCGCCTGTGGTTAAGCACTGTTCCATTAGAATCTTGTTGGCGATAGTGGCTCAATATGACATGGAGCTACATCAGTTGGATGTCAAAACAGCGTTCCTTCATGGAGATCTAAAGGAGACCATCTATATGACCCAGCCTGAAGGGTCTATTCTGCCCGGAGATGAGGACAAGGTTTGTCTATTGAAGAAGTCCTTATATGGCCTGAAGCAAAGTTCGAGGCAATGGAACATGAAGTTTGATGAGCATATGAAGGACATTGGTTTCACTAGGTCATTGTACGACAATTGTGTCTACTTCAAGAAGGGAGAGAACGCTGCTGCAACTTATCTACTATTATATGTAGATGATATGCTGGTCGCAAGCAAGGATTTGGCTGAGGTGGAGCAGCTGAAATCTGATTTGAAGTCCAAGTTCGAGATGAAGGATTTGGGATGCGCCAAGAGGATTTTGGGAATTGATATTTCCAAAAAATCGAGATAGAGGAGAGTTGTGGCTTACACAACATGATTATGTGCAGAAGATATTGAAGAGATTCAATATGCATGAATCTAGGGAAGTGACGGTTCCCTTGGCTAAACACTTCAAGATGTCTGAACAACAGAAACCCGGTACACCAGAGGAGACACGGGAGATGAGTCAGGTACCATATGCGAATGCTGTTGGGAGTGTTATGTACACGATGATTTGCACGAGGCCGGATCTTGCTCATTCCATAAGCGTCATAAGCAGATACATGGCTAATCCAGGGAGGTACCATTGGGAATGACTCAAGTGGTTGTTCAGATATCTTAAAGGAAGTTCGAGGATTGGCATTTTGTACAAGCGCCGATCTGATGTGCATGGAGATCCATTAGTTGGATATGTTGATTCAGATTTTGCAGCAAATCTGGATACGAGGAGGTCTCAATCAGGTTACATTTTTAACTTGTTTGGTTCTGTTATTAGTTGGAGTTCATCTCTTCAGTCTATGGTAGCTTTGTCTACAACGGAGGCCGAATACATGGCGATGACTGAGGCCGTGAAGGAGGCAGTTTGGCTTAGAGGGATCATTGGAGAATTTGGAGTTGATCAATGCACGGTTTCTATAAACTGTGACAGCCAAAGCGCGTTGCATCTTGCCAAACATCAAGTGTTTCATCAAAGGTCTAAACATATTGATGTTAAGTATCACTTTGTGAGGGATATGGTGAACAAGAAGGAGGTGGAGATGCGGAAGATTTCGACTGAAGAGAATGCTGCTGATATGCTAACCAAAGCATTACCAACTGCGAAGTTTAAGTACTGCTTGGAGTTGGTTAGTGTGCTCTCGAGATGAGAGACTTGTGTACTGCCCTGTGGTGGGGCATCGTTTGAGGGAAAACTGAATTCGGTGGAGATCTACTGTCATTTGCGTTCGAGGTGGAGAATTGTGAAGATTCGTCCGCAAATTCCATTATGGAATATTATATTCTTGGAGGAATTATTATATCTTTAGGATATATTTGGTATGATATCTTTAGGATATCTTTTGGGATTCCTTGTTCCTTAAGTAATGAGATTCCTTGTTCCTCAAGAATTAGGGTTATATACAAGCACTATATATATGGGGCTTGTATTCGTTATTTGAGCGTGGGTTTTGGTGAGAGCTTAGCCGACTTTTGCGGTTTTGTGAGCTGAGAGATTTCTCATTTTCTAGTTACTTTCGGGTTTGGGGAATAGAAGATACGTTTTCTTCTTTGAGTGTTTTCTCCATTGTAACTTTGTAATCTCTCTCGTTTAGTAGATCATATTCAGTTGACCCTCCGTGGACGTAGGCATTCTGCCGAACCACGTAAACTGCTCGTGTTCTTGATTTACTATTTCGTACTGCTCTCATATCATCCTCATAGATATTGTTATCTCTGGCGTTACGAGTAGTGTTCTGTGTTGTGTTATAACTTGTGTACCGCACACAGAATATTGTTGTTAGTATCCCTAACAATTGGCGCCGTCTGTGGGAATCGGATCTACGATGTCTACCACGAAGTTTGACGCAGAGAAGTTCACAGGGGTGAACGATTTTGGTCTATGGAGGATTAAGATGAAAGCTTTGTTGACACAACAAGGCTTGGCGGATGCTATCAAACCTGAAGCTGATTTCGTGAAGGCCGTTAAAGAAGAGAAGAGGGACGAGATCAAGGAGAAGGCGCACAGTGCCCTCATTCTGTGCTTATCAGATAAGGTTTTGAGAGAGGTCACCAAAGAGAAGTCTGCTGCGGATATTTGGCAAAAACTGGAGAGTCTTTATTTGACTAAATCTTTTGCAAATCGTTTGTACTTGAAGCAGAGGCTGTATTCCTTCAAGACTGTGGAGGATAAACCCATCTTGGATCAGATAGATGAGTTTAATAAGGTTCTTGATGATATGGAGAACATAGACGTCAAGATTGATGATGAGGACAAGGCCATCATCTTGTTGAATTCCCTTCCGAAGTCCTACGAACACCTGAAGGATGCTATGATGTATGGTAGAGAAAAGACCATTACATTGAGTGAAGTTCAATCTGCATAGAAAGGCAAGGAGCTGCAGAAATTGAACGAGGTCAAGCATCAAGATCAGGCTGCTGAAAGCCTGAACGTCAAGAAGAACTTTTCGAAAGGAAAGTTCAAGAAGCCTTTTCATGACAACAAGAAATCTGCCAGGGAGAAGGACAAGGGATCGAAGGAGAGAGAGACCAGGAGCTGCAAGTATTGCAAGAAGCCCGAGCATATCGTCAAGGATTGTTATGCCCTGAAGAGGAAAGAGGCCCTCAAGGATCAGAAACCTGATAATGCCCAGGTTACTGAGATGGTCGAGAATGCCGAGATGCTGAATGTGTTAGATTCTAACATATGTGATGAGTGGATTCTTGATTCCGGATGCAGTTTCCATATGAGTTCACACAAGGAGTGGTTCGAAGATCTCAAGTACAGGAGCTTTGGATCTGTGTTGCTCGGCAATGACGAGTTGTGTGGCGTGAAGGGAGTAGGAAACATTACTCTCAGAATGCATGATGGCTCCCTCAAGATTCTGTCCGAAGTTAGGTACATTCCCCAGCTTAAAAGAAATCTTATTTCTCTCGGCGTGTTAGAAGCGAAGGGGTATGTTTTTCAGTCTGGCAATGGTGTACTTCATGTTATGAAGGATTCGAAGGTTATCATGAAGGGCATTAGGAACCGGAGTTTGTATTACCTTGATGCAAAGCCGGTGATTGGAGAATCTGAAGCTAATACAGTTGACGATTCCATGTTGTGGCATATGCGGCTAGGCCACATTGGAGAGAAGGGATTGAATGAATTGTTGAAGCAGAACTTGCTACAACATTCTGGCTCATTTAAGGTTGAGTCATGTGAACATTGTATCTTGGGCAAAAGCAAGAAGTTGCCTTATGATACTGGGAAGCACACCTCGGCTGCACATTTGGAGTATGTCCATGCGGACTTATGGGGTCCATCTAGGACCGAAACCCAAGGAGGAGGCAGATATTTCATGGCTGTCGTCGATGATTTCTCAAGGAAGCTATGGGTTTACGCTCTGAAGAACAAGTCTGAAGCTTTTGCAAGGTTCAGAGAATGGTGCAGTGAGGTTGAAACTGAGAAAGGAGTCTCGGTCAAGTGCTTGAGGACAGACAATGGATTGGAGTTTCTGTCCGATGAGTTCCAGGAGTTTTGCAAGAAGAAAGGGATTAAGAGGCACAAAACTGTTCCCGGGAATCCACAACAGAACGGTGTGGTGGAGAGGATGAATAGGACATTGCTCGAGAGAGTGAGGTGCATGTTGCTGAGTTCCGGGCTGCCGAGGAAGTTCTGGGGAGAAGCAATCAACACGGCGTGCCATTTGATAAATTTGTGCCCTTCTTCTGCAATTGAGTTCAAGGTACCCGATGAGGTGTGGCATGGTGTTACCCCGAGTTACAAGTACTTGAGGGTTTTCGGTTGTAGAGCTTATGCCCACATTAAGCAAGACAAGTTGGAACCTAGAGCTTTGAAGTGTGTACTCATAGGCTATCCCAAATGAGTGAAGGGATACAAACTATGGTGTACAGAACCTGGAAATCAGAAGGTCATCATCAGTAGAGACGTGGCATTTAAGGAGGATGTCATGCCTTATTTGGAGGAGAATGGCAAGCCACGTGAAGTTGTTAATGATGACATTGGTGCTCTGAAGTTTCAGGTGGAGCCTGAAGAACAATCTGCGCACATCTAGGGTCACACCAGAGAGTACACTGATCGTGACATTGACGAGGACACTGGTGCGGCAGATTTGAGAAATTACATGCTTGCGAGAGATAGGACCAGAAGGAACTTTACTCCACCTTCCAGGTTCGGACATGCCGACATGATTTTCTATGCTTTGAATGTTGCTGAAAATGTGGAACATCAAGAGGAACCTCGGAACTATAAAGAGGCAGTGATTTCTGAGGAGAGTAAGGAGTGGATGCTGGCCATGAAGGAGGAATTGGAATCAATGGAGAGGAATGGGACATGCGTACTCGTTGATAAGCCCAAATCTCAGAAACTGGTGAGCTGTAAGTGGATCTTCAAGAAGAAGTTTGAGGTTGTTGGAACCGAGAAGGTTCGATACAAGGCAAGGCTCGTAGCTCGCGGTTTCACACAGAGAGAAGGTATTGATTTCAATGAAGTTTTTTCGCCTGTGGTTAAGCACTGTTCCATTAGAATCTTGTTGGCGATAGTGGCTCAATATGACATGGAGCTACATCAGTTGGATGTCAAAACAGCGTTCCTTCATGGAGATCTAAAGGAGACCATCTATATGACCCAGCCTGAAGGGTCTATTCTGCCCGGAGATGAGGACAAGGTTTGTCTATTGAAGAAGTCCTTATATGGCCTGAAGCAAAGTTCGAGGCAATGGAACATGAAGTTTGATGAGCATATGAAGGACATTGGTTTCACTAGGTCATTGTACGACAATTGTGTCTACTTCAAGAAGGGAGAGAACGCTGCTGCAACTTATCTACTATTATATGTAGATGATATGCTGGTCGCAAGCAAGGATTTGGCTGAGGTGGAGCAGCTGAAATCTGATTTGAAGTCAAAGTTCGAGATGAAGGATTTGGGATGCGCCAAGAGGATTTTGGGAATTGATATTTCCAAAAAATCGAGATAGAGGAGAGTTGTGGCTTACACAACATGATTATGTGCAGAAGATATTGAAGAGATTCAATATGCATGAATCTAGGGAAGTGACGGTTCCCTTGGCTAAACACTTCAAGATGTCTGAACAACAGAAACCCGGTACACCAGAGGAGACACGGGAGATGAGTCAGGTACCATATGCGAATGCTGTTGGGAGTGTTATGTACACGATGATTTGCACGAGGCCGGATCTTGCTCATTCCATAAGCGTCATAAGCAGATACATGGCTAATCCAGGGAGGTACCATTGGGAATGACTCAAGTGGTTGTTCAGATATCTTAAAGGAAGTTCGAGGATTGGCATTTTGTACAAGCGCCGATCTGATGTGCATGGAGATCCATTAGTTGGATATGTTGATTCAGATTTTGCAGCAAATCTGGATACGAGGAGGTCTCAATCAGGTTACATTTTTAACTTGTTTGGTTCTGTTATTAGTTGGAGTTCATCTCTTCAGTCTATGGTAGCTTTGTCTACAACGGAGGCCGAATACATGGCGATGACTGAGGCCGTGAAGGAGGCAGTTTGGCTTAGAGGGATCATTGGAGAATTTGGAGTTGATCAATGCACGGTTTCTATAAACTGTGACAGCCAAAGCGCGTTGCATCTTGCCAAACATCAAGTGTTTCATCAAAGGTCTAAACATATTGATGTTAAGTATCACTTTGTGAGGGATATGGTGAACAAGAAGGAGGTGGAGATGCGGAAGATTTCGACTGAAGAGAATGCTGCTGATATGCTAACCAAAGCATTACCAACTGCGAAGTTTAAGTACTGCTTGGAGTTGGTTAGTGTGCTCTCGAGATGAGAGACTTGTGTACTGCCCTGTGGTGGGGCATCGTTTGAGGGAAAACTGAATTCGGTGGAGATCTACTGTCATTTGCGTTCGAGGTGGAGAATTGTGAAGATTCCCGTCCGCAAATTCCATTATGGAATATTATATTCTTGGAGGAATTATTATATCTTTAGGATATATTTGGTATGATATCTTTAGGATATCTTTTGGGATTCCTTGTTCCTTAAGTAATGGGATTCCTTGTTCCTCAAGAATTAGGGTTATATACAAGCACTATATATATGGGGCTTGTATTCGTTATTTGAGCGTGGGTTTTGGTGAGAGCTTAGCCGACTTTTGCGGTTTTGTGAGCTGAGAGATTTCTCGTTTTCTAGTTACTTTCGGGTTTGGGGAATAGAAGATACGTTTTCTTCTTTGAGTGTTTTCTCCATTGTAACTTTGTAATCTCTCTCGTTTAGTAGATCATATTCAGTTGACCCTCCGTGGACGTAGGCATTCTGCCGAACCACGTAAACTGCTCGTGTTCTTGATTTACTATTTCGTACTGCTCTCATATCATCCTCATAGATATTGTTATCTCTGGCGTTACAAGTAGTGTTCTGTGTTGTGTTATAACTTGTGTACCGCACACAGAATATTGTTGTTAGTATCCCTAACAATATTTAACTCCACTAAAGGGGAACAGTGTTTAAACGCGGGCCCAAAAAATAAACTCGGGCCTCCATGATTAGAAACATTGTTACCAAACACTAGTAGTGGCCCGAATAAGAGGTCTTATCTTGGCTAATCTTGCCTACCAAACGGGAATGATAAAATCATTAGAAGTAGAGAGGTGGTAAAATTGCTGGGAAAATGATGAGAGTGATGAGTTCAAGCTGGATTTAAAATAAATAAAACCTAATTTTGATGTTTCAAAATAAGAGGTAGCAAGAAAATATTTTATATTTCACGTAATGTCCAAAAAAAAAAAATAATAATAATCATCTATCTCGATTTGTATAAAGAAAAATTATTTCGTTAAAGCTAAATTAATTACTAAAGTACTTATAACATACTAATAAACATTAGATGCTAAAAAAAAAAGTACCCTAATTAAGCTAGTGAAACCTAAAACTAATAATTATGGTAAAAATTAGTTATACAAAACGCATGAAGCTAAAGGAAATAGCTTAGGATCCTCCGTCCCTGTTTTCGTGTTCATGAACTTAATTTCTAGGGTTTACTTATTTGTTTAGCACTTGTAGTTACTATTTCTTAACATTTATTTTAATTTTTATAATTAGTTAAATTAAGGTTGAAAAATCCAAAACAATAGTATAAAATTTATAAATTTTGAATTTTTATTGTTTAGAAAAATAAATATTTTATTTGTAGAGATCCATTATGATATCGTGTTATGTACTATAAAACTAACAAAAATCTAAAATTTAGTACACGATTAAAACACCGAAGTTCGGACAAAACATGCTTACCTAAAAACGAATAACTTTCACAATACGTAGGTAAAAATTACTAGAATATGTAATATGGGGATGAGAAAATGAACCTTCGTATCCAGCATTAGCAGGATGGAGTAAGAAGCCGCCGGCATCGGAGCCGAGAAGCGGGAACCGCCCCTGGCGCTCGTAGATCCTGAGAGTTGCTCCGGTGACGGTGGTGACGTTATCATCTCCCTTCACCAGCAATCTGATTGGACCGGTGCTGCCCAAAACGGTCACCGTGATCAGGAGCCTGTTACACTTGGTACCCTTACCGTCGTTCGTCTTCGCCTTCGCCTTCGTCCCCGGCTTCTGTATTGTATAAGGAACCATCCCGTCTTCGCAAGAGAGATAGATAGGGAGAGGGAGAGCGGGAGAAAATTACATACTGTGCTCTGTGTGCACCTTTTCCTTCATCATTTTTTTTAATGCAAGTAGAGAACGTAACCTAGCTAGCTAACTATTATTTTTTTATTATTTTTTTTATTATCATGTGTTCATTTTTTTTTTTTTTAAATAAAAGTTCCTTCGATATTGAGGTTGACCTATATGGCTTCCTTTGTGTAACGCAATGAATTTTGTTGTAAGTGACTCGTTTATTTAGGATAGTGTTAATTATAAATTGGTTTAATAGAGGGATAGTGGTATATATATTGACACCCCATCTTAATTTTAAAACGACAATTATTTAGACGATCAAAGGCTAATATTTTCTACTCCCTCCGTCCTACTACTACTATACTAGCCCGTTTTTAATACCAAAGTGATCGATTTTGCAGATATACGAGATGCGCTGAATTAATTTGAGTGCAACATGGGAATTTTGTAAGCATTTATAACATTTTGAAGAAATGGTTTGAAGTTTTTATGAGATTGCAAATTAAATATTTCGCTTGGTTTGTTTTATTTCTTACCGTTGATAGAGTGATTTTTCATTTTCATGATTATATATATAGAGGATATATCATATAGAAATTAATGTTAAGTTGGAACTTAGAAACCGTCCACAACCGTCGATCTTGAAGATCTAACGGTTGTAAGATTTTCTGATTTACTATTTTTAAATTCCAATTAATGATTTTTTATATTATTTTTGATAATTAATAAGGATATTTTAGACCTTTTCATATTATGGTAACTGATTTTCCTTAATAATTGGATTTGATTTCAATTTTTTCCTTAAATATTGGGATCTTAAATTAATATCAATTTATCTACGTATTCTTCTTTCTGCGTCTTCTTCTCCTCCTTCTTCTGCGTCTTCTTCATCTTCTCCTCCTCCTCCTCCTCCTTCTTCTTCAGACACCGTCGTTCCTCTGCCGGATCTTAACATCGACAATGGCCCCTCTACCGGATATTGACGACGCCGATGGGCCATAGTCCTTGCTACTGCGTACACCCAGAACGCCGCCGCCGGAGATCCGACCGTCGGATTGCCGTGAAACTTGCACCGAACCTTGCAGGGAGCCGTCCGACCCCGCCCACCAAGTTTGGGGGCAATCGCACTGCCCGATTCGCCGGAAAAGGGGGTGACGGCGCCGGAACCCTAAATCCCCTTGTCGTCAGATTCAGATGAAATTACACTAGTTTGTGCGCCTCTTCGAGCTGAACTAGATTATGTAGTTTATGTGGTGATTGTGGCCGGAAAAACTCGCCGGAAAGTGAAGAAAGGTGACTGGAGAGATAGCCGTTATCGGCGTGAACTTGAAAATCCGAGAGAGAATTTCTAGTGAGAGAAAGTCTCGCACGCTTACTCTTCAGTACCCATGATGCGTGTATATTATTATAGTGCATATTATGTCAATTTTGTTGCATTTTAGATTTCAGTCTGATGCATTTTCATTTTATTTTTATACTAGTGTGTTTAGTGTCAATAATATGCATATTATGTTAATTTTGTTGCATTTCCGATTCGTTTCGATGCATTTTACTATTCTTTCATTTGATATATATAATAAGTTATAAATTGCATATTCTTGTAATTATGTTGCATTTTCCTTTCATTTTCAAGGCCTGCATACGTAAATATTTTGGTAGATTATTGTGCATATAACTTTGATGCATATTCTGTTCGGTTTTTCATATTAGGGTTTAACTTTCCCAACAAGTTAGGGTTTAATATTCCGTATATGATAGGGTTTAGCTTCCCCTACAAGTTAGGGTTTAGCTTTCCCTATTAGGGTTTACTTTTCTCTACAAGTTAGGGTTTAGTTTTTTCTAATAGGTTTAGTTCGAAAATATGCAACAATAATACATATTTTATGTAACAAAAAAACGTATGTTGATCCATAAATCAAATTTTGTAAATGAAAAGAAGATCTATTAATATTCAACAACTCGTGACCTAAATATATGCTCCAAAACTATTTGGATGTGCAACAATTGTTGAGTAATCACAAACAACTCATTGTAACTCAAATTGAATATCAATGCATATTCTAGTCATTTTGATGCATTTTTCGACTGTTATGAAATTTATCAAATTTTGAACTCAAATCTCATTCAAATCCGATGGGACTACCCAGAAACATGTTCTACACTTCAAGACGTTTCCAACGGTAGGTCGCCCATCTAAATCCGATCGACGATGAGGCCGGAATTGCGTCTGGAAGTTTACGTCGCCGTTGAAGTCGCAATTTCCATACTGTTCCGACTTCTTCAGCGAATATCTCCTTCGTTTCTCCACCAAAACGAGCGATCCACCCATGAATCTCTTTGTCCCTTCGAGTAGAATAAAACCCGATTGTCCGTTTTACGATTATTATTAAGATCTGGCCGGAAATTGCATTGTTGCAAGAGAAGTGGAGTAGTGTAGGTTGGTTATGGAAAATCCCTATTATTATGGAATGATATTTTATTTCCTTTTTTTAATTAAAATTCTGGACGAATTTGTCCTTAATGACACAATATTTTATTTTTTTAATGCATTATTTCATTTAATCTCATCCATTGGATCATTAAGATCAACGGATATGGTCGGTTTCTAAGTTTCAACTTAAGGTTAGTTTCCACCAGAATGCTACCCTATATATATATATATATATATATATATATATATATATATATATATATATATATATAGGGATTGGTTCATATGCTAACCATATTAGTTAGTGAGAACTAAGAACCAATCTAGACCTTCCATCTTAATAGATTGATGGTTATGATTTATTCATAAAAATTAATTAAATAAGGCATATTTTATTTAGAAAAAGGATATTAATGTAATATTCATTTATTTGTTCCATATTTTAAGGGATTAATTAATCACTCATTTAAAATTTCTCTGCCGTAATCTTCTTCTTCTTCTTCTTAATTCTTCTTCTTCTTCTTCTTCTTCTTCTTCTTCTTCTTCTTCTTCTTCTTGATTCTTTTCTTCTTCTTCTTCTTCTTCATCTTCTTCTTCTATCTTGACATTTTCATCTATGTTTTTATATTCTGTTTTATTTCTTTTTTTCTTTTTTTGTAATTTTCTTATACAAATTAGTAAGCATAAATAAATAGGAAGATAGCATATAAACATGATTATTTAAGCATAGGAATAAATCTTAGTTGCATTCTAAATAATTTTCGGTCGTTCTAAACATTGTCCTCTCCGCTCAAAATATTTCGTAATTATTGTAGTTTATGCTGCAAATATATATATATATATATATATATATATATATATATATATATATATATATATATATATATATATATAGGGATTGGTTCATATGCTAACCATATTAGTTAGTGAGAACTAAGAACCAATCTAGACCTTCCATCTTAATAGATTGATGGTTATGATTTATTCATAAAAATTAATTAAATAAGGCATATTTTATTTAGGAAAAGGATATTAATGTAATCTTCATTTATTTGTTCCATATTTTAAGGGATTAATTAATCACTCATTTAAAATTTCTCTGCCGTAATCTTCTTCTTCTTCTTCTTCTTCTTAATTCTTCTTCTTCTTCTTCTTCTTGATTCTTTTCTTCTTCTTCTTCTTCTTCTTCTTCTTCATCTTCTTCTTCTATCTTGACATTTTCATCTATGTTTTTATATTCTGTTTTATTTCTTTTTTTCTTTTTTTGTAATTTTCTTATACAAATTAGTAAGCATAAATAAATAGGAAGATAGCATATAAACATGATTACTTAAGCATAGGAATAAATCTTAGTTGCATTCGAATATTCATCTATGTTTTTTTATTCTATTTTTTGTAATTTTCATATACAAGTTATTAAGCATAAATAAATAGGAAAATAGCATATAAATATGATTATTTAAGCATAGGAATAGGTCTTAGTTGCATTCGAATATTCATCTATGTTTTTTTATTCTTTTTTTTTTTTTTTTGTAATTTTCATATACTCCCTCCGTCCTCCATTTAGTGACGTTAATACTATATTGGGACGTCCTCCATTTACTGACAATTTCCATTTTTGGACGTAGACCCCACAATCACTTTAACACTTTAACACTTTATACATCTACTTTTTATTATTTTAACATTTTAATACTATTAAACAATTCAAATGGACCCACAATTATTCCACTTTAACACTTTAACACATTAATTTATTATTATACCATAAAATGCGAAAAAACGCGTGCCCAAACTCCCTCCGTCACTAAATGTAGGACGGAGGGAGTACAAGTTATTAAGCATAAATAAATAGGATCATAGCATATAAATATGATTAATTAAGCATAGGAATAGGTCTTAGTTGCATTCGAATATTCATCTATGTTTTTTTATTCTATTTTTTTTTTTGTAATTTTCATATACAAGTTATTAAGCATAAATAAATAGGAAGATAGCATAGAAAATGATTATTTAAGCATATGAATAGGTTTTAGTTGCATTTTATATTCATCTATGTTTTTCTTTTTTTTTTTTTTTTTTTTTTTTGTAATTTTCATATACAAATTATTAAGTATAAATAAATAGTAAGATAGCATATAAGTATGATTATTTAAGGATAGGAATAGGTCTTAGTTGCATTCGAATATTCATCTATGTTTTTTTAATTCTATTTTTTTTTTTTTTGTAAATTTTCATATACAAATTATTAAGCATAAATAAATAGGAAGATAGCACATAAATATGATTATTTAAGCATATGAATAGGTCTTAGTTGGATTTGAATATTCATTGTCATTCACCGTATTTAAACATGAATTGATATTTAAAAAAAAAAGCATGTAACTTTCATATACAAGTTATTAAGCATAAATAAATAGGAAGATAGCATATAAATATGATATTTAAGCATAAGAATAGGTCTTAGTTGCATCGAATATTTATGTTAATTAATAGGATAATTAGTTTTAGGAAGTGGCGACAATCTTGGAACGCGTAATCTTTTTTTTTTTCTTTTCTTTCCTAAATTGCCCTTTAAAATTTGAAATAAATCATTAAATAAGTAAAATCGATAATTTGAGATTTAATATCCACCATTAGATTATATAAAATGAATGGATAAGATTGGTTCTTAGTTCTCAAGATTCATACCATCTATATAGGGGTGGGTTCTTATGGGAGATGGTATGAATCTTGAGAACTAAGAACCAATCTTATCCATTCATTTTATATAATCTAATGGTGGATATTACATCTCAAATTATCTATTTTACTTATTTAATGATTTATTTCAAATTTTAAAGGGCAATTTAGGAAAGAAAAGAAAAAAAAAAAGATTACGCGTTCCAAGATTGTCGCCACTTCCTAAAACTAATTATCATATTAATTAACATAAATATTCGATGCAACTAAGACCTATTCTTATGCTTAAATATCATATTTATATGCTATCTTCCTATTTATTTATGCTTAATAACTTGTATATGAAAGTTACATGCTTTTTTTTTTTAAATATCAATTCATGTTTAAATACGGTGAATGACAATGAATATTCAAATGCAACTAAGACTTATTCATATGCTTAAATAATCATATTTATGTGCTATCTTCCTATTTATTTATGCTTAATAATTTGTATATGAAAATTTAGCAAAAAAAATAGAATTAAAAAAACATAGATGAATATTCGAATGCAACTAAGACCTATTCCTATCCTTAAATAATCATACTTATATGCTATCTTACTATTTATTTATACTTAATAATTTGTATATGAAAATTACCAAAAAAAAAAAAAAAGAAAAACATAGATGAATATACGAATGCAACTAAGACCTATTCATATGCTTAAATAATCATTTTCTATGCTATCTTCCTATTTATTTATGCTTAATAACTTGTATATGAAAATTACAAAAAAAAAATAGAATAAAAAAACATAGATGAATATTCGAATGCAACTAAGACCTATTCCTATGCTTAATTAATCATATTTATATGCCATGATCCTATTTATTTATGCTTAATAACTTGTATATGAAAATTATAAAAAAAAAAAAAAAAAAAATAGAATAAAAAAACATAGATGAATATTCGAATGCAACTAAGATTTATTCCTATGCTTAAATAATCATGTTTATATGCTATCTTCCTATTTATTTATGCTTACTAATTTGTATAAGAAAATTACAAAAAAAGAAAAAAAGAAATAAAACAGAATATAAAAACATAGATGAAAATGTCAAGATAGAAGAAGAAGATGAAGAAGAAGAAGAAGAAAAGAATCAAGAAGAAGAAGAAGAAGAAGAAGAAGAAGAAGAAGAAGAAGAATTAAGAAGAAGAAGAAGAAGATTACGGCAGAGAAATTTTAAATGAGTGATTAATTAATCCCTTAAAATATGGAACAAATAAATGAAGATTACATTAATATCCTTTTCCTAAATAAAATATGCCTTATTTAATTAATTTTTATGAATAAATCATAACCATCAATCTATTAAGATGGAAGGTCTAGATTGGTTCTTAGTTCTCACTAACTAATATGGTTAGCATATGAACCAATCCCTATATATATATATATATATATATATATATATATATATATATATTTGCAGCATAAACTACAATAATTACGAAATATTTTGAGCGGAGAGGACAATGTTTAGAACGACCGAATAATTTATATAATTTTATATTAACGAGACGAAGATAATATTATATCGACCGGAATGAAATTGGCGCATGACGTGAGATGCATGTCGGTGGAAAAGGCATGCATCCATGTAAATTTGAAAGTGGGTGAAATTTTTCCTTAAGAATAACGAGATTAACCCTTTTAAGAACAGCTGTATTACAATAACCACATTTATTAGTGGTAAAACACTGTTCTTACTACACTATTTGTCTTATTTGATTTTATTTTCCCTTTAATTTGGATTTTTTTTAACTCAAATAAAATTTTCATAAATACCCTTTGTACTTTCTAGATATGTTTTTTAAAATAAAATAAAATAACACAATTTTATTTTCTTACCGACTCACTATTATTATTATTATTTATGAAAATGTTTTCATAAAAAATAATCCAAATAGGCATTCGATCGAGAGAAATGGTGGATTAGAAAATCTGAAAATAATGATAATGGATTTTATCATTCCATTATCGCAAACCATTAATTCATCGATCACTACCTTAATGACAAGTAGTTAATTCTTTCAATGGAGTTCGTTAAAAGAATAAAGATGAGCATTCAAGTTTTAAAAAGCGGATCTCACGTAAACCACTTTGTATATTTGACCTAATTTTCGATTGAGACATATAATTTTTAAATGATTATAATCATTAAATTAATGATATTTTAGTACCCATATTGCAATAGTATCAATGTAACAGTATAACAATTCACCAACCAATCTACTTTATGTTCGTTATTTCGATACAATAGTGTGTGAGTTTTAAAATAACAAAACAATTTATTGCAATTTATTAGATCACTCAATGGGACATTTTTCGTGTAATCATACTTTATTTTTTGCGTGTCAAGTAGGGATGTTAATGGGTCGAATTTGGACCGGTTCTTGTCAAGTTCAGATTCAGATACGTACTCCCTTCTATTTTTAATAAGTGTCATTTTAGATTTTTCATTATTTGTTTAATATATGTCATTCTATTAATTTTTTCCAATATTGCCCATTGTTTTCATTTATTTTTCCAGCCATTTATGATGAGAGATATAGAAGTAGTCCACAATTTAATCAAGAATATAAAGAATTATTAAGCATTTATTAAGGTTAATTTAGGCAAAAAGGTTATTTCTTAATATGTGTGAAAATGTCTAAAAATACACTTATTAAAAATCAGGAGGGAGTACTTTTGATTTGATTCAGATTTGTGATGCAGGGGAAGCGTTGATCGTGACTCACACAATATTGGAAGAGAACACAATATAGTGAAATTCTGTTGATTCTCAACAGAATACCGGAAGACACAAGAAAGGGGAATAAATCTTAATTTTCAATATTGAAATTTGACTCCCTCAGTACGTAGTGAAATTACATATATATAGACTAACTAAACAGGCCGAACTCATAAACTGAAATAAAAAAATACTCCCTTCGTCCCAGTTCACTAGTCCACTTTCTTTTCGGCACGTGATTTTATGTGCAGTGTTAAATTGAAAAAGTAAGGGGTCCACATAAAAAAGTAAGGGTTAATTTTTGCCTTTTAAGGAAAGTGGACTAGTGGTATGGGACGGACCAAAATAGTATAGTGGACTAGTGAAGTGGGACGGAGGGAGTATAATTAAAGTAGAACACTAACAATTAAAATATCAAATATCAAATTAATGATCTAATTATTATTTATTCTCCATCAATTCGTCTGGTCCAAGAAAATTAGATCACGATCCAGATTCAACTGAGAGTCTACGGATTTGGACCCAGATACATAGCCTTTACCATTAAAATGAATTTATTAAATGAAAAAAAAAAATAAATAAAAAAATAATCACATACTTTTCCTACAAGGAAAAAGTAGCAAAAACGCCCTTAACATTGTCACCTCAGAGCAAAAACACCCATAAGAAAACGTTTGGAGCTGTAAGCCCCCTAAGGGTGTTTTTGCTATAGCCTGTTGAGTATTTTATTTTCTGACTCTCTATATATATGTAACATAATATATATATATATATATATATATATATATATATATATATATATATTTCTTCTATTTCAAAATCTCCTATTTGTTCTACTAAATTATTTCTTTCTCTATTTCTATTTATTTTTATCAGGACATCTATTAGCTAAATGTTTTGGATCTCCGCAAATAAAACATTTACAATTTCTATTTTGTGGTTTTCTAACATATTTACTTTTATCATAATTTTTATTTCTATCAAAACTAGTACTCTTTCTGATTTTTTTATATTTTTTAGGTTTTTCATAATATCCATATGCATGTGGTGTATAAATTGCTGTTTTACAGAAAGCTCATGCTTGGCTTTTAATTTGTTCTTGCATTACGGCTTCTTTACATTTTTCTTCTAATTTATGAAAAACAAAAGATACTCTTGGTCCTATTCCTAAATTTATAGGTTTTGGATCAAGTTTTTTCCATTCTTCATGTAAACTTTTTCCTAAATCTCCTGGTAATTTTATAAAATATTTATCACATAATTCATCTTCCATGGCTCTTCCAGTTTGTGATATTATTCTAGTAAAATCTGTACTAAATTCTCTGATATATTTAAAATGTGAAATACTTAATTGACCATAAAAGGGGGGTATGACATGTTTTTTGGGGATACATGTTAATCCACAAAAGATGAAATCTTACTGGATTTTTGCTTTCCATTTTCTAGGCCAGCATTCCAGGTTGATTCCAGAGAGAAGAGGTATGCACAGTGATCAGAGAAGGGGGAGAAGCGGATTTTTTTTTTATTTTTTTTTTTATTTTTTTTTTTTTTTGGGATATATTATAAGAACTAGGAAGGGATAACTTAAAAACTAGAAACTAAGAAGGAGAGGAATTAGAAAATCATTACTTTCATTGATCAAAAGAGGTGTGTGTGTGTGATCGGGTGTGTTTTACAATGAGAATGATACTTCCTTTTATAGAGGAACATTATCGACAAAGAAAAAATGGAACAACTAATCTAGCTATCTAGCTACAAAGAAAAATTAAAAGGCTATGCTATAAGCTACAAAGAAAAATGAAAGGGCTATGTTACATTATTGGCCTATTTAATATTTTTTGGCCGACATAAAAAACTAATCTAATCATAACCCCTTTTTTCAAAAAGGGAAGACTTTTTGACGATATAATTTTTACATTCGTCACTGCATTCGTCAGCATTTAGAAATCCCTATGTGTGTCTGGAATTTCTTCATCATAATCGGTATTACTGTCTTGATGTCCAAACACTTCTTCAGTGTTGATGATGTGTTCGTCATCTTCTAATTTTTCTCCTTCGCCACTGAATGGTAAAAGCATTTTCCAATTTTCTGTACCAAAAATTTGAGTGAAATGCCCTTCTCCGAGAAGTTTATACTGGGGCCAAAAACGCATTTCGAAACCCAAATTCTGTTGATAAAATTTGTAAATTTCAGAATTTTCAATTTCTTTGAAATCAAATGTTGCACATTCGTGATTTCTTAATTTTTCACTTTCTTCCATAAATATTCTCTTCCTTGCTGGAATGTAAGATCCTTTGACCACTTGTGGAAGAGTAGCTTGAATTTTGCAGAAAATTCTTACTTTAAGAGATTTTGATGCCATATTTCCTCCTATGAGTAAGAATTTTTCTCCAAGTTTTTCCAAAATATCCTCAATTTTAGAACTTTCTTGTTCCAGGCGAAAATCAATATAATCCACCATACCATTGTGATAAAATTTTAAAATATCTTCACAACTCATGTCGGTGGTATTCAAATTAATTTGGAGTTTGAAAATTCCTGTAACTCCTCCATCTGGTATACCTGGAAATTCTCGGGGATCACAAAAATATTTTTCTTTTTGAATAACTTTTACTCCCTTAAATTTTATTTCTTCAAATAAAATTTTTATTATTTCTCTCTGAAGGTTAATAAAATCTTCAATAATTCCTTCTGAGGCTTTTTTCAAAATTATTTGATCTAATTCAGGAATTCTATCAAAAAGTGGTTTTAATACTTCTTGATAGGGAAGATCAAGCATTCTTGCCTTAAAATTTTCAAATTTTCTTTTAGGAAAAGGATCATCTTTCTCTTTTAAATCTTTGATCTTAATATTCAGTGAAAAAATCTGATTATTAAGGTTTAAAATTCCCTTTTCCATTGTAAAAATTGTTTGATCTTTAAAATTAAGAGCCTCAACATTCTCTTGAATTTTTGAATTAGAGAGAGAAAGTTGGTTTTGCAAATCAGAGATTTGTTTTTCTAACTTATGAATCATCTCTGCTTGAGCTGAAATAAAACCACTTGGGTTTTCTTCTACAATTTGAGAAAAACTTTTGACTTCTTCTGGTTCTATAAAAAAATTTAGTCCTAAATTTTCTCTAGCACTATCTAGAGCTTCTTTAAAAGTATAATATCCTTTTAAAATAGGATTTTGACAATTTATAAATTTTCTAACTGTATCAAAATTATTAAAAAGACCAACCTTTGTTCCTCTATAAATAACGTAATGAGAAAATTTTCTTTTTGGAATTAAATTCTTTTCTACCTTTAATTCTGAAAAATAGAAACAAAGGGCATTAAGAATTTGAACTTTAAAAGAAGTGGCATTTGGAAGAGTTTGAATGTGCCATAGGTTGTCTAGCAGACACTGTTGTTTTAAATCAATTTCCAATCCAGTGTATGGCTTAAATTTTTTATTTGAATCTGTACAAACAGAAAGAACTACAGATCCAAATTGAAAATTTGTTTGTAAACTTTTTTCTCCTTTTTTTGAATTTTTAGAAATAGGAGAGATTTGAGAAAAATTTCCCACTTGTGTAAATTTGGAGTTGAGTGAACCTTGAGAATAATTTACTGTCTGTGTAAATTTAGAACCGGGAGACGTATCCATAGTATTTCCCAATTTTAAAAATTTAGGGCTATTTTCTGAACTTGACGTCACCATTGGAGAAATTTCTGTAGAAGTTTTTTCTGTAGTAGCTTTCTCCTTTCCTTTTGGTCTGATGACCTTTTTATTATTCATCACCTGCATTTAAATATTTAGAAATATTTCGAGAAAGTAAATCAGCAAGATTATTATCTTTCCCTTTAATATGTTCAAAATTTATAGTATACCCTTTTCCTTGAATTAAATTTTGTAAATTTACCCATCTTGTCCTATTTACTTTTCTACTATTATCATTTTTTAGAAATTTTACAATTGCTTCACAGTCTGTTCTTACTGTAAATTCATTATTTAGATAGATTTTAAATTTTTCTAGAGAATTTATTAATGCTTGTATTTCAAAATCTAAAGAAGTCCAATTACTTCCAATTTTTCCAAAATTTCCACTACTATATGCAGCAATTCTTTCTTCATTTTTTGGGCAATATTTATTTCTTTTACATAACATAACAGCTCCCCATCCTTCTTTAGAGCCATCACATTCTATAATAATGTAATCTGTTACTAGGGGTAATTCTAATGGTTTAATTATTTTTACTGCTTCTTTTATTTCTTTAACTAAATTAATATCTTCTTTATTAAAATTTCTTTGACCATTTTTTGTAGTTTTACTGTATAACGGCCCTGCAAGTTTACTAAGGTTTGGTATAAATTTTCTAGCATAATTAAGTAATCCTAAAAATGCTTGGATTTGTTTTAATCCTTCTAGTTTATCTGGAAAATTTAACAATTTTTCTGCAATATGTGGTTGTAATTCTATTTTTCCATTTCCAATTTCTAATCCTAAAAAAGATATTTTTCTTTTAAATAATTCCATTTTCTTTTTGCTTATTACAATTCCTTGTTTTTCTATTTCTTTAAAAATTATTTCTAAATGATATTCATGTTCTTTAATATTATCGCTTGCTACAAGAATATCGTCTATATAAACTAAGCAGAAATCATATTTTAGAAATATAGAATCCATAAATCTTTGAAAAACTGATGGAGCATTTTTTAAACCAAAACTTAAAACATTCCATTCGAAATGTCCTTCTGGACAGGTAAAAGCTGTCCATGGTTTAAACCATTCTTCTAATTTTAATTGATTATATCCTGATTTTAAGTCAAATTTACTAAAAAAATTTTTGTTTTGAATTAAACTAATTAATCCATCTTTATTTGGAATATTATAACCATCATCAATTGTATTATCATTTAATCTTTTATAATTATAAACTATTTTTGCTTTTCCTCTTTTAATTTCTGAATGGTTTCTTACTATAAAAGCGGCTGTTCTATGTGGACTTTCTGATCTTCTAATTAATTTTTGTACTATCATTTCTGGAATTTGTTTTTTAAATTCTTCTCTATCAAGGGGAGAATATTCTATATTTGCTGTTATTATTCTTATATCGGGGTTTTTAAGTTTTTGTTTTATTATATAATTTATTTTTGTTTTAGTAATATCCTCACCTATTAATCCCATTTTTTCAAGTTTTTGGATTATAGGATAATTTATACTGTCTGTAATATTTGGTCCTTTTTCTAATCTATGACTTAAGAAATTTCCTAGGTAAAATATTGTTTCATTTTCTATTTGATTTATTCTATGGTTTTGGGTTTTTAAAAAATCTAATTCACCAGTTCCACCACGCTTTCGAGCAAACTCTGATGTTTGACTGTATCTATTTGTTGGAAAATTATATACCTGTTTACTAAGTGTAATGTGGTTTTGGGCTATTGTAATTGATCCATGTAAACTTATAATAAAGTTTAATCCTAGCAAAAAATCTTCTGATTTTACTGATTTTGGATTTATAATAACTTGTGGCAATTCATATTTATAACCAAAATTTCCTGCAAAATCTAAAAATTGAATTCCTATTGATTTTACTTCGTGTGTAATTGTCATTATTCTATTTTCAACTGTTCTTGTCTGTATATTGTAGTTTAATTTTTTATGATATTTTTCTGGAATTAAACTATATCCTATTAAACTTTTGCTCTTAATAACGAATTTACAGTAAGAACAGACTGTGAAGCAATTGTAAAATTTCTAAAAAATGATAATAGTAGAAAAGTAAATAGGACAAGATGGGTAAATTTACAAAATTTAATTCAAGGAAAAGGGTATACTATAAATTTTGAACATATTAAAGGGAAAGATAATAATCTTGCTGATTTACTTTCTCGAAATATTTCTAAATATTTAAATGCAGGTGATGAATAATAAAAAGGTCATCAGACCAAAAGGAAAGGAGAAAGCTACTACAGAAAAAACTTCTACAGAAATTTCTCCAATGGTGACGTCAAGTTCAGAAAATAGCCCTAAATTTTTAAAATTGGGAAATACTATGGATACGTCTCCCGGTTCTAAATTTACACAGACAGTAAATTATTCTCAAGGTTCTCTCAACTCCAAATTTACACAAGTGGGAAATTTTTCTCAAATCTCTCCTATTTCTAAAAATTCAAAAAAAGGAGAAAAAAGTTTACAAACAAATTTTCAATTTGGATCTGTAGTTCTTTCTGTTTGTACAGATTCAAATAAAAAATTTAAGCCATACACTGGATTAGAAATTGATTTAAAACAACAGTGTCTGCTAGACAACCTATGGCACATTCAAACTCTTCCAAATGCCACTTCTTTTAAAGTTCAAATTCTTAATGCCCTTTGTTTCTATTTTTCAGAATTAAAGGTAGAAAAGAATTTAATTCCAAAAAGAAAATTTTCTCATTACGTTATTTATAGAGGAACAAAGGTTGGTCTTTTTAATAATTTTGATACAGTTAGAAAATTTATAAATTGTCAAAATCCTATTTTTAAAGGATATTATACTTTTAAAGAAGCTCTAGATAGTGCTAGAGAAAATTTAGGACTAAATTTTTTTATAGAACCAGAAGAAGTCAAAAGTTTTTCTCAAATTGTAGAAGAAAACCCAAGTGGTTTTATTTCAGCTCAAGCAGAGATGATTCATAAGTTAGAAAAACAAATCTCTGATTTGCAAAACCAACTTTCTCTCTCTAATTCAAAAATTCAAGAGAATGTTGAGGCTCTTAATTTTAAAGATCAAACAATTTTTACAATGGAAAAGGGAATTTTAAACCTTAATAATCAGATTTTTTCACTGAATATTAAGATCAAAGATTTAAAAGAGAAAGATGATCCTTTTCCTAAAAGAAAATTTGAAAATTTTAAGGCAAGAATGCTTGATCTTCCCTATCAAGAAGTATTTAAACCACTTTTTGATAGAATTCCTGAATTAGATCAAATAATTTTGAAAAAAGCCTCAGAAGGAATTATTGAAGATTTTATTAACCTTCAGAGAGAAATAATAAAAATTTTATTTGAAGAAATAAAATTTAAGGGAGTAAAAGTTATTCAAAAAGAAAAATATTTTTGTGATCCCCGAGAATTTCCAGGTATACCAGATGGAGGAGTTACAGGAATTTTCAAACTCCAAATTAATTTGAATACCACCGACATGAGTTGTGAAGATATTTTAAAATTTTATCACAATGGTATGGTGGATTATATTGATTTTCGCCTGGAACAAGAAAGTTCTAAAATTGAGGATATTTTGGAAAAACTTGGAGAAAAATTCTTACTCATAGGAGGAAATATGGCATCAAAATCTCTTAAAGTAAGAATTTTCTGCAAAATTCAAGCTACTCTTCCACAAGTGGTCAAAGGATCTTACATTCCAGCAAGGAAGAGAATATTTATGGAAGAAAGTGAAAAATTAAGAAATCACGAATGTGCAACATTTGATTTCAAAGAAATTGAAAATTCTGAAATTTACAAATTTTATCAACAGAATTTGGGTTTCGAAATGCGTTTTTGGCCCCAGTATAAACTTCTCGGAGAAGGGCATTTCACTCAAATTTTTGGTACAGAAAATTGGAAAATGCTTTTACCATTCAGTGGCGAAGGCGAAAAATTAGAAGATGACGAACACATCATCAACACTGAAGAAGTGTTTGGACATCAAGACAGTAATACCGATTATGATGAAGAAATTCCAGACACACATAGGGATTTCTAAATGCTGACGAATGCAGTGACGAATATAAAAATTATATCGTCAAAAAGTCTTCCCTTTTTGAAAAAAGGGGTTATGATTAGATTAGTTTTTTATGTCGGCCAAAAAATATTAAATAGGCCAATAATGTAACATAGCCCTTTCATTTTTCTTTGTAGCTTATAGCATAGCCTTTTAATTTTTCTTTGTAGCTAGATAGCTAGATTAGTTGTTCCATTTTTTCTTTGTCGATAATGTTCCTCTATAAAAGGAAGTATCATTCTCATTGTAAAACACACCCGATCACACACACACACCTCTTTTGATCAATGAAAGCAATGATTTTCTAATTCCTCTCCTTCTTAGTTTCTAGTTTTTAAGTTATCCCTTCCTAGTTCTTATAATATATCCCAAAAAAAAAAAAAAAATCCGCTTCTCCCCCTTCTCTGATCACTGTGCATACCTCTTCTCTCTGGAATCAACCTGGAATGCTGGCCTAGAAAATGGAAAGCAAAAATCCAGTAAGATTTCATCTTTTGTGGATTAACATGTATCCCCAAAAAACATGCCATACCCCCCTTTTATATATATATATATATATATATATAGAGGATGGATCATATAGAAATAAGTTCTGGTGTGAGAAATAGGAATAGATCTGGACCATTGATCTTGATTTGATCTGTGGTTGTAATTGATTTAAGCATGATTATAAGGTATCATAAGCATGACTAGGTTTAACCATGAATTTTTACATTAAAAAGCATAATGGTGTTGTAAGCATACATATATACTGACTTAAGCATGATTTTGTATAGTTTTAAGCATCTTTCTCATTTTCTCACGCAAGGATTTATTTGCACACGAACCACTCTCTCTCTCTCTCTTTCTCTCTCTCTCTCTCTATATATATATATATATATATATATATATATATATCAAATGAAAACCCAACTTTTCGTGAAATTGTGAAAACCATACATTTTTGTGCATAACATGATGCATTTTCATACATAACATGTTGCACAGAAAAAATATATATTATTTTATTAAAAAAACGCATATAATCCCTATATATTTTTTATGCAACATGTTATGCATGAAAGTGCATCATGTTATGCACAAAAATGCATAGTTTTTACGATTTCACCAAAAGTTGGGTTTTCACCATATCCTATATATATATATATGTGTGTGTGCGCGCGCGCGCGCGTATAGGATCGGATCTACGGGCCAAATCTGAATTTTAAAATTCAAATCCGAAAATTAAGTATCAGCTCAGAATCGGATCCAAATCCTCCGAGTTCAGATTATAGAAGATGCAAATTCTACAAATCGGATCTTGACTGGAACCAAAATCCGTTGCCATCCCTATTATCAGATGACCCGATAGGAATAGCTCGAATAATCCGACAAAAACATGCGTTTAAGGATTAAAATTTGTAGCAAAAGGAAAATGCAAATGGGCCGAACCTGATATATCCTAAGCTTGGTGAGTTGGCCCAATACAAAAGTACGTATCTATAAATATTAAAAAAAAACGAAAAGTTAGTTTTTTTTTTTCCCGTCAAATTTAGTTTAAAATTGTCTTTTTATCATGGAAGTTAATTTATAAAAAAACAGTTATCCAACTAATGAAGGCTAATTACGTTTAAGTTAAAAAAATTAAATGATTTTCACCAAAAGAGTTGGGCAGATGCAGCAATCATTGTGCTTAATTTTAATTACCAATGTTAAGCAATATAACAAGTATTGTGTGCCTATATCTTTAAATTACGTTATATTACAAATATTATTCCATATACTAGATTTGCACCCGTGCGATGCACGGTTTAGTTTTTGGTTCGAGCAAAAGCCAAACTGAATTGGATCAACTAATACCGGAATGTATAAATTGAAGATTAAATTGACCAAAACTATAGGCACATAATATTCGCAAAAAGAGAATATGAATATACTCCCCGTAAATAAATTTGAAAAATCTTTACATAATTTCATTTTAGACATATACTATCACAATACCTAACATCACATAAACTGTAGTTACCGACCACATAACACTAAAATGGTGAGCCTCGATCTTTACTATCAATAAACAATATAAGTCAATTATATTATTTTTAAAACATTTGCAATATAGAGTATTGTGAAGCAGAGGGGTATCAATAAAGTTACAGAGAGTGAAACAATACGTTTGTCACCTTTCTGGGTATCGTTCAAAGCAAATTAATCTTATTTTTCTTTTTCTTTTTTTCATTAATTTTTATTGTAACATTTGAAAATCTATAATAACATAATTGAGTTCACAAATTACATTAAAAAAAAATCAAATATCAATTTGTTGTTTAAATTTTGAATTTTATTTTAGATAAAACAAATTATTATAAAAAATATTTTGTTTTATGTAATTTGCAAATTTAAAAAATCTAATTTTTTTTTTATGCCTTGCCCTATTAAAATGAGCGTGTGAGGGAGAGAAATATATTTATTTTTTGAATTATATAATTAATTAATTTTTTTTAATTTAAAATGGTGGATGATGATAAAAAGATAATGGGTAGTTATTAATCATTTTGAAGAATAATAAACGGTTAGTTTTTTGTTTTTTTTAACATAATAATACTTAGTTAGTTTAGGACCTTCAAATTAAAAAAAATTACAAAATTGCCATTTTAAAATTAATTTTAAATTGAAGGATTCCTATTTTATATATATATAGATTACTTTATGGTTTAGCATTGTTTACTCTGTATTTATTTAATCCACTACCATATAGGAGTAAAAAATATTTAATTAATGATAATGATTATCTGTAACATGAACTGTTAGCGGTTTTGTTCCCTTAATTTTAGGGATACAGTTAATCAGATGATAGTTAGATTTATTTGCCTTTTAATTTCCAGATTTGCCTTAGACATGATGAATAAAATCTGGAAATTAAAAGGCAAATAAATCTAACTATGAAAGCTTTGAAAAACGAGAGAATTGAAATCAAAAGAAAACGAATCTAAACTAGAACTTGAAAATCGAATGAACGAAATTAAACTAAGGAAATTAAACGAAGCAATTACGAAATTGAATCTAGAACGAAAGCAAGTAATTAAAGCAAATAAACGAAAGCAATAAAAGAACTTACGAAAGTAACGAAGAACGAAGAACTTGAATTAAACGAGGAAGTCTTGAATTAAATTGCAACGAACTAAGAATTCGGATCCGAACAATAAAAAGCTAATCTAAAGTGTTTGAATGTAAAAACTTAAGCTAAAAGAGGGTAAAAGTTGGGTAGAATTCGTGTACAAGGAGGTAATATATATACTAGGTAAAAACCTAGTTATACAAGGAAAGTACAACTGGCAGCCGGAGTTGGACGGCCGTCCAACATAGTTGGACGTACGTCCAACTCATGATACTGCATGAATTAGCTTTTGCACGCTGGACGCCCGTCCAGCTTTTCTTGGACGTGATCTTGGACGGCCGTCCAACTCGCCGGACTGTTCTCGATCATCCAAAACTCCGTCTTTTCGCCTTTTCGACCCGTTTCCGCTCCTTCCTCATCCATAAACACCTACAAGTACCAAAAACTCCAAACAACCAAATCATAGCCATAAACACACAAAAGATACAAAAACATAACGAAAACGGACTCGAAAACACTACGAAAATCATAAATCTAAACACCAATCAAAATCCCCCACACTTAGAACTTTGCTTGTCCTCAAGCAATATAAACATACAACTTAGACTCAATTCAAACAATCCAAATCATAGAACATTTAATCACCGGAATCGACAAACAATGAACGAAGTCACTTTAATCCCAAGTTACGATCAACCAATCATCAACAAACTACGTGGCTTATAAACCAATCCAAGCATGAGGAAGAGCAATGATACACACATCTCACAAATATCTAGATCACCACAACTTAGACATCTAGCCTACTTTCCCTTTTTATTCAACTCAAACATAAATAGAACTTTTTTCTTTTCTTCTCTCTCTCTCTCTCTTTTTTTTTTAAACAAGTGAACGTTTTGGCACATAATTCACTAGGTTTAATCATCGATGGGTCTCATCGAGCTTCCTAGTGCGGTTTCGCGTACCCATTGTCAAGAGGGGTAGAGTACCTACGAACACATTATTCTAATATACATGAGTATCATCTAGGACATAGTTCATGAAATGTGATCATTCAACGGTCCCTTGAAGCCTTTTCATGTGGTTTCCCATGCTCATTACTCTAGTATTTTCATACGTCCCAAGTAAGAGGAGCAGAATCCTATCAACTCTTTATTCACATAAAACACAACTCTCTTTTTATTTTTATTATTATTATTATTATTATTATTATTATTATTATTATTATTATTATTATTATTATTATTATTATTATTATTATTATTATTAAGGGGAAAGTAAACTAGCTATCCAAAGTTACAACAATCTAGATTTAACACTCATAATCCAAAAATCATAAATCATTTCCTCACACTCAAATCAATTCGTGCCCCACAATTTATCAAATCATAACCAATCACAACTCAAGGCTAAACCAACCTAATTCATAATATCAATTCCAACAATTAAATATCCCATCATCGAATCATTCACATCGATCCTAAATCACATGCTTATAAGCTCAATTTCAAACAAATTCCTAAGCGTGGAAAACATGAATACTCGATCACACATCAAGACTTGATCACAAACTAGAAAGACTCGATCAAGACACAAAAACGAAAACTTCATGCCAAAAGTTCAAGATACAACTCTCTAGCCTAAAACTAAGAAATCAAGTAAATAATATTTTGGGGTTTTTTTTTTTTTTTTAAATCCTAGACAATAAAATAAATCAAAGCAATAAATAAAAGCAAGTAAATAACTAATCTAGAACGCAAGAAATAAATCTAAGAATTAAACTAAAAGAAAGCAATAAATCTACCTAGGCAAGAATTGAAAAGAAAGCAATAAAGGAAGCATCAAAGAAAGCATAAACTACCTTAGACATGATGAATAAAATCTGGAAATTAAAAGGCAAATAAATCTAACTATGAAAGCTTTGAAAAACGAGAGAATTGAAATCAAAAGAAAACGAATCTAAACTAGAACTTGAAAATCGAATGAACGAAATTATACGAAGCAATTACAAAATTGAATCTAGAATGAAAGCAAGTAATTAAAGCAAATAAACGAAAGCAATAAAAGAACTTACGAAAGTAACGAAGAACGAAGAACTTGAATTAAACGAAGAAGTCTTGAATTAAATTGCAACGAACTAAGAATTCGGATCCGAACAATAAAAAGCTAATCTAAAGTGTTTGAATGTAAAAACTTAAGCTAAAAGAGGGTAAAAGTTGTGTAGAATTCGTGTACAAGGAGGTAATATATATACTAGGTAAAAACCTAGTTATAAAAGGAAAGTACAACTGGCCGCCGGAGTTGGACGGCCGTCCAACTCATGATATTGCATGAATTGGCTTTTGCACGCTGGACGCCCGTCCAGCTTTTCCTGGACGTGATCTTGGACGGCCGTCCAGATGAGTTGGACGGCCGTCCAACTTGCCGGACTGTTCTCGATCATCCAAAACTCCGTCTTTTCGCCTTTTCGACCCGTTTCCACTCCTTTCTCATCCATAAACACCTACAAGTACCAAAAACTCCAAACAACCAAATCATAGCCATAAACACACAAAAGATACGAAAACATAACGAAAACGGACTCAAAAACACTACGAAAATCCTAACATCTAAACACCAATCATCCACTTATAAGGTTCATTCATTTATGCTAAACAATTGAATCCAATCAAAGAATTTTAAATACGGTTCATTTTTTTTAATCAAACACTAAAATTATTGTTTAATATAATGGGAAAAATAAAAAGGATCAAAACAAATATTAGTATTCGATTCGGATTCGTGAAACTATTTGCAAACTCGCGAATACAAATTCAAACCGGATTTCATTCGTATACTATTCGGATTTGAATTCGAATTCGCTAATATTTAACAAATTCGATTCGAATACCGGTATATTCGACTCAATTCGATTCGTTTACGACCCTACTTTGGAGTGCCATTATGTATTAATTTTGCACAACAAATATTACCTTTTCTCTTTCTTCTTCATAATATCACCACTTAATTATTTCAATTATTTCCAATGTGCATATCACATTGAATTCAAATCCTCATACCAAGAAAGTCTTTCATGTTTTCACCTTGCAATTAGAATCTCATCATCACATATGTAGCGTTCTTACTTTCACTCTATTATATAAAATTAAGTTAAAATGTTTTGTGAATAATAAAATTTTATTATCAAGAGCATCGTGCAGACAATAATAATCTTCACAATTATAAAATTAAATGAATAGGAAATCATAAGTATATTTATAGATATGTTTATTATTAACAAATAAAATAAGGTTGTCAGGCGTAGTCGGGTAGGTTGAACTAGTTTAATTAAAAAGCTTGACATATCTTTTGTAATAAAATCAAGGTTGACAATCATAAAAATCTGCATATATTAAAAAATAAATCAAAAACTTTTTGAAGTAGGTTAACATTTATCAAAAAAAAAAAAAAAAAAAAAAAAAGATCAATGAAGAATATTGTTAAGTGTCTTTAATTAATTAAAAAAAGCATGAAATATCTTTTGTTAATGAAAATGCGACAATCGTAACTATCAATACATATACTACTCGAGAGTCGAGACTATTAGAGCATGTTACGATCCGTCCCTCGTAAGAGAAGGCGTTTTCTTTTATATATGAGATTTATAAAAGGGTGGGTTTACAGTGGCGGATCCTGGACATTTGATTTGGGGGTGCGAAAAATTTCTATATCTACGAATTATATAGGGAAAAAAAGTCATTTATATTTCCCTCGTCCCATGTCATTAGTCAAATTTGTTATTTTGGAATGTCCTACTTCACTAGTCTTATTCCCTAAAATAAAAATAATTAATTAACCCTTATTTTTTAATGTAAATCCCTTACTTTTCACTTTTAACACTTGCACATACAATTCAGTGCCGAAAAGAAACAATACCAGCGAAATGGAATGGAGAGAGTATTAAAATCCATATTGTTATATACATTTCAAAATATTACAATAAAACAATATATATGTATATCATATATATATATATATATAATTAAATCATATATTTATATATATTTAATATATATACATATATGTAGTAAAAAAAATTTTTTTTTTTTTGGGGTGCAACTGCACCCCCTTGCACCAAGGGCGGTCCGCCAGTGTGTGTTTAGGTGTTAAAAGGTGGAGAGTAAATGTACAAAAAGTGTTTTTCCTTCAATAATATCTTACCCAATAAGAAAACGTATCATTCCCGAGAGCGTATCGAAAAGGAAAGCGTATCCTCTAACGCCCTTTTATAGTCGGAGGGAATATAATGAACAAGGAGATCCGTCCAAAAAAAAATGTGTAGGGAAAATTAAGAAGCTATACCATTCCATTCTTGTTGGATTAGGTCAACAACAGTAACCTTTTCTTTTCTTTTCTTTCATTTTTTATTATTATTATTATTATTTTTTTTTTTTTCTAAGAAGGTTAATTTAAATAAACATTTATGATACTTTTTTTAGACAGGCAAAAATATGTTTTCTTCAAATGATCCAACTATTAACGCGTCAACACTGTAACAATGCTTGATTCCACAGTCTTATATAAACAACCCCCCCTCCCCCCCCCCCTCGAATATACACTCACTGCACTCTCTTGACATTAATTTCCAGTCAATCGATGGATGATATACTGGGATTGCTAAGGATACAAATAGTGAGAGGTTATAATCTTGCTAAAAGAGATGCCAGAAGCAGCGATCCTTACGTTATTCTTCGCATGGGAAAGCAGGTAGGTTAAATTTGTTTTATTTATTTCTATTTTCATATTTAGATTTTTCTCTGTTTTTTTTGGATTTTTTTGTATGATTTTTTTTGAATTGATATTGTTCGTTGATATCAAGGTTTTCCGATCTCGACCCATGTTGTTCGTTGGATTTATGGCATTTTGGCATAACATCTATTATTGTTGTGTGTCAGATGCTCGTTCCATGTTTAAAATAGTTTTTGAATCAGCTAGCTAAAGGTGGTTTTTTTACTTATTTATTTGTTGAGAAAGGAAACATGTTGAAACTTAATTAATCACGGATGGGATCATTTGTCCCCAAATTATTGTACCAATGGTGTACCCGATATAAAATTAGGAAGTTTTGAATTATCTCTCTTAATTGTCATTTTGAGTTAGTATATGTCAAAACTTCCTAATTTTGTATCGGTACACCATTAGTACACCAATTTGGGGACAGAGGATCCCATCCGAATTAATTAAAACCGAATCATATATTATGCATTACATGATCTATGAAAATATATAAGATATTAAGATGTACTGAAATTAATTTATAGGTGTTTTAGTAATTTTTCATTCTTTAATGAATCAGAAAGTAAAGAGTCGAATCGGGAGAACTAACTAACGCGTTCGTCGCCTCGATTTCAGCAAGTTTACGACCGGGATACGTTCACACCCGACGACAAGATGGGCGATGCAGAGTTCGGCATAAAGGACTTTGTTAGAGCTCTGAAAATGCGGGCAGAGGAGGGTGTTCCGAGTGGGACGGTGATCGCAAGCATGATACCGAATCGAGAGAATTACTTGTCGGAGGCGAGCTCGATTTTGTGGGAGGAGGGGAGGATCACGCAGAGGATGATCTTGAGGTTGAGGAATGTTGAGTGTGGAGAAATAGAGCTGCAGCTGCACTGGATTGATGTCTCTGGTTCAAGATGTTCATAATATTTATGTACAAATTCATGCTATTTTAGATATTTCAAGTGTATTTGGAGATATTTGTGTGCAGCACAACACAATACATTACGAATGCATTCAAGATAATTCGAATCTCCGATTTTTTATCAGTCGTTGTAGTAAAAACATCGAATGTTCTTAAGCCGATCGATATCTACTAATTGTTGATCCTGATAAGCATTCATAAGTTTCTTGAAGTGAGGCAAAGTTTAAACCCTAGGGTTAAAGTACCGAAATCATATCAAAACACAAGGATATATAGGATAGAGTTCTCTCTCTCTCTCTCTCTCTCCCGGTGTGCAGGTGTTTTATGGACAATTTCATCTTCCATTTTCCTTCCTGCACTACTATATATAATCTTGTTGTTTTCGACATGGGATTATAAATGTAGTGTTGATAGTAGTTGATGCAGTGCCATTTTCGCTATTTTCGCTGAAACTGCCAGCAATGACCACCCTTCGGTTTTTCTGTCATAACTCTCTCATTATTACTCCAAATCGAAAACGGTTAAGTGCATTGGAAAGCCAGTTCAAATACCTTTCTGAGAGTATCTTGCACATCTTCAGATTTCAAGTATCCAAAGAGTTATGGGCGTTTAAAGTTAGTGCAGCAGCTGAGGAATCATTTTAATAAGTGCTGATTTCAAGAGTTTCTTTCATTTACTTCATGTTTGAGCTTGATTATGTAATAAGGCCGTTATATGGCCGTGATTTTGAGTTGATAGGGTAGATTTTGAGTATTTGATAATAATATTGAGTTTGAGAGTTGAGTTCTCATTCGTTGTTGTTCCCGACTTTGAAGTCGAATTTTCACATTCTCTTGTTTCATCCTTTTCTCTTTGTTTCTGCCCACATCAGTAGTGAAAAATAAGGGGCTCACAATAAAATATAAAGTTAATTATTTCCGTCTATGAAAACAAAACAAGCATAATGAATTACTGCGAAAAAGTATACAAGACAAGTACAATGGAACGAAGGGAGTAAAGGACAATATACATCACATGACGCTCCTTTACAATGCGTGGAGATCGCCGATACTATGAAGCTTACCAACTATAGAAAATAGAACCCATGTTATATATAGTATGTCAACTAAAAATTAACCCAATAATTTAATATGTCAACTAACAATTAATTATATTGCACTTGTAAATCAAAGTATACTCCTACGTACCTATTTCCGTTGAATAAATGATTTTCTAGTTCTTCTAGCCTTTTAATTTTCTTCTTTAGCAGAGATCACTAGACAATTGTCACGCGCCCGCACGAAGGCAAGCGTTAAGAAAACTTTGAGTGGCTCAAGTTTCAGTCCGTGACACAATGCTAGCTTCTAACGCGACAGTTCCATGCATATATGTGCATTAACTTTTGCAATGATATGATGGTTAGGTTTTTCATAAATAAAAAAGTATAGTTATTATTAGTGTGTACTATTTTATGATGTTGTTTGTATAATTTGCATTGTTACATTATTCGTGCACATAGTTACTTCATTTATCCGATCTGATACTTATCTTCATTTTTTGTTTCACGTTCTCTCTTTTTTCTGAAAGCCGAATGAAGAATATGTTCCAGATTCACTCTTAATTTTCTTTCACGAAAAACAAATCAATACACCTTACGTTACTTTTGGATAAAATAATTGCAGTCAAATGAAAAACGAAATACACATGAATAAATAAGAAGACGAAATAACTACTTGATCATTTCAAAAATTTATTTGTGATATATATACTACATAGTACTTCTACATGTATTGGAATTGATGAGAGAGGATCTTGAGAGTTAAAGAGTTGTGGAGCCAAGCTCTCCATCGTGATCTCCCCTTACCAAATTTAACTATCTCCGACGACCTCTCCTTCTTGCTTAGAACGAAGCGTCTCTCTCCTCGCGATCCTATGTTTTCCGTTGGGCTCATTCTTGCTACACACAAAAAAAAAAAAAAAAAAAAAAAAAAAAAAAAAAAAAAACCATCGTACGTTCTTCATTTGTGGCAACGAATTTAAAATTTTCATTATTTTATACTTTACATGAATTGAAGGAACTCCCTCTCTCCCCGACCTAAATTTCAAGTGATATATATATATATCAAGATATAAACCGGTAAAGAAGTTGACATCGGATATTAAAGTGTTGAGAAATGGAGAAATGGTATAGTTATTAGAAAATTGACGATAAGTGATAATATTATGTTTAAAGTTTCAAAATAAAAGGGTGTAAGAAAATATTATATTTTGTGTAATATGTATATATTTCGAGAACTTGTGTCAGAAAAGTGAATGAGATCATCTGCCCCAATTTTCAAAATTAAAAACTACTAAGTTAAAATTTTAATTAATAACTAAGTAGAAGTATACACCTATAATATAATAACAAATCACAATAAAGATTTGTCAATAAGAATTAAAATTTCCAAAAAAATTTACTCCACAATTTTAGAATTATCAACCCTAATAAACATGTAAATGGCAATTATGGATCCTTATTGAATTAATAAAGAAAAAAATACTAATTATAATCAAGTGTCTAAAAAAAAAGAAAAATTTCCCACCCAAATTAATATACGTAGTGAAGGAGTATATAAATTGAAAATTAGAAATTTATGGTATGAGGAAATGAACCTTGGAATCCAGCATGAGCAGGGTAGAGGAAGAAGCTGCCGGCGTCGGAGCCGAGAAGCGGGAGCCGCCCCTCTCGCGCGTAGATCCTAAGAGTTGCTCGGATGACGGCGGTAGCATCATCATCATCTCCCTTCACCACCAATCTTATTGGTCCGGTGCTGCCCAAAACGTTCACGGTGATTAGGAACCTATTACCGCCGCCTTTCGCCTTCTTCTTCTTCGTCGTCCTCATTGTAGAAAGACCCATGCCGTCTTAGAGAGAGAGAGAGAGAGAGAGAGAGAGAGAGAGGGAATTGTATGTGTGCAGGGCTAGGGTTTTTTGCATGTAGTAGCGTAGAAAGGAAGAAGAAGATGAGTCAATATATAAAAATGTGGCGGTTAATTTCCACCATTCAAATGATAGTCTAAAAGCAAATAGTAGAATTGAGGCTATAAACTTATAAACGTGGCCATTGCCAATGGGGATTGATAATTAGGCTAGAAAGAGTGAACTAGCGTGTTGAGTGATTTTGTAAAGTGTATTCCCGTATACAACTAGTTTGTTCTTTCTATATTATAAAAACGTAACATCCTTTGTGAGATGTTTCAAAAAGGAAAACATAGCTTTTGGTATGAGACGGTAAAAGGAAAAAGATTGATAATAAGACGTGAACTTGTGCAGATTAATTATATTAATATATAGGTTTGCACAATCTAGTATTTTCAATATGTGAAACCGATTATATATTGTGTCGTACGTGTATATATATGCACATTTTCCCTTTCTTTTATTTCATATACTAAGGGGGTGTTTGGGTAAGCTTATTTTGAGGACCTTATAAGCTGTGTAAGTGTTTATAAGCTCTTAGATTTAAAATCTTATACTACCTCTGATAGGAAATGGCCCACCTCCCTAGGTCCAAAGGCCCAAAACAGACAAGCCCACATCGTGAAGCCCAGATCGGATGAGCCCAGATCGGCAAGCCCAACCGCTAGTCGGAGCCCAAGCCCAGGGAGTTGAGCCCTAAGCCCAGAACGTGGGCTGATGGAGGAAAAACCGGAACCAACCACACCTCCACGACCTCCACAATTCCGCCTCTGCAACTGCCATGAACTACGTCTATAAATACGAGAACCAATTGTATTGTGACTTACTTACGCTATTCTAAATATAAAGCTATATTTTCCTCCCCGTGGACGTAGATCGTACCGATCGAACCACGTAAACCTCTCGTGTTCTTCCTTACATTCGCATATAAATCGTACACAAATTTGGGCCGCAAATCGAAGATTCATCACTGGCGCCGTCTGTGGGAATCGAAATTTGTGCTTGAATTTTCGATCTTGTTGCTGCTCAGAATTACCATCAATGCCGCACGGAACCACAACGTTGCTGGGTACCCCTCGCCGTCGACGGACCCGACGCCGACAGCCCGAGGAACCAGCCTCGGCAATGGGCACAGAACAGCCCAACGACGCCCCTGCCAACGAACGGATCGTGGCCGACGAAATCCCGGAGATCCCAAACGCCGACGAACAGGGCGCAACGGGAAACACAATGGCACCTTCCTCCCAGGCCCAACCGGTCCAGCCACACCGGGCTCCCATAAGTTCGCGCCTAGGACCACCGGCTCACCCGACACCGGAGGGCCATGTTGAGAACCTCACTGCCAATCGGGAGCGTGAACTATTTGGTCCAGAGGCAACCCTACGCTTGTCCCCAGTTATCCGACCGAACCTAACTGCTCACCGCTCTCCAGTCATTCAGCCGAACTCGGCAGCCCCACCGCCTCCGCCTCCAGGGATCGAGGAGCTGTTGCGAAATTACCTCACCACAGCATCCGGACGTGAGTTCCTCAACCAGTACACGGGAGTCCCCCAGTTCGGACAGGGAATCTCTCAGCCCGGACAAGGAATCTCTCAGTTCGGTCAAGGACAAAGGCCCGGACAGGACTTGCGACACTATCTTCAGCAAGTCCGAGGACAGACCCAGGGAGGCCAGCAGCCGAACTCCCATATAGTCCAACCGAACTATGTCACTGCTCCGCCCTATAATGCACCCAACCAAGGACACCTAACTGGGGGAGCGCAGATCTTTGACGCGCTTGGTAGGATTATCAGTCCGCTCTCGGAGGAGATCCTCAATACACCAATGCCCTTCGGGTACACGGTGCCAAAGATCAAGGCGTACAACGGAATCGGAAATCCAAGCAATTTCCTTAGTCAGTTCAAGTACAGCATGCTGAACCAAAATCTGGGGAGTGTGCACATGTGCAAGCTGTTTCCCGAACTGCTAATCGACAATGCACGGGAGTGGTTCGACAGTTTGCCCCCCGGGTCGATCAGATCGTATTCCGATCTGATGAATGTCTTCGCTAGGAGTTTCTCCCAGCGTGCCGAAGTGAGACACACCCCAGCACACCTGCTAACCGTCAAGCAAGGCCGGGGTGAATCTCTACAAGACTTCATGACCCGGTTCGATAGAGAGTGCTTATCGACTCGGTGCACAAACGACCTTCTCATCATCTCGGCATTCCAAAATGCTATCATCTCGGACCACCTCTACAGGGAGATCCTGGCGAAGGACCCAAAGACCACTACCGAACTGTGGGCTATTGCGGACAAATTCGCTAAGATAGAGGAGGCGACCAGACGTCGAAAGGAGGTTGACCGAGGTGAAACCTCAAAGAAAAAAGATGATGCACCCCGAAAAGGGGTAATGGAGCGAATTCAGCGAGGTCCGATTGAGTCTCGTCTCGGACCTCGGCAGAATCCAGCACAGCGAGGTCCGCCTACAAGTCAGCCCGCACAGCGGCCAGCTCCGCAGTTCACTCCGTTAAACAAACCAAGGACCGAGATCCTTGAGCTGCATGCTGGCCTGTTCGAGAGACCACGGCCGATGCGGGAAGACGGCAAGCCGAGGTCGAAGAATAAGTACTGCCAGTTTCATGAGGACTACGGACATGATACAGAAGACTGCAGGAACCTGGCTCAAGATATCGAGAATCTAGTTCGTAACGGACAGCTCAAAAAGTATCAAGATCGGAGCTCGGGGGTAAATCAAGTGGATGCTCCCCGAAGTCAAAAAAAGAAGAGACAGTATAGAGGGAATTGCAGCACAGATGCTGAGAAGAAAGCAAAGCACAATGAGGATGATGCCGACGAGGACGGAGATTACCAATACGAGGGGATAGTTGCCACGATCTCCGCTCTCGCCAAAGGACAGACTAAATCGTCCCTCAAGAACGGAGCTCGGAGCTTGCCGAGCAGCGAACCCGCTAACAAGAGGTTCAAGAAGGAGGAAGCCGTAACTTTCTCGGCCGATGACCCGGTGCCCCCCATGATGCCGCACTCCGATGCCATTGTTGTTGAGGCTGTGGTGGCTAACATGCTGATCAAAAGGATTCACATCGACACCGGGGCATCGGTGAATATCATGTTTAGACATTGCTTTGATAACATGGAGCTGGAGAAGTCTAAAATCGTTCCAACCACACGGCCGCTGCGGAGTTTCGCACAGGAGGAAACCCATCCCCTAGGGACGATCGAGCTGCCCATCACAGTAGGGAAAGGGCCGAGAAGCACCACTAACATGACCGAATTCATGGTGGTAGAGGCCAAGTCCCCATACAACATAATCCTAGGCCGTACTTGGATGAATACAGTGAGAGCGATCTGCTCCACGTACCATCTAGCAGTGAAGATCCCGACTAAGGGAGGGGTAGCCGTTATCCGTGGTGATCAGAAGATGGCAAGGGAGTGCCTGCATGTGGCTCTCAAGGGGCTAGGGGCAACTCCCGAACTGCCACAAGCATAGCAATTACTGAACTCCGAAGAGCCGAAGAAGACGTCGCCCGCCGAAGAGAGAGAGGTGGCTTTGTACGATGACGATCCCGCTAAGGTCGTCAAAGTCGGGCTGACCGACCACCCCCATCTTCGCGAACAGGTTATTCGGCTTCTAAAGGAGTACAGAGACGTCTTCGCGTGGTCCCCATTGGATATGACAGGAGTATCACCCGATCTGATCACACATCGGCTAAAGATCGACCCCGAAGTGCGACCGATCAAGCAAAAGCAGCGCTCCTTTGCAGCGGAGCGGAATCAGGTCATAAAAACCGAAGTGACCCAACTGATGGACGCTGGGATTCTATTCGAAGTCACTTACCCGACCTGGATAGCGAACCCGGTAATGGTCAAGAAGGCTGGGGGAGGATGGCGCATTGATTATACCGATCTCAACAAGCACTGCCCTAAAGACTGTTACCCTTTGCCCGATATCGACAAAAAGGTGGATTCGCTGGTCGGTCACAGGATGTTCAGTTTCCTGGATCTGTATAAGGGATACCACCAAGTCCTAATGGATGCCGAAGACGCGGCTAAGACAGCATTCATTACGGACTTTGGCATCTTTGCTTACCGCAAAATGCCATTTGGGTTGAAGAATGCAGGAGCTACCTACCAGAGGATGGTAGATAAAATATTTAAAGAGCATATCGGGAAGGAAGTGGAGGTCTATGTCGACGACATAGTGGTGAAGAGCAAGGAAGAGAGCACTAGTGTGGCCGATCTCCGAACTGTGCTCTCCATCCTTCGCAAGGTCAATCTGAAACTTAATCCCCAAAAATGTACCTTTGCTGTGACATCGGGGAAGTTTTTAGGTTGTTGGATTACCCAGGAAGGGCTGAGGGCGAATCCATCAAAGGTTCAGGCCGTGTTAGACATGAAGAATCCAAAATCAATCAACGATGTGCACAGACTTAAAGGGTGTCTCGCCGCACTGAGTAGATTCCTATCTAAAGCTGCAGAGAAGCAGTTGCCCTTCTTCAAAATCGTAAAGAAAGCACCCCAATTTGATTGGAGTTCGGAGCATCATCACGCCCTACACCAACTAAAGGAGTACCTCAGGGATCTACCGACCTTGTCAGTACCGAAGAAGGGAGAAGTGCTTTTTCTTTACTTGGCCACCTCGGACGAAGCAATTAGTGCAGTTCTCGTGCGCGAAGAGGCAGGTCGCCAGTTGCCGGTTTACTTCATAAGCCGGTCACTAAAGGGGCCCGAAGTGAGATATCAGCCGTTGGAAAAGCTAGCCCTAGCACTTGTCAATGCTGCTCGGCGATTGCGCCCATATTTTCACGCGCACCCGATTCAAGTCCGAACAGATTCCCCACTTCGGCAGGTGTTGACGAAGCCCGAAGCCTCAGGACGAATAGCGAAGTGGGCGATAGAACTAGGAGAGCATGACATCTCTTATGTCCCCCGACAGGCCATCAAAGGGCAAGCTTTAGCAGATTTCTTGGCTGAAACAACAATATCCGAAGTTCCGAACTCGATGCCGGAGCCAGTTCGTACAACGGGGGAGGAACCTCAAGACTGTTGGCATATGTATGTAGATGGGGCCTCGGGAAAAACTGGGAGCGGTGCTGGAATCCTCCTTGTCAGCCCAGAAAAGAAAGAGATCACATACTCACTTCGCTTCCAGTTCGCGACCACCAACAATGAGGTGGAGTACGAAGCGCTGCTAGCCGGACTCCGGATAGCCACCGATCTGAAGGTCTCGGCCATAAAAGTACACTGTGACTCCCAGGTAGTCGTGAATCATATGCTAGGCAAGTACGAGGCGAAGGGAGAAAGAATGAAGAAGTATTTGGCTAAGGCACGGGGCATGCAGGGCTTTTTCAGATACTTCTAGCTCGAGAGAATCCCCCGGACTCAAAATTCCCGAGCTGATGCTCTCAGCAAATTAGCAGCAACGCCTGGAACTTCACCGGTGGAAGATGTCCAGCATAGAAGCATAGACGAAGCCGAGGTCAACGATCTAGATGAGTCACCGCCGACGTGGATGACCCCGATCCTAGCCTATCTGGAGAGAGGGGAATTACCTGAAGATAAGACGGAGGCTAGAAGGATACAGTTGAAGTCATTGAGATATGTTGTTCTGGACAATGTCCTTTACAAGAAATCGTACCTTCAGCCCTTGCTCAAGTGCGTCGGACCGATTTCAGCAGACTACGTCATGCGAGAAATGCATGAAGGGGCATGTGGAAGCCACATCGGACCTCGGGCTTTGGCCAAGAAAATTATGAGATGGGGATACTTTTGGCCTTCGATGCTCAAGGATTGCACCGAACTCGTGCAGAAATGTGAGAAGTGCCAGTTACACGCGAATGTGACAAGGCTGCCACAGACCGAGCTGACTGCGATGCAGAGTCCTTGGCCGTTCGCGCAGTGGGGAATAGATATAGTAGGACCATTCGATAAAGCGCCAGGTCAGTTGAGGCACCTCATAGTTGCTATTGACTACTTTACAAAGTGGGTAGAAGCAGAACCCCTGTCCGCGATCACGAGCAAGAACGCCCGAAACTTTGTATGGAAGAATATAGTATGTCGATTCGGCATACCTCATGTCCTCGTATCAGATAATGGGACCCAATTCACGGACAGGGTTTTTAGGGAATGGTGTAACGAGCTGCAGATTCAACAACATTTCACATCGGTAGCCCACCCTCAAGCAAATGGTCAGGCCGAAGTGACGAACCGAACTCTCGTCAAAGGCCTCAAAACCCGGCTAGAGAAAGCTAAAGGGTTATGGGTAGAAAACCTTCCGAACGTCCTATGGTCCTACCGAACAACGCCGCGAACAGCAAATGGCGAAACACCGTATAGTCTAGCATACGGAACAGAAGCTGTAATCCCGGTTGAGATCGGACTTCCCAGTCCGCGTACGACCCATTTCATAGCCGAAGTCAATAATGAGAACCGGCGTGCGGACCTCGATCTGCTAGAAGAAAAAAGGGATACAGCTTACATAAGAGAGGCCCGATACAAACAACTCGTAGCCCGATATTACAATCGGCGAGTTCGAGATCGGCAATATTGCGTAGGGGACTTAGTTCTCCGAAACAATGAGGTTAGCAAGGCTTGTAAGCTCGGCAAGCTGGAGGCCACATGGGAAGGCCCATACCGAGTAGACGAGGTCCTTGGTAAAGGCGCCTATAGGCTTTCCACTCTGTCCGGGGAGCCCATACAGCGACCTTGGAATATAATCCATCTGAAGAGGTATTATGCATAGATGTGGAGTATCATGTCGAGTAGCTCGGTCATTTTTGTCTTTTGTCAGTTCGGTCTTATTTAGTTCGGTTTATTGTTCAGTCCGGTCTTGTTTTCCAAAAATTATTTCAAGTAATGAAAGTTTAAGTCTTTTTTCCGTATCTCTTATTTGTGTTCGCATCATTCTGCATTACTCCACTTATATGCATGTTACCTCTAACTCGAAACACTATCCTGACGAGGACAAGTGTTAGTAAAATAAAATCGTACGAACCAGGGGACCACCCCTACCGACTTAGTCGGCAGAACAGGAACCCGACCTGACCCAAGTGTCACCTCGGCAAAGGATAATAGGCTAAATGCCATCCCAAACCGAGGGAAGACCCAAGAGTCACGTCGGAAGCTGGAGTTAGGCTCCTAAGCCACTTCGGAAAATCCAAATTTGACCTATGTGTCAGTTCGGAAATGACTAAGCAGAAATGCAAATTTGAAACAGGCAATAAGCCAACAATTACACTAACATATAGTTTATCCCAAAAAAAATAAAAAAAATGTGTTATCTTATTTTGCAGGATTTTACAAGTCATGCATTGGAAGGCCCACCTTCATCTGGCCTCTTGCTACAGTTAAAATAACTAGCCCAACCGCTAGTCGGCGGGTTCAGTAGAAAATCAATATTTATATCTTCCTTATTTCGAGAGTTTGTCCCGAACTGCGCCCACCACCACGCCCAACACCACCACTAGTCGTGACGCCAGATCGGCTAGCCACTGCTCGTGAAGAACTCCGACCTCGGGGGACTATAGGAGCTCGGTAATTCCCATCCCCCCGGTTCGGTATCGGCCTGCGATTCTGAACAGGCATCAGCATATCCAACCGATCCTTCACCAAACGAGAAGGTATGGTCGGACTAAGGGCGCGGAACCGAGGAGCATGCTGTTTGGAAGGCTGCACATCGGGGTACCGGTCAAGCCACTTCTTCATTATTGCGTGGCGAGATAATACCAACGGGAAGAGATTCGTCAAATATCGCAGCTCGGATATATAGTCAGCAACCTCCCATGAATCCGAACCGCGATTCTGAATCTCCCGCACAACCCCCCGCACAGCCTCGAACGCGTCAGCCTCGACTTCGGATATCGTCTTGCCACCGAGCTCGTGTATTACCCTTTCATATTCGGCGTGCTTGTCTGCAATCCTCTTGGCGTCCGCGTAATCTTCTTTTAATTGCAAGTACCGAGCCTCATTAGAATCGGCCGTGATTTGCAGGGAGTTATATTTGGCGTCAAACTCATTACGGAGGTGTTCGGCAAGCTTGTCGAGGCGACCGATCTCACCATCCTTAAGATCAATAAGGATTTTCAGACGCTTAATCTCATTTATCAGCGCAGTCTTATCCGTTTCAGATTCGTTCTACAGAAAGTAAAGACAAGATAAGCATGGATAAAAGGAAACTTCATTGCAAAATTCAGAACGGTTACAGTTCATTACAGAAGACAAAAAAAAAAATAAAAAACAAAAAACAAATTACAAGAGGGGGGATCAACTGACCCCGCCAGATGGTTCAGCCTCAGTGTTCAAGGTGCCGGTCTCGGCAGCATCCTCTCTGGCATCTCCATCGACGTGGCCAGTTTCCACATCCTCCTCCTCATCCTCGTCAGAGGGTAGATCGGGAGACAATGGCCGCTCCGCAAGTTCCTCGCGAAAGGGACCGCAGAGTTTCTCAAACTCGACGTCCCGGTCATATTGGCACTCCCGGACCTCGGCGGCGTACAGCGGAGTCCGCTGATCGGCAACATACTCGACCAGCGGAAACGGAGAGGCCTTCTTCTGCAGTTGGCGGAAGTATGTCCGCAGCATCTCCTCATCCGTGATGGGCTTATAACCGTACTTCCCCTTATCAAGGGTGGGGAAGTCGGCGGCCACCCGATCCAGAACCTTCGCCACCTCTCGCCTCTTGCATGGCCCGGTCAACGCGGAAACGAGGGCACTAAAGCCCTCGCTGTAAATGACCCTCTCAGCAAGGGCAAGGGCGAACTCACCCTGTTCGGCCGCGAGCCGATCCTCCCGAGCTCGGGCTGCCTCAAGCGCTTCCTCACTCTTAGCTGCTTTCTCCTCGGCAGCGGCGAGTTTGGACTTGGCAGCATCCAGCTCCTTCTTCAACTCCTCTTCCCGAACTGTCGCAGAAGAGAGTTCCTTGGTCAACCCGGTCTTCTCGGCAGCGAGACTCTTTATCTTCGCATCAGCTCGGGTGGTCACCTTCACCGAGCTCTGAAGAAGATGCCTCACAGCACGATAGACATGATCAAGGTCCTCCAGTGTTGGGGCCACACCCTACATTACATAAACGCTTCCGGATCAGAAAAAAAAAAAAAAAAAAAAAAAGAAGAAGAAGAAAGCAAACTTGGAAGAATCATAAATCAACGAACTCACGGAGGGAAATGATGGGGTCGGAGATCGGACGAGGGTTATCGCGACATTGGGCTCGGATGAGGCCGAGCCCATCACAAGCCTCTTGGCCGCAGCCAAGTCAACCTCCTCCGCAGCCACACTTGGAGCCCCGTGAGATCAGGGGGTGGGAACTCCAGATTGAGTCCTCTCCGACGACTCCGCCGCTCGCCTCTTCGCACCGGCTGGCGAACTGGCGCCCTCGTTCCTTCGCTTCTTCTGGGAGGGTGCCTTCTTCTTGCCACCCTTAACAAAATTCACTGGAGACACGGCAAACGAGTAAGCACCGACACAAAAAAAAATATATATATATATATATACAAAGGGAAGAGGGACCTCACCCCTCCCCGGATCCACCGAAGTGGAAGGATCATCGGGGCTCGGTACCGCCACCGCCAGTTGGGCCAGTGACATCGGCATCTTGCCCAGACTGGCAAGACGCCGAACCACCTCAGCCAAGTTCTTCTGCCTCGGCAGAAGCCGAACCGAACCCGAGTGCCACCCGACCTCGGTGGCACCCTCGAACTGGCAGAAAAAAAACTTTTTCTGCCAGTCTTGGACTTTGGAGGGAACCTTTACGGAAAAACCCGGATGCCGGTATGAAGAATAGTACCAGCCCTCAGTCCGGGACTTAAATGACATAATACCCCCGAGAAGATCTATAGAGTACGGGATACCCAACCGAGAACAGGCAATCCCCAGTCCGGTTATTTGGCTGATGCTGTTCGGGGTGATTTGGGAAGGAGACAGATCGAAAACACGGTAAATATCGGCATAAATAGCCGGAAAAGGTACACGCAGACCAGCCTTAAACTGGTCCTCGTAGACAGTGACACACCCACGAGGGGGACGATACGCCCTATCGTAAGCGTTCGGCCGGAGAAGAAGGACAGAAGGGGGAAATTCAAATTTAACGGCAAGATCGTAGAGGGTGGAGGTAGAAATGGTGGATTCTAAACAACCTACGCTCCCAGCTACTCCGGGAGGACACTCGGAAAACCCAACTTCGTGCCCGTACGGCTCCTTACAGTCGGACCGTACGCAAGCACGTTTATCTCCCGGGAAACTGACCGGAAGAGAGGTGGACGAAGAAGCGGCGGCGACTTCTTCCGTCGCCGCCGGAGAATGAGAATCAATGGGGGAATGAACTTCTCGAACGGAGGAATCCGAAAACGCACTTGAAATGGAAAGAGAGGAAGACATAACTTACTTTTTCCTTGTTGATAGTGGTGAAGATTCACAGAGAGCAGTTATTGGAGAAGATGAACAGTACGGAGGATTCGCAGGTTTAGGGTTTCAGTTTTGAAGGAATGAAATTGATTGTATAACAATCATAGGGCATTAAAAGGGGTGGAATTACGCCTATTGAGAAAACATTCAATGCGACGACGTTTCAAAAACGTCTAATCGGTGCTTTATCGGTACCCCAAGCGTCGCATTTAATGCGGCTGACAACTTAACTTTGGGCGGGAGATGAGATCGGCATGACCGACCTCCCAGCGAAAAGCAAATTTCAGAGGGGGTACCAACTTCAGTTCGGACATCCTCACACATTTCAGAGGGGGTACCAACTTCAGTTCGGCCTTCCTCACAAATTTCAGAGGGGGTACTTCCTCACAAACTTCAGAGGGGGTACCGTTCAGTTCGGCCTTCCTCACAAATTTCAGAGGGGGTACCAAGTCCAGTTCGGACTTCCTCACACATTCAAGAGGGGGTACCAAGTTCAGTTCGGCCTCCCCCACGCAGTTTAGCGGCACAGGCAGGAAACATCAACTCCATCACCCCACGCTTTTTGGGGGGGGATGTGATAGGAAATGGCCCACCTCCCTAGGCCCAAAGGCCCAAAACAGACAAGCCCACATCGTGAAGCCCAGATCGGATGAGCCCAGATCGGCAAGCCCAACCGCTAGTCGGAGCCCAAGCCCAGGGAGTTGAGCCCTAAGCCCAGAACGTGGGCTGATGGAGGAAAAACCGGAACCAACCACACCTCCACGACCTCCACAATTCCGCCTCTGCAACTGCCATGAACTACGTCTATAAATACGAGAACCAATTGTATTGTGACTTACTTACGCTATTCTAAATATAAAGCTATATTTTCCTCCCCATGGACGTAGATCGTACCGATCGAACCACGTAAACCTCTCGTGTTCTTCCTTACATTCGCATATAAATCGTACACAAATTTGGGCCGCAAATCGAAGATTCATCAACCTCCATTCAATTTAAGTAGTCCCATTTGCTTTATTGACTTTTCCGGCACGCATTTCCACCGAAACTTAGTATGAGTTTTACGATATAATTTTGAAATATTATTTGTTTTACGGGATAACCCAACACCCGTAGTATCCCGTAAAAGAAATAATATTTCAATATTATATCGTAAAACCCGTACTAGGTTTCGGTGAAAATGCGTGTCGGAAAATTCAATAAAGCAAATGGGACTACTTAAGTTGGATGGAGGTAGTAAGAATTAAAAGTGTTTGGATATCGATCGAGCTTATAAGCTCCAATGAAATTAAAATTTAAAAATTAAAAAAAATTTGATTTTTTTTTTTTTTTTTTTTGGAATATACAATTTTATACAACCAAATGAAAGTGTATTTAGTAGAAATATAAAAAAAATGTAAAGTTATATAATGAAAAAGTGCAATTTTGACAAAATAAGTTGGAGTGGAAGAACTTATTTTTTGGAGTGCTTATAAGCATACTTGAAGCTTATTTTTGGAGCTTATAAGAGCATCTCCAATGCATACTTCAAATTGGAGTATTACTTCATTTTGGAGTACGGAGGCCATTCCAACCGTACTCCATTTTGCAGTTAGAGTATGAAGTATTGAACAGTAAAACTCTATATATAGAGTTTTACTGTTCAATACTTCATACTCTATTTCACTATTAAAAAAAAAATTAATTGTAGATATTGAATTATTTACTTATATTTCTCATTGTAAATAATTATACTAATTCATATATCATATTATTTCATTTTATTTCATTTATTCCTATTTATAAAAATCACATTTAAAGTATTTCTAGAAAAAATTAACATTACATAAATTATATCTTGTTTCATTTCATTTATAATGTATGTTATGATGATTGATATAATTAATATTTTTGCTTAAAGGATGAATTTACAATTTAATAGTTCAAAAAGCCATATTTTATTTATTTAGTTATTATTTAATTTTCAATATATGTTAATAAATCATAGTATTATTCATTTAATGTTTGTCAATATTGTTAAGTTATTAAAACTAAATATAAAAGAATAATAAATTATATATATAGAGTACGTGGTTGGAATAGATTTTTAAAATAGAGTACGGGATACTTCATTTTGAAGTATAGCATACTGTAAAATAGAGTATTGGGTTGGAGATGGTCTAAGCTTTTTAGAAACTTATTTTGCCAAACACTTTTAGAGTACTTATAAGCGATCAAATAACATATAAATAGTTAAACACAACTTATAATTATAAGCTTAGCAAACACTGCCTAAATCACTTATTTGCCCTACGTATTTTGAGGAATGTTACCCCTTCTGTCCTATTTTAGTAGTCTCATCACTTGTCCAAGGAAAATTATTCATCGTAAAAATTAGAGAAAAATGAAAAAAAGAGATTGGAAGAGTAGTAGTTATAATTGTAATCGAGAATTTGAACTCAAAATCTTTGATCTTAGGCATCGATTCATGAACGAGAAAAAAATTAAAAATTATATACCCTACTTTTTAATCAATCAACCATATTTTACCTAATAAAATTGAAATTAAATTTTAAGAAAATAATTATATACATGGATGAGTAGTAAACCATAGGAAATATTATAAAATTATCTCTCAAATCATAATATGTCGAACGAAAATGTATAAAATGAATAAAAATCGACATCCGATACACAATTGGTACACAAAAATGGAATCCCATCTGTTGACAAGTGGCTCTATTATTATACACAGACTTATCAATTAAATACTACTACTGTCATTATTTGGGAAAAGTCAAATAATTAATAAAGTCAAAATTATTAGAGATTAAAGTTTAATTAAGCCCTACTTTAGCAAAGTGATGTAGTATATAAGTCAAATAATAACAGTTATTGACCTGACATTTGATCCTATAGTAGTAAGTAGTAACTCTATGGTATGATTCCATCAAAAACTACAAATATAGTTTGACTTTCCTCGATTTCTAATTTAACGTAACGCTACGCAACCGCAAGAATGAGTTAGTTGATACAAAAATGATAGAAATCGTTCAAAATCTTATACCGAACAACATACATATAATTTAGCCAATTAAATTCAAAATCGAATATAATTTGATCATTTTGCTGTCGCAAACTTGCACCGACACAAAGTTTAGGCCATAAGGGCATATATTTCAAATTCATGTCACAAAATCATTAATATAAGGTTAACGATCAGGTTATCAGTAACACTATTAGGTCAGTACATACATCATGGCCGGTAATAATAATCCCTCGACATTGCGTTAGCATCATGTTATATCTAAGTATAATATGAGCAAGGCATGAATGATTGTTGGACTTATAAGGTTTAATTACCTAATGTGAGTTTGGCTCTCGTTTGTACGTGGATTCTATTAAGCATACATAAGAGCACCAAAACTTAATTATAATCTTAGGGGGTGATTGGCTAAGTTTATACGCTGTGTTTGACTGCTATTATAAGTTGTTTGACTGTTTATAAGCTGATAAGATATGACCCAACTACTAGGCCCAAGCGATTGGCCCAATCAAGATAGAGCCCATTAACAGATGTCGGCCTAGACTGTTCGACCCATGAAGACATCGAACCCTAGGAGACGTAGGAGAGATGGACGCACACCAAGAGATATGCATGAGGAATCATAGTTATGGTAAGATTCTATATGTGTATGTATAAATAGAGGCTAGGTTAGAAGAATCCGTGCATCTACTTTTTGTACTCTACATGCATAAACAACGCAGTCTCTCCTCTTGTCCGTGGACGTAGATCTGTCGCCACAGATCGAACCACGTAAACTCTCTCTCGCATTCAATTCCGTTCGTTTCTTTTAGCTATTACTCGATTGCACCGAAAACCGATTCGATCATAAGCACTCTAAAAGTGTTTGACAAAATAAGCACCTAAAGAGCTTATAAGCTCCAAAAATAAACCGAAAACTGATTCGATCATAAGCACTCTAAAAGTGTTTGACAAAATAAGCACCTAAAGAGCTTATAAGCTCCAAAATTAAGCTCAAAGTGCCTATAAGCACTCCAAAAAATAAGCTCCTTCACCCCAACTTATTTTTTTCAAAATTTGACTTTTTTATTATATAACTTTATATTATTTATATATTTGGTTTATATACACTTCCATTTGATTTTATTAATTATAATTTTTTTAAAAAAAATCAATTCTTTTATAAATTTTGAGATTTTAATTAATTTTGTGTTTATAAACTATTTTATCCAAACACTTTGAAATCTTATAAACTCTTAAATTTAAACGCTTATAAGCTTTTGAAACATCTTATAAGCACTTAGAGCTTATAAGCTCCTAAAAAAAAGCTTAGCCAAACACCCTAGTAAATAATACTCCCTCCGTCTCATTGTTGACGACTCATTTGCTATTTTGGGATGTCCCATTGAAGGCGACCCATTTCCTTATACGGAAATAATTAATCCAAACCCAATATAGATTAGAAGCTCAATTAATTATGTAAATGGAAATCCAAATTAGTAAATGTTAATTATTATGGAATATGAAAAAAATAATTAAAAAATAATAATAATTAGAATTGTGCTAATTACACATTTTATAAGAGTGAACATATTTAACAAGCAATATATTGATTACTGTGTCCAACATCTTCAATATGAAGCAGGGAGTAAGTAGTTAAAAGAAAATTAATAAGGAGTTAAGATGGCCATTCAAGTTCTAAAAAGGTAGATTTCGTGTAAACCACAAATTTTATGTTTGACTTAATTTTGGATCGAGACGTATAAGTAATTATTATAACCATAAATTTAATGTCACCCCTACTGAAATTATTACTATCAATGTAAAAGCCTAATTCATAAACCAGTCTACTTCTTGTGGCTCAAGATTTCACTGAGTTTTTTTTTTTTTTTTTTTTAATCTCAAAAAATTAATTCAACTAGAATATGATAGAACAAGTCAGAGGTGGAGCCAGGGGTCAGGCAACCTCGGCGGCCGTCCTGGCAACAAATTTGTATATTGTATTTACCTTTTTATACATATGTAGTTTCGCTCAATCAAATTCAGATACATGATTTCGCCCGCAGACACTTCTAAATTTTCATCTCTAGAAGGAGTATAATGTAAATGATCACACCTTGGTTGGTCAAATTAATGATACTCCCTCCGTCCCCCCTAATTAGTCCACCTTTATTATTTTATACCTCATATATATTCATAAAGGTGGACTATTTAAGGGGGACGGAGGGAGTAATATATACTATCAAATAAATATTACAAAATGTATTATGGAAGTATTGTATTCTTCATTGTTTGATAATTGACATATTTTCATCCTCGTATTATATCGTACTCGTATTTCGTATTTGTTCCCGTGGTTCATAGTTTCAGGTTTTCCTTAATTACTACTCCCTCTGTCCCGACCAAGACGATACGTTTCATTTTGTCAATTTCTGGCACGCTTTTTCACGCTTCTTGTTCATGTGTTTTAAAATAGATTTTTTAAGAATTTTATCTTTTACGTGATACTATGATAGTTGTATTATCCCGCAAAAGAAAAAATTCTTCAAAAATCTATTTTAAAACACATAATTAAGAAGCGTGGAAAAACGTGCCAGAAATTGGTAAAATGAAACGTATCGTCTAGGCCGGGACGGAGGGAGTATTGTTTTCTCGCTTAAATTAATGGGCCAACTTCCACGTTTGGTTTATGAGAGTTTTTTATTGTCATGCTCTAATTTAGGAATATTTTTATTGTTGGGTCATAGAAAAATATAAGGACCCATTTAACTGAGTCATTTCTTATGTGGGCCGACCTTTCGAGATGTTATTTTAATTTGTGATTATTAGTACCATTCTTTTACAATAATCTCCCTTATTTAATTATTGCAACATGAAGGATGAAATAATTTTATCTCAATTCAATCGTCTCGTTTTATCATTATAAAAGACTTATTAAGAAAAGTATAATAATTAAACTGTGATGGAGAGAGTATTAGGTACGGTGTCACAATCTAAACAAAATGGCTTATTAACATGTAGTTAATGTAGCCGATGACCCCCTTGGCCTAGTGGCAAGGGTGAGGTACTCAGGACTCTCCTCTTTAGGAGGTCGTGAGTTCGATTCCCACTACCAACATGTTGGTATGTGGAGTAGCTTTCCCACCCTTGGGTGGTGTAGGTGTCCCACCTCTGTGTGGGTAGATATACATGAGTAGATATTGGGCTATAAATTGTAATATAATCTCACCATAGGGTGTGGTGTTAGATTTCTCATGTATATGAGTTGTATATATATAGTTGTAAACTTTGATGTAATATTAAAAAAAAAAAAAAAAAAATGTAGTTAATGTATACTCTTTAACTTTAAAATATTTTCAAATTACTTTTTCGATTGCATCAATAAACATTTCTAAAAAACCAACAAAGATTAAAAAATTTATAAATAAAAATGCCGATTTTAAAATGTTTTTGACACTATTAATCTTCTATTGATGTAGTAGTAGACATCACACCAAGTTATAATATTAATGCGTATGCATGTATTACCTAACCATGAGTTTATTCAATTCCATCCTTCCGCGAAATCTTTCACGAAAAACTATACGATATAAATTATTTGTTAAGATTTAAAAAAAAAAAATTGCTCAAAAGCAGCTAAATAAACCATTCCCACAAATAATTAAATACTACTTTTCAATCACATTATTAAAACTAGTACTCGTCCATGCGCGATGCGCTACACCGTGAGTTACAGATATTTATTAAGAGCAATAAAACGGAACGTAAACATACACACTCTAAGAGCAAACAAATATAATGTTAGTGCACTACAACAACACAATATGTTATACATTTCGGAACACTTCCTTATATACAACATTTGTCGTCTCGTCTGATGCGTCAACGTGAGCTACTAAATCAAAAAAAATAAACCCTACAAAACAAAAAATTGAATCCTAAAAAAAACTAAACCATAAAAAAGAGACTATTTTGCAAATGTAAATTTAAAAAAAAAAATGTAAACTCATGTTTTGATTTAAGTGAAACTGTAAATTATAGCTTGTTTATGAAAATTTTTTTAAGTGACTTATTTATACACTATTCAATCAAATTTCTCAATCTATACACTTTATTAACAAACCAACTCAATTCAACCTTCAAATCAAATAAGAAAATAAAAGTAAATTATAAATATTTGTTAAAATAGTAATAAATTACAATTGTTTGAAATACAAAATCAAAATATCAAATAAAAGAAAATGAGATGAAAAGATGATCTTTTTTTTTTTTGTAATTCAAAGTATAGCAATATTGATGTCTATTTGTAGAGAATTGAAAATCATAATTTATGGTATAATTTTTTATTTTTTTAAATAAATATTTATCTATATTATTTTGAAAATAAGATTTATTTTGATATAATTATTTCCACCAATAAATATTTGTCAAGTGGCAAGGAGGAAAGAGAAGAGGGGAAAGAGAGAAGAAAAGATGACGGATGATTTTTTTATGTTCACACTTGTGCCTATACTATTTATATTTAGACCCCTGAAGTTATAATTTATTGCAAAATTATCCCCTATACTATTTAGGTTTAAACCCCTAAAGTTATAATTTATTGCAAAATTACCCCGAAATCAATGCTAAAGAAATATAACTGTGTTAATACTACCTCCATCTCACTATATTAGCCCCATTTGCTTTTTAACTTTTTTCGGCACGCGTTTCCACCGAAACCTAGTACGAGTTTTACGATATAATATTGAACTATTATTTCGTTTACGGGATACTAGGAGTGTCGGGCTATCCCGTAAAAGAAATAATATTTTAAAATTATATCGTAAAACCCGTACTAGGTTTCGGTGGAAACGCGTGCCGGAAAAAGTCAAAAAGATGGGGCTAATAGAGTGAGATGGAGGTAGTATAAGCATGAAAATCCGTCCAACAAAAAACGTGTAGGGAAAAGAAGCTTCCATTCCAATATTCTTGTTGAATTGAAGTCAAAAAGGGTAACCTTTTCTTTCAAATTATTTTATACATTTTCTAAGAAGATGTAAGTATTAAATAAAAATATTACTTAATTATATATTAACCGATTCAAATGATCCGACGACTAACGCGTCAACACTGTAACAAATTGACAATGCTGCTTCAACATATTCTTATAAAAAACCCCCCTTAATCCCTCTCTCTCTCTCCCTCTCTAGAATATACACTCACTGCACTCTCTTGACATTAATTTCTTGAATTAATTTCCAGTCAATCGATGGACGATATACTGGGTTTGCTAAGGATAAAAATCGTGAGAGGTTATAATCTTGCTAAAAGAGACGCCAGAAGCAGCGATCCTTACGTTATTCTTCGCATGGGAAAGCAGGTTTAATTTCATTTTATTTTTTATAAATTTGGATTTTTTTTGGATGATTTTTTTTTTGAATTCATATTGTTCGTTTGATATCAAGGTTTCCGATCTCGATTGCATTTTTGTGGGACATCTTCTTGATTCGAATATTTGTCAACTATAGTTTGAAGATTGTTTCTGGGGAAATGTGTTGAATCTTAATTAGTTTAAACTGAATAATGTATTATGTATTTATTACATGATCTATGAAACTACATAAGATGTTAAAATTTAAACGTTTTTTTAATAATTAATGTTTTCGTTCTTTAATGAATCAGAAATTAAAGACTCGAGTGGTGAAGAAGAATCTGAATCCTGAGTGGAATGAAGACCTCACTCTTACCATTTCCGATCCAAATCATCCCATCAAACTGGTAATGTAACTCTCTCATTCATCCTCAAAATTCCCGAAAATTATCCGAATCGGGACAACTAACGAGTTCCTCATCTCGATTTCAGCAAGTTTACGATCGGGATACGTTCACACCCGACGACAAGATGGGCGATGCAGAGTTCGACACCAAGGACATGGCTAGAGCTCTGAAAATGCAGGCAGAGGAGGGTGTTGTGAGTGGGACGGTGATCGCAAAAGTGATACCGAATCGAGAGAATTACTTGTCGGAGGCGAGCTCGATTTCGTGGGAGGATGGGAGGATCACGCAGAGAATGATCTTGAGGTTGAGGAATGTTGAGTGTGGAGAAATAGAGCTGCAGCTGCACTGGATTGATGTCTCTAGTTCAAGATGTTCATAATATTTATGTACAAATTCATGCTATTTTAGACTTTCAATTTCAAATGTATGTGTTATCATCACGCACACATGCAAGATGACTCGAATCTCCGATTTACTAGTTGAGGGAAAACGCCATCTTACAAATTCGCATACTAATAACCATCGTAAACCTGAACATAGATGCATAAGGACTCGAATGCCAGATTCAAGTTCGAGACACCATAAATTTTACTATCAACGAGCCCTTCTGGGCTGGCGCATCATGGCATCTATCTCATCACCATCCTCCATCTCCAGCTGCAAGAAAATAACAGCTCATGCGTACATATATATGTAGAGAAAACGGAAGGGGGAATTGAATCGAGAAACGAACAAAGGGAAAAGGGATCTGAATCGAGTGTGAACCTCATTGGGAGTCATGTGTTCCACGAGGCGACGCTCTCTGGTCATGCGACGGTCATTAAACCAAAAGAAGGCGAAGTCGGGGATATCCAATGATTGCAGATCACAATAAGCAGACATTAGTTTCTTAAGTTGTGTACTTCTTTTGATACGGAATAACACCTTGGTTCCATCCTACGACAAAAGATCAGAATCACATAAGTTACCGTAGTAATTCTGATCTGAAGAATGGTGGAGTTGCAGAGAGTGATGAAGTTGCAGGTGAGACGAAGAAGATGAAGGGAGAAGTTGGCGCTAAAGTTTGAATTTTGTTATTTCATTTCTAACTGGTCCACGTGTGATGTCCACGTTGGATTAGTAAAGTTGTGATAATAAGTCACAGCCGTTGATTACTTCTTAATCATGCGGCTGTGATCAAATCGTAGTTATAGTAGTTAAAACGTGTTCACGCTTCTTATTAGTTGTAGTATTGCTATAAATAGGAGATGTACGTGTACTGTATGTAAGCTTTTGCTAATCAATACAACAGTATTGCTTCTTCTTCTCTATGAATTTCTATCCTTTTACATAGAAATTCTTCATGGTATACAGAGCGAGGTTCTAGGGTTTTCTAGTTATGGTGAAGCAACAGAAGCCAAATTGGCGTGCGCGAGTTGCAGAAGAGACTGGAGTTCCGGTAGAAGAAGATGTTACTGATGAGGAGCTGGAGCATAAGGAGAATCTGGATCCGCGACACAATGGGAATCCATTTGCTGATTTCCGAGCTGGAAGGACTGATGGAGTTCCACCGGGAGGCGGTGTAGGACCGAATGGTGGAGATCCGCCGTTTAATGATGGAGGAGATGAGGATCTACCTCCTGGCTTTACAATTTTTCAGATCCGTGAAATTCTGTCTCTACCGGCGTCGGATCACCCAGGGATTCAACTGGTCTCTGCTCAGTTAACAGGTAATAATTTCATTAACTGGAGCAAATCTATTAGAAGAGCTTTAGCAGCTAGATCGAAACTGGATTTTATAACTGGAAATCTACCAGCACCTTCTCCTATGTCTAAGTATTACACACAGTGGCTTAAAGTTGATTTTATGGTGTCAACGTGGATAGTTAATTCTATTTCAAAAGAGTTTGTAAATGCTTTCACACATATTGAGAATACAGCTCGTTTATGGAAGGCTATCACGTTGCGTTTTGGGCGCAGAAATGGTCCTAAGGTGTATAGATTACAGAAGGAGATTTTCAAATATAATCAAGGAAATCAAAGTGTTTTGGAGTATTTCAACAATCTAGTGGCTCTTTGGGATGAGTTGGATGCTGTTTTGCCTCCATTAGATTGTGTGTGCAATGCTAGAAGGGTAGCCACAGTAAGGGAAGAGCAACAACGGTTGATGAAATTCTTAGAGGGGTTGAATGAGAGCTATGAGTCTGTTATAGACCAGATTATGATGCTTGATCCTTTGCCGGATTTGGATAGAGCTTATTCATTGGTTGTGCAGGTAGAGGATAGGAAGATATCTAATCAACATGAAGATGGTTCACATTTCATGAGCATGAATGTAAATCATCAAGGTTATAATTCAACAGCTGGTAATAAGGGTGGTGTTTTTAAGAAAAGGCTAACTAAGGAACAGAAAAAGAGGTTGAAATGTAGTCATTGTATGGCTTCTGGTCATGAGGCAGATGAATGTTTTAAGCTTCATGGTGTACCTGAATGGTACAAACGTATCAAGGAAAATAAAATGGGAGGCAGAGCAAATGTGGTGGAAAATGAGGATGCAGGATCTACTTCTTCACATGTTGTTTTTGAACAGAAGGAGCAGAAGGATGGGAGTACTGATATAGGCAAGTTGATTCAAGCAGAAGTGGCAAAGTATGTTGGGAGTTACTTCCAACAACAGCAAGGTGTACCAGCAAAGACAGATGTTAATCTAGCACAGGTGAAGGATACACCATTTGAAGGTTATTATGCTTTCAGTGTTCTTGATGATGTGGATAGGAACACTTGGGTTGTAGATTCTGGTGCTAGTGTGCACATTTGTTGCACATTAGACCAGATGCATACTACATATAAGTTGGATAAGAGGATTGAAGTGAAGCTGCCTGATGGCTCCATCATAAATGTTGGGATTGGAGGGACAGTAAGGTTAAATGAAGATATTGCTCTCAAGAATGTACTCTATATTCCAGGCTTCACACATAACTTGTTGTCTGTGGCAAGACTTGTACATGATTGTGGGATTAAGTGCATATTTTTTGTCTCACATTGCATATTTCAGCAAGACAACACAGACAGAATTCTTGGTGTTGGAAAAATGGAGAAGAACTTATATGTTATGCAGGCTTCAGCAGATTCACATGAGGTAAATTTTACTCCTCTTACAGATTTATCTCTTGTGGATTGGCATGTTTATATGGGACACCCATCACTTCAAACCATGAAGCATATGAAAGTTTTTTCTGATACTCAATTGTTGGATGCTGAGAAGATTATCAAAGATTGTGAGGTTTGTGTGATGGCCAAACAGTCTAGGGATTCTTTTCCTGTTCTTAATAGGAGGTCTGAAGGCTTGTTTGAGCTTGTTCATGTGGATATTTGGGGGCCATACTCTGGAGATAACATGTGTTCAGTGAAGTACATGTTAACTATAGTAGAAGATTACAGCAGATTGATTTGGATATATCTTCTGCATAGCAAAGAGCAGGTTGCTGGAATTCTGAGAGACTTTGTTGTGATGATAAAGACACAATTTCATAAAGACATACAGCACATTAGGAGTGATAATGGGAGTGAATTTGTTAACAGAAAGGTGCATGGATTGTTTGCAGAGAATGGGATATTACACCAGAAATCTTGTCCCTATACTCCACAACAAAATGGTGTTGTGGAGAGGAGGCACAGGAGTCTCATGGATATTGCACGAGCTCTCATGTTTACAAGTGGATTGCCAAAGCGATTTTGGCCTTATTCATTATTGATGGCTACATGGCTGTCAAACAGAACACCTAGTAGGGTGATTGGTTGGGTTACACCCTATGAGGTATTGTTTGAAGAGCAACCAGATTACTCTTGGCTTAAGCCATTTGGATGCTTGGCTTATGCTGTGGATTTGGCTCCTACTAGAGGTAAATTCGATAGTAGAAGTATTAAATCCATATTTTTGGGATATGATATTTCATATAAAGGTTATCTTCTTTACAATATTGAGCAGAATAAGACTTTTGTCTCTAGAGATGTGAAGTTCTTTGCAGATAAATTTCCTTTCAAAAATTCCACTCCTTCATTATCTGCTTTTCCTTCTGTCCAACCAAATCTGGATAGTTCTTCACCTCATATTGATCTTCCCACTGGTGATCTTGATTCTTTTCTTCCTACTGTAGGAGAGCTAGATGATGCAGCTTCTTCTACTAGTGCTGAACAAGTGGATGATCCACCTCCTCCACCATCTGATACACCACCAGATCTTCCACCTCCACCTACTAGGAGATCGGGTAGGACTAGGAAACCCCCTTCATGGTTGAATGACTATGTATGCAATTTCACTTCTGCATCTATAGGTGTTTCTTCTTCTAGCCTAACTCCTCCTACCTTTCCTTTCATGGTTTCTTCAGCTTTATCTCCCATCTACACAGAGTTCCTTTTCAATCTTTCCCTTGTGAAGGAACCTACTACTTACAGTGAGGCTAGTAAGTCTTTGGAGTGGGTTGAGGCAATGGATAAAGAGCTCAGTGCTTTGGCTGATAATAAGACATGGATTCTTACTGATCTTCCTGCAGGTAAGAAGCCAATTGGATGTAAGTGGGTGTTTAAAATCAAACTTAATCCAGATGGTTCCATTGAACGGTATAAAGCACGCTTGGTTGCTAAAGGGTATAATCAGAAATTTGGTGTTGATTACACTGAGGTTTTCTCTCCTGTAGCTAAGATGGTGACTGTTCGATTCATGTTAGCTGTCTCTGCTGCTAAGGATTGGCATGTTCACCAGCTGGATGTGAACAATGCCTTCCTTCATGGCTTTCTTCGTGATGATATTTACATGTCTATACCTCCAGGGTTTAAGGGAGCTAAACCAGGTCAAGTGTGTAGACTCGTTAAGAGTCTTTATGGTTTGAAGCAGGCTTCACGCGAGTGGAATATGGAATTTACCAAGCAACTCAAGATATTTGGGTTTATACAGTCTAGCAGTGATCATTGTTTGTTCACAAAGGGAGTTGGTGATTCTATGATTTGTTTGCTTGTGTATGTTGATGACGTGCTGGTTTGTAGCCCTTCTTTAGTGTTGATATCTGATCTGAAGAAGTTTCTCCATTCTACTTTCACAATCAAGGATTTGGGGGAAGCTAAATATTTTCTTGGTATGGAGATTGCTCGTGGGAATGATGGTATCGCTCTAAACCAACGAAAGTATGTTCTTGATATTGTAGCTTCTGCTGGGTTGTTGGGTTGCAGACCTGCCCAAACCCCTTTTTTCTCCAGGCACAGTACTCTCTAGGAAAGATGGTGCATTTTTAGAGGATGCTGAGCCGTATCGACGAGTTGTTGGGCAGCTCCTCTACCTCAATTTGACTCGACCTGATGTTTCTTTTGCTGCGCAGCAGTTGAGTCAATTTGTAGCCAAGCCTACTGTCACCCATTGGCAGGCAGCCATGCATGTGTTGAGGTATTTGAAGGGCTGTCCTTCCCTTGGGGTCTTCTATTCTTCAAACTGTGATTTTAAGCTTCGGGCTTTTTCTGATGCGGATTGGGGGACGTGCGTTGATACTAGGCGCTCTCTCACAGCCTACTGTGTTTTTCTTAGTTCTGGTTTATTGTCTTGGAAATGCAAGAAACAGACCATCGTGGCTTCCTCATCTGCTGAAGCTGAGTATCGTGCGATGAGTGTCACGACTCGGGAACTGGTGTGGCTTAGTTATCTTTTGCAGGATTTTCATATCTCCGTTGCTCTTCCGATTCCCCTGCATTGTGATAACTTAGCTGCGATTCATATTACAAAGAATAGTGTCTTTCACGAGAAGACGAAGCATATTGAAATGGATTGTCACATCGTACGTGAAAGATATGTTTCTGGGTTTCTCGTTCCCGTGGCCACTTCTTCTCTTACACAGCTAGCGGATTTCTTCACGAAGTCCCTTGCTTCTCCCAGATTTCTTAGTCTTCTTTCCAAGATGGGATTGGTCGATGTCCACCAATTCCATCTTGAGGGGGGGTGTAGTAATTCTGATCTGAAGAATGGTGGAGTTGCAGAGAGTGATGAAGTTGCAGGTGAGACGAAGAAGATGAAGGGAGAAGTTGGCGCTAAAGTTTGAATTTTGTTATTTCATTTCTAACTGGTCCACGTGTGATGTCCACGTTGGATTAGTAAAGTTGTGATAATAAGTCACAGCCGTTGATTACTTCTTAATCATGCGGCTGTGATCAAATCGTAGTTATAGTAGTTAAAACGTGTTCACGCTTCTTAGTAGTTGTAGTATTGCTATAAATAGGAGATGTACGTGTACTGTATGTAAGCTTTTGCTAATCAATACAACAGTATTGCTTCTTCTTCTCTATGAATTTCTATCCTTTTACATAGAAATTCTTCAGTTACGACCACACACACTAAATGGTTTCGAAGAGAATGGAGAATGACGGACGAATGGTAGTGTATACGTCAATGCGAGAACTGCTAACACAACAACCCGTAAAAAGGACAAGATTTCGTAGTCGAGAAAAAACAATTACACAAGCCGCTCTGTTCTTCCAAGTTGCACACTCCTAACTATGTTGGATGTGTGATTCGAAACTGTTTCTGGCTAAGATAAATATTTCTCGACTACAGATGGAAGCTGCACACGATACTTTGATAGAAGAAGCATGAATTCCAAGAAGTATGTAATCGAGCAAATTAATCTATGATGGGGAGACACAATCTGAGATAAACATCCTCGCCATTAACATTCGGATTAAAGAAGTTACGACTACAGACATTTGAAAGCAAAGGTTCGTAGTCGAGAAACAAAGCAATCTTGTGCTAGATGGATCGGTGCAAGCTAAAACCACCAATAATCCACCCTTGCAATTACAAAACTCACTCTGTTCTTCCTAACACACGCACTCCTAACTTCGTTCGGATGTGATTCGAAACATTGTTTCGCATTCTCTCTCGACTGCAGACAGAAACAACCGCTAGAGAGTACATTCATGGATGAATCATGAATTCAAGAACTACGTTCACCAGAACGAAATCAGAACCAAATCAAGCAAATTAATCCAAGGTGGAAAAACACAATCTGAGATGAACATTCAGCATGAAACGAATTGAACCATTCATTTAACAAATATTGCCTTCGTCACATTCATCTAGGGATAAGTTCTATTTTCGTCTGTTCATATAATGATATAGGAGTATTACTACTTTGAATGTCAAAATTTTAACTTCACAAAACACATTCACACTACTCTATCTGCTACTATCAATGTCGCTTTAATTCCCGTGTCAGAAAAATATAATCTTTAGATAAATGGGACGGACGGAATACTAAAAAGAACAGCCATAACCAAGGAAATCAATCCAAAAAACGTAGAAGGAATATCGCAAGAGTACTGAAAGAAGAGCAGCGATAGAAGCGAGCGTAGATTGAAAACCTGGTGATGGACTGTGAGATCGATGAGATCACCCTGACCGGCAGTCGACATTCTACGCCGCCGCCGCCGTCGCCGCCGTTGCTCCTCCTTCTTTTGTTGTAGCCTTGTAGGTCCTATTGACAATTTTGATTAGTAGCGTGTGTCATACTCCATCCGACCATTCTATCTTGACCTACTTTTTTTTTTGTTTAGGAGGAATATATTTAAAAGTTAAAACATATTTGTTTAATACACCCTCCGTCTTTAAATAAGTGTCCCGAGCCGCCAAAAATTTTGTCCTTAAATAAGTGTCCTATCACATTTTTCCAAGCAAAAATTATACAAAAGTACCATAAATACCCTTCTCTTTAAAATCTAAAAGTGGGAGAAAGATAAAAATAAATAAATAAATAAATAATCAAGGATTTTAAGGGCATAAATGTCATTTTAGCATTCTCCTTGGTTTTTTCAAATTGGCGGCTCGGGACACTTATTCAAAGACGGAGGGTGTACTATTTTGATCCAAATATATCTTTTCTAAAACTAGAAAATCATATATTCATAAAATATATTGATGACTTAAATAAAAGATTGTGTCGATACTTTTATTTTAATATATAAACTAGAACGCTTACCCGAGCTATGCTCGGTAAAATAGTTGATGGTTTGCAATTTGATGTTTCGATGAAAATATGTTGTATTTAATATCAAAATTATATGTATTATAATAATAACAATTGAAATTAAACATTTTGCAAGGTTATTATTACATGTCTTATTCGTATGTTTTACCATCATGGTGTAAGTTTATTCTTAAAGATCAAAATAATCTACTTTATCAAATAATTTATTTCAGCCATAACCTTATATCATTATTCACTACACCATTTTATTTTTTTAGCAACGGAAAATTCCGTTGCTATATTCAAAAAAACCGTTGCTAAACAACTTTCACTACGCATTACCAACGCAAATCAAACGTTGCAATATCCATCGTCAGTAAATTTTACCTACGGAGATTTTTCCGTTGCTAAATTTTAGCAACGGATTGCCAACTAAATTTTCGTAGGCAGGTAAATCCGTTGCTAAATACTACCTACTGTTTACCAACTGTTTTTTCCGTTGCTAAATAGCAACGGATATGTCCGTTTTCATTTACCAACGCATTAGCAACGGTTTCCCTTCTTATGTTGTGGTAGGTTTTGCCTACAGATTTTTATCCGTTGCTAAATTATTTACTCTTTACCAACTACTCCCTCCGTCTCTTCCTAAGTGACTCATTTCCTTTTTGACTTTTTCGGCACGCATTTCCACCGAGACGTAGTACACGTTTTACGATATAATTTTGAAATATTATTTCTTTTACGGGATACTACGATTGTTGTAGTATCCCGTAAAAGAAATAATATTTTAAAATTATATCGTAAAACCCGTACTACCTCTCGGTGGAAATGCGTGCCGAAAAAGTCAAAAAGGAAAGGGGTCACTTAGGAAGAGACAGAGGGAGTATTTACCTACGGATTTTATACGTTGCCAAAAAAAAATATTTTTTTGTGATTTTATTTTCCTGCTTCAATAATTAATATATATAATTGATCAAATAAGCTTCTAAAATCAAATATAGAATATAATATTTAAAGTATCATTGCATAATCCATAAAATCAACATAACATAATTCGAGTGTATATCCATAAATTTAAACATCTAAACTATATCCATAATAATTCAACCTACATAAGTCTAGATATATAAAGTAGAAGTTTTTATCACGTAGAAAACTCATCATGTAGAAACTTATCTTGAGGGTGCTGGAGAATTGTGATCACCCAAAGTGCGACTGTCTTGCCGTGACAGCAACAACTGAACTGTCTCCTGTGTAGCACGAAATCGCTCCTCTAGTAGGAGTCTCCGCTCACGCTCGGCCTGTAATTGCTTTTCCACCTCCTCGAGACGACTATCACAGTGATGAACTTGATGTGTAGCAGTCGAGTTGTCACGCAGAAGTGTTGATGCAAGACTACCGGTGCCGTACATCCTCTGCTTCTTGCGAAGCTCATCCCGATTGACTTCCATATATATCTCGTTTAAATCTGCTCCCTCTCCTCGTTCAGCAGCTATCGCTTTCACCTTTGTCTTCAAATATATATTAAAAGAGACATTAGTGAAGATTTAAAAAAAAATAAGTATGGAAAAAATCAAACTAGTTGAATCACAAGAATGATTTCATACTCCAATGTATATATAGTAGTAAAGCAGAAGCGAAAATACTTATGGTTATGGTTAGGCTAAACATGACTTTTGATTTCTGGTACCTAATTATTAGGCAGTGTAGTATCTAATACAGAATACTAATGTCCTAAAAGAACCCCTTTATCTTTATCAGGTGTTAATTTCTCAAGCTGTAACTAGTTGATTTCTTAACCGTAAGAAAAGTTTCGAAAATTAACTTCCTAACTATTAGAGAGTAGAAACGTAGAGTAGGGGTTCTGTTTTTCTTCTCTTTGAGCAAAGTTATGGCAATATGCATGTGAAGAAATACGAACCACAAACTAGATTAAAACAAGAAGAGGTTTAAATGAAAAGTTTTGGACTGTATTGCTTTCTAACAGATATGTGGCACTCTTGCATGTTCAGGTTCCCCGTACATAAGGGTGTAATTACTTGGCAGCATTTTTCTGTTGGTGATGTGGAAAAAATGGAGACGAGACAATCAGTTACTCACACTTCAACTGGTAAAACCTCATTTTTCAAGACAACTTTCAATGTTGTCAACACTTATTTAATTTAGAACAATCGAAATCAAAAGGCAGAAGCAAGGATCAACTAGGAAGGAAATGAAAGGCAAGCTAACATTAAAGAAACAAACTATTGGTTCCAGAAAAGCAGCAGCAAAAGGGCAAGATTAATGAATTAATTAAATAAAACTTACATCGATTTTTTCAGCTTTCTTTGATCTATAAGTTCCGTCTTTGTTCACATGAATGGCACGAAAAGATGGGTATACACACTTTTCCAAGGGAATTCCTCCCTTTCTGCCTGTTCCACATAAATTAAATTAAGTGATGGATTATATAATTCAAGAATAGAAAATATATTTAGTTAAATAAAATGTATTGCTCAAAATATATGTAATTAAATAAAATGTATACGTAATAATTTCAGTAAAAATTACATGCCATTTCCTGAGCAAGTATCTCAACTAACTTCGATCCTCCCCTATGAGAGCGATACCCAGTGCCCGATCCATCGGGTTCTGACAGCCTGCATTTCCTTGCGGCTTCAGACCATGCTATAACCTTTGGAGTATCCCAATAAGCACACAACCCCTTCCACATTTCTTTCGTGATAAATGACGGCCTCCCACTATCATTTTCACCTCTTAGCTCTTTAATATCATGTAGCATATCACTATATCTGACACGTGCTATGAAACCACAATTACAGATTATCATAAGAGAAACCAAATATGAATGGCAACATTAACTTGATATGAAACCAAAAATTTCCGGTCCTTGCATAAATTAAGCTTCAGTAGCGCAACTTATTACACATGAAAAGATGAGCATACCTGGAAAATGAGCTACTGAGAATATAAGACTTCCAATCTGCTGAGGTCTAGTCTGTGAGCAGTAACAGTCTTTGTCCACACTCAGCTGCATGAACAAAAAACCATGATCTCTTATCAGCACACCAGTTAGAGGGCATGATAGAATAATCCACTTAAAAAATAGAATGTTTTCAGAACAAGACATTATGAGCCAGACAATAAAAGAATACTATGGATATACAGTTTCAATTCGATTAAAACCAACTAGGTTAACAATGAATACCGAACACAATTAGTTCAGTTTGAGCCGACTGAAACCTAATGAAGACCAGATCAGTTACCTCTTTAAGCACTTCAATTTAAGAGAGTAGAGGAAAAATAATGAATCATGATCATCGTCATCATTCAATAAGTTATCCTTAAAAGATGGCAACCAGTCAGTGGCCACAAGAAACGAAGCTAAAAACAAAGATACCGTTGCGTATTTGCATCATAACATGTAGTGTTAGACCACATCATTAGCAGCAATGTAAAAATCAGATTCATGACACTACCACTAAACGGGATTCAAGAAAAGTATTCGGATGCACGAAGATACTACTATTCTTAATATACGGACTCATCAAAGCATCAGACCCCAAAAGAAATTATTACAGTCTAATTTTATATGCATAATTCATGAGAAGATATTAACTGTAATTGTTTGTTAGCTTATAAATTGAGGCATCCTAATTTTATTCTAGCTACTGGTGTTCATATTCACACATACATAAAAACCTTACTCCTATATTTTGACAATTTTGTTATGACTCATAATTAAAATTTAAAATGGTTAAAAGAAAACACATACACACCGATACTATAAGACCTAGAGTAGGGGAAAATAATATAGGCTCAACATTTATTGCACAAGCGACAAAAGATTGAAGGCCTAAATTTCACATTAATTAAGTAACACAAGGCATACATTCTGAACCAGTACTTGCAATAGCAACACAAGGCAAAACAAAGAATAACTGAAGAGCATACAACAACTATCGGGAACATAAGTACAATGCATTTCGATTGTTGCCTATAGTTTTTCACTAATTTCTAAGTAATTCTACACCATATTTGCATTCATCCCAGCTTCAAGCTTATCCCATATTTGCATTCGACTTCTAAAAGAAAACATCACATAACAGCTACCATAACACTACTGCAAAGAAAACATCATATTTGCCTCTCACTCGAGTAATTTAACAATAATGTAATCAGCTAAAATGAGCATACCTGAGTAAAATCCGAGCTGTTAGCTATGAAAGGAGTTCCTCTTGTGCCTCGAATTAATGCCACAACGCAAAACAACACTACTGCAAAGATTGAGAGTGTGAAGAGAGAGACAGATAGAGAAACTGAGAGACAAAGAGGAAGAGAAAAAACCTACTCCTTCGACGGCGGAATCCGGCGGCGCCCGTCAGCCACGGCGCAAAACAGCACCGCTGGCAAAGAATGAGGGTGTGAAACGAGAGAGAGAGAGCGGGAGGGAGGGAGAGAGAGAGAGAGAGAGAGAGAGAGAGAGCGGGGGGGGGGGGAGGGGGGGGGGGGGGGGGGGGCGAGAGAGCGATACCTTCTGGCGACCTTCGATTCTGAGACTGAACTGAACGGAATTAGGGCTCGCTATAATTGATTTCTATTTCAATTTTACCAACGGATTAGCAACCGACATATCGTTGGTAAATAAAAAGGACAATAGCAAGGGAATTTTCCGTAGGTATAATTATTAAAATAAATAATAAAAATTAATATTTATTTACCTTCGAAATTATCCGTTGCTAAATTCAGCAACAACATAATCCGTAGTTATTTAGTTGCAAATTTCGATGCAATTCTTTTCCAAGATTTCTGTTGCCAATCTGTTGCTAAATAGCAACAAATATTTTTCCGTTGCTAAATTAGTTACTATTTTAAGTTTTTTTTTTTTTTTGTTGTGATTATTTTAGTATTATACATAAGTAATTTGTCCCATTGTTTGGAGCGTGATCAAACTTGTTACTTTTACAAAGTAATAACTACAACAAAATCTGCTTCTAACCACACCAAAAGATGTCTCAATAAATCTCCTATAGCAACATTTGATCTATTACCACGTTGATTTTTTGTGTTGTTTATTCCAGTGTCACAATAGGTCTTTATAGTTATTAAGGCATTACAAAATGTCACATTAGGTTTGTTTCTGAACACGTGAACATGGCCTATAATGACATCTTTAGGTGTCCTTTTATGATTTCTATTAAATACAATTTTTAATTGAAATTGCTATTTAATTTGGAAAAATAGGATAATAAATAAATAGCAAAACTGAACAATATCTAATATAATTGCCATAAATTATTTATTCCAAAAATATAAAAAGAGGCGTTTGATTACAAAATTATATCTAATATAGTACTGATAAAATATACAGAATCTATACAATCTACTTAATCAGCTCCAAGAAAAACCAGTTCTCAAGATAGCACTAACCAAACCAACTATGCAATAACATAACACCAGACACACATTTATAATCCATACCAGATGTACAAACTAATCATAAAACGCTTCTTCCATGGATGTCATAGGCCGCCTTCTTTGATGCCTTCTTTGGATATCTTCTCGTTGAAAGAAGTAAACAGTCCATGTGACACAATAATCTCTAAGCTCAGAGAACCTATAACGCCATCAAATATGTTGTAAGTTGTGTTTTATCATCCACTTATGAAACTCTACAACAATAACAAATACTACTACATAACTCATTAATGTAATCCGACTTATAATTGAATTCCAAAGTAAAAACATAAACTTCAATGAAGTAGTACTATATTGCATACCTGATACCAGAGAAAAGCATGCATCTAAAGGTTAGTTGGCAGAAAAAGTTATCAAGCATTAATCTGTGAACAAATATAAGAAAAGATTAGTTAAATAAAAAAATAAAATGCATCAACATAAGAATATTAATGTAAAAAGACTTCTGCAATGTACTTAGAGAAGAGTTCCACGTTTATTCATGCCTTTGTGCTTAAATGTTATGCAAATCCTTGACAACTATCATGATAGGTGCAAAATATATCATTGATTCAACTAAAACACTTTTAAAAAATAGGTTAAAATGAGACTAGTTTTATAATAACTGTCACTTGATATAGTGTAGTATAATCCATGAGTTCTTTTTCGAGAGACTAAGTGTAGGAGGGTAGCACTATTGCCATCATGTATATATTAAGAAATCTTGAAAATCTCATGATCTTCAAAATAAATTCAAAGAATAAATTGAGATCTTGTTTCTAAACAATGAAAATAATTAGCAAAATAGACTTTGCCATACTACCAAAGCAAGAAACATGATATCATAATCTAAATTTCTGGAATTATACTCCTTGTTATGATCTATTATATTTATAACACCTCCTAATTTAAAGTAACTTATCAAAACAAATCTCATGATCAACGTCAATTGTATCTCTATTATTGCATCTTTTAATACTTTTAGTAAATATGTGAAATAAAGTATGATAGGCATAAGGTCAATGCATATATTCACATAACATTGTGTTACCAAGTTCATTCCCAAGCTTAAGACATTACACACATAATATGTTGAAGATCATGTTAAGCACCAAAGAAGCTTCACACAAATGAACAAATATATACCAAATTCTACCATCCAAAGAGTAATAGTTAATATATTATTCCCTATATCCAATAGTGTGCATTTCTATATTTTATATACCTCGCATACATTCCAAAAATGCCCACTATACGGTGGGACAGGGGAGTAAAATATAAGAAATTGAGAGATTGTGAATCCAAAGAAACTTCACGAAAGTAGAAGAACGATAAGACTTGGTCATATAAAAGAAAGTCAAGACATATCTCATCTTCAAGGAAATATAAGAGTGTACTGAATCTATCTAACTCATCTAACTCTTTCTTCATTATATCGCAAATAAAAATTGTTTTGAAAATCGAGAACAATTGAAAGCTAGAAGACAATGTCATAATATTATTTACAAAAATTCATCACCATAAGTCAAGACAAGTAAGATATAAACTATGATTCATAGCATAGATTGCAAGTAGTGAACAAACATATGCTGCCAATGGAGAGAAATCCGTTTGTCCTTTTCTTAGCCTAACAACAACAATTTAAGAAAATATGAAAATCCACATGGTACTTATAATGGCAATACTCGTAAAAATGTCCTGAGCAATTCAATTCATCCCAAACCAGCAAAAAAAATTACAAATAGCACATGAAAATTACCTAGGCAAAAATAAAATGGAGAATCCGTTCTAGCGAGATACAAGTTTTTCGGGGAAAGGTTTTTATACCTCTATCGTATGTTCATCACTAATCGAATCATCGCCGTGCGCACCATAATCGGTGTCTGCCGAACGATCTGTACCTGACTATTTCTGAACCGCTCTCTCACAAGCCCTATCACCTTCACCAATTTGTGAATCAAATCAAAAAAATTGGGGGAGTACATGAAGTGTGAATGAAAGATTTGGGGAAAATTTTCATTGATGTGGTATTGAATAGAAATTGGGGGAAATATTGTGAACACGTGCGTTGCTACGGGGAAATAAAGAAGTAAAGAGAAATTTATTTTTATTTTTAACATTCAAAAGGTTTTGTTTTAAAAAAACTTCTTGCTTTGTGAAAAGAACAATAAAATTTGGGGGGGAGAATTCGCGCCCAGAGGAAAAGAATAGAATTAATTTTCATTTTTTATGTCTTTTATTTCTCGCGTTGGGGAAGGCACAAAGTCGTGTCATAATTGGCCGATATTAGGACACAATTCTCCCTGTGTTGCTATAGCATTAAATAAATGTTGAATTAGCAAGTATGTAAACATCGATGTCATGATAGATCCTTTTTAATAACATCTTTCTAATGGTGTCACGAAAGGGGTGTAGCTATAGGCCATTATTGTTGTAGTATATATATATATATGTTGAGATTATAAAATTAATACAATTTCAATATATATTTACACCATAAAACGTGTTTCATTTTTTTATTAAATACTTTTCCATCTCATTTTAATTACTTTTCTTACTTATTTATGACATACGCGAGGCGTAACATATAAAGGTTTCCAAGTGAAATGCACATGTGAAGGGAGAGTAATACTAATATAAATTTACTTTGTTAGTAAATAAGTCTCTAAAAACGTCATGAATGTTCACCATTTTGACCATTAGTTAAATATACTTTATTAACAGATAATTTTGGTTGATGATAAGTATTATTCTTAAATCTTATTATATTGTGTGCTAAAATTCATGTTAGATTCGAATTACGTTTATTATGTTTTAATTATTTTTTGTTCCAAGACTTCATATTTGATACCGTGTCGAAGCTTTTTGTCCATATATATAATTTACAGGTTATAGGAGATTATATATGCGGAGAAGAGATAGAGACTTATTATATATATGTCGAATAAATTAAAGGATGGCAAATTTTAAATGAAGGAGTAGATTGAATGGGGATTTGAGATTGGAAGAGGAGGCGAATGATGAACCTCAAAAAAAAAAAAAAGTTCTCTCCACCAGCCTCATCCGATCTTCACCAATGTAAGTGTAAGACACCTTCAGCTTTAAATTGAACTCTGCTTGGTTAAGGCCTTCATCGTTGCCATACAAGAATCTTCTCCGGCTTCCAAGACAAGAAGTATCGAAGTTGCAAGCGTCGTGTGTGAAAGGGTACAAATGTATCGGTGCAGAGCAAGTTTAAGGGCCATGATTCAAAGCTCCTTGATTGCATACAATTATGTTGATGCCCGAGGCATAAAGATGCAATTTGGCCAGTCTGCTAAAGAAATTCATTTTGAAAAGTTTTGGCATTTGAAATTTTATAGGCAAAGTGTAAGCATCAGATTATGAAAATCATTTTCTTTCTCATCACGCTTTTTCAATTTCACAACAAAGTGTGTGTCTACATTCAGATCATAGGAGAAAATTGGTCAAATCCAAGGAGCATCATCGATTCACTTATACCGTTACAATTTGTACTTCAACTCCAAATCCGATTTCCACCATTGATGAATCCGCTGAGCCTCCTTGAAATTACGCAATTCTCCGGTATAGATCGTCAGATAAGCCGACGGCAGGAGATGCACCGCCTCGACGTCCTTCTTCCCCCTCGAACTCGACACGATGCTCCCGATCGAGTGCTTCGTCGCCAGCCTACTGATCTTCCCGGCCCTGATCGCCTCCATCTTCTCCCTGTATATTGCTGACCATAATCAAGAGATCCTTGAATCCGAACGTTTTGTTGAAGATGACGACACAAATACGTTATTTAGATGTTATTATTTCTTTCAAACATGAGACAAATTCCGATCGAAACGTCACCGGCACTGCCTATGGAACTGTCAAGCTATTGTATAGATATTGTAAGGAAAGAATACGTAGCACCTCCTTACTCAGACGCTAATCGATTAAGAATGTACCATAATAGAGCGTGGCAGAATATTTTTTATACAGAGTAGGAAGAATTAATTTCATTTCACCATTTCACGAAAGGGGATTTAGATGTTTCATCTTCACTTGGTAGAATAGCCGTAATAAAGGAAAGAGAATGAAACTCTTTGGTGTGAAAAGTCGTGTCCATTAACATTTTATAAAATAAAACTAACTATTTTTCTAATATTTTAATATGGTAAAGCTTTTAAAAAAAACAACAACAACAACAACAACAACATAATTAAGTGGCATGGAACAGATAAGTGAAGAGAAAGTCGCGTCTATTCATTCTATTCATAATTTGATAGCATTTTATTTTAAAAAAAACTATTAATGAAAAGTAAAGGGAAAAAAAAAAATAGTAGATGTAAAATTACTAAAATATCCCTATTAATAGAAGTGAAAATACAAAAATACCCCTTGTTTTTTGTTTTTATATATTACTAGAACACTTACCCGCGCGATGCGCGACATAATCTTTTCGTAATTACTTTACTTCGAATAAATCATATGCCAAGCAAAATGAATCGAAAGTATACTTATTTCGTTTACTTAACATTATTAAATTATAACAAATAAATCCATATGCTTTGTTAAATGAATCGAAATTATATTAAGATTGTGTACATATTAATTTTTAAAATTCAATTTTATATCATCAAATCAATGATTTTCTAAATAATACGGAAGGTAATAAAATTTTATTTTTAAAACAATAGTGAAGTGCTATTAGATTATAATTAAAATTTAATTTATCAAAATTAAATATTGCTAGAAGCTTAGAATATAAACATTAACAATCATGCAAACAGATTATCAATTAGTAATAATTTTTTGGTAATAAATTTTGAAGTAAATTATAAATCAACCATTTTTTCTAGAGGCAAAAACTAATCTACCTATAACCATAACAAAAATACACACTATTACCTACAACTTAAAAAAAATCAAATACTACCTACATTTTCCAATTTAACCCCAAAATACCCCCCACTTTCTCACTTTCCCACTTTCCAACAAAAATTGCCCCCTTTCCCTCCTCCCTTTCCTCTTTTTTGTCGGCTGACACTCTCTCTCCTCCTTTTTCTCCCTTTTCCTTTCTTTAAAATATTTTCCTAACACTCTCTCTCCTCCTTTTTCTCCATTTTCCTTTCTTTAAAATATTCCTAACACTCTCTCTCCTCCTTTTTAACTCATTTGCTAAGAAATGCATTCACATGTCTTATCATTCTTATTATCTATTTGATAAAAGATTTCTCATCGTTTATTTGATTAGAATTTATATTTCTTACCGTTAATACTATATTTTTAATATTTTGTATGTGTGATTGTAAAATTGTACGTTTGTTCATAACTTGATAAGAAATTCAGTTTCTTACATATTATTTATCATCATTATTACTGTGTTTTCAATAATTTTCATATATGATTGTAAAATTGTATAGAGAATGAGTTGTAAGATGATATTTTCTTACGAACTTTGTATGTTCTTACTAATATTCTATGTTTCTTATAACAATTAAATATGTTTGTCACAAACTAATTTGTATAAAGAATGAGTCGTATATGTAAGAAATGAACTCAAACTTACAATCTGGTGTAAGAAAACATGTATAATCTTACTATAGTACGTTTAAAAAAACAATAACAATGTAACATTTAGAGATATTATTTAAAAAACGACATAATTCTTACCACACTTTGTAAGAAATTAATATAAATTCTTACAATCATGTGTAAGAAAAATCATGTTCCACCTAACTCTCTTACTTAACAGAAACATAATGTAAAATTTACACATATTATATAAGAAACTATATCGTTCTAACGATACCTTGTAAGAAACCGTGTAAAATCATACAAACTTGTGTAAGAAATCATGTACAATCTAAGTAACTTAATTAACAAAAAAATAATGTAACATTAAAGACATGTTATGTAAGAAACGATATCATACTTATCATACTAAGACATCGTTTAAAATCTTACAAAGTAACTACGAGATTATTAGTGCACAAGGTTGTCGACAACTACAATTGTCATCTCTTCTTTTTGAAAAACCACCTGCACCACGTCCACCGCCTCCGGATCATCCCCCTTCTCTTGCTTGCTCTCTTTTTGACAAAAGGGACAATGATTTCACCACCTCTAAACATACCCCAAAATTATTGTTTTACCCTGCAATCCCACAATGCATCTAATTAGTCAACTACGATAATTACTATCGTTTTTTTTTAATAATTTTTATATATGATTGTAAAATTGTATAGAGAATGAGTTGTAAGATGATAATTTTCATATATGATTGTATGTGTGATTGTAAAATTGTACGTTTGTTCATAACTTGATAAGAAATTCAGTTTCTTACATATTATTTATCATCATTATTACTGTGTTTTCAATAATTTTCATATATGATTGTAAAATTGTATAGAGAATGAGTTGTAAGATGATATTTTCTTACGAACTTTGTATGTTCTTACTAATATTCTATGTTTCTTATGACAATTAAATATGTTTCTCACAAACTAATTTGTATAAAGAATGAGTCGTATATGTAAGAAATGAACTCAAACTTACAATCTGGTGTAAGAAAACATGTATAATCTTACTATAGTACGTTTAAAAAAACAATAACAATGTAACGTTTAGAGATATTATTTAAAAAACGACATAATTCTTACCACACTATGTATGAAATTAATATAAATTCTTACAATCATGTGTAAGAAAAATCATGTTCCACCTAACTCTCTTACTTAACAAAAACATAATGTAAAATTTACACATATTATGTAAGAAACTATATCGTTCTTACGATACCTTGTAAGAAACCATGTAAAATCATACAAACTTGTGTAAGAAATCATGTACAATCTAAGTAACTTAATTAACAAAAAAATAATGTAACATTAAAGACATGTTATGTAAGAAACGATATCATACTTATCATACTTTGTAAGACATCGTTTAAAATCTTACAAAGTAACTACGAGATTATTAGTGCACAAGGTTGTCGACAACTACAATTGTCATCTCTTCTTTTTGAAAAAACACCTGCACCACGTCCACCGCCTCCGGATCATCCCCCTTCTCTTGCTTGCTCTCTTTTTGACAAAAGGGACAATGATTTCACCACCTCTAAACATACCCCAGAATTATTGTTTTACCCTGCAATCCCACAAATGCATCTAATTAGTCAACTACGATAATATATATCATATTTTTATGACATATTAGCAACAAAATACATATCATCTTCTTTCTCAATCAGAAAGAAGAGGAAAAAAATTCGCAAATTGCTAAGAAAAATAAATTTCTTATCCAGTTGCTAACAATTCGCATTTTCTTACCTATTATTTTAACAAAATTCCATTATAAAAAAATGTCTTATATCTCTCTAGCATACAGTAAGGAGTGTGAAAACAATTCTTACAAAAATTAGTGCTCAAAATCTTCTGGTTTCCCAACATCACATATTACACGAAATTCACCATGTTCTATATTTGTCAAAACAACTTCATCCAAAAAAATGCATAAACCTTTGCAAATTGAAATTGCATCTCCCAACATCACACATTATACAAAATTCAACAATCCGAAACTCACCTCAACTACGATAATTACTATCGTGTTTTAATTTCTTACCTGCTAAATAATAAACACCCATGTATGTTTCTTATGACATATTAGCAATATAACATATCATGTTCCCTCTCAATTAGAAAAAAAAGGAAACCTTTACAAACTGAAATTGCATAGCTAAAAAAAGGAAGAAGAAGAAGAAGAACCTGTAGAAAACAAGAAAAAAGGAAGAAGAAGAAGAAGAAAAAAGAACCTGTAGCATAACTATAGAAAACTCCTCCAAAAGAAAGAGAATGAGCAGCAACTCTGCCCTTCGCGCCTCCTCCTACGCCGACGCCTCTCTGCGGAAACTCAGGTCACCGATTGTGTCCGACGACGAGTCCGGCAACGCCTCTAGGTCGAGCAGCTTGGATCTGGGGCTAGGGTTCCAAAACCCGAACCTCGAAAATCAAACCCTCTCCATCTTCTTCCGTCTCCACCACCACGTCGCCTCTCGCCGTTCGTCCTCCCATTCTAGCAGGTGAGAGAGAGAGAGAGAGAGGAGTGAGAAAGAGAGAGAGAGAAGGGAAGAGAGTGAGAGAAGTGGGTTTTGCATATGAGAGAGAGAGAGAAGGGGGAATAATGAAAAGTGATTTGAAATTTGAAACTAATAATAAGAAAATGAAAAAAAGAGGGAAAGTTAGAAGGAGGGGTATTTTGGGGAGGAATTTGAAAATATGGGTATATTTTAGTTTTTCTTAAGTTTTGGGTATAAATTGATTTTGACACTAAGGGCTTAGGTAAAATGGCATATTACCTCTTTTTTCTATCACTATCTTTGTGAAAACTGAAAAGTAATATGAAAACTTTATCACGCTGGACCACTCTCTCTATCATGAAAAGTTAAGTGATTTTCATGGAATGTTTCTTGAGGATTCATTTCCCTATTTATTCATTAAAAAAAATTATAATGCTTTGTTGTTGCAATTTGTCGACCATTGATTGGTGTTTAGATGTTAGGATTTTTGTCATGTTTTCGAGTCCGTTTTCGTTATGTTTTGTGTCTTTGTAGCTATGATTTGGGTGTTTCGAGTATTTTTATTGTTAGGGATCATGGGAGCCGAGAGAAGGAGAAAGAGCGAGAAAAGGACGGAAAAAGAGTGAAAAACTGGATGATTTGCGCGGAGCAACTGGAGCGCCCGCTCCATGACTTTGGAGCGCTCGCTCCGTGAACAGTTCAAGAAGGATATGCATGGCAACGTTGGAGCGCTCGCTCCATTTCAACAGTTGAAGAAGATTTTGCGAGGCCATTATGGAGCGCCCGCTCCACGTCTGGCGTGTTTTATTAATTGTTTCCTTGTTGGAATCGAACTTCTATCTTATTATATATAGGCCATTAGGGCACGAATTAGAACAAGCTTTTACCTTAGTTTTTCAGTTCTAAATACTTTAGCTTTAGTTTTTATTGCTTTCTTTTGTTCGGATCCGGATTCCTCGTTTAGTTCGTTTAATTCAAGTTCTTCGTTCTTCGTCTTAATTTCGTAAGTTATTTATTGCTTTCGTTTAATTGCTTTAATTACTTGCTTTAGTTTTAGATTCGATTTCTTAATTGCTTCGTTTAATTTCCTTAGTTTAACTTCATTCTTTCGGTTTTCAAAGTCTAGTTTAGATTCGTTTTTATTTCGTCTTCAATTCTCTCGTTTTTCAAAGTTCTTAGAGTTAGATTTATTTATTTAATTTCCAGATTTTCAAATTTAGTTTAATCATGCTTAGATTCGTTATTGCTTTCTTTATTGCTTTCTTTTCGATTCTTGCCTAAGTAGTTTAATTATTTTCTTTTAGTTTAATTCTCTAGTTTATTTAGTTTGATTTATTTCTTGTTTTCTAGATTAGATTTATTGCTTTGATTTAATTGCTTTGATTTATTTTCTTGTCTAGGATTTTAAAAACCAAAAACCCAAAAATTTATTTACTCGCTTTCTTAGTTTAGGTTGTTTTTACTACACAATTATTTGCCCTGTTAAGTTTTCCTTCAGATTCGACTTAGGTTTTTACTTACTAAGTGCTAGGATAGACTTCGTTCTATTGCGAACACTTTTTAGTGAAACAACCATGATCTTTAGGCTTAAGTATCGAGTCGGACAACATTGTGTGAGTAATATTTACAGTATATCACTTTTAAATTGTAAATATATGAGATCGCATGTACCAATTTTGATGTAGCAACTGTATACAAAATAATATTTTTTTGTTAATTTTTTAATAACTTTTGTAAAAATAAATAACTAAATATTATAATGATATACAATAAAAATGTATTAGTTAGAAGTTAAATAATTAAGATATACTATTGTCACGACCGGACTTTACTAAGGATAGTGAAGCCGGAAACCCGTGACTAGGGATGGGATTAAAGAAGCGGGAATAGAAAGGGGAATGTAATTAAAGTGCAAGAAACCACCCGAACAAGCGTGGGAAGTATTTATTATATCAATTGGCGTCGAGCCTTTAAGGGAAAGATGTACATGTGTTCGAAACGCTTACACGACTCGAATACTCAACAAGAATTTATCGACATTTTACAGCGGAAGTCTTACAGAATGCATGTATGAAGACACACATTACCGAGAGTCTTAATACAAGAAACTAATATGATTCATGGTGACAAAAGCTTGGGTTAACTCTCCATTCCATCTCGTTCAACCTGCACATTTAGAAATATATGCAGGGCTGAGTACAAAGGTACTCAGTGGGCACATTGCCGAAAACATACATATATAATTGTCAAGCCATTCAACAGTAAGACATAGGAGTTTTATTGAAAAGAGCCTATGCTTACTAAAATAGTTCTTGTGATCTAAAAGTTTGCCGGCCGGCTAAGTTCTTTAGTAATCTACCATATCTGTTCCTATGGTATCGAGAGAGTGGCCACTCTCACGATACCTTGACCGGCCAACCCGAAGATGACACACGGTCACTTTGTGTACACTAGTCCAAGTAAGATAGCTATCTTACTAGGACCCGAATTCGATTTAATAAATTGGCGAAGCCAATACAGATAGGTATCATACAAAAATCAAAACATTTATGGCATGACAATATTTCAAAATAACTAACTTATATTTTCATAAATATCACATTTATTTTGGATAGAAAGCCCACCTCTTGAAGCGTAGAATATGCCCGGCCTTGATAGACGAACAACGTCAAAACCCTTGTTGAGTCACGCCTATTCATAAAGGTATAATAAGAATCTACATTCTTATAATAAAACTTCCTATGGAAAAATAATCGTCTAGTATATTTTTCTTATCTTATAAATCCGTTAGGGTTAACAAATTGATTTGAATCCTTTAAATCTTTTCATAAAAGAATAATCTTTTATTATTCAGAATCGTTTCTTCCATTATTCGAGACCATTTATTTGTCGAATTAATTCCCGAAAATTATGCAAATCTTCAGGACACATTTAAAAGCTAAGCATAGCTTAATAATTAATTAATCTTAATTAATTAAATTCATAAGTTGATTAATCTTAATCCTTTTTTTTATTAATCTCAAGCGAATCCGATTTTAATAGTCGGGCCGTCCTTATAATTAATTAACTAATTAATCTCGTGAGTATTTTACGAGAATATAATCCCTCGAAAATTAATCGAACATTCGATTAATAGAATTAAATCCGAACAAGTTAAGTCCGTAGATTAATTGAATCGGACCAGAATATTAAATTCTCGGCCCAAGCTCTGCTGGACTCAGCCCAAATCAAGACTCTGGTTCGGACCCGCGGGTTTTGGCCCGAGACCCGACCCGAAACCGAACCCGACCCGGTTCGCATACATATATATACAGAAAACCCTAACCCCCTTCTCATTTTCCACCTTTCTCTCGATTGAGCCCTAGTCTCCTCTCTCTCGGATTTCTCTCTGCCGCTACACCACTCGTCGGCGTCGAGGCTGCCGACACCGGCGTCCTCTTCGTCGGCGGCAGCCTCTCCTTCTTCCCCTTCCTTCTTTCCTCTGTGACATTGACCCGACAAACTCTTTCTCTCTCACGGCCGAAGCCTCTCTTTCTCTTTCTGCCGAACGTCGCCGTGGCTGGAAACTCAGCCGTCGTGGCTGGGTTCTGCCGTTGCTGTCGGAGGAAACTCCGCCGGCAGTTGCTGCTGCTCTCCACCGTCGTTGTTGCTGCCGGAGGTAAGGGCTCGATTCCCTTTTGAGCACCTCTATCTGCTTCTTCGTTTTATTTTCTCAATTAATTAATTTATGTTTGTTCGATTGTTATTGTGCAGTTTCGTTCTTCCGTTCTCGACGATAGCTTCGTTATCGGAGTCGGAGGGTTCCGACCGGAGGTGGTCAGTCCCGGAGCTAAGCTAAGCTAAGCCCCTCCCCTGTTCTCCCCCCTTTTTTTTTTCTTTCTTCATATATTTTTAAGTTTTAGAATATCATGCTTATTAGGATTATTTAGTATTGCAGTAAATGGTTTGCTTCATTTGACTTGTGAATGATTTCCTGTTTTTCTCGAGAGCAGCATATACATATAGCTTAGATTACCGATTTCGTTTTATTGTTTTTACGAAATTGTTGTAGGTTTCATGGTTTTCATGAGCATATAAGAGTACTTTGTAGTTATCAATTTATGAGTACATTTTCAGATTCATATGAATGTTTTGGACTCATGCTTTGGTCTTCACTATTATGCTTGTATGTAACTTATGAGTTTTAGCATGCTTGTTCAAAGAATGAAAACTGAATTTTCGTATTATTGTTTATGGGTTGAAGTTTAAATCATGCTTGATTTTACTTGAGGCTTTTAAGTACTTACTTAGTGTTAGTAGTGCTGTTGTTGCTAGCTCACCACACTCCTTCCTTCTTCTTCTGTCCTCTGCTGCTTCTTCTCTATTCTCTAGTGTGTTTTATTGTGAGTTGAGAGTGAAAGAAAGGAACTGAAATTAGTTGGGGTGAGGGGGTATTTATAGGCTGATCTTGTGATGAATGTGGCACATCAAGTGATGGTAAGGGTTGGAGGAAAATCTGCTTTCCTCCATCCTTTAACTACTAATTTTCCTTTTGCTCTCTGCAAGCCTAGTTAAGTGTAAGAGATAGAGTCTTCTTTTCCTGATTTCTTCTCTAATCCTATCTTTTTTGCAGGTTGCAAGTTGAAGGAAAGGTTGAGGAAGGTGCTGTTTTTTTCTTGGGGCTCAAGAATGGTGTAAGGGGGGATGAATGGAGCTGGAAATCTGGAAGGAATTAGTTCTGTTGATGCTGTCCCTTCTCTGCCCCTTCTCTGATTTCTTCTCTAATCCTATCCCTTTTTGCAGGTTGCAAGTTGCAAGTTGAGGGAGAGGATATGTTTCTTGAGCATCAAGAAAGTGTAGGGGTGAAGAATGAAGCTGGAAAATTGGAAGGGATCTTCTCAACTGCTGCTGTCCCTTCTCTGCCCCCTTCTCTGTTTTTCTTTTTTCTTTCTTTCCCTTTTTTTTTGTTGCTTCACGCAACAGCAGTAGCTGTTGCATGTTTTATTTGCTATTTTTAGTGTATAATCATTTAATTATTCAAGATCTTATTATTATTGACATGTGGGTTTATTGTTATTAATTTACTGTTTTTGATTCATTAATGTATTAATCGAATGTTTGGTTCGATTGTTATCTAACGGTTCGATCATGAACCGATGGGCTTGGCCCATAATATAAATTAATTTGTTGTACCACAACTTTTACTCTTGATCGATTTTGAATAAATCGATACTATCGTAAATCAACGATATAATTACTATTATAAAAATGATTAATTAAATTACTATTTGATTTTCCATAGAAATAAATACTTAACTAATTAATCACTCGAAGTGATCATATTTTGAATCATCTAATTAGAGAAGTCATTCTCCTCTTAATCAACTCACTAGAGAATTTTTTTCTCCAAAAATTCTATCTTCGTCGAGAATAGAATTTTATCTACAAAGTTAATTTATTCTCTCTATTTCACTAATTTGTCTACTAACGTAGAGTTAGGAAAATGCGGGGCGTTACAACTATTATGATTTTATAATAAGATACGCTATAAGGAATGCTTTTTAAAATTAATTACAACAGTTACACCTACAAATACAGTAACAGAGGTCTTTTATATTTCCGAATACGTCGATTTCACAATTTTTCTAAACTTTAATTTATTTATTATAATTTCAGCAATAATTCCAATATGAAATATTAATAATAAAAAATTGCACCATTAAGTTAAGAAGTGTGGTGTAATAGCGCATAGAAATACGTAAATTAAAAATACAATAATAAAGATACGTTACAAAATCATTCTTAATTAATTAAATAAATCCAATTTGATTATAATGGGAATTACAGACGTAAAACCATTATATGCGTATATGGTATATTTATCAAATCTGGTATTTTTGTGTATGAGAGCATGAATAAAATTCACAATTTTCCAAAAATACATAAACATACAGTAGGAAATACCGAAGAGTAATCATGTTGTAACTAATACAATATATGAGAAAATTACATAATAATTGACATAAGTATAAAGTTTATTTATGAAAGAAAGTTTATGCAGTTGTTGAATTTCATCCATCATTTTTCGTTTATGGAAAGTGATTCAAATACATCAATTAAGCTATATACCTGTAATTATTATAACGGAAAAAAAAAAAAAGAAAAAAAAGAAAAGAAAAGAAAAAAAAAAAAAAAAAGAGGTGTCAGTAGCTAGGAAAATGACTCATTATATATAATTATTAAAGCTACCTGATTTAAATCATGAGTGACACAAATATTTGCTAAATTTGTTGACACTTTTGTAACAGGGTAAAGTCGGTAGACGTTTTTGAAACTAATGCATGGTCTATCACTCTATCCTTCACTTCAACATAAAATAGTGCCTTTTTATTTGAGAGTTATTCAATTTCTCGAGACAAGTGGGCAAGATTCCTAGCCTTGCAAAAACCTTCGAACAAAATCAATTTATAATTATTAGATTAAATAACATCATACAGTAATAAACTATAACGTGAGATGTATTCAGACTTTATAAAATATATTTAAAAAAACGCATTCAATTATTTTTCAATACAATTTTTCTGAATAAAATAAATAAATTACAAAGGTAATACGTACCTTATCTAATTTATATGAGTGGATTGTCTTTACAATTATTGATAGACATCTCACTCGCACAGTTAATCTATATTTTTATAGTAACAAAAAATTAATTGTTTGCTATGAATAAAATATCTTTACATGAGTGGATTGTCTTTCACAAGTGCTGATAGTAAATTAGAAGAATTACAGGCCTCGTCTACAATTTTCAAATAAAAATTTGCTATGAATAAAACTAAGTCACATAAATGATATTATCATAAGTATAAAATCAATACCTAATCCTTTTTTAAAGGGCAAACATGATACAACTATTTGTAAACAATACGTGAATGCCCAGCCCATAAAAAATACATACGAATACATTTTCAGATACAAACTTTTTTAAAGACAATTATCAAATATAAAGTTGTCTTAATACAATACCTGATTATCATTTTGCAATTGGGCAATTATCTTTACATTTTTGCCATCTTCACTCGTGTCGAGATTTCTCCATTATTGTATTGTGTAATTTTGGATAGGGCAAAACAGAGGATTCACATCTGTTTGGATAAATTACTATATTCAAAAACAGAGGATTCATACCCGAAAATTGTTGTAGCAGTTCGTAATCAAGGCCATCTCTGAAGGACTCAGAAATCGGGACAGCACGTTCATTAGTGCAGGGAAATATGTTTCCTCCTTCGATTAGCTTACATCTACTCCTATTCGATTGATTACCTCTACCGAAAGGAACAAATGAAGTTACTGAATCGAAATTCGACCTAATAAGATCAGATCGACGATTCATTCGATCATCGAGAGAGAGAGAGAGAGAGAGAGAGTAAATTACCTATCAGAAGAAACGTTCGCCGGCGATAGATACCCAATGCCGTGAGAAACACCATCCTCAAAATCACCGCACCCCCCAAATCCATGAGCAACAATCCCCAACACCTCATCCCGCGCGCATCCGTACCACACATACTTAACATTCGCATCGCCGCCACCGCCTGGGAGAAAAGCCGGAAGTTTCAATGAATTGGGAAACTCCCAACAAAACACTCTGATACGCATCGAGATCGGGACGTATCGATAAACGGCACTCTTCAAGTGAGGCCAAACTCCAAAGAAGAACAGAGGAAGAACAGAAGACGATAACAACTATTTCATTCACGATAATATGACGGCCACGTACAATGAAACCTTAAATAGGTTCACATACTAAAACCTAATGGGCTAAGATATCCTAATTGGACTTATAGCCTCGGCCCAATTACAAAAGTACAATTAAAAGACGATACACAAAACACTAGTAATAAACATACGTTCTCGAACTAATACCTCGACTATTTCTTGGTCATATCAACTCCTCACCCCTTCAAAACCACCTTGTCCTCAAGGTGGAGATTCGAAAATATCCTTATAAACTTCCTCGAGTGCATAGAGGCTAAAAATGACCCCGCGTCGGGAAACTCCATGGAGAACATCTTCCCACCAATGGCTTAACATGTCCTCTTTACAATCATGGGCCACCGCAGCATCCTCTTGACATCTTAACCACTTATCCCATGTAGAGAATGATGGCAGTAGGTATGCTTTAACTTCATCCATGGCTAGAAGTTTAGGTGAATCTTTTGAAATCAAACCACCATACACATCAAATTCTACCTCATCAGAATCCTCTTGGACCTTGGTTGTTTTGTTCTCTTCATAGTTCTCAAACTCTTTTGCCAACTCAAAAGTTTTGGGCAGACAATGGGGTTGATTTTGTGGCGCCACCTTCTGAATAAGAAGTTCGGAAGCTACTACCTCCAACACTTTGGTTAGATGGCTCTTTTCAACTTCACTTTGGTAGCCGAGAACTGATCCAATTTGAGACAACTTAAGCTCCCTTGCTTCCAATTCTTCGAGTTTTGATCCAAAACGAAACTTAACCAATTGCAAGAAATTGATCCAAGTCGTTAATAAACAGTTCACCTCCAACCACCGAAACCACGTCAATGCCTCTCCCTCCAAGTGATAAAACACTAGCGAAAGTCGAAGCTCATCAGGGAGATTACGAAGACTGAAAAATTTGTCTATTAGTGACGACCACTCATAAGGATTTTCACCATTTCCTCCAAATTTAAGAGAGTTTAATGAGGTGAACAATATAACCCTTTCCTGGAAAGCTTCAAACATCATTTATCCCAAATATTTCTGAATGGATACCTCGCCTAGTGAACAGAAACACAATCTAATTTCTCTCTATTTTTTTCCTCCAAAATTTCTCTCACTTAATCACCCTCAAAACCCCAAATTCCTTACCCTTGCCAAGCCGCCATTCTCTCCCCACGTTATCACACACACAAACTTCTCTTTTGCCGAGACAGTGACCAAATGCCCCAAAACTAATATACTTTCAAGTGTATAAAATCTAATCTGCGCAATACCCACTCCAAATAATGAACGTTGATGAGAAAACAGGGCAAAGAAATTCCGATTACCAGGATTTTGTGATAGGCCTAGAAATATATCTTTCTCCTGTCAAACACAGCAGCGCATCTTCATCTCCTTACTGATTTCGAACAGCCGCTGCTTCACATCTTCTCGATTTTTTTATTTTTTATTTTTTTGAAAGGGAATAAAAATTGGATGAAAAGGAACAGAGGCAACTTCGAGTGTGCCAAACTCCAAAGAAGAAGAACAAAGGAACAGTAGAAGAACAGGGGAAGAAGGAAGGAAGACAATGAAAGCACCAATGATACGCCTCGAGATCGAGACGTATCGATAAACGGCACTCTTCGAGTGAGGCCAAACTCCAAAGGTAGAACGCAGAGATGAAGAAGGGAGAAACTTCAATTTCATTCACGATAATATGACGGCCAACGTACAATGAAACCTTAAATAGGTTCACATACTAAAACCTAATGGGCTAAGATATCCTAATTGGGCTTATAGCCTCGGCCCAATTACAAAAGTACAATTAAAAGACAATATACAAAACACTAGTAATAAACATACGTTCTCGAACTAATACCTCGACTATTTCTTGGTCGTATCACACTCGCACTGTCGCACACCCCCAATCTCATAAAACAAAAGATATACATGTAGTTGCGAAAGGTTGCGTCTCATAAAACAAAAGATACATATGTAGTTAGAGTAGGGAAAGGTTGCGTTTGTTCGCATGAATTAAGTTTATAGTATTTTAATATGTTAAAACCATTTTTAAAGAAATAGATAATTAGGCGACAAAATAATACCATTATCGCTATTTTTCTTTTTGAAAACTGAAACTTGAATCACGGTTTTCAGTTTTATCCTTATAAGATTTTAAACCAATATTCTTATTTTTTTTAATTAGAAGGGAATAAATAAAATGAGTAAGTGGTGAAAATACTAAAATACCCCTAGAAATAGAAGTGAAAATACAAAAATAACCCTTGTTTTTTGTTTTTTGTTTTTATATACTGATATAGATAGTAGAAATCGAAGAACAAGCAAACAAGTTACAATAATATTAAATTTCATAATTCAAATTATATTAACGTTAACGTTCACACAATTGATATGAAAATGATATAGCAAAGGAAAATCATTATAAATATGATATTTTATCTAAAAAACTAAACTCTAAATGATAAGTTTATTTGACATGAACCATCACTTAGCTGTATGCATATTAGGTATGTCAAAAGTGAGTGTTACTGAGTCTTCTAACTATACTAAAGCAATGATTGTATGTTAAATCTAATGGCAAATTGTCCCTAGTATGTAAAAAAAGCACGTGTTAGATCAAAACGTATTAGAATTGACTCACATTTACGGGGAAAAGATCATCTAATTATATGTCGAATTCGAGACTTTTACAAGTCAATGTGGAATAAATAAAGGGTTACAACGCACTCAACAATTGTCATCATCTTTAAACCAATTTTAATACTCTATACTACCATATTAAACTCGTGTCATTCTGCTCCTTAAAAAGCTAACCACTAAATTCTCATACGATGTTAAAGTTGATTTACAACATCAATAATAATGGTTCAAGGGCTTAGTAAAGGTATCCATTTATTCTATATCGACTTAAAAAGGGTCTCGAACTCTACATATTTAATTTACCGGATTCCTTTTATTTTCTTGAAACAAATTAAAATGGCAATGTACAATTGAGAAGGCAAGATCAACGTGGACTCGTTAAACCCGCATATATATGGCTGAACAAGTTGCATGGGCACCCCACAAGAATCCAACCACACGTATTAAATTATTCTTTAATTTGTTTCCAAAACAAGAGATAAAAATCATAGGTTTCTTAATAGTTTTTTTTTTAAAAAATTCTTTAATGAATCCGAAAGTAAAGACTCGAGTGGTGAAGAAGAATCTGAATCCTGTGTGGAAACAGTGGAATGACGACCTCACTCTCACCATTTCCGATCCAAATCACCCCATCAAATTGGTAATGTAACTCTCTCATTCATCCTCAAAATTTCCGAAAATCATCCGAATCGGGACAACTAACGAGTTCCTCGTCTCGATTTCAGCAAGTTTACGATCGGGATACGTTCACACCCGACGACAAGATGGGCAATGCAGAGTTCGACATCAAGGAATTGGCTAGAGCTCTGAAAATGCAGGCAGAGGATGTTCCGAGTGGGACGGTGATTGCAAAAGTGATACCGAATCGAGAGAATTACTTGTCGGAGGCGAGCTCGATTTCGTGGGAGGATGGGAGGATCACGCAGAGAATGATCTTGAGGTTGAGGAATGTTGAGTGTGGAGAAATAGAGCTGCAGCTGCACTGGATTGATGTCTCTAGTTCAAGATGTTCATAATATTTATGCACAAATTCATGGTATTTTAGACTTTCAATTTCTAATGTATGTGTTATCATCACGCACACATGCAAGATGATTCGAATCTCCGATTTACTGGTTCAGGGAAAACGCCATCTTACAAATTCGCATTCTAATAACCAACGTAAACCCGAACATAGATGCATAAGGACTCGAACGCCAGATTCAAGTTCGAGACACCATAAATCTTACTAACAACGAGCCCCTCCGATCTGGCGCAACAGGGCATGTATCACATCATCATCCTCCATCTCCAGCTGCAAGAACATAACGGGGGAATTAATTGAATCAAGAAACAAACAAGGAAAAGGGACGATCTGAATCGAGTGTGAACCTCATTGGGAGTCATCTCTTCTCTGAGGTGACGACCCTTAAACAGAAAGACGACGTCGGGGATATCCACTGATAGCCGATCACAATAAGCAGACATTAGTTTCTTAAGTTGTGTACTTCTTTTGAGACGGAATACCACCTTGCTTCTGTTCTACGACAAAAGATCAGAATTACATAAGTTACGACCACACACATTCAAAAGCAAAGAGGTTTTACAGGAATGTTTTCGAAGAAAATGGAGAACGATGAATGAATGATAGTGTAAACGTCAATGTGAGAACCGCTAACACAACAAACCGTTAAAAAGGACAAGATTTCGTAGTCGAGAAAAACCAATTACACAAACCGCTCTGTTCTTCCAAGTTGCACACTCCTAGCTATGTTAGATGTGTGATTCGAAACTTTGTTTCTGCCTAAGCTGAATATTTCTCGACTACAGACGGAAGCTGCAGACGATACTTTGATAGAAGAATCATGAAATCCAAGAGTTATGTTGACAAGCATGAAATCAGAACCAAATCAAGCAAATTAATCTATGGTGGAGAGACACAATCTGAGATAAACATCCTCGACATAAACATTCGGATCAAAGAAGTTACGACCACAGACATCAAAATCAAAGATTTTGTAGTCGAGAAACAAAGCAATCTCGTGCTAGACGGGACGGTGCAAGCTAAACCCCCAATAATCCACACTTGCAATTACAAAACTCACTCTGTTCTTCCTAACACACGCACTCCTTAACTTCGTTCGACATGTGATTCGAAACATCGTTTCTCGTTCTTTCTCGACTGCAGACAGAAACAACTGCTAGAGAGCACATTCATGGATGAATCATGAATTCAAGAACTACGTTCACAAGAACGAAATCAGAACCAAAACAAGCAAAATTAACCTAAAGTGGAAGAACACAATCTGAGATAAACATTCAACATGAAACGAATTGAATCATTCATTGTACTATAGTGACCCAATCCATATACAAATACTCCCTTCGTCCCATTCATTTGGTGATAAGTTCCATTTATATCCGTATATCAGTCGATATTATCTTAAATGTCAAAATTTTAACTTACTAAAACTCATTCACAGTACACTACTTATCCACTATTATTACTCTCGTCTTAATATCCGTACTCAAAAAAGACGAATCCATAGATGGATGGGGCGGACGGAATACTAAATATATGAAAACCTTTAAAAACGTAAATTCATCCCGTATGTTCCGACAAAACATCGTAAAAGAACAGCCACAACCAAGGAAATTAATTCAAAAAACGTAGAAGGAATATCGAAGAGAACAGGGGTAAACCCTAGCTAAGGCGAAAGTAGGGAAATCCAAAAACAACACAGCGATAGAAGCGAGCGTAAAGTGAAAACCAGGTTATCGACTATGAGATCGATGAGATCACCCTGACCGGCAGTCGACATTCTACACCGCCGCCACCGCCGCCGCTGCCGTTGCTCCTCCTTCTTCTGTTGTAGGTCTTATTGACAATTTTGATCAGTAGCGTGAGTCATACTTCATCCGTCCATTTTATCCTGACCTATTTTTTTCGGGTACGATTATTTGGGAGAACTTATTTTAAAATAAAACACATTGTTTAATATTTTGATTCGGGTATATCTTTTTTTAAATTAGAGCATTATATATTCATAAAAAATATATTGATGACTTGAATAAAAGATTGTATAGATACATTATTTTCATATATAAAGAGTAGAATTTGAAGAACAAACTAACAAATTATGATATTTTTAAATTTCATAATTCAAATTATACTGGGTTACGTGTAAATATGTGAATAGATTAGTAGTGTTGAATTTTTGCCATTTTTAAAAATGTGTCATTATCGATGGAACTTCCCAAAGTAGTATCACCAAATTTTAGTATATATTGTTTTAGCTTCAATTTCACACGTAATTTTCCGATAAATTTATCAATGGATACATTAAAAAATGACTACGATGAATAAATGATCATTCCTCGTATATATGATAATGTAAGGCTGATAATTGATCGAGAGCAAACTGGATTTGGTTATAGAACAAATCGAAATTCGATAATTTGAATTTGAATTTGAATTTGAATTGAGTCATTCACACGGAAGAGACAATCTAAATTATATATGGATTTCGAGACATTTATAAGTTGATAAAGAATAAATGGGGGTTCCAACGCACTCGATAATTATCATCATCTACAAACAAATATTGATTATACTATTTTAATTTACCGAATTTCTTTTATTTTCTTGGAACAAATTAAATGACAATGTAAAATTGAGAAACCAAGATCAACGTGGACTAAATAAGGTGCTTCAACCACGTTTTTAATTATTCTTTAATATTCAACAACAAATAATAATCATTGAGTATTTGATTAATTAAAAAGTTAATTAATGTATGTGTGTTGGCCTAGCGGTAGGGGTTAAGATTAGCATACAGTAAAACCTCTATACAGTAATATTGTCGGGACTGGAAGAAATTATTACTATAGGGAGATTATTCCTGTACAGAGTTTACATAAAAAAATATTAAAAAAAAATCAATTAAATACTACAGTCACATGTACATGCAGGCATGGGCGATGCTAGCAACATCGGCACTGCCGAAGGCCCATCACTACCATACACGTGGAAAGCATTTGATTTATCAGTTTTTAATTGGTTGCTACAGTAAAATTAGCGAAACCGCTTAACATTTTTCCAGGTTGCTTTACTTTTAGTTGGGGTCCACCAATGATGCTATGTCTAAACTTTCAAATGTTCAATTTTTTTTATATATACCCTCCGTCTTTAAATAAGTGTCCCGAGCCGCCAAAAATTTTGTCCTTAAATAAGTGTCCTATCACATTTTTCCAAGTAAAAATTACATAAAAGTACCATAACTACCCTTCTCTTGAAAATCTAAAAGTGGGAGAAAGACAAAAATAAATAAATAAATAATCAAGGATTTTAAGGGCATAAATATCATTTTAGCATTCTCCTTGGATTTTTCAAATTGGCGGCTCGGGACACTTATTCAAAGACGGAGGGTGTACGTGTTTTTTTTCCTTTTTTTTTTTTTTGAATGATTATGTTTTTACGAGTCACGTTACAATGGATACCAACTGGTACACTTTCAGTTTACATTCCACGTCTCATAAAGATTCATTTTTGAATGATATGTAATACTTCCTTCATTTTATTTCAATATTCTTATTTCATTTTAAAATATAATTTTATAAGCAAGTGCTAAAAGTGAAAGTGAATGGTCCACATTTTAATGTAAGAGTTATTTTATTAATTTTTTTCATTTTAGAATACAAGTTTAATGAAGTAGGACGACCCAAAATAAAAGACAATATTAAACGTATCGCAATATGTTTATGAAATTCCTTTTATTTAAACAATTGATATTAAATTTAAAGATTGCGTTCGTATAACTCGAATTCGATAGATTTAATGTCGAACATTAATCTCTTACCGTTTAGCTGTATACACGAGTAAAATCATGTAAATCTTACCATATTAACACCATCATATAGCGGTACAATTGCACTCACAAATCTTATTAGAATTTTATTTGAGTTAATAAAAAAAAATAGTATAAATCTTACTTTATATTGGTTACTCATATGTTAATTGGATATATATGATATTGTTAAAATTAGGTATTAGAACTTTATTATTTTTTATTTTAATTGAACTTTAGTATAAATTTTGTGGTAGCAGACTCGCACATGTTATTGAATTACAGTGTACATTTTAATTTTATAGTTTTGCTATTGTTAGGTCTTATGTTGTTATTATTGTTCTTATAATTAATTCTCATTAGTGTTATCTTTATATTGTTCAATCGTGTTATTTTTTTAGTAATTTTTAAATGTATATATACTTGTATAGTAGAGAGGGAGATTTGATAATACGGTCCTTGATTATTCATTTATTTGTCCTCTCAATTTCTTCATATGTTCAGTCTTCATGCTCTTTCCCGTATCAAAGAATATCAAAGAAAAATTGAGTCCGTGAGTGATCTACCATTAGGTGAAATTAGGAAAAGAAAACCACTTCTTTTATGTTGTATTCACCCATTATGCCTTGTCGAAGACACACCTTTCTCTTGGGCATGCGAATTAAAGTGTTTATGAATCTAAGTGTGTTGTAAGCTTTATATCTCGTTTAATATATATTTAAACTTCTAAAATATTGATATTCGAATTTAAATAAATAACGTATCGAGACCTTTAATTTGATCAACATATTTAAAATTGATCAACAAATGACAAGTTATAATTATTTTAAGTTTTGTAATCTACATTATATTGAAATGTGTGCATAATTACGTGTTTGAATTATTTCTTATCCATGTCTCATTCTTTTTTTAAAGGAATTATATCTTCTAGTACGATACGGTTTAAAAACGAATATGTGTCGTCTTAAAAGAGACGAATGAATTATTATTTTAGTCTAAATAAATAAATGAAGAAAACACACACAATATATATATATATATATATATATATATATATATATGTAGAGAGAGGAGAAAATAAAAAAGAGAAAAAAAAAATTTATCAGAGACTTAATTGAGGTGAAAATAAATAATATTGTACGTAGTACAAAATGTATCATTAAAAAATTAAAAGGAAAAAAAACATGCGTATATAAAATAAATTGAACACAGAAAGATGGGGCATGACAGTTGGGGCATGACATCATTGTGGATCCCACATAAAAGTAAACCAGTCTTGAAATATGTTAAGTGGTTTTTGCATGTTTTACTGTAGTAAGCAATTAACTGATAAATCAAAATGCTTTCCACGTGTATGGTAGCGATGGGCCTTCGGCAGTGCCGAGGGTGCTAGCATCGCCCAGACCTGTACATGCAAGGAAGTGATGTACATGCTCCCAATAATATATATTTAACTAATTAAATAATGCACTTAATTTGTTAATACATGTACACAAAAATACAATGTACGAATGTAGAAAGTCTTAAAATTTTTTTCTTATATGCACATAATTAATAGTATATGATCACTACAAGTAAGTCTTTCACAAAATCACTCACTATTTTCTACTCCAAACAAATGGCACCAGATAAAAGAACTCAAATTAGTGAAAAAATTGGGGTTGAGCTATGCAAAATGAAAGAATTGCACCCTACTTGGAAGCAAAAAGATTTTGCAAAGTGGCTGGAGGATACTCATGGTCTGAAAGTATCCCAACCAACAATATCAAAGACGTTAAAGAGGTCCAACAATCATCAACAAGTTGTTTCAAACCCGGATGCAAAACGCTCAAAACAGGTAAAGTATCCTTTAATGGAATCTGCACTTTATGAATGGTTTGTAAGTTACCAGGAGCATGTGAATCTTAGTGGTGAATTGCTAAAAGAAAATGGAGGCATATTCTTAAAGTAACTTTATCCAGAAGTATCCTTTGAATTTTCAAATGGTTGGTTGGAAAAGTTCAAACAACAACATGGAATTCAATCTTATTGCCGCTTTGGGGAGAGTGGCTCGGTGGATATGGAGAAAATTGAAGCTTGTTTGCCATCAATCAAAGAGGAATCGGATAAATGGGCATGGAAGAACATTTACAACATGGATGAAATTAACGGGCCTTTTCTATCGAATGCAAGCTGATAATTCTCTTGCAACAAAGCAATTGGAAGGGCCGAAAGCAAAACAAAGAGAGAGTAACAATTGTTATTTGTTGCAACGGTGATGGCTCCGACAAACTTCCTCTTTGGATCATTGGTAAATTTCTAAATCCTAGATGTTTTAAGAATATTAACCGTAATACTCTTGGCTGCACTTATCGAGCAAATTCAAATGCATGGATGACATCCTTACTCTTTATAGAATGGCTAAAGTGGTTCGATAGCCGTTTAGATAGGAATGTCTTGCTCATTTTGGACAATTGCACGACACATGGCAAAAAGGAGCTTCTTCCCCCTCTTAATCATACAACTGTCATGTTCCTCCCACCCAATAGCACTTCCAAAATTCAGCCATGTGATGCAAGAATCATAAGAAATTTCAAAGGTAATTGTCGCCGTCGGTTTAATCGTTTACTTTTGAAACGAATCGAAGATCGTGTTTTAGAACCGGCAAAAATATCTCTACTCGATGGAATCATGAATGCAGTTGATTCTTGGTCAATAGATGTGAAGCCACGAACAATTGAGAATTGCTTCAAGCATTGCAGAATTAGGACATCAAATTCCAATGAATTGGAAGCTACAAATGAAGTGGATGAAGAAAATCAAAAATTACTCACGGAATTCAGTAACCAAGTTAAGGAGTTTCACTACAGTAACCAGATGGATATGGATGTCTTCCTCAATCATCCAAGTGAGCAACATATCACTCATATTTTGACTGATGAAGAAATCATTGCAACAATTAGGCAAGAAGCGGCGGAGGGAGATGATCCTGAAGATGATAGTATAGAAATACAAAGGTTTCATGTCATGAAGCTTTAGGCATGCTTGATAAGTTAGAATCTTTTTGGCTTCAGCAAGAAGGTGTACATGAAGATGAGTTATTTCGTACGCGCAAATTGAAGGATGTAGTGACAACCCAAAAAATAAAAATGTTGTCACAACCAACCATAGATAAATATTTTAGGCCATCTTAATTTTTATGTAATGAAATTATATTTATTTTTATATATATTGCTATTTATTATTATATGGAAATATAAATCCTTAAGACGGGACCGGAAAAAAATATGTTTCATTACAATGTGGAGGTTATTCTTAATATAATTGGTCCCGAGTTGGGACCATGACTTTTTATTACTATAGGGAGGTTATTCTCATATAGAGTATTACTGTAGGGAGGTTTTACTGTATCGGGACCTTTCACTTTCAACTTTTAATAATTGAAAGAAAGAAGTCAAATAGTTTACGAATTCGATATATTGATTTTGTATCATTGCATTACTCTTCGATACAAGATTTTACGTACATTATTAAAAGTGAACATTAAGGGTTTCATATTAAAATGTAATTAATTGTTAAATTTATACCATTTTATGAAACATTACTACTAAAGTGAGACAACCCAATATAATATATGTGTACATTACATGCATGTAGATATAATAAACTATTTCAATATTATATATGACAATGTACGATGATTTCGGTGTGTCTAGTGTTGGTCTTCCGTTTGGTGTGAGTTTCGTTTTCTCCTTCCGAATTGTAACATGATTTGGAAATTTACTTCCACGATTGACTTCATAAACGCTTGTTTTGAATTGTTACAATGCTTGTTATTTGAAATGTGATTTCATTTCAAGGTTTACGTGTGATGATTTACTTTTTCAGAATGAAGATGTATTTTTGAGGGTTAATTCTGTTGGTATCGGAGGCGTTGCTTCGTAAAGTGGATTCTCTCTCAAGCGTGATACGATGGTTATGCGATGATGTGATTGGTTTTGTGTGCCTCCGTTATGCATACTTGTTCTCTTTTGTAGTGTGATCGTGTTCTTGTTACTTCGAATATGTGGTAGGCATGCACTTGGAGATTGTTTGTTGTGTTCGACACTATTATATGTTTAGGAAACACAATTCTATCTTTTAAACATGGGCGGAGTATATGATTTCCATTACCTTTTATTGTTTATATGTTGGATCGGACTGAGGAGGCTTGAGCACTCAAGATAAGGAGGCCAAGCACATCATGCTGAGGTCCGAACATAGGAAAATAATGTTTGTTACCGGTGAATGAACTATATAAATATTCACTTGACATCTCCAATGACTTTTTTTTTTCTCTTCTTCATACAATTCATCAACCCTTGTCGTACTTCATCTAGCCTATTCAAAATATACGTCCAATAGTATAACATCGACGAATCCGAACTAGTAGTAGAAACACACGAAAAGGTACAACCAACAATGCACAAACTACAAATATAATCCGAGCAAAGGTATGGGGCTTTGCTTGACAGTAAGAGAAACAATATACTGAAACACTAAAAACCCTCCCATCATATATTATTCGAAAAATTGATAATGTTCCTTTAGTTTTGCAGTTCATAGTCATCATTTGTTTCTTCAACTTGCTTCTATTGCTAATACCATTTTTTTTGAATTTGTAAAAAACTCTTGGACTGCTTAACCGACAAAACCGTTATAGTATACTCCCTCCGTCCCATTGATATAGGGACATTTTCCTTTTTGGGATGTCCCACTGATATAGGGACCTTTCCCAAAATGGAAAATTCTAACCCAATAAATTATGACACATCACTTTAACCCACTACCTTTCACTTTATCCCACTATCATCATTCTCGTCTTAATTCCCGCGCCGAAAAAAAAGGTCCCTATCCCAGTGGAACGGAGGGAGTATTTCATTAAAAATCAAAATAGTTTTTACTTTTTTCTTCATTGTCTAACATAATATAACAATTCTACACAAATAGAACAGCTACCGGACCGATTAACCGGTACAACATAGTACCATTTTATTAATTAAAAATCAAATAATTTTTTCTTTTCTTTTTTCAATGCATAAAATTATACTACAACAACAATTCAACGCAACAAAAATTACTAATCTTTTTTTTTTATCCCATAAACAAAAATAGTATAAAGATTGAATAAAAATAAAATTTACAAATAGGGGAATTAGATCAATAAGCACTATGATATTTGTATTATTTTTTTCTTCTGAAAATTTTGACATAATATCTAAATTCAATTTTCAGAAGCTCGATCATCAAATTTCTTAAGAGTACACTTTTTATTTTTTCCTTCTTCCAGACACTATTAATAATTTATGGCATGTGAAACAAAATATCAAAACGTGAAAAACATCTCTTAGATTTTAGTCATTCTTGTTATGTTCTTTAAACTTCAAAGAAAAGTGTTTAGAAAGTAGTTTGTTTTCATCGATCGATCTATATTACAGACGATGATATGATCAAGTTCTTATTATACTCAACCCCAATATAGAATTAAAAATAAAAATTATGTAGATTAATTAATACAACCCACGAATTGCTTGAACAAGTCAGACATTACAAAACGATGGTCATAAACCTCATAAATACCACATGATCAACTTTTCCATGCGCAATCAATATTCTGTAGTGAGATAGTGCAACAAAACTTTAAAACCGTTCGGACCTTACACCGTGAAAACGGCTATCGTGAATGTAGCATGAAAATCTTGCACAAGTCATTTTTTTTCTTCTACAATTTATTCATCGGAGACAATAGCTTTTAGATATATTTCAAACAACGTAAATGTGTGAGGGACACTCCAAGCAAAGTTTGTAAGGATCTCGCCCATCCGAAATTATCTCTCATGAATATGAGAAGCGCCGAAGAGTAGATCCACAAAGCAATGAATTTGGCATGAATTTCAGGTCTCTCTGTAATGCACAAACAATGCAAATATTACAATTGTACATGTAACTTGAAAACATAAAACAAACACGATAAAAAAAGCTAAGACCAACTGCCTATATTCGTTTTCCTTTCGCAGATGCGTAGAGCCAAAAAACACTTCCCACAACGACAGACACTGAGACTATCGCGCTTAATACATATCCACTGAAGCTATCATGCAGAATTAATTTTTTCTTGAATATTATTTGCAATTTCTTTAGATTGTTTAAAGATGCTTTATAGTTTATACATCCTTTCTAATAGTACAATTATCAAAATTTGGCCTACCCGTCCAGCTCCATACGTACACTTGCACCGCTTTTCGATTGATACCGACTATGAAAGTTAAGGCCGATTTATTTTCGGGTTGGTCAGGCTACACGGTGTCATAAAGCCGACAGGTTCTGCTTAATGTTAACGTTAACGTTAACGTTCTCACCATTGATATGAAATGATATAGCAAAGGAAAATCATTATAGATATAATATTTTATTTAAGAAACTAAACTCTGAATGATAAGTTTATTTGACATGAACCGTTCAAGTATGCATATTAGGGTATGTCAAAAATGAGTGTTCTCAAGTCTTCTAAGTATTCTAAAGCAATGATTGTAAGTTAATTCTAATGGCAACCTGGCCCTAATATGTAAAGAAAGTATGTGTCAGCTCAAAACATATTAGAATTGAGTCACATATACGGGGAAAAGATTTTCCAATTATATGTCGAATTCGAGACTTTTAATATTTACAAGTTGATGTGGAATAAATAGAGGGTTACAACGCACTCAACAATTGTCATCATCCTTAAACCAATTTTGATACTAATATATTAAACCCGTGTCATTCCGCTCCTTAAAAAGCTAACGACCAAATGCTCATACGATGTTAAAGTCGATATACACAATCAATGATGGTTCAGGGACGTAGTAAAGGTTTCCACTTATTCTATATCGACTTAAAAAGGGTCTCGAACTCTACATATTTAATTTACCGGATTCCTTATATTTCCTTGAAACAAATTAAATGGCAATGTAAAATTGAGAAGGCAAGATCAACGTGGACTTGTTAAACCCGCATATATATGGCTGAACAAGTTGCATGGGCACCCCACAAGAATCCAACCACACGTATTAAATTATTCTTTAATTTGTTTCCGAACAAGAGATAATAATCATTGAGTGTTTGATTAATTAGACAAAAAAGCTGATTGCCAGAACACGTTTGTCAATCACTGGTTCGGATTTCATTTTCATCAGTTTGTAATAATTGAAAGAAAAAAGTTACGTACGTAGTTTACGAAATTCTATATATTGGTTTTGTATTATTGCATTAGTCTTTTAGCGGAATCGGGAATATATCTAGAATCCTGAGGAATGTCGGATGTTTATATCCCTTCCCCATTCTTTGTGGTAAATTAGTCGACGCTACACCGACTCTTAAAGAGTCGGAGCATAAATATATTAAAGTGAAATTTAAGTATTAATTATATATGTCAACACACTATTGGGTGTAGATGTGCTCCACCTTGTATCGACTTTACCCTCCTACTGCTATATCCTTCGTCTCAATTCATTTATTTTGTTACTTTTCGACACGAGATTTTAGATACAATGTGAAAATTGAACAACAAAGGAACCATATTGAAATGTAACAATTAATTAGTTGATTCCGTTTTAGAAATATAACTACAAAAGTGAGACAAAGAGAGTATATTATGTTGTTTTTATTTTTTTTATAATGTAAATGTTTATAATTTAGTCATTATCTGCACCGAACTCTATATATATAGTCAAATTAAATACAAAGACAATTCGATGGAACGCATGGAGTAATACTTACGAGTAAAAAAAAACAGAACAGAATCCCAAATTTTGGGAATCAAGTCATATACCACGTCGAAGCCACATTTGTACCACGTCGACTTAGGAAGTGTCTCAAACCCTCCTCTTTGATAAGATCTCTTAAATGGGTGAACGGTCGACCCTCCGTCCTAAATATATTCATATGGGACGACCCGATTAGAAAAGTTGGACAATTTAAGTGAGACGGAGGGATTAGTAATCATCGATCGATGATTACAAGTAATAGTGCGACACGTAATGAACAGATCAAGCACGTTGTCTACGTCTAGGCCATGCTCTAAATGCATGGCCAGTTGTCTCTCTTCGTGGTTGTCTGCACTTCGTTCCCATGCATATCCAATTTCTGCTGCAGTAATTATTTAACGTGACATTTTCTCTTGACCAATTTTTGGTTTCACGACTTTCCATTTTCTTTTTCATAGACATTTACATTAAATAAAATAAAATCGTACACTCCACTTTTGATGGCTGATGTCCCATCTTCTCATTTTTGTATGTAAGGAAATAGCCCACGTAATTGGGATTTCTATAGTGGGAATTTACACATTTAATATGGTTTTAATTACAAAATTAAGAAGTACCTCAGAACTTGTCTAGGGCCATCTTTTTCTTTTGAGAATTCATTGCACGTTTTGATATACCTGTCGTTCCTCACCCGTACACGTTTGAGAGAGTTTGAGAGAGAGAGAGAGAGTAGGGATGGCAATCGGGTATGGCGGGTACGGATAGTGGTTACCCATACCCGTACCTGCGACAAAAATCGTACCCGCGACCCGCCCGCGAACCCGCGACGGGTACTATCCGCCAACCATACCCGCCACCCGCGGGTACCCACCTACCCGCCACCCGTGGGTACCCGTTTACCCGCCATTCGCGGGTACCGTTTACCCGCCACCCGCCTACCCGTCGCCCGCCTGCCCGAATTAACAATTTATTAATATATTACACGCAAATTTAGAAATCATAATTTTATCCAAAATCAAAATTCATAAACCATAATAAATCCAATAACAAAAATCAAATCCATTGAGTTCAAATGCATAGTTAATTCAAAAATCATCAACTCGAATTCTTAACATTCAAAATCCAATGAAGTCAACTAATGGGTAAACCCGTATTTTCGCGGGTATATCCGCGGGTATTTTCGTGGGTATTTTTAACGGGTAAACGGGTATCGCGGGTACGGATAGTAACTAACCATACCCGTACCCGCGAACTAAATGGGTGATAAATTTGTACCACGAAGCTACCCGCGAGTACTATATGCCCCTCAAACCCACACCTATTAGGGTCGGGTACCCGCGGGTATCGGGTATCCGCGGGTAAATTGTCATCCCTAAGAGAGAGAGAGAGAGTCAACTGTTCAAACTAAAAATACATCTGAAAAAATGATGAGAAATACTCCCCCCGTTTTTTAGACGTAGCCTGTTTATTTTCAGCACGATTTTTAAAAAATATAATAAAAAGGTTAATATGTGGTATGAGTTAAAAATAAATGTAATGTTAGGGATAAAAATGGTGTTTGTTGGGCCATAAAAGGAAACATGCCAATTGAAAAAAAAAAAAAAAAAAACCAAATTGTCAAACAGGTCACGTATACAAACTTAATTATTGACCCCTCAAGTAGATATGTTACGATTCTCTGAGTTAATGATTTACTTCTAAGAGTTTCCGGTTCGATAGCAACGGTGATTACATTAGCCGATCTATTCGTCTCACCTTTTTAAGTAGCTCGTTTTGTTTTCGTAAAACGATATATTATCTTCCCAAAATGTAGGGGTTTGTTTTAATTTTTCATTCCTTAAGTCACACATAATAGTTTACACCCTCTCCCTACGCATGCGGAATAAACGGGTTGGCTAGATTGAGATAGACGAAGTATTATTTATTAGAAAAGTTATAAAAAAATAAAGAGTAAATTCATGCCACATAATTTGGGTATATGCGTGAGTGCATGTGTTTTAATTATCCATTTATTTTGTAGACTAGCATAAACTAACACATAATAATGTACATTTTCTAATTAGGAATAAAATGATTGTGCATTTATTTTCGTACATATATATATTTTTTTTTTTTGCAGTATGTAAACAGTAGGATAATGATGGTATTGTCTGTTACTATATTATTATTATTATTGCATGTCGGCTATTCATTTGTACTCCCTCCGTCTTTAAATAAGTGTCCCGAGTCGCCAAAAATTTTGTCCCTAAATAAGTGTCCTATCACATTTTTCCAAGCAAAAATTACACAAAAGTACCAAAACTACCCTTCTTGGAAATCTAAAAGTGGGAGAAAGACAAAAATAAATAAATAAATAATCAAGGATTTTAAGGGCATAAGTGTCATTTTAGCATTCTACCATTTTCTGTATTTATTTAGTATATTCCTTTCGTACAACATAATTATACTATAAGGTTGCGTTCTCTTTGATGCGAAATAAAATGAGAGAAAAGAGAAAATTACACTACAAATTTCACCCATTTTCTCCCCCTTTCTCATCTTTTAATAATGAGGGAGGATTTTACTCCTTTAATTGGAGATAATATTTACAACACCAAATTGGAGAGATAATATTTTCTCTCCATTGTAGTGCAAATGGAGGGGAAAATATAGAAAAGGTGAGAAAAGGTGAGAAAAGAGGTCAAATTTATAGGGTGATTTTCTCTTTTCTCTCATTTTCTTTCGCATAAAAGAGAACACAACCTAAATTTTAATAAATGTTTATTTTTATCGTCGTGAGTAGACTCGCTATGTAAGTTCATAAAACATGTTTAGACGTAAGTACTATAGTCATATACTAAAATCGAGGGGTGCATAACTTTTACAGACGTCGCAAAACGACACATGGTAGGGTTAATGTTGCACACCACTAACGTAGCAATGCCATGTGTATATGGTTAGGGAGCATGAATCGATTTACCGTAGAAGATATTATTTTGTGACATTCCAACTATACATGCATCGATGTCGATCGTATCAGCAATGAAAACGTTACCGGGTGCATATCGTGGGCATACGACGGGTCCACTTAATAAATAGTTTGAGACAAAAGTTTAAGTATGGTGGTCCACCTATGGAAATCTTGAATAGGCTTTCGAAAACCAGTTGGTAGATACTAACTTTATGATTCCAACAATAGTACAAACTTTTAATAGTTGTTCTAATTATATGAAAATTCAAAGCTCGAAATTTTATTAACATATATAGAATTGAGGTAACATTTTAACGATCTACGTACCACTCTGACCCTACTAAATCGGAGGTAGCAGTGTTATACTATTTCAAGGCATCGTGATATGTCGGTTATAAGTTTTGACCATAGATCATTAATCGAGAATCAACGATTCAGATCGTTTTTCATTTTCTACGGGATCATCGGTCCTATTTATATGATGTCTTCTCTCTATGTATTTGTTTGCAAATATGGAGACTACAAAACAGAGAAACAATTACAAAATTAGCCAAAGTCAAACAATCAACGATAGTGAATTTTCGACAGTTAGACATCAAAAGTAGCAAAAGAGAAAAGGAAAGGAATTTTTATTTTATTTTTAGGGATCCATCAAAGAAAGAGACTAAGAAAAAATGTCCAAGAAAATTTAAATGAAGTGTTTCTCGTGCACACGGATCTTGTTTTCTAATACGTATCACTTTCACATAATTCATTATATTTAATAAATACGTATATAAATACCAAGGCAACGATGGAGGGCATATCAGTAACTTACCATATTGGATGTTAGTATATATATATATATATATATATATATATATATATATATATATATATAATACCGATACGGATCCCGATCCTACGTGGCATCGCGTATGATTTTCTTGAATATTTTCGAATATTCTCCTTGATTTGGCTTATTTTATACTTATTCACAATGAATTCTGTCCCACATCGATTTTTTACAAAAACTTAACAATTGATTACCTATATAAATAGATCCATATATTTCCACCAAAATTCATCTTTAATTTGAGAAACTACATAATTAATGTAAAAATCTCAAAAACAAAAATCAAACGATACATAATAGCGTTAAGGATCTCAATCCTACGTGGCAACACATATGATTTTTTTGAATATTTTCGAATATTCTCTTTAATTTGAGAAACTACATAATTAATGTAAAAATCTCAAAAACAAAAATCAAACGATGTTTTTTTTGAATATTTTCGAATATTCTCTTTAATTTGAGCAACTACATAATTAATGTAAAAATCTCAAAAACAAAAATCAAACGATATATAATAGCGTTAAGGACCTCGATCCTACGTGGCAACACGTATGATTTTTTTTGAATATTTTCGAATATTCTCATTGATTTGGCTTATTATGTATATTTAATCCAATTATATCACATTAATGAATTATGTACCCCATCGATTTTTTACAAAAACTTAACAATGGATTACCTTTATAAATAGATCAATATATTTTCAACAAAATTCATCTTTAATTTGAGAAACTACATAATTAATGTAAAAATCTCAAAAACAAAAATCAAACAAAATTTTATTTGTGAAAAATTACCCTAAATTTTTATTACCGCAAGTAGCAGGCTATTTTAAACAATATATTCATATGAATAATTATATATTTCCCTCTAATTATTTATATTTTTTTAATTTTTAAGTATGCTCAATAACATGTGGCTTAAGATTTTAATGGTATATCTACATGAGAATGTAGTTCATTCCTTAAAGTAATTTATTTTATGAGACTATATGAAGCAACAGTAGGTTTTGTGTTAAGAGAACTACAACTAAGATTTTTATTTTTAGTTTAACATTTAACATATTAGTATTTAGTGACCAAGTAATAATCATTAAATCTATTCACTATCAATTGTCACCCGTTGATTATATAGAATTTATATAAGAAATTAGTGACAAAGTATATATATAAATAGATCATGTACCTTCATCGAAATTCATATTTGATGTGAGGAAATACATTACTAATTCATGCTAACGCTATATCGAACAACGGGCTAATAGAAAATTTAACGGGCAGATCTGCACTATTCATGCTAACGTTATATCGAACAACGGGCTAACAGAAAAATTTGACGGGCAAACTTACACTATTCATGCTAACGTGACATCGAGCAATGAGCTAATCGAAAAATTGTGATATTACGTTTTAACATTTTTTTTAATTGTCACAAGTAACGAGCAGATTAAAATATTTTATAAGAATTTGTAATAATCTATTTATCTAAGTTTATATATTTTGAGGAAAATAACTGTTATAATAAATAACGGGAGATTTGACATCATACCGCGTATAATTATTTGAGAAATGTTAGCCTTTATCGACATATTTTTATTTCAGTATACATGTTCGACGGGTGCTTTAGATATAAAAAAAAATACAACTTTCTATCAGTTTCATCGAAATAAACAACGGGTAACTTGATATATTTTGATATTTTTCTTTATATTCTGCTCAAAATTAACAATATAGAGTCAAATTTTGGCGTGACTTAGTAAAATTGGTTATTTTAGAAATGTTAACCCTAACTATCTATTTTTATTTGGTCAAAAAGATCCATATGAAGGGTACTTCAATTAAAATAAAAACGGGGCGGCTTAATGTATTTTTATTTTATTTTATATTTTGATTAAAATAACATTATAAAGTGATTTATGTCAAATTTTGACGGGATGAAATAATCGTAAAAATATTAATTTATTAACTCATTTCATATTACCACGAGTAACAGGTTGCTTGAAATAATTAATTTAACATACAAAATTATGTATTTTCATTAAAATTTTATGTGAAATCACGAAATAAATTGTATCCCGCCGAATTTCGAACTACCCTAATTTTTTAATTACCTATATAAATAGATCCATATATTTCCACCAAAATTCATCTTTAATTTGAGAAACTACATAATTAATGTAAAAATCTCAAAAACAAAAATCAAACGATTTTTATATGTGAAAAACTACCACCCTAATTTTTTAATTACCAAGTAATAATCATTAAATCTATTCACTATCAATTGTCCCACATTGATTATATAGGATTTTTACAAGAATTAGTGACAAAGTACGTATATAAATAGATCATGTTTCTTCACCAAAATTCATATTTGATGTGAGGAAATGCATTACTAATTCATGCTAACGTTATATCGAACAACGGGCTAACGTAAATTTTAACGGGCAGATCTGCACTATTCATGCTAACGTTATATCGAACAACCGACTAACAAAAAAATTAACGGCAAATTTGCACTATTAATGCTAACGTGATATCGAGCAATGAGCTAATCGAAAAATTGTGATATTACGTCTTAACATTTATTTTTTTATTGTCACAAGTAATGGGCAGATTAAAATAATTTATAAGAATTCGTAATAATCTATTTCTCTAAGTTTATATATTTTGAGGAGAATAACTGTTATAATAAATAATGGGAGGTTTGACATTCATACCACGTATAATTATTTGAGAAATGTTAGCCTTTATCGACACATTTTTATTTCAATATACATGTTCGACATGTGCTTTAGATATAAAATAAATACAATTTTTTTTATCTGTTTCATCGAAACAAACAACGAGTGACTTGATATATTTGATATTTTTCTTTTATATTTTGCTTAAAAGTAACAATATAGAGTCGAATTTTGGCGTGACTTAGTAAAACTATATAGTTATTTCAGAAATGTTAACCCTAACTATCCCTTTTTATTTGGTCAAAAAGATCCATCTGAAGGGTGCTTTAGTTAAAATAAAAACGGGGTGACTTAATATATTTTATTTAATTTTATATTTTGATTAAAATAACATTATAAAGTGATATATGTCAAATTTTGACGGGATGAAATAATCGTAAAAATATTAATTTACTAACTCATTTCATATTACCACGAGTAACGGGCTACTTGAAATAATTAATTAATATACAAAATTATGTATTTTCATTAAAATTTTATGTAAAATCACGAAATAAATTGAATCCCGTCGAATTTCGACGGGTATTGCACTAGTATATATATATACTAACTAAGGCAACGATGGAGGGGATATCAGTAATTAATTACATAATTTTATACACAGAAATACTGGTTATGGAAATATTTTAAACATATATCGACATTTGATGGTGTGTGATTTTTATCAATAAGAGGAAATAGAACACACGAGGAGATGCGGACTCGTAGTTTCATACCTTGTTTAATTTGTTGTGACAGTAAAAATTTTTTTTAATGTGGAAAAAAGAAAAACTGTTGAATCGAAAATTAGGGTTTTATGTGGTCTCCTACTTAGCGCGATCTGATTTGTTATGATTTTACATATCGGTTTTCAAGTTACTCTGTAGATTTAGATCCTATGATGCATTTTGACGTAACATATTTTAATATGTAACCAACATTTAACGGTATAATAAGAAATAATACGGCGTGGTTTGAATACTTAGAACGTCTTCGATTTGTCTTCTTCTTGTTTTTTCTACTTTTGGATTCACATACTGTATATGTATCCCTTAACATACTAAACTCGCACGACTTTAAATATTAATAATGATTATATATCAATTAATTAGAAGTTGAAATAAAACAATTATTTCCCACTTGTGGAATATACCGGCAAACCCTCCTATCAGAATAAAGGCAAACATTTATAATTTTATATGGTACTCTACATGCATGTTTCTCTAGGGACCCACCCTCCAACTTCAGTAATTGAAAACATCACTAATTATTGAGTACGTTAATTATCAAGTCTTTTCGTTTTCTACGTAGCCTAAACAATTTCTCAACCTTAGTGAGAGTATATGTAATAAATTCAAGACATATATAGGAATATATCTATGGTTGATATATATTTTTTTTAATCATTTTTCATCAGGACGTGTTCTTTTTAATGGAAAAGAAACCCGAGAAATAAGCGAATAATAATAAAAATTATCGTATAATGTTGGCCCCTCTTCTCTTATCATATATTCTCTACATGATAGAACATATTTTCATGATTCATAGTAAAAAGTGTTTCGTGTCCGCAGAAAGTTATCCATTATAAGCAGAAATGAAAACCTAGAAAAATAGTTTTTTTTTATTATTAAACTTTTTCCATCAAAGAAAACGCGCTGATCACCTTATATGATGTGATTAAACCATGCTGACATCATTTATCGCTCTAGGGCTAAAATATCTCATTTTAAATCAAGAAAAAAAAAAGAATATATAAAAAAATTCAAGAAACCTAACCTACATATATATTAATGAACCGTTTGTGACATGTAAACTTTAGTTAAGGCATCATGAGATCTTAATTTAACTAATTTTTTCGTAATTATTCTGCACATAGATGAATATATATTATGCTTGATGAGTATTCGCTTAATTTAATAAAAAAATTGTTATATTTTTTATAACAACTTTTTATGAATTTTCTATATACTCCTACAATTATAATAGTGTCATATATAATAATTGAATAAAAATGAGATTTTGGTTAATGAATATGAATATTACAAAACTTTAAAATATATGATTTTTTTTCTAACCTTATTAGAAGTTGTACATAAATTTTGTGAGATCAAATATGATGTGCAAAATATAATAAAAATTACAAATAAATAAAACATAACATTAATTATTTTAATGTTATCTACGTGCGGATGCACGTTACTTTTTCTAGTATATTTAAGTTTTCTCTAATTCCTTAAAAAATTGTGGTAATGTGTCAAAATAGCCATTATAGATTACAAAAGATAGATAGTAGCCATCAACTTAATAATTATAAAAACTAGCCACTTACTATCTAAAGTTACTAATTTACCTTAATTATATTGAACCCATTTTTTGACTAAAAATTAATAAAAATTATTTTATTTCTTTTAATTTGTTGTAATTCGTGGGGATAACGTTGTTTCACCGTATAACTTCTAGTTGTTCTGGTACCTCTTTTTCTGCACCGCTGTGGTTGGTCGACATTATGGTTGGAGGCGGAGACACGAATCGACGACGACGGCTCGAATGGTTTGAGTCGTTCCCCCACGGTGGCTCGAACGGCGGACTAAAGTGAACACAAACTTCCGGCGAATAGGTGGCGCGATTAGGGGGTGGCTCGAACGGAGAATAAAGTGAGCACAAACTTCCGATCCGGCGAACAGGTGGCGCGAACAGGAGTCGAACCTGGCGAAGTTCCTCGGCAGACGGCACGAACCAACGACAGCGGCTCGAACGGCAGACGACACGAACCAACGACGGCAGACGGCACGAACCAACGACGGCAAACGGCACGAACCAACGACGGCAAACGGCACGAACCAACGACGGCGGCTCGAACGGCAAACGGCACGAACCGACGACGGCGACTAGAACGGTTTGAGTCGTTCCCTCGCGGTGGCTTGAACGACGGAATAAAGTGAGCACAAACTTCCGGCGAAGAGGTGGCACGATCAGGGGTCGAACCAGGCTAAGTTCCTCGGCAGACAGCACAAACTGACGACGGCGGCTCGAATGGCGAAATGCGGTTTTGATATAATTACACACACACGTGCGGCTCTATTATAAATCAAAACCTAGATTTTGTATTTTAAATAGAAATTATATTTTAGTTTTAATTAGTGAGGGTAAATTTATCTTATTAAATAGTAAGTGACTAGAATTTAATTATAATTATTAAGTTAGTGACTAGAATTTATCTTTAACGTACTATCTATAGTGGCTAGTTTGCATTTCCCCCCAAAAGAATCCCTCCTAACAAACTACTTAAATAATCATAAATCATAATCTAATTAATCCGGTGACTAATTAACCACGCTCACCGACTCGAATCAACGTACGATACCTCGACGATTCAATCGTCTCCAAACAAACGGAGCGAGGATCGGGCATCTGTTAGTATGCCTTGAATCTAGCTGCCCCTTCGCAGAGCTGGACGGGGGTCTCGCTGCCCGGTCAGCGAGTCGGGGGGTCAAGGGGGGCGACGCCCCCTTGCCTGGGGGTCCGGGGGGGCGGAGACGCCCCCGGCCCGACGGTATGGGCTGTCTGTTAATTTGGGCCTAATTGGCGTATTGGGCCTAGCCCGTCTGATGTACTCTATTTATATAGAAATAGGGCACAATATTCTGTAACTCTGTAGCCGTCATAATACAATCTGTTCTCCGTTTCCTGCCCGTGGACGTACCCAACACAACGTTGGTGAACCACGTAAATCTGTGTCTATTTTCGCTTTCTGTTCGTTCGATTACTCAATTACTCTATTCTGTTACAACAAACTGGTATCTAGAGCCTGGTCTTTCGATTGGGATTCTGAATTCCGCGCTGTTAGGGTTTCCGTGAGTTGATCGAAGATGTCTGCTATAAACGTGAAGATTGACAAATTCGATGGGAGGAACTGTTTCGGCTTATGGCAGATCAAGATGCGCTCGTTGCTGAAGCAGCAGGGATTGTGGGCGCCGCTATCTGGAAAACCGAAAAGTGAAGGCATAAAAGATGAAGAGTGGACTACTCTGGAGGAGAAGGCTCACTCGACAATCATGTTGTGCTTGTCTGACGAGGTTATCACCGAAGTTGCTGATCAGGAGACTGCTGCTGCCCTCTGGAAGAAGTTGGAGAGTTTATACATGACGAAATCTCTAACGAATAAGCTGCTCCTGAAACAACGTCTGTTCCGATTACGCATGCAGGAAGGTACACCCCTTCGAGATCATCTAGAAAAGCTGAATAAGATTTTGCTAGATTTGCGTAATGTTGATGTTAAAGTAGACGATGAAGATGCTGCTTTAATTCTGTTAGTTTCTCTGCCCGAGTCGTTTGAGAATTTTGTGGAGTCTTTTATGACTGGGAGAGAAGATCTGTCTCTGGAAGATGTTCGATCTGCTCTGCACATTAGAGAAGATCGTCATCAGGCAACCAGTTCTGCCACAGAAAATCAGTCATCGGGGTTATCTGTTACGGGTAAAGGACAGAAGAAGAAGAAGTCGAACTTTAAAGGTTCAAAAGGTCCTAAGCCTGGAGACATCTGCAACTACTGTAAAGAATCAGGGCATTGGAAGAACAATTGTCCCAAGAAGAAGAAGAAACCAGACAAGAAAGAAGGTGCCGACGGTTCTGCTAATGTGGCGGAAGCTGATGGAGATTCTGAAGATGGTTTGGTTTTAGTTGCAGATGAGCAGTCACATCGTAATGATGTGTGGATTCTGGATTCCGGAGCATCATACCATCTATGTCCTAACAGAGAGTATTTCACTACTTACGAGCAGAAAGATGGAGGCAAGGTGGTTGGAATTGGCTCGATCAGAATAAGGACGCATGATGGGGTATTCTGCACCTTGACCAATGTCAGACATGTTCCACAGATGACGAAGAATCTGATATCGTTGAGTACGCTTGACAGTAAGGGTTTCAGTTTCAGAGCTGAAGGTGGAGTTATGAATGTCTGTCGAGGTTCGAAGGTGGTTCTGACAGCCTTGAAACAGGGTACTTTGTATATTCTGCGAGGTACTACTGTGAGAGGTTCTGCTGATATTGCATCATCCGAGATTCAGGCCAAGGATATGACAAAGTTATGGCATATGAGGCTTGGTCATGTGGGAGAAAGAGGGATGCAGATTCTCTCAAAGCGTGGTTTTCTTTGTGGACATGAAGTGCAGAATCTTGATTTCTGCGAACACTGTGTACTTGGGAAGCTTCATCGCAGCAAGTTTCCAAAGAAGGGTGTTCATCGGACCAAGGGGACTCTAGACTACATTCATATGGATTGTTGGGGTCCGTCACGTGTTGAATCTATTGGAGGTCACAGGTACTTTGTGTCGATGATTGATGATTACTCGAGGAAGACTTGGGTGATTATGATGAAACATAAAGGTGAAGCATTCAAGAAGTTCAAGCAGTGGAAGGCTTTGGTAGAAAATCAGACTGGAAAGAAGATCAAGCGTTTGAGAACTGATAATGGTCTGGAATTCTGTTCGTCTGAGTTCGATGAGTTCTGCAAGAATGAAGGGATTGCTCGACATCACACCATCAGACATACACCGCAGCAGAATGGTGTGGCAGAACGCATGAATCAGACGTTGCTGGAAAGAGCAAGATGCATGCTCTTTCATGCTGGCTTGACTAGGAAGTTTTGGGCAGAAGCAGTAAACACGGCGTGTTACCTGATCAACCGTGGACCTCACACTGCCATCAGTTGCAAGACACCTCACGAGGTATGGTCTAATGAACCTGCAGATTATTCTTTGTTGAGAGTTTTTGGTTGTACTGCTTACTATCATGTTAGTGAGGGTAAACTAGAGCCAAGGGCTAAGAAGGGTATATTTGTTGGTTACGGGGATGGAGTTAAGGGGTATAGAATCTGGTCATCTTCAGAAAATAGAGTCATACTCAGTCGGAATGTGGTATTTGATGAGAATTCTATGCTTAACCCTGTTGTGAAGTCTATTGGTGCAGAAGATTGTAGTAGTGTTGATAAACAGGTGGAGCTGCAAGTCACTCACGATGAGAGTGAATCACAACTCCAAGGTGGAGAAGAAGATCAACACACTACTGCTGCTGAAACTTCTAGTTCAGATGTTCGTCCAGAAGTTCGTCAAGAGAGCATTGCTATTGATAGAGCTAGGAGAACAGGTGTAAGGCCTCCTTTGAGGTACGGTTTTGAGGATATGGTGACCTATGCATTGCAGGTTGCTGACGAGGTGGAAGAGGAACCATCTGCAAATGAACCATCTACTTACAAGGAAGCTGTGTCAGGTAGCGAGTCTGCCAAATGGCTCGTTGCAATGGGTGAAGAGATGGAATCACTTGCAAAGAATCTGACTTGGGAACTGGTCAAACGGCCTAAGGGGAGAAAGATTGTTACTTGTAAATGGATCTTCAAGAAGAAGGAAGGAACCACGGCAGATGAGGGTGTTAGATACAAAGCTCGGCTAGTTGCAAGAGGGTTCACGCAGGAGGAAGGGGTTGACTATAACGAGATTTTCTCACCAGTGGTCAGACATACTTCTATCAGAGTGTTACTAGCGATGGTGGCACATCAGGATTTAGAGCTTGAGCAACTAGATGTGAAGACAGCTTTCCTACATGGACTGCTAGAGGATGATATCTACATGACTCAGCCAGAGGGGTTCGCAGTTCCGGGGAAAGAAGATTATGTTTGCAAATTGAAGAAGTCCTTATATGGATTGAAGCAGTCTCCGAGGCAGTGGTATAAGAGGTTTGACAGTTACATGACCCAACTGGGATACAGGAGGAGTCCGTATGATTGTTGTGTGTATCACAACAAAGCTGATGATGGTTCTATGATCTATCTTGTTCTGTACGTGGACGACATGCTTATAGCTGCGAAGTCCAAGTCTGATATTGAGAAGTTAAAGGCTCTTCTCAGTGCTGAGTTTGATATGAAGGATTTGGGTGCTGCTAAGAAAATTTTGGGCATGGAGATTTATAGGGAAAGGGAGAAGAAGAAGCTTTTCTTGTCACAGAAGAGCTACATTCAGAAGATTTTGTCAAGATTTGGCATGTCTACAGCTAAGCCTATTGATACTCCGAGTGCTGCAAATATTCATCTGTCATCTGATTATGCACCAAAATCCGAAGCTGAGCGGGAGTACATGTCTCGAGTTCCATACTCGAATGCAGTAGGGAGTCTGATGTACGCTATGGTCTGTACTAGGCCAGATATCGCACATGCTGTTAGTGTTGTCAGCAGGTTCATGGGACAACCTGGAAAGGAGCATTGGCAGGCTATGAAGAGGATTTTTCGCTACTTGAGAGGTACGTCTGATGTTGGTCTCGTTTATGGAGGTGATACTCAATGTTCTGTAACTGGCTATTCTGATTCTGATTATGCTGGAGATGTTGACACCAGAAGATCTATGACTGGTTATTGTTTCACTCTTGGTGGTTCTGTTGTTAGTTGGAAGGCAACTTTGCAGGTTGCAGTTACTCTTTCTACGACTGAGGCAGAGTATATGGCGTTGACAGAAGCTGCTAAAGAGGGAATTTGGTTGAAAGGGCTAGTTGGTGATCTTGGTCTACATCAAGAGCAAGCTGTTGTGTTCTGTGATAGTTTGAGTGCTATCTGTTTAGCCAAGGATCAGGTCCATCATGAGAGGACCAAACACATTGATGTGAGGTATCATTTTCTGAGGGATGAGAAGAGAATCAAGGTGGTGAAAGTAGGTACTGCTGATAATCCTGCTGATATGTTCACCAAGCCGGTCCCGCATAGCAAGTTTCGACATTGTTTGGACTTGCTAAACGTCTGGAGCTGTTAGTTGCCCAAGGAGGGCAAATCTGAGGTAGGAAAGGAGAAGTCTGTTTCTGGCATTGTAATGATGCATCTGCAAAGAGGATTCAAGTCAAGGTGGAGATTTGTTAGTATGCCTTGAATCTAGCTGCCCCTTGGTCCGGGGGGGCGGAGACGCCCCCGGCCCGACGGTATGGGCTGTCTGTTAATTTGGGCCTAATTGGCGTATTGGGCCTAGCCCGTCTGATGTACTCTATTTATATAGAAATAGGGCACAATATTCTGTAACTCTGTAGCCGTCATAATACAATCTGTTCTCCGTTTCCTGCCCGTGGACGTACCCAACACAACGTTGGTGAACCACGTAAATCTGTGTCTATTTTCGCTTTCTGTTCGTTCGATTACTCAATTACTCTATTCTGTTACAACAGCATCTATAACCGAACACCTTCGAATAGCACATGAAAATATCTAGGTGAAAAATGGGCGGGTCATGTGGCAAGGAAGAGCGCACGTCGATCGAAAAAACTAGACAATAGGGGTGGAAGGGCATTTATGTTGATGGTGGCTTATGATGGCTCAGTTATAATCAAGGAAGCTGGTAATTTATATATATATATGCACGTTCCATAAATTTTCCCTCTAGGCATTATTAATCATCACCTCCTATTCTCCTTTCACGTCACCCCCTTTTTTGCATTATAAATTACTCCCAAAGCTTCCTCCCCTTTTGCCCCCCATACTGAAATGGCAACTAATAATAATAATGGGGTAGCAGTGAGGAAGGGAGCCTGGACTAAAGAGGAGGACATTCTCCTCCGAGACTGCATTCACAAGTTCGGAGAGGGGAAATGGCATCTCGTCCCTCTTCGAGCCGGTAATTTTTTTATCGAGTTTTCGAGGAAGACGAAGGAGGTGTTTTCGTTTATTAACTATTTAAAATGATGCAAGTGTTTTTTTGTTGTTGGTGTTGTAGGGTTGAATAGGTGTAGGAAGAGTTGCAGGTTGAGGTGGTTGAATTACTTGAGGCCAAATCTTAATAGGGGCTTCTTTTCTAAAGATGAAGTGGATCTCATTGTGAGGCTTCATAAGTTGTTAGGAAACAGGTTGGTTTGTTTTCATCCTAATTGCCTTTAATTTTGTGTAGTATTTGTTTTTTTTACGTACGAATTTTCGGTCGTTAAAACGTGCGTTAACCGTCTGTGTTAGTTCATATATATTATATATATATCTAAAGATTGTTATGAGTGTGTATATCTGATCACATAGTTTGATTAATGAGATGGAGAACATAGGAGTAAGAGTTCAGGAGTCTTGACTAGACCACGTCATAATGATCTAAACTTGAGATTTTCAGTCGTGTATTTAACCTTTACTATTATGCTAACAGACATACGTATATTATACTCCCTCCGTCCCACTTCACTTGTCCTTAATACTATTTTCGTCCGTCCCACTTCACTTGTCCTCTTTCCTTAAAAGGTAAAAATTAACCCTTACTTTTTGATGTAGCCCACTTATTTTTTCAATTTAACACTACGCATAAAATCCCGTGCCGAAAAGAAAGAGGACAAGTGAACTGGGACGGATGGAGTAATAAGTATATACTAAAAAAATACTACTCCTATATGCCCATGACACTATTCTGATGTAAGTAATAGTTTTTCTTCGTGACAAATAAAAAGAAATATCTTCTGCTTCGACATGAAAGTAAAAAATCAAGTTACTAGTCAAATAATGAATAACAAATTCTTTCAAATTAGAAGTAAACTAAATTAGGCAATCATAATGCACACCTAATTAATTATATTATTTAATGTATAGAGACATGAACCAACTTTGCCGTGCATGGCAGTAATTGAGAAAAGAGAAATTAATTAAATTAAAAAAATTAATTAATTAAACGACACTAAGCTTTTAGGGAAAATGATTGAAATTCTATGGAAAAGGCAAAGTTTTTTTTCGCCACTCAAAATAGTCCAAATCTAGAAAATTCGTATCGTAAATAACTGTCAGCCTCCTCTGATAACAAACTGTATTTGGCCGTGACATTTCAACTACCTAACGTTGAAAAATACTTTTCGTATGGAGATTTTTTCGATTCAGATCCTCTATTGATTTTCGCCTGATATTTTCGTTGCATTAATCGATATTAATCGTCATTTGTATGCAATATTTTATTCATAGATTTTTTAAGTTATTGGTGATCTTGAAAATATCGTGAACACGTAACGATCATTCAGACACGTCATAAACTGAGAATTTAAATTTATACTTCAATTTATTTTTAAAATATGTTCTCATATTTAACGTGGATGCAGATGGTCGTTGATCGCCGGAAGGCTTCCGGGGCGGACGGCTAACGACGTCAAGAACTTCTGGAACACGCACATCTCGAAGAAATCGGGGGCCACCGGAGAGAACCGCCGGGGAAAGATCATCACCGAGAGCAACATCGTGAGACCTCGGCCTCGGACCTTCTCCAACGCACAACCGCCAGCATGGTCGAGTGAGCTAACTAGGTCTAACTCGTCAGCGTCGTCTGCAGCCAAACCTCCGGCTGACGACGTCGGATCGTCGAAGAGCCGAGAGCCGTCTTCGTCTCCGCCGTTTTATCCGGCGGTCGACTGCCGGCCGGTGGAAGATGATCTGGACGAGTGCCTACGCTGGTGGGGGGACTTGCTCGAGATGACGGAGAACGGTGAGCAAACGCCGTTTCTGTTTGCAGACGAGCTGCCACGTGGGACGGAGGCGGTGTTTCCGGTAGGGTTTGGTAGCGATGATGGGAGTATTAATAGCGCCGACGGCGAGGGGCTTTGTGGTAATTTGACATTGGATGGTGAAGATATGGTTTGGAGCTTGAATAATTAATTAATTAAATTGGTGCTTGTGTTAATAGATGTATGTTGCAAATTTATGTAAGGGAATAAATTCTTTAATTATGTGGTTCAATTTATTAATATAATATAGTTCATTGCACATATTAAAATTGTGCATATATTCTCTTGAATTAATACTATAATTATTTATTGAGTTTATTCATGCAATTATTACACTATATATTCCATGTACCATGGTTAAATTTTCAAATAAATAATTTAAGAATGTGCCGCTAATAATGCAATCTTAATTATTCATGCATGAATTTCCATGTATGATTTATGAATTTATTTATTAATACAAGACGAGAAAATGGTGTATACATAATATGGTCCCCTTTAACGTGATAAGAGATGCAGATCTGTTAACAATATTTAGGGGGCCAGCAATCGGCACCTCCGGCTACGTCAATATAATCATCGGCATGAATAAGGCAAGGTTGGCATCGACAGCGACGACATCGTCTCGTCTAACTAAACTCTCCGCTTTTATTGCCCGGTTAGAGATTATACGACGTCGTTTTGCCGTAAAATTATCACTTTTATGTAAGAATTTTATTTCCATGTTACTATTATCTAGCTAAGTAGATTTATGGCATGATAGTAATAAGCTCTGAGCTTGTGGACAATATGACATTTTCTTTTTCTTTTTTCTTTTTTAAACTTTAACCACATAAATTTAAAGGCCGCATTACGAGCGGACTCGAACTCGGGACCTTTGGCTTCGAAACATAACCCCATATCATTAGGTCAACACACACATACGGTAAAGGCACTTAATTGGGTACATGAATTGCAGCAGGCCTTACGAAGTACTTTGAGATGGATCGGATACTTTCGGACATAAGAAAAGCGAAAACAGTATCTCGAACCCCTAACCTCTTAGTTTAAGGGGGAGCGTCGTCTGCGCTCCGTCTACCACTAGATGCTATTGGCCCGGATAAAATTAATGAGTTTAGCACTATATATATTACAGTATGTAGTACGTACTCCCTTTGTCCCTTTTCATTTGTTGTTTTTGTCTGTCCCGTTTATTAGTTCTATTTTCTAAAATGACAAAGAATACTTGATCACAATTAACTCTCTCACTTCAACATTAATTACAACCACATATCATCCTTATTCCTTAATTCCTACGCAATCCCGAATAAAAATAATGAATTGAGACGAATGAAGTATAACATTTTATTTTGGAAATTAGCACAAACGTTGAAAAACCAAAATATCTGTCCCCTTCTTTTAGAGCTAAAATGTCCCATTTCATAAAATCAATTATTCAACAACTATCTAAATGGGGCATTAATGGATCGGAAGCAGCCCCCCTTTCGAATCGTTCACTCCATAGTCTTGTCAATTCTAAAACTTTATGTATCACTGCCAAAAATAATTATTTGCGTAACCCCGAAAAATTTACGGGTTTAAAAGTCCGTTATATAACGTTATCGAAACCGGTTGTTTACGCTTAACTTTTTTTCTTCAGATCGTCAGCACCAGGTTAATATGTTTATCTTTGTTAACACTATACCCTATCAAACCACTCTTTATCTTTATTTTCAATTATATTATATCATTACCGTCTAATATTTTATTAGAACTCGTTTAAAAAGAATTAGGTATGAATAGCCGGGACATACACGGGTATTTCTTTCTTCTTCTTCTTTTATTAAAATATTTTATATGTTTTTGAATTTAATCATTTTAATATATATATTAATCTATAAGGTATTAGAATATATTATAACTAAAAAAATCAAATAAAAGTATGTTGAAATAGAAAAAATAGCGAATGTGACCACGAATATATCGATGGCATATCATTTCTTATTTATGACAATAAATATGGTATATCACATGCACCCTCTTCACATTTTTATCGATTTCTAATATGGGTACTAATTGATGAGAAGGTAAGCTAGCATCGACCAAAGTGCAGAGAGTGGTTACGGCGGCGGCATACAATTCCGGCGGCGGCGTAATCAAAGTAGCTTTCTCATACTCAATATTCCTTTTTGCCAAACCCTCACTAGCATAAAATGTGGCTCCAAAACTCTTGTATAGCTGCAAAACATCTCCTTCGATGGCGACGAATTTTATCGATTTTTCAGCATCGTCTATCGCCTCCGTCTTAGCCTTCACCGTCAACGGTAGGGGTGAGCGTTCGGGTAGTTCGGGTCTAACCCGAACCAACCCGAAAAACCTATAATCCAAATTTTGTATTTTCTATAACCCGAACCAAACCAAACTAACATCGAACCCAAACCAAACCCAAACCATATTTACGGTTCGGGTTCGGTTTGGTTCGGTTCTGACCCGAATTTATACATGATTTTTTTATTTTTATTTTTTGAGCAAATAAATGAAAATTTCTACTTTAACACAAACTTTTTCTTATGTTTATCTACGTCTAAACAACATAATAACATCTAGTCAACTCAAAATACATCCATAATACTACACAAATCCATTCTCTAATCATACCACACAAAGTCAATTAAGAATTCAACAAAAGCAAATAAACAATATTATATCATAATTCAATTCCACAAAAGACGAAGCATCCTCTTGTATTTTCTTCAATGCACTCATATCTGTAAAGTGTTCTCATTCACTTCACTTGTACCAACATGCTTTATATATACTACCTTCATCCCGTTTAAGTTGGGATGTATTTCATTTCGGGACGTCTCATTTATTAGACCTGTTTCCATAAAAGGAAATAATTTAACATCACATCACCATCTACATCACACTTAATTAACCTAAATTAATTTTAATTAAAAATGGATGTGAGTAGTACTAATAATTTAAATTAAATTAAACTCTAATTTATCATCGCATCTTCATCACATCAGCCTTTTATCCCATTTTTCTTGGCTCTTGTGCCATTTAGAAACGTTCCAACTTAAACGGGATGGAGGTAGTATATTATATTATATTATTTTTATATAATATATAAATTCGGGTTTCGGGTTAGACCCAAATTATTTATGCAAATCCATACCCAAACCATAATATTTTCGGGTTCCAAATTTCAACCCGAACTAAACCAAAGGGATATAGAACCCGGACCAACCCGCCTAATTCGGTTTGGTTCGGTTCGGGTTTTCGGGTTGGACCATATTTTGCTCACCCCTAGTCAACGGAATCCCTCCTGCCATTTAAAACTAAATTTTAAACAATATACAAAAAAAAAAAAATTAAATATGTTTATCTAAAACCTTTTAATTTCTCACCGAGAACGTAATTGAAGAGAAGGACGCAGCCCACGGAGCCGACCACTCCTTCGACTACCTGAGCTCCAGTGAAGAGTGCCGGAAATATTTTCACGACGTCGATGATATCGTACTTGAAGAAATTATAGAATTTATCTGCCGAGCTTTTTATTACCGCCGTAACAACTAGGGTTTCTACCTTATTTGCCATTATAAGCACGAGAATTTAAGTGCAATGAGCTTCATTATATGCAAGGATGGATTTATAGTTGAAGGGGTGCAACATGGAATTGTTTGTTTATGTTATATTTGGTGTGTGATGTTATATATATACCTAACTGATTGGTGTTTAGATGTTAGGATTTTCGTCATGTTTTTGAGTCCGTTTTCGTTGTGTTTGGTGTCTTTTTCGTATGTCTTTTGCTATGATATGGTTGTTTGGAGCTTTGGCATTTGTAGGATCGATAGGTGGAGGAAACGGGTCGAAAAAGGCGAAAAAGGTGTGGAAAATCGAGCATGGAGCGTGCATGGGGTTGGACGCCCGTCCAAGGCAGTGGACGGCCGTCCAGAGTACGCTGGACGAGCGCGCACATGCGTTGGACGAGCGTCCAGGGAAGAATAGAAGAGGAATGCGAGTGCGACGTTGGACGAGCGTCCAACGTTCCGGCCAGCTATAGTTTCCTTATATAATTAGGTTTTCATACCTATTATATATATTATCCCTTGTGCACGAATTATACAACACTTTTATCATTATTTAGCTTTAGTTTTCAGCATTCAAACACTCTAGATTAGCTTTTATTATTCAGATCCGGATTCTTAGTTCGTTGCAATTCAATTCAAGTCTTTTCTTTTACTTCGCGTTCTTCGTTCTTCGTTTAATTTTCGTAAGTTATTTATTGCTTTCGTTTACTTGCTTTAATTGCTTTACTTAGTTTTAGATTCGTTTTCTTAATTGCTTCGTTTAATTCCCTTAGTTTAATTTTGTTCTTTCGATTTCTAGTTTAAAGTTTAGATTCGTTTTTCTTGCTTTCAATTCTCTCGTTTTTTTTTTTTAAGCTTTCAAAGTTAGATTTATTTTCCTTTTAATTTCCAGATTTTATTCATCATGTCTAAGGTAGTTATTGTTTTCTTCGTTGCTTCTTTTATTGCTTTCTTTTCGATTCTTGCCTAGGTAGATTAATCGCTTTACTTTAGTTTAATTCTTAGATTTATTTGCTCGTTCTTAGATTATTTATTTATTTTCTTTTATTTATTGCCTTTATTTATTTTACTTGCCTAGGATTTAAAACAAAAACCCCAAAAATCTTATTTACTTGCTTTCCTAGATTTAGGCTAGATTAGAATTTACTACATAATTGATTGTCCTGTTAAGTTTTCCTTGAGATTCGATACTTAGGTTTTACTTGCTAGTGCTACGATAGATTTCGTCTATTGCGAACACTTTTTAGTGAAACACTAACCTAAACCTAGCTAGCTTAATTAATTAAGCCAGTTTGTTTAGATAATATTGTACGTATATGTCTAACTAATAATAAAAGAATAATTAATATTATAGTATGTAATAGGAAATTCAAGAAAATCTCAGCTAATGATCCTTGATAAGTGCACATGAATATAAATAAGAAATTTGACATATAATATTAATTTGCATCTATTCCATAACAATTCATTCAACAATAACCGATGAATTATTCATCAAGAGTTGGTATATGATGCTCCGAAATGTCAACTAGTTGTTAAGCCAAGCAGATTAATTATGTCAATAATCATACTTAATTAACACTAATCGAGGATTAATCATTTGCAATTTCTTAGTTTTCTAAGACGGCCCTTCGTTATATATAATAGAAGATGCTACCCAACTATATACGGATATAGATATCAACAACCACGAACAAGCCTCGCTCAAATAAACATCGGAAAAAAAAACACAGATTCATTACAAGTGCTCGATTCTGGTGAAGGCAGCCGGAAATATTTCAGTTATATACGACGAACTTGAAAACTTGTAGAATTTATCGGCTTGGTATTTTGTTGGAGCCTTAGCATCTAGGGTTAATTTCTTCCATGCATTGGCCATTTTTGTATTTTACGACAATGAAATTTTTGAAGTAACGTGATTCATGAATTATTGCATAATGTTTCTATTTGGTGGCAACAAACATTATTATAGCTAGTGACTTGCTCCGTGCCCATCAACTTCAAACTCAATAAATTTGTTTTTGTGTTTGATAATAAGTTATTGTTGATGTTTGCAGCCCAGACGTGTCAATCATTTCGCGGCTATTTTTCAACGATTTTGATCTATCGTTATGTATATTTCACGTCATAATTTATATTTATATAAACTTGATCATCTTAAGAATGGTCACAATGAACAATAAGCGCAGGAAAATAATTTAAACATAAACTTTTGTCAAATAAGCATAGTTACATTTTTGAGCATGATTACATATATATATTCAAGTATATATAGAATAATTTAAAGCATTTTTCACGTATTCGCCTATAATTTATCTATATATGAACATGTGGTACGATAATTAATAATGATAAGATGGGACGGAAGGAGTATAAGTTTGCTATGGTCTCCATCAAAGCTTTTATTTAATATGGATATATTGGAGCACATGCACCAAATATATATCCCAAATTACAGAACAAAGTACAAAGGTACATTGGCATTATGTATCACCATTGATTTACACATAACTTAAAACATAAATCACGACGTATATTCGACATAAAACGGGGGAGTGTGGTGTTTTAGTTGATGAGAAGCAGATAGGCATCCACCAAAGCAGAAAGAGTGACTACGAGGGGAATGTAGAGTTGAGGAGGAGGAGTAAGAATGGTGGTTTTCTCATACTTGAAAGTCCATGTTACCAAACCCTCACTCACTGCAATTGTGCCCTTGAAACTCTTGTAAAGTAGAAGAACATCCCCCTCCATTGCAGTAAAGGTTAGGGTCTTTGCACCGTCATCGACCGCCTCAGTCTTAACCTTCATTGTCAACGGTACCGCTCCTGTGAAAATATATGATATCTTCGTGTTAGATTGTCGCACATAACGTATACGGATATCAATTCAGACCGAAAACAAGCAAGTTCGCTTGAGTTGACTAAAACATTTCAGACTCATGAGCATATCAAGTAGATTGACCGAGTCATAAAAGCAGATAAACGAACAAACAATCCAAGTGGGTCGAAAATGAATAATGTTAATGTTATGGATATGTCTGAAAAGAATGTGTTAGGGTTTTTTATTATTTTGTACCGAGAATGTAGTGCCAGAGAGTGACACAGCCAACGACGCCCTGCTCTCCCTCGAGGATCTCTGCTCCGGTGAAGGCGGCCGGGTATACTTTGACGATGTCGCTGATGCTGAACTTGAAGAAGTTGTAGTACTTCTCAGCCGGGCATTTAATGGCGGCGGTAGCAACTAGGGTTTCTACTGCGTTTGCCATTTTTGGTATTGAAGCTATAAGTTCTTGTGCTTGGAGTTTTGCATGTTTTTATCATCACAATTTATAGGGTTACGGGTTGATTATTCAATACTAATTTGGTTAAACGTTTGGTGTCACCTTATACCTAATATCTAATAATGGGCGATAGAAAATTGGACAAAATCTTAGCTATTGATTTTTGATAGTTACTTTTTGTAATTAATAACATGTTTTAAGATATAGTGTGCGCTAATTGTTGTCACCACTCCATTTATTTAAAGAAAATTGACTTAAAGAATATAGTTTTTAATTTGCCCAACTTGCCATTTTGAGATAGATTAATTGCATGCAATACATGCATGAGGTATCGTGTTCGATATGATGTTTATCTTTTCCCCCCTCCCTCGATTACTTAGAGTTTCACCTAGCAATTTTTTAAACAAACTTATGCTATTGATAAGGATAAGGAGTGGTTTGGATCCTGAGTTGCACTTTGATGTCACATACGTTGTTGTCCCGTCGGATGTACGTCATATTTAGAATAGTTTCTAATTAACTTGGCATAAGTACTAAAGATTCTCATGAATACAAATGTTGATGTAAATTAATTTTAATGTGTAACAAGCATCGGATGTGACAAGAGTAAATCCACGCCAAAATGTGTAATTGGTAGTAATCCGTTTGGAAATATGCTAAGCCCAATTCTTCTTTCTCCCTTTTAATCAAAAACCCGTTTAATTCTGAAATGGATAAAATGGAATAAAATAAAACTACTCCTATATTATTACAAGAAACAAATATATACAAGATGAGAAAATCTCCTCGAGACATTTTGTTAGGTATTTTTTAGTTTGTATAGCGTATTGTAATTATCAATAATACTAGATATTTTCCCAAAATGAAAATTAATTAGTTAAAAGCAACGGTGACAATAAGTATTTTCTACGATCCCACATTGGATTTACAAGCAATTGTGGAATGGTAATTAAGTTGGCCGTCAAACCTCCAATTAGAATTTTTAATTGGGTATCCATCATTGGTGCTTTCATTGACAGTTAATACGTGGGTGGAAAAAGAATACTTTGAAGAGGGCTACATGGGGTTGCGCGGGAATCCAGAGTGTTAAGCCGCAATGCAAATTTAACTTGAAATTGTATAAGGAATATCTAGTAAAACTCTACTAAAAAATCTAAACCCTAAATGAAAACATTATCACATAACATCATCATTACTTCAGTGATGGGCACATTAAAGGGCGCCCAGAGTAAGTACTGATTATGGATTAATTTTTATAAATTTTATGCATAAATTTTCAAAATTATTTATGTTTTGCCCGGCCCACCAATTTTTTTTTTTTTTTAAAGTAGGGCAAAGACAAAAATACGAATTTGCCCCCTCTTAGAGCACTTGCCGATGTTCACTAATATTTTTACTACCACAAGTGTACGGGTGTAATTATAGATAGGGAAGCAAGGTCGTATTCCACGAGGACTGATTAACCTAACGAGTACTGGTCTAATTTCCTATCATCTATCTACACGAATAATTCGTTGGATTTTGTTTTACTAAACTAATTAAAAGCGAAATAATAAACATAAACAACAAGCAACGAGAGAATCAAATATAAGAAGAATTATTCTAGAGCTTCGGTTTCGATGAACAAACGAATTCAATTTAATCAAAATCAATCAATCACATATAGAGGACTCGACTGTTACTAGAACGACCACACAATAAGCTTAAACCTACTTTCGTAGCGCCTAAACCGTGGATTTCATGCAAGAATCGTTGTGTCCATCTGATAACTAACACATGAAACTCCTAAAGGTTCAAAAGGTTATAAGCTCTCACACAATTCTCAAGATCTCTCGACTTTATTGAAGTGTGTGTCCTATGTTCCCTATTCGAGCGTTAATTCTCATCTTTCGCATATTGAATCAACACAATAAATCATGCTCACTTGGTAGTAAATCAAACAAGCAAACAATTTACACAAGAACACAAGAAGTAATAGAAGGTCGTGATCGGTAGATAAAACTATAATGAATCCGAGGTGCTCATGTACTCCCTAACTCTAGATTAATAGAGAATTTAGCCAAACATAATGAGGATAATCATCTCAAGATTCGAAGGAAACATAATCGTAAGCAAACGAAAACCGTAGGGAGAACTAGGGCTCCGAATATCGCCGACTTGAATCTCCCGATCTTCTTCTCCCAAGGTTGATACCCGCATAGCTCTCGATTCTGAAAAATATGATGTCTTTTCTCTCGCACCCCCTCTACTTATCCTTCTTCTCGATCTTAATGGGCCGTTACGAGCTTCCTTCCAAATCGCGTGTAGCACGCCCTTCATAAGTACGGGAGGCACGGCTCGTCAAGGCGGCGACGCGGTAGTGTGATGATGAGTGAAGAGGAGGTGCGGCACTGGCGACGCAGTAGAGGGCAAAGGGGGTACAACTGTACCCCCAAAATTTTTGCAAAATTTCTACTAGTATTACATAGGTACTTTTTTTTTTTAATAATTAGAAATAATAGTAATAGAATATTGGTTTTAAGAGTTATTTTTGATTGATTCATTAATGGAATAATATTAGAATACTAGTGTTTTTTCTCACCAAATTAGTATTATGTATTAATTTTTTCGGTGATAGCCTAGAAGTATCAAGAGTGTATTTCGAACAACTTATTTCTAAAAGAAAATTGTAAAATATACGATTCATCATTAATTAAATGATTGTTTGGTCACGTTCATTTGAGAGATGTGTCTCTATTTTTTATTTATTTTTTTGAAGATGTTGTCAATCTTTATTTCATTATTTTTATATACTCCCTCTGCCCCATTGATATAAGGATAATATTTTCTCGGCATGAGAATCAAGACGAGAGTGCTGATATTAGATAAAATAGTGTGAATGAGTTTTAATAGGTTTAAATTTTGTCATTTTAGGTATCCTTATATCACTAAGATTGACGAAAATATTATTTATCCCCAATGGAACAAAGCAAGTAATTATTTTTCGCACCCCCGAACTTTAAATCCTGGAGTCGCCACTGAGGCGCGAGGTAGGAACTGCAAGGGCGAAGCCGCGTGACCGGAGCGCGGAGATGGATCCCCTGGACGCGGCTAGGAGGATGAGGTGACACTGCCGCGTCTAGCAAAAGATGTGGCGGCGACGCGGCTATGAGTGAAGAGACGCGGGCCGGGGCGTGTCATGGTGGACTTCATTTGCATATTGGCCATGCATGTTGGGCCATGCTTTGCATGTTGGGCCAAAAGTTGAATTACTTTCTCATTTCCACCTATTTTTCCTACAAAACTCAACAAAACTATGATCAAGCGTAATATCTTCGAATATAAGAAACATATATCAAAAGTGTCAAATTCGACCATGATAATAACACTAAAGCGCAATTATAAGCTCTCGAAACACGTAGAAAATCCGTGTTTATCAGCCGATGGGCTCTCTTCCACTTTTCCGGCGGAGAGAGCTCCATCCCCAAAACGAACTCCAGTGCACGGCCTCTCTTCGAGGCTCTCTTCGATTTTATTTTTTGAATTTTCTTTTGTTCGATTTTATTTTTTAATTATATATTTTTATTTTAATTTTTTTTAATTTACTTTGTTGAATTTCAATTAAAACTAAATTATTCAAAAAATGAATTATTCTGATATTTTTCATTTTTTAAAAAAAAATTCAAAAATCTCCTGAAATTTTGAATTTATAAAATTAAAAATAAAAAAGGAGGAGGTGGCATCATTATGACGTCACCACATATTTCTCGCACCTACGTGGAGCCGTCTCGCTCGTTTCCGGGCTTCCCAACGCACGCGGCAGAGAGCCCCCGATGCTCAGCCGCGTTGGGAGTGCCCTTGGTCTCAGGGCTTAGCTCCACTAAAGCCCTCCAGTGCCTCCACTATTGGTGGGGAGCATTACCGTATGGTGATTTTTTGTTTCTTTAATTATTTTTAATATATTTAGTGGTAATTAGTAATTACTAATTATGATGACGAAAAGCGGCAATTACGTTTATTTATGAAAGTGACAATTATCCAAAAACATAAATAAGTTATGACAATTCTTAAATGTGGATTGCATCATAATGAAATTATAATATTTCAAAGTGACAAGTACTTAACAACGGTTGTCGCACAACAAATTGTCTGCTTCCTTAATATAATCGAAAAAGAAAGACTAGTAATTTGTTTGGACATATAAAGGGCAATCTTGTAAACTCCCTATGTCTCATTTTTCTTTACCCGTATCTCTTTTCGGGCCATCTCGAATTTCTTAGCACATTTCATTTTATAGTAGTGATTACAAGTTATTTTAACAAAAGTTTCTTAGTTCTAGCTCGTGCTAAAAGACCCTATTTCTCAACATGTTTCATTTTATAGTAGGAATAATTAGTCAATTTAACAAAAGTCTCTTATAGCTCTCTGCCGAAAAGCTCCTTAAACGAAAGCTCTTTGGCCCAGTGCTGAAAAAAAAAAAGCTCATCATGAAAAAACGGACATAACGAAATACGATAAAAACAAACAATTTCATGTGACGTGTTTGATTCAATATTAGTACAACTCAGGAAAACACAATACATGTATTAAATCCAAACATAAGTCATTACTATCAACACACATACGCACCTGTAATGCACGGATTCTCCAAAAAACTCCCTATTGCAGTATCGGATACGCCTGGGGTGCGGGTGCGCGTCGGATTCGCGTGGGATACATATCCGATACGCCACCTGGCGTATCCTGAAAAAAAAAAAAAAAAAAAAAAAAAAAAAAAAAAAAAAAAAAAAAGGGATACGCGAATCGGGTGCGTCGGATACGCGAATCGGGTGCGTCCACCTCGAGAATCCGGTGCGTTTAGGGTTATTTTTGTAATAATTTTATTTTTTTGGGTTTTTTTGTAATTATTTTTATATACAATGCCTAAAATTTAAACAATTAATAGAATTATTGTAATATTTAAATTATGGGGTTTAATCGAAGATTTCATTTTAAGGGATATTTACAATATACTTTTCTATTTATACTTTTTATTTTTATAAATAAGTGTCATATATATTATAAAATATAAATATATACACGTATCCTTCACGAATCGTATCCTAACTTTTTTAAAAATCCGTATCCCCGTATCCGAATCGTATCGCCCCGCACCCATGCAACATACGCACACAAACATAATGGTAAAATATAAGAGATACAAACACAATTAATTTATAATAACTCGATCGAAACTCGAATATTTAGTTGAGAAGAAGGTAGGCATCCACCAAAGTACCAAGAGTGGCAAAAAGGGGAACATAGAGCTCAGGAGGAGGAGAGAGAATGGAGGTTTTCTCATAAGTAATAGTCCATTTTGCCAAACCCTCACTTATTGCAAGGGTCAAACTAAAGCTCTTGTAAAGTAGCAAAACGTCTCCTTCCAAAGCAACAAACTTGATGGTCTTTGTAGCATCATCCAACACCTCTACCTTCACCTTCGCAGTCAGCGGAATCCCTCCTACATCCGGTCGTAAGAAAAAAAAAATATATAATTATATATGTATACAATTGTGTGTATACTGTATTGATTATACAGTATCATATCCAGATAAGGTCGGATGAAGTAAAATGTCTATAATGGTGGGCTAGGGTTATGTTTCTATGAAGAAAAAAAAAATCGAGTTCGAGATATTCTAATTTTGACGTGAGCATTTGCATAATACATTGCACAAACTGTGAATAGTCTAACGTTTTTGTTGATAATAATTTGTCTGGTAGTGGCCGTAGCCAGTAGCGACTCCAGAAATTATAAATCGGGGGTGCGAAAAAAATTATATACCATTAGATTATTTCGAAAATCTCTCTCTCGACATTTGAAGTAGCAATCGGAAGAATCAATACCAACTTAATGAGCAAAAATAAATATATGCTTCCTACGTACTACTGAATAGTGGACGTTTCTTAAATATATATGAGACATAGATATAAAAACGAACACTATTCGGTGGAAATAGCGGAAAATACTAGTCGTAAATATTTTTTTTTGGGGGTACAGCTGTACCCCCATTGCCCCATGCTGGAGTCGCCAATGGCCGTAGCGGCCCCTCGCCTTTTACCAAGATTCGACCATGTACACAAATCCAAATAACACACTTGTAATATTTTTTAACACTTTAGACAGTCTAACATGTTGTGTTTGATAAGTATAGAGACGGGTACATGGTTATATATTTAAATGAATGAGTGAATGTAACAATTTTATACATACCAAGAACATAATGCCAAAGCTTGACGTTACCAACGACCCCATCCTCTCCTTCAAGGAGCTCGACTCCAGTGTATACAGAAGGGATTATCTTTACGATTTCGTTCATGTCGTACTTGAAGAAATTGTAGAACTTATCGACGGGGCTTTTTATCGAAGAGTTGGCAACTAGGGTTTCTACTGCATTTGCCATTTTTGTAAGTGTAGGAACAATTTAGTGTGCTTGGAGTTGCAGTGTTTCTCTTCTGAGTTTATAGTGTTGTGGGAAAGATTATTTAATTCTCAAATTGGTTCTAGTATTGGCGATTGGTGTAACACTACACCTAACACATTAATGAGAAATGTGAAATAGGAGAAAATCTTAGCTAATGATCCTTGATAGTTATTGTAAATAATTGATCGATTGAAGATAATTGCCATTTAATTATTATGTCAAATTTTACTCCACATATATATAGTATTTAAATTAATTAAGTTGACTTAATATACAAGATCTTCTTATGCATGGTTCCTCCCAAAAAATCCACCTCTTCATATTCAATTCCACCGTGTAACAGAAAACAATTAAGTGATCGGTTTAGAGTTGGGAAATATGGCATCCTCCTTTTACGATATATACATTTAGAATCTTGAAATTTCACTTGATATAATAAAATATATCAAGTGAGGTTGAACTTTTATCGTGAACTTTTCTTTTCGACACATTAAAATGTGTATCGAAGAGTGCACCTTTCGGGTATGATATGAAGGGAGTAGTAGTATATATTTCTAAGTTCATCAATACCCACATGAAATGTCGACAAAATCACATGTCGCCATCTACTATGAGCCTCAGTCAAGATATAATTGTTATATTTATATATAGATATGATAAGTTTTTATATTTATGTATTGATGGTTTAAGTTTTTTTTAATAATAAAAATATTAATTAATAACAACAGTCATAAAATGAGAGTGTTTTAGTTAACGGGAAACGCTTACTATCTACCGTTGATATCACCTCTAATGTCGTAGTGATAGAGTTTACGTTTTTCAAATAGGTTAGAGTACATTTTTAAATATTTTATATATTAATAGTATGTCATGTCAGCAATAGTATGTCATGTCAGCCGTGAACACTTTAAAGTTACCTCACGGTGGGTAGGAGAATATTACTATTCACTGTCCGTTGTTGGCGTGTAAATAGCCTTAACTAACTTAACTACATATATGCTTATGATTGACGTGACAATGTTAGATTAAAGAAAAATAGTATAAAGTTAAACTTTACAAGAAAAATTAAACTCCTGTTGAAAAAATTGTTAATGTAACATTTCTACGTCAGATGTTAACACGTTAAATTTACATGAAGTGGTGACAGATCCACATGTATGTCACAAGGGCTTAAGCCCCCACCAATATTTTTTTTTTCTTTTTTTTTTTCGTATAATTGAATTTGTAAGATTATTGATAATTTAATAAATATACAACTCATCTCTGTCGATTCACTGCACTGGTACGAAAATGGACCTTTCTCTAACCTTAGCTAACACCACTATCTAAACTCCAATTATAAATTTATAGTAATACTTTATTATAGATAAATGTACAACCATACATTTGCAATAATAGACATTCGACTTAACCTCTCCAATAATTAACAAAAATAAATAATTATCGCAATTTTTTATAATGTTTGTCTCTTTTATTCTATCCAAACGTGAATCATGAGTTTGCTAGAAAATCTTGCTTGTGAAAACAATACTTAATCGAGGTGGTCACATGTCCATTATTATAGTTCTTTCCTTCCTTCGTCGTACCGAATATTGTGTATTTCTACATCTACTTCCTTCATCGCTTAAATATATTTCCTCCGTCCCACTTCACATGGTTTCATTTCTTAAACGGGACGTCCCATTTTTAATTGGTTTGTTTCCTAAAATGGAATGAATTGACTCTTACTTTTCAATGTGAACTATTTACTTTTAATTTTTAACACCGCATAAAATCTCGTACCGAAATAAAATAAGTCAATTAAAGTGAGACGGAGGAGTATATTTCACCAGCACAACACAGTTAGTAAAACGTTTACCTTCGAATCAATAAATCGGGAATTCGAATCAATCACAGGAGCGCATGTATGCGCGTACGTGCATGTTGTTGAATTTCGGAGACTCTAAAAATTAAAATTGCAATGGGCCATGAATTTTTTAGGCTATCCATATTCACATTAAGGCCCATTAAAAGCCCAAGAGTTTGTCCACTAGCTAAGTATGCCCGCTTAAGTATTCCCGACGATAGAGTAAAGTATAGTGGTAAGTCGTTTCCCCTCTAATTAAGATGTTAGGGGTTAAAATCACCTTGGACGAGTAAGTACATGAATTGTGGTTGCATAATAAAATAAAATAAATAAAGAGTATGCCACGGATGGCCGTGACGATCCTATATTTTAAGGAAAAGTAACTAATATACAGTATTCCATAAAAATGAATCCTACTAAAAATAACTAAACCCTATAAAATAAAATAAAATTATCGAATTGACATTATCATTTCAGGAGTGTGTATATTCTTAATGTCCACGGTTGGTAGAGGAAATTTTTCCTTAATTATTACGTCATTTAATTTGTCATCATATTTTGATTAAATCTAAAAAAATTTGTTCAAAATAGGTGAACGAAAATACTTTGTCCGCCACACTATTTAAATCTGTTAACTTTCCTTTATTGTTGTAGTCATCTTTCCTTATCGGAATTACAATGTTGTGAAAGTTCAATTTTGGAAATTATGTGAGCAGGGATAAATCTATACTTATATAAAAAGAGCCTTGTTTTACAAAATGTAGACTTCCTATTATACCCTTTAATTAAATTTATTAGAGTAATATAAATAATAACATAAATATTCCTTTTACGATTTGGTATAATAATAAAATAATAACATAAATAGTCCATAAATAGTCCTTACCAATTTTTCTACTACCTAAAATAATAATTTATTCACCCTTTATGCAAAACAAAGTTCTGAATTATTTAACGTTTAAATAGTTAAGAATAATTATATGGATGTAGACGTCAATAAAATCAATATATAACATATGATAATTATTAATTATTAAATATTACTATGATCCTAATACAGCTACAATTATTTCCCCAATCCCAGTAGAAATATAAAACAACCTACTCTCTCTATATATAAAACAATTTAAAGTATAAAATTTTTATACACCCCTACCAAAAAATTATACATCAAATTAAAAATCAAGTATAAAATGGTAAATAATTTTTTTTAATTCCTTATTACTCCCTTATACCGACGTTTACCTTAACGTAAGGCTACACTTACGTTTTACATCTATAATGTCGTGAAATTAATAACAAATAATGAGACTCGAATTATATATATTGTGTTACTTTCAACGATATTAAGTGTTTAAAATTGTTTAATTAATCATATATGTATGTTATTTACTTTGAAAGGAATTGATGGATAAATTTGAAATATCTAATATTTTCTTAAGTACCACATCCATCCCTTTGGAGGAAATAACGTCTCTTAAAATATATAAGACGTGTAAAATATAATAATAAAACGTATCTTCTTTGAAAGAAGAGGCAATATAACTCTCCCTTCGTCCCACATGAGTGTCCCATTTTTTTCCTTCACAATAAACAATACACTATTTGTTAAGTGAATAAATGAAGGGTCCACTATTATTAGATGTGTGTAATTAACAAAATTTTAATTTTTTTAAGGATTTTTTTAAATCTTCCATAATGATTAACATGTATTAGGATTTTATTTTCTTAATTAATAGAGCTCCTAATCTATGTTGAGTTTTGACTAATTTTTTCCAAATAAGGAAAGGAGACTACTCATGTGGGACATTCCAAATTAGAAATATGAACTTCTCATGTGAGACGGAGGTTATATAATATAAAGAGATGCTCGAAACCTGATCATGTCTTATATGCATTAAACTGGACAAATTATAAAGTAGTAGATAAAATTTTATACTATGTTTACATAATACTCTTTCCGATCTATAGATAGTGTTATATTTCTAATTGAAATTTCTAATAAATAATGTCTTGTATCTTTTATTGAAACAAATACAAAAATATTTCAAAAGGTATAGACATACCCCTTTTCATATTTTACAACTTATCTTTAATTTATGTGCCCAAAAGAAACAAGACGTTATCTATAAGATGGTGATAGTATATATATTATTTATAAGTATTTTAATGATCCATTATGTGAAGTAAAATTAATGTCTATTAATAACTTAATATTTATTTATAGTGAGTCTAACTGTCTAAGTACCATTCTTGTAGCTTTTCTTGACAATATGAATGTATATGTAAATTGTTGTTATAAATTTAAAAATGCAGATTTTTAACTTATGAGATTTGATAAAAATAAAAGTAGATCTAGAATACTCTTGACAACTATAAGACTTGTCAGTTTTTTGTTTTGTACCCTCATTATTAGGCAAATATAAAAATTGTGACAATCAAACTTTTAAAAAATGACAGTAAAAATATTAAGTACAGTTATATCATTGTTTGCAATATTATAATTTATACTTGAACTCTTTGTTTTTTGTTGGCTTGTAAAATGACAACATTATTACCGTTCAAGTAGATCTTTTGAATATAAATAAAGAGAATTGCATAAGATTGTAGGAGGAACGAAATTTCTTTATATGGCTTCAATATAGTAGTCATGGAAAATAGTGAATGACAATACATAAGATGATTAAAATGTGAATTAAAAAAAATCTCTAATTAAACAAAGTATTTTGCTCTAAGATGAGCTATGATGATTTATTTAGTCTATCAGATATGTAACTGTTAATGATATTTTTAACATACAATTTAAGGATAAATGATATGTATAGCATGTAATTTAGCTTTTTTGTAGGGGAAATGTTGTTGAGTTTCCCGCTCTCACTTTCTAAAGTGTTTTGTGGGTTAGTAAGTCATAAGATGTCATTACACCTAAGATTTATGGCGATTAAATTATGATGTTGATATATGGTAAATAAATGAAAGGATCAAATATGAGTTAATATCCGAAAAAAGAAAAGTGCTTGTTTATGGTGGACGCCTGAAGCAAAACAAAATATAAGGTTATTTTTTTTAATGGACGGAAGGAAAGAAATATTAAATACGTTTAATTTGAGGACAAATGAAACAAATAGTGTTAAGTCATTTTCTTTATTTGTTCTGACCTTTGTATCATCATTAGTAGAAGTCTATAGGAAACTCAAGGGGTAAGTAAAAATGACAAGGAAATAGAAAAATTAAGTAAAAGGGGCTGAAGAAGTGAAAAAATAATTTTATCATAAATATGGTTATTCTTTTTATAAAGCCGTTAATCAAAGAAATTTGGGTCAATTTTCATACTAAAATTTATTATATTATTGCAATTTAAATTTAAAATAAAGATTATATGTGCAACGCACGTCATATTTGCTATTAAGAATAAATTAAGGATAACATGCATTTATATGCAATTTGTTTTTTTCAAAAACAAAATAAACATATTTTCTTAATATGCTGGAAAATGAAAGGAAGACTTATAAATAATTTGTTGGGACATAGGCAATAATTTTGCCCCTAGGAGTTAATTAACTGATTACATTAATTTAAATAAAATTTAAAACAAACAATTCCACATCACATGTTTTATTCAATATCGACCAATTCTTGAGTACACGATACATATATAAAATCAAAACGACATTTTACAATGTAGATATAATAAAATCACACAAAATATTAATATCAACACACACACTAGTGCATATAATGGTAAAATATATATAGGAGTAACAACATTATTAAATTATACTCCCTCCATTTCGCTCCATTTGGCCTGCGGTATTATTTTATATCACACATCTATTCACTCTATAGGCCAAATGGAGCGGAACGGATGGAGTAATAACTCGATCGAAACACGGATATTTAGTTGAGGAGAAGTAGGTAGGCATCCACCAAGGTACCAAGAGTGGCAAAAAGGGGAACATAGAGCTCAGGAGGAGGAGAGAGAATGGAGGTTTTCTCATAAGTAATAGTCCATTTTGCCAAACCCTCACTTATTTCAAGTGTCACACTAAAGCTCTTGTAAAGTAGCAAAACGTCTCCTTCCAAAGCAACAAACTTGATGGTCTTTGTAGCATCATCCAACACCTCTACCTTCACCTTTACTGTCATCGGAACCACTCCTGCGATCGGTCATAAAACCAACAAACTTATGTATTCAGTCGTGTTATCATCATGCAAGATCATAACCAGATAGCTAGGGTCGGATACAGTAAAATTTCTTTAATGGTAGGTCAGGGTTATGCTTTTAAAAAAAATTCAAGTTCGAGTACTAATTGGTGAATAATTTTTTTCTAAGGTTTTATTTCGTTACTCGAGCATTTGCATAATACTTTACACAAAATGTCAATATCCTGACAATTTTTTTTTGTAAATGGAAATTCATCCGGTGCAGTCCCCCTCGCAGCCGATGTACTCAAATCCAAACACAACCAGATATCAACAATAGCTATTGCTAGACAGTATGGCATAATGCGTTTGATAAAAAATAGAGACGGGTATATGATAATGTATTCAAATGAATGAGTGTAAGTGTCACATTCTATACATACCGAGATTGTAATTCCAAAGCTTGACGTTTCCGACAACCCCGTCCTCTCCTTCAAGGAGCTCGACACCGGTGTATACAGCGGGGAATATCTTGATGATTTCGTTCATGTCATACTTGAAGAAATTGTAGAACTTATCGACGGGGCTTTGTATAGGAGAGGTAGCAACTAGGGTTTCTACTGCGTTTGCCATTTTGGTACAAGTGTAGGAACAATTTAATTTAGTGCTTAGAGTTGCAATGTTCCTCTATTGAATTTATACTGTTGTGGGAGAGATTATTTAATTCTCAAATTCGTTCTATTATTGGCGATTGGTGTAACATTACACCTAACACATAGTATTAATGAGAAGTGTGAAATCTGAGAAAATCTTAGCTAATGATCCTTGATAGTTATTGTAAATAATTGATCGATTGAAGATAATTGCCATTTAATTATTAATGTCAAATTTTACTCCACGTATATATAGTATTTAAATAAACTTGACATAGTATACAAGATCTTATATCTAAGGTTCCTCCCAAAAAATCTACTTCTTTCAATTTACTTCAAGTCGATATATTCCCTCCGTTCACGACGATATATGTGTCAAGAATCTTTCTACACGCAATTTATCGAAAAATGGATGCTACGTTAAAGTTCAAGTTTCGCTTAATATACTGTATAACTCTGCTTAATGCAGTGCATACATCAAATGAAACCTAAATTTTATCGTAAAATTTATTTTTTTAGTACACTCAAAATGTGTGTTTCGAAAGATTCCAGACGTTCAATTTTATCTGCGGATGAAGTAGCTAATATTTCTTTTAATAAGTTCATCAACACTTACGTGAAATGTCGACAAAATCACATGTCGCCATCTATTATACATGAGACTCAGACTAGATAATTATTGTATTTATATATAAATGATTAGTTTTCCTAATTATGTTAAAGGTATAAGGTTTTTGTAATAATAATAATAATAATAATAAGTTAACTTTGTTCGCGTAAAAATACTGGTACGCGCGGTAAGAAATTAAGTACTTGAATCGCCCTAATCAAGTTCCGACATATTATGAACTTTTGACTAAAACATATTTGGAAAATTCAAAAGTAAGTTTAAAGTAACAATCTGTCTATAAATTATTGACGTAACATCGCTACTTCAATTGTCAACACACTAAGTGCGCACACCGTGCCTGTATACTGCTTCGGACGATGTTTTAGCCTTTTTTAGGAGGGGGAAAAGTTTACAATCTCATTGAAAATTAAAACAAATCAATAATATATTAACACAACTTCACAAAACTAATGTACTACTTTGCCCTTCTTAAAAGGACATGTTTTTCTTTTGATATGCCCCCAACATGAGAATACGTTTCTTAAAAGGATACATTTATTGCACATGTAAAGTTTAACACACAAGTCTATCATTTCTTAAATCACGTGCCTAAAAAGAATCGTCTCCTCTTACGAGGGTTACGAGGGAAGGGTATGTAGGAGTTGTTAACAACTCATCTTTGTTGATTAACTGCACGTACTGGTACGAAAATGGACCTTTCTCTAATACTAGCTAACACCAATATCTTAACCCCAATTATTATATAGTACATTAATTATTATTGATAAATTTACATCCATAATCCATAATTTGCAATAACCTCCCCCAATAAAATAAATTTTATAATGTATGTCCCTTTTATTCTACCCAACGTGAATCATGAGTTTGCTTCTAGAATTAACACTTAATCGAGACTATATTTAAACTTTTAAATTGAAGCTAAGATAACTTTAATCAATTCTTTTATGTGTCCCGCTTATATAGGGATAACTTTTTCCAATTATGAGAATAAGACGATAGTGATAGTGGTTGATAAAGCAGTGTCAATAAGTTTTAGTGGGTTAAATTTTTGACACTTATAGGTTGTGTTCTCTTTGATGCGAAAGAAAAGGAGAGAAAAGAGAAAATCATCCTAGAATTCCCACCCTTTTCTCACATTTTCTCACTTTTTTTTATTTTTTCCCCTTCATTTGCACTACAATGGAGAGAAAATATTATCTCTCCAATTTAGTGTTGTAAATATTTTCTCCAATTTAATGAGTAAAATTCTCCCTCATTGATAAAATGTGAGCAAAGGGGTGGAAATTATAGGGTTTATCTCCTTTTCTTTCGCATCAAAGAGAATACAACCTTAAAATAATACCATTATATTAGTCGGACATACGAGAATAAAACTTATCCCTAGATGAATGAGACGGAGGGAGTAGTAGTAAATAAGGGCAAATTAAACATTAATTGTATGCAAGTTGTATTTTTTTAAGCAGAATTAATTAGATTTCTTAATCTATGGGAATTTTCCAATAAGGATTTATTTGGTGGAACAAAATGCATATAGGTAATGATATTTTCTTATCATTTATTTGGTGGCACGAAATGCATATTTAGTCGTCGATTTACGCATAAAATCACAGTGGAATGATCAAATATACCCATTGTGAACGTGCTTAATATGTTCACAAATGATGTGAATTAATGTATAAATTGATTTATATATATTCCCGAACATATCTAAAAATAATAAATATGAACAGAAATATTCTAGACATGGCAGATGGCAATGACACATTATTACTAGCTTTTTTTTTTTTTTTTTTATCGGACAACTGTTAGTTGTTAAATTAGATGTTAGTATGTCAAGCTCTCAATATAATTCTAAGAAAATCTCTAAGCCACCTTATATCTCCACAATTCCCAAGCCACAAGGAATCGATCTCGGGTCACTCCTTCAATAGAGGAGCCCGGTGGCCAGGTGCACTAAGTCACCTGATTGACGCGTTACTTGTTGACATAACGTACACAGTAGGCAGGAGAAACGTTTTATACAATCACAACCACCGAATGCAAGTACGTAATCTTTAAGGATGAAACCAAGATCATGGACAAGAGTTATTTTTTTAATTTTAGATTAGAAATTATCAACATATCTATATATGCTGCAACAGTTATGTTCAAGCTCTTATTAAGAACGTTTTGTGCATTTAATTAAAACTATTATATCTATCAATAGTTCAGGAAAAATACTAAAAACTTTAATGTAGAGTTTAAAATAGGCCAAAAGTAAACATTATTGTAATAAATTGGTTATTCATGATTTTTTGGTTTGGTCTTCATATCATAACGTTGGCTCTACTGTCAATTTCCTCCCAATAACTCAATACAATATATTTTCGTAAAGTAATAAATGTAACGAAGATTGAACATATTTTCTTAAAGCTATAAATGTAACGAAGATTGAAACGACACGCACGAAGGAATTTACGCGGTTCAATTAATATATTAATTGGAATAGACCTACGTCCACGGGAGAATGGGGGATGGCCTTTATTGATCGTATATGGAGAGAATACAATAAGTGTGAATGAATTCTCTAACTCTAATATAGCCTCTATTTATATACAAGTAAGTAGAGTTTGACTTCAATAATGATTCCTTCGAATTTATCTTTTATTTCGTGATAAGCATCCGAGCCTTAACGTCACTACAAGAAAAACGCCAAATAACTACTGTATTAACGATTGAAATTAAGGTAGTTAACTGCTTTTAACTACCGAAATTTCGGTAGTTAAAAAATAACTACTGAATTTTCAGTCGCTAGATTTAAATATATAGATTCAAATAGCGACTGAATTTTTGGTCGTTAAATATATAACTACCAAATTTCAGTAATTAAATTTGTAATTAAAATATTTGAAAGTTGACTTTCGTTGACTGGCTACCGTTTAACGACTGAATTTTAGTAGTTAAAACTAACGATTGAAATTTCGGTAGTTATAACTACCAGCGTTCCAGCTACCGGCTGTTTCGGTCGTTATCTCATTTAACTACCGAATACATGCGTTTAACGACCGAAATTTCGGTCGTTAAAAAGCGCTTTATTGTAGTGAATGTTGGTCGAACTGCTTATCTTTGGCCGAACTGCGTGGGGCGAGCTTTGTTGTGGGCCTAGTAGTTGGGCCGTATCTACCGGTTGTCAATTTAATCATAACAAAACTATGGTTATCTCTGTCTCGATAAGTTCAAAAAAATTCATTCTCATCTTTTAAGTTTGAATCTTTGATACTAAAGTTTACATAACTTTTACGACGTATTTCAATGTATATTTCACAAGTGCAATACAGTTAGTAAAACGTCTCCTTTCGAATTAATAAATCGGGAATTCGAATAAATCACCTGTGCGGGTGCATGCATGTTCTTGAAGTTTGGAGATTCCCAAAACATTGCAATGGGCCATGATTTTCGGCTATCATTGTTCACATTAAGGCCCATTAAAAGCCAAATAAGTTGCATTGGTAAGGCCCAGTCGCCATTTTTGAAACTCGAATGCAGGAGATGCGAAATTCCATTTCTCTCTCTCTCTCTCTCTCTCTCTCTCTCCTCTTTCTCTCTCTATGATTCGATCTCTCCAACCATAGATTCCGGCTATCAATGTTTGATAAATGTGGAGTCTGTGGAAACGAGTATATAGTAATATATTTACATGAATGAGTGACTGTAACATTTTACACATACCAAGAACATAATGCCAGAGCTTGACGTTACCAACGACCCCATCCTCTCCTTCAAGGATATCGACCCCGGTGTAGACAGCGGGGATTATCTTAGCGATTTCGTTCATGTCGTACTTGAAGAAATTGTAGAACTTATCGACGGGGCTTTTTATCGAAGAGTTGGAAACTAGGGTTTCCACTGCATTATATTTGCCATTTTGGTAAGTGTGTGAACAATATAGTGTGCTAGGAGTTGCAGTGTTCCTCCTCTGAATTTATAGTGTTGTGGGAACGATTATTTAATTGTCAAGTTAATTCGTTCTATTATTAGCGATTGGTGTAACATTACACCTAACACAGTTAGTATATTCATAATGTGTCCACAGTTAGTAGAGGAAATTTTTCCTTAATTATTACTCCATCTGTCCCACGGGGAAAGAGACATTTTTTCAGCGGAGGAATAAGACGCGAGTGATGATAGTTTGTTAAAGTAAACGATAGTGAGTTAAAGTGGTGTGTCTGAATTTTATTTGGTTATAATTTTCTATTTTGGAAAAAAGTATCTATATCAATGGGACGTCCCGCAAAGGAAAATGTCCCTTTATCAGTTGGACAGAGGAAGTACGTAATTTAATTTGCCATCGTATTCCGATTTAACCTAAATTTTTTTGTTCAAAAATAGGTGAACGAAAATACTTTCTCCGTCACACTATTTAAGTCTAGTACTTTTCCTTTTATGATGTAGTCATCTTTCCTCATCGGAATTACAATGTTGTGAAAGTTCAATGGTGGAAATTATGTGAGCAAGGATAAATAAGAATAAATTAAGGATAGCATACATTAATATGCAATTTATTTTTTTCCAAAAAAAATAAATAAATATATTTTCTTAATATGCTGTAAAATGAAAGGAAGACTTATAAGTAATTTATTGGGACATAGGCAATATATAATTATGCCCCTTGGAGTTAATTAACTAATTGCATAAAATAAAAATAAAAACAAACAATTCCACATGAGTACATGACATGTTTTATTCAATATCAATCAAATTCTTGAGTACACGATACATGTATAAAATTCAAACGACATTTTACAATATAGATATAATAAAATCACAATATCAAAACACAAACAAGTGCATACATAGGACATACAATACAATTAATTTATAATAACTCGATCGAAACACGGATATTTAGTTGAGAAGAAGTAGGTAGGCATCCACCAAAGTACCAAGAGTGGCAAGAAGGGGAACATAGAGCTCAGGAGGAGGAGAGAGAATGGAGGTTTTCTCAAAGATGATTGTCCATTTTGCCAAACCCTCACTTACTGCAAGTGTCACACTAAAGCTCTTGTAAAGTAGCATAACTTCTCCTTCCAAAGCAACAAATTTTATGGTCTTTGTAGTATCATCCAACACCTCTACCTTCACCTTCATCGTCATCGGAACCCCTCCTATGTTTCGATCATAAAACTAATATTCAATCGTGTATACATCGTATCATACAATATCATATCTAGATAGCTAGGGTCGGATGTAGTAAATTAATGTCTTTACATGTAGATTAGGGTTATGTTTTAAAAAAAAAAAAAAAAAGTTCGAGATACTAATTGATGAAGAATTTTTGATATTTTATTTCGTGACACGAGTATTTGCATAAAACTTTTTGCATAAAATGTCAATATTCTAGCTTTTTTGTAGATGAAAATTGATCCAGTGAGGTCCCCCTCGCCTTTTGCTAGATTTAGCCGATGTACTCAAATCCAAACACAACCAAATATCAACAATAGTTATTGCTAGATAGTATGACTTACGGTTTCTGATAAAAAGTGGAGACGCGTATATAATAATGTATTTAAAAGAATGAGTGCATGTGAGTGTGACATTCTATTCGTACCGAGAATATAATGCCAAAGCTTGACGTTCCCGACAACCCCTTCCTCTCCTTCAAGGAGCTCGACACCGGTGTAGGCAGCAGGGAATATCTTGACGATTTCGTTAATGTCGTACTTGAAGAAATTGTAGTACTTATCGACGGGGCTTTTTATCGGAGAGGTAGCAACTAGGGTTTCTACTGCGTTTGCCATTTTGGTATAAGTGAAGGAACAATTTAATTTAGTGCTTAGAGTTGCAATGTTCCTCTATTGAATTTATAGTGTTGTGGGAAGATTATTTAATTCTCAAATTCGTTCTATTATTGGCGATTGGTGTAACATTACACCTAATACGTAGTATTAATGAGAAGTGTGAAACCTGAGAAAATCTTAGCTAATGATCCTTGATAGTTATTGTAAATAATTGATCGATTGAAGATAATTGCCATTTAATTATTAATGTCAAATTTTACTCCACATATATATAGTATTTAAATAAACTTGACATAGTATACAAGATCTTATATCTAAGGTTCCTCCCAAAAAATCTACTTCTTTCAATTTACTTCAAGTCGATATATTCGATCCCTCCGTTCACGACGATATATGTGTCAAGAATCTTTCGACACGCAATTTATCGAAAAATGGATGCTACGATAAAGTTCAAGTTTCGCTTAATATACTGTATAACTCTGCTTAATGCAGTGCATACATCAAATGAAACCTAAATTTTATCGTAAATTTTATTTTTTTAGTACACTCAAAATGTGTGTTTCGAAAGATTCCAGACGTTCAATTTTATCTGCGGATGAAGTAGCTAATATTTCTTTTAATAAGTTCATCAACACTTACGTGAAATGTCGACAAAATCACATGTCGCCATCTATTATATATGAGACTCAGACTAGATAATTAGTGTACTTATATATAAATGATTAGTTTTCCTAATTATGTTAAAGGTATAAGTTTTTTGTAATAATAATAATAATAAGTTAACTTTGTTCGCGTAAAAATACTGGTACGCGCGGTAAGAAATTAAGTACTTGAATCGCCCTAATCAAGTTCCAACATATTATGAACTTTTGACTAAAACATATTTGGAAAATTCAAAAGTAGGTTTAAAGTAACAATCTGTCTATAAATTGTTGACGTAACATCGCTACTTCAATTATCAACACACTAAGTGCGCACACCGTGCCTGTATACTGCTTCGGACGATATTTTAGCCTTTTTTAGGCGGGGAAAAAGTTTACAATCTCATTGAAAATTAAAACAAATTAATCAATAATATATTAACACAACTTTACAAAACTAATGTTTAACTTTGTCCTTCTTAAAAGGATACGCTTTTCTTTTGATATGCCCCCAACAAGAGAATATGTTTCATAATTAAATGATACATTTTTTACACGTGCACAGTTTAACACACAAGTCTGCCATTTCTTAAATCACGTGCCCAAAAAGAATCGTCTCCTCTTACGAGGGTTAAAGGGAAGGGTATGTAGGAGTTGTTATCAACTCATCTTTGTTGATTAACTGCACGTACTGGTACGAAAATGGACCTTTCTCTAATCCTAGCTAACACCACTATCTTAACCCCAATTATTATATAGTACATTAATTATTATTGATAAATTTACATCCATAAATTTGCAATAACCTCCCCAATAAAATAAATTTTATAATGTATGTCTCTTTTATTGTACCCAACGTGAATCATGAGTTTGCTTCTAGAATTAACACTTAATCGAGATGGCCACCTACCCACTAATCCACTATTAACTATTATACTCTCTCATTCTCACTAAGCAGGTCTCGATTTTCTTTTACAAACGAGACACTGCCACAATACTAATTGATACATTAAGAGTGTTCATAATAGGTAGGAGAGTGTTATCGTAAAATTACCACCACCAAATGCAAGTAGCTTTGAAGGATGAAACCAAGATCATGGATAAGTTCAAAAATATTCTAATTTTATCTTTTAAAGTCGAATCTATAAAGCTAAAGTTTGCATGATCTACGACGTAAATCAATTTTATAATTTTCAAGCGCGATACAGTTAGTAAAACATTTCCCTTCAAATCAATAAATCGGGAGTTCGAATCAATTGCCGGGTGCATGCGCTTACGTGCATGTCCTTAAGTTTGGAGACTCCGAAAACATAGAAGTGGGCCATGGATTTTCGGCCCATTAAAAGCCCATTAAGGCCCATTAAAAGCCCAATAAGTTGTATTGTAAGGCCCAGTCGCCATTTTTGAAACTCGAATGCAGACGATGCGAAATTCCATCTCTCTCTCTCACTCTCTCCTTTCTCTCTCTATGATTTGATCTCTCCAACCATAGATTCCGGCGGATTAGCGATTACCATTTCATCCACCTTCTCTCTCTCTCTCTGCTTTTCAACCGCGGAATTTTTGGCGGCGTATTTTGGCAGTTGATTGAAATCGCAAAAGCAATCACGGCTTTACTCGAATCCCTCGATTACCTCTTCCAACCGCCGACCATTCATCTTCGTCGTAGAGAATCGGCTTCGAATCTGACGGTGGAAGGCAAACACCAGAGTCCTTCCCCGCACGGCGGTCGGGGTGCCTTACCCTCCGAAGGCGGCTCCCCATCCGATCTCCTCTTCCTCGCCGGCGGCGGCCCTTCCTCCTCCTTCTCCGCCTAACTCTGACCTTCTAATTGCTTTTCGTTTTTCCTTTTGTATAGGAATTCGTAGTTTTGTAAATTATATCGTTTGATTTGGAGAGAGAGAGAGAGGCCTTAGATATGGTGTCTGTATCAGAGAGGACGTTGACGATAAAGAGGGTGGCGACGGTGGTGTCTAACTACCAAGAGCATGCTTCTGATGAAGAACTCAAATCTACGGCGCAGGGCTGCGGCCGAAATTGCCTCGGAAGCTGCTGCTTGCCTGGTACGTGCTCCTATTGTGCTATCAACTAGTCCATTTACGTAGTTTACTTGTTTAAGATTTCTAAATTTCATTGTATCCCATATTTGTGGTATTGTATTTGATGCTCCTTGACGAATTTTCTAGTGTTTCTGCCATAATTTTGTTTGGAATTAGGATGTGATTATGCGTGTTTCTAAAATCTTAAGAATAGATTGCATTGTATTCTTTAAGCAAGTTAATGTGAGGTTGCTAATCGACTGCCTTGTCGAAATAATTCTGCGTAGGAAAAAATGTGAGGGTGTTAGACTATGGGTGATGGGGTAGATTGATAAAACTTGTGATTGAGTATTTGAAGGATTAGATGATTAATCAAGTTCAACCAATCTATCAAACTAAATGTTGGATTAGCTTATATATTTCTTATCTATCAATGCTATCACCAAACGAAAATCCAGTTTATTTTTAATGAGGATGTATAATGTATAATTTGGTGTTTCAGTTTCCCAGCTACCTCTGTACGCATTCAATAGTGCTGAGGGAGAGCAATGTCCCAAGGAGGTTGATGGATCTTGTGATGGGAAATCTCCACAAATCTCCTATTTGAACAATCTGTTGATAGGACAATGGGAAGATCGGCTGACTAAGGGGCTTTTTAGGTATGATGTTACCTCTTGCGAAACAAAGGTCATTCCTGGAACATATGGTTTTATAGCACAGCTGAATGAGGGGCGTCACCTCAAGAAACGGCCAACTGAATTTCGGGTGGATAAAGTTCTGCAGCAATTCGATAAGAATAAATTCAACTTTACAAAAGTGGGTCAAGAGGAGGTGCTCTTCAGATTTGAGCCAAGCGAAGATAACAGAGTTCACTACTTTCCTACTTCCCATATCAATCCTGAGGAAGGCTCGCCTAGTTTCGTTGCAATTAATGTATGGTGCTTTTAACTATTTTTCTTGTGCGGGTGTGTTTTATATATCTTTTCTCCTTATAGAAACAGAACATTTTTTTTCAGGTGAGTCCCATTGAGTACGGACATGTGCTTCTCATACCCCGTGTTCTTGACTGCTTACCCCAGAAAATCGTTCATGATGGCCTTCTGCTTGCTCTGCACTTCGCTAGAGACGTTTCGGATCCCTTTTTCAGAGTGGGTTATAATAGTTTGGGTGCCTTTGCCACCATCAATCATCTCCACTTTCAGGTAATCCCAGGTCTTCTAGCTCTGAGGTAGCTTTTGTAGCTGAGACGGTGTAACTTTACATCAATCGCAGGCATACTACTTGTCCGCACCTTTCCCCTTAGAGAAAGCACCAACATGCAAAATAATGAGCAGCAAAGAAACTGGGGTGGTGGTCTCTAAGCTGCTGAACTACCCTGTCAAAGGACTTGTTTTTGTGGGTGGAAATGAGTTGCACGATCTATGTGATGCGGTTGCAAGTTCATGCATTGCCTTCGAAAGCAACAATATCCCTTTCAATATGCTTATTTCTGATTGTGGCAAGAGAGTCTTTCTTCTACCTCAGGTGATCTTTTCCTGTCCATCTTTTCAGTATTTGGTTTCAAACAATTCATTATGAAATAGGCAGCAATAATGGAATCCTCGAACAATGATTTGATCTTACTGCTAAAGACCCAATGCAACGAAATGACGTATATCTAGTCTATTACTATTATTTTATGGCCCCTGAAAGTTGTTTTCTGGCTGTAAAATTAGCTAATCCGGCTGCTCTTATGATAATGTTGCAATTTCTTGCTTAAAAGTCAAACCTAATGAATAATTAAACAACTAGTGCTAAGTATTGTTGAAATAAAAATTAGGGATGTAGCAACTGTTTGTCCATGCCAATATCTTCCGTGTCATACACGCAAATTATTATTCTGAATGCATCGAAACTAGGTTATATTTTATTTGACCACTCTATGCATGCTGGATATAGCCTAGTTTATCCCTTTGTATATTGCTTATTTTTGCCTTAGGATTATAATACAGAGTTACTTCTAAGCAAATGGATCAGTATATGAGAGATGATACCGTGATGTAATTTTATTCATGGTCATGTCATTGTTCAAAAATATATGAAATGGAGAAAGGGGAATACGTTGTCTTGGCTATTATGTCACCAAATCTTCCTTCAAAATGAGATTTTTATTCTCTCTTCGGTGGAGTGCAGTGCTATGCTGAGAAACAAGCTCGTGGAGAAGTAGACCAGGAGCTTCTCGATACTCAGGTGAATCCGGCTGTCTGGGAAATAAGTGGACATATGGTGCTTAAGCGAAGAAAGGACTACGACGAGGCATCTGAAGAATATGCATGGAAACTGCTTTCCGAGGTTTCTCTATCAGAAGAAAGATTCCAAGAGGTGGAGACGTATGTACGTGAGGCTGCAAATCTTCGATCAGACTTGGAGTTCGTCAGTGGCTACGGATCCAGCACACCTAAAGTTGCACCACATCTCCCTCAAGATTGCCTGGTATTGCATTAACTATTAGATCTTCTCTCTTTCTCGTTTTCTGTTTCTTTATGTAGTTCGCCTTCGACGAAACACCTTCAATTTGTGTGTCGTGTTTCTCTCTCAAAACTAGATGTTAAGCAGGACCTTAAAAATACTTTTCTGGTGAGATTAGGCTGCAGTAACTATCTAAGTTAAGGTATGCAGTTTGGTTTCGTGTAATATAGGATAATAATAAATGAAGCCACCTCTTCAAAGGTTAGGCAATCTTCATATAGTAGTAATTCCTTTGCTCCTTTACTTGTATATCACGTTATCTACATTACTCAACTTTAAATTTATATAAATATTATATTATCTGCCTCTATCCACATACTCCCTCCGTCCCACTGGGATAGGGACCTTTTTTTCGGCGCGGGAATTAAGACGAGAATGATGATAGTGGGATAAAGTGAAAGGTAGTGGGTTAAAGTGATGTGTCAGAATTTTATTGGGTTAGAATTTTTCATTTTGGAAAAGGTCCCTATATCAGTGGGATATCCCGAAAAAGGAAAGGTCCCTATATCAGTGGGACAGAGGGAGTAGTATTTTGTCTTGTGGCAAAAAAAATTGTTTATATCCTTGAATTATTACTCCCTCTGTCCTCTGTCCCTTTCAAGTTGAGTCATTTCTTTTTGCAGTTTTTCGGCACGCTTTTTCACGCTTCTAGATGATGAATTTTAAAATGAATTTTTGAAGAAAATTTTCTTTTACGGGATACTACTATCCTGTAAAAGAATTATTTTTTAAAAAATACATCTTAAAATTCGTGATCTAAGAGAGTGGAAAAGCGTGCCGAAAAACTGCAAAAAGAAATGACTCAACTTGAAAGGGACGGAGGGAGTATTATTTTGGGACGGGTATACAATTGTGATTTATTTATTTTTTCCTTGATAAATGCAAACTATTATTGACAACAAACTATTATTGACAACAGCAAACCTACGTGGGGCAAGTGCATGCTGAAGTCCGATGAATCACAAGCTATTAATGTATATCTTACATATTAACCTCACGATAATTTAATTTTGGATCCGCCACTGATTGACATATGGTATTTCGTTGAAAAAGAAAACCCTAGTGTATTATGTTGAATAATAGCATCATATTTTATGTTTTGATACTATACATGAGATAGAGATCTAAATTCATGAAAGAAAAAACAAATTTTATTTCACACTTGTTTCAAAAGCTTGCTGCAATCTAAGGGCATTTTCTCCATCACAACTGATAAAGTGATACGTAATTATCACGATAGGGACTATTTTCCGTCCTAGAATGAATTGTACGACTAAACCTCAATGACTTTTTTTTTATATTGTTGAAATAATTTTTCCGTTCAACGTTTAGTTTTTCTAATATAGTATAGTTTTCGACACTCGAATACATTGTGGCAAGTTTTGAACGTCAATGTTAATTATTTATATCCACAAGTATGCTATAAGATTCAACTTTTATCGTTGCACTCCCCAAAAAAATAAGATTACATTAAAATGCTTCACGATCATACTACTATGTAACCGTCGATATACGCACATAAAAAAAAAAATAAGGAAAAAAAAAAGCATTAATCAAATCATCTTAAATTCTTTGATGTTGAAGTTCTTCATACTCTTTATTCAAAGTACATATACGCGTAAATCGATAGATGCCAGTCTCAATCCAACAAATCCAATTCCGCGTCGAATGATAATAGGCTAACTACCACTATTCAACCACATGAAATTGTTGCGGGAATTTTTTTTCAAAATAATAATCATAGAAAAAGAAGAAGAAATCGGAGCAATTAAATCAATTACTATTGGTTCATACCAATTCCAATTAATGCCAACGGAAATCCCCCTTTTTCACTCGTGACCTATCCGCCGCCAACTGTTCCGCAGTGATTTCAAACTTTTTCTGGCGGCGATTATGTGAATTTCTATACACGAAAACTAAAAAACTACTCCTAAATCGAATACTTGCTTCAGATCCGAGTGCAGAAAAGTAGAAAAAACTAGGAGTTAGAGATGGAGATTATGGAAAATACGGTGGACTTACGGCGGAGGAGGGGGATCAGGACCTCGCCATCATCTTCTTAAACTCCTCGAAATTGACGCATCCGTCGCCGTCGACGTCGACGTTGCTGATCATCTTCCGGCAGTCCTTGAGCGACGCCTTCTCGCCGAGGCTGCGGAGCATCGCGTGCAACTCGTTCACGGAGATCTTGCCGTTCCTGTCCTTGTCGAACAGATCAAACGCCTCCTTCAACTCCTTGTTCTTGTCGCCGCCTCCGCCGCCGCAGTGGAACGCCTTGAACTCGTTCAGATCGATGAAGCCGTCGCCGTCGACGTCGAGCTCCGACATTATCCGCTCCACCTCGTCGGGGGCAGCGGCGGAGCCGAGGCCGTTGAGGATATCGGCGAGTTCAGATAGAGAGATCTTACCGTCGCCGTTGGTGTCAAACTTGCTGAAGACCTTCTCCACCTCTTCCTCTAGGGTTAGGGAAATCGCCGCCTTGTTTTTCGCCATTGGAAGAAGAAGAAGAAGAAGAAAACTATGGAATCGCGTAGAGTCTAGAGAGAGAGAGAGAATGCTTTCAACCTCCTTAATAAGAGGAGTTGCGGCGACTTTATATAGGGAGAAGAAACCGCGTTTTTTATACGCGTAGAGTAAAGATTTTGTTTCTGGGTACGAAATTTCTCTTTTTTCGAATATATTTTTTATTTATTCGTTTTTAAGCAGGAATATATTACTATTATCTATTTAGATTTATTGCACGCAATCAAAATTAATAAATTAAATAGTATATTTTGCATTGGTTGCCCTAATATTTTCAAAATTAAAAATGTGTACATAATTGTATGGTTTTTGTTATATTAATGTAATTTATGTTCTAATCTAATTCTCAAAATATATTGACTTGAATAATGTAATCCTTCACAAACGGGTGGGCGATTATCAGTAATAAGCGGGGGAAACTAGCATAATCGAATCGAAATAAAAGTTTGGTTTTATTATTTTTTGTATTCGGTCCGATTTGGGTTTCGATTTTCAAAAAAACAGTAATCTATTCAGTTGCAATTTTTTAGATCAAGAAATCGTAGTCTAAAAAATCAAATGGAAAATAAATACATCGTTCGTATTTAGGGATGTCAGTGGGTCGGGCTTTCGCGGGTACCCGCCTCGCCCAAACCCAATTGAGACGGGTTTGGGTATTGTAAATTGGGTTTGGAACGGGTATGGGTAATAAAGTAGATTCCCGAAACGGGTTTGGGTCGGGTATGGGTATACACCTCTGGGTACCTACTACCCAAACCCATTTATATATATGGTAAATATATATATTTCACATCTATATAAAAACTATATTTATATTTTAAAATTAAAAAAAAAAATTATAACTATTAGCAATTCTAAGGTATTTATTAATATATATAAAGTTGAAAGAATATATATCACAAAAAATCTACTTGATAAAAACATATATCGTTAGTTTTATTACTTGTTAACATTTAATTTAATATTTGTTTTACATTTTGTATATCATTCGTTAGCACTTATTGAGATACACACGTTTAAATTAAAATTTTTTATTATTGTATGTATATATTAAGTTATAATTTTTTTATAAAAACTTATTACTTTTAATTTTATTTGGGTATAACGGGTAATAAACGGGTATTACCCGATGGGTTTGGATCGGGTATGGGTATTAAAATTGAATTTTTAAACGGGTTTGGGACGGGTATGGGTATACAAAATTTTAACGGGTTTAGGTTTGGGAAGTGCTTAATGGGGCGGGTACCCGGCCCATTGACATCCCTATTCGTATTACTCTTATTATGTACTAGTATAACTCTTCGAGCATCCCTCGAACTCTTACTTACGCTCCCGATGATAGTATTTGGTAACAATAATACTACCTTAGATCATATTTCTTAATTTTGGTATTTCAATTATTTATTATAACCAAACCAAAAACTTGAGTTCGAGAGTATATATGATATGATACTTGCGTTGTTTGGTTCAATTTTTATTTATAACAATAACAAGCTCAATTATTTTGGTTGAATCATTCGATCAAGTTCAATTATCGAAACGATCCATACTCACCCCTAGTTATCGGTCAAACTATTACTACATGATAGCATATGGGATTGTGAAAAGGGGATCTTTAAATTGTTAATTTTTGTATGGGACGCCATAATTGAGTTTTTGAATCCTTCTTACAAGAATTGCTATCAAGATTCTTGTTAGGGTGATATAAAATCATTGTAAAAGCAAAAGAAAAAAAAAAAAAAAAAAAAATTGTTTGGAGCTAAAGACAAACTTGGACCTTGACTAGAGATCAAGCAAAATATGGTTAGTAACAATATATCACATGTTCTTTTTAGCAGTTAAGTGGTTATCGATTGTTCAGATCATTTTACATTTCTTACGTAATGCGCGAGACTGTTGATACGATCATCGTATAGTTTACTTCCTCCATCTCATATAAGTAGTCTCATTTGGAATGGGCACAGTAGCCAATAAAGGAGGAAATGTGTGGCTGTAATTGATTCTGAAGAGAGAGAGTTAATTTTAGTCAAGTATTCTTTACCATTTTAGAAAATAAGACTGATAGATGAGACGGACCAAAATGGCAAATAGGACTACTTATATGAGATGAAGGTAGTATACGGAAAGAGAGTAGGTACTTGCTTAGTTGGGTAATGTGACAAAAAGGAAATGGGGGCATAAATCCATATAAAAGTGGTTGTTATGTGTAGAGTGGGAAACAATAAATATAAACTCGTAATTGAGGTATATAATAGTATATTACCTCTGTCCCGTGGTATTAGTCTCACTTTCCTTTTTTGTCTGTCTCATTTATTAGTCTCATTTCCTTAAAAGGAAATAATTTAACACATAAAAACACCTTTTAAAACTCATTTATCTCTGCATGTCTTGGTTACTGTGTCATATCCAAATGGGACTAATGCCACAGAACGGAGGGAGGGAGTAGTTGTTATGTAGTTATGTAGTTATAGTTTAATGTGCAGTTCTATGATTTAGACATGTACCTGTCATATGCGTGAGCCAGCACACACCTCCATGTGATCCGATCACGACTTCACTCTCCCTTCGATCCCAATTTGCACCCTTTTTTCTATAAAAGAAAATACTCACTCCGTCCCCCTTAAATAGTCCACCTTTATGAATATATGTGAGGTATAAAATAATAAAGGTGGACTAATTAGGGGGGACAGAGGGAGTAATTCGTAATACGGGTACGCGAAGCGCTCGAATAACATGTTTCGGCTCAAGTAGGGGTGTCAATGGGCGGGCAATACCCGGCCCGGACCGGGACCCGCTCATTACCCATTAATTCAAAAGTATGCGGGTCTAGACCCGGACTCGACCCGGCCCGATAATACCCGAATGTATTCGGTCCGGGTCTGGACCCACCCGTTCGTGTTACGGGTAGAGATCCGACCCAGCCCGTTGATTTTTTTTTTTTTTTTTTGCATGCTTACTCTAAAATTATCTATTTAATTACTTTCTCTCTCTAAAATTTCTCCTCAATCACATTATCTCTCTAAGTTGTTTTTCTCTTAAATTTTCTTCCTCGTCACGTTTTCTCTCTAAAATTTTCTCTCTCTAGAAATTTATATTTTCAAAATTTTATTATCTCGCGGAAATTTTCTTTCTCGTCATGTTCTCTCTCTAAAAATTTTCTTTTCGTCATTCTCTCTCTAAAATTTTCTTTCTCTAAAAAATTATATTTTCATAATTTTATCTCTCTTAAATTGTCTTTCCCTCTCTTAAAAATTTATTTTCGTCACTTTCTCTCTCTAAAAAAATTATTTTTATCACTCTCTCACTATAAATTTATATTTTCATAATTTTATCTCTCGACACTTTCTCTCTCTAAAATTTAATTTTCATCATTTTCTCTCTCTAGAATTTTTATTTTAAAATTTTCTATCTTTATAAAATTTCACTTTAAATTATCTACGGGTAATTATCCGACCCAAGTAATTACGGACCGGGTAATCAAAGGATCCATGGGTTTCAAATTACCCACGGATAATTACCCGACCCGGACCCGTTCAAATTGTAGTCTCCGGGTATGGGCCGGGCCGGATCCTAAATGTAACGGGTAATACCCGGACTCGGAACCGTAACTTTTTGAACGGGTCCGGGCTGGGTATTACCCCGCCCGTTGACACCCCTAGGCTCAAGTACCGATACAAATACTCCTTTGACATTCTCTACATGAAAGAGTGCAAGAAAATGTGCTACGCAACACACACCGATTGTAATGTTTGTCGTGTGTGTGTATTTGACCGAGCGTGTGGTAGGAGGTTAATGTCTGAGACCAAAGGTTTTAGCCGGGTTCGAGTCATTTGTGACACACGATCCTTTAATGATTAAGGAAAAAAAGCCAACCTCTCGTTGATTTAGGGGGTGTATTCAATTCAGATTCTGCAGGATTTTTATGGATTTTAGAAATCTGTAGGTATTCAATTCAGATTTTATAAAGTCTTTAAAAATCCTGAGGTATTCAATGCAGACTTTTTAAAGTCTTAAAAAATCTATAGGTATTCAACAGTCCATGGATTTTAATAGTCTATGGATTTTGCTGGATTCTTTTTAAAAAAATATTAAGGAATTTCACTTTTCAAAATCTTTTATAAAACCCAGAGATTTCTACGGATTCTCTGGAAAAAAAACTAAAAGTCACCATTTCCGTCACCCTCCTCCGTACTTTTTATCTTTTCTCCAAACAATTATAGTTTATTTTAAAAGACATCCAAATTATGACTATCTAGTACCTGTCACCCTCCTCCGTACTTTTTATCTTTTCTCCAAACAATAATAGTTTATTTTAAAAGACATCCAAATTATGACTATCTAGTATTGTTTACTAGAGTTTGCTTGAAAATCAATATTTTCATAAAATAAAAAATAAAATTAAACCCTAAGTTTGTGTTTAGTAACCATATTTTATTAATAAAATTAAAGAAAAAATAATCATGTATGCACCCTAATTGGGTGAGTCATAATTGCAAAATCAAACTAATATATGTTGAAGTAAATAATATGCACACAAAACACATATTAGGGGGTATTTGGTAGATAAGATGAGATAAGTAAAGATAAATAAATTTAGGATTAATAGTGTGAATAGTAGTAAGATTATTAATCCTACACGTTATTTGGTAGACGAGATAAAAAAAGTCGGATAACTAATCTAGCGTTTGGTAGGCAAGATTCCAACCCTAGATTAAAGTTGTAAAGACAAAAATACCCCTGTAAAAAGTATAGTAATTATAATAATAAACAAAAATTTATATGAGATGAAATACCAAAATTTTGTGTGTTTAAATTTGGAAATATAGCAAAAATTGCTTATTCATAACTACGCGTTAATTAATTATAAAACATTTTTTAAGGTAAAAAATTGATCTTTTCTGTGGCACTAATTTATTATAGCTGCATAATAGATTCTATTTTGTGTAAAATTTTGTAATAATCATCAATTTAGGAAGTAAATTGATATCTTTCCTATATAATTATCAACCCATGAAAATTTAATTTAGAAGAAGAAACTCTTTTTCCCTATTATTTTCTTGTCTCTGTTCAGGGATTAAGTTTGCCGGAGTAGTTGCCGGAATTGGTACAAACCCATGCCGGTGGAAGGATCTACGACTGGGTCACCGTGCCTTTCGAAGCTCCCATCTCCTCCATTAAAGCCCACCTTCCCTCGTTCCCTACTCCCTACGCCACAATTCCTCCAAAAATGTAGCCCCCATTTCTCTCTCCTCGTCTTCCCCCTCCCCGATCGCTCAATTCTCCGCCATCGCCAGCGACGGCTGCTTCTTGGCGCCGAGCTCGCTCCGCTTCAGCGAGCTCCTGAGGGAGGCATTCGGCGCCAACGCCTCCTCTGATGATGCGGAGTCCTCCTTGCGCTTGGTGCGCTTCAATTTGCTGCCCCGACGCTCCAATTCGAGAAGAGTTTTAGCGGCTTTGAACGGCAATGGCGCGCCATCGACTTCAAATTTTCTGGCAACTTTTTCCGCCAGCACCCTCACACCCTTCCTTCTGTCCCCGTCGTCCAGCAAGAGAGAGAGAGAAAGATAGAGAGAGGAAGAAAAGAAATGAAAACCACCCATTGTTGCTTCAACCACTGTGGTCCGGCAGAGAGAAGGAGATTTTGACAAAGAGGAGCGAGGGCAAAGGGGGAAAATTAGGGATAGACGTGGGTTACTGTTTCCTTGGGATTACTTATCGGAGGGGTAGGGGGGAGTTTATTAATCTTGAGTAAATAGTGAAATAGTGTCGGGCTTTCTCATTATCTCGGGCCCGCGTTATAATTTATATGGTGTACCAAACACTAGATAAGGTCTAGATAAGGCAAGATTATTTATCTTATCTTGCTCAATCTCCCCTATCAAACACCCCCTTAATGTTGAAGAAAATAATATTTATAGAGTTCGTGAATTGTTTTCTACTAACTTTCTTTACAGAGAACTCCCCTCCGATCTGTCTGTCGAGGGGTCTTTTCGTCCACGACTGCTTTAACCATGTTGTCGTGTTCAAAGACGAGCACTGGTCGAGGAACTCGAACCTCACATTGGGAAATCCGGAGAGTCTAGGGCTCTTTTTCACCCTCAAATTGTTTGTTGATTTGTTTGAAATTAAATGATCATGTATTTTTTTAAAATAATTTTTTCGAAAAATATTTGCAAACGGTATCGGAGGCATTTAGCCGCTGGTTTTTCGATCGAGACGCTGTCACTCTGATTACTTCAAGCAAGACTCAAATTTATTGCTAGCTTTTCATGAAACACTGTATTTTTACATTTTTTATTTTGTTACATTTGAAACAAGCAGTCGTTCACTCATATATTACTATTTATGTTCATATTTATTATATGCATTTCTCCTAATTAATTTATGTATGCATGCATGTGTATAAAGTTATAAATAAATGCATTTTGTCGGTTTCAAATGAAGAATTAATTTGAACCGAATTAAAACGCTCCAAAGCATATACTACTATATACAAGTATCTTAGTTTATTAAAAGGAACTCTTAATCGAAAATAAACAAAAACCCGAGCCGATCATCATGATGATTTCGTATCGTAAGTTTGGTCGAGATTATTCTGACTATCGGAGTAATAACGAGGGAATCGGAGGCAACGGAGTTAGCTAGTAATGACGATAAATTCGAAACAGGTAGTCATTCACTCAAATTGTGAGTACAATATTATTTATGTTCACTAGAATCTTACACCCGCAATGCATGAGTTTAATTAACAAATGGCATGATATACTTTGTAATAACCGTAGTTTATACGAGTTAAAAATTTTACGTTGTTAATTAAAGTTGTGAGTGATGGCGTCGATTTAGGAGGACGGGTCGAGCCTAAAATGTTGCATTATATTTAAAAGAATCGGGTCGAGGCCCACTACGAGAGAAAGCCATGTGGGCCGAGTTGAGAATATATGTAGTATATTTTATTTTTTTACATTTGTCTAGCCCACAAAAAAAAGGAGGCCCATCAGTTAGGGCCCAACAACCAAAAGGCCCAATCACAATAATAATAACAAGAACCAAAAATCTGAAATAGAACAAATCATGAGAATAGTAGGATCCTTCAGGTAATATTGCCATAGAAACACTTAGCATTGCGTATTGATAAACAAGCTAAATATGAGTATTCTTTTTGTAAGGGAAGGAGAAGAAGACGCCGGTGCCGGAAAGCCGAACCGAGAGACAGGGGAGAGAGAGAGAGACTAGAGTGAGAGAGGAGCAAGCGCATGACATGATTCAATGTCTGCTCTTGCTCTCTTCAGTGAGCGCTTGCTTCGGAGTCGATTTTGTCCCGTTCACTCCGGTGATCGACGCCGTAGAAAGGAGAGCAGGCGAGTGAACCTCTTCAATTTCCCATTATTTCTATTCTTATTACATATGTAATCAAATAGTGGGTCAAAACTAATGCAATTTTCATACATGCATGCATATACAGTGTGCATGGACGGGCGCCAGCCGGCTACCACTTTGCAGCAGGCTTCGGCACTGGGGCAAGCAGCTGGCTAGTCGTTCTCATACTCCGGTCCAGTTTTTTCCTAATTTACGGGTCCTAGGCAAAATGAATTAGTAAATAAAGGCCCCCTAAATTTCATTAAATTTGAAAAAAAAAAAAAAGAAAAAAAAAAAGTTATTATATATGCAGGTTATTTAATAATTCTTCTTTAATTCAATTATTATTATTATTTTTAACTTTAACTTTATAAAAAGCACTTAGACAACTGATGAAGCCATATTTGGTCCATTGTGCTTGCTATTCGGTGTTGTTGTAGGATCTTGAAACACAATTTAACTTCGATATGAACTTATATACCTTCCTCCTCAATATTAATTTAATTTTAACTGAAAATATGATTTGTTAAAAAAATTAGAAATGTGCACGTAAATTACACGAGCTTGGACGTGATGTTTACAAACTTTAACATGATGCTTATTGCTTAGTGACCAATTAACATTGTTTCAACCATGTCGTGGCGTTTTATGACAAGTATTGTTGGGAACCCCTTGCAGTTTGATTTTGATGATGTTTATCGAAACTACACTTAGGCATATTTTACTTGTTTAGGGTCAAGGCCGATAGATCGACCTGCTACCTGTTAGTGCAGGTCGATGCTCTATAAAGTTTAGAATCAAGTTCGATCCACCCTGTAAGAGAAAGATCGTTTATACGGCCTGCCTCATTTGGATCGAGCTGGATCATCAGCCTGTCTATCGACCTTCCTTATCAAGCTTCCAGCCTGCAATGCCTTAGAAGATTTCAAGTGATGGATTATCATATCAAGGTCGATGCTCCGCCTTCATGGAGCTGCCACGTGGTGTGCCAGCAAGGACGAATCTTCCCAACGGCTAGAAGTGAGTCAGCTTCCAACGGCTAGTGCCACGTCAGCTTGACTGCAACGGCTAGTTTTTCAAAACTGCCTATAAATACTTCAAGCCATATCGGATTCAAGCACGGGAAACTCAAGCTATCAACTCCAAATCTCTGCCCAAAATCTCTCTCAAGTTCATATCCATTCAAGTGTTCGAAATCCGATTAGTTTCCCAAACACTTGACGAAGAGAGGTTTCCGATTCCGATAAACACCACAACGACGAAGCGCTCACTGCTGCTTGTCGTTGGTTCAACAACTTCTTCTCCGACTAGTTCGAAGTTAGAAAGTTTGTTTGTGTTCTTCGCCATTGTAGAGTTTAGTCAAGCTCTGTAATTAGCGACAGGTTGTTTGTACTTTTTAGTACGAAAGGTTGTAAGGGTCACGACCCAAAACTCGTGTCTAGATATTTTCAGGTTAGATTGTATCTAGAACTGATACTCAGTCAGTATAAATAAGAGAGAGGTGGATCCAAAAGAAAAGGGATTCTCAGGTCGAGTCGGCCTGACGTGGATGTAGGAGGGTTTCTCCGAACCACGCTATATCGCGGTGTCTCTCTCTCTCTCTCTCTCCTTATTTATCGCCCTTATATTTCATTATCAAACTGACGAGCATCAACCTGCATATCACGCATCAACCTGCTATCTACTTTCAGCCTTAAGATTTTTCGAAGAGTAAAATCAACCTCCACCAACTTCCGCATTAACAACAGTTTGATAAAATCAAGTTTGATACCATACGAGCTTGATAGATCAAACTGCCTCTGATAAAGATCGACCTTGACAATCGACCTTTAGATCGACCTGATTTTATAAAAGTCAAAAACGGTTGGTTATTGGTGTATTCCCCCTCCCCCCCCCCCATACACCAATTACTCTTTCCCAGGACCAACAAGTGGTATCAGAGCAGTGGTTCTTTTGACCGCTGCTTTGCATACTGAAAGTCTTTATCAAACTTTTGGTCATTTTGAACCGATCCTTTAGAAAAATCTTTTTCATTCACGCATATCATATTATTTTGCAATGGAAGCTTCTCTTCTCAGGGTATGTGAAGACTTCTCCATTCAAGGCTATGAAGACTGGAGTTTCCGAATCAAGATGTGTCTCAAGGCACATCACGTCCTCATGTGGGATATCATCGAGAATGGACCCTCCCCCATTTATGCAGCGAAGATTATTGTGGATGGAACAGCCCCCGGGGAGGCTACATACGAGAAAGTCCTCAAAAATCCTCGCGACTACACAACCGAGGAAAGGAAGGAGGCCAGCCTCGATGATTATGCAAAGGGACTCATCTCCAGCACCGTGAAGGGCGTCTACCTGGCCAAGATCCGAAATCTTGAAACCGCCAAAGAAATGTGGGACACCCTCCGGTCCATCAGCCTTGGCTCAGAGGAAATGAAGGAGAACAAGCTGTCTATGGCATGCAGCAAGTTCGATGACTTCAAGATGGTTTCGGGTGAAACCATAGAAGCGATGAAAATTCGCTTCACCGAGATTATTCTCGAAGTCGCTGCAATCAACCCCTACAAATATACGCAGCGCGAGAAGAATCTTAAGGTGATACGTGCCCTTCCTGCAAATTGGCACGTATACGCCGCCATGCATCCAGCCCGATCGGATTTCAACTCCCTCACCACCGAAGACCTTTTCGACATTCTTGTCAGAAATGAATATGAGATGATCCGCATCCATGGATCAACACAGCCTTCCACCAGCAAGAAGGCTGATGAAAAGAACAACAAGGAGGTAGCTTTCAAGGCCGACTCAGCCTCTGCTGCTACCCCAAGCCCGATCGACGAATCCATCGTCAAGAAATTCGAGAAGATGACTCTCGACTATGCTCTCGCTGCTAGGAGAAATGAGAAGCTCCTAGGAAAGGTTGTCAAATACAAGACGTTATTCACTATCAAAGTGAATGAATATATCCTTTTAGTACAAATTTATGTTGATGATATTATTTTTGGATCTAAATCTCCCATTTTGTGCGAGAAATTTGGTAACCTCATGACCGAAAAATATAAATGTCTATATGGGGGAAATGAATTTCTTTCTAGGGTTGCAGGTCAAGCAGTCCGATGAAGGAATCTTCATTAGCCAAACAAAGTACGCACACGAGCTGGTCGACAAGTTTGGTGTCAAAGACAGCAAGCCTGTTAAAATACCGATGCTCTCTGGTGGGAAGATCGACCCCGATCCCGAAGGAAAACCTGCCAACATAACACAGTACAGGGGTATTATTGGTTCATTACTTTATTTAACTGCTAGTCGACCTGATATCGATTTCAAGCTAATCCGAAGGAATCCCACCTGGAAGCAGCAAAGAAAATTCTTCGTTACATCAAAGGGACCACAAATTTAGGTCTTTGGTATCCTTGTGATGATAATTTGCAGCTTACAGGTTATTCAGATTCTGATCATGCAGGGTGCAAGCTCGATAGGAAATCTACCTCGGGTACCTGCCATTTTCTCGGAAATAAGCTGATTTCGTGGTTTTCAAAGAAACAAACTTCAGTAGCCACCTCCACCACAGAGGCCGAGTACATGGCTGCAGGGAGTTGTTGTGCACAAATCTTGTGGATCAAACAACAACTTAAGGATTATGAAGTTGAAGTCAGTGAAGTGCCTATATTCTGCGACAGCTCGAGTGCCATCGCCATTACTCAAAATCCAGTCCTTCATTCAAGATGCAAGCACGTGGATATTCGACATCACTTTATTCGTGATCACGTGGAAAAGAAGAATGTGGTTATTGAGAAGATTCACACTGACATTCAACGAGCTGATATCCTAACCAAACCCCTAGCCGAAGAAAGATTCAAAATGCTATGTGGAAAGCTAGGGTTATTGAATGTTGAGTCATCAGGCCGATCGTAAGCCTACAGGCCGTCATTTCCTCAATAGCCTGCCACCTCCTTCAAAAGTTCGTTCGGGATCAACAATCGGGACGAACAGGCCGATATTAAGGGGGAACAGACCATCAACTACTCAACAGGCCGTTACCATTTGAACAAGGAGTTACTATTTGAACAGGTCGTTTGTCAGGCCGTTACCTTCAAACAGGCCGTGTCTATCAACAGGCCGTGTCCGTCAACAGGCCGTGTCCATCAACAGGCCGTGGACTTTTCAACAGATCGACCTGTGTTCCTCGAATTGAGGGGGAACACTTGGCCAAAGTTATCCATTTGAGGGGGAACAAAGGCCGATATTATAAGTCCAGGCCGTTTCATCTAGCCAGGCCGATATCACATGACCAGGGCGTTTATTTCGCCAGGCTGATGTCTTCCCCCAGGCCGTCAACTTCGACAGGCAGTTCACTGCCACAAGGCCGATATCATCAGACCAATATCAACCTGAATGCAATCTGCATTTATGAAGGGAGAATCAAAAGGGCAATATCACCCTTTTGTCTTATAACTTCTTTAATACGCATTGAATTCTTCATTTATTATTGATATTTATTTCTCAATGCTTTACATTATTTAAGGGTCTGTTGATTTGCAGAAAATAAGGAAAAAGGGAGTAATGATTACCATTTTTGTAAAACATCCAGTCAAGTGTCAAATATTGACACATTGACCGAGATTGCATTTAATTCCCTGCCACTTTTCTGAAAAAGCGCCATATTTCGCACGTTTCCTTACCTCACGCGCGGATGTGAACCGTTTCACATTCCACGCGCTTTAATCGTGCGGACGTGGTGTAATTTGAAAACTTTCACCTTTTCAAATTCGAACGATCTCAACCGTTCGAAATATCTATATATGGCATGCTGTTATCTCTCAAAAATTATTACTTACTTTCATCATCTTCTTCATCAAAACCTAGTTTTCATACTCTGCAAAAACCAAACTGCCGCCGTCGTGTTCTTCGTTTTTCTGCTTTCTCACTCTCTGCATCAAATCACACGCCGTGGTTTGTTTTCTTTTCACCGATTAAGTTTTGATTTTCTGTCAAGTTCTTCATTATTTTTCTAATCTTTCTCGAAAACTTGCAGGTAAAACAACAATGGCAGAAAAAGTTTCAACCTCCAGTCGAAAGGAATTGCAGTGGTCCGAAATCGAGGACTACTTGACGGCTCGCATCAAGTTCGAGCCCTACATGGTGCGCGAAAACTTCGGTTTTCGCGATCTTGATTCCATGTTTGCCTTGGTGGATACATGCTTTCCATTTCACCAAATCATCTCCACCCGGCCGGCGAAGAGTCTTCCCAAGCTTGTGGGTGCTTTTTTCTACAACTGGAACGAGGGCGAGTCCGTGTCTACCCACACCGTCTCCCTCGGAACCCAGAAGGCCATGATCACCATCAACATTCTTGACGCAGTGAAGGCTGCTTTTGGTATTGGGGATGGAGGAACGATGCAGATCTCAGAAATCTCTCGAGATCAACTGCAGCAGGTTGCAGACCGCGTGCTGATTGAGCAAAGGCAGTATGTGCCTATTTCCTTCAAGAGGAACGAGCTCCGCCCCAAATACCGACTCTTGATGGACTTCGTGCAGAAGTGCTTTCACCTAGCACATCGGGAATTACGACCAGGTCACCCCATTCAAGTTTCAGATATTGGCGGCCGTAATTCTCGACCTGCCCATTAGTTGGGCCAAATTGATGGTCTCCCTGCTCTGGGAAGAGGCCAGGCAGATCGTCTGCGAGACAGAAGGAGAGGCCGTAGTGAAAGTGTCTCTCCACAACGAGAAAAGGCCGATTCGCCTTGGGACGAAGGCCACCTGCATTATCATTTCCTACTTCAAGAATAGGAAATGGTCCAATGAGCCGGCCTTCCCCCCTCTGTTTATTCCAAAAGATCTCCACCAACTGGAGATGGCGATAGGAGTGGCACCGCAGATTTTCTACAACTCCCCAGACAATGTCAGGGCGCACCTCGCCAAGACCGGCGAATCCAAGGTCGGTTGGAGGATCCCAGCTCGACCCGCTCAAAAGAAGAGGAAGGCCGATGTCGACCTGGTTCCCTCTCGCCCTGCCAAGAAGGCACCACCTGTGAAGAAGACTCCTCCACGGAGGACGCAGTCGGCCTCCGGTGATCCGCCCAGGCCGCTTCACAGGATTCTCCCCGTGCAGCTCGAGGAATCTGCACCTCACAGGGAGCCATGCCCTCTCCATCGCCCTCCTCATCAGCCGAACGGACTCCATCTCCAGTCCGTTCCGCCGCCGAGCCGTCCGCCTCGAAGCAACGCCCTGCATCTTCTCCGCAGGTCGTTCCCTCTCCAGTGAGATCCCCCTCAGTCCAACGAGCTGGATCTGTAGAGATCCAGGATCTCACTGCTGAAGATTCTCAGTCTTCCCCCCTTCGGGATGTGCCCGTGGAGGAAGACGTCGTGCTGCCAATTCAGCCATTCTCTGAGCAGCCGATGTCTGCTGCTCACTCCCAGGTGGCCGCCATGAAGGCTGAGGCCAGGCTGAAGGTCATCGACCTGATGCCGGGGATAGCTCAACTCCCCAAGTCCCTCGACCTCGCTACTCGCCTCCAGTTCTATCTGGTTTGTAAGTCGAGTTATTATTTCGTTTTTGAGGCCTTGTTGAAGGTCGTTACCCTCGACGACCTGAAGGTCGAGGAGTTGGCGCTGGAAGCGGAGTTCGGCTTCTACAGTGTGGAGGATGCGGCTTCAAACTTCCAATCTCTGGTGCTGCGCCACATGAAGGTCGAGGCCAAGGTTCTGGGTATCGACCTTCGCCCTCTCTACACTCTCTCTCGCGCCTCTCGCGCCCTATACAACTCCGCCGCCGATGTTGGAGACGAGTTTGAAGTGATTCAAACTCCGGAGCAATCGCCACCCAGGAATGAGGGCGGTGATCAGCTTCTTGAGGCTGCTGCTCCGTCTCCCAAAATTTCAAAGGTTGATGTGGATGTAGTGCTCGACACCATTTCTGCCAAGCTCGAGTCCATCATCATCAACCTTCCCGAGCAAATCAAGCAGGCCGTAGCTGAGGCCCGGATCGATATTGTGAAAGATGCTAAGATCCAGGCCGATGAAGCTGCCAGGGAGCGTGTCACTCCGTGAGATTATTGAAGGAATATACTGACAAGCTCCTGCCAGGCCAGCTCGAGGAACTAAACATGGTCCGCAACCAGATCGGGGAAGTGTTGGAGGACCTGGCCAAGGTCGATGAGCGAGTAACAAATCTGACTTCTTCAATTACTAACTCGGCATCGACCTCCAATGACCAAATCAACGCCATTCACGGCACCATCTCTTCTCTTCTCAATGGTCAACAAGAATTGAGGGATGCCGTGACCAAGCTGCAGGAGGAGGACGCGACTCTTCTTTCCCTTATCAAAGCCCTTTCTGATGATGTTGAAAAGGGGGAAGAAGAAAGAGCCGCCGCCGCCGCCAGGAAGAAGAAGACCCCTAGATCCAAAATTCCTTCAACTTCCGTGGCTCCTCCTCCGCCTCCTCAAAAGAAGCCTGCTTCCCAGACCGCCTCCTCCAAGGACGTCGCCTCCCAGGCCGATCCCATTGCTGCTGCCGCCGCTGCCGAGGCTGCCGCTGCCAAAGCTCGATTGGCAAAGCAGGCCGAGCTAATAACTGCCATGCATCTAGCTGGTGCGACGCCAGAGCAGGCCGTGGATCCTGAAGAGCAGCGGCGCTTCATTGCCAAGTGTCGGGCTGAGGAAGAAAGGAGGAAGAGGGAGAAGGATTGGATCAGCCAGTCCTCCCTCGTTTTGAATGCTGGAGTCCAGCAGCAGGCCGTCGAGTGGCTCGACGAAAGGCAGAACAACCTGCTGCGGGAGCTCAACAGTTGCTTCATCCTCCTGCACTACTGGATCCAGGACCCCTCCCTTCCTGCCGACGCCGATGATGCCTATGCAGCTTACATGCTCAAATTCCCTTACCAAGACTTTATTGGTGAGCTTCGGAAAAAGGCTGCAGAGGCTGGTGAGATGTTAAGGGCCCCAGCAAAGGAATTCTTCGCGCCCTTACTTCTTGGTGATTCGGGGTACTTGGATTACTCCCGGGTCGACCAATACATCGCACAGACCGCCATCGGACTGAACGTCAATGTGTCAAATTCCGATCCCGACTTTCGCCGAATCAGGGATGGAATTTACGCAAGCATGAAGTCGAAGTCGAGGGAGCAGGTCCAGGAGGAGAGAATTGCAGCCCGTGCCCAGCAGAGGTAGATAGATAGATGATTTTGTATATTTTCTATATTCATTTAAGTTCGTAGCACAGTTTGTAATTTCCAAATGTAAAGTACGCTAACGAGCTGAATGAAGCAAAAATCATCTTTCGACCTGACGACAATATCTCTTTGTCCAGGCATCTGCCTTTACTACTTTATTTACATTGCTTTATTATCTGCCTTTCATTTAATTCCTTATCAACCTTAATGGTTGATCGATCTTTCATTGTTTTATAATCTTAGGAATTATTTGTAAAGTGGTTGGTTTCGACATCATCAAAAAGGGGGAAATTGTTGGGAACCCCTTGCAGTTTGATTTTGATGATGTTTATCGAAACCACACTTAGGCATATTTTACTTGTTTAGGGTCAAGGCCGATAGATCGACCTGCTACCTGTTAGTGCAGGTCCATGCTCTATAAAGTTTAGAATCAAGTTCGATCCACCCTGTAAGAGAAAGATCGTTTATACGGCCTGCCTCATTTGGATCAAGCTAGATCATCAGCCTGTCTATCGAGCTTCCTTATCAAGCTTCCAGCCTGCAATGCCTTAGAAGATTTCAAGTGCTGGATTATCATATCAAGGTCGATGCTCCGCCTTCATGGAGCTTCACGACCTGATCCTTGCCACGTGGTGTGCCAGCAAGGATGAATCTTCCCAACGGCTAGAAGTGAGTCAGCTTCCAACGGCTAGTGCCACGTCAGCTTGACTCCAACGGCTAGTTTTTCAAAACTGCCTATAAATACTTCAAGCCATATCGGATTCAAGCACGGGAAACTCAAGCTATCAACTCCAAATCTCTGCCCAAAATCTCTCTCAAGTTCATATCCATTCAAGTGTTCGAAATCCGATTAGTTTCCCAAACACTTGACGAAGAGAGGTTTCCGATTCCGATAAACACCACAACAGCGAAGCGTTCACTGCTGCTTGTCGTTGGTTCAACAACTTCTTCTCCGACTAGTTCGAAGTTAGAAAGTTTGTTTGTGTTCTTCGCCATTGTAGAGTTTAGTCAAGCTCTGTAATTAGCGACAGGTTGTTTGTACTTTTTAGTACGAAAGGTTGTAAGGGTCACGACCCAAAACTCGTGTCTAGATATTTTCAGGTTAGATTGTATCTAGAACTGATACTCAGTCAGTATAAATAAGAGAGAGGTGGATCCAAAAGAAAAGGGATTCTCAGGTCGAGTCGGCCTGACGTGGATGTAGGAGGGTTTCTCCGAACCACGCTATATCGCGGTGTCTCTCTCTCTCTCTCTCTCCTTATTTATCGCCCTTATATTTCATTATCAAACTGACGAGCATCAACCTGCATATCACGCATCAACCTGCTATCTACTTTCAGCCTTAAGATTTTTCGAAGAGTAAAATCAACCTCCACCAACTTCCGCATTAAAAACAACAGTTTGATAAAATCAAGCTTGATACCATACGAGCTTGATAGATCAAACTGCCTCTGATAAAGATCGACCTTGACAATCGACCTTTAGATCTACCTGATTTTATAAAAGTAAAAAACGGTTGGTTATTGGTGTATTCCCCCCCCCCCCCCATACACCAATTACTCTTTCCCGGGACCAACAAGTATTGGTCGCCCAATTCGACGTTGAAATTGGGAAACATGGTGAGTTTTATTTTTTGGGAACATGGATGTTTTTTGTTTGTTTAATTTGTTTTTTCAATTAACATTTCAATTGTATGATTGCTCGTTTTTACGATAAGTATTTACAGAATAAGCGAGGCCTTCGCAGATTGGTATTTTGATCGGAGCTCGGTCAGATTGATCTCTTCAACGAATCAACCAGAGCCTTGCTGATGTTGAGTCAACAATGTAGGAGCAAATTAAACTTTCTAGCTTAATAACCCTACTTTCGTAATATGTATTATGCAAGAAATTTGAAACTTTAATAGTTTTGATCTTTAGTGATTACGAGGTATGTCTCGCCCACAAATTTTAACATATGTTTAGTGGCCAAATGGATATTAACCTCGATGTCAATTATACATCTTCCGTCTCAATATTAATTAAGTTTTATTCAGAAAATATGAGTTGTTGAAAAAATTAGAAATGTGCACGTAATTTGCACATGATTCACTATTATTTATTTTAATCTACATTATTCAATTATGACGTCATATTTATATAAAGTAAGTTGCGCTTCATATGATCTCTTTTTAATTACTATGTTTTAATTAATTGATAGACAATACATATGTAACTTGTATTCTAGGGTTTGAACTCCAATTTCAAAGTTCAAATATATTATGTTCGTTCATATACAATGTTGTATAAGATTAGAAGAAATTTAAAGTTTGTCCTTCTTAAAGTTATATTAAATTTATTAAAACTGATTGAACAATATACGAGTTGTTTAGAAAAAAATTAGAAAAATGCACATGTTTTGCACCTATAGCTATAGCAGATGAAATGTTGTAATAATAAAAGGATAACATACATATGGTCATAATTCTTTCTTTGTAAATGGATTAACGGAAGGTGACTATCAATATTTTAAAACCTTCCGCCTCAATATTAATTAAATTTTAACTGAAAATATGACTTATTAAAAAATTAGAAATGTGCACGTAAATTGCACGAGCTTGCACGTGATGTTTACAAACTTTAACATCATGCTTAGTGACCAATTAACTTTGTTTTGATTTTACACACTCTCCGTCTCAATATAAATTAAATTTTATTATGAAAATATGAATTGTTAAAAAGATTAGAACGTGTATGTAAATTGCACGTGATTTGCACGTGATGTGTACAAACTTTAACATGATGCTTAGTAGCCAAATAAATATTAACTTCGATATGAATTTATAAACCCTCCATATCAAAAGTATTGATTTTGTTTTTACAGTATTGATTAGTCAACTGTAACAATAATTGAAGCAACACATAAACAATAAACTAAAAAGCAAATTACCCCTTGTTTAGGCTAAGATTCGTGCTTGATCTTAATCTACCTTAATCATTTATCTCAGGAAGGTGGATGGTGCTCCGACATTGCTACGTGTCAGGGCTTGAGGAGCGATCAACTTGGGAGTACAGAGTCCATCGGACTTGCAAACTTCATGGGGATGCTTAGCAGTAGCGAGGACATCAACCCCGGTGAGTTCTAAAATTCTTAAACTACTATATTTACCCATTTTTGCCCCCGCGTAATTTAATATCTTTTCGTGCTTTCAGACTTCCACGACTGAAACAAAGTGTACCTCGTCTACTGTGACCAGGCATCCTTCCTAGGCGACACCGAGATCACCGACCAAGTGAGTATCATTATTATGCATTTTTCATAATTTTACCTTTCGATAGTTTAAAATAATGCAAGGCTCATACTTATCATTATTATTATGCATTTTTCAGGGGCCACAACTAGAGTTTAGAGGGTCGAAGATTTTTACCGCTGTCGTGGAGGACCTGCTGGACAAGGGCTTAGGCATCGGAGACAATGTAATGTTGTTTCCCTTACTTATATTAGTCCTATTTACTTTGTTTGTTGGATCTATATATAGGACTTCCTTTTATAACAAATTTGGATATATTAACCAAACGGTTAGCACCCTCTATTAACTTTTTAGATCAAAAATCAAAAGATTCAACAAACTGGTATCATTTTTTTTTAAAATGCAACTTTAAAAATTTTCGATTTAATAAGTTCATTTGTTAAGTTAGGCCTGAAAAGAAAACATTGAGATAAAATTATAAACATTCTATATGATTGGTCAAATAATCGGGCTTAGATACATGCTTTTTATACAACATCCTTTACTGGAGGAATAAGAGAACTGGTTCAGTTAATGCATTTTTTTTATAGACAAATAATTGATGGAATCACCTGGTGTCATGAGTTTCTTTGTAGGAGAAGGTATCAAAAATGTAGGCGCTGGCCGTATTTCTTCTGATCTTTTCTTCTATTTTTCTTGTGTACGTATCTGTTTTTTTATTAGTTTATTTTCCGTTTTTGAATCATTTGTTTTGAATCTTGAACTGTCCTGATTCTCATTGATATTCATTAGATAAGACTCTTCAGAAACGGGTCTATTTTTAGAGTTTGTCATTGTAAATCGAAAGTAGAATTCATTTTGTTTCTATTTAGCTGATTTTGAGGTAAAGGTTGGTTTTGTAGTGTAGTTTCTGGCAGCAGCTCTGAGAAATTAGGGTTTGAATTGCTTTGCATTTTTTTGGGGTTTTGACGTTGTTTTTGCCCTTTTAGTTTCTTGAATTCTGGGTTTTTGATGTTGTTGTTGCCCTTTTAGGTTTCTTGAATTCTGGGTTTTTGTTCTTGTGTAGCTGTTGTTGTGTTTCTTGATTTTGAATTAGAATTTGATTTCATCATTTGATCTTTGAATGATTATTGATTGTTGTTTGTTGTATATCTGTGAGAATTCGATCCTAAATTTGGGGATTTTGAGGTAACTGAAGTCTACAATTATCATGTTCTGTAGTCACCCACAGTTTTTGACCTACTCCCCCCGTCTCGTCTGAGTATGCACATTTTAAAAATGGAGACGGAGGGAGTATATAACATGCTGAAATTGCCTCTGGTATTTGAATTGGTGGGATAACATAAGAAAATTGTGTGTATTGATCTGAGCTATTTTAGGGTCGACTGTGCTCTTAAATCTTGTTTATGTGTTTCCTTATTCTATGGGGGTTTTAGCATATATGGGGAATGAGCTTCGTTATGTATGTCTCGTGGAAACGAGGAGGCTGTTGTTCCTTACTGGGGCGATTTTCGGATTGATTTTGTTTGTACAGAGTAGGATCCATTTTTGATACCTTTTCCTACAAAGTTGAATTCATTTTCCTTTCCATTCACTCGGATTTCTTCATTCTCTTTTAAAGGTCATATAAATTTTTTATTCACTTGTACCCATACTCGCCGGAAGATTAGCCGGAGGCTTGTTTGCGATCATTCACTGAGACAGCTTCAGAGCTTCAATTCCCGAGGTTGGTCGGGTGAAATGCCTCTCCGACTCCGGTGTATTCATCAGAGCGTAAGTATAACTGATTACATACCTTTTTGTTTCACACTATAGCAATTAAATTGAGTCAATTGACTATGTTCTTTCTTTTTTTTTTTTTTCTTTTTTTTTTTTGCAGAAGGAATATCGTGTTAGCATCGAGTACCGAGAACAAGTTTTCGCTTCGATCATCACGCTCCACGTAAGTCGAAAATGTCTTAACCCTTTCCTTTAATTTTTCGCAAGAAATTAACATCGAAAATGTCTCTAACTCTTTCCTTTAATTTTCTTTTTTTCTTGTAGAACATATCAAGTTTCTTGCCCAGGTTGTGCACCAAGATAGTGGGTCCAAATTTGGTGAGTGAAATATAAAATATTGGGTAATACTAAACATAACCCTCAGATTACTCTTCATAGCCCCTAATTGATATTAATAATAAAAATACTAATAGATTTACTAATATAACCTCTGCAAAGTTTTACTAGTTTTTACCAGAAAACATTAATATTCTTGTTTTCATTTGTTACTGAAATTTGGAGACCCTTGTTATTGGTTTAATATAGACTGTTGATTGATAGATGTTTTATTTATATTTGAACCAAAACACAATAGATTTTGTGTTTTCAGAAAATGTTGTTTTGCTTTTGGGTGTTGATTTCTCTTTTTTATGCTACAGGTGTTTGTGTTTTTGATATCCTGTTTTTGATTGTGCTTTAAATCCGCTAATTCTATGTTGGGGGCTATGAGGATATGATAGTAAATTCACTATTTTTTTATACTGTTAATGATAAGTAGGAGGCTATGAAGAGTAATCAATTCACTATTTCTTTATATTTTGTTCGTTCATATGCAATGTTGTATAAGATTAGAAGAGATTTAAAGTTTGTCATTCTTAAAGTTATATTAAATTTATTAAACTGATTGAACAATATACGAGTTGTTTAGAAAAAAAATTAGAAAATGCACATGTTTTGCACCTATAGCTATAGTAGATGAAATATTTTTAATAATAAAAGGATAACATACACACGGTCATAATTCTTTCTTTGCAAATGGATTAATGAAAGGTGGCTATCAATATTTTAAAACCTGGACCAAACCGGTCGGTCCAACCGGGAACTGGATTTGGTATCGGTTTCGGTTCACACCATCAATCGGGAAACATAGTGAGTTCTATTATTTTCTTAAGTCAAGATCATGCAAAATAATTTTTGTTTATTTGTTTGTTTCAACATTTTTTGTTGGTTGAATTAACATGTCAGTTTATATAGTGATTGTTTATTTTTTCCGATAAACGTACAAATTATGCTAATAATAATGACACTTGATCACAAAATATTTAGGATCGATAGATATTAGTTTTTAGTTATGATCAATATAAGCAAGGTTTCAATTTCAAAGATCTAAGAAACCTAACACGCGGAAAATCGGCAACTTCAACGAGCTTAACCGGACCGCGATCGGAGTACCACTCGCTCACGGCTTGCACCAAATTCTGCACAATAGAATCAACTTCGATCTTCCAAGTATCTAATTATATATAAACACACACAGCGCTAGCATACAACAAATCGTAATCGATCAAAAACTCACGGCGAGGCCAAGCTGGCAAAAGTGTGCCCCTTCAACTTTTGCATTATTTCTCTCTATCATCGCATTAATATTTATAAAAAAATTAAAAAAATGTTATTATGTATATTGTGTAACACGACGAGTTAGTGAAGAATCGAACCTCGCTTGAGTAACCGACGGAGGACGAATAGTTGGTCTGGGCTGGATTAATATGAATGGGCTGAGATTTTAATTAAGTTGGGCTGGAATTAATTAGTGAGAGTGAGCCAAGATTTGATTTTAGTGGGCCATGTTTTATTAATCAATTGGGTTGAACTCCTTATATCTCTTGGGCTACTTAATACAAAATTAAAGGCCCAGCTGTGGAAGACTCGATATTTAACTCTCACCGTTAAATCGAATTACATTTCTCCATCTTATTGCTACCTCATATCCCAAATATATGAGATACAAAATTTATTTTTAAACATCCCACAAATATTTGTTACTTAAGTGGACCCTTTTTCTATTACCAATAATTCTTTAATTTTTTTTAAAATTAAAATTCATTTAATTCCAAATAAAAGGGAGAAAAAAATAATAATAAGGAAATAACTAACATAAAATAATGGCGGTAAAAGTTCTTCATTTCCTCATATTCTCATATAAAATTTTTCTGCAAAATTTGAAATCAAAACCTTAATTATTCTTCTTCATGGCTATTTCAGTGAAAAAAAAAATTCTCATCTTTTACTAATTACTTTTTGCCTTTATCCTTTCCATAAAGAAGAAGAAAAAAAAAAATCAAGAACGAAGAAACACAACAGTACAAATCCAAGCTTTAACCTTAATTACTGAAAAATCTTGAAGATGATGAGCACATGTGCTATACTATTGCTAATTTTTTTGGTTGTGGGTTTTGCAGTAGAAGTTGTTTTGGGTTGTCGGTTTTGTTGTAGGTTTGAAATAGGGAAAATTCAGCTTTATTTTGCTTATTTTCTATCGATTTTGATTGAGGTTTGTAGATTTGTCGTGGTTAATGTTGTTTCTATTGGCTTTATTACTTGGTTTCACTTTTTTTTTGCTCGATTTAATTTCATATTGTTGTTCTTGTCTGTGCTAATATTCGTTGATTTTTGCCCTGTACATGAGTATTTTGCTCGTCCGAAAATTTGAGTCAAAACAATATTTATCACTGGGCTTGGGTATTATGATCTTTAATAATGGGCCGGCCCGGCCCAATATTGAGTATTTATTTATCTGAAAATTCGCGAAGCTATTTATATCTCGAGATTTGATATTTCGTACTCTTCGGTTTGGTGCTATGCGATAACCCTCTCGTCGGAGGAGAATCGCCGACGTGTACAGGCGGAGCGCTGGCGGTGTTCCGATCCAGTCGGCAATCGGAATCGCGGCGGCCGCGCATCCTTTTCCAGGTACGGTGGAGTGGAAATTAGCTCGGATGATGTGTTGTATCGGTTAATTCGGGTAAATTTATGGCGATTGAATCATCTGTCCTTCCTTATTGTCTAGCAGATGCTCAAATTTTAGTCGCTAATTTAGGAGACTTCAAGGCATTTTTATGCTCTGAAGAATATCAGTCTCCAGCAGAGGCTAAAGGTCAGAACATACTTGCTTAGGTTCAGTATAATTTTCTACTTTTCTTTACCTGGGCACGCTTTAGAATTAAAAAGAGAAAAAAAAAAAGGTGGGATTACTGTTGTTGGATGAAATGAATAGTAGTATAACAATTACTACTACTAGTATTATGCATTACGAATTATATCCCTCTCTCTGTACGTAATTAGCTAATTAACTTGCTTTACTTCAGAACCCTAAGCAGCGGCTGCCGGTGTGTTATTGCTGGGCTTCACTCCTCTTCACCAGATCTGAGGTACTACCACTTTAATTCCTACTACATTTTTGCTTCTCTCATTCTAACTCTTTTCAGCTGGGTTATTGTCTCAATTTAGTTCCAACGACTTTCAATTTTTACTGCGCTTCGTTTCCCGTGTTTTATTTATTTTTTATTACTGGAGTGGAGTGGAGTTTATTGTGGATTGCTCAACAACTCGACGCCTGAATAAATTAAAAAAATTCTACGTTTTATTGATGTTTTTGTCTGAATAAGGAGTGATTTATAGAATAATCCTTCCCCATTTTACATTAATTAATTGATAGAAAAGCCTTATAGTTGCAATTTGTATGCTTTTCTGGGTTTCTATAAAATTCAATTAGAGCAGCCATAATAGATTATGTTGAAATCGTCGAGAGGTTTATTTATACACCATTGGTTTTCTGCAGTATAGTAGGTGAGGCAAAATTTCAGAGTTTCAATATAGAAGTGGTGCACTAATTATGGCCCAGCAACGGACAACTTTTCAAGCATAAGGTACTGCATAACTGTCATCATCCACATGCTTGATGTTTTTGACTCGTAGGCTCTGCTTCCTTTTTTTTATTTTAATTAACTTTCTAATTTATCTCCAACATTAAGATGCAACTAACCGATAATTAATTTGTAGCATTCTGCTTGGATTCAAGATTAAAAACCAAAAAACTTCTATCTCATGCTGGAAAGTAGTATTGACTGTCTTGCAATTTCTGGTGATTGTAACCGAAAATAATTTTCTTTCTGTTTATGGTAGAGTAGTTCCCTAAAATGGAGATATCAACTGTCCAACCAACTGAGGTTTCGGTAGAGATGGACAAGAATATGGAGCCAAAAGATGCAGAGGCTGACTGTATAGTGACTGAGCTGAAGGAAGAATCTGGCTCAGAGAGTGTGAAGAAAGGCACAAAGGTGCTGAAGACCAATGTTACAGCTCCAAATAAAGGCACTGATACAGTTGGAACTTCTAGAAAGAAAATTGAAACAAAGAGTGGCATCGACTCTAGTGTGAATCACACAAGATCAAAATTGGGTAGACCAACTTTGAGTAGTGCCTCACGCACTTCAGGATCAGCCCCTGTAGCTAGGAGGAGCAGCACTGGTGGTCTACCTGAAAAGCAGCCAATGGTGATTACAAAACACAGAGCAGTGAAAATGGAGGTAGAGGAAGCAGCTCTTTAGCTTCGGAGCCTCTGAGGAAATCTCTTCCTGAACTCAGGAAAAGCACAGTATCATCCATTGGTGCTAAGCCTCCTATCAAGCAGAGTCTCTCTGAAACACAAAAGTCTATTCCTAATTCTCCTGTTGCCAGAAGTCTAAGGACGCCAGCTAGTTCTGACTCTAGCAAACAAGATTCCTTGAAAAGAATTTCTATGAGATCGTCTCCACTGTCTGTTTCTTCTGTAAAGAAGGTTTCTTCGCCATCGTTAGATAGCAGTGGGAGTAGTACCTCCATAAGGAAGTCAGTTGTAAAGGTCTCTCCTAACTCAGCTCGATCACCTACGATCTCCAGTGGGTCTAAGTCTGGAAGTTTGTCAACTTCTCTCGACAGAAGTTCGTCTAGTTTACTTGGTCGTGAGAAAGTGGGAACTCCAGAAAGTCGAGACTCACGTCTGATAATGCTTCTTCAAGTGGAGGTGAAAGCTGGTGATGATGTGGTAAGCATTCTAAGAGCATGCACTTGTGTATTGATATTACCCTTATTGTTTTTAGAATGTTGATATTATATATGTGTTAAGGGATAAGATGGGGTTGGATTGTTTTACATCTGTTTTAGTGAACTACTCTAGTTGTGCGGTTATGGTACAGTTCATTGCATCTTGTATAAGATAAGAATGTCGTGGAAAAACCAAAGTAATAGAGAATGGCTATGCATAAAGTATATTGTGAACTAACTGCCAACTGGTGAAGAGTAGGAAGTCTTACTAAATATAGTAAATACTATTGAAATGGTCTAAATGAACACTTGCTACCAGCATGCATGTATTGGTCAATGAGAGCAATAATATGGTTGAGACAATGACAATTACTCCACTGCTTTTTGCAATTTTCTCTCACATTTCTAAAGACTTGAAAGTTAGCAGGCAGATAAAGGAAAAAGAATGATAAAATTAAAGTAGTTGTAGTGAAAACTAAACGTGAAGTTTGGATTTAACCATCTTTCTTTCTTAATTTCCCCACCTATTCTTTCTCAGTTTTTGAGTTAATTAGATTAGTATAACCTCCCCTTTTATTAATGCAGAGATTGGATCTCCGGGGACACAAGATGAGGAATCTCATCAATGGTGGACGGAACTTGTCACCAAATCTGGAGGTACTCATTTACATTTCGTGCAGCTCTTGACCATTGCATGATATTGCTGTTTAAGTAGAGGAGAACCCCATACTTAAGATGTCTCATCTGGAAGCAGCTGCAATCTTGCTTGTTGGCCCAACCTTGAAGAAATTCAATGATAGGGGTATGTCTGATAGATATGTTTCAACTGAGGTTTTGCTACTACCCTCTTGCTGCCTTTGCATTATATTATCATCTGGTGTTCATGAATTGATTTTGATTTTTTTATAAAATTGTTTTATTGCGTGCTTTCCTTTATACTTGCTCTCATCTGGTGGGAGATTAATACGTATAGTGCCTACATGTTGCTTCAAGCAGTCAAAATTCCTATTTTCTATTAGCAAGTAATTTAAGATACTTTCTTCTCTAATATTTACCTGTTGAAATTTCTTGCAGATCTTTCACATGAGGAGATATCAATAGCCAAGCGTTATCCTATGCACAGTGCCTTCTGCATTAGAGGTGGTTGGGAACTCTGCCGTCCCGACCAAGCCGTAGGTATGTAAAAAGTCATGCTTGCCTGAGGTTTTTGAACAACAACTTCTATATGGGTGCTGTATTCTTCTTGCTATACACCATCTTTTAATATATCTTCCTCAGCTCTAGATGAAGTCTTCGGTACCTACTGTATTTCATTTTGAGCTTGGTCAAGCCTACTCTTGTCTTTTGTTTGCTCAGGTTTTAACTCCAGTTAATCCTATTTTGAGGATACTATATCTAAGACGTCCTATACACATGTCTGGCCATGCTATTTCTCAGGATACTTTAACTGAGACGATGGGGTACTTAGCTAATACTATAGTTTTATATTGCAGGGTAGATAATTATTAGAATTGGGCCTACACCCCCTTAAAAGGCCTTGTAAGATGGGTGGTTTGTCTAATCTAAACATAGAACCAGGACCTTTCCCAAGCTGAAAAGATAATAAATTTGAAAATAAAATATACTTTGCCGGTACTAAGGATTATGCTTCTATCAGCCAATGATAACATTATATTCTGTACTTTGTTGATCCTTACTTTGTGACTAAGCATCCTTTGTCTTTGTCAACAGACTCAAAGTTCAAGTTTATGGTCGAACAATGGAATGACCAACTTCCCTTCTGGATATTTGCTTAAAAAAGCTTTTGTAGACCAACCTTTCGAAGAAGATGCTTGTCGTTGCCACTTTGAGTTTGTTATAGACCCAAATGAGCAGAGTGTTCCCGAAATAGACTTGAAATACCAATGATTTATTGGAGGGAGAACTCCTTCAAATTTTATAGCTAATCCTGGTGCATGTGGAGAGGTAGTAAACCGTATTCAAGAAATTAAGCTTTTCATTTGTCTTTCAAAGCACTAATGTCCTTCAAATCTCTGTCAGGTCTACTTCCCTAAACACGATGACATTGGTAGAGTCTTGAAGGTAGAGTGCACTCCAGCACTAGGAGATTCTCATTATCCCAGAATTTTCGCCATATCTTCTCTAGTTTTAAAGGTATGTGTTCATTATTAAACTGATGAATCTCATCACTTTTCTCATACTCATTGGGTTACTCTTCTTTCACCAAGTCTTCTTTCTGCTAATATTCTTTCTGATAGACTCAAGATCTGATGCTTCTGATGGTGCCATTAGGTTCATTAGCACGTTTTCTTTCTTACTTGACTTTTGTGTTCTTCACTATTATATGCTTTCTGATGTTGAATTTCCATTTTCTGTTTTACTTCATGTACATCCTCATCATTTTATTATGGTATCAAAGATTATTGCTCAAGCAAATCATGCTATAAAGAAATCCATTTGGTGGAGAACTGGAGATGTATTATCCTGTGGTAATCATTTTCTGGCATCTTTCTGAAGGCACTCGTATTCCTAAAGTCATAAAGATTGATGTATCTGGGGACCTGGTGGAAGGAAACACAATTAAAGGGTATGCTGAGGTTGCATGGTGCGGAGGAACTCCGGGAAAAGGTGTTGCTAGGTGAGATCATCATGTTCCCATGAAGCATTTTGGTTTTGAAATAACATTCTCAGATAAAAAACCTTTTCACTTTCTCTATAGTTGGCTTAGGAGGCGATGGAATAGTAGCCCTGTTGTGATTATGGGGGCAGAAGAAGAAGAATATCAGCTGATCCTAGATGATGTAGGTTCATGTCTGGTTTATATGTACACTCCTGTCACTGCAGAAGGTGCCAAAGGGGAACCTCAATATGCCATCACGGATTATGTAAAAGCAGGTTTGAATTTGATAGATGTGGTTTCATCCTTCCTTATTGTAATATTGCTCGTTTTTACTTTTTTGGCAAAGCATGATTTCTAAAAAGCTGACCACAATAGTAGAACTGTGCTCGATAGTGATGAGCGCAGATAAAATGCACTCACGAAAAATGCATGCCTTATCAAATTATTTTTCAATTGTATTTGAAATTAGTGCATTATAGATTTTATTTTTCTCTGTCTTTACTTTTAACCATAATGTCATCTATGTTGTTCTTTATTGGCAGCTCCTCCATCCGTTAGTGATGTGCGTATTAGTGGAGATACTGTTGAAGGATGTATAATCAAGGGTTTAGGACAATATTTTGGAGGAAAAGAAGGCCCCCAGTAGGTTTGAGTGGTTGCGTCAGGATAAGGATAATGGGTCAGTGTCCTTTGGTTTAATTTTTTCATGGGATTTTTAATTATGATCTGACTCAGTTATCTAGTATGGCAATTAGCAAGTAATATCTTATTCTTAGTTTCTTCTTTTGTGTTTGCAAGCCAATTCATTAGGATTTCGTTCTTGTAGTGTTTCCTTTGTGCATGTAAGCTAAGTCGCTTAACTTTTCAATTTTTATCTGCAGGGAGCACACACTGGTGTCAATGGGAACAAATGAGTATTCCTTAACTAAAGAAGATGTAGGAAGACAGTTGACATTTGTTTACAGCCCTGTCAATTTTGAAGGTAAGTTCTTTTACATGTTAAATGTCTAGGATTATTCTTTGCCTGGCTTTAGCAGTATTTAAATTCTCTTTTGTTTTGGCTATTTTCATTTTTCAGGGCAGGAAGGGAAGCCTACGTCAGTAGTTTCCTAGATAGTTAAGCAGGGTAAGTTAATCTTCTGGTTTTTGGACTGGCTACAAGAGATTCCAACTGTAGAGTCATTGTCAAGTGTTTCCCCTACTAATTAATTCTGAATTTGAATTCATTTATACCGTCAAATGTTATATTTGACACCTTCATATTACCCATAAGTATTATGGATATCAAATCTTAAAAGGTAATCTTCCAATACGAATGCATCTTCACAATTCAATCATTCATGTTATCTAAGTCCTGAATAACATAATCCAATAATTGTAGAGTTCATGTACTGATAGGTGTTCAGTTTTGATGCACAACACACTACTGATACTTTCAAGAATTCAGACGTGTATATTCAGTGTAATTCATAGCTAAGGAGAAGGACAGCACCATTTGCTCAAAATTAGCTCATATTTTTCTTTTGCTGATAAATCATCACGTTTCAGTTTAGAATATGGTCTATCAGGTGTTTTGTTACTTATTGTGTTTGTGCTCATTATTCTTAATGTACTTTTTTTTTTTTTTTTTTTTAATGCAAATAACAGCCCCGCCCAAAGTTACGAATTTGAAGATAATTGGTGAACTTACTGGAGGAACTGAAGCTTCCAGTAGAGTGCAGTGGTTCAAAACCAGTTCTTCTAATTTTGAGGGTGAGGATGGTATTGAAGCATTAAGTACATCCAAGATTGCTAAGGTAAGAAGCTGTTAGCTGCGTGATTTGTACATGAATTTTTGAGTTTAAATGACATTCTAGTTTATCTAGGCATTTCGCATACCACTGGGAGCTGTTGGAAATTTCATAGTTGCAAAATTTACCCCAATGACCCCAGATGGTGAAGCTGGAGAACCAGCTTATGTGATATCTGAAACACCTATTGAGAGTAAGTATATTCTATTTAGATCATATCCCTTATATTGGGTGAACTGTCCATGACATTAGGAGTTAAAGCATTTTCTTACTATTTTGGAACTATGCTCATAATGCCATTGTTCTGCTTGGCTCTATACTGTGTAGGTACTTGCACTCTTTGTCTTTTTACATCTGAACTTGTGAATATTCATTCATACGTGAGTGGAAGTGAACTAGTTCACTTTATTTTCTAATATCTCCAACAAACATTGCAGCTCTCCCTCCAAGTCTTAATTTCTTGGCTATAACTGGTGACTACTCAGAAGGTGAAGTGCTGACAGCATCATATGGTTATATTGGGGGTCATGAGGGAAAGAGCATATACAATTGGTATTGTCACGAGGTACAATATTAGTCCTGGACCTTATATCTAATGCTTTTGCTAGTAGTGGATTGTCTTGGAGAGAGTATAAAAAAGTAATCTACCAAATATTTCTGACCTGTTACATGTATGGCTAAACCATAATTTGACAACTAGCTTAATATTAGTAGCTTTGTTGCATTCATATAACCTGAACTAGTAGTCAGCCTATAAAGATATTCTTGGGCTAACTTGTCTTCCTAAGTTTAATCTTTTCGTTTTGTACATATGATATGATAAATGCATTTTGAAGTTTATTAACTGATTTTCGAAAGACTATTGAAACTTGAAGTGCTATCTCATTATATGATACATATATCGCACATTTATTAGCTTCAAAACCTTTGTGTCAGAATTTCATTGCATTATGTGAAAAACTTCTTTTTGCATCATTTGCAATTTAACCCAGAAATGATTGACAGATATAAATATGATCAGCTTTTAACTCTTTCTCAGTTGCTAAACCAATGTGACACGATTTATAAATTTAAAATTTGCTTAATGAATGTTTGCTGTAAATTTCAATTTTCCTGCAGGTGGAAAATGACCCTAGTACTACAATACCTGAGGTCTCAGGTCTCCTTCAATATCGAATCCCAAAAGATGCCATCGGTCAATTTATATCTTTTACATGTACTCCAGTGCGCGATGATGGTACCGTTGGTGAACCGAGAACTTGCACAGGACAAGAACGTGTCCGGCCGGGTAAGAGATATAGCAAGTTCTCTATATATGGTTCTCCAAGTGCTAAATACATGTCTAAAATTAATTAGCACATAAAAGGATCAGGAATCAGGGTGTGACTGTATTACGCAGAAGCACATCAACCTTATTCTGCTATTCGTCAAGTAGTCGAACTAGTTTGTTGGAATGTCGAATTGGTTTGAAATTCGTATAGTGCATTTCTCTGCTTTCTTAGGTCATTGTTTGATTTGTATCTTTTAACGTGTTGGTGGCTATATTAGTCAATACAAACTAACATTATGTTGTCAACTACATTTAGGTACCCAAAGATTGCTCTCTTGACTAATTATTGGAAACGCCGTTGAAGGCACTATTCTAAGTGTTGAAGAGAAATACTGGGGTGGTGAAGAGGGAGAATCAGTCTACCGCTGGTTCCGGGTATATAAAATTATGTATCTATGGCTACGTTTGTTATTAATTCAAATAAGTTTAACTGGAACTGCAGTTTTTGGGTGGCTAATTTATAGATATTAATATTGCAGACTAGTTCAGATAGCACACATGATGAAATTGATGGAGCTACTTCTTCCTCATATATGCTATCTGTAGAGGATATTGGTTTCTTCATCTCAGTTTCATGTGAGCCCATCCGAAGTGATCGAGCCCGTGGTCCTATAGTCCTTTCTGAACAAGTTGGACCAATAATACCGGGTAACTAAATTTGGCTTTCTTGATTAGGAAAATTTTGATCAATTTGCATTTACTTAAGTTTAATTTCCCAGAGATTCCTCATTTCCCTAACTTTTTAGTAAGCTATATCATCACTACAGTTCAAATGATTCAAAGATAATTTTGAACTTGTAGCATTTTTCATGTATCACAGGGACATGTACCTATCATAATATGCTATCTTGGTAGGAATTAGCCATATGAGAAAAGAGAGAAATAGAACTTTCACATCAAGTGCATCACATCAAATCAGAAGTTGCAATTTTTTTATTTTTATTTTGGTAAAATGCATCATTTCACTGGCACAAAAATATATTAAATAAAAATCACATTTCCCTCCTAGCGCAACTTGAATTTCAACTTTAAAGTTTTGACTTGCCACAACACTAGGTCCCCCACATGCCAATCGCTTGAATTTCAAGGATCCTTGATTGAAGGAGAGTGCTTAAGTCTCATTGCTTCCTATAGTGGAGGGTAAATCTCTTTTGGAACTTGACTTCTGACACATTTTACAGACTATATTAATGAATCTTATATAATGATTACATTTCAGGGTGAAAGGAGATTGCTTGTGTGAATGGTTCAGAGTGAAAAACAATGGCGATAAAGAGAAACTTCGTGATGGAGGTACGTGTTTTCTTATCTTTAGTTTTGTTCTATTTGATTATTCTTTCCTCACGAGTCTGACAAATTGAAACATACAATTGCAGAATTTTTGGAATTAACTTTGATGAAGTAGGAGCTCGTGTAATATACACCTATTCGTGCTGATGGCTTGAAAGGAAGCCCAAAAACATTGATTTCTTCGCCTGTTTAACCTGGTAATTGCTTAAGATATTTTCAAGACTAGTTTATATCTCTTCACAATGCAAGGCATCGAGCAGCTTATTATACTATTAGGTCTAACAAGTGTAATCCTATGTGTAGGTGAACCACTGGGTCTTGAACTCATGATTTGTGAGTGTTGTGAAGGCCAAGAAGTGCTCCCTATTACCAAGTACTTGTACTTTGGGGGGCAAGAAGGAGCTGGGAAATATATTTGGTTCAGAACGGACAATAAGCTTCACGAGTCATCCTTGATGGAAAAAATTGAGATGTACCAGATGCTAGACAACTTCATCATCACCATCAGAGACACAAAACTTCTGGCTTCTTCGATAAACCATTTGCATAGATTCTTGGCTTCTCCGAAATGGGACAAATGGTCCTCCGACAGGCGAGGTGCGTGTCCTCATCGCAAGAGAACGAGCGTGGGAGGAGATTCAGAGAGTGGTCTAAAAATCTTCCCCAGAAACGGTAACTCTCTCTCTCTCTCTCTCTCTCCACAAATAAATCTAGGACAACAGGTGATTCAATTGACTTAAACATGGCGATTAATTGTGGGGGACAAAGAAAAACAATGCATTTGGGAATATTGCCTTACTTTTTAACCTAACTAATTGTAGAGATGAATTTGGAATCTGCATGAATGTTAACTAATTAGGTACTTGACTTCAATTTATATTTCCAATAATGATTTGATTAGGCTAATTAATTAAATTAAGATATAATATTAGGGTTACAATTAAGCAATCATTGAAGGCAATTTAAGGGTTGGGTGGAAAACCTTAATCGGTTAAAGTATTTACCAATTTTGGAGTGCAAGAACACAATTTTGAATTTTTTATGCATGATTTTTTTGGAAGGCTAAATTAATTTGGGTCACATATTTGGATAAATATTTAAATACGGCATTTAATTATAAAATTGAGTGTATGCCAATGCCATACCACAGGCAAGGTCGATGCTAGCACCTTCGGCACTGCCGAAGGCAGCATTACTGCCCTACACGTGTAGCATACATGGCAGGCCGGCAGATTCGATCCTAAATACAAGATATGTTGTCTTCCATGCAGACCCATTTAATCACCGACCACGTGTATAATTTCACTTGCCTTGAGACATAGCATATCCACTCTCCAACCCTCCACCCGAGGAGCACCCGCTAGCACCTCCCAATCCATGGCCCACATTTTAAATACTACCTCCATCTCATATAAGTAGTCTCATTTGTCATTTTCGTCCGTCTCATCTATTAGTCCCATTTCCTAAAATGGTAAAGAATACTTGGCTAAAATTAACTCTCTCTCTTCAGAATCAATTACAGCCACACATTTCCTCCTTTATTAGCTCTCGTGCCCATTTCAAATGGGACTACTTATATGAGATGGAGGAAGTATTCCATTTTTATGTCATGTAAAATAGACAACAATTTGTTAATTTACGTATAAATATATTTAAGGAATATCTTAGATAATTATAATTGTTGTTAGTTTATGTAATTAATTTATATTCGTTAATGAATAAATAATAATCAAAATTTCACTTGTAGCTGAAATGAAATTATTCTCTATTTTCAATACTGTTTTGATTACATAAGTGGATTGAATGAGTTTTATATTTTTTAGTGTTCATATTGTTTTGGACAATAGACTATATAATATATTTTTAATAAAACAAATATAAGTGTGTGTTGAATAATTTTCAAAATAATTTGAAGAGAAATTCATAAACCTAAAATAAATTAGATTTTTCAATTTAGATTAGAAATTAATTGAGCCAAGATCCGGATTTCTTTTTTTACAATATTTTTTTAATATATTTATGGAAAATCGAACCAAGACCCAATGTCCATATCTAATTAACAATAACATGATGCATATCCAATTTTATGAAAAAAAGTACTCCCTCCGTCCTCCATTTAGTGACGGAGGGAGTATGAGCACGGGTTTTTTCGCATTTTATGGTATAATAATAAATTAATGTGTTAAAGTGTTAAAGTGGAATAATTGTGGGTCCATTTGAATTGTTTAATAGTATTAAAATGTTAAAATAATAAAAAGTAGATGTATAAAGTGTTAAAGTGATTGTGGGGTCTAAGTCCTAAAACGGAATATGTCAGTAAATGGAGGACGTTCCAATATAGTAATAACGTCACTAAATGGAGGACAGAGGGAGTATAAAAAATTATAAACACATTGTTTTAAAATGATAACTACTCCCTCCGGTCTTTTACAGTTGAGTCGAAACTTTTCGACACGAGAATTAAGAAGAGTTGTTTAGTACTTTAAGTATGTTTGATAATTGAGAAGATAATGAGATTATGTTTATAATTGAGAAGAGTTGTTTTAATTAATATAAAAAATATTTTTTATTAATTAATATTTTTTTTGTTTTTCAGTTTATTTTAAATTAATTTAAAATTTTCTGTTTTTTTTATAAAATTATTGTTGATGTTTAAAATTAAAATAAAAAACTTTTCTGGATTTTTTTTTTTATAAAATTAAAACTTTTCTGGATTTATTTTAAATTAATTTAAAATTTTCTGGATTTTTTTTTATAAAATTATTGTTGATGTTTAAAATTAAAATAAAAAACTTTTCTAGATTTTTTTTTATAAAATTAAAACTTTTCTGGATTTATTTTAAATTAATTTAAAATTTTCTGGATTTTTTTTTATAAAATTATTGTTGATGTTTAAAATTAAAATAAAAAACTTTTCTGGATTTTTTTTTATATAAAATTAAAATTTTTCTGGATTTATTTTAAATTAATTTAAAATTTTCTGGTTTTTTTTTATAAAATTATTGTTGATGTTTAAAATTAAAATAAAAAACTTTTCTGGATTTTTTTTTAAATTAACACTTTTCTGGATTTATTTTAAATTAATTTAAAATTTTCTGGAATTTTTTTTTTTATAAAATTATTGTTGATGTTTAAAATTAAAATAAAAAACTTTTCTGGATTTTTTTTTTTTTATAAAATTAAAACTTTTCAGGATTTATTTTAAATTAATTTAAAATTATTTCGAGAGAGACGGCAATGACGATAATGGAGAAATTGAGAAATTGAGGCGTAATTAGTATGTTAATTAAGTAAAATAAGGGGTACAATTAGTTGTGTGTTTAATACTTAATTTTTACCCAAAAAGGAAACGACTCAACTAGGAGAGACCGGCCCAATCGGGAAAGTGACTCAACTGTAAAAGACCGGAGGGAGTATATTCTAAACAAGTACTTCCTCTGGCCCAGGATTTCTTGTGCGTTTCTTTTCGGCACGGGAATTATGGCGTTTGTGTTTAGTTGTTTAAGTATGTTGTTTATGGATATTATTTTGTTAATTTGTTTTGTAATATATATATATATAAATTATAATAAATATTAAAAATAATGTAAATTTTTTTTTTTTTTGTTATTTATTAATCTGCATTTCCGATTTATGCACAGTATTTTTTTTTTTTTTTTTTTTTTTTTGGCTTTTCTTCACTCCATTCAATTGCCATTTCATTCCATTCATCCATTCCATTTTCCTTCACTCCATTCAACCAAAAAACAGAGCAAATGAACTCCAAAACATAAAATGAACAACAAATTAAACAAAAGAACAGATTTTGCCATTTCATTCCAACAAACTGCAATCCATACACTGAGATTAAATCAATTGTTTTCCAATTAGTCACATGGGTTTAATCACCCAATAAAAAAAAGAAAAAAATCAGAAGAGAGGGGGAAATGGAAATGGCGCCCAATTCAAATTTGATCAACTTGTGCAGCATATCCCCCTCTTTCATCTGCATTTCTGTTTCTTCATCTGCCCAAAAAAAAAAAAAAAAAAAAAAATCAGAAGAGAGGAGAGAAGAGAAGAGTCAGATTCCAGCAGAGAGGAGGAGAAGAAGAAGAAGAAGAAGAAGAAGAAGAAGAAGAAGAAGAAGAGAGGCAGGAGAAGAAGATAAGCAGAAGAAGAAGTGATCACAGAGGAAGAAGAGAAGCAGAACAAGAACAAGAAGAAGAAGAAGAAGAAGAAGAAGAAGAAGAAGAAGAAGAAGAAGAAGACGAAGAACAGAAGCAGAAGAAGAAGAGAAGCAGAAGAAGAAGTGATCACAGAAGAAGTGATCACAGAGGAAGAAGAAGAAGAAAAAGAGAAGCAGAAGAAGAAGAAGAAGAAGAAGAAGAAGAAGAAGAAGAAGAAGAGATGGTGAAGAGGGCCAAAAACCTGACAGATGAAGAGCAGAACTTGGTTGTGCAGTTCCTCCTTCAAGATACAAAGAATGGGAAGCCAAAACGAGGTAGGATGCTTGAAGCCCAACAACAATTCCACATGCATCGTAGCACTGTATCTAGGCTCTGGAAAACTGCAAGAGAACAACAAATGCAAGGGTTAGCTATACAGTTAAAATCACAGAAAAAAGGGAGAATAAGAAACCATAACCTCAAGCCCAACTACGCAGTTCTTAGGGGAATGGATTTCAGTGAAAGATCATGTTATAGATCGATGGTGGAGAAGATGGGAGTTAGCAGATCTACCTTGCAGAGATGGGGGAAGGCAGGACTTTTTAAGATATTTGCAAGCTACATTAAGCCTTCCTTAACAGCAGATAACAAATTCATTAGGTTGAGGTTCAGTTTGGAAATGCTCCAACTGGACAGAGTACTCAACACATTGAAGTACTCATCTATGCACAATATAGTGCATATTGATGAGAAGTGGTTCTTCATCACTAAAGGAAAAAACAGGTACATGGAGGGACTGACCTCAGTAAAGGAGATATACATCATTGGTCATCAAACAACATCTATACTTACCTTTTACATTTCATATTACAGGTATTATCTTGCACCAGGGGAAGATGAACCATACAGAGCATGCAAATCAAAGAGGTTTATTGGCAAAATCATGTTTTTGTGTGCAGTGAGTAGGCCAATACTAAGAGATGATGGCACAGTCCTATTTGATGGCAAAATAGGATGCTTCCCATTCACCACTCAACATAAAGCAATCAAAAACAGCAAGCACAGAAAAAAGGGCACACCCTATATCAAAGCAGTTGACTCCATCACAAGAGAAGTGATGAAAAGATGTCTTTTGAATGAGGTACCAGCAATCTACTGCCCTACATGTTTGTAAATGCAATACTCATGCTCAGATATACATCATAGCACTACTAAGTTGTCTCATAGAATTGTTTTTTCATGAAATATCACACTAGGTTGTCCCTGCAATAAAAAACAAGTGGCCAGCAACTGCAGATAAGAACATTTTCATCCAACAAGATAATGCAAAGCCTCATATCACTGATTCAGATCCAGATTTCAGATTAGCTGCAAGCACAGATGGATTCAACATAAGATTAGTTCAACAGCCACCAAATTCCCCAGACACAAACATAAATGACTTGGGATTCTTCAATGCTATTCAATCACTGCAGCATAGAAAAGTATGTAGAACAGTGGATGATCTAGTGATGGCAGTGCAAACTGCATTTCATGATTTACCAGCAATGACATTGAACAAAGTATTTCTCACACTCCAAGGCTGCCTAACAGAGATCATGAAGGTCAGAGGCCACAACAATTACAAGATACCACACATGGGAAATGACAGGTTGATTAGAGAAGGCAGATTGCCAATTAGTCTAACAATTCCAATGGAATTAGCAAGGCAAAGCATAGATTATCTAGTAGAGAATGGCCAAATCAGAGGAATTGAGCATCTGATTCAAAGATTGGGAATGCAGCAGCTGACAGGGATTGAAGAACAGTTGGCCATGGTTGCAATTAGCTAGGGTTCATCACATGTAACAAACACTTTTTTGCAGAAGCATATAGACTAATCATAGTTGTTGTATATGTTAGCATTTGAGATTTCAAAAGACTAGTGTACTTAACATCTTTTGAAATGGAAAATGCTACTCTTGTTCTACCACTGTCCCATTTTCAAATTGATCAAAAACTTTGTCAATTAGAATCAAAACATGCAACAAAGATCAGAGATCACATAACATTCAACTGTACATACACTCATACCACAGAAACCTCATCAAGAATCAATCAAGTCACACAAATTCAATGGAACAGTGGCACATCAACTACATATCAGAGGGACAGAAGAACAGAGATTACTCAAACCATATACTGGCCATAGCAAGAAACCACAGCAACATCTTCCATCAATAACCATTAACACATTGCACATAAACATCAGATTAGTTCAACCTCCTCCATCACAAAACCCCACAGATTATGCAACGTCCCCCTGACCCGAATCCCCTTTAAAGAGTTCATCTTTAAAGGGGATTCGGGTCGAAGGAACCATCAATTGGATTATTCATCTGCATTTCAATCACCAATTGGATCACAAAGCCCCACAGATAATTCAACCTGACCCTGACCCGAATCCCCTTTACAGACTTCATCTGTAAAGGGGATTCAGGTCCAAGAAAGGATTATTCAGCTGTTTCCCGATCAGCTTCTCCATCAAAAAAATCCCACTCTTCTGTGGTGGGATGGAATGGGAAGTAGACTGGAAATCCATCACGGTAGTAATACACATGCCTCTTGGACAAGGGATCACTGTCCGTGAGGCCTTCCTCCTCAACAGCGGACGGCGGCGGCGGCGGCGGCGGCGGAGGCTGCTCAGAAAGTTGGGGGGACTCTTCGACGCTTGGGGCGGCTGAAAACGGCAACCGCCGCGCCAGCCTCTCCGTCGTTTGGTGAGGGGTTGCCCAACGGAAGGGAGGACGTACACTCTCATCCTCGCGAGGCGGCGACGGCGTAAGTTCCTCAAATCGAGGGACATACACATATCCCTCGCTCAGAGGCGGCGGACCGGTCCAGGTTGGAAGGCTCCGCACTGTCGGTGGTGAGCGGACGGTGCCGTAGCGCCCAGGTGAAATGAGCGTTTTGATTCGAGGAGGAGGTGGAGGAGGGCTTGGGCTCAGTTCGGAGGAGGAAGCCCAACGGCGGCTAACACGGCGGCGACGCACCTCGCAGCCTGTGAGCCCGCCGCCGCGGGGATTCACGGCGACGGGTCGGTTGCGGGTTGATCTCCATTCCGATTTATCGGATGGGGGTGGATCCATGGCGACGGCGGGGGGGATGGGAATTTAGGGTTTGTCGATACCAACGAGATGAAGAACAGCAAAGAAGAGGAAGAGAGAGAGTTGTGAGAAGATAATGAATTGGGTGGAATAAATTTGGTGGGTGGGAGATATTTTGTGGTAGGATAATAGAAGTGGTTTTTAATTTTTGTGGAAAATTTTTTTTATTGTTTTTTCTGATTTTTTTTTTTTATAAATTATTTGTGAATTTTTTTTATTTATTAGGGTTTTGTTAATTGTAATAAGGGATCACTAATTGTGTACTTAAATTGCTAATTATTTCCCAAAAAGGAAACGCACAAGAAATCTTGGGACGTCCCAAAATGGAAAACGCACAAGAAATCACGAACCAGAGGAAGTATTCTTATCGTCTCCGTTCCTCATGTAACATATTTAAAAATTAGAGCATAAATAATTCTTAAAAATATATAACCAATAATTTTAAATAAAATATTTTATATGATCTTTAATTTAATATAAAATGGTAAAAATCAGAAAATAAATGAAAAAAATTATGATTATTTTAAAATTTTAAATTCCAAATTGTATTGAAATACATATTGAGAACTTACAGGGTAATTTTAACTATTTAAAAAATAACTCATTGTTAACGGAAATTAAAAAAAAAAAGTATAAATGGAACGTTACTAGTATAAAATAAAATAACATTTCAAATAATAATGCTAGAATAAAGTTTATAAATCAGGGGGAAAAAAAAGAAAAAAAAAAAAAAAAAGAAGAAGTGAAAAAATCAAAATGTGGGCCATGGGGATCCTTGGGAATGGTGGGGCTGGGCGGGGAAAGGAATTGATATGAAAAAAGAAATATACGTGTGACACGTGTATGGAGATGAAGAGGGGTAGGCATGGAAGACAAGTTGAGGGGTCTTTAGGATCGAAGCTCCCTGGCAGGCCCCTTGAGGTCATGGCAATTCAATTTACTTTTTGCTTTTGTTTTATTTTGTGAAATTATGCCCTTTTTCCTTGTCTATTTGCAACACCAAAATTGTTATGGACAAAAGTTTCTTTGTTTTAAGTATGCATCCATCAAATAATTAGTAAAATGGGATGAGAATCTTGTTTTTGCCAATTATGATCCGACGCTTATCAAAATGGTATCAGAGCCCTAGGTTTATTTGGGAATTATATTTATTTATTGGAAGATGTCCAAAGGAAAATTGTACGATGCTACAATGAGGATCCTTTGGCATGGTGGGAAAGGAATCAACTCAGAGCAACCTTGACGGTCAAACCAAACAAGGTTCACGAGTTCGTTCGATACAGGCCAATCTTGATGAATATTAAAGATCAAGAGGACATGAAAGGCATCATCAAGGAACACCTTGATATGAAGCTAATCGAACCAGGGAACTCACCATACAGTAGCCCAGGCTTCTTGGTAAGAAGCCATGGTGAGATAAAAAGAAATAAACCTCGACTCGTTATTAATTACAAAGGTATTAATGACATTTTGGAATTCGATGGTTATTTCATACCAAGTACAGAACACCTTATTAACTGCATAAGAAATGCAAAGGTTTTGTTGGTAAACAAAAATTAAATTTGGCGACAGGTGATGAGCAAAAGCCCAAATTTTTATTAGGGAATTATAAACTATTTATTACATAAGATTATCTCATTTTGGGAAGAGACAAACTTGCTTAGCTACCTATGGTAGCGGAAATAGAAACACTCATGCACTAAAAAAAAAACTGAAAACTAATACAAAGTTTATTTTTGAAGAAGGTAAAGAAAATATTGATGTCTTTCTTCTGCTTCTTCCTTCTCTTTAAATAGATGCAAGATTGTATCTTCTCAATCCTGCATTATTGCCTCGGATGCCATTTGCTGGCATATCCTTTTCCTCCAAAAGTTTTGTTATTGGTGGGGTCGGCCTTTGTTCACCGGTCATTATCTTCACCGAAAGTGTTGATAATGCGTCTTGACAAATGGAGTCTGGGTCCTCCATTTTTGAATTCCACCAAAATTTTGGTGAAATGTCTCTATCCTGCTATCCACCCATGTCGTGTCAACTTCAACGAGAGGGAGGAGGCCATCGAAGAGTGGAAGAATTCCATGATTATTGCAGCGGCCACTCTTGATATGAGTCGAGAGAGTTTTGCCTCTCGAGTTAAGCCTCATGAGAGTTGCCAAGATCGCTTGGGAAGGAATGAGCCAAGAAACAAGAGATTTTTGCTTAAAAGGAGACTATCAAAACATGGCTCCTGCTATGGCAAATTGGCTTAAACTCTATTTCTTGGGGGAAGGCTATTTCAAGGGATACGACGAGGAGAAAAAAAAAAAAAAATACTTGATGGCGTTCTAGTATGCATCCATCAAATAATTAGTAAAATGGGATGAAAATCTTGTTTTCGCCAATTATGATCCGACGCTGTGCAGATTCCTGCTCCTGAATCAATAAAAGCAGCAAAATATTCTGCTTTATATTTCTCATATAACACTCCGATAGGAATGTATATTGAGAATGGACTTGTCATCCGATCAACAGCTTTCTTTCATTGATTGTGATCTCCATTCCACCTTCCCTGCTCCTCCAGGGCTTGTATTTCTCGAGAAAATCTAGACCAAGGATAAGAATATTTTCTTCTCTCCCTGCTCGGCCTTTAATTTCAACCTTCCATCCACCCATCTCGATCATGGCTTTGTAGTGATGGATTTCTGGTTGTTCCAGATAATACAAGATATTACAAGGAAATTATTTTCCCATCTTGTAGTATCAAACCTGGTTGTTACTCCTCTCCATCCTTCCGGACATTTGATAGTAATAACCGTCTTGTTGGAACCTAACAACCTTGGTTGGGTATATTGGGTTAGACTTAGGCTTCTTCCCAAAGGTTGAGAAGTAATCCTATCTCCCTGGAATGATAATCTCCCTGGAATGATAACCATGTGGTCTAGACAGAAGGCCGGATCATATAAATATGGGCAAAGAAGCGGTCCATCCAGAAGGGGATCCCAACCCAGAGGAACAGACCAGTCTAGGGGGAAGTATGCAGCCAAGAGAACTTTCAGAAAGGCTCATGCCAGAGCAAATGAAAGTTTTAAAGATTGCAACTGCTGGACGCGCGGTGCACTTGGGCATATCTCAACCAATTGCCCAGAAAACAGGAGAATGAATAGATTCGAGTCAACACCTGATATTGAAGACGCGATCTATTTCAAAGACTTGGTACAAGTTTACCAGTTCGAGGATATACCCTCTGATGTGAGTATATACGAAAGCGGAAGAAGGCTCTAGCAGCGAAGCTGAATCCGATGGAACCATTGATTCAGAATCCAACTGAAGAAGAGGTACATTATCAGGAATGTGAAGATAGAACCGGATATTCTAGCCGGACGATTATCTCACAAAGCCAGATTGATAAAATCATGAAGAAGAACCTGAGTATACAAAGATATCAAGGTTTTTCAGCTGGAAACATAGACCAAGTTCTAAGGAGCTTTAGTCTAAAGAGTCGGAAGCACCATATTGTCTATGGAATCACAAGACGAGAAATGGCGCTACCAATCGAGCTCACAGGGAATCAAGTGGAGATGCAATTGATTCCAGCAGGTGATATCCGGGAAGATCTATCAAAGATGAAACCGGAGGTTGCTGAAAAGATGAATTGGATCTACATCGGAGCAATTCAACTAGTGCTCAAATCAGCGTTATTTGCAGGAGTCGATTCCCCAATCGACATTGCAATATGCGATAAGCGAGTACGAAACCTTCAGGACTCTGTGATGGGAACCATCGCGGGGAATCTATGTGCTGGACAAGTGGTGGGGATTATATATCCAAAGATTGCTTACAATCTAAACGACACCAACTTTAGCAAGGCCCTGACGTTGTATCAGGACTTCAAAAGGAAAGAGTTGTTGGAAGAAGGGAATAGACCTTATTCCATGTCGGCCCCTATAACGGCAGCAGAGGATTCAAATACCTCTTGCACAAGTCCTAAGTTGGTGGTATCTACGGATCCATCGGCCCAAGGAGAACATGAGATTCAGATATCCAAATCTGAATCATCATGTCAACCCAGCACCTCTGGGGTTAAAGAGGGAGAGATCAATCTTAGGCCGATGACTGGCAAATCTAAGGTTGATACTAATCAAGTTATTCAAGTTTCTTCTTATTGGTAGGCATATCAAGCTAGCTGGGAGAAGCTTCTTACAAGAAGGGAAATTAACCCAAGCTATTGTGTAATCGATGGCTTTGGAAAATATCCCAGGGTGTGGATGAAGCCAGGAGCAAATCCACATGATGTCAAGCAATGGTATGATTTTGGAGCTCTTGCTTCGGTTTCTACAATATCACCAGCATTCACAGAGATCAAGAATCTACCCAAATGGATTCAAGAAGCTGTGTATGATTCGTGGGCTAACAATGATCAACTTAGCCGCGGTGATGTTTGGGAGTTATACTTTATAAGTGCAGCTCCCGAACCCGCAGGAAAAGGGAATCATGAAGCCTTTCACTACATAAGGCTAAGGAGACCCGATGAAAGAACCTTAAATGTAGATAAGGCATTGGATGGAGATGTTCCACTTGGCTCCACCATCTCAGAAGATGAAATCTCAACTCGACGAGCTTGGGGTTTATGGGTCTGTCTCACAGAGATGGACAAAGTCAAGTACCAGTTCAAATTTTTCCAGAACTCGGTAAATGGATCTTTCCTGTTAAATACCATGACAGGGAAAACCACAAGATTTGCAGAGGAAGCTTTTGAAAGAAAAAGAACGCTGCTATGGAAAAACAAGCTGGTAGTGAGTAAAGAGACTCATCGCAAATACTGCAACATGGCTCATTTTGGACACTGGGATGAACGCATCTGTTCATCATGCCCAAACCAGAAAGAGCTTGAGTTCGGGAAAGGATTCATGCCAAAGGCAGGACGAGCCCGAGCCACCGAAAAGAGAGAGTCCCAGGCAGGACCAGTCAAGAGAATGCCGAGGGCCCCGGGGAAAAATTTTCCCAACAAGAAATAATAGTCATGTGACTATACACAAGAGGAACCCTACCCAAAAAGAAGATGACATGGGTGGATAGCAGGATAGAGACATTTCACCAAAATTTTGGTGGAATTCAAAAATGGAGGACCCAGACTCCATCTGTCAAGACGCATTATCAACACTTTCGGTGAAGATAATGACCGGTGAACAAAGGCCGACCCCATCAATAACACAACTTTCGGTGGAAAAGGATATGCCAGCAAAGATGGCATCCGAGGCAATAATGCAGGATTGAGAAGATACAATCTTGCATCTATTTAAAGAGAAGACATCAATCTTTTCTTTACCTTCTTCAAAAATAAACTTTGTATTAGTTTTCAATTTTTTTTAGTGCATGAGTGTTTCTATTTCCGCTACCATAGGTAGCTAAGCAAGTTTGTCTCCTCCCAAAAGGATATAATCTTATGTAATAAATAGTTTATAATTCCCTAATAAAAATTTGGGCTTTTGCTCATCACCTGTCGTCAAATTTAATTTTTGTTTACCAACAAAATACTCTACGCCCCGGGTAGGAAACGAACGAGGGCTGTGCTGTTTGCTGTTGAAGGAATCCGTGGCTAGAACCATCCGGTGCTCCGCGTGGTTGGAATGCGTTTGCCGTAAAACCCAGACGGATAGGACCCGACAGCAACTCGGTCAAAAGGTATGAAGTTGGTTTTACAAAAATTCTAATTTTACGGAAGAGTGATGGGCCTGATAATAGTTTGCATGGCTAGGAGTGGAAATATACAAAAACAAAGAGAATTTCATTGTTTAAAAGGGCATTAATGACTTTTCAAAGCAAATTATTAAATTGACACGTGGAGGGCTCTGATGAGCGGTCTGCATGCCGAAGGCGTTAGCATCGCCCTGACGATACATAATTTCATACCCTTTCGGAAAGAAAATTTGAAAATTTAACCATATTTTATTAATAAAATTAAAGAAAAAATAATTATACATCCTTTTTGGAATGCCCACTACTTCACTGCATGTGCTTAGATCCTCCCATTTGTAGAACGTTGAATTCTCAGTCCAATGAAAAAGAAAGATGAAGGAAAAAACCAAAACACATGCATGCAACGTACAATAAATAAATAAACTCTCCTATTAAAAAAGTAGTAAAGAATTAATGGTTTCTGCTCTTCAATAATTTACTTGGTTACCCATCACTTCCCCTGCTCTTTTCTCTCTTTGAAAATAAAGAGAAATTAAAGAAGCTTACGCGGATAGCTAATCCATCGAGATAGCTATCTCGATGAGCTCGGATTCGTTAAATATATTGACAGAGCCAATTACAAATAGACGTCATATGAAGGTGAAATAAAATTTTATAGCATAACTAATAAAACTTGCATTATTTTATGAAGGCCCGCCTCGATAGCTGTCCCTTGTTACTATGTGATGCAGGGGAAGCGTTAAATCCGTTGATTGTGACACACAATACCGGAAGAGAACGCAGATAAGTGAAATTTCGTTGATTCTATGTAGAATACCGGAAGACACAAGAAAAGGGAATAAACCCTAATTTTCAATATCAAATTCGACTCCCTTAGTACATAATGAAATTACATATATATAGACTAACTAAACAGGCCAAGCCCATAAACTGAAATAAAATATATAATTAAACTAAAACCCTAACGATTAAACTATTAAATAAATTAATAACTAAAATACTCTAATTATTTTTCATTCTCCATCACTATGTCACTAGGCTGAAATGTTTCCTTAGCTTCGGCTCTCTCTTTCGCCTCACCTTGTCTAACGAACTTGGAATGAGATACTCGAATTAATCGATATTAAATTTATTGATCTATGCAAAAGTTTGTTCCTTATTAAACTACTTGAATTTTCTTTTAATGGTGTTACTGTTATGGTTATTCCTTAAATCAACAGTTTTCTCAATTTCTGATTTTTAATTGTTAAATTCTCAGTCAACTACTCCCATTGGATGAACTCTCCAATTAAATATTAATACGATGTTAGAGAGAATTAATTAATTTTCTACCAACTATTCCTATGTTGTGCTTAGATATCTTCTCATACCAAAGCAAAAGTTGAATTGTAACTATCAACCAAATAATTGAACTTTACAATTAAAGAAAAATAAACTATTGTTGCTTCTGCTCTTCAATTAATGCACTTCTTCTTCTTCACTTGCTAATTACTCCCCTTCCTCTCTCCCTCTCTCTCTCTAGATCTCTTAAATGAATAGCAGCTTCGATCTTCACTTGCTAATGCTATGCCCTTCCTCTCTCCATTCCCTCTCTCTCTCTCTCAGATATCGTCAATTAATAGGGAAAATACCGGATATTACACTTGCTCTCTCTCTCTCTCAACACAAATAAATGTAGAACAACATATGATTCGATTGAATTGAACACGGCGATTAGTTGCGGGGGACAAAGAAAAACAATGCATTTGGGAAAACTTGATTATAGTATTAAGTATAAAATTTAGATTCCATGCCTTATACTTTCTTAACCTAACTAATTGTACGTAGAGATGAATTTTGAAATTGCATGCATGATAACTAATTAGAGTACTTTTACTTTTAAAGTAGAGAAACTTCAATTTATATTTCCAATAATGATTTGATTAAGCTAATTAATTAAATTAGGATATAAAATTAGGGTTACAATTATGCAATTAATCATAGGAGGCAAAGGGTTGGGTGGAAAACCTGAGATAGAAGATTTGGTTACGTAAATAATCTTATCTTCCAATTATTTTCTAATTAGATAGTCAGACGTTACATGTGTGCTATAAGATTACCTAATTTCTATTAGCATCAAACCTTTGGAAAAAAGTCTTATAAGTTTACCTAATTTTAGATAAAATTTTACCCAAAATTGGTGCCGCTGTATATATATTTTTTTTCAATTAGCTTATTTTACGAGATTTTTTTAGTGAAAAGTACGTGTATGTATGTATCGATACTGGAGTCGATACCGACGGAGAGGTATCGAGTGATGCAGAGGGTGAAGAAGGTGCAGAGGCATTTCCTGTGCCACACGAGGGCTGTGGAGTATGATGTTCTATTTGGTACTATAGAGTGTTTCTAACAACATCTTGCTTTTACTTCTTTGTAAATTGTTCATGTTTTTGTACATTTTTACACACAATTTTTTTTAAAAAAAAAAAAATTGTGTGAGAGGTATAGAAAGTGAAATGTTGTAATAATAAAAATAATAAATTGGAATATTGTAATAATAAAAAGAATAATGAATACACAGTTTTTATTTTGAAAAAAGCATACTCCCCATCATAAATTAATAAAGAATAAATTTCCATGCATGGATCATGATTTGTTTTTTAGTCAAGCAATTTTCTCCTTACTTTCAAGAATATAAATTAATAAAGAATTCTTTATCTATTTTCGTATTTATCTTTTAAAATAGTATTTCTTATTTTCTTTAATTCTCCCACTCTGAGTCTCTCTAACCCCTCTTACTCACAAACTCACACACACACACATATTTGAAAATTCGAATTGCTAGAGCTGGTCAAATAAAAAAAAAAAAAACCATTTTTTACCTACCAATTAATACTACTATTACTGTAAATAGTAATTAGTTAGGTTGGAGTAGTAAATATGGTGTGTAATTGTAATTAGCAGAGATGACATGAAATAATATATACCTTTCCTCTCCTCGCACCATTATATTTCTTCTTCAATTCTCCCTCACCGAACCTGCAAACCTCTCGCTGCCTGCCTCCTCTCCTCACCCAAACAACGCCGGCGTCGTCGATCGTTTCGCCTATTGCCGCCTCTCTCTCTCAACTTCAACAGTTGCAGCCTCCCCTCTCTCTCATCTGCAAAGTGAGTTCTCCTAGCTCCTTCTGTTTCTTCTTCTTCTTCTTCTTCTTCTTCTTCTTCTTCTTCTTCTTCTTCTTCTTCTTCTTCTTCTTCTTCTCTCTCTCTCTCTCATACACGCACATATATCTAATATACTTTGTTCTTGCAGATGGTCTCTCCCTCTCTCCCTGCAGCTCCTCAGCTTAAGCTTACTGTAAGCTCTCCCTCTCTCCCTCTCTCTTATCTGCAAAGTGAGTTCACCTCCTTCTCCTCCTGTTTCTTCTCTCTCTCTCTCTCTCTCTCCCCCTCTCTCTCATCTGCAAAGTCAGTTCACCTCCTTCTCCTCCTTCTGTTTCTCCTCTCTCTGTGTGTCTCTCTCCCTCCCTCCCTCCCCCCCCCCCCCCCCCCCCCCCCCCCCCTCTCTCTCTCTCTCTGCAACTTCAATAAACATGCATCGCCATGAACCTCAACTTCGCCTTCACGGCGGGGAAGTACAGCGGCAGCACGCTCTCCATCCTCGGCCGGAGCCAGGTGATGGACCGAGCTGCCGGTGGAGGCGGTGCATGGCGATGATCTGAGTTTTTAATTTCTGCCGCCATGGATATGGCTTCAGTTTCACTTAACTTCTTCCTTGAGTTTTAGCTTCGTACTAGTTATAAATATGCATGGCTTCTTCTTCTTCTTCTTCTTCCTCTCACTTGCTTACTCTCTCTCCAGATGATGTGGACAGCTCTTCTCCTGATTCTGGTGGTTTGCGACGGCACCTTGGGCTCCGGTGAAGCTCCGTTCACTCAAGTCAGATTCGCCGAGGAAAGGGGGGCCGTTTGCTTAGATGGATCTCCCTCCGGTTACTCTAATCTAACATTAATTTTTCATTTTATTGCTACTGTTTGATTGTTAGTTTTGCATTATCGGTTACATTTTTCTCTTCAGGGAGGCGGGTGGTGTCCCGACCTGCTCTCGTGCGAAACAAACCGCTCTACATACGTCGGCTCGACCCGAGGTTTCGGGCCCGTGAATCTAACCGGAATGCTCAGCGGGGACCCTCTTGTAAACCCCGGTAAGTATTAAATCTATAAAATTCAATACAAGATATCTTTTCCGGCATTCTAATTTTCTTTTTTCTTTCAGATTTCTACAATTGGAATCGAGCCTACGTCGCCTACTGCGACCAAGCGTCGTTCCTCGGAGACACCGACGTCGACGACGGGCAGGTACGTTTAAAAAAAGGCAATTCGTTTGAAATTTTATTTGAAATTCAACATAATAGAGGAGGATGAAGAATGGGCGTTGATTTTTTATTTTTTTTTATTTAGAAAAAAAACAGAAAAGAAAAACACTTAATCAAGCATTTTCTTTAAGGGAATTTAATTAGGCGTTGATTTGTTTCTGTTTCCTTAAAATTTGAAATTTCATTGCTCCAATTGTATACATTAAAACTTGAATGCATGTGACATTTTTTATTTATTCAATATAATGTCATTTCTATATATGTATTTATAATTTATTTAAAAATGTATGGTTTGCATAAAATTGATGTGTGATGCAGTAGAAAAAAATGTAAAATATGGAGAATATTTTATTGGATGAACTACAGGTAAAACATTTTTTAATGACTTTTTATACTCATAAATTTTTTGATGTCGTAAAAAGAGTGTAGTTAGTGACCTCTTTTGTTGTAGTATATACTGCATTAATTAATGAAATTAAATTGGCTATATGTGTTTAGTTTCCTCACTTATTAGTTTTCTGTTTATTGTATTGATTTCTAAAATAAATGTATTCATTTATTTTATTCAGGCACCCCGACTCGATTTCCGAGGTTCAAGGATCTACGATGCTGTTATAGAAGACCTCATCGCACAAGGCCTCAACTGGGCCGAAAATGTATTTGATTTTTTTTTTTTTTTTTTTTTTTTTTTTTTTTTTTTTTAAATGATTGATTATTTGCTTAACAATTTAATTACTAATAGTTTACTATGTTGTAGGCTATACTTGCAGGCAGGTCGGCCGGAGGTCTAGCTACAATATTGCACTGCGACGACTTCCGGGCAAGCCTGCCGTTCGCGGGTCGGGTTAAGTGTATTGCGGATGCCGGGCTATTCCTCCGAGGGTAAAACCCTTTTTTTTTTTTTGAGTTAGTTTATTGTTGTCAAGAATCTCACCTAACTAATTGTGACTAAATTGCAGAAAAGATCTTCCTAATGCTGACTACCGAGATGGGCTTTTCGCGTCGATTATCTCGTTCCATGTATTGCTTCTTCATTTATGCCGCAATTTAATTAAACAGTAGAGATATAAACTTATAATTTATCGTTGCATGTTTTCTGAATTTCATGTCAATGTTTCAACGAAAAATTAATTTATTTTCTTCTTATTATTATAGGATATATCGAGGTTCTTGTCCATTTCTTGCACTTCTAGGATTGATCCGAATTTGGTAAGTGATTAGTATTTGGTTTTTGTAATTTTTATTCAAGATTTATTCAATCAAGTACCATGATTTTGATTATATGTTTTGAATACTTTTGTGTACGTAGTGCCTATATCCTGAATATTTATTGGAGGATATCGAAACTCCGATTTTTCTGCTCAACAGCGCATTTGATTTTTACCAGGTAATTAACTATTTCATATTTTCTTGATGCGTGTAATTTGACTATGAGCGACACTTATAGAAAAACGAAGAGAGCATTTGTTACGGTTTTTTTTTCGGGTTCAATATCAGCTGGAAAACTTGTTGGTACCCCGAACACTCCTAACTGGGCGGACTGGAGAAGGGGACTTGGCGATTTGCAGAACGCTCCACCTAGTCAAAAGCAGCTCATAAAGGGTTAGTAAATTTAGCAAATTCATTTATAATAATAATTAAAAAAAAAATGTACGAATTTTTAACTTTCAAATGTCGAAAACAGACTACCATGCGGCGTTCGTGAATGCGTTCGTGGAAATTCCTGATAATCCATCAAGGGGTATGTTCATATTCCCGTGTTCTACGCACTCGATCACGACGTCGTCCTCAGATTCGCCATCTCCAACCGTTGACAAATACTGGAATCCAAACTCGACCATCACGGTGCAAGACATGGTAAGTTTTTGATCGATTACAATTTATTGTATGTTGTGTACGTTTGCTTATAATTAGATACTTGTATGTGTGCAGAATTTAGTGCAAGCCGTGAGCGAGTGGTACTTCGATCGTGGTCCGGTTAAGCTCGTTGAGGCTGCTGATTTTCCCGTGTGTTAGGTTTCCTCAAAATAATTATAATTTTCTATTTTATTGTTTTAACTCTTATTTTGAGTAGATTATTTATTTGTATGGACCGATATTTTGGGGGTACTTTTAATTTCGGAAGAATATTTACAAGTTGGAAATTGGGATTAAAGAATTGGGCCTCCTTTGAAGCCCAAATTGATTATTTTTTTTTAAGTTTATTATTTCTCTTTTAGTTTCAATTATTTTATCAAATGTTCTATTTAAACGAACGTAAAATAATTAGAGGTCAGAGAATAATATTATATGAATTTATGATATCCAATTATTTTATCGAACGTTCTATTCAAACGAACGTAAAATAATTAGAGGTCAGAAAATATTATTATATGAATTTATGAGACTTCAAAATTGAGGTTGGAAATGGCAAAAAAAAAAAAAAACACTAAAATATTTTGTTTCTTAAAGTTGCATTTGGGCTAAAAATATTATTATTTCATTTTCAAGAAAGTAGCAATGAAGCACATTTTTGAATCATTTAATATGAAATATAAAAGCCTCATTACAAAAGACCCAAGATTTTTTGATTTCGATAATTAACCCCCTACCATTAAATCGAAGCACATTTCTCCATCTTATTGCTACCTCATATTCCAAATATACGAGATACAAAATTTATTTTTAAACATCCCACAAATATTTGTTACTTAAGTGGGAACCTTTTTCTATTACCAACAATTCTATCACTTTTTTTTTTTTTTTTTACAATTCATTTAATTCCAAATAAAAGGGAGAAAAATAATAAAAAGGAAATAACTAGCAAAAAATAATGGCTGTAAAAGCTCTTCATTTCCTCATATTCATACAAATTCTTTCTGCAAATTTTGAAATCGAAACCTTGATTATTCTTCTTCATGGCTATTTCGGTAACTAAACCAGTATATATATATATATCTATCGTAAATATTTTGTGAACAAGGTTATTATTATTAAATATATATTTTCCAGAATCTTATATTTTTATTAAATATATATGAGTTGCTAATTTGCTATATGCGTTTTGTGTTTTTTTTCTAATTTAATTTTGAAACAATTGGTAAAATTATTTGATTCTATAAAAGATTTGATTAGGGAGGGGGTTATGCGATTAATTATGCTAGGTGATATAAATTGGGGGCTATGGTGGCTTGAGGGTATACAGGTAAATTACGTATTAGTTTTATTGTTATTTTTATATTGGGGGCTATAATGAGTAATTTGAAGGCTATGTTTAGAATTACCCTTGTTTACGACGAAGAAGACGAAGCTGAGCCCATTTAGTTAACCAATTGGGCCAAGCCCAATCAAGTATGAGGTCAGGCCCAGCCCGCTAATAAAATTGTTGGAAATATTAGTTGAAATTAATCAAGAAACAAAGTAGTATTATTCATGAGTAAAATTTAATCAAGTGTAACTTGAAATCGACACTATAAATAACTTGACTAGAATTTTATATTATTATTTGTCTGTGTTTTTGTATTTGTAAATTTTATAGTATTACCAATTACTTGCAATAATCCCATAGAAAATCAGCCCTCTGTTGTATGAGATCAATTTCTTTGATAAGCTTCCGTCGCTTGGCTTCATCGAAAAGTCGTTTGCGACAGTCGGAATCAAGTGCCTCAAAGAGACCGCAGCACCCGCTGAACCTGGCGGAAAAATAATCTACCGGACTCGTAACAGCCCATAGGACAATGTCCAAGCAAGTGACGTCATACCCGGCTTTTCTACTTTTCAAGTCTCGATAGCAGCTATCATATATAGTATCCTCCGTAGGAAATAGGCGGCATATGAGGGAGATCATCGAGGTAGTGGGGGGGAGTACTCTTCTGGGACCCACTTACTATCACCCCACTAATAGCAACAAGGAAACTTATAATGATCTTTTCCGAATTCATTCTTCCTTTAGTTATACAATACGAGTATACACTACGATTGCCTCACCATAGATATGCATATGCTTTTATAGGTGTGAAATTCAATTGAAACGTATTTTAACATTTAATTAAGTTGAAAAAAACACTAATTTACTAAATTCAAAAAAAAAATTGTAATAAAGTCAATTTGGGTTTCAAGGGAGGCCTAATTCTTTAATTAGTCCCAAATTCCAACTTAACTAAATGCTAAAATACGTTCCAAATGAGTTTCATCCATACGCCTATTAAAACATATGCATATTTATAGTGAGGTGATCGTAATATATACCCGTACCGTATAACTAAAGGAAGAATGAATTCGGAAAAGATCATTATAAGTTTCCTTGTTGCTATTAGTGGGGTGATAGTAAGTGGGTCCCAGAAGAGTACTCCCCCCCCCCCCCACTACCTTGATGATCTCCCTCATACGCCGCCTATTTCCTACGGAGGATACTATGATAGCAGCTATCGAGACTTGAAAAGTAGAAATGCCGGGTATGACGTCACTTGCTTGGGTGGACGCCGTTTGATTATGCCACCGCGTTCAGCGGGTGTTGCCGTTTCTACGAGGCACTTGATTCCGACTGTCGCAAACGACTTGCCGATGAAACCAAGCGACGGAAGATTATCAATGAAACTGATCTCATTCAACCGAGGGCTGAAAATCTATGGGATTATTGCAACTAATCCGTAATACTATAAAATATACGATTTGTGAAAACAAAAACAACGATAAACAATAATATAAAATTTATGTGTACCAGATGTGTACGAAATATTATTTTAATAGTTCAATAATATTTTTTATAAAAAATAAAAAATGCAATATTATAACAGAATAAAATAAAATTTTATTAAAATGCAATAAAAATAAAAATGCAATATTTATCAACCCTATTCTACCTAATAATACGTCAATAAAATATATAAAAGTAATAAAATCGGCATCTAGTACACAATCGATACATGAAATGGGGATAGAGGATCTCATTTTTCCTTGTGATAATAAAATTTTATAATCCTAATCATTTTCTCCAATATTTAGTTAGATTTAAGATTTTTATTAATTAAAATCTCAATTCTCAAATCCTCCATTTCTATAAAAAGAAGCTCTTGGGCTCAATTAATATTTATTCATCCTCGCTTAGTTTCCTCAAAATAATTATAATTTTTTATATTATTATTTAACTCTAATTTTGAGTAGATTATTTATTTGTATGGGCCGATTTTTTTGGGTACTTTTTAATTTTGGAAGATTATTTACAAGTTGGAGAATGGGAATAAAGAACTGGGCCTTCTTTGAAGCACAAATTTTTATTTTAATTTATTTTAAAAGTTTATTATTACGTTCCAATTATTTTATCGAGTGATCTATTCAAACAAACCTAAAATAATTAGGTCATGATACCTTAAAATTGAGGTTGGAAAATGACAAATACACTAAAATATTTTGTTTCTTAGAGTAGCCTTCGGGCTAAAAATATTATTATTTCAATTTCAAGAAAGTAGCAATGAAGCGCATTTTTTTAATCATTTAACCGGAAATTTAAAATGCCGCATTACGGTAGACCCATGACTTTTTTGGTCCCGAGATGTAATCCCCTACCGTTAAATCGAAGCACATTTCTCCATCTTATTATTACTTCAGTATCTCAAATAGATGAGATACAAAATTTTATTTTTAAACATCCCACAAATATTTGTTACTACCTCCGTCCCGCCAAAGACGTTACATTTCTTTTTGTCAATTTCTGGCACGTTTTTCCACGCTTCTTGATGAAGTGTTTTAAAATTGATTTTTGGAAGAGTTTTTTCCTTTGCGGGATAATACAACTATCATAGTATCCTGTAAAAGAAAAAATTCTTCAAAAATCTATTTTAAAACGCATCATCAAGAAGCGTGGAAAAACGTGCCAGAAATTGATAAAAAGAAATGTAACGTCTTTGGCGGGACGGAGGTAATACTTAAGTGGGAACCTTTTTTTTAATTACCAATATTTCTATCACTTTTTTTTTACAATTCATTTAATTCCAAATAAAAGGAAGAAAAATAATAAAAAGGGGAAATAACTAACATAAAATAATGGCGGTAAAAGTTCTTCATTTCCTCATATTCTCATACAAAAATTCTTTCTGCAAAATTTGAAATCAAAACCTTGATTATTCTTCTTCATGGCTGATAGGAAATGGCCCATCTTCATAGGCCCAAAGGCCCAAAACCTAGCAACAGGCCCAGATCGGCACAAGCCCAGATCGGTATAAGCCCAGCTGGCCCAGATCGACATAAGCCCGGTCCACACCAAACACAGGCCCATGGAGGTGAGCCCTAAACCCAGAACGTGGGCTGATGGAGGAAAAACCGCAACAAACAAGCGTCCATGAATCCCACGTCGCCCACTCCTCAACTGACGTCGGCGACAACTATAAATATGCGATCCACTTGTATTGTAAACACTTACGCTATTTTTGAATACAAAGGATACTCTTTTCCTCGCCGTGGACGTAGATCACATCGATCGAACCACGTAAACTCCATGTGTTCGTTTATTCTCGTATACAAATCACACACAAACACCTACTTTAATTGGGCCACGAATCGAAGGTTCATCACTGGCGCCGTCTGTGGGAACGAAAATTTGTGTTTGAATTTTCGATTCTTGCTGCTCAAAATCACTAATCATGCCGCACGGAACGGCGACACTGCTGGGTACCCCTCGCCGTCGACGGAGTCGCCGACGACAACCTGAAGAACCAGTCTTGACGGTGGGCGCGGAGCAACCACACAACGTCCATGTGGATAACCAGACCGGAACTGAAGAGATCCCGGAGATCCCAAACTCCGGTCAACAGAACGCTGTTGTTAACACGGCGGCACAGCCACCCTCGCAGACAGCCCAGCCGCGCCGAGCTCCCGTGAGCTCGCGCCTAGGGCCACAGGCCACACCCGACGGCCATGTGGAGGACCTCACGGCAAATCGGGATCGCGAGCTGTTCGGTCCGGAAGCAGTACTACGCCAGTCCCCAGTTATCCGACCGAGCTTAGCTGCTCGTCTTTCTCCAGTCATCCAGCCGAACTCGGCAGCCCCGCCGCCTCCTCCGCTTCCAAGGGTCGAGGAGTTATTAAGAAACTATCTCACCACGGCATCAGGGCGCGAGTTCCTCAATCAATACACCGGCGCACATGGAGTCCCCCAGTTCGGACAGGGAATCCCTCAGTTCGGACAATGAGCCCCTCAATTCGGTCAGGGAGTCCCTCAGAGACCCGGACAGGACTTATGGCACTATCTCCAGCAAGCCCGAGGACAGACCCAGGGAAGCCAGCAGCCGAACTCCCACGTAGTCCAGCCGAACTATGCCATTGCTCCACCCTATAATGCACCTAAGCAAGGACATCCAACTGGGGGAGCGCAGATTTTTGACGCGCTCGGCAGGATCATCAGTCCGCTCTCGGAGGAGATCCTCAACACACCCATGCCCTTTGGGTACACTGTGCCGAAGATTAAGGCGTACAATGGAGTTGGAAATCCTAGTAATTTCCTTAGCCAGTTTAAATACAGCATGCTGAACCAAAATCTGGGGAGTGTTCACATGTGCAAGCTATTTCCCGAGTTGCTAATTGATAATGCGCGGGAGTGGTTCGACAGTCTGCCTCCCGGGTCGATCAGATCGTATTCCGATCTGATGAATGTGTTCGCTAGGAGCTTTTCCCAGAGTGCTGAAGTGAGACATACTCCGGCCCATCTGCTAACCGTGAAGCAGAGCCGGGGTGAATCGCTACAAGACTTCATGACCCGGTTCGATAGGGAGTGCTTGTCGACTCGATGTACTAACGATCTCCTCATCATCTCGGCATTCCAAAATGCCATCAGCTCGGACCATCTCTACAGGGAGATTCTAGCGAAGGAACCACAGACTACTACCGAACTGTGGGCCATAGCAGACAAATTCGCAAAGATAGGGAGGCAACCAGACGCCGAAAGGAAGTGGACCGAGGTGAAACCTTGAAGAAGAAAGAGGATGCGCCCCGTAAAGGGGTAATGGAGCGGATTCAGCGAGGTCCGATTGAGTCTCATCTCGGACCTCGGCAGAATCCAGCACAGCGAGGCCCGCCGACATCCCAGTCCGCACAACGGCCAACTCCACAGTTCACTCCGTTGAACAAACCAAGGACCGAGATCATCGAGTTGCATGCTAGCTTGTTCGAGAGACCAAGGCCGATGCGGGATGACGGCAAGCCGAGGTCAAAGAACAAATATTGCCAATTCCATGAAGACTACGGACACGAGACAGAAGATTGCAGGAACTTGGCTCAAGACATCGAGAGCCTAGTTCGCAATGGTCAGCTTAAAAAGTATCAAGATCGGAGCGTGGGGGTTAATCAAGTCGATGCCCCCCGAAGTCAAAAGAAGAAAAGACAGTATAGAGGAGGAAGTTGCAGCGCGGAAGCTGAGAAGAAAGTAAAGCACAATGAAGACGATGCCGACGAGGATGGAGATTACCGGTATGATGGGGTAGTCGCTACGATCTTCGCTCTCGCCAAAGGCCAGACTAAATCATCCCTCAAGAATGGGGCGCGGAACCTGCTGAGCAGGGAGCCCGCTAATAAAAGGTTCAAGAAGGAGGAAGCCGTGACTTTTTCGGCCGAGGACCCGGTGCCCCCCATGGTGCCACACTCTGACGCCATTGTCATCGAGGCTGTGGTAGCCAACATGCTAATCAAGAGAATTCACGTTGACACTGGAGCATCAGTGAATATCATGTTCAAACATTGCTTTGATAACATGGAGCTGGAGAAGTCGAAGGTCATGCCGACCACACGGCCATTGCGGAGTTTCGCCCAAGAAGAAACCCATCCCTTAGGAACGATCGAGCTGCCCGTCACAGTAGGGAAAGGATCGAGGAGCACCACTAATGTGACCGAGTTCATGGTGGTGGAAGCCAAGTCTCCATACAACATAAACCTAGGCCGTACCTGGATGAATACGGTGAGAGCGATCTGCTCCACGTACCACCTAGCTGTGAAAATTCCAACTAAGGGAGGGGTAGCCATGATCCGCGACGATCAGAAAATGGCAAGAGAATGCTTGCATGTGGCGCTCAAAGGGCAAGGGGCCCCACCCCAACTGCCCCAAGCATAGCAATTACCGAACTCCGAGAAGCCGATGAAGGCGTCGCCAGCCGAAGAGAGAGAGGTGGCGTTGTATGAGGACGACCCCGCCAAGGTCGTCAAGGTCGGACTGACCGAACACCCTCAACTTCGTGAACAGGTTATCCGGCTTCTAAAGGAGTATAGAGACGTCTTTGCATGGTCCCCGTTGGACATGACATGATTATCACCAGAGCTAATCACACATCAGCTCAAAATCGACCCCCCGAGGTCAGGCCGGTAAGACAGAAGCAGCGCTCTTTCGCCGCGGAGCGAAATCAGGTCATAAAGACCGAGGTGAACCAGTTGCTGGATGCCGGGATCCTATTCGAGGTCACTTACCCGACCTGGATAGCGAACCCAGTAATGGTTAAAAAGGCTTGGGGAGGGTGGCGCATGTGCATCGATTATACCGATCTCAACAAGCACTGTCCCAAAGACTGTTACCCTCTGCCTGACATAGATAAGAAAGTGGACTCCCTGGTCGGCCATAGGATCTTCAGCTTCCTTGACTTGTACAAGGGGTACCACCAAGTCCTAATGGATGCCGAAGATGCAGCCAAGACGACATTCATTACGGACTTCGGCATCTTTGCCTACCGCAAAATGTCATTCGGATTGAAGAATGCAGGAGCTACCTACCAGAAGATGGTAGACAAGATATTCAAAGAACATATTGGGAAAGAGGTGGAGGTTTATGTCGATGACATAGTGGTAAAAAGTAAGGAAGAGAGCACAAGTGTTGCTAGGGCTGCAAACGAGCCGAACCTGATCGAGTATTGGTCTGCTCGGGTTCGGCTCGTTTAGTATTTGACAGGCTCGGGCTCGGGTTCGAGTTCGATTCGAGCTTTAAATCCGGGCTCGAGCTCGGCTCGGGTTAAAAATTTTGAGCTCGAATTCGGCTCGAGTTCGGCTCGTGCCCGGTTCGGATTTGAGCTCGAATTTGGCTCATGAAAAGCTCGAGTCCGAGCTCGTTTAAAAAACATGATATAAACATATTTAATTTTGTCTTTTAAAACTTCAAATGAACTTAAATTAAAATGAATTTCATCAAATAAAAATCCACCTAATGAAATTCATCTAAAATACAAAATATAATCCAAAAGAACAAAGCATATATACATATTTTTTTAATTTTAATTATGGTATAGTCCTTAATTAGTTTTGGTTGTAATTTGAAATTAATTTTAACTCATTAACATTTGACAATAATTCAAATTCTCTTACCTACAATTTTTTACACATAAATGTTAAAGCTCGTTTACAGGCTCGATTAGAGGTTCGATTAAGAGTTCGCGAGCGGGCTTGCGAACATGTTCGCGAGCAAAACGAGCCGAACACCTTACTGCTCGGGTTCGGCTCGTTAAGTTAACCGAGCTCGAATTCGGGCTCGAAGCTCGGCTCGTTTGTTAACGAGTTCGAGCTCGAACGAGCTTTTACCGAATCGAGCACCGAATAAGTCCCGAGTAGCTCGGCTCGTTTGCAACCCTAAGTGTTGCCGACCTCCGAACTGTGCTCTCCCTTCTCCGCGAGGTCAACCTGAAGCTCAATCCCCAAAAATGCACCTTCGCTGTGACCTCGGGGAAGTTTTTAGGTTGTTGGATTTCTCAAGAAGGGTTGAGGGCAAACCCATCAAAAGTTAAGGCGGTGCTGGAGATGAAGGATCCGAAGTCGATCAACGACGTGCACAGACTTACTGGGTGTCTTGCCGCACTAATAAGCAGATTCCTATCCAAAGCCGCGGAGAAGCAGTTGCCCTTTTTCAAGATTTTGAAAAAGGCACCCGAGTTCAATTGGAGTTCGGAACACCACCTCGCACTAAGCCAACTAAAGGATTACCTCAATAATCTGCCAACCTTGTCAGTGCCAAAATGGGGAGAAATGCTGTATTTGTATCTAGCCACCTCGGAGGAAGCTATCAGCGCAGTGCTCGTACGAGAAGAGGCAGGGCGCCAACTGCCTGTATACTTCATAAGCCGATCTCTCAAAGGGCCCGAGGTGCGATATCAGCCATTAGAAAAGCTGGCTTTGGCACTGGTCAACGCTGCTCGGCGCTTGCGTCCGTACTTTCATGCACATCCTATACAAGTCCGAACAGACTCACCACTTCGGCAGGTACTGACAAAACCCAAAGCATCAGGGCGAATAGCGAAGTGGGCTATTGAATTAGGAGAACATGATATTACTTACGCCCCTCGCCAGGCCATCAAAGGACAAGCGTTAGCAGATTTCTTGGTCGAGACCTCGATAGCCGAAGTCCCGACCTCGGCACCAGAGCCAGCCCGCACGTATGTGGCAGAACCACCAGAATGTTGGCACATGTACGTGGATGAGGCTTCGGGAAAAACATGAAGCGGAGCAGGAATCCTCCTCATCAGCCCGGAGAAGAAAGAGTTCACCTATTCACTTCGTTTCCAGTTCACAACTACCAACAACGAAGTAGAGTACGAGGCGCTGCTGGCCGGACTCCGAATAGCCGCAGATCTGAAGGTTGCAGCCATCAAAGTGCATAATGACTCACAAGTAGTGGTGAATCACATGCTTGGCAAGTACGAAGCGAAGGGGGAAAGGATGAAGAAGTACCTAGCCAAGGCACGGAGCATGCAACAAGCTTTCACATACTTCCAGCTCGAACGCATCCCCCGAGCTCAGAACTCCCGAGCTGACGTTCTCAGCAAATTAGCTGCAACCCCTGGCAGCTCGCCAGTGGAGGATGTCCAGCACATGAGCATAGATGAGGCCGAGGTTAATGATTTGGATGATGAGCCACAGCCGACGTGGATGACACCCATCCTATCTTATCTGATGAAGGGGGAGTTGCCCGAAGACAAGACGGAGGCCCGAAGGATACTGTCCAAGTCATTGAGATATATTGTTCTGGACAATATCCTCTACAAGAAATCGTACCTCCAGCCCTTACTTAAGTGCGTCGGACCGAACTCGGCAGAATATATCATGAGAGAAGTACATGAGGGAGCCTGCGGAAGCCACATCGGACCTCGGGCTCTCGCGAAAAAAATCATAAGATGGGGATACTTCTGGCCCACTATGTTTAAAGACTGCACCGAGCTGGTGCAAAGATGTGAAAAGTGCCAGTTGCATGCCAACGTGCCAAGGCTGCCCCAGACCGAGCTGGCGACAATGCAAAGTCCCTGGCCGTTCGCACAATGGGGAATAGATATAGTAGGCCCATTCGACAAAGCACCAGGTCAGCTGCGACATCTCATAGTTGCAATTGATTACTTTACGAAGTGGGTAGAAGCGGAGCCCCTAGCTGCGATCACGAGTAAGAATGCCCGAAACTTTGTATGGAAGAACATAGCCTGCCGATTCGGCATACCTCACGTTCTAGTATCCGACAACGGGACACAGTTCACGGACATAATTTTTAGGGAGTGGTGTGACGAGCTGTGAATTCAGCAGCACTTCACATCGGTAGCCCACCCCCAGGCAAATGGTCAGGCCAAAGTGACGAATCGGACGATTGTCAAAAGCCTTAAGACCCGATTGGAGAAAGCCAAAGGATTATGGGTGGAGAACCTTCCAAATGTTCTGTGGTCCTACAGAACTACTCCGCGAACAGCGAATGGCGAGACACCGTACAGCCTAGCATACGGAACATAAGCTGTCATCCCGGTCGAAATCGGACTGCCCAGTCCGCGCACGACTCACTTCATTGCCAAGGTGAATGATGAGAACCGACGTGTGGACCTCGATCTATTAGAAGAAAAGCGGGAGGCAGCTTACATCAAGGAAGCCCGGTACAAACGACTGATAGCCCGATATTATAATCGGCGAGTTCGAGACCGACAATATTGTGTAGGAGATCTAGTCCTACGAAACAATGAGGTCAGCAAGGCTTGCAAGCTCGGCAAGCTGGAAGCCACGTGGGAGGGGCCATACCGGGTGGACGAGGTCCTCGGTAAAGGTGCCTACAGGCTTTCCACTATGTCCGGGGAGCCCATACAGCTACCATGGAACATAATTCATCTGAAGAGGTATTATGCATAGATGTGGAGTATCATGTAGGGTAGAGTCATCTGTCAGTTCGGTCATGTGTCAGTTCGGTCCTTTGATTCAGTTCGGTCTATTTGTTCGATTCGGTCTTGTTTCCTTGTGTTCCAAATTGTTTTCAAGTAATGAAAGTTCTGATTCTATTTTATTGTGTTCACGTCATTTTGCATTACTCCACTTATATGCGCATTACCTCAACATTACACACTATCCTGACGAGGACAAGTGTTACAACTAAAAATACAATCGTACGAACAGGGGACCACCCCTACCGACCTCGTCGGCAGAACAGGAACCCGATCAATACCCAAGTGTCACCTTGGCCATGGATAATAGGCGATTGCCATCCTAGCTGAGGGAAGACCCAAGTGTAACGTCGGCAGCCGAAGTGCGCCCCCCCGAGCCACTTCGGAAGACCTGGACCTTGACCTATGTGTCAGTTCGGATGACGAATAAAAGCATGCATGCTATATTCGGAAATAGGCTATCAGCCAACAACAAATAAAAAAATGTATTAACAAGACGCTGTCCGACAAAAATATTTTTATTTCTTGCAGGTTTTTACAAGTTATGTATTAGACGGACCGCCCTCGTCCGGTCTCTTGCTACAATTGAAATAGCTAGCCCAACCACTAGTTGGCGGGTTAAGCAAATAGTCGATATTTACATTTTCCTTCTTTCGGGAGTTCTGCCCCGAGCTGCGCCCACCCCCGTGCCCAGCGCCACCTCAGCCTGTCCCTCCAGTTCGGCTTGTTCCTCCTTGTGCAGAACTCCGACCTCGAGGGACTACAGGAGCACGGTAATTCCCATCTCCTCGGTTCGGGATCGGTCTGCGGTTCTGAGCAGGCATAAGCATGTCCAGCTGGTCCCTAACCAATCGAGACGGAACTGTGGGGCTCAAGGCGCGAAACCGAGGAGCGTGTTGTTTAGAAGGTTGCACGTCAGGATACCGATCTAGCCACTTCTTCATTATGGGGTGCCGAGATAGAACTAACGGGAACAAGTTTGTCAAGTATCGCAGCTCGGATATACAGTCCGCAACTTCCCATGTGCCCGGGCCACGATTTTTGAACTCGCGCACCACACCGTGTACAACCTCTAAAGCCTCAGCTTCGACTTCAGAGATCGTCTTGCCACCGAGCTCATGGATAACTCTCTCATACTCGGTGTGCTCGGCTTCGATCTTCTCGGCATTGGCATAATCTTCTTTCAGTTGAAGATACCGAGCTTTATTGGCATCCGCCTTCATCTGCAACGCATTATATTTAGCGTCGAACTTATTTTGAAGGTGTTCGGCGCGTTTGTCGAGCCGTCCAATCTCACCATCTTTGACGTCAATCAGAATTTTCAGTTTTTTAATTTCATTCAGATATGGAGTTACGTCAAGATCGGATTGATTCTACAGGAATAAAAGGAACGGAGATAAGCAAAACAAACCAAAAGCTTTCATTGAACAGGGTGGCAGTACATTTACAGTTCGGGTAAAAAAAAAAAAAAAACCAACAAAAGAGGGGATCAACTGACCCCGCCAGTAGGTTCAGCCTCTGTGTTCGGTGCGTGCGTTTCAGCAGCGTCCTCCACCCTGGCGTCACCATCAACGTGGCCAGTTTCCACGTCCATCTCATCCTCCTCCTCCTCGTCCTCCGACGGCACGTCGGGAGAGAGCGGACGCTCTGCCAGCTCGTCGCGAAAGAGACCACAGAGTTTCTCGAACTCGAGGTCCCGATCAAACTGGCAATCCCGCACTTCGGCAGCAGACAAGGGAGTCCGCTGCTCGGCGAAATACCCCACCACCGGGAAGGGGGAGGCCTTCTTCTGAATTTGGCGGAAGTAGATCCGCAACATCTCTTCGTCCTCGATGGGCTTATAGCCGTACTTCCCCTTGTCAAGAGTGGGGAAGTCGGCAGCAACCCGATCGAGCACCTTCGCCACCGCCCGGGTCTTCGACGGTCCGGTCAGAGCAGAAACCAGGGTACTAAAGCCCTGGCTGTAAATCGCCCTTTCCACAAGGGCTTGGATGAACTCGCCCTGTTCGGCAGAAAGCCCCTCCTCCCGAGCACGGGCTGCCGCAAGTGCCTCCTCGCTCTTCGCTGCTTTCTCCTCGGCAGCAGCAAGCTTGGACTTGGCAGCAGCCAGCTCCTTCCTCAGCTCGTCCTCCCGAACTGAAGCCGAAGTCAATTCCTTGGCTAACTTGGCTTTATCACTAGCCAAGTCCTTGATCTTCGCGTTAGCTCGGTCGTTAACCTTCACCGAGCCCTGGAGGAGGTCCTTCACAGCGCGGTAGACATAATCAAAATCCTCCAGTGTGGGGTCCACACCCTACATTAGATCCATTGTTAGCACAGTGATCAAAAAAAAAAAAAGGAATCTTGACGAGCCGAACTTACGGCAGGATACGGTGGTGTCGGAGCCCGGACAACAGTTATAGCCACATCGGGCTCGGACGAGGCCGAGCCCATCACAAGCTTCTCTGCAGCCGCCAAGTCGATCTCCTCGGCGGCAAAACCGGGGGGCCCGTGAGATCGGGGAGTGGGAATCTTCGACCGAGTCCTCTCTGAAGACTCCGTCGCCCGCTTCTTGGTACCAGCTGGCGAATTGGTGGCCTCGCCCTTCCTCTTCCTCTGGGCGGGTGTCTTCTTCTTTTCGTCCTTTAACATGTTCAGTGCAGAAAACAGCGAGCAGAGTAAGTACCGACGTAAAAAAAAATAAAAAAATAAAAAATAAACATATATATACAGGGAAAGGGACCTCACCCCTCCCCGGATCCACCGAAGTGGAAGGATCATCGGGGCTCGGTACCGCCACCGCCAGTTTGGCAAGGGACATCGGCATTTTGCCGAGGCTGGCAAAACGCTTTGCCACTTTCTCAAAATTTTTCTTCTTCGGCAGAAGCCTAACAGGACCGGAGTGCCACACCACCTCGGTGGCACCCTCGAACTGGCAGTAAAAGAATTTTTTCTGCCAGTCCTGCACCTTTGATGGCACTTTAACGGAAAAACCCTTATGACGGTACGAGGAGTGATACCACCCCCCCTTCCTATCTTTGAAACAAACCATCCCCCCGAGAACCTCGACTGAGAATGGAATATCCAGTCGAGAGCAAGCAATACCAAGCCCAGTTATTTGGCTAATGCTGTTGGGAGAAATCTGGGCAGGAGAAAGGTTAAAGGTGCGATGGATATCGGCGTATATAGCCGGAAAAGGAACACGCAGACCAGCCACAACCTGGTCCACGTACAGGGTGACAAATCCACGAGGGGGACGGTAAGCCTTGTCACCAAGATTAGGGCGAAGAAGAAGAACATAAGGGGGAAAATCGTAGGAAACAGCGATTTCGTAGAGAGTGGAGGTGGACACAGTTGAATCGATGGTACCAACGCTTCCGACGACACCAGGAACGTCGGGAAAATCAACCTCCTGGTCGTAAGGGATCTGCCGGTCGGACAGCACGCACGACCGCGTGTTGTCAGGAAAAACGACCGGAATCGCAGAAGAGGAAGACGCGGCGGCTTCGTCGCCGCCATAGAAGACGAAGATGAAGCCGGGGAATGAACTTCCCGATTGGAAGACTCAGAGTTAGAGTTTGAAAACGACAGTGAAGAAGACATAACTTACTTTTGAAGAAGATTGAAGATTTGCAGACGAAGTTGAAGTTGATGAAGATGAACAGTAGAGAGAATGAAAACCTAGGGTTTCGTTTTGCAGATGAAGAGTGAATGATTGTTTTTCCCCAATCATCAACATTAGGGGGGGGGGGGATTAATGCGTATTGAATACGTCAATTAATACGATGGCGTTTCGCGAGTCGCCCGTCCAATCCCTACTTTATTGGTACCCCAACAGTTGCATTCAATGCGCCTGACAACTTTATAAAATTTGGGCGGGAGATGAGTTCGGCAATGCCGAACAGCGACTTTCGAAGCAGAACGACGCATTCAGTTCGGATCCCCCGAACTCCAAGTTTTCAAGGGGGGTACGCCAAGCTCAGTTCGGATCCCCCGAACTCCAAGTTTTAGAGGGGGTAAGCCAAGCTCAGTTCAGATCCCCCGAACTCCAAGTTTTCGAGGGGGGTACGCCAAGCTCAGTTCGGATCCTCCGAACTCCAAGTTTTCGAGGGGGGTACGCCAAGCTCAGTTCGGATCCTCCGAACTCCAAGTTTTCGAGGGGGGGTACGCCGAGCTCAGTTCGAATCCCCCAAACTCCAAGTTTTCGAGGGGGTAAGCCAAGCTCAGTTCAGATCCCCCGAACTCCGATTCTCCGAAGGGATCACCAAGCTCAATTCGGGTGCCCCGAACTAAAATTTCGACAAAAACGCAAGCATCAACTCCATCACCCCACGCTTTTGGGGGGGGGGGGAGGGGGGATGTGATAGGAAATGGTCCATCTCCATAGGCCCAAAGGCCCAAAACCTAGCAACAGGCCCAGATCGGCACAAACCCAGATCGGTATAAGCCCAGCTGGCCCAGATCGACATAAGCCCGGTCCACACCAAACACAGGCCCATGGAGGTGAGCCCTAAACCCAGAACGTGGGCTGATGGAGGAAAAACCGCAACAAACAACCGTCCATGAATCCCACGTCGTCCACTCCTCAACTGACGTCGGCGACAACTATAAATATGTGATCCACTTGTATTGTAAACACTTACGCTATTTTTGAATACAAAGGATACTCTTTTCCTCGCCGTGGACGTAGATCACATCGATCGAACCACGTAAACTCCCTGTGTTCGTTTATTCTCGTATACAAATCACACACAAACACCTACTTTAATTGGGCCACGAATCGAAGGTTCATCAATGGTTATGTCGGTGAAAAAAAAAATCTCATCTTTTTACTTTTTACCTTTATCCTTTCCATAAAGAAGGGGGAAAAAAATTCAAGAATGAAGAAACACAGCAGTAAAAATCCAGTCTTTAACCTTAATTACTGCAAAAATCTTGAAATCTTGAAGGAGAAGTAACGGATTTCAGTAATGGGCATCGGAATCGTAATCGGATCTTAAATAATCTAGTGAGATCGAAGCCAAGTATCGGAGATGGGCCTTTTTCTTCTTCTTCAAAACCCAGGATTGATTCTTCTTCTTCTTCTGCACCGAAGAAGAAAATTGTTGGGGGATCGATTAGGAATTCCGTTCCCGATTCCAGAAATAGATCCATTTTCAGTAGCGTCGCCACCAAAATGGTATCGATCTGAAAATCTAATCCCTAGAATTTTTTTCCCCCTTTTTTAGCAGAAATTGAGGTTGATAATTGGAAAAATCAGTGCTTTTTCACCTTTTATTCTCTGAGTTTTATGTGTTTGATTCTTTGTTTAGCTGGGATTGAGCTTTCTTTATTTATTTATTTGATTGTTGAATTAGAAATTGTTTGATTTCTTGTGGAAAGAATGTTTGTTGCAAAGATTATCTGAATCTTGAATTTTAATATTTGCTGGAATTTTATCTGTGATTTTGTTCCTTGGAGGGGTTGGATTTGATGGTGAATGTGTTGATGAGTTGATGAAATAGATTGATGCAAGTGATTGTTGTTTGAATATGATTTGCTTCGAGTTTGTTGAGTTTGAGTCGTGTCTCTAATTGAATTTCGGGTGTGTATTGATCAAGTGAAGACGAAGAAAACAGTCACTGTGGCGAAAGCACTCACAATCATATCATATCGATTTACATGTTTTTTTTTTTTTTTTTAATATTTAATTTGTCATAATATACGCGAACTCACAATCATATCATATCGATTTTAGACATGACTTTAATAAAATGTCCGATCATACATGACATGGTGGCCGAAATTATAGTTATACACATGAACATATTGTCCGACCAACAAATCGAAGGGAAAAAAACGAAACGAAAGAAATTCACATCGTACTAGCTTCCTTTGTGTATTATGAATTCGTGTCAAAAATCGTAACGATGTTAGTTAATTTAAAAACATGTGAAATTTAAGTTTGCATTAAAAATCAAATTTCCTATATTTACTTGCAAATGACTAACAAAGATATATAACCCACAACTCAAGAATAAATACATTATCACTATAGAATAGGGTGTCTAAATGGATTTGGGTATTCGAATATGTTCCAAAATACCCGATCCCAATGTATATTGTGGGTAATCGGGTACAATTTTAAATTAAATGTATTATTTTATAATTCTAATACTCATTGTATTTGTTTAGTTTGAAACACTTTTATTGTTACGTTTTTTATTTTGTTACATTTGAAACAGGTAGTCGTTCACTTACACCCGCGATGCATAAGTTTAATTAACAAATGACATGATATACTTTGATTGGAGTTTAATTTGTAGGTCTAGTGATAGTGAAATGTTTGAGTTTTTTTAGCTCGATATTTAAATTTGATGTCAATATTTTTCTTTCAAAAAAAAAAAATCAAAATGAGGGTTACCTCAAAGTTAACATTTATCATCCCCTTATATCGTTAAGGTCAACCGTCTAACCAACAATAATTGGATAATAATCTTGCTTCAATATGCTTGTGGCATCATCCCATTTTAGTAGATCGATATGCATACAAGATGATTCGAATTGATTGACGATTTCGATAATAGAGCATCTTTTCAATCAAAATTTTATCAATTAATTAAACATCTTTGTTAAACTTATACTCCCTTCATCTCATTCTATTAATCTCATTGAATATGAGTTATGAAATATGCCAATGACACTAATATATTGGCACATATGGATTATTATTTTACATCTACGCAACGACTCAAACTATACGATTTATTAATCGATAAGGAAACATCTTACCAAACGAACTACGATTCGTCGTAAATAAACTAGTTTTATATACTATCAACTACAGGCAGAACTATTTACAAGGCCGCACCGGCCCAAAATTAGTAATTGGATGAACAAGGGGGATTTTAAACATAGCCAAACTTTCACTAATCGTAGCCCCCGAAATAAAGAAATAATAAAAATAAATTTAAATATACTATTATGCCCTTATTTATCCCCAACAAAAAATTCTAATAAAATGCCTATGCAAATAAAATATAGCCCCGCAAGTTCCAACGTAGCCAAGTAGCCTACTCCGTATTCATATCGCAAAATCAAATTTGGGAGAACTTGAATCTGAAGATTTTTCAAGGGAAATGGAGCTTCGAATTTCACTGTTGGAGACTACGAAAAGAAAAAAATCGATTTTTGAGGACAACAATTGCCCAAGAATATTTTTTCGCACTCAAATCAACTGCAGAAGTACAAGAACAGATCGGTGCAGCATTTTGTTGAAATTGATCCACATATATGCGGAAAAATTGAGAAGTCGGAGAGAATCGTAAGTTGGAGAGGAAATATATAAATTGTTCACCTCTGGTGAAGGAATTTAGTAACAAAATGAGCTTGAATTTCAATACCTTGGACTATTGAAAGTCCATATCAGAAACCAGTTGCCTCTCTCTCTCTCTCTCTCTTACACACGCAAGCACACGTATACATAATATATGTGTTATCGTTCCTTTTTGTTCTTGTACAACGTAGGTGAAGAACAAACAAAATATCCCTGAAATGCTGTAGAATGTGTGGGCTTTAGAGCATGACAATCGAGTATGTTGAAGCCAAGACGATATCGCACGGGTGAAGTTCGTGGGAGAAGAGACAACGGCGTGGGATTATATTCAACTCAGACGAAAACGTAATAAACATCCACGGTGATGAACATTCTTTCATACGCCGTGTCTGATTGGGGGCTATGGAGATTGAGATTGTAAGTTAAAATTTGTCGTTGGGGTTGGGGATACAGTAATTTATTATTGAGGGCTAAGTGAGGGTATAATGGTATACTACCTCCATCTCACTAAATAAACAACATTTCAAAATGGCACTAGTATCAAGAAAGAAATAATGTGTGGCTATAATTAAATATGATGAGAGAGAGTTAATTACAACCAAGTAATTTTTATTATTTTAGGAAATGTGTCTAATAAATAAGATGGACCAAAATGACAAATGTTGCTAATTTAATGAGATGGAGGTAGTATTTGAAATTTGGGGGCTTTGGGGAGTAAAACCGTGGCTATGTTTAAAATCCCCCATGAACAAATAGTCTGGACTTGGCCCAAAACTATTGGGCCGAAACTTGTACGGCCCAGCCCAGCCCGTGTTATCAACTCCAGGACAGATGGTTGGGTTACACGTGGCAGTTGGGGATTTCAGTTGGCCAGTCCTAGTCAGCACAAGAAAACAACCAATCTTCATCACTCTGTTTCTTCACTTCCTCAGACAAAAACCTTCTCTCTCTCTCTCTCTCTCTCTCAACCATTGATTGAGTCTGAGTGAAGTTTTTATTTCGAGTTTTCTTTTTTTCTTTTTTTTCCTTTTCTTTTTAAGGCAAAGGGATCCATAGCATTTGTTTTCTGGTGGAAACTATAAAGAAATTCTATCCAGTTCGATTAATCCAAGGTTGTCCCTCCCCTTTTCATTCCATAATTTCTAACGCCAAAAGCGAATTTAATCGCGCCACTCGACTTCTCGGAGCTGAAAAATCTGCAGTGGATCACTGAATTTTTCTCAAATTTTGGTTGCAATTGGAATCAATGGCTCTTCATAGTGGTGCAGTGAGCTTCTGCTGTGTTTCTTTGAACCCTCAAGCTTCATTTCCCAGGAAATGCAGCGTCAATTCATCAAGATTTTCTTCGCCCCCTTCGGCCCCCTTTCCAAGATTCAGTATCAAAGGTGAAGCATTTTGTACACTTGTACTTTGATTTTGCTAAACTTGCTTTGCTGTGAGATTGCTTGTCTGAACATTTTATTTGTTACAAAAAAATAATAAATAAATAAAAGTTCATGTATTAAAAGTTTGTTGAAGTTATTTCTAACTCTATTTAGTACTGAGATGATCGTATTAGAGTAATCCCCTGCATTTTTGGTGGTTGTGGAAAGAAAATGTGGGTGGTTTTGAGATAATCAAGAGAGGAAAAAATGATGTTGCAGTTGATGATCTTATTAGTGTTAATCCCAAGTGGTTTTTGGTATTGTTGAAAGAAAATGTGGTTAAGTTTTTAAATAATCGATAAAAAAAGTTGTAGCACTAGATGATCTTATAATTAGAGTGATCCCTTGTGCTTTTTGGTGGTGGTGGAAAGAAGATGTGGTTAGTTTTGAGATAATCGAGAGAAAATGGAATAATGTAGCACTAGATGATCTTATTAGAGTGATCCGTTGTGGTTTTTGGTGGTTGTCGAAAGAAAATGTGGTTACTTATGGGATAACAAAGAAAAGAAGAAAGCAGATTAAATTATCTTGTTAGATAATCCAGTACTGGTCTTTGGTGTGGTATTGTACTAGTTAGAGTTTCTTGAAACGCATTACACATCGCTTGGCATCAAGACACGGAATTTGTTTTTTTTTAAAGATCGATTTGTTTGATAATTTGATAGTCTAATTACTTGGTTAATAGGGAAAGCAATAGAAAGTGGCAACGGCCCTTTAGAGAAGGATGAATCGTCTCTAGTTGTTTGCTTTGGGGAAATGCTTATCGATTTTGTGCCAACCACAAGTGGACTCTCTCTTTCCGAAGCACCAGCTTTCAAGAAAGCTCCTGGAGGTGCACCTGCTAATGTGGCTGTAGGTATTGCTCGACTAGGCGGTGATGCAGCATTCATTGGCAAGGTATTCAATTGATTGCCTAGGTGTTGCAACATGTTTCTGGATTTAATTCGCCGCCGCTTATTATGGTCGTTCAGATTGAAGTTTAGTAATGCTGGAAGAAAATGAGGAAAATATTGTAGTTAAAAGGTTTGAAGAGAACTGTTTAATTTGTTTTCTGCTCAGGTGGGAGAAGATGAGTTCGGCTACATGCTTGCGAATATACTAAAGGAGAATAATGTTAATAATGAAGGAATGAGGTTCGATCCAGGTGCTCGAACTGCTCTAGCTTTTGTAACTTTGAGGAAAGATGGAGAACGCGAATTCATGTTCTACCGCAACCCCAGTGCCGATATGCTGCTCGAGGAGGATGAACTCGACTTGGAGATGATAAGGAAGGTAGAAATCCTTATCAAATTAATCATTTTTCAGAGACTCGTTATGCATGAAAAATGTAAAATGCCTATGACATCTTTCATTGAATGATCCGATCTTCCGATTGTTACTGTCCTTGTAGGCCAAAATCTTCCACTATGGATCTATAAGCTTGATTACGGAACCTTGCAAATCGGCCCATGTTGCAGCTGCAAAGGCTGCAAAAGATGCGGGCGTGATCTTATCATATGATCCAAATTTGAGGCTTCCTCTGTGGTCATCTGCAGAAAGTGCCAGAGAAGGCATTCTTAGTATATGGGAAGCAGCAGATATTATTAAGGTTTAGCTTCGATTTTTTTTTTTTTCCTCATAACTCATGGCTCGAATGAGTTTTAACTACTTATGCAAAATATCAGATCAGTGAGGAGGAGATAAGCTTTCTGACACAAGGAGAAGACCCGTACGATGACAATGTAGTTCGCAAACTGTACCATGACAATTTGAAGTTGCTCCTCGTCACTGAAGGTGCAGAAGGCTGCCGATATTATACTAAGGTATGCTGTCTTGACAAAGTAAGACAAACTGTAGCGAATCGGTGCAATTAGTCTCGTTATTTCAAAAGTGAAATTGGACCATGAATTTCTTCATCTTCCTTAAAATGGATTAGGTTTTACCTGAAATGAGACAATTTTTAAACTATATGAGGTCCTAACAAATGACAAATACAGTCGGGAAAGATTTTATCTTTTTCAGTTCGTATTCCCATATCATGCAACAAGTTCTGAATATCAGAAATGCAACTTGTGCACGAACTTATGTTGTCGTAGCAATGTGTCTGATATTATGAAAATTTTCGAATCCCAGGATTTCAGTGGAAGGGTGAAGGGTCTGAAGGTGGAAGCCGTTGATACAACAGGTGCTGGGGATGCTTTTGTTGCTGGAATCCTTTCACAGATCGCCCTCGATACCTCATTGCTTCAGGTAATAATCAAAACAATAATAATGCTACACGTCTGTCTTAAATCTTAATTCTTCGCTCATTTCATCATTATGATTATGGGTTCGCTCGTCAAGTTCTTAACAAGAGTAGTGTGGTACTTGGTTCATCATTTACTTTGCAAATGAAAAAAATCTCAAGAAGCAATTCCAAAAGTGAACTTATTTTCCTTTGGTGAAAATTCTAGTTATTAGAAGTGGGAGTCCTGGTTGTTAAGTCTCGTTTTTAAGACGAGTCAATAACCAGCTGATGCTAATTCGACGAAGAGGAAAAGGCTATTAGCTAGAAAACTTTTTTCCCCCTTTTTGTTTATGATGGCTGGTTTTTAACTAATAGTATCGCCTAAATTCAAGTCGATAAAGATAGAGCAGTAGAGATCTTCCGTTGATCAGTCGGCTTTCCATTCTCCAGCATGCCTATTCCGATATGATGGACTCAGCTCTTAATGAACTCTGAATTGGTTTGCAGAACGAGGATCGACTGAGAGAAGCACTGAGATTCGCTAATGCTTGTGGGGCATTGACCGTGATGGAAAGAGGAGCTATTCCAGCATTGCCCTCGAGAGAAACAGTACTCAACGCCCTTCTCAAGCCGGTAGCATAAGAATTACCCGATTTTGGACCAAATCGTCGAAATCTCATCTCCTTATCAAGGTATCAATCACACCTTGCCTGTGCAGACAGACTTGTTTGGTTGTTACTTCTATATATGGATGTAATCTAGGATACATATGGCCGTTTTCGGTCGAGTTTCAAGCACCCTATGTTTAGCAGTATGTACTTTGTTGCATAATTGTGTTACCATTGAGTTATTATGAGGGAGGTGTTGAATAAATTTTGGCAGTGTCAACTCTAATCAAGATGTGATCGCCATTACTCATTCTCTTGAATCCAGACATAGATTAAGGTTATATATATACACCATGTTTGTGTCTGAAATTCTGTATATCAAAACTCTTGCAATGAGCTTGGTCACTAGCTAATATTGTAAAGTGTCAACTTGTTTAGTTTATTTTGCGGAGGTACCTAAACGAGCTCGAACGAACTTTTATCGAATCGAGTTTTTTTTTCAGCTGGATAAAACCAGATTTTGTATTCACTTTCCCAGAATTGAACTGTGGATCGTAATAGGGGTGTGAGCCGGTGGTGGTGCTCGGGAACCCTAAAAGGGGTAATCGAGAAAATCAATTGATTATTGTTACCTTCCAAAATTTTCTAAATTTCAAAACATGCATCGAATATTTCGATTTATTTTCATATAGTAGTATTATGGAAAGCACATGGTTGTTGTAAGAAAATATTTGACGAATATTTTTGAGTGTGGAAAGCACATGGTCTGTTCAAGAATATTAATTTGATGAAAATTTCTGAGTCAAATGTAACACATTTATCTTTTCTAAATCTTATATGTATTAAATTTATATTCGAGTATGCAGATGTGATCGGGTGTTTCGTTGAGTTCATCTACAGTGTTCTTTTTTTGCAGAGCTGGTATGGGTTGTTGCGTTTTATAGACGTCATTGAGCTGAGCCCGACTTAGTGTTTTTTATATAGTCGCATGGAACGATTCTTTAATTTGTAACCTAGTTGCTATTTGTTCTCTTTTCTAGCTTATGAATGTAGCCAACACAAGGTGGGTGAACCACGTAATCGGTACGACGGTGTCTTCTTTACGTTTCTATTTGTTATTGCTTTTTAATCCTTATCTGTCACAACCAATGTTCTAAAAAACGCTAGGCGCTAGTCGGGCGGCGGGCCGACTAGCGCCTAGCCGTCTAGGCGGCGCCGCCTAGGCGGATTTGTATTTTACTTATTTATTATTATTTTCCTAATATTCCCAAATAAAAATATTAAAATTTTCACTATCCAAAGTACATACTACTGATTATCTAATTTCATCTCAACAATGCAAATATATAATTGCAAATTAATATGGTTCAAAATTCATAAATCAATAGTCATTCAATTAAAATTTATAGTCGAAACTTTACCACAAATTTAAACATAAAATCGATAAATTAGTCTATTACATGTAATCTAATTTTCAATTTCGTCATTCTTATAATTTGTAATACACAAGATGGAGGAAGGAGAGTTGATTTTTAATTTTTAAATGTAATTGTAAATTTGTAATGCACCCTAACTTTTTCCCCAACCCGCCTAGACAACCCAACCCGCCTAGCCCGCCCAGCCCGCTGCCTAGCCCGACTTGGGCGGGGCCGCCTAGTTTGCAGCTGCCTAGACCGGGCCGACTAGCCCAAAGTCGGGACGGTCCGGTGCCGCCTAGCGCCTAGGCGCCGCCTAGGCCGTTTTTTAGAACACTGGTCACAACACAACACCAACTAATTACACTCTCGTCACCAAATTGAAAAATACAAATTAATGATATTGACTCTTTCTAATTATAGAAAAATGAATTACACCCCTTGATACAAAAAATTATACAATATATTTCTCGTCTCATTTAAAATGATAATTTTTTTTATTATTTACATTCACATATTTAAGAAATATGCCGTCTTGAGTTAGTAGCTTAAGCTACAAATATGGATAGCCCTATATACAAATATAGCAAATTTAACCCTACTAACAAGGATTACCTTATGCTACCAACCATACATCCTCATCATAATAAGTTAATAACCCCATGTTTTCACCTTCTTACTCTAGGAAATCAAGAAGGAGGAAAAAAAAAAAAACCTAAATCCAATTTTTTCCGACGAAGTAAAAAAAAAAATGGCAGACGATCCGCAAGATGTGGCCGACCGGGAGCGGCTCTTCAAGCATTTCGACGCCAACGGCGACGGCAAGATCTCGTCCGCGGAGCTCGGGGAAGCCCTCAAGACCCTTGGGTCCGTAACGGCCGACGAGATCAAGAACATGATGGACGAGATCGACTCCGATGGCGACGGCTTCATTTCCTACGAGGAGTTCACCAATTTCGCACGTGCCAATAAGGGAATAGTCAAGGATGTGGCCAAATGCTTCTAATTTTTCTTTTTTTTTCCTTATTCTTTTTTGTGAAATAGATTTGATTAATTTTTAGTACAATGTGTGAGGCTGCGGTAGTTAGATTGCCCAGTCTTGTGAAGTTTTCTTTTTGTTATTGTGTGTTGTTTGATTTGTGTCAAATTTGTTTAGTGTTATCGAATGCAATTTTTTTTTTATAATCTTTGTTACATTATTTCTTTGTAGACTAATACCACATGATTTCTTGATAAACCGATACATTACGTTCCAACATTTTTCCAATAATGTCACTGAAGCCCATATTTCGGCATCAGAAAATCCACGTGGCACTGGGTTCGGATTATTGTGAGGTTGGTGGTATCGCCACCATAAAATCCGGCAAGTCACGTGAATTCTCCGATGCCAGAACATGAATTTCGCGAAAATTGTAGATAAACTGTTGAAACGTTGTTTATCATTTTGCTAAAAATTCAAAAGCGTTACGTTATTTAAAACTACAATCATAAAAGCAGCTATATCAAAAGTGACGTGGTGAAGAACAACAATCCATAAAAGGTGACAATCATTGTGAAAATGGTAATAATAATTTGAATCGACATAATTATTGTGTAGTAAAGCGACAATGATCGTAAATAAAAACAACAATTTTCAGAAGCGAAATAATAATGCAGAGAATTGACAATATTCAAAAGCGACACTGATCCAAAATAAAAGTAATTGTGATACTTTACTGTATGTATGTACGTGTATTGGCCTAGTGATCAAATGGTTAACTTTCGAGGCCAAATGTTTCGAGTTCGAGTCTTCTATTAGATGTTATGTTAATATTGTATTAATATTAAAAAATAGGTCAAAATTTTATGACAAAACATGGAATTTTCACAATTTTATGTATTTTAACCAAATGTAGGATTAGCACAAAGTCCTTTCTATACAAAAATCAAATTTGTAACAATCTAACCCTAACCCCCCCTTACAAATCACCTGCCTAAAACAGAAAAAAAAAACCCAGCCACACGTCGTATCACCGGCGATAAAGGTGATCGTCGTCGTCGAATTCGACTCCGAGCATGGCGAGCGCAAAGTGATTGTTCATCTCACTTTTGGTCTGCATCAACTCAGGGTAAGCATCACTCACATTGTTAGGCAAAAGAGCCTTCTTCTTTCTAGCCAACGCCTGCGGTTCTTTCCCTTTCAAGATCGCCACGATCTCCCCCATCTCCGGCCTCCTCGTCTCGTTGCTTATGCAGGCAGCTGCAGCTCGAGCTGCGCGCATCACTTGGTTCGTGCTCTTCGGGGTGAAACTTAGCCGCGGGTCGAGTATTTCCTCCACACCTCCTTGCTGTAGCAGGGGCTTTGCCTGTGGGGAAAAACAAACGTCTTTAGTCAATCAAGAAATTAAATTTTACAAAATTGTATGTATTTTTTTAATATTGGATCAATTTTTTCAAGAACAAACACATGCATTCTGCATCTAGATGCATGTTAACCATGTGCAATTTTTGGTGGAAATTCATAAATCAAGATTCAAAACCATTTCTTTAATCCTCTAAAGAAGCAAGTGAAGTTGTGAATTTCTACCCATTGAACCAAGTTTTCTTCTCCGGGGCCACGGCTCGACTCAATCGGCTTCCTTCCGGTGATGAGCTCCAAGAGCACAACGCCAAAGGCATAGACATCCGTTTTATCAGACACTTTCCCATGCTGGAAATATTCGGGAGCCAAGTACCTAATTCGTTCAAGAGATCGGAAAATCAAGAAACGTACTACTAATATCATGCTGTTCCTTTCGAGCAAACTAGGAAGGTAGGTTCGTACCCGAATGTTCCTTTGACAGTTTTGCAAAGGAACGGTACTGAAGGTGCACGAGTCCACGTTGCCAAGCCGAAGTCGCACAGCTGAGAAAATCATTGAGAGAGTTTCAATAATCAATAACTACCAAACTAATCAAGCAAAAGAGAGTTAGGAGGCAAGTAGGCACAACTAACATGTAACAATGTACTAGCACCAAACGAAATTCACAACAAACCGAGGCTTCTCCTTACTTTGGGCGTCCTCCTGGAGGAGACGAGGATGTTCGAAGGCTTGATATCTCTATGAACAACACATCTTTCCGTTCCGTTATGCAAGTAGTCTATCGCCTCAGCAATCCCCACAGCCACTTTGTACCTAACACACCATGGAAGAGCTGGACCTCCCTTCACACCCCTCTTCTTCTCTGCAAAATTTTTCAGACACAATCTTAAAACACCGAAAAACTTCACAAACTCTATAAGAGCGAAAAATTGAGCAATACCGTGCAAGAAACGCTCCAAGCTCCCACCGGAGACGTACTTGTAGACCAAAAACAAGCCCATCTCAGCATCTATACAGAATCCAACTAATGGAACAATGTGGGGATTATGCAGAGAGCTAGCTATCATCAATTCTCTGCAGAATGCCTTCGAAGATTCTTTATCTTCTTTATCGAGTTTCTTGATTGCTACTGCACTTCTCAGAAATCCCACTCTCCCTCTAAAAACACAGCTCAATGCCCCTCTCCCCAATACTCTACCTAAAAAACAATCAATTCAATCAAGAATTCCATTCATATCAAGAAAACTGAGAGAGAGAGAGAGAGAGAGAGAGAGAGAGAACCTTTGGAGAAATTTCTGGTTGCAGAGAGAATATCAGAGTAGCTGAACCTAATGAGGGAATGTGCCACCGGAGAAATGCTTCTCTCCAAAGACTCAATTCTCCTCCACTTCGAATCTCGAGACTTTGAATCGGAGAGCAAGCCGCTGTCCAAATTCACCATCAAAACTGTGGCGGCGTTGCTCCGGTTGACGGTCATGGACTCGAGCTCCACCTGGGAGCAGAGGCTGAACCGGAAAGAGGAGTGAACGGAGTGAGGCTCCTCCGCCGCGCAGCCGCCGGACTCCGCCAGCAGCCAGGCCTTATTGTTGTCCAGTCCCCGCCCGCTGCCCTTCTCCTCCTCAATCCCGCCGGAGCTCCGCCGCTGGCGGCGGGGGATTATGCAACTTAAACCGAAATCCCAGAACATCTTGTACAGCAAGGATTTGAACTTCACCTCGTAGTCGTCAAACTCGCAGCTCTCGCCCAACTCCCGATCGCCGCCGCCGCATAAAGCTTGAGGCTTTACGTGGGCAGCGTCGTCGATGCAGCTATTCCTCGCAAACCCCATTCTTCCGATGGATTCTCCGAAAGCAAAAAAAGCCCAGAAACCACCAGAAAAAGAAGAGAAAAGCAAAAGGAGAAGATCGAATAAAGCTTTGCTTGAAAGGAGAGGAGAGGAGAGAATTAAACTCCTCAAAGAGTGAAAAGGAAGGTAGAATTGAAAGAATTGATGCAAATGTGCCTCCACACAAACTCATATACCCATTAAAAAAGAAAAAAAAAAAAAAGGGCGTCTGGTGAAATCTCTCTCTGCACAGAATAATGGGAGAAGGTAAGAGAGAGAGAGAGAGAGAGAGAGAGAGAGAGATGGTCCCAAAAACCAAAAGGGAGACTAGAGAATAAATGGCAATATACAAATCGGAGCGAGAAATGTATGAATCTGATGAAAGAAATTGGTGGGCCTTCCTTCAACAAACCCTTTCCCTCAAGAAATTAGATTCTGCCAAAAACAAATTAAAGCAGTAAAACACAGCAACCAAAGTTTGGTGAAGAGAAGGAGACAATCAGAATCCACAACAGTACATATAATTCAAGAAACTCAGAATCAAGAACTCAATAAACCTAGAGAGAGGGAGGGAGGGAGTAGGAGGGAAAGCTTGTGGGCTAGTGATTGCTTGCTATTATTGAATTCACATTATTTGAACAAGATGGCATTAATAATTAAACAATTTCTGGGTGTAGGATTTGAGTTTGAGGCCTAAAATCATGAATTTGTGAGTAAAGATTCAATTTTTTTAAGAGGGATGATGGTACAATTTTGGAGTTTGGTCACCACCCAATTAATTTTTTTGCAATTATTTCATTTTATTTAATCATCATCAAATTATAACCCCAACAACCCTCTTTCTTTTGCCATTTGTTGCCTTTGAATTCTTTAATGTTTTAATCTCAATTGTTTGCCTAATTTGTGTACATGTATGTGTATGCTATTATCAATTATAATTAATGGCTAGTTCCACTAATTTTTCTACCTATTTATTTAATTTTATTGCTCAAAGAAAATAAATAGAAAAAAGGGTAACCTTTTTTTTGGAGATTGGTAACGACTGGTCAGTGAGAAAGCCAATAATTTGCTAGCTTTTAAGCTTTTTTCTCACCAATTTTATTTTTTATAATAATAATATTTGCCAAATTGCAGTTTAATTAATCGACGTTTTAACCCATCTGTGGCTGGATTTTGAAGTAAAGATTAAATTCACGGAGTGGGAGAGAATTATTATTAGTTACTACGGTCTGATTGTCTCCGTCTCATCCTACTTAACGCGTTTCTTGAATATATGAGTGTATAATAATAGAAACGAGTGAAGTTGGATGAGACGAGGGGAGTATTTATTTTGGAGAGAGAATGGGAGGATATATGTTTTAATGTGTATATAATATATCTCTACTTTTTCTTTCTTTTGTTATGTGAAGAGTTCTTGTTGGATTAGGATATATGAAATGATATAAATTAAAGATATTAATGGAAATATCAAATGTATATTGAACATAGATACCGATGAGTTAAAAAAATGAAGTTTTATAGTACGTGAATTGTGGGATCCAAGAATGGGTTTAATCAATGTTTATAAACTTCATAAAAAATTAAAAGCAAATCTAGAAATAAATGGACTTCTCCTTAGAGTAAAATGAATAAATTTGGGTATGTGTATTGGCCAAGCGTTAAGGGGTTAAGTTATAGGGTCGAAAGTTTCGAGCTCGAAGCCTCCGTAACGCGGCCTATAAATTTCTTATTAATTGTTTCAGAAAAAACGATTGTTATAAATATTAAAACTCGTGTTAAAAGATTCTGTGCACAAATATTATAGACGGAGAAGACATTATAATAATAAGAACAAATCATAGTAATGACAAAAGTTGGTTAATTTGGATTTTGGGATAAGAGTCATAGTAATGAAGTTAAGAGAAGAGATAAGCTAGAATATTTACAATAGTAAAAAGTCTTTTCTTTTACTACTCTCTCCGTCTCTTCCTAAGTGACATCTTTTATTATTATATACCTCACATATGAATATAAAAGGAGTCACTTAGGAAGAGACGGAGAGAATACTATTTACTTTCTTCTTGAAAAATTATCCTAATATACCGTAGATTTAGTGACACTATTTATCCCAACCCTTGATCCTTTTTTCAATAGAGTGGAGGGAGAATTAACACATCAATATTTTCAATTATGTTAGAATCAGATTTTAATTTAGGGCTTTTGAAGCCTAAGATGCATAAAACATTTGTTCATGTCTTTAATTATATCCATCATTAGCTCAAGTTACTCTTCATTCGAAGCTCACCAAGTGTGGTTAGTATCGTCGTTTCGATAGTACTTTATCATTTCACATTTTATGCTGAAAATTGTACAATAAATCGCAATTACTATGTGTAATGACGAAATTGAAATGCAGAATGAAATAATCAAGATAAATTTATGATTTTTAAAGGATTGTACTCCCTCCGTCCTCCATTTAGTGACGTTAATACTATATTGGGACGTCCTCCATTTACTGACAATTTCCGTTTTAGGACGTAGACCCCACAATCACTTTAACACTTTATCACTTTATACATCTACTTTTTATTATTTTATCATTTTAATACTATTAAACAATTCAAATGGACCCACAATTATTCCACTTTAACACTTTAACACATTAATTTATTATTATACCATAAAATGCGAAAAAACCCGTGCCCATACTTCCCCCGTCACTAAATGGAGGACGGAGGGAGTATATAAAATTTAAAAAGAATGCGAAATATAGGAATAACTTTAAAAAAATAATAATTGACCCATTAACTTTAAAGTTGTAAATAAATAATAAATAATATACCCTGCTTCTTGTCCAACTTTTTATGTTGAGTGAAATAAAAAATGACAGAACCCATAATCTTAAGGGAAAAAATAAAATAAAAAACTACTACCTCCGGTCCGTTTAAGTAGACTGTTATTCCTTTTTGGGACATCCCGTATATTAGACTCCTTTCCTTTTATGGCAAAAAATTAACATCACGTCACACTTAATTAATTTTAATTACATCTCCATGTGAGTAGGTTTAATATTTTAAATTAAATTAAACTCTAATTTACCATCACATCTCCATCACATCACCCTTTATACCCACTTTACTTGGTTTGTGTTCCATTTAGAAACCAACCTACTTAGACGGACCGGAGGTAGTATAATGTAAAAGAGACACTCAGATATATGAGGACTATATAGTTGCACGTGAGACAAATGTCGGTACCAAAAGGTGGGACCCTCATAAAATAGCATAACACATGTACATACATCGACAAAATAATTCGAAATAATTCTTCTTTTAATCAATTTTTTCGAATTATGCTATTCTCAACGGAAAAAATTTAATTAATTCTCGTATTAATCTTGAACACTAATAAACTTCGATCATTTAATATCACGATAATAACTTTATTCATTTAAGGTTCAATCTCTTCTTTTTAATACGGTTCAGTGTGTCTTATTTTCCCCCTTAACAGATTACATTTCATTTCAAAAAACAATTAACCAATTGTTAGACCAGTTGGAGAAGCTCATATTTGCCTCAACCGCGCGCCTCCACTACACTCCAATTCACCAACTCCATAACCGACATTCAATTTTCCTAAATTATATATTATCGTATTAAATATAGACACGTTAAGTATGCACAAAGATACGTAAAATAGTAAAATAGCATTCCTCGTGTATTCGGATGAAAATACGGTTTATATAAATAGATTATAATAGTATAAAATTTAAAGAAGCATTTTGTTGTATGATGAAGGTATAATTGCAAAATAATACTAATAAATAAATAGGTCAAACGTGGACGAAATTTGCATGAGTGGACGGCCATGCAACTAACGTATATGATTAAATTAATAATGGGAATAATAATAATAATAATTGTTGGAAAAGATAATAATTTATAAAGTGTGTGATTGTCGAATTAAGACAGAGACAGCACAACCTTTCCCAATTTCGTCAAATCTTTGTTTTCGTTAAGTGCTTGGTCACCTAATGACATTCATAGTTGTACTAATAATACCTAATTTTGAATTACAAATCACAACTCAACTACAATTTTTTTTTTAATATGTAACCCAATAGAAAATCGAGATTTGGAAGAGAGACTTCTAGAACTTATGACTTGTACATCGATAAATAGCTCGGTCTCGTTGATAACAAACTTACGTAATACTATTATAACCTTATTCTGATCATCAGCGGGGCAGAAAGAGTACTAAGTATCGTACTAAATGTCAAGTGTCAAGGAAAGCCCTAAAACATGTTTGATGTGTTACTATTTTATTGCATAAATGATTTGAAAATCAAAATATTAAAATATTTTGAGCTAAGTGTAAAATGAATGAGTGGATTAAACATTTTTCATAAAAGTTAACTACCTTCTAATATTAGGAAGCTGCATTATTTATTTGCAAAGTCAAATAGTAATAGTTTTTGATGACATAATTTATATAATTAAAGCTAACGTAATGAAACATAAATAAATATTACAAAAGTGATTGAAGTTATCCACAAGTCAAAGAAACTAAAATACTCGACCTGTCCCAACCAGTTTGACACGTCACTTGAATATATAAGGTATAAAACAATGTTGTTAAACCCGACCCGGACCGGCCGGTCCGACCGGAAAACCGGTGAACCGGTCCCTAGTCCGGTCCGGGTCTTTAATTTACGTACATTTCAATTGACCCGGAGTGAACCGGTTAACCCGGTCAACACCCGGAGTGAACCGGTCAGACCCAGTCAAACCCGTTCAGACCCGGTTACGGTTCACTTAAAAAAAAATTAATTTTTGGCATTTATCAAGATTCGAACTTGTGACCACTAACTTGTTAATCCAACATAATAACCAAGTAACCAACTAAACTACCTCATATGTATATTCTAAAAGTTCAACAAATATGTAAAATATAAAACAATATAATATATATATATATATATATATATATATATATATATATATATTATATGGGTCATCCGGTTTTTTAGGAACGGGTCAACCGGTCGACCCGATGACCCGGTGACCCGATTCAATGACCGGTTCGGTATCCGGTCCGGGTTTCAAAACATTGGTATAAAATAATGAAACACATCAAACTCGATTGGACAGAGGGAGCATAATTTCCCATTAGTTAGAATTAACCCCCCAAATCAACACAACCACCTTCAAACCCTGTTGGGCCTTGGCCCATTATAAGTTGGCCCCTATCTTGCAACATGTAGTGCTGTACTTGCATACGAGAAAACATGTACTCCCTCCGTCCCGTTAATTTGCTCATCATCAATGGGGTAGACGGAGACAATAGACGAGCTAAGAATCATGATCATGGGAATGAATAATGAATGCCTATTTCATATGATTTTTATATAATGAAATGATGTCTGTTTCATTCATTGAAGAGACAAGGGACAGTTAGGAAATTGACATTATTGTACTAGAATATATAAAGAAAGAGCATATTTGTTGCAAACTATCAATATCATGTTAATAAACTGAACAATAATATAGCTCAAAAAACTTTCAACCATTGAATTGTTGCTAATAAGATATCTCAGAAGCTTCAGCAATCTTGACATATACGAAGACGGAGAAAAAATGTACCTTGAATATCTTGCTTCCTCCTCCCATCCAAAGGCTACTTATGATCTGAAGTCGATCTAAGTGTAACACCAGCAAGTGTAGGACTCTTCAAACAATCTTTCACCAGAAAAAGATGCTCCGGCAAACCAAACATATCCAGTAACAATAACATTCGAGTGACAACAATGGCTAACAAATTTGTCAGATTTCATTACGAGTCAATGCATCGCTCCAACATATCAAGAATCATTAGCTTACATGAGAAGCAGAAGCATGCATGATCATTCATTGTAAGCAGAGACTCAGTATCCCGGGTTTTTGACCTTACGGAGCCAAATATTTTCAGTCTGATTATGCTCTATTTGAAATAATCAGTATTCATATTATGATTTCTGCTACCTAATGTCTATGTGCCAAATCATGAATCCAGCACTTATTTTCCTGAATAAATACTCACCAATTTACATGATACCATCTTGCATTTTATTTTCCGGTAACAAACTCACACCTAAAAACTACGATGCATATTATGCAAATAGTGCTCAAAGATTAAGCCCACAAAAATTTAAGGAAAGATTTCATGCAAATCTAAAAGACTATAGAATCCTACATCAAAGCACAGCTTTACTTCCAACACTACTCTAAAAGAAAGACTAGCGATTATCACAGTTGTCGAATACCAAAGGCGACATAATTTAACTAAGAGAAGAGCAGAGGAAAGGCAAAATTTGATATTATGACATCTTTTCCTGCAAATTTGAGACACACTATGTACAATTTAAAATATTATGACCATGATGTGGTTGCCATTTCAGATGAGAAGCAAGAAACTACATCATAATACCTGCAAAATAGTGACGATCCACGATGGACAGATTTAAGCACGTGAAAGGTAAAGCTACCTAATTAGTGATTTTAATACTCTACATTATATGGAGCCAAAACGACATGCATGTCATACGAGATGAAGCCTCTTTTAACAAGCATGCTCTCATTTACTTAGTGGTCTTCCACTTGCACAAAAGTTCCTCATAGACAAATGTTTTCCCTACTTTAGAAAGGCTTTGCTTTAATTTCGTAAGTGTCGCAGAATTTAACTTGATCCCCCTTTCTATCATATCTTCAGCACACTTCACTGCTTCTGGAAGTCTGTTCATGTCACGGAGCCCCACAACCAACAAATTACCGGTTTCATCCAGACCAGAATTATAATTTTCAATCATAAACCTCCATACCTTAACTCCCATATAGGGATCCCCAGCGGCTGTAAATGTCTCGATTGCTGTACAACAGTCTTGTTGAACAGGCACAAACTCATTTTTCACCATCTCTTTATATACTTGAGTAGCCTCTCTTAGCCGTTTGTGTTTGATCAAGAAATGGAATAGTACACCATATGTCTCAGAATCCGGAAATGAACCTTGAAAAACCATCTCATCTAGTAATTTCAGAGCAGAATCAAAATCCTGTGTGCTGCAATGCAATGATATCAATGATGTGTACATTGCAGTATCCGGAACACAAATGTTCTTCCCCACGATTACATCCCAAACTACTCTAGCAGACCTAGCATCACCCTTCCTAACACATTCATCAATGGCATACCTGAAGAACTTCATCCCTGGATAACAGCCCCTCACCACCATTGCATCGAAATCCTTTATTGCTTCACGCATTCCATCAGGGCCTTTGATCAAAGTACACAAGAACGAATCATAAGCACGTGTATTCCTCTTATCCCATCCCAGATCAATCACCATATCAGATAAAGTATGCCTTGCTCTTCCCACATCCCCTTCCTTCTCCCAACCCTCCAGCAATATCGTGTACGTATCAGCATCAACCCTAACCTTCCCCTTCACTAATAGAAGATAATCCTCCGCTAGATGAGTTTTACCATGCCTACAGATTGCATATAGCAAAGAGTTCAACGACGCAACATCTCTCGGAATTCCATACTGATCCATGACCTCAAAACTCATAATAGCATCCTGCACTCGACCAGCAACCACATAATTAACAAAAACTAACTTAAAAGTAGCCAAAGAGAGCAAAAAATCCTTCTTCATGGACTTAATCGCATCCCACATTGCATCAAACAACGAATTATTCCCCAACAAATCTACAAACAAGTCCCAGGCATAAGCGCAATGCCTGCTATTCAGCTGCGAACTCGCCCACCGGAGAAACTTCGCGGCCGACCCAGGGTACCTATAACACAATTTAAGCGCCTCCTCCACATCTTCAAAAGAAACCCTAATTCCGGTATCTTCTAGAACCGCCTCCACAGTCGAAGCAGGAGTTTCAGCGACGATTTCGCACAAAACTTTCAATTTGGGGGGCAGAGAAGGTGCTCGACGGTGGGAAGCAAAATTAGAGCTCTTACCAATTACATTGTTGCCGGAATCGCGAGGCGGGGAGAGTTGACTGTACATCTCTGCGAAGCTATAATCGGGGCGGCGGTGGTGATGGGGGGTTTTGCGCTGGTCCATTATAGACGATGATGGAGGGGACGAGTCCTCGCCCAGCGATCGTTTCCTGAAATTTCTCATGGCGATTTTGCTTCGCTACTGCATATTTACTGCAAGGAGCGGAATCGATCGGAATATCGGAGAATCGAGCAATAATCTGAAACCCTAACTACGGCGAAAGGGGGGTTTGGAGTTTGGGCTTCGTGCATGGTTGTACGTTGGGCTTGAGACGGAGTACGCTAATATGGCTCTTTTCTCGAGTTCATCTTTTTTTTTTTTTTAAATTAATTTTTTTAATGTTAATGTTAATGTTCTTTTCTTCTTTTTTTTTTTTTTTTTTTTGAATGAATAATTGTAGTATCACGAATTAATTATTTTTTTATATTTTTATAATGTTAATAATAAAATTTTAGTCTATTTAATTAATGTGAATTTGGGATAATATTAGTAGTACCTTAGGTTGGATTATTTATGGTTTTTCTTGTAAAATAAAACGAAAGAAACAAAAGTAAGCAAATGTGTACTATGTAATTAATAATTCGGCGATCTTGATTTCGTTTTGCTAGATCTTGCAACTTTGATAATAATACCAACATCGTCTCATTTCCATAGATTTATTTTCCTTAATCGCATTGTTTTACACAAATTATAATACTTACTAAACTGAAAAGGGTTGACTCTTACATTTTCACTTTTAACATTAATCTAAAATATTATGTTTTTTGTCATCTCTAGTCATCGATCTTGTGTCTTTGAGAAAATAATATTAATATATACGTAGTATTAATTAACATAAGGCGCGTACAATCGGGATAAAGAAAACAGGAGTGAAAGAATAGAAAGAGGGAAACAATGGTTCCCAATAATCTACTCCTTCCGTCCAATTTAAAATGATACTTTTCTCTTGGACATGGGAATTAAGGAGGGAGTGTGTAGAAATATAATGTTTATATATGTTTCATATCTTGTTTAATTTAAAACCTCTAAACATATTGATGACAGGTCTTAAGTTAAACAACGTATTGAAACCTTTAATTTGATATAAAATTTGTAAAAATCAAAGAACGAACGAAAATGTTATTATGATAGTTTTAAGTTTTGTAATTTAAACTATATGAGATCCGAGGAGAGTTAGTATTTGAATTCTTTCTTAACTGTGTATAATTATTTTCAAACGGAAAAATGTATCATCTTGTGCGGAATGGCCTAAAAAGGAATAACAGATTTGTTGGAAATTTTAAAACGGGAGAAGATATATGATAGAAAAGAAAAATCCACCGAGGCAACAGATACCGAGTAATATCTCGTATAAACCTTAAAACGAAAATTGTCAAATTTGTAAGGTAGTAACCCAATCCCGACTGGCATAGGTGGAGCTAGCTATGTGGCAATGGGGTCAGATGACCGCAATCGAATTCGAAAAAAGAAGAAGCGCTTTTAGTAATTTCATAATAATAAATAATTAAAAGTACATTAAAAATCAGTAGTATTTCTAAATTCCTCCCAAATTTCACCCAAAAAATTTAAGAAAAAGTTCTCCCTTCCAATCTCATATTCTCATTTCAGTTCAGCTGTTATAGCCATCCCCTCTCGTCGCTTCTAATCCACCGACAAAGTCTTCACTACCACTGAGGCACCGAGTCATGAGCAAGCCTTCCGAAGCTTTGATTAGGGCAAGCGCCCAACAGTGACCCCCTGCGTCGAAAGTCTGACTCCACCCCTTCTGACAGACACAACTACATTAAAAAAAAAAAAAATTAAAGTCGCATTGAGAACCTTTCGAACTCGATTCAAAATTCATGTCACTAATACCGATACTAAGTCAACTAGAGTAACAAAAATGCTAATTTCACCGTCTCTTTCCAAAAAAATATGTGGTTTTGAATAATTATAAGAAATCAAGTGATGAGTAGCGGTTTGACAAAATGAATATATGATATGTGCCACGTGCTGACATTCATGAACCGAAGACAGAGAGTTTGAGAGTAATAATAATAATAATAATAAACCCTCATAAAATCATCACTTGCGAAATCCTGTCTGCCCTAATTTAATCAGGTGTGATTAAATGGCTAATGCATACGTAGCTGTAATTAGCGGATTTAACTATTCATAGCTGTTCTTCATTAACTATGCTAATTTCCATTTGATTTTGAGGGGCTTGATTAATGTCGATCATGTGGATTCATTTTGGAGAGAGAGAGAGAGTAACATAATCTCCAGGAGACAAGGGAACTGCGCTAATTCCGAAGCCAAACTTTGATTTTTTTTCTTCATTACGTGATGCATTGCATGCCTATTTATTTTAGTTTGTCTGAATAGACATTAATGGTCGTTTATATATATAGCGGAGAGATCGCATACAAAAGACAGGTTCTGTAAGAAATGAGAAATGATCTGGACCATTGATTTGTGTGATCTACGGTGTAGATTAACTGGTGCATTATGATTTTACTAAAATGCATTATGATTGTATAGATAATGCATTGTACATTATAATTATGTGCATCATGCATTATAATTATATGCATAAAATGCATCATTTTTTATTTTTTACGATAATCTTATTTTGTACAGGATCTCACCCCTACTTATATATACGCATTTCCCTAAAACACTAATATGAACTGAATAGTTTTTGCACCTCGATATGTCCCGATTTTTGTGTCACAACCGTGTCCCGAATCTCAATTTTTATTAGTTTGTACATTTTTTTCTAATTTTTTAATTTATAATGATTTATTTTAATTTTATGATTATTTCTAGCGTTCACTATTCCAAATTAGGGTGTATAATTATTTTTAACATTTAATTTCACTTTTATTAATTATATAATGCTTGAAATTTTCAAAACTATGGCATATTACAATTAAAAATCTTTTTTTTCCCCCTAGATGTCTATTATAATTAATTTGTTATATCATGCAACTTTTTTTTTTTTTTTTTAAATATTAGCTAATAGAAATTAGGATTTAGGATACGATTGGGGCACAAATTTTGAAACAGAGGATATCATCTGATGTTTTTGACCGATCGAGTTTCTCTAAGATTTAGGTATACAATAAGAAAAGCGAGACATTAATGTACGTACCAACATTAACATAAACTATAATTAGTAGAAGCGTTTAGTATAAGCAATAAATTAATAAAAATTGGTAATAGTACTAAGCAAGAGTAGAATTAATGTCCTAATCATATCCATGCATGATAGTATATAAATTAATATTGATCGACGATCGATTTTTCAACATTCCACGCAGTTTGATCAATAAATGTTGTCTCTTCATTAAATTAAATTTTGGTCGTCTTTATTTTTGGCCGTCCATCTCACAACACACATTAGTTTTATCGTAACGTTTACTTTCACCACAATAAAATGGGGGGCGTCGAAAAATTAAATATAATTTATTTTTTATTTATCATGAACACATATATGGTAAACGAATGCGTACCATAATTTGAAGTAATTCCAGTAACCGTTGAAATTCTTATTTATCAATATCATCTTTGTAAAGATTTTGATTTTAACCTATACTCTACAAAGTTGGATAACAGTCCCCTTTAATTAGTAAGGGTCTTATTAATGGGTGATCGGCCATTACGGTTATTTCGATTTGATTATGTAAATAATTTACGAATATCAGGTCTTTGTTTAATAGCCCTTGTCATTAATTAGCAAATTAAATTAAAAAAATATGAAATAAATCATGAGACGAGCTACCTAGCTAGCTCATGTGACATCTATATATGAAACTTAGTACCCATAAAAATTCCCACGTCGAAATTTATAGTATATAATTAAGAATAAACCATCTATATACATATATATTAATATATCACTCGTGATTAGTGTATCAAGGCTGGAAATGGAATCCCAGTTTAATTTTTAATTAACAAATTAATCTAAACAGAATGTAAGAAATAATAATATAGTTAAGTAAGGTATTGAATCCCACGTGCTTTTCTATCCGAGGAAAATAGGTAGGAAGGAGACGTAGAGATTCCCCCATTCCTTCTTCCTCCCCCATCAAATTATACCCAAAAATAAAATTTTCGAAGAATTTTTTCTTTTACGAGATATTACTACTGTCATAGTATCTCTCGAAAGAAAAAAAATTCTTCAAAAATCCGTTGTAAAAACCATCATCAAGAACTGTTATAGTATTCCGTAAAAGGAAAAGTTTTCGAAAATCCATTTTACAAAAACATCATCAATATACAAAAAAAAAAAAAAACGTATCAGAATTGTCAAAAAGAAATGACTCAATTCGAAAGAGATCGACACCGGAAGTATATAACAAAAATATATGTCATCTTAATTTCATCTCTTATAACACACACTAATTTACAGTCATATGGAAGAATCTCAAAGACGTGCGCATGGCGAAAGAACCGCCGTTCCTTCTGCTGCTACTCTCTCTCTCTCTCTCTCTCTCTAATCTCACTCTCTTAATTTCCTGCCCCTCTTTAGTTTACTATAAACTCTGCCAGCTAACAATCCCCATACAAATTATAACCCTTTTATTATTACTTCTCACTTAGTTTAATCACTCCCCCAAATTCAAACCCTACTATTAATACATGCAACACGCCTTCATTCCCTCAACACACAATTCTACTCTCTCTCTCTCTCTCTCTCTCTCTCTCTCTCTCTCTCCCTAAATAAGAGATGGCTCTAGCTAACAAGAACGAATCGGCCATGGCGATAATCCAAGCGAGCGCCTTCTACGATCAAGATTTCGGTGGGCCCTCCTTGCTTCACCACACCTCATCACACTCCTCGCCGGAAGGCCACATCTACGGGCCGTCTCGGCCCGTCTACGGCGACCCCGAGAGCCCGGAGAAGGCGGCGGCCAAGAACTTCACCGTGAGCAACTCCTCCACCGTCTCCAGCCCTAGCAGCACCAACTCCAATGGCGGATTAGGGTTTCAGCATACGAATTACACTACTGCTGCTGCGGCCGAGGAGGGCAATTCCGTCATTACGTTCAAGCCGGAGTTCGCCAACTTCATCCACGGCGGCGGCGCCGGATCGCTGCTCAGCTTCGACCAGGCGGCGAAAAGCGCCGTTCGGAGGAATCTAAACCCTAGGATGATGGCTCATGAAGATGATCAGTTTCCGATGTGGGAAGGCGATTACATGAACGTCAAACCCTCCGCCGCCGCCGATGCTCACGGGGCGCCCGAGACGTCGAACGCCTCCGCCGTGGAGTACGAGTCCCCGAGCGGCGGCGGAGCGCCGTGGGGCTGGCTGAACGACCATGATGGTAGCGGGGTTACTAACGGCGGCGGTGAAGAGATGGAAACAGCCAATAATAAACGCCCATCAACGGTAAAATTCTAGAATTATTTAACTAATTACACAATATAAATTAATTTGGAGTGAAAAAAAATAAAGAAAGATTAATCGATCTTGATCTTCTTTAGGGGGAGAATTCGCAAGCGATGAAGAAGCAGTGTGGTGGTTCGAAGAAGGCGAAACCGAAGTCCGCCGCGGAGTCGAAAGATCCGCAAAGCGTTGCGGCTAAGGTGATCATTTACTCTTTTCGTCCCGTCTGACTATGTACGAATATCGTATATTTAAATGTTTATGTTGTCGTGCAGAATCGAAGAGAACGAATTAGTGAACGGCTAAAGTTGCTTCAAGAACTCGTTCCTAATGGTTCCAAGGTAAATTAAATCATCAAAAAAAATTTAGATAATTTTGGAATTATGTATAATTTAAATATTATAAATAAATATTAATGTGATTTTTTATTACTATGTAGGTTGATCTTGTTACTATGCTAGAAAAGGCAATTAGCTATGTCAAGTTTCTTCAACTCCAAGTCAAGGTCAGTTACTATTTCTCGTACCAAAACTTATTTCTATACGAGTTTATCGAAACTCTCACGGATTGTTTGGGGGATTAATTATTCGGTTAAACGATCGTATAGGTATTGGCGACGGACGAATTTTGGCCGGCGCAAGGCGGACAAGCGCCGGACCTTTGTCAAGTTAGGGAAGCCATTGATGCAATCCTTGCATCACAGAGAGACAGAAGCTCCAGCTCCAAATGAGGAATATTAATTTATTTTTTTATTAATTAATATTAATTGTAAGAGTCTATTAAATAATTTGGATTTGTACTTGTATGTTTTAAGTTCATCAAGTACAATATTCCCCTTTTATTTAACATTTATATTATAGTAATTAATTAGAGCCTGAAAATGTGCCCAAAAAAGGGGAGTTTCGGATTCAATCTTTGCAAATATTTTAATTCAAGATTAAATGTATATAGTAATTTATGTAGATGGCATTGTTACAACACAAAAACTTGGGTGCGGCTAGCCGCACCATGCGGCTGGACCCACCAACCCGACCCGACCCGTTGACCCGGCCCGACCCGGTTTGACTTGGGTCAACCCGACCCGGTTGACCCAATTTCGGTTCGGGTCAACCCGACCTGGTATGTGTTGACCCGACCCGTTTAGGTAAAGTGTCAATCTTTGTTAATAAAAGTGCCAATCTTTATGAACAAAAATGCCAATCTTATAAATAAAAATTTATACGTAATTTTATGTATGTAGTAATTTTAAAATTACTTTATAGGGTTCATATATCAATTTAGGGTTTTATAATTATTGTTTAGTATTTAACTTCAATTTTATAAGGTTGAATATGGATTATAAATTGAAACTTAGGATATATAATTCTCCAGCAAAAGTGTCAATCTTCATGAATAAAAGTGCCAATTGTTCTGAATGAAAGTGTCAATCTATTTGATATCGAAAATTTTATATTTTTTTATCGATTTGTTATTATAATGTTTTGATATTATGATTTATATTATATATATATATATATATACATATTATTTATTTCCATAACATGAAATTAATATTCATTATTTATGTATTTTTCGTAAAAGTGCCAATTATTATGAATAAAAGTGTCAATGTTTCAAAGTGTCAATCTTTATAAACAAAAGTGCCAATGTTTTAAAGTGTCAATCTTTATAAACAAAAGTGTCAATCTTAATCCGGCCTCACGGTGAGGCCGGCCTCACAGGAGTGTGCCCCTTGTTACAATCACTTAGCCTAAATTAACAGGGATATTCAATACTAATCTATATCGTTGATAATGAGTAACCTAAATTCAGAATGAATTTATTATAATATTCAGATGATTATTAATCAACGGAACAAAAGTAGTATATCCGATTCATGTTATGCAGTGTCTTCTCACGGAAAAACATGTATGTACTAATTGTCTGTTGACGTAAAATATACTCGACGCCTTCCTTAAAAGAGGAAATGATCAGACGATTTGTAGTAACAATAATAAATAAATAAATAAATAAATAAATTCTTAATTTGAGCTGAAATTCCAAGTCCGAAAGGCTAAAATAAAAAAAACTAAAATTAGCAAACAGGGTCAGCCCGGCCTGACCCTGCAAAAAATGGGCCCGAGAGAGTGAAGCTTAGCTCGGCCCAAGATGTCAGCCAAAATCAGACCATGGTTAAATATACTGTAGTAGTAGTATATTTATAATGACATTTCTTAAGTGTTATGAACGACTATGTAACAATCGATAGAAGTGTAACGTTAAATACTTTGTCATGACACTCTTTAACGATACCCAACATTTGCTCTTTGCATTTTTAAATACTACCATATTATGATACTTTTTAAAATTTTATGTATGTTAATGTAACAATAGGTAATATTTCGATGGAGGTCAAGTTCTTACTCTGTTGATCCATTGATTACACGACCCATAAAAAAGGAAACATACACTTCTTCTGTAGAAAGTTACTATCCAAAATTTATTTTTCAAAATAAAATTAGGAAAAGTAAATAATGAGCGAAAAGGTAATGAAATGTCGAACGAGTAGAGATAAGTGATGATGAAACAGTCTGGTTTAGGTCTAGGCTAACCAAGTCTAAGTCTTAGCGGGTCGGATCTAAAATCGGAACCAAAACTGCATCATTATATAATACGGAGTATTAGGTAATGAGCAGTTTCCTACTTATATGATCAACTTCCTCTCTATATACTCCGTCTCTCCCACTATAAATGACATTTTCCTTTTTGGGACGTTTTACTGATATAGGGGACCTTTTCCAAAATAGAATATTATAACCTAATAAAATTTAAACACGCCACTTTAACACACTATCATCACTCTCATCTTAATTTCCGTGTCAAAACAAAAGGTCTCTATCCCGATGGAACGGAGGGAGTATATAATTTAAGAAAGGATTTGATAGAATTACACGTCATCATATGCAACTAAACAAGCCTCCCGTGGGACAAGGAAACCATTCTCTGCTGGCTTTTCTCCCTTTAAATACTACTACTACTAATTAACAATATTATTAGTCGTTAATTAAGAGTCTTAGACAACGTAAATACATATTAATATATGTACACATCAAATGATTAGATGAGGTGTAATGTTTTTTCAATATGCTTTCAATTTTCATAATAATTGGCTATATATAGTTTTAGTTTCTCTTCGAATGAAGTGTCAATACGTTTAGTAAAGAGTGATGCTATTCGGCCATAATGTGGCCGGCCATAATTTAACTTGTTTTATTTTTTATAATATCAAATAATTTATATATTTATGCCAAACTTTTTTAGATTATAAAATACTCAAAAAGTGATACTCCGTATTTTTTACGTATTTTTTAAAATTAATCCTTTAATTATTTGATAATTTTTACTATTTAAAGTATTTTTTTACCTTTTTTTACCTAAAAAATGAAAAAAAATATGTAATTTTTGGGGAAAAAATATTTTTAAATTAAAATATGAAATTAATAAATTATTGTTATCATTTACAATTTTTAAAATTACAAAAAATATGAAAAATATTGTTGTGTGGCCGGCCACATTATGGCCAAATAACATTATTGTTTAGTAAATTGCCATAAATTAATAATTGATTGCACCACAACCAATGATTAAACGAGTTGTTGTAGTGTTTTTCGATATGATTTATTTTACAATTATTTTTGAACCTTTTTTCAATCTATAGTGTTTATATATATATGTCCTATGAAAATAAAATAATACTACCTAAAATTTGTTCAACTTTTTACTCTCGTGGCCCTAGAACAAAAGTCGGCGACAAAAAAAATGGCAATGGCTGGAATCTTAGTACTACAAAACAACGGCAATGCTGATTGAGTAGCATATGTATCAATTCGAACCTGTTAGCAACCCCCGTCATTTTTCAGCCATTGGCTTCCAGTCTTGAATATGAGCGTGGAATCGAAACAGAATTCAAATCGTAAATATACTTTTTTGAAAATGTCAAGTTATAAAGTTACTATCAGATCGAAGTTACGATCATATATATATATATATATGATTGATACTAATTAATTAGGGTTTGTTTTAATGAAATTGAGACGAGGACCACTACACACGTGAGGGATGAAGTAAGGGTCACATGCCCTATCACATGCCCTTTCCTTCGACGAAATTGTGTTATAATTAAGTTGTTTATAAATTAAATTCAAATGATTAATAATAGAAGTTAGTGGTACCTAACTACTACTATTACAGCTTATTTTGGTGTGAGATTCTTCAATCTTCATTAAATTAATCAGCTTTTAGAGGCTGTATGGTTGTACTTCTACTGTACTATACTATGCATTCTACAAATATCTTAATTTATAGCATATGTTATTAAAGGAATGCTCTCCTGCTCACCGTAGACATTTTAATGTATCAGCAGTATACGATTAATGAATAAATGATAAGAATATATACCCTAACTTTCTTTTAAAAGTAAACCCTAGTACTGCCACAAGCCACAGTGGGCTCAAGCCCACTCCAACATTTTTTTTTTTTTAATTTTAGTTCTTAAATTTTTCGATTTTTATCGAATTTTGTTCTCGTCAGCCCATGCTAGCTGTGAAAAAAATGAATAATTCTCGTCTAGTTTATAGTACTAGCCAACCCAGCCCCCGCCATGAAAAAATCCTGGCTCCACCACTGACTGTCACATTAGTGGTGAACACATTATGTATGTCCATGGTGGGCAAGGGAGCGTTTCTATACGTTATTAATTTGAAGCTTCCAATATATTTGAGTTAAAGAGAAAACGTCTTACCAACTAAATTATAATGCACTTAATTCAGCATCCGAATAGAGTGTGTTTCTTGATTATTTATGGGTCACATATAGTATGCTTGATTAAGCGATCGACCTTAATTTTCTTTTCTTTATTCAAATTCTCATGTAATTTAACACATAGATATAAATTGTGTAAATTAACTAATCATCGAAGGCTCGTATAGTCAGTTCATGCAAACCCTAGTGTAATATCTAATTACGTAGATGCCAATAAACATACAATTAATTACTAATAGAAAAATCAACTTTGAAAGTGGTGGTGCACCACAACTTTTGTATGATCCCATTTTTGTATATATCATAGTATAAAATTGTTAGTCAAAATTAATTGTTGAATCAGTTTTCTCTGAATTCCAAGTGGGTTTTGACTTAATTACATTATATTATTGTGAATATAATGATATGTTTGTTTTAAATTAAATTTTATAACTATAATATAATTTTCATACTATATAGTATATGGATTTGCATGAGATTATGGGAATTTATGTATGATGTTAGCAAGGCACGTGCAGAGTAGACTAGCAATTAATTAAGAATATTTTGTACATAGAAATAAATTAAATTTGGTTGAGTTTTGTAACATGGGAAACAAAGAGGTGTGGGAAAGCATCTTAGCCATAATTCTTTTTATTATTTTAGTATTTTTTTTCTTATGTAATTATCTTAGCCATAACTTACCATCCATGTGAATTGTGATAAATAATTCTTGGATCCACTTTCAAATTTCAAATATTAGTATATATAAAGTTGGATGATGGAATTTTCCTTCCATGTTCATTGATTGTAGACAATTAATTAGGCAAATCCAATCATACACTACTTCCACTTTTATCTGTAAATATATTAATCGAGTTTATACCATCGTATTATATTTCGTCTGTCCCATTTTTACATATATTTAAAAAAAAATGAGTCGAATAAAATAGGACAAATATATGAATTGACATTTTTGGTTTCAAATTTGTTCGAACTTCGAACTTAACAGCTAAAGATAAACATCTTATCTTATCAATTAAGTTGTGCTTCGTCTTCTGACACGAGATCTTGAGTCAACTATAGCATTATGAACCCATTTTCACAATAAGCAAAAATAAAATTCCCCACACAAAAAAAATAAAAGGCTAGAATGGGCCCATACTCATGTGTTACATCTACCTATATGGATGAGAAATGCAAGGCCTTATTATGAATGTGATAAATGGCCCAGTTACCAAATGGGTCTTATCAAACCAATAATTTTAAAGATTGTGTCTAATTTACAACTAGTTTCAAAACGACGTAGTTTTGTACATGTAATGAAATTTTGTCGGTCATGTTAAACGACCCACAAATCGGATTAATTGGCATATTTGTCAAATGTTACCCCCTACTTCCGTCCAATCGATATATGAATAAGTTATATATTCGCACGTCTTATTAATATAGTGATATTATCGAAAATGATAAAATTTTAACTGACTAAAACTCATTCATTTTACTTTATCCACTATTATAACTATTACCCTAATTCTTATACCGAAAAAAGTAATCTTTATATCAATAGGACGGAGGGGTATGATTTATGAAAAATAATTCTTTAAATAAATATTAGTACTACAAAGTAAAGTTGTGGATAATTCATATTGGAATTTTGTAAGTTACACGTGGACGGAGGTGTGGCCACACTCCAATTATTATGTGTCAATTTTGATTAAATATTTTGAATGAAATACCCTTCAAGTATACACCAAACGTTTCGAAATAATTTTTAAAAAACAAAAACGTTTCAATAAGGAATTTAGGTAGCTAGTCAAAATTATTAAAGGGGTGACTACAAACAAATATTCACATCTCATTTTACAAAGTATTATACCAGTCGTAGACTTATTTAATATATCAACGACTAATTACTAACTATTGAATGATATCCAAAGAAGAACTAAAACCATATCAAAAATAAAACTCTTGAATGAAATTATTATTGACGTATATCGTTACATCAGTTGTAAACACCCTATTTGTTCTTTTTTTTTTTTTTTTTATCGAAAGAGGTAATTGTAATAAATAACTTTCGGTCAGTACAAGGCGTACCAATCGGAACAATTCAAGTTACAACATTTAACCGCTAATAGACCAATCTACGAAATAAGTTCTAACTTCCGTGTCCCCTTTAACAACGCACCAATTCAAAAAACGACATTTGATCTCCTCCTCGATTGATACGGGAGAGCTTATAGAAGACGTTGAAGTTATGTCGAATCGCTCAAGGGAGGAGAACGATGGCGGAATTGCAGCAAACAGGCCTCGTCGTTGCACAATCTCAAGGCCGAAGAGATATTCTTAAATTACGTTTAGTTGTTATGCAGTTATTTAGCTTAATTATTTTGTTAAGTGGACATGATATTTTGTAGTAGCCCATGGGCCTTACAGAAAAGGCTGTAGAATAGGTTTTACCTTGTACCATCGCCGAGTTATAAGGCGGGAGTCGAACGTTTCGTTTTCCATACGAGAATATTCTGAAAGTTTGTAGCAAACTAGTGTTCGATTTCGCATGATTGTGAAAGTGAGTTGGAGTCTCACATTCTCCCTAACGTGATTGTAATACCAATTGTATTATTGGTGCTTTCATTGAGAGATAATACGATTGGTATTATCGATCCTTCCGAAATTCCATTCCTTCCCTTCAAATAACACCGCGCGCATTCCTCCACTTCCACAACACCCATACAATGCACACACCCCCACAAACCTCCTATTTGTAACTAAGTATTCCCAAAGATTCCTTGTATTTTTGTTCATTTTCCATTCATTCACGCCGATCAAATTTGTCACAACCCTATTTAATTTATTATAAACAAATAAAAAATAAACCAAAATTTACAACTCCCCTTGGACTAACATTTGGCACCCTCTTTTTGTATCTTTGCTTGAACCACTAACTCACCACATAATTTAGAGCCTTCAAAGTTTGTGGAAGTTTGTGTATTATAAAAGTGTCACATCATCAAATATACAATACACCCTCCGTCCTTTAATAAGTGTCCAGAGCCGTCAAAGTGCAATAACCAAGGAATTGTATAAATTTACCATATTAACCCCTAATTATTACATTAAAAATTGAAAAAGTGAAAAAAGTGTAATGATAATAGGGGTAAAATTGATAGTTTAGCCAAAATTTTACATTGAAATATGTGATATGACACTTATTATGGGACAAAAATTTTGACGGCTCGGGATACGTATTAGGGGACGGAGGGTGTAGTCATTTATTCAAAATAATAATAAAATTAAAGAATTCGATAGTCCTAAAATACTATCCCCCTCGATGTTGATGTTGAATCCAATGTTGATTCTTGAGTAACAAAACTATATACTCAAGTGTTACTAAATTAACATTTTATGTGTGACGGAACACACGTGGCCCCAATTTTTGAATTTTTAAATTATAGGTATAACAATTATTTAATAATATGCAAATATCTTGCCAATCAATCAATTGTGATTGTGTATACACGTCATGTATTTTATTTGTTTTTTTTTTCTCATGCAAATATCGTATGGAAGAGGAATGTTACAAGAAATAGTTTCATACTTGTCGCCATCCTATTGAATACGTATACCGATTATATGACAGTGTTACGTTGATAAATTTTGAATTTAGAGTTTAGGTTTTTAAATATGAGAATATATATTAATCACATGTTCAGTGGTGGAGTTTGGAATTTCAAATAGGATGGGCTCGACTGACTGATGGCGTAGAAGAGACTAGAGTTACTCATTTTTCATCGCATTTAGCATGGACTGACGATTAAAATTTCTAGCAAAATCGAAAATATAAGAACAAAAAAATTATAGAAAAATAAAGTGGGATGGACTTAATTCTAATATGGAGTATAGGTGGCTCCACCACTGCCCTTAAATATTGCATCGTTATGTTATTCGTGAGCACGATAAATATATGCTCGTAATAGGTAGGGTTAACACTTCTCACTGAATATGATCGTGTGATATTTAACGTCGTGCTCATAATTGACGTGACAACAATAGTTTAAAGAAAATTATCAAGAGTGTAACACGGGAAAAAAAATTGTAAATAAAAATATTGTCTATGTGGCACTGCCACGTCGAAGGTGAACATATTATGCTCACGTTGTGTTGTATATGACATCACTAAATGAGAAATTATCATCAAGCAAATGTTGTAACTAATTTAGAAAAAAAAAAAAAAAAAAGCACATTAAGCTTCTAATGAGAATTAAACAAAGTACTATTAAATAGGCACTAAATGATATGTGACACTTTTTCAACTAATTAATGTTTGATTTTGAATAAAAAATTATACGGTTGAATGGTTGTAGTCATCAACGATCGTAATGTTTTGGACACTATATTTCAACGTACTAGTACGCTAAGATTTATTGTTGATCGACGATATTGTAAAATGGTATTGATAAATGTTATTTCCTTCGTTCCGTCGAAAAAAAAATAATATTTATTTATATCTTACACATATATACTTACAAACGTCTATCTTTCGACGAGATAAAATGAATATAATAGCCCTTTATCGTAAGAAATACTCTCATATCATGATAGTTAGACGAACAATCTCTCTACCATACTTGTACAAATTCGATAATTCAAAATCTAACTAACGTAAGTATAAAAGATAAACGGGTTATTCATAGTTCATGTCTCAAATTTTTTATCACCGTTCTATTTGTATTTAAATCTCATCTTGTTTTTAAAAAATCGCCCTTTCGAATAGCTAGTTTTTACTTTAAAACTCGATTTTTTTGTTTTTTTAAATGACCTGAATTTTTAGAATTTTCGATTCATAGCTCATGTATATGCCGAATTTGCCTATGAAGTAAACCAGGATTAATGATCCATCTCGCCCTCGTTATTTTGGATATCCCAGCCATAAATTACGTAAATTGAAAAGTTTAAGCCATTTTAGAAAAGAAGTATTCTTCGAATCTCATATCAGAAATCGATATGACTGTAGATTATAAACTATGTATTCAAAAACAATTTATCCAAAGTACCTAAACATTTTGTTACACCTAACACCTTACTTTCCAATAAAGAACTTTGGTTAAAATATTAATCCCTTAATAAAGTATATAGTTTAGATTATAGAAAATACTATCAAATTATAATACTCCCTCCGTCCTCCATTTACTGACGTTAATACTATATTGGGACGTCCTCCATTTACTGACAATTTCCATTTTTGGACGTAGACCCCACAATCACTTTAACACTTTAACACTTTATACATCTACTTTTTATTATTTTAACATTTTAATACTATTAAACAATTCAAATGGACCCACAATTATTCCACTTTAACACTTTAACACATTAATTTATTATTATACCATAAAATGCGAAAAAACGCGTGCCCAAACTCCCTCCGTCACTAAATGGAGGACGGAGGGTGTAATAATAATACATGAAAAAAAGTATACCTAAAAAAAAGGCAAGTATAAAAACCCCTCCCCTAACAGTAACGGTTGCTTAACGCCAATTCTACTCCTCATTATTATTTTAATCCTCTTCCTATTTTCTCTCTCATAATTACCACCGCTGCTAGAGAGAGAGAGAGAGAGAGAGAGTGTGCCAAGATGGGCGTCGAAGATTGCAGCAGCCCCTTCCTCCTCACCGACGCCGCTACCGACGTCGATAACGCTGCCGCTTCGAGCCCCTCCTCCTCCTCGTCGTCCACCGTCAACCACACGCTCCTCCTCCTCCACTCCGGCGACCTCGGCGCCAGGCTCGAGGCGGCTAGGGAAATCCGCCGCCTCACCAAGACCTCGCAGCGCTACCGACGTCATTTCTCCGTCGCTGTCGCGCCGCTCGTAGATATGCTCCGCTGCCGCTCCGCCGACGCCAACGAGGCCGCGCTCGCCGCGCTGCTTAACCTCGCCGTTAAGGACGAGAGGTGAGCTTGATTTTGAGCGATTGCTGCTTCTGCTTCTTCATTTGTTTTCAGTATTGGAATCTGATTATTGCGGTGATTGATTTTTTTTTTTTTTTACTGGATTTGGATTGATGGAATATTCCGATTTCTGATGTTGAACGCTATTCGATGTATTTGAGCTCGAGGTGGAAATATCTTTTGATTTTATAATGAAAACAGAAGGGAAAAGTTTGATTCGTTGCTGATTATTCGATAGTATTCTAATTTGAGGTCGCCATTTCGCTGTTTTTTTGAGTATTTTCCCCAGATTCTGTAATTTTATAACAAATTAAGAATTATTGGTTAAACATTTGTGTGCAGAACGAATTTGGAATCCTCAATCGCGTGCAGAGAATTATAATAGTATAGGTTTATTTTTATTTTCTTATGTTCGTTGTTTTGCGATATGAACGAATATGTATACGATCTAATTATCTATTGGTTGATTCAAATTTGTAGAAGATGCTCTGCTTTATACTCTCAGACTGAGAATAATAGTTAATGGTCAAAATTATACCACTGTTATTGCAAAAGTGTGCAGCTTAATTAGTCATTTTGAAACAATTAACAAGCTTTTGGAGGCATATTCTTGGATTAGTGAATATATAAATTGTTAGGTGCAACATCTTTTTCATCTTCTTTTTCTCCTTTTTTTGTTTGCAAGCGTTGCTTTCTACTGCTTTTTTTTCTCTCTCATACCATCTTTTTTTTTCTCTTTAAATCCATTGCTTTGCTGGTGGTGAGGTCTATTCCTTTTCCTTTAATCTTCCTCTTTAAGCTACCTTATGGATTAGGTTCTGCCCTAGGAAGAAATCATTTTCTAATTGTTAATGCTGGTTTTGGTTCAGGAGGAGTGTCAACGTGGACTTATGATATTAGTCGAAACTTTAAAGGGTTCTTTCTTTAATTATTTCGTGGCCCCTGTATGCATCTATTCTTTCGATTAGAAATCTAACATTGGTTAACCATGGCTGCTTGAAGAATAGTGCATAATATATGTAGCATGTTTCGGCTGAACTATTCCGATATCTTATACTATTGGTTGGGATTAAACTTAGAGAATTGCTTTGACTTCTTTCCATTTTGTATTACGTGAAGCCTGTTGTTTGTTAGCTGTTCACTTTCATTGAACATGGAGATTGATCAACTATCGTTTATTTGCAGAAACAAAGTAAAGATAGTAGAAGCTGGCGCTTTAGAACCAATCATCGGTTTCCTTCGGTCCGAACATCTTGCTCTGCAGGAGCATGCCGCTGCAGCCTTGATCACTCTATCTGCTTCTTCCAAAAACAAGCCGATCATTAGTGCTTCTGGTGCAATCCCCCTCCTTGTAGAAATCTTGTTAAACGAAAGCTCACACGCGAAATTCGATGCTGTATTAGCTCTTTACAACCTGTCGACTCAGCCAGAATCACTTAACCTGATCCTTCAAACAGAACCAATCCATCCGCTGGTAAAATTGCTCCAGTCCTGTAAAAGGTCTTCCAAAACTGCAGAAAAGTGTACTGCTCTGATAGAATCTCTGATGGGCTTCGAAGAAGGAAGAGCAGCCCTCACGTCTGAAGAGGGAGGTATACTTGCAGTTATAGAAGTTCTCGAGGGTGGGTCCCTTCAGAGCCGAGAGCACGCAGTTGGCGCTCTTCTGACTCTGTGTGAGAGCAATCGTGCAAAGTACAGAGAGCCTATACTTAGAGAAGGCGTAATCCCGGGACTTCTCGAGCTCACGGTTCAAGGAACTCCCAAATCCCAACCGAAAGCTCAAATGCTCTTGAATTTATTGAGAGAAACTCCTTATCCGAGGTCTGAGCTCGAACCAGATACATTAGAGAACATAATGTGCAACATTATATCTCAGATTGAGGGTGAAGATCAATTAGGGAAAGCGAAGCAAATGCTCGCTGAAATGGTGCAAGTTAGCATGGAGCAGAGCTTAAGGCATCTGCAGAAGCGGGCGCTCGTCTGTACCACAGCCGATCTACCCATGAACACTTGTACTTCTGAAGTTCCTACAAAATGATCCAAGGCAGAGTCTACCAGCTTATTCTAGAAACTTCCATCTCGATTCTTGAATAATGGCGAAGAAATAAAGATGGACGAAAGGGGAAAGGACGCACGAATGCCGGTCCAGGCCTTGTGTTTGGGTACTTGGTGACCGGTAAGTGTCAATAAAACTGATTATAGGTTTTTAGGTGTTGTGGAAAATTGAAGGGCTTCTTTGTTTATCCTTTTCTCTCATGTTAATGTGAAACAGTGTGCTCAAAGCTTCAGAGTTAGTAAATATGTTCTTTGTAACTTTTTCCTTTTTTCTTTTTATTACTGTAAACTGTTTACTTGAAGTATATAAATGATTGGTTTTCGAACTGCGGTTTAAGACGTTACTTGTTATTTTACGCTCCTACATATTCAGGAAATGTAACATCTTAGACGTGACGGGGTAGTTATCGAATCAATTTCAAATGTTGGAAGATAATGTGTTAGTTTTGTTAAAGCCTCTTTTTTGTGGCCAATAATTAAACGAAAGATGTGTATAATAATATTTTTGGAGATTTTTTTGGGGTATGATGGTTGATGAGTCATAGGTTATTAGTTTCACTTTCTGGAAAGATGAACCACATCTGAGTGTCTGCTTTGACTCCAACTTTACCTCCTCCAAATTTCGTTTTCGAGCACTCCGGTCGGTAAGATATTTTTTGATCAGATAGATAGATTAGGGTTTCGGGTTATCCTCGGTGCATATGTGGATGAATGCGATTGTGTTGTATAGGAAAATAATTGAACATTTCTCGATATCGAATATAGATTAATATACACATTCATATACTTGATTAATTTTTTTTTTTTTTGAAGGCATATATATAGTCAATTAATACTCGATCCATCTTAAGTTATTTGAAGCATCACTAAATATATACTCTATAGGTATAAATAACGATACGTCTCAGCTCTCAAATAGTTTAGAACATAGTATCAATCGGACAAAATTAGCAAATATGCATGCACTTTAATCGTAGGAGCTAGTAAAAATTTATTGGAGTGTGGTTTGAATTAATCACAAACTAATAAGTGAATAGATTTTATTTTGTGGGGGTATTAATATTATTGTGTTGTTTGATTTTTATTTAATTGTTCATGTTTATATTTTGGTGGGGGCTGCAAAAATTAGTAGTCTTCTCTTCTAATTAATTGATGGAACCCCCTCACATAATAAAATAAAATTTCAATTTCAATTGATGGAGCCTAAATCCAAGGTTTGACGCTCTTTAATTCTCATCTATATACGATTATGAGTTTTAACCGTGTTAGTAGACTAACCGGTTATGGACTTAAGAATTTGGATTTGCGATATTTGGGTCATGTGAAAACGGCAAGATTCTGTTTTGTTCCAAGGCTTATCCGAAATTTTAGTCGTCATTAAAGTTGGTGCATGGGCCGTAATGAAGCTGACCCATCTCGTTAGTTCTTCTAGATGGGCGACGAATCCGCTAGCTTGTAAACTTAACTTGCGGAGGTTGGTACTTCTTGTACCACCTCAATTGCTTGTTCATAATACGTTCACCTTTTTCAATAAAAAATTAATAATAGTACTATTTCAGTTCCACCTCACTTGGCTTCTTTTTCTAATCGGGACGTTCCACTTCAACTGACTTGTTTTCTAAAATAGAAAGAATCAACTCTTACTTTTCTATGTGAACTCATTACTTCTCATTTTTAACACTACACCTAAAATTACATGCCAAAATGAAACGAACCAACTAAAATAAGAGGGATGGAGTATTAGGGATGTAAACGGGGCGGGGCGGGTATTGCTTTCCCGCCCCCATACTCGTCTTAAAAGGTTTCCCCCAACCTGCCTTGTACCGGTTTAATTCGGGGCGGGGATTATCTAGCGGGGAAAGGAAATAAAAATAAAAATAAAAATAAAAATAAATAAAATAAAATAATCAAAAAGTTACTATTAATCATGTAAACAAAATAAATAAAGTTAGAAAAAATTAATGAAGAAGAAAATTGTCTATTAAAGATATAAATAAAGTTCAATAATATTGGTTAATTGGTACAGTTAATTACTTTTGATGGATGAAAAATCTTTAGAAATATGAAAAAGACTTTAATAAAAATTGAGTATAAGAATATATTACTCATGTGTTAAGTATATTCAGGACGGAGGTGGCCCGAAACCGAATCAGAATTGAACTCGTATACCCGTCCCCAGCTCCGAGTCCAATTTTATCCCATTAGGCACGGATATCATTGGCCCCCGTCCCCGCGGGGAAAATTGACATAGACCAAATCAGAGTCAAATAAATGAACGCAACCGGTAAATAAAAATGAAGAAGTCTGCGCAAAAAGGTGTAGGAAGTTAAGGAACAGAATCGCCGAGATACGATTTCGTTCATTATGGATAATAATAATATTAAGATAATTATCCAATTATCCAAACTCACCTCATCAATCTATATCCTTTTTTTTTCGAAAAAAGAATGTATTCCAATTATAATAAAACTGGAAATAAATGAAATCTGCTCCTTTTATTTTATCCAAAATCATTTCATTTTACGTATAGATTCCGAGAGGATTAAGTATTAATTACTACTCTATCTATACAATTAACCTTCTCAACAATATAATGGCGTCCAACCTCGCCAAAAACGAAGACGTAATCTCGAGAATGGAGGCGGGAACCCACGGCGCCGCCGATTCGGACTCCCGATCCAAATCCGGCGGCGGCGGCGGAGGAGGTTTCTGCTCGTCCACCGCCGTTGTCACCATCGTGCAGAAGGTTTGTGTATTTTCGATTATTTAACTTCGTTAGAACTGTAAATTAATTAATTAATTGATTAATTGAGACTGAAAATGTTCCGATTAAAATGAGATGAAAGGTGGTGGCGGAGCTGATCGGAACGTACTTCGTGATCTTCGCCGGCTGCGGGTCGGTGGCGGTGAACAAGATCTACGGCGGTGACGTCACCTTCCCGGGGATCTGCGTCACGTGGGGCCTCATCGTGATGGTGATGATCTACACCGTTGGCCACGTGTCCGGCGCCCACTTCAACCCCGCCGTCACCCTCACCTTCGCCCTCTTCCGCCGCTTCCCTTGGAAGGAGGTGCGCGCGCGCCTATTTCTCCAAAACGGCGTCGTCTCTCTTTTATGCCTTTTTAAAAATTATTATTTTTTAATTGTTTTTTTGGGGGTGTAGGTTCCTTTGTACGTAGTAAGCCAATTGATGGGCTCGATACTAGCGAGCTCCACACTAGCGCTCATGTTCGACGTGACGGAGAAAGCCTACTTCGGGACGTTACCCGTGGGATCAAACGCGCAATCTCTCGCTATAGAGATCGTCATTTCGTTCCTCCTCATGTTCGTCATCTCCGGCACCTCCGATACTAGGGCGGTATGAGCATATTCAGACGGACGAAATTACATTTTTATAATAAAAATAAGATCACAACTATATATTAATAATTATTTGGAATTAATTGTAGATTGGAGAGCTAGGTGGAATTGCAGTTGGGATGACTATAATGCTAAATGTCTTGGTGGCTGGGTAATACTGACTCTGTCACGTTATAGATGTTACGTTATATTATTTTACGAAATTGAGATGATTGTTAATATGTGCAGGCCAATTTCGGGAGCATCGATGAATCCAGCAAGGAGCATTGGACCAGCCATAGTGAAGCAAGAATTTAGGGGATTATGGGTTTATGTATTGGGCCCAATAGTCGGAACGATTCTTGGAGCATTTTGTTATAACCTAATTAGGGTTACTAATAAACCCTTGAGTGAGTTAACTAGTTCCACCCAAATCTCTACCCTCTTCAAATCCAAATCAAGAGATGATGCATGATTCTAGCTACTTGTATAACTAGGAGCATGTATCATATCTTTTCTTTACCTTAATTAGGTTAGATTTCGATCGAACTATGATGTTTTCCCATGTAATCGAGTTAATTTTATTCTCTAATTCCTTTCTCCTTTTGCTAATAGAAATATCTCTTCATTTGCGGATTGTTTTCCTAGAATTTGAATCCGCGAATCGTATTTTTGTATATTCTTGAATTATGATAGATTGAGCTTTGTTGTTTTTATTGACAATGAATGTTGACTCAGTTCGTAAGATTGTTAATAACGAATGACAGTTCAGTAAGTAAGATGCTTCCCCTCAAATTAAAATTTCGTTGGGTTTTGAGTAATCATGCACGGAAATGAAATAAAAAATATGTTGAAAGTTAATTAGGGAAATGTCACGAACTCACTCAAGTGGAATAAAAAATCTACTAAAATTAAATTACTCAAATAAAATTACAAAGTGAGGATTATATTATTGTTATTCCATTAATTCACAAACTCAAATATTCCACCTAGGAAGAAATTAGCAATTAATTAGAGAAAATAAAACCTATTCTTCTTTCATAAGAACCTGAAAAAGATTTGAGCTATAAAGAGAATGCAGCATGCCATGGGTGGAGCTCCGCCACCTGCCGACGACGGCCGGAACGGCGGAGGAGGGCTTTGGTAGTAAAACGGAAAATAAGGTAAAATAGGGTCAGGTGGCGGAGGACCCCAGTTGTTGTTGTTGTCGTAGTCCGGCGGCGGATAGAGCCACCGGTACGGAGGCGACAAAGAGGCCGGCGGATACAGCCACCGGTATGGAGGTGACAAAGAGGCCGGCGGCGGCAATAACAGAGGAGGAGGAGGGGGAGGACAGTTGGTAGTGGTGGCGGTGGGAGGCGGAAGGCAGGGGTAGGGGCACTCGTGCGGCGGCTCTAGCGGAGGAGCAAATGGTTCTTCAACTTGGAATGTTTTTTCCGCCGCCGCATAATGAATTGATCTTGATAATGAAATTATTTTTATTATTAGTAGTAGTTTTGATAGTGTGAAGATGAGGGTTTGATGGTTGTGTTTTGATGAGGCCATGGTTACGTTTAATTGCTTAGAAAAATTAGCTACTATGTTGTAAATATATGAGAGAGAGAGAGAGAGAGAGATGGGCACACCTAGCTATTTGAAGGTGGTGGCTTTAGCTAGGTGCAGACTTTTGGCAAATTATAACATCTACGGTTCTATATAGTATTATTGTCCTTGAAACTATAATTTGATGACATACATTAGCTTCTTTAATTGTAGGCAGTTTAAATTCTGTACTGTTAATGCCAAGAATATATATACACAAACTAGAATGATTAATTTATCTATAGAAGGATTTTTAGGCCATATTTGTTGGCCCGATCTTTTCCTAAGGTCCGATGGGCTAGCTCGGACCGACCCGATAATTCCGGACTTGTAATTGTGATGTTGGGTATTCTCAAAGCCGGCCCTGAGGTGAAGCTAGACTATCCAAATTTCGGACTGGGGCAGTTCTCACATCTGAACCTTAATTTTTCAGAAAAGTGTATTAATTAAGTTGTACAAGAACTAGTATATATCTACATACTCATTTGCTTAAGATAGGCTAACTGAGCAAAGTGCTACTTTATTACTCTTTTTGCAATGGGTTAGTGTTATAGAGCAATAAACAAACATGAAACATAAAAAAGAAGACGTATATTTATGTGGTTCACCATGTGTTGACTACGTCTACAGGAAAAAAAAATGAAACATATCATATTAGGCGGCTAGGTTATTTATAGACCCTTGACAACCTCTGCGTACCCGAAGATAGGTATAATCGTACAAGTAATTTAATTACAAACCCTTAAAACTGCATCATATATAATTTTGTAACTCATAGAAGTCGAAATGCAGAAAACACAACACCACAAAACAAAACAACACTTCAATTTTATAACAAGTGACACGTAAAGCACGAGAGTATATCTGCCAATCGTACGGATTAGACGATCCGTACATGTCACCCGGCATCGGCGGCGGCGGCGGGCTCAGCTCCGTCATGTACACGAACCTCGGAGGCGGCGGAGCAAGGTAGGGCAGCGGCGGGGTTGGCAACGAAGGCGGAGTCGGAAGCGGGAGCTGGGGGCTGCACTGGCTCACACAAGGGCATTCCCCACACTTGATTGACCTTGGATCAGACACATCTTCACTAAATGTCACACTTTGTTGTGTGGCTAAAATCAACAAGTGGAGGAGAAGTTGTAGGGTTGATTTTTGCATTATATTATAATTTGGGTTTTTCACTAGTGAAGAATTTGATGTGTGTAGTGAAGAAGGAAGAGAATGAAGTATATGAAGAGCAAGAAATGAAAGGGGGGGGGGGGGGGGGGGGGGGGGGGGGGGGGGGTTGATGATTTAATAATTTGTGGGTGTGTTTTGAATTATTTTTGTTAGGTTATTATCAAAGTCTTAAATTAGGGATGGAGACTTGGTATAATTTGCATGAATGCTACATGAATCACTTTAATTACATGGTGATGAGAGGAAAATGGGGAAAGAGAGTTTGCATGTGGATGGTGCAAATGTGTAGGCCCTCTTCCAACTTTCTTCATCTAATTAGACATGCCAAGAGAAAAGTCCAATAAACGTGTGTATTTGGTTCTTTGATTGCAAAATGGCTTCAAGTATTGTGGTTCGGGTAGAGCTGTCAAAAATGGCCCAGCTCGAATTTAAGCAAGCTGGGTACAGTCAGTTGCCCCATTTCGGACAATTTGGCCCCTATATGAAATAGGCTGAATACCGATGAACTTAGGCCGTCCCGATTAAATTTGTAATGTTTACATAACCTTTCAGATTATATCAAACTGTCGATGTAATTAGAGTTTCTCGTAGATTTTCAAAACAATCTGGCCCAACTTTTGCATCAGGCCCAATGAACTTGAAGCCCAAATTGAGTCTATTATACATTCAAATGTTCCAAAGAAACAATTCACTATTAATTAATCGATTAATTAGCATATTAAGCATAGCTAAAAATAGTCGTGCATTTGTCAATAATGCATAGTAACATGTGCGAGCATATGTAAAATTCTCTTAATACATAAATAATGAATATAAGTATATACTTATATTTTTAGCCACATATATATGTGGGTGAAAATTTTGATTTGTTATAGCTACGTAGATTAGTTTGGCCAAGTAATTACTTAGAACATTAATTATGTATTGACTCAAACTCCATTATGCGTATAGGTCACGGTATTATGTGGAAATCCATTACCCTTTTATAGGCTATAGACGTAAGTAAACGAGTTTAATCTCATCTAAAAGTTCGATCGGATTCGTAGGGTGGTGTGAACCAGTTCATTCATTTATATTATTGTGATTCTCGATGCTCCTTTTCACGTGTGCGCAGGGGCGGAGCTAGCACGGTAGCAGTAGGGTCAAGTGACCTCATTAGAATTTGAAAAAAAAAAAATAAGGGTATTTTAGTAATTTCATAATTTATTATTAAAAAATATTAAAAATTAGTAATATTTCTAAAATTTCATCAAAATTTCCCCCAATTCTAAAGAAATTCGTGAAAAGACTGCACACTCCCAATCTCATAGTTCAATTGTTGTAGCCACCCTTCCCATCGTTGTTGATCCATCGGCGGAGTCTTCACCTTCACTGTGGCAATGAGCCACCAGCACGCCTTCTGAAGCACTCGGACAAAGCGTCCGATGATGACCCCCCGCGTCTGGCTCTGCCCGTACGTGTGCGCTAGATTTTTTGCAATTTTAATATGAATGGAATTAAATGTAGGATCAATCCTTAACTAGTACGTACTATTTCAACTCGCATGTATAGATTCTAATTGCGTATTCTTGGGTACATAAAATATTAATTACAAAATTTATTTACTTTAGTCGTCTCAAGCCAAACCTCCACATTCAATGCGTCAATTGGAAAAAAAAAAAAAAAAAAGTAAATATGAAATTATAATATACTACTCCCTCCGTCCACCACAATCTTTGTACTTTTGACTGTTTTGGCCTGCATTTTAATATGTCGAAAAGTTAATGTAATGATGAAGTTTAAGTCGAACTTGATATTATATATTATTCTAGTATGTAATGTATAATAACCAATATAAAGTTCGATCAAAATTTTATATTAGCATCAACTTTTAAACACATTGAAATGCGTGCCAAAAAAATCGAAGCACAAAGATGGTGGACGGAATTGTGTACGAGTGTATATTCCCATGCATAATGCATGTATATTCCAAATAGAAAACTTTAACGTGGGCACTACTCCACTCATTTTATTCCACAATCCCAAACAATCTTTGCACCTTTCTTCTTTTCCATAATTCCAAAACTTTTTTCTCAATTAATTAATTAATCCAAGTTAGATCTTCTTCTTTTCTAACTAGCATCCATGGCTAGAGCTCTAACCCTCCTCCCCATGCAAAAGCTCCATTTTTTACCTCCATCATTCGCCTTCCTCGTAGTTTTAACCGCGGTTTTCTCGGTTTTCTCTGTGGTAACTTTTCTGTGCAGCGAAAGTAGGAAGGCGGCCGTGAAGAAGGTTGAGAGCAAGTTAAGCGGTAAGGCGCTTTTAATGGCGAGGGTGATCTCGGGTAAGAAGGTGAGGGACGATGGCGAGGGAGAGGCGGAGATTGAGGAAGACGGCCCCGCGGTTTGGAAGAAGACGATTATTAAAGGCGACAAGTGCCGGCCGTTGGATTTCTCCGGCCGGATTTCGTACGACTCCAAAGGTAACCTCCTCTCGGACTAGTGAAGGTTTTCCCTCTTTCATTTTCTTTTTTCCTTTTGATAAATTATGTTGGCTTGTATTTTACTTTAATTCGGAGGATTTTGTGAAAACTATTTTCTTGTGTGTGGAGGTTGTTTGAAATAATCTTGAGAAAAGTTAAGGGTGTAGACAATTTTTCTTGTTTATATATTTATGTACTCTTTCCTTTCGATATATTCCTCTGTCCCTTTCAAGTTGAATTATTTATTTTACGATTTATGGCACGTTTTTCAACGTTTCTAGATGATGAATTTTTAAAATGGATTTTTGAAAAAAAATTCTTTTACGGGATACCACAACACTTGTAATCCCGTAAAAGAAAAAAAAAATTCAAAAATTCATTTTAATTAAAATTTATCATCTAGAAGCGTGAAAAATCGTGCCAAAAATTGCAAAAAGAAATGACCTAACTTGAAAGGGACTGATGGAGTATTAAGTATTAAACAAAGTTGTGATTACGATTAGGGTTCATTTAGCAAGTTAGCTAGGGTTAAAACAATGCATATATTAGGGTTCATTTAGCAAGTTAGCTAGGGTTAAAACAATGCATATATTAGGGTTCATTTAGCAAAGTTGTGATTACGTTTATAATCATATTTCATGATTTAATTTCAATTTTAATTATTGCTTAAAAGAATGCATATATAATATAAATATTATATGTACGAACTTTTCTTACATATTGTAATAAAGATTATAGACGAAGGAAATACATTTTGTAACGATATATTAATTATATGTACGAACACTTTCGTATATGTAATATAGATACATATACTTGTGTGAGATGGCTTATCAGTAGCACTTTTTTTACCCACACACTCATGCATGTACCAATATAATATGAACTCCCGACCTTTTTATCGATGGAGAAGTGTTTAACGATTAGACTATGCTCCGTCAAATTATAATTAGTAGTACATTGGCATCGGCACTTTTTGGTGTATGTAGCCACTTGAGTGGTAGTGGTGGAGTGAAAAGGAGGAAAATAATTGAATTGAAAATGAATATGGAATCAATATCCTATCCACATATATGTTTCCTAAAAAAAAGTATGTATAAATGGGCATTTTAGTCCTTTTGAGCAAGTGGCTAAATATCTAGTATTTCATGTCTTAATAAAGTTGGATCATTTCATTATTTTATACCGTACGTATATTTAAGATATCATTCAATTTTGTTGGGATAAAGAGCTTCATTGTTGACATTCTTCTTCAAACATCCTTATCAAATGCTACTTCCGTCGTCCCACTTCAGTTGTGATATTTTCTTAATCAGGTCATCTCACATAAATTGTCATGTTTCTACTAAAATGAAAAGAAATGACCCTTCAATTTTAATGCGCACCCCTTACTTTCACGGACATAAAATCATGTTCCGAAACTGAATATAATTGATCTGGACGGAGAATGAATCCTATAACCTTTAAAATATATATATATAGGGATGAGTTATTCTAAAAACCATCCTTATTTTGAAAACTAAAAACCATGCTTCTTTACATACAAAAACTGTTTTTAATGTGTACAAATAATGTTTCTTGTATGACAATGGTTTTTTTTATGCATAATAATGACATTTTGTCAACATACACCCTATGAATTGCAATAAAAAATGATATGCAGAATCACTTTCAGTTACTACAATAAAAAACATGATTATGTGCGTAAAAAACATGTTCACAAAAAAAATATATTGTATACATAAAACAACATTTTATATACATAAAAAAGCATAGTTTTCAGTTTCTAGTATAAGACTGGTTTTCATTTGAACCTCTACCTATATATATATATATATATATATATATATATATATATATATATATAGGGGTGAGATCCTGTATAAAATAGGATTATCGTAAAAAATAAAAAATGATGCATTTTATGCATATAATTATAATGCATGATGCACATAATTATAATGCACAATGCATTATAATGCATTATCTATGAAATCATAATGCATTTTAGTAAAATCATAATGCACAAGTTAATCTACACCGTAGATCACATAGATCAATGGTCCAGATCATTTCTCATTTCTTACAGAACCTGTCTTTTGTATGTGATCTCTCCACTATATATATATATATATATATATATATATATATATATATATATATATATATATATATATATATATATATATTTAAGTGTAATAATGTTGTTAGCAATATGAATTGGTATACCATTCACAAAAAGCCTAGTCTAAAATAAAATTATTCTCCTAATTCATTAAATCATGGGGTAGTGGGATAAATAAGGTCAAATTAAAAGAAGAAATGAATCCTTTCCCTATATAAAAAAGAAGAAACAATCTTATAATAAATGTTGAATTCATGCGTGCAAGATTTAAAGAGAAATTATTTTTAATAATAGGCCAGGGAATTAATGGAATATATAAATAGATAAAATAGGATGTGAAATAGTTTTTTTTAAGAGGATCAATAATGGTTTCCCATTTCCCCTTAATGTGACTCGAATCCCCGACTTATTGGTTGGAGGGGAAGCGTCTTACCAACTGTGCTGCGCTTCGATGTCGTGAAATAGTTGAGTATATATACATCTATTTCTTTGTTAATTGAAAAGGCCAAGAGTGTTATTCTCAACCACCTTACCTACCTATGTATACATCTTACGATTTTGAGTAGCCAACTATATATACTACTCCTACTCTATAGTATTTAATGAATTATTGCTATATGGAAATTTATGTATTGGTTTCAATAAGATTAATATTATGAACCGGGAAGCCAATGAACTCACGAGTCTTGCAATAGTAGTTCATTAGTTGTTGCAATTTTTTTGAAATGATTAACAAGAAATTTAAATACCGTGCTAAAGAGGATTCGAAACTCGAGACATTTGGTTTCGAAATTTAAGTCTCTACTATTAGTATGCACACGTATATTAGTTTGTTGTAAACTTATTCCTACCTATATGTATAAGAGAATATTAATTTTGGAATAAGTGAATTATGTGACACTTCATGTGCCATGAGTGCAATAGAATTAAGTATCTAAGTTATCAAAATCTTGCGATGAGAAAGCTTAACGCAGTTGATAATACGTTTTTCTTCAATCAAAAAGTCGATGGTTCGAATCACTTTGGATGCATGTGTGTATTGTGTTTGCATGATTAAAAAAGTTATCAAAATCTCGTGTTGTAATTTAAAAAAGGAAAAATCTTCAATTGATTCATATCGATTGCATAATGAATGATTTTATTTTACCAATCCAAACTTATTTAAGTCTAATCTCAACATTCACTACATCCAAACTTTATATTATAAACTTGGCGCAAATAATAACATAAATAAAAATATATACAAACATAGCATATCTTAATTTCACACAATACTTCATTGAACCCTGTACAATTTTTCAAAGCTTTTCATCAAATCACAAATTCAATACTTTTTCAATTCTATAAACTAATCTAAAATATGAGAACAAACAAACACCGTACCTTACTTTAACGGGCCGGGTCCTCCGTCGCGTGATCTTTCTAAACAAAAATCAAGAATCCTCTTCCCCACCTCCGCTTTATCCCTTCCCTCCCTCACCAATTTCTCAACCTCGGCCCGAGGAAGCCTCATCTTCACCCTCACAGGCCCCGACCCCGACCCCGACCCCGCCCCCGACCCTGACCCCGACCCCGATCTTTGCCTCGTCAGCATCAATCCCTCGAGCCGCTCTATAGCATTACTCTTCTGCGGCAGAGACCTCGCCCTTCCGATCTCCGGAAATTTAGGCATTTCAACTAAAAAATAAATTTTCCCGGGCTTCAGCCCCTCTTCGGGCCGGAGCCGCTCGGCCCGAATACCGTACCTCCTCACTTGTTCCGACTCCATCAGCACGTACCCCACCGGGTAGCCTCCGAGCACGTCCGCCGCCGTCGCCGGCGGCTTCACCTTGAAACTCGCGCCGTCGACCGTCATGATCTTCGCCTTCTTCCTCGCCCCTCCGATGCCGTTCCCCATGGAGATTAAAAGCCTCTTGTGCTGTTTCTCTCTCTAGATACTGTGCGATCGAGTTGTTGAGAGAGAAAGTGCGCGGCTTGATTTTAATTCTTTCTCTGCCCCACTAAGAATTTAAAACACGCGATTAAAGGTGATGATCAAGTGGGAAAATTGAATTCCAGTTGAGGGATTATCGAAAGTGGGATGAAATTAACCGTTTTCTTTTCTTTTTTGGAGGTCACTTTTCGTGAGGAGGAATCCGTTTCCGTTTATGGCGTTGGATAATACAATATCACATGTTTCTTGCTTCCTACAAAATATTTATACTCATTCGTCTCTTTATATTAGTTATGTATTCATTTTTAGTACGTTATGCAAAAGACGTTACGTTTCTTATTTGGTAGTAAAAAGTTATTAAGGGAAAAACACTTTTTGCACATGCACTCATCACTTTAACACACAAATTCACTCGTTCTTAATCCCCGTGCAAAAAAAAAAAAAGTAACTAGTATAAAGGGACGGAGGGGAGTATTAATTTAGTGATTTATTGAAAAATCATAGTTTATATTTAATTAAAGATAATAACTCCTTCCGCCTATAATCTTTAAAATCGTATTACGTTGGCATAAAGTTTAATATTTTGTGGTGATATGTCGTAGTGTGATGTCTTCTAGTAATGGTTTAAAGGGAATTATTGTAATTTTTGTGTATGGTTTTCTGCCTAAAATGGAAATACCATAAAAATTGTGGATAAATGAAAACGGAAAGAAATCTTAAAGATTGTGGACATACGAAAAATGAAAGGGACACTAAAGACTGTGATTTAATTAAAGTGGAAGTAATATACTAATATCATTCCCAATTGAGTAATTCACATGATATATAGCATGATTAAAGTGGGTAGCGTAAAAGGATGGTGATTTAATTAATTGCTTTCTTGGTGGTTAACTTCTTTCTTACTAATGCAGTATACGTATTTGTGTATATATCTTGGAAGGTTAAGATTTTTGATTAAGCGGAAATTTGATTAGTGATTTTCCAATCAAATAAGATTCGGGAAATGCTCCAATAACCACCGTAGAATTACATTAAATATGTACATTTGTCAATTCACAGTGCCACGTCGACATTTTATTTTTATTTAGATTTAGTTTTATTTGGGATTAGTTCTTTGAACTCGATCTCCGTCATTAACGAGCTATATCATATAGTATATACTATATTATATCTTAATTATTATCTAATAACGTAAGAAATCATAGTCCATGCCATCTTTTCTAATTCATGTAGACTATATATACCTCATTGTACATTGGATTTTCTTTATTTATTACAAGTTGGCAAATTTATAAATCGATTTCTCTCCAACCTTTTCGTGATATGGAAAATGCGACGTCGTAGTATTATTATTATTATTATTATTATTAACTTCATAGCAGAGGAATATTGTGGGCCTATATTGGGCCGGCCCATCAAGGATTGGCAAACATTTTATCCCAAAGTAAAATTTCCAAAATCCAAATATAAACATGGGTCAATTCTAACTTACAAAAAAATGGGCCCACTACGAAAATTAAAATAAATAAAAAGTAGCGATTTGTAAAGGGGAAATTAATAACGATTTTGACGTTGAACAGCCCCCCCCCCCCCCCCCCCCCCCCCCCCCCCCCCCCTTGAATTTAATTAGTGGACCACATTACCCATAGTAGATTTATGAAAATAAATATATCATGTTGTTATTTATATGTTATCTTATAGGGTTTATATACCTTTTAAGTCTTTAACCTATATTCGGGTAAGCATAGTTGATCTAGGGTTTCGGTATTCATTTAGTTGTAGGGAGCAATTCTGTAATCTATAACCTAGCCACGTAATGAAATATGTTCTTTTCTCCCTGACCGTAGACATAACCAGCATATAGTTGGTAACCTTTACGTTACCAATTGTTTATCCCTTTATAAACTTAACCCGTCACAACATATGAACACAACTAGTAACATCCGTTGAAAAAATGATTTTGTTTTCCCTTTTAATCGACCCTTAAACGAAAACACCAAACATAGAGAATCCGTCCTCTTTTCCTTATATTTCTCTAAACTGGTTCGACCTAAATAGTCCCGACGGCTGAGCTAGAAAAAACCGAGTTAAATTTCAAAATCGAAATTCTAATCAGAAATGTTTTGAACCGGGAAGACGATGAGAGTTTCGTAGTTCTAGTGAACCGGTCCGGTCGAGGCCATAAATACCGAAAGAGGATAAGAGACAGGTGTCAGCCAGCCATAGGCTATAGGGGCAATGGTAGTACTGAGGTGGACATAGCATCCACCCTCCCCTCGAATGAAGCACAATACAGTAGTGCAATAATATCATCCAATTATGAATTATATCACGTCGCTACCGCCATTTATTGCAGTTGCTTTCCCCTATAATCAGCAATCAAACCATGCATGCATCGCATACACCATTCTTCAAATGCTCCGTACTCCCAACAAACTCGAGTCGTTTCGTTATTTTATACTATCTTGTCTACGAATTTTAGATTCAAAGCTGTTTTTCGAGTTTTGGTTTGATTGATTTTGTAATCGATTTTGGAAGTATTAGATTTTTTTATGTAATACTCCCTTTGTCCCAGATGAATTGACTTGTTTCATTTCGGCACGAGATTTTAGGTGTAAGTGTTAAATGTAAAAAGTAAGGGGTTCACATTGAAAACTAAGGGTTATTTTTTTTTCATTTTAGGAAATAAACTAATTGGAGTGAGATGTTTCGATTAGGAAATGCAGCCAAATAAAATGGGATGGAAGGAGTATTGTATACTAGTGTTATAGTACTCGACAAGAAAAACTATATTCTAAAAGTACATTTCAAAACCTACAAATGAAGTTCGAAAATCAGCTATGGGTCTAAAGATCGTGGCGGTGGGAGGGCCTCACATATATATAGAATACACCTCAAATTCGTTGGATGGAGGATGTACAAAAAAGTAAAAACGGCGTGTTTAATTTGTGGCCGAGTGGTAGGACTTAATGTCTGATACGAAAGAGGTGTAATCAGACTAGATGAATATAACATACTAACATGCATGTACATATATTAAGTGTACTACTTTACATATGAATTGGTTATTCCATTTCAAATGTATCGATGCCAAAGTTATTCACATACATATCAAAATATTACAAACCACAACTTAATTTGGCCTCCATATTTTATCATCACAGCATCTACAGTTAAAATAACCATATATATATATTCATACACATGTATATAAATATACTAAATCATACATGCATGCATGCATTCATGTGCATCATCATATATATATATAAGTATGAGCATACATATATTTGCCACGTGGAGGAGTGTTGAGAGATTAGGGTTTGACGAGTTAGGGATGAGGACGAGGACGAGGACGGACCACGGTGGTCGGAGAATGGAGCTTCTGGCTACTGCTCACCGCCTCGTCGCTGCCGCCGCCGTCGGATTTTTGTTTGGTGGAGAGAGATGATTTTTCCTTATTGTTAGTATTAGTTTGGATATATTGATGGACACGGTGGTTGTTGGGATCGATGCCGGCGTTGATAAGCTTTCTCTTGATGTGGGAGTTCCAGTGGTTCTTCACCTCGTTGTCGGTTCTCCCCGGCAACCGCCCCGCGATCAGAGACCACCTATAAGACGGTAAGAAACGATCTTGATAGTTGATAATTATGTAATCTACGATCCAGATCAATGTAAAAAAACATGCATGTTCTATAGTAGGACATCTATGCCCTTAAGATTTTATGGTACTCAATGTCACATATCTTATTTCGAAAGGGAGAAAAACGTAGACGAGTCTGCCTTTTACAATTCACTAACCTAAAAAATAAACTTTATAGAGTGGGACCTGAATTTCATTTTAATATCCACTTATTACAAAATATTAAAACTCTATGCTCGATAAAGCTGCTACACATTTATTATGGATAGAGAGAGTTTATGACACGTCTACACATTATAACAGTGCACAAAATAAATTATAGTTATGCATAAAATAACATTACTTTTTATTTCCTACTAGATTGACTATAGATAAAAACTCAACCATATAATTAAAGTTTTTTTTTTTTTCCTTTACTTTTCTAATGTGGATTATTTTTCATTTCAATGTTATAATTTCATAATATCACCTACACATAAAAAATCGTCAATTGCTTAATTTTAATATTAGTTTTTTTTCAATAGATTTCTTACTTCATTGCATTAGATTTAAGCCATGTCAATTAATTTGAGGAAGCATGAAATAATTAATTAACTTTAATATATACTTTATATAATTGCTATTAACTTAAATTTGGTTATACAATGTTTAAAAAACTATAATCGTGAACCATATATTTGGATACCATCAACCCGAAACTATTAATTTTAAATCAAATTAAAACTTCAAAAGTTACTAGAGAGAAACGGAAACGTGCTACAGAGGATCCCATGTGATTGAAGTAAATGAATCTTGGGTACGTGGGCGTGTGGTGGGCAAAAGTTCGTCTAATACTGTTGTGGTCCGTAAACGATGTACGTACTAAAAAGAAAACGAAAAAACGGATACCGATTTCCGAGGAGGGCGTGGAGCTTGATGATGAGGTCTTCTTCCTCGAGGCAGAAGTTTCCACGCTTGATGTCGGGCCTCAAATAGTTCATCCATCTCAATCTGCAGCTCTTTCCGCACCTTTGTAACCCTAATTAATTTTCATTTAACAAATTAATTTCTCCTTTTTCATATCGATTAATAAAATCTACATAAAATCAATTGTTCATGCTCAAATTGAAGAATCATTTTTTTTTCAAGTTGTTCATCATGCTTCAATTGTTCACGCTCCCGTATTTTCAAGTTGAAGAATCATTTTTTTTTTTTTTTTTTGACAATTCTGTCACATTTTTTCACGCTTCTTGACGATGGTTTTTTAGATAGATTTTTGAAGAATTTTTTCTCTTACGCGATACTATGAAAGGTTGTAGTATGCCGTAAAAGAAAAAATCATTCAAAAATCCATTTTAAAACCCATCGTTAAGAAGCGTGGAAATGCGTGACAAAATTGTCAAGAAAAAATGACTCAACTTGAAAAGATCGGAGGGAGGGAGTATCATATAATTAGAAAATAAAAAATTAATTAAAAGGAAACCCTCCATTTATCGAGTAATTAATATGAAGTCCGTGCATGCATGCTAGCAAGCAAGAATGAAGCACACACCCTTTTTTTTTTTTTTTCACCTTTTCCTAATTACATTAGACCTAAAATGTTCATATTCGATTACATTTTCTCCGTCTCATTCATGCTGTTCCAGTTTTCTGAAATCCGACTTTTGAAAATTAGCATAAATACAGATCTATATACCATACGAGAGATTCGTATTATCGATTTTGCACATGGAATAACGACTAGTTTCATATCAACGTGCGAATCGAAAGAAGAAATTTTAATTTCTACTTAGTAAAGAAGAGAAGGATTGATTATCGATTATCGAAGAGTGGAGCGATGAACGGAACCTGCAGCCTTAGGTAGAGAGCTCCAAGAGCCTTCTCCATGAATGTTGATGTAGTGAATCAGCTTCTCATCTTCTTCCTTAGTCCAACTCCCTTTATTGTGTTTCTGCCTTTTCTCATAGCTACATATCCTCCTCATTATTCTCTTTGTGATTGTGAGAATACAAACTTAACTTACTCACTTGGATATATAAGATAGAGAGAGAGAACGAGAGAGAGAGAGAGAGAGAGAGAGAGAAGGTAGTACGTAGTTGACTTGGAATGGTGGTTCCAGTGTTGGTGGCAGAAGTAAAAGGGAATAGTAATACATATTTTTATATTATTGCAAATTAATTTAATTTTGATCAAATAATATTTTGAACAATATTGTAACCCATTGGTCAAATTCTACGTACAATGCAAATAAATAAATAAATATTTACTACATCCGTCTGCTCAAGACGATACGTTTCTTTTGGATACGGAAATTAAGGAGTATTGTTTTGAAATTTCAGTATTTAAGTTTCACATCCCGTTTACTCTATGTTTAAACCTTTAAATATATTGATATATGATCTTAATTAAATAAAAGAAGATATCAAGATCTTTAATTTAGTATAGAAATTGTAAAAATCGAAGAACAACAGATAAATTTTGCAATTCAATTTACATAATTACATTAGAACTAATTAGACCTATTATTTTCATGAAACACAACATATCATCTCGAATGAGACGGTTCAAAAAGAAATACACATCGTCTCGTACAGAACGTACATAGTGAATACATTATATACATACCACCGATAGTGCGTACCGATGGCATTAGTACTATTGGTACACAGTGTTTAATAAAATAACAAATTTAGATGTTAATCGAAAAGGAATTCTACATGAATTCATTGGAAGTGAATGAGGACAACTTATTTTTTTAAAAAAATAAATCAATAAATTAAAATTAACTCCCCTTTTCAAGTCACTTTAAAATGGTTAATTTAAAATAAACTGTGTCGTCCGATATTTTGTACAAGAGCTTTCAATTTTTTGCAAATTAATACTAGTATAAGCTCATATTGCATGTTTCGATGATTAATGACATTGTACGATGTCAAGGATGTCATGTCGTTTATACGTATAAGTAAATTAAAATCTCACCGGTGATGCTTCGACAAGTTCGACTTTTCCCATGAGTTAGAACCCTATTTTTCTCTTGAACACGATGAATATCAAATGAAATAATAGTGTAATGTAGCACCGAATTTATTAATTAAGTAATTAATAGTGAATGTAGGTATGACTTACTATTAGGTGCATGTTCACCAAATTTTATGTATCTTATGCAATATCCATTTTCAACTGCAGAAAAGACACTTTCCCATTCTACATAAAAGCATGCTAACTAATCATCAAAACCATATTACCACACATAAAGTTAAATAATACTCTTTCCCGTTTATGTAGAGCCTCCTTTTTACAAGACCGAAATTAAAACGAGAGTGAATTAAAGTAATGACAGTTGGTTGAATTGACGTGTATGGATTTGATTGAGTTAAAAACTTTTATTTTAAGAAATTATTCAAAATGAATGGGATGTAAAAAAAAAATGAAATTGACTCAATAAAATAATAATAATAATAATAATATTGATGGTCTTTTTCCTTTTTTTTTTTTTTGAAAATCCATAATTAATTAATAGTCTTCTTAGTTATTGCCATATAATTATACTTTATCTTCTATTTTGTTTTTCATTTACTTCTTTTGTCAATTGATATTCCTATAAACTTTCAACTGCATACTAATTCTAACAAAAATAAAATAAAATTGTTGACATAAAATTTATAGACAACAATATAGAGGATTTCAACTACATGTATTCTATCTTGAGCATCAACCTTCTATCGTTACACTAGCACAACGAAAAATTAACAATACCAATAAATTGCATGCGTGTGCTGCATAACAGTAGAAGATTAATTTTTAGGTCAAAAGGGTCAATATTTAGATTCACTAAATCAAAGACAAAAGAGAGTTTCATTAATTTTTTATTTTGTATTTTTTTTGCTTTTTTATAGAAATGACTTCCATAAATGTAATAAATGTTAGTAATAGATGTGAAAAAAAGGTATTTTGCCTAAGAAAACATGGAAATTAATTAATGTTGAAGCTAATAAAATCAAGAAGTAGATAGGTCCCTAGTGGTAGCTAGCATCCAACAAGTTTATGTGCAATAAATAACGGTGAGCCTTTATATTCGACCACTATATATATTCATATTATTTAATGCTACACTTCACTACTACTATACTATATCAAATTCAATTAAATTAAATTAAATTAAATTAAATTAAATTAAATTCACTAGTTCTTCTTTGTGCATGCTCCAACCCCCACAACTCCAACTTTTCCCACTAACTCCAAATCATTTTTTGTTTTGACTTTTCCAATTCTCCTCTTATTTTTCATAAATTACTCACATAATGTTTGCCTATATGTAGATTAAGAGTTTCTTCACATATTTTTGTTTTGTAGTCTTCTTTAGAAATTAAAATAATGTGTTGATTTCATATTGAAATGTAAGATTTTATCCATACTATTCAGATAACCACTTGGGATCTCATGTCCTCGATTTGGTGTCTGAACGATTTCAATTTGTATCAATTATATGTATTTCCTTCGATTTTTTTTTTTTTATCGGACAAATGTTAGTTGTTTGATTAAATGTTAGTACACCAAGCTCCCATTTAAAAAAAAAAAAAAAAAAAAAAAAAAAAAAAAAAAAAAAAATAGGGTTCACTTATTCAGTTACACTATTTAGTTATTTTTTTTAATATTTAATTTAGCTTTTATCAGTTTTATTAGGGTTCATAAAGCAAAAATTAGGAAATATAATGGTTAAAAAAAATATTTTTATTTATAGATGCTTGTTATGATTGGTTTTATAATACTAGCATGATGGGTAATTATACTTCTTATAGAAATAGTATCCTGTTGTTAAAAATTAAGATTTGAGGTATAATCGAAACAGCGAAACTGGAACAGGGGATGTCATCCACCAAATAACTAGACTCAGTTTGGAATACATTTGATTCACTTTTGCCCTCTAATATAAATCACGACCTAAATCTACCAATCCAATCTCCCAAATGTGAAAGGTTAAATGGATTAGTCCCATGTTATGTTAGGAAAAAATGGAATAGTACTAAAAAAGTTAGGACATAAAACTAAGGATTAGACTTTTATTAAAGACAAAGATGTTACATAATATACTTTATAGAAACGCTCTCTTACTTATTGTAAACACGCTTAATGTATTCACCGCTGATGTGGTAGTGCTGGAGTTTCATTTTTTAGGGGGTTGGGATATATATTTAAACATTTTATTTATAAATGGATGTTACGTCATCCGTGGACACATTAAAAATATCCACGATAGATAGAGGAGCATTCTTCGTATACTTTAATAGGAATAATATAAAATTCCATGTCATTCTAGGAATGGTGGTTGGCAATTGGGATATTTGGCCCCTCACCAGTCTTCTCACCTATACATCATGCAATTATTATTATTACCACTAATTCACCATTCATATGTGTTTTCTTTTTCATAGTACACACCATTTAAATAGGGCTATGTTACGAAAATGAACTCGAATAGTACAAATTAATTTACCCTATTCGTCACAAAGGTCATTATATCTTGAGCGAGTAATTTTCACTAGTATATTTTCGAATACGATAACAAAAGGATATTGGTTGCTTATGATATTAGGGTTACAATCCTAATAAAGACTTCGACTCGAATTAAGTTTGTTGTCCTGGTTATCAAATTACAACCAGAAATGCCTCTTAAAAAAAAAGGTATAGGATTGCTGAGGGCGCGAATCGTCCCCGTACCTAGCTTCGGGCTCTATATCTCAACACGGTCAACTATAATACTACCTCCGTCCCGCGGCATTAGTACCTATTTCCATTTTGGTATGTCCCGTTTATTAGTCCCATTTCCTTAAATGGTAAAATATACTTGGCCACAATTCACTCTCTCTCCTCAGAATTAATTACAACCACATATTCTCCACTCATTCTCCACTCCCTTGGTTCATGTGCCGAAAGCAAATGGGACTAATGCCGTGGGACGGAGGTAGTACATGTTTACAAGAGTGATTCACCAATTTTTTTCGGTAAAATTGGTAAAACGTTCTTTCTCTATCAATAGTCGGGATTTGGGGAGTTCAAATCATCTTGAATGCGTAGGTTAGACTAGTAAGACGGTCTATAATGAGCATAACTTCTTCACACGTCATCTTCAGCTGTCAAAGGTGTTTCTTGGGAACTAACCTCTGCATAAAATTGAAATTATTATTAGAACTGCTGCTGCACCTTAATATGGGGCTAAAAAGGGTTCGAATTATCATCCAAAAATATATCAGATTCCTACAAAATCAACTCAGTTCTAGAGAAATGGCGATTGGGAATTAAAGTCGAAAACGACGTCGAGTTGCATTGAAGAGGGTAGGTCGGAATAGCTCAATCTGTGGCGTTGAAGGGTCCTTAGCACATAGGGTTGGACCATCAGCTGCATATCTCCTAAACAATTATACTTTTCAAAAAAAAATTATAGTATTCATAATCATATTTATAATTTATTACCATAATAAGTAAAATGGGTGGTAAAAATAAAATAGCTACCCCTCCGTCCCTTTATAAACGAGACGTTTCCCGAATATATGTGAGGTATAAAAATAGTGAAACGCATCTTCTCTAAAGAGACGGAGGGAGTACTTCATAACACACATTATTTATGTTTTAAGGTTCTAAGCATTCTGTCTTCACCTATACTGAAAAGTTTGGCCCTACTGTACATTAGCATACAGAGAAACGTAACCGGACAATTGCAGAATTTTCGAGATATTAAACAAATACAGGACTCGTACGAAAACAATGCTTTTAAATACCTGCATAAGCTCAATCATAGTGAATTAGCTCCCCACGTAAGGCGAATTATCAGTGATGTGCTAAGGTCGGATAATATTTCAGAAGTAATCTTTACTGATCTTGGATGATATATCAGAAGAATGGAAAAAGAATATGATTATTCGATATAGAGAGAATATAACCGTACTGATGATTGCACGAAATTTTACTTAAAACGTTTGCTAGATAGCTTCAGATAACTTACCTCGAGATTGTATGCATACATCCATCGACCTTCTCATGTGAAGCCTACATAGGCTCTCTTTGCAGGTGACTGAGGCCCAATTGTTTCAGGTGTTGAAATATCTGGAGCAAAGAGGTTAGGTAATAAGAGCGTGGCATTTTAAAATGTCGTAGTTAAACTTAGCTGGAGTTACGGAACTTAGATTTGATTATATGATACGTGAGGGTAAGTTTGTTTGACAGGGGCAAACGGATGCCTTTCAAATAGTCGAGGCATCGCAAACAAGCAATCAAAACAAAGATAAAAAGGGTATCTGAGTAGATAAACTTACATTGACAAGTCATTGGAAGTGAACCTTCGAATAGGGAGATTCTGCAACACTTCTTGCAGGAGAAATGTAATCTTCAAGGAAAAGGGCTGCACGGATTTTTTTGTAAGCGAATTCAAACTCTTCAAAACATCCCGAGAAGAACTCAACAACGGTATGATATGAAGCATAGCAAGGATATGAAGAAACACCCTACGATTTAGCGCCCGAGTAACCAATTTCCTTCAGCTATCACTAAAGTACGTGAATATGGTCTTGAAGCAGCATCGATAGGTATTCCTTCCATAAGGAAATGCACTATAACCACACCTTATGGTGATCTGCCACACCGATTATTTTCTCAGTACAAATTATAACCGAGAAGAGTGGTCAATCTTGTATACAGAACACTAATGTGAGCCCTTCAACTGAGTGATTAAACTTTAGCACAGTCCCTAAAGAGCTGTACCTGAAACATATGCTTGAAAAATAGCAATAAACCTGAACTCTTATGAACAGAATTGATCGTAAATGATTAAATCCCCCAAAAGGCTTGTGCAGAGAATTAGTAAACTACCTGATACGACAATTACAAAAACAGTCGAACATACCTCCTTCTGCATAGATGTTAACAACATCCCACCAAAGTTCCTGCATTCAAGTACCACAGTATCATGACTCAATGATCTCTCAAGACTCTGAGAGTATGACCCTAGCCACATCCCACCAACGAAAATGCTTATGAAGCTCTAATAACAATAAATATATCTATAACAAAGGCATCACTGCTAAATGGTTTGCTTGTGAGTAAATTATCTGTTATATGACTTGTAACATCTCATCCTACAAAACTTTCATAAAACTCTTCCAATCCATGTACTAACTACTAAGTTGGAACTACGGCACAAATACTACAGGAGATTATAGCTCATATTATGTGGGAGATTTGTTATCCATCGACAACAAGGAGGACAAAAACAAGGTTCCGACCAAGATAATACACAACATTCCTAATCAAACCCCCATTTACTCATAGTATGCTACAGATGAGTAGATAACACGGATAAGATGCAAACATCCTCCAAAAAACTAAAAGCTTATTATAATCGATCATCAAGAAGATCAACAGACTGAAGCTCGATTAAAGAATACTCATCGGATACCAACATCGAACAGCTAGTATATACAACAACCTCGATATACATAAGCAATATGGATTTATAGACAACACTATTTAGCCTTGCATTCTAATATCTTACTCCAAGAATGTTGATAATGGAATAAAGTCGAATCTACAGGAATTCAGAAGGCAAGTTAGCATCAGGCTTGCCACCATCACCCAATTCTCCTGGATGCTGCAAGTTCTGCAGAACCTGCGGAGGAAGTGTCCCCATACTGCTGTTTAAACCATCACTAGTCGACCCAAAAAACTGGCAGACGAGTCGAGCCAAAACCCCGAGAATCTGAAGCTGATTCTGGCAAGCATCAGCGTGCATTTGCATCATCTGCTTCTCATGCTCAATCTGCACTTCAACTAGTCTCTCCCTCCACTCCAACTCTTCCTCCTCCCATTTCTCTTCCATCTTCATCCTCTGCCTCCTCTCTTGGTCCAGTTCTCTCTCTAACCGAATCCGTTTCTCGTAATCCCTTTTCTCCCTAGCTATCTGCAGTTCCAGCAATTCCATCTCCTTCTCATAAACTCCTTCTTCCTTCTCCATCAACTGCTTCTTCATACGAAGCTCCTTATCTTTCCTCTCCATCTCATCCTCCATTGCTCCCACCTCTCTACTCCATTCTCTCTCCCTCCTCTTTTCCTCTCTCCTCATAACCGCATCCCTCATTTCCAACACCTTAGCACCTGCAACTCTCAGTCTCTTCCCTCTCAATCCCTTCTTCCTCTTCTTCCCCACATCGAAAATCGAATCTTTACCCAAATCCCTCTCTCCTTCCTCACCAACATCACTCACCCCCAAATCGCCCCCTTCTCCTCCGCCTCCCTCCTCCATTTCCTCCTCCTCCTCCTCCTCTTCCATCTCCTCCTCATCCTCCATATCCTCACTGTCAATCCCATACCCTAAATCCATCACGCCCCCATCCCCCAAAATGCCGGAAATGCCCTCCTCGCCGAACTTCCTCCCGTTACTTCCGCCGCCGCCGTCTCTGAACCCGTCGACCAGCTCTATATCCCCGAAGACCTCCTTGTACTTGAGGAAATTCTCCCAGTGGATCTCGCCGTCGTCCCAATTGAACTCGTTGGTGGAGATCCTGATCTTCTGCTTGACGCCGAGGTACTGGTGGCGCATGTTCTGCACCTTGATGGAGACGTCGCGCCACGACCACTTGAAGGGGAAGGTGATCGGATCGTGGTGGTGGTGGAGGGAGTTGACGTGGTCGGCGATGGGCTTGAACTTCTTCTCACGCGTCTTCAGCTTCGCCAGCGCCCCCGAGTTGAGGAGCTCCGAGTACTTGGACAGCAGCGTCTGCTCCTCCACCTCCGACCACTTCTTCCGCTTCATCCTCCGATTCCTCCGGTCGCTGGAATTCGAGGGGATATCGATGATCCTAATCGGAAAATATGGAAGTTTCCGACACCGATAATTAGGGGTTGATTCTCTCTTCCTTCTTACACGTCCTTTCCTTTTCTTTTCTTTTCTTTCTTTCTTTTTTTACTGTTGAAATGTTATTCTTTTTCCATTTCCATTATTAAAAAGGGTGATGCTATTCGGCCATAATTTAACTTTTTTAATTCTTTTAAGTATCAAATAATTTATATTTTTTTGCCAAACTTTTTTATATCATAAAAAACTCAAAAAATGATGTTCCGTATTTTTTAAAATTAACCCTTTAATTATTTGATATTTTTACTATTTTAAAGGCTTTTTTACCTTTTTATCTAGAAAAAAAGAGAAAATATGTTATTTTTGTGGAAAAAATATTTTTAAATTTAAATATAAAAGTAATAAACTATAATTATCATTTACCATTTTTAAAATTACGTATATTATGAAAAATGTCGTTGTGTGGCCGGCCACATTATGGCCAAATAGCTTTATTGTATTAAAAAAGAGGAAATATTACACTACTTTGGTACAACGTGGGTGTGTGTGAGTGTTGACCTAATGACATGGGTTAAATTTTGCTGCCAAAATGTCGTGACTTCTTGCGCAGTCCTTAACTTTTTGTCGATTAACAAATATTCTAAAAAATGTTATGCGCTTAGGGGTGTCTAAATGGAACAGGGTGAGTTACCCGCCCTGTTTAACTAGTCAGTCGTCTGATTGCCGCTTGGGTGCCGCCTTGGCGGATTTAAATTTTATTATTTTCTAACAATATTCCCCCAAAAATATTATAAATCTCCTTATCTAAATACATAATATCTAATTTCAATAATGTAATTGTAAACTAATGTAGCTCATATTTCATAAATTAATTGGCATTTAAATAAAATAAAAATAATCTACTCTCTACCATAAAGGGGAGAGAGAGCAATGGTGGTACACTCAGTCGACGACGGTTTCGAAACAGGCGGCGGGAACGAACGGCATAAGCAACGGCGGCACAATGACATAGAAGAGGAAAAAAGAGGAATGATGGGAGGGGAAGGAGGAGGAGAAGAATAATGACAACGAGAATTTGGGGAATGAGAGAAAGAGGAAGTAAGGTAGCCCGCCCAGCCTGACTTGACGCCTAGCACGATTTGGCCGCCTAGCCGGCGACTAATTCGCTGCTGTCTAGAGAGGACCAACTAGCTCAAAATCGGGACTACCCGACACTAACTAGCGCCTAGGCGGCCCGCCTAGGACGTTTTTTAGAACACTACGTTTAACCAATATATGTACACTATACGATATTTTAGTTAAAGTTGTTCAGTTGTACGTGTTGTATCCAAATTTTGCTCGAAATTAACCCCTCGTAGTTTTGACCGGTCGTGATCTAACCGTGGTTATGTTAATGATACACGACATCTATCATGGTTGGTGTCGTAAACTTAGATACACTCACGATATACACCATAATGCTTTGTGGTCGTATAACCCGTTAAAGTATAACATTTATTTATGAGAAACCGAAATAATACTTTTTTCTGTTATGATAACTAAAATTTAATTTTCTACACTTTGCTTGAAAAACACTATTTTAGGAATAACATCTTACTCTCTTTGTCCCATATAAGAGGAGATGTTACGTTTCTTTTTAGGCGTTAAATTTAAGACCTTATTTTTCACTTTAACACCACACTACAATTTGGTATCGAAAATGATTAACACAATAACACGGGACTGAGGAAGTAAAAAGAAAAAGAAAAAAAAAAAATCCAACGTCGCTGGTGCATTATTTTCTTTTCTTCCTATTTGAGTGATGAAAATATATATCCCTAAATTACCCTCGAATTCCTGCATTTCCAGCAACAATCCGAATCACCACCAAGTCAATCACGCAACCCAGAGAATCCATTTTTTTCCTTTATACAGATCATCACCTACCACTATGTATACGTAATCACTTTGCGCCTTTGATTCTTTTATGCTAACGTCTCGATTCATCGGCGCCGCATTCAATCTCGGAATCCGTCGAACTTTCTCGACTTTCAGGTGCGAATCGCTCCTCCTTCCGCTCAGCTGCATCTTTTTTTTTTTTTTTTTTTTTCTGTGAAATGCGTTGATTAATCGTGGATTTGAACGGGGAATTAAGGTCAAGGCGGAGTGTGAAGAGGCCGGGCATGGCGCCGCCGCCGCTTTTGGCTCTAGCGCTGCCGTCGGAAACGGGTCGGGTTCTCAGTATTCAGTCTCACACTGTTCAGGTCCCTCCTACAGCTGTGAAGCATTTTTGCGTTTGATGTTCTATAGAATGTTGATTTTTTTACTGAGTTAGAGAGATGTGTAGTTGATTAGTGTATGGTGTGATCTGCATTTCTCGATTTGATTTTGTATGTGTTTTGCAAATTTCCGAGTTCTTAAACTAGTAATAATCCTCTATAGGTTGCAATGCATATGTTCATGCCTCAAATAATTCAATTTCGCAACATGCAGCTGAAAATTCCTGTTTAGTTTGTGATCTAGGTTATAGTGATGCCATGTTAGTCTGATCTGTGCCAGATTCTTATTGTATAAAACGTTATTTTATGATATTCCATTGTTCTAGCATTGATATATATTGAACTTCATGTTCTGGCCATAGCTGAATCCTCTCTTACTCTAGGGCTACGTGGGCAACAAATCGGCTGTCTTTCCTCTACAGTTACTTGGATACGATGTCGATCCAATAAATTCAGTACAATTCTCAAACCACACAGGCAAGCTGCTTATATAGTTAATAGTTATATTCATTCACGCTGAGGCCTAAACCCCGCGTGAGGAATCGTCGTCTATCTTTGCATGTCCAGGCATGTTTGTTAGGCGACGTATTGGTTGTATTTTCTCCGCAATGACCATACCGTGGATTTTGCAGGGTATCCTACTTTTAAGGGCCAGGTCTTGAATGGGGACCAACTTTGGGACTTGATAGAGGGCCTTGGAGCTAACAATTTATTGTACTACACACATCTACTTACAGGTATCCTTGTATATATTAGTTTAGTGTTGCAGCCGTAATTACTTTTCTTGTCTTCAGCTTGATAAGTTTTTTAAGATTTAGCGATTATGTCTTTTCAATTAAATATGTTAAGTTTCAGGGAAATGAATTCTCATACTTTTATTATATGTCATGTCATCATATTGTAGTCTACCACTTATGCTTATTTGCATTCTCTTGTGAAGCTTTGAGCTGTTCAGACAATCAAATAAAAAGACATATCTCAGTTTGTTGCTTCATATCATTCACGTTCTCCATGTTAATGCTCATGCACATGTTGTAGGTTATATTGGTTCAGTCTCCTTCTTGAATACTGTTCTGAGAGTTGTGGATAAGCTTAGATCTGTCAACCCCAAACTTACATATGGTAAGTACATCCAGTAGCAGCTGACATAAGTTGTCTTGTATACTATTTAATGCTTGCTGAAATTTGTTATGATAATCTCTTTTAAGCTGAGGATTAGCTTCGTTGTAGTGTATTGAGAAATACAATTTTTTCATGGTGTGTAAACACTGTTTGTTCACAGAATTGGTCTAGTAAAGGCTTGGGCCTTTATACCTAATTTTGGATGGGTTATTAAATAGTGAGGTCTGATAGTTTTCCCATTCTGTTGCTATAGTCTATGACTGAATCTTTCTTTTCAGTTTGTGATCCAGTGTTAGGCGATGAAGGAAAGCTATATGTCCCTGAGGATTTGGTATCTGTGTATCGTGAAAAGGTACATTAACAGTTGGATGCATTATTTCTTTAATGGAAATCATTATCATATTGATCACCGCAGTAAATGGGTTTGTTAAAGTATAGTTCATGTCAGCATTGAGTTTGTTATACTACCTGAGGGCAAAGATTTTCGATTGTTCCAAACAAATTATCTGTTACACTGCTAAAGATCTATTCAATTGATATTTTCTTTTTTTGTAGTTTTGTGTCCGCTAAAACAAGCATCATGGCATTTCTATTGGGTGCGCATAGATGCTACACTCATATATTTGTATATAGTTATTTATTCAGTTTGAAATTGACATGCATGGACCAATCAGTGAATTGATCCAGTACCAACCAGTATGGGGGTTGCCAATCAATAGCCTATGAATCAAAATGTAATTCTGCATATGGAGGAAATTTTTATATTTGAAAGCCCAATTTTATCATTTACTCTTTTTAAAAAGAGTACTAATCAGTTACTCGTCTTTGTATTCTAGGAGCAGGTGGCCTATAGATTTACTTTGTGATGATTCAGTGTTTTATAATGCTGGCTGTTAATTTGTTATCTTGATCATATAGACGTTTTTGATGGGGTCTATTTGTAGAGAATATATGAAATACTATCACATTTGTTTCTAGATATATTGTTTGGTTTTGACCGACCAAGCTTTACTGGCTTGTATTTAAGTATGTTTGTCTTCTTTTGCCCATCCTCTGTCATATTACATAAGTTGTTTTGTTCATATCAGCACAATGATTATAACGGTTTACTCAAATTGGATACTATTCATTCACAACGACATGTAATAATGGAAAACAAAAAATGTAGAAGAGACAGGTTTGCTGACAGAAGTATGTAAACACACTTCTATATTGATTTATACTGATGGCAAAATCGGCTACTTCTCTTTCTTATTAGGTTATGCCTGTTGCTTCTATGTTGACTCCAAATCAATTTGAGGCTGAGTTGTTGACGAAATCCAGGTATTTTCCTGTCTAACTTTCATTAAATACTTTCCAAAGCTGAAAACGTGTCTCATACACGCGCACACACACACACACATGTGTGTGTGTGTGTAGATTTCCGTCTGATCCTATGCTATTAATCTTAGTAACACCAGTACACCACTGAGTGAAGTTGCATCGAATAAGAGAGTTAATCTCAATTGCACCACTTACAAAATTATGGTTGAGAGAAGAAATAGAGTCGGTTGGGTATGTCTCAGTTAGGTTCTAATTTTGTACTGGATAATGGAAAGGGAATTCCTTTGTTTTGGATAAATGTCAAACAACTTGAAAAAATATGTTATGCCCAAACCTGGAATGAACAACTTCCACTCTCATGATGCAGTTACGAAGAATACTCTGTTGCATGGTAGAATTTTTCGTTAAAATGACAGCATCATGAATTATCCCTACCCATGTATGTCGATTGATGAACTCTGGGGATCAGCCAAGAGCTGATAGGAATTTACCGTTCATCGATAGGGGTCAGCTACATGCCATTGAGTTGTGTGCTAGAGTTATTTGCATATTGCTTTTTATTTATGGGAATTGTTATGTTGGTAACATTTAGCCAGTCAAGTGTTGGACCATCACTAAGACTGTGAGTAGTATTTATTGGGCAAATATTCAAATCACCGCAAGTTATCTTCTTTTGTTATAAAATATCCCAGACTATCAAGTATTTGATTCGGCAGAACTGTTGGGCTTATTTGAGAGTGAAAGCAGTCATTTTGGGTAATTTGACTAATTTTCCCCTTAAATACTATGCTACTTCCACGTGTACTCGAAGATATTAAGTTTTTTCCACATCATGTCAACTCAGTGTCTTTTAATGGTTCTATCTGCCTAAATCAACCTAGGTTAGATTAGAACCTAATATCGAAAAATATGGGCGCTGATGGGATATTGCTAATAGTCCGAGACATTTTAGAGGGCTAGTTACGATGTAGCAGTTTGAAAATTTTTCTCATTTTCAAATATGATGGATGTCATCATTCAAAGTAGGAAAGTTGTTATCTGATTCTGCAGAATTTATGGGTTGGCCCTTTCATAAATAAAAAGAAGAAAAATGAAGTTTTGGGTAGGGAGGATAATCCTGTGGGAGCCTCCTTCTGATACAAGCATCTTTTAAATTATATCGTTTGTCTTAATCAATTCGGTATGAGTACCTCTAACTGCACATGTTTCTCCTTGTGATTTTTTATCCTTGCCTTATCATTATTTTCTTTTCTTCTTTTTGGCAATTTTGTCTGTTCATGCCTTTCTTTCAATCTTTCAAGGATTGTATCTGAGCAAGATGGCAGGAATGCATGCAACGCTATTCATGCTGCTGGACCATCAAAGGTGTTTTCTAGTGCTTCACTCTAAATAGTTATAATTTTTATTGGTAAACGGATTCCCCCCATTCCTCTTTGACCTGAAGAGGTCTAGTTGGCTGACAATTATCTATAAGCACCTGAATAAATAAAATTGAATACTTGTTTCTGTATTAAAATTGTTAACTATTACATTTGCTTCCAAAATTTCATTCTATAGTAGTAGCAATTAAGGGTCTTTATTAGACTGTGCTATTACATTTGTATTCTATAACCACGAATCGCATTTACAGTATTAAATTTACGTCATGTCTGAATGTTGAAAAGTTACATCTTGTTTCAGGTTGTCATAACTAGCATAAATATTGATGGAAGCCTTCTACTAATTGGCAGTCATCAGAAAGAGAAGGTACTGCACATACTTTGAGGGGGTTTAGCTCTCCCCATTCTATATGGAAATTTTCCGCTCAATGATTCCCCTTAATGTAGTTTCAATCTCCAATTCTTTGTAAAAATAAAGTTCTTTTCTTCTGTCTAATACCTACATTCTTATTTAAAAACTTTTATTATTATAGGGGCAACCACCTGAGCAGTTTCGGATTCCTATCCCCAAAATTCCTGCTTATTTCACGGTATGTAGTTTTTTTTACCTTTACATTGCCTTTTTCTGAAGATAGAAGATCTTTCATAAATGATGCAAAATATCTTATTCCACGATTTCAGTTTCCTCGACTCTGTTTAAAAGTTTAAAGAATTCTTTAAAGTACTAGGTATTACTTAGCGATAGTATACATGCTTTCCACATTCTCTCCTTTGTATATTTCCCTAAAACACGAGAAAATCCCCAGTTTTCTTTGAACTAACCCCCTCGTATCCTAAAACATAGAAAGCAAAGTTTGCATTTGACTTCAGTCTTATCTGAGGTTTTAGATTTTGCAAGTGGAGTTATGTAAATTGAATGATTCTTTAATGCAATGTTTCTACAATTCTCTGTGATTTGCAATGTACTTTCACTATTACTACTGCACTAGCTCTTCAAATAAGTGTGCCAGTTAACTGCACGACTCCTATATACTGAAAGGAATCTCCTTAAAATAATGAGACAAGATTTTGTAGAAAGCTTCATCTTCTCCGCTCTATCTTCTTCTTTTTTTCTCAATACCAGACAACATCTAATGGTAGCTTGCTATGTTTAATATTGCATCTCTTTTATCTGCAGGGAACAGGAGATCTCATGACTGCACTTTTGCTTGGTTGGAGCAATGTAATGATCACTAAAACCCCTACATTAGATCCTCGAGCCTTCTTGTCATATTATTATGCATCTTGTTTCTTATTTGTTCTTCTTATCATGCAGAGATACCCCGACAACCTTGGCAAAGCTGCAGAACTTTCTGTATCAAGCTTGCAGGTAAATTAAATCTCTTCATTTCTCTCTCATCTTCATTCAGGCTGTGGGTTAGTAATCCAGTTACTAAATTATGTTGTCGAAGTAATATCAAAATGAAAAATCTCATGTAAGCATCTCTAGCTTAAATGTCGGAAGTATATTGCTTCAGCTTCCAAATCCTAGATAGAAACAAATTGATTTGTTAAGAAAATAATTGCGTTTGTTGCAGGCGCTTTTGGTTAGAACGGTGGAAGATTATACTCGGGCTGGGCATGATTGCGAATCGAGCAGCTTAGAGATTCGTTTGATCCAGAGTCAAGACGATATTCGAAATCCTGAAATCAAATACAAGGCTGAGATGTATAAGTAAGATATGCTGCATCTATACATACAACCAAATAGGTACATTGCATAAAGTTGGAGCAAACATGAAGGTGAAATTGCTTCTTGCAAAAGTTAATACTCTCTCTCTCTCTCTCTCTCTCATTTCCTATTTATATTAGTGTAATTAACAAAGGATAGCGAGCACATATGAGTGGAATGTTTGACGTTAATTTTTACTATCTTCTTTATAATAAGTGTTTTTACCTTATATTAATGATATAAATTTGTTTTTGTAGCATACTTATTTCAGATTTTAATTTTGTTTCGATAGTCCAATAAGAATAATTAACTTTATAAAAATTCGAATGCTATAACGCAACTTTATATTATGAATTTTTTAAGAATTATTTAAAAGAAAACAGAATATTTTAAACTATAAACAAAGGCAAATTTATCTACCTTGTGAAAAGGATAGTCTCGAGTGATTTCACAATTTTGTTTTACCAAATTAAAATCATCGACTTTCATATAAAAAAAATGTTATATGCTCCTTAATCTAGATGAAATTACAAAATCCGAATGATCTGACCAAATGTCTCGAGTTCGAGTTTATTTGATATTTATATTTTCTCTTTTAATGCTTCATGAAAAAATACTATACCTTCTGTCTCTTGCAAGATGATATGTTTCCTTTTTGGTAAGTCTCCGGTAAGATAATACATTTTCTTATTGGGAAAAAAACTACTAAATGAAAAATACCATATGCACTCTACACCTTACATGCAAACTCACGCTTAAGTTCCGTACCTAAAAAGAAACATCTATTTTTGCTAGGGACGGAGGGAATAGTATACTCCCTCTGTCTCACCGATAAAGGGACATTTTCCCTTTTGGGACATTCCATTGATATAGAGACCTTTCCCAAAATAAAAAATTCTAATTCAATAAAATTCAGACATATCACTTAACCCACTACCTATCACTTTAACACACTATCATCACTCTCGTCTTAATTCCCGAATTGAAACAAAAAGTCTCTTTCCCAGTGGGACGGAGGGAGTATCATTTAAAAAAGCCAGCAATAATAATTTAATATTTTTGGTTCTTCCTTAAATTGGGAGCAGTGATTCACGGAGGCGAACTTCCAAAATACAGAAATGGCGAAGAGTGTGTGTTTCCGCCTCCCGCTTTTCATCACCGCCGCCAAATCCCAACTCCACACTCCCGTCTCCGCCGCCAGATTACTGTATTTCTCAGACGCCGCCATCTCCAAATATCCATGCTTTCTTGGCCGCTACTGCCCCACTTTCCAAGGTACAAGCTGCATTTTTCTAATTACGCAAGCTAACTGTTTGTAGAAAGTACTCAATGAAAATTTCGATGTTTTTTTCCGAGAAAACTACTCCAAAATAAGTTTCACAGCAGTCAAGGGGCGAATTTCCGCATTATATATCTATAATTATGCATAATCGTAGCTCTATGCTTCTGAAATGTTGCCTCCGTTTTCAGTTTCCCGTTCATACGCCCGAAAACGCCCAAGTTACGATCTTTTCGGAGGTAAGGTTCCGAAAGCAGCCGAATTCAGGAAGGAGTGGGCCAAGAAAATGGAGGACGACGAGGACCGTCTATGGACGGCTAGCGAAGACGACAGTGATAACGAAAGAGACGATCATAGCCAGCTGAAGAAAGATATAAAAAAGGCGAAGCAGCGGGCGAGGAGCAGGTCTGATCAAATTGATGCCGATGACAGTGACGAACTCCGCAGCGTGTGGTCCGGAAGTGACGAGGAGAAGACCCTCTGGACTGGCGATGAAGGAGACGATGAAGATGATGTGCCTACGGAAGCCTTCCCAAATGAGAGAAGTGATGAGTACATTGATAATTTGTTCGAGTTTGATGAGAAGCCAAAGTATCGAACACTTGAACAAGCATTGAAAGAAGAGGAGGAGCCGGAGGAGTTATCTCCTGGCAAGCTAGCTCGGAAACAAGCCGTGGAGAATGCTCTCAAAAAACTGAAGAAGGGTCCTGATGGGAGGTATACTAATGTGTGGGAGGTGATGAGTGATATCGACATTCTTGTCGGAGCATTCGAGAATATCATCTCAGGACCAGAATACGAAGAACTTAGGCAAGGCGGGCCTAAGAAACTGAACATGGAATTTTTTAAGGATATCCAAGCGAAGATGAGGGATCCGAACTACAAGTTTTCCCCCGAGCTGAAGTTAAAACCAAAAAGCAAGCTAGTGTCGAGAAAGAAATGGCTGAAAACAGAGTCGAGGCGCAGAAAAGCAAGGAAGCGATGAGAGAGAATAGATTTTTACAGTTAAACTGAAGTGAATCACTTCAATTTCCAGCTTTTAACTAACTTACTATTGCTATAGAGTTCTAGATCCCTTTTCAGTATACTATATGTAGATGTTGCTACTGTTTGAGAACTTGATCGTTGGAGAATATAATCAGAATCGCGTCTCGTCTCTGTTTCATAATCTATAAACATGTTTCTCTTCCCCGGTTATGTACGTTTACATTCACAAGAAGTGAAAGACGAAGGAACCTCAAGATTTGGAGCATCAGCATTTTCCTCTCACTCTCTTCCTCCTATTCGGTGATGAGATTGATCAATCGTTCACTCTCTCGTTCTGCACTAGCGTGTGCTTGTAAACTGTATCGAAGAAATAGTTACCACGCAAACCAAAGGAGTCCATCTTCACGTATTTTGCTTCCACCGTGTGAAGAAGCATGATCCCGTCCTGTATCCTCCTTCCCCGACCGTTTTGGAGCCAGAGATCCATGCTTAAGTGTCGGATCCGAGATGGATACCGGTGATTCTGGTTCCCATAGATCCATTGGAAAAATATTTGTTCTGAGTGAGGAGAGGATTGTGTTTGAATTCAAGGAAGGCTCTGGTTGATGTTCAATTAGAAAAAAACTGGGCCAATAATTAATTTGGTTGGGCTATTTTTATTTTCTCATGCATATTGATTTTAAATCAAGAAACAAATTTCATGCAAGTCTTGAGCAAATTAAGTGATAAGGTTAACTCGAGTTAATTAAATTTGATAAATTGTTAAAACTTTCACTTAGTCGATTAAATTTGAAGAGTAATTAAGAACCTCGAGTTTTAATAACTCGAAAGGTATTCAATTAAATAATTAAGGTTATTGACATATAAATATATAAACTTTGAGTCCACTTACGTGCTTCACTTAAACTTTATACATTGGTAAAAAAATAAAAAATACTCAAACTTTCATTTTTTTTATTTTTTATTTTCACAAATCTCGACTTTCTCCAAATTCAATCCGACGTGGCGATATAGTTGTTCCTATTAAAACGACGTCGTTTCGTCACTAAAAAGAAAAAGAAAATAATAAATAAAACCACGTCATATTTCTCCTCGCCCAACCTTATATCCTTCCTTACAAAGAATGGTAGACATTGTTTGGTAAATTAATTAATGCAAAATTTTACTTCATTCGTTTCTTCTGAAACGACCACGTTTTTATCTTGAGACGTTGTATTTGAAATAACCAGTTTTCTCTTTTGGCTCAACAACTCCATGTGCACATCTCATTAATCTCTTAATATAGCCTCTCCGTCTCATACTAATTGTCCACTATGAAAAGATACAGTAACCAAGGCTGTAAAGAATAGTGGAGTTTATATTATATTGGTTGTGAGAGTAAAAAATTTCCACTTTAAATAAGTAGACAATTAAATGAGACATCCAATAAGGAAACATAAACAATCAGCATGAGACAGAGGGAGTACTACCTTTATACACTAAACTCCTATTTCAAGTATGTAAACCACCATTATTATACAATAAACCTCAACATTCTTTTTTTTTTGATCGGAAAAAGGATAATTTTATTGCTCTTGAAACTCAATGGTACAAGTAGTACCAATGAAAGAAATGGTTACAGTTATGAGTGAAGAAAAGAAGAGAAAGTGGTGCTCCAGTCCACAAAACTTACGTTTAACGCTGCTTCTCCTCGCGCCGCACACCAACTCCAAAATCGGCATTTAATCTCCTCTTCTATTCTTTTGAAGTCCCAATTCTTTTGATCAAATAACGTAGAGTTCCGCCACTTCCAAATGATCCAGACGACGCAAATCCATAAGCCCCCAAGTCTTTTACGCGATTTACCCCCGCCTGCAAGATTTATGAACTGCTCGAAGTGGCTTTGAATTGAAGTAGGCGAGGCCCAACTAACTCCAATCCAATTGATTACTTTGTTCCAAATCATACACACCTTATTACAAGAGAGAAAAATGTGACCTGCTGATTCATGATTTTGCCGGCAACAGCAGCAGAGAAGTTCGTCTGGGGCAAGAGGGAGGCGTTTGGCTAAGTTACTTTTGGTAGGAAGACGATCATGGACAAGCCTCCAGGCAGTAATTTGTGCCTTGGAAGGTGCAAAAGACTTCCATATGCATCTATAACCACTCCAAAATTGCCTCTGCGCAGTCCCGACCGAATTGTTACGAGCGAGCATCGCATAAGCTGTTTTTACTGTAAACACCCCCCTCGGGGAATCGCCCCACCTCCATTCGTCTTCGGTATCGTCTCTGGGTGTGTAGTTCTGAATATGCTTGAGAAGTTCCTCGACGCTCTCCACCTCGCGATCGAGCAGAGTCCTTCTCCATGGTAACTCCCACCTCCAACAATTATCAATCCAACTTCCCATATCACTAGTTTTCCCTTCCTTGTTAGCACTGAGTTGATAAAGCCTTGGGAAGCCATCTCTCAAAGCCTTGTCACCAGCCCATTTGTCATGCCAGAAGAGGACAGAAGTCCCGTTGCCAAGTTTGAGAGACAAATTTTTCCAAAAGAAACCATCGTTGTCTCTCCCCGATATTGTTAGAATTTTTGACCACCAACCAGTTGTGCAACCTCCATTTCTGCTCCTATTCTGACCCACAACATGGGGGGAAAGATCTCCGTGTCTTGCAATAATGACACGAGCCCATAGACTGTTCTTATTCACAAGAAATCTCCAAACCCATTTGATCAAGAGAGCTTGATTGAATAGTGATAAATCTTTAACTCCAAGCCCTCCATCATTCTTAGATTTGCAAACATCTTTCCAACTTATCCACGCCATCTTTCTTTGGTCCACATTGCCTCCCCACAAGAAACTGCATTGAAGGGATTTGAGTTGTTGTGCCACCCTTTTTGGTAGAGGAAGAAAAGACATACAATATAGTGGCATAGTGTTGAGTATAGAGTTAACTATAGTAGCTCTCCCTCCCATAGATAGAGTGCTTACGTCCCATTTGCTAAGTCTCTCTTTGATTTTCTCTATGACGTTCGACCATCCCTCGGACCCATTCAATCTGCCTCCAATTTTCAGACCGAGGTAAGGGATTGGGATTGTACCAGCCATGCACCCCAGTAACCCAGCAATTTCCTCCATTTTTCCCCAGTCCAAATTGACCCCGTATGCGCAACTTTTATCGAAATTTACCTCTAGACCAGAGACGAGACCAAAATTTCTGAGAAGCCATTTGATGCAGTTCGCGTTCTCCTTCGAGCCTTCCATAATGAAAAGGGTATCATCTGCATATTGGATGTGGGAGATAGCTAGTTCTTCCCTCCCCACAGTGGCTGCCTTTAACAGTCCTTCAGAGACGGCTTTCTTCGTCAAAATGCTGAGGCCCTCGGCAGCAATAAGGAATAAGAATGGGGAAAGTGGGTCCCCTTGTCTAACTCCACGCTTCAGATGGAACTCCCCTGAGGGACTGCCGTTCACAAGAACGTTTGCTGTGGCGGTCGAAACACAAGTTCGCATCCAATCGATCCACTTCCTCGGAAAGCACATCTTCCTCATCATATCAAATAAGAAGTTCCAGTTTACAGAATCGAAAGCCTTGGCAAAATCAGCTTTAAAAATCAAGACGCTTTTCTTCTTTTTCTTAGCTTCCTCAATGATTTCGCTCAACACAACAACTCCATCCAAAATGTTTCTTCCCTTGATGAACGCTGTTTGGTTGTCACTAATGATTTTCGTCATGACTCCTTTAATTCTTCTCGCAAGCACCTTGGAGATAACTTTGTAGAGACTGCTAATGAGGGAGATTGGCCTGAAATGCTTGATATCTCGTGCCCCATTTTTCTTTGGGATTAGAGTGATGAACGACGAATTGCTGCCACGGACTAGTGAGCTGTTGGCATGGAATTCTGAGAAAACTTTGAGGAGATCTTCTTTAACGATGGACCAACAATGCCTGAAAAAAGAAAGATTAAAACCATCAGGACCCGGACTTTTGGAACCATCACAATCCCAAACAGCATAGCGAATTTCCTCTTCCGTGAAGGGACTTGTTAGAAGAGCACCATCAGCCTCATCTAATTTGGCCGTAATCAAGGCTGACGAGATCTCCACACCGATACTCGTCTCCTTTTGGAATTGTTGACGGAAGTGCTCTGAGATAAATTTTTTGATGACAGTCGGCTCTTCTGACCACACGCCATTAATTTCCAAGCCAGAAATTCCATTTGAGATATGGCGATATTTGATCGCTTTATGAAAAAGCTTACTGTTGGTATCCCCCTCTTTGAGCCATTTGAGCTTCGCCTTTTGCGCCAACAGGGACTTTCTGTTGTTGAGTTGAAGAAGTAATTGAGCAGATTTTTCGTTCCGGCTCAGAGCCTCCACCGATGAAAGACCACGTGAGTCGTCCAGCTGATCTAAAGCGTCGATTTCTTCTCGTAGGGATTTAATTTTATGATCCAAAAGTCCAAAACACTCTTGGTTCCAGACTTTGAGTCTTGCTTTGAGTCGTTTAAGTTTTTCCTTGAACACGAAACTACACCACCCTTCGATCCCTCCTTCTTTCCAAGAGTTCTCAACAACGTTCAGAAAATCAGGATGTGAAGCCCAAGCATTGATGAAGCGAAAAGGATGAGGACCCCAGTCAGCTACATTGGTGTAGAGGACGATCGCGCAATGATCAGACACTGACCGTTTTATCCCTCTAAGTGATGTGCATCGCCAATTTTGTGCCCAGGTCTCATTAATGAGAGCTCGGTCGATACGGCTTTTGCTAGTGCCGTTGCTACGATACCATGTGAATTTTCGACCCTCGAGAGGCACATCAAGGAGTCTTCCGTTAGCCACAAATTTCTGAAATTCTCTCTTGCCTCTCGAAGAGGAGGAACTGCTGGTGCCTACTCTTTCATCTTCATGTAGAATAGAATTAAAGTCACCAATGATGCAGAGGTTAGTCTCCAAGTTTTGCTCAACGATCATAGATACTCTATCCCACAACAGAAGTTTTTCTGCAAGAGAACATGGAGCATAGATGTTAATAATACAGTAGTCCTCGCCAGTGGCGCGCCACCTTCCGTTGACTACAACTGCCCCGTCTGCAGGTAGGATTTTATTATATACTCGCATTCATCCTGTTTTCATTTAGAATTGGAATTTCCTACTAGCCACTTATTGCGGATTCATCCTCTCGTTTGCAGTGAATTTAGGGATCATATCCGCCGCAAGAAAAGGAAAGAGGAACGGAAAGAGAAGATGATTAAAGAGCGCCTTAAAAGGCTTCAGAAGATGGAACGGGAAAAGAAAAGGATGTATGATGAGCAGTTTGCAGATTCACAACTAGCTGCTGCTGCAGGTATATTCCCTTGATGAGCTCTGATATTATTGGAGTACATGTCTTTGAGAAGATTTATTGTTGGTAATGAAGTTTGAGTCGACCATTCAAGTTATATCATTAGGTTAGACATCATGGTTTATAAGTTGTTGCTAGAACCGATCGTTTGTTACTGTGGTTTATTGTAGCTGTCTAGTTGATTTCATATTTGTGATACGAAGCCTATTAGACTTTTTTGTCTCTATTTTTGTACCAAATATGAATTAGACTACAGTTGAGCAAATATTTCCTCAAGACCATTCTTGAATTCTACAAATTCATTTGCTGTTACGATATTCAGTTGATTCCAAACTCTTCTATAGTGGAGCAGGGGTTTTGTTTAATTTTATTTTTCTGTTGCTGTGTTCCTCTCATGTAGTATTAGCTTATTACTGAAGTTTTAAATCTTTTTGTTCTAGCCCGTCAGCTGAAACTGAATGACAGTCGAGGTGATCAATCATCCGCCACAACGGTCTAGCAGATATATCCTTTGTCATGCACTCTAGCTTTGGTAAGTTTGTTTTATTTTACAGAATCATTTTCTCTGCTCGAGATAAGTAAAGAGTCGAACATGCCTCTCCTCTGGATGCATATTTAAACTCGACAAGTTTAATCATCTTGATCTTGTTGCAGTCAGTGGCCCGTTCTTGTTATGTTATGGAGCCCTTGATGATCAGTTAAGCTGAATGGTAACTTGTGTTGTTGCGCAGGTGGAAAGCGATGGGCGATGCAGAGAAGTGTAATAGTTCTTGATAGGTGAAACACGTCGAATATGCCACCCCGAACCACGAAACGTAGAATAATCTAACTCATTTAGTGTTAATGTCTCAACTTGTTTCTAACTGCCACGGTAAATGAAAATATGGCATCTGTGTCTACTATATCTCGTTCCTTTCACTTCGTGTCTTATTTCATGAGACGATCAAATCAAAAGTAAAGTGATAAGTAGGAAACGTAACGTCTTTCGCATGATGTATTTAAAAGGAATAAGGAACTAGTATAAAAGGAGAGAAAGTGCTATAGTATCAACTCCAAGCCTAATCATGGCTACAACATCAAAAACCTGATTAATAATAATAATAATAATAATAATAATAATAATAATAATAATAATGTCGAAAATGAAAGAATAAAAAAGTAAACAAAGATTATTAAAATAATAAATCTTTCGTAACTGAGCAACTCTCATTTGTAGTCAAGTGAGGAGGATATAAGGCGTACTTACTGTGGATTATGTGCCCTAATTTTTATAATTTTTTTTGAACAATTAACGAGGAATTTAAAGACCTCGTCACGGATTCGAATTCGGGACCTTTAGGCTCCGAAACATAACCCATAAAACACACGCACACAGTTTTTATAAATCTGTTTCACAATTGTTGTAGACTTGTACGAGTCCTGAAAATTAATGTTAGACAAACTTTGATTTCTTGTTTCTAATTTCGTGTTTGGAATCTTGATTATACATTTCTAATTTCATGTTTGGAATATTGAAAATTAATATTGACTTTCTATAATCTTAAATAAATGGGGATGATTGTGAGAAAAAAAAAAAAAATGTGGCCTTTTGTTGACCGCCGGTATAAAGTATAAATTATAAACTACTAGTACTATCTAATACCCCGTCCCCTTTGTCTCACTGATATGGAGATTTTTTTTTCCCGATACGAAAATTAAAACAAAAGTGCTAGTGATGAATAAAGTAGGATGAATGAGTTCTATGGGTTAAATTTTTTTCATTATAGATACTATTCCCATATCATGGGATAAATAGAAATAAAACTTATCCCTAAATGAATGGGATGGAAGTAGTAAAAAGAAAACAATATTTTTAATAATTCGTATATTTACAAAAATGACTAGAACAATAAAAATGGGTAATGACTAATGATGTTGAAATATTAATATTATATACTAGAATATTAGAGAGAAAATGAGTTACATAAATCAAGTGAAGTGTAAAAGTGATGAAAATCATGTGGGCGTATTTGATCAAAATTCTAGAAGATTATTTTACAATTCACCTGCCCCTGTAAATGCGTACAACATTTGTCCATCTATCCAAAGAAAGAGAAAAAATCAAATGTGAGTGAGATTACCATTCGTTATAAGAGTAGTTTGAGCAAGTGTACCATCAACATGGACCTGAAGACTACCACTTAGTGATCTTCGATCCAAGCTTGAGATTGAGATGTATGTGATCGCCATTTATCTATAGATAAGATGTGCATCTTATCGATAGATAAGTGCCGGTCACGTACATCCTCAATTTCTATGAATCTATACCAATCGTCTACGAAATGTATATCGAAATTATACTCTATCCATACACAAAATATGTGTCAAAATTTCTTTTTTGGATGTTATACTTAAACGTACACAACAATGCTTAATCGTAAAATAAACATCGCTTGCTTTAATTTGATCTCATGCAAAGATTTATGGAAAGAAGTTCATCTTAAGGAAATAAGTGTTTAATTCAATTCGTTATTTTGAATATTAATTTCTTTGTCTGTACTCATAATTCAAGCGTGACTAAAAATCTTTCAAATTTATCGACCAATAAATTACAATATAAACCTTTCGTTGTTTCATACCCTTCTTTTCTATCTTTCCTTTTTCACGATATTTAGTCAATATTACAAAAATAGATGATGAGCTCACTCATTTTACTTTTTTTTTTTTTTTTTCCAAATGTATTCTTTCAATTTATCTTTAATTCGGGTATTGTTGGAGGGCAAAAACTTTAGTGCGGCCGGACGCACCAAGTGGCCGGACCCGTCCGACCCGACTCGATCCGCATGATCTGACCCGACTGAGGTTAACCCGATCCAATTGATCTGATTCAGGTTCGGGTCAACCCGACTCGGTTCCTGTTAATTCGACTCGTTCAACTAAAGTGTCAATTTTAATAATAAAAGTGTTAATCTTTATGAATAAAAGTGTCAGTCTCATAAATAAAAATTTTATATGTAATTTGTATGTATATTGTAATTTTACAATCTCTTTATAGGGTTCACATATCAATTTATGGTTTTATAATTACTTTTTAGTATTTAATTTCAATTTTATAAGATAAAATATGGATTATAAATTGAAACTTAGGATATATAACTCTCCAGCAAAATTGACAACCTTCATGGTTAAAAGTGTCAATTGTTCTGATTGAAAGTGTCAATCTATGTTATATCAAAAAAATTTATATATTTTTTATCAACTTGTTATTATAATGTTTTGATATTATTATTATTATTATTATTATTATTATTATTATTATTATTATTATTATTATTATTATTAGAATGATATACAACTCACCTAATGGTGCTCATCTTCGTGAGCACCTTTGTCATTTTTTCATTTTGATATTATTTTGTTCAATTTTTCAATTGTATTATATTCTAATACCTTATAAATTAATATTGAAATCATTAAATCCAAAAATAAACTAAAAATTAAAGCTTAATTTGTTCGTTTTTCCTTCTAAGTTCAAAATGTGAATAATAAATGAAATCAAGCTTTGATTTTCATATTTGTTTTATTTAATAGTTTCAATATTAATTTATAAGATATTAGAATATGTTGCAATTGAAAAAATCGAACAAAATAAGGTCAAAATGAAAAAATGACGAATGTGCCCACGAAGGTGAGAAAACCACTAGGTGAGTAGCACATCATTCCTCTTTATATTGTAGTCATGCATATTAGTTATTTCCATAAGATAAAATTATTATTCATTATTAACGTATTTTTCGTAAAAGTGTCAATTATTATGAATAAAAATGTCAATGTTTTTAATAATTTCAAAAGTGTCAATCTTTGTAAATAAAAGTGTCAATTATATTTAATTAGGGTCAATCATAATGAATAAAGGTATCAATCAAGATCCGGCCTCACGGTGAGGCCGGGCTGACAGGAGTGTGCCTCGGGAGGGCAAAAACTTCAGTGCGGCTGGACCCGCCTGACCCGCATGATCCGACCAACTGAGGTTAACCCGACTCGGTTGACCCGATTCCGGTTTGGGTCAACCCAACCTGGTTCGTGTTGATCCGATCCGTTCAAGAAAAATGTCAATCTTTATTAATAAAAGTGTTAAGTTTCATGAATAAAAGTGTCAATCTTATAAATAAAATTTTATGTGTAATTTGTATGTATGTTGTAATTTTACAATTACTTTATAGGGTTCACATGTCAATTATAAGGTAATATATTGATTATAAATTGAAACTTATGACATAAAATTCTCCAGGAAAAATGTCAATCTTCATGAATATAAGTGTTAATTGTTTTGAATGAAAGTGTCAATCTATGTGACATCGTTTTCATTTTTCATTTTTATCAACTTGTTATATTATTATATATACATAATTATATTATAATCATACATATTAGTTATTTCCACAACATAAAATTAGTATTCATTATTAACGTATTTTTCATAAAAGTGTCAATATTATTATGAATAAAAGTGCCAATTTTTTTAATGATTTCAAAAGTGTCAATCTTTGTTAACAAAAGTGTCAATTATATTTAGTGTCAAATCAAGATCCAGCCTCACGATAAAGCCGAGCTGACAGGAGTGTGCCCCTTGTTGGAGGCGACACTATCGATCATTTAGATAAAGACCACAAAGAGGAAGAAGATCAGAGCAAGAGCATGAAGTTGATGAAGAGGAAGGTAGTTTGTTTACCTCAAATAAATTATTTATATATAATTATGCATGCATGCACTTTCATGTTTATTTTATTGTCTCGTTTTTATTTTCTTTTGATTGTAGAGTTTATTACCGTTCGCGTACGCGACCTGAGAGAGTTCGACCTTGAAGTCCCCATAAAAGTTCATAGCACAACTGTTGCAACCTTTAAAGAGATCATTGCCGGAGAGGGAATTGACATTGAGTATATAGAACTTACCGTCAGTGGGGAAAAACTTGAGGAATGAGGATAGACTTCTTAGTCACTATGGTATTTCAAAATTATTTCTCCTCTTTTGTGATTTATTTATTTATTTATTAGAATTAAAATATATAGAATTTATTTAAAAAAATTATCAAAATACATCATATTATGTGGTTGTACTGATAGGGGTGGAAATACGGTTCGGTTCAGTTAACCGAACAGCAAAATCTACGAAAATGGTAACCGCTAATCGAACCGCATTTAAGTGTGGTTAACCGGTAATGATGGGAAAGATCCAAAAGAAGAAGCAACGAGACAAAAGAAGTTACAAAAGGAAAAATATCAAAGTATTACAAAGCAAATATGTTTTACTAGTTTTTTCTTTATTAGATTAGTTAGTTTTACTTTACTTTTACTCCCTCCGTCCCATGGCAATTGTCCATGTTGCCTTATTGGGACGTCCCATTTAATTGTCCACTTGCCTAAAGTGGAAATATTCCACTCTCACAATCAATATAATATAAATTCTCCTATCTCTTGTGGTATTGGTTATTGTGCCACTTTCCTAGTGGACAATTGCCATGGGACAGAGGGAGTATTATGTTTAAATTATTATTTATTTATTTATTTTATTATTTATATAAACATAAATATAATATAAATAATAATATTTAAATAAATATTATCGGTTATCGACCTAGAGACAGTATACCGCACACCGAGCCGATAATCACATTTGCAGTTATCGGTTCGGTTCGTTTAAAACCGAAAAATCGCAATCGTTTTCCAGCCCTAGTTGTACACGACTTAATCATATATGTTGTTTTATTATTATTTGACCAATTAATATCATGACAGTAGTGTGACTTGTGAGAGGGCACAATAAATTGATTTGAGGCTTTTTTTTTTTATTGACTATGAACACATCATCAATCTACAGAGATTGATTTTAGTATATCTCGATAGGACTGACTACTTAAAGCAAATGATCAATAGAGAAGGCAGTTCAAATCTAGAGTAACTGAATGCAGTTGTCATTTATAAAATTTTATTAGTATGAAATTTCGAGATTTCAAATTATACTATGTTTTTGTTATTTCTGATATCGATCGGTGTACTATCATTAATTACGTGGATAAATATGATTTCTTTTTGTCGTTGTTGAACACGCATTTAATTCTTGCTCAACTAACATTGATCGTGTTATATTGTTAGGAATCATGGAAAACTCTGTAATTCAGTTGGAGATCGATGGAGGTATACATAAATTAACATCATCTAATTCTCCTCCTATATATATTCATACAAGTGTGCATACGCTAATAATTTCTTACGCAGAGCCCAATCTCTGTATACACAATGGAAAAGTTTATTTCTCGTACTATGTGAAAGAACTTGAGAGTGATTCGGCTAGCTCCGGTGCCGGTTCCGAGATGCCTACCGGTGATTCTGCTAGCTCTGGTGCCGGATCCGAGATCGAGATGCATACCGGTGATTCTGCTAGCTCTGGTGTCGGATCCGAGATCGAGATGCATACCGGTGATTCTACTAGCTCTGATGCCGGATCCGAGATGGATACCGATGATTCCAGTTCCCAAAACCCTTGCCCCGACGGAGATGATACTAATAGTGATGGCACTGATGGAGATGATACTAGTAGTGATGGCACTGGTGACTGTCAAGACGAGGAGGAAGCGGTTGAGGATGCAGATATTTTGCCCCAATACATATGGTAGAGGAGATTCTATGGTTACTGATTTGACTTGTTTTATGGTATATGGTTTGACTAATTATGATATGGTAGAGGATATTCCATGGTTACTTATTTGACTTGTTTTATGGTATATGATTTGACTAATTATGATAGGATAGGATATAGTATATGTTTATGCACTTTTCTTGGGTTGGACTATGTGTATTATTGAAGAACTAATATTTAAATTATTTGTTTGTGTGTTATGGAATATGTACCTTAAATTTGTACTTACTCGTATATGATTATTCATTTACTCATCCTTCTTTTATAGCGAAAAAAATAATTATTTAAACTTGATATCACAAATCACACTTATTTTTTCAACTTGATATTCTCCTTCCCGACCGCCAGAGATTCATGCTTGAGTGTGGGATCCGAGATGGATACCGGTGATTCTACCGGATCCATCATTTTCGTCGGCTGAGAATGCACACACCGTAACATGAGACAATAGTGACTATTGGTTTGACAATTGATAGAGTCCAAGGTTCGTTGATTCAAGATCATGTTCGTGTTCCCGAAGGGCCGGTGACGAGAACTCGAGCCAAAAAGTTCAAGGAAAGGTTGCAAGGTTTGATTCAAGAAGTTTGGACTCAAGAATTGAGGAAGAAGTAGTTTGGACTCAAGAATTGAGGAAGAAGCCCATTGGAGAAGGCATATCGGACAACCCGCGAGTTGTGAATCTTATTGAGTGCATTCGGGCTGAAGATTGAAGACTATATCTTTATTTTCGGGTGTTTTTGTTCAGCCCACGTTTTTGGGTCTTAAAAGACTTGTTTTTGGGTTTTTAGAATGTTAGTTAATGGGTTGGGTCATACCTTTGACTTTAATTCAGTTATTCCTAGTTTGATTACGTTTAGATGGTTTTATTTGTCTCCATATATATATATATATATATGAGTCTTTGTGGACGAAAATTCATCATCTTATCATTAATATACTTGTGAGTTTTTATTCTCTCTCAAGAGTTATTCAAATTCTTCTTGATTATTCCAAGACGGATTTATTATCCGGCGAATCAACGAGTCAATCATCCCTCGTTGCGTGTCAATCATCGTTCCCGTGTGACTAAGGCGATCACTATTTGGGGTATAGGCGCTGTATTAAGATTGAATGACTTATACTCCCTCTGTCCCTTTCAAGTTGAGTCATTTCTTTTTGCAGTTTTTCGGCACGCTTTTCCACGCTTCTAGATGATGAATTTTAAAATGGATTTTTGAAGAAAATTTTCTTTTACGGGTTACTACAATACTTGTACTTGTAGTATCCCATAAAAGAATTATTTTTAAAAAAATACATCTTAAAATTCGTGAACTAAGAGCGTGGAAAAGCGTGCTGAAAAACTGCAAAAAGAAATGACTCAACTTAAAAGGGACGGAGGGAGTATCATTTTTAGGATTAGATCTTAGGTTATTGGAATATTCATCCTTTGTTATCAGTAATTCGTTCCGGTATTTCTTCCTTCCTCATGCGTCTTCAATTCAGTCGTCAAAGATCATATCAACAATTAATGAGAAATTTTAAGAAACATAGAAGCCGCATTTGCATTTTTCACTTACAATGGCAATTAGAAACAAGCCGCGACAAGAGGTAATGATATCCAAGTTCATTATGTGTAACACTACTTATTATGCTTTTCTCCTAACCAATGTCTTATCTTATGCCTATATAGTGTGTTGTGAATTTCTTCAATGAATCTGTGTAAGGATGTTAAGTTGGCTTGCTAATTCTCTCAGTAGATGACAGAATTTGTTTGTTATTTTTCAGCATGCTAGCTATGGAGATCGAGTGATTCTCTAAGCCGATCGTGATGGCATTTCGTCTTTCGAATATGAAAGTATGCAATGCGATTCCCCGGATAACATTAAAGCTGTAATCGAACCTGAAATTTGCAAGTTTGCCAGTTTTCTTAAACTAAAGATAACGAAGAAGCAAGGTAAACATATACACGAGACTCAGTCGTCGATATTTCTTTTTTGGATCAATACCACGTCGTGGGATACGAATTTCCATACCATTCTCCGGTATTCATCATTGCAGGGAACTGAAACTGATTATTGTAGGGAGGAAACCCTGCGTACGCGTTGTTGATCATGTTCGTTCCTCTAAGATCACTGAAGTCCGTCCTGAAATTCAATCTCCGATCCGTCCTGCCCCAACCATTGGTGAAGTCTTCGTTCCAGCCTGTAAGTCCATCATACATCTGTGCCCTTCCCATTTGATCATTGTTGTTTATCAAAAACCTTTCGAGTCCCCGGATTTCATTGCTCGGATAGGCTGGACGAGGTTGGTATTCCCATAAACTGAGATCAGCAGACTCCGGATTTAGTGTTTGGATAACATCTCGATCCTCAGTTTCCCAGAACTCTGCAAGTTTACCAGATTTGGCCAATTTCCTGATCAGTTTCTCACCATCAACGTTCCCCGAAACTGTCACCTTATGTTCTTCGGCATCTATGTGCACTTCGTATACGCCTGCATTGTCAAATTAAGTCAGACAGAGCAAAGATGCAGAAAGTATTAACACATAAAAACTCGAGGTAATGACATTCGATTCATTACCTTGGAGTTTTCGAAGCACTTTCCTCACTTTCCGCTCGCAGCCTTGACAGTGAATGTGGACCTTGAGAACACATGTCTGTAAAAACATCACAACAATTTTAGTACATGCATGTAGTGATCTTGAACAGTAACTAAGACAGCATTAGGCCGTCTACGAGGAAGATATTCGAACACCTTCATCCTCACGAAGTCGGAGCCGGTCCCCTCTTCCTCGAACATTCTGTGCATTTTTCAGATGGTAACTTGCTTCAGTTCAGACAAGAAAGACCAAGGTAATGCCTCCTAACTTGACTCATATACACTCTGTTTGTTCAAAGTTTCTAGAACTTTTATGAATCATTTTGTACTTCAGAAAAGGAAGAAAGAAAGAAAAAAAGTGTGTACTTATGGCATCTGTAACAGTTTGCATGTTTTTTTATGGACATGAAAGCAACAAGATTACTACCATGCAACACTCATGACTCTTTTATTCCTTTTGGGTTAATAATAATATTACAACAGTACAACTTTGCAATGAAGATACTTCAATTTTTTCGAAATCGACGAGAAATTTAAAGGTCGTGTCAAGCATGAAACAGTTGGTTACGTGTATTAATTTCCTACCGTCGAGTCAACACACACACGAAAACACTTCTATTTAGGAATTCGGTCAATGAACTTAATTGCAAAATAATGCCCCACCTTTGGTCTTATTGCAAATAAAACCCCAACCTATGAAATGTTGCAAATAAAACACCCAAACTCTTTCGATTGTTGCAAGTTGGGTCCGGTCGAAATTTTCATAATACAAAACATCGATCAGACCAAATTTTCTTTCCATTCAAATTTATATTTTTGGGTCTATAGCTTTTTTGCAAGTTATAATGAGAAATCTATCTTTTCGGCTCGACGGAGAGCTCAATGCCCTTTACGATTAAGGGCTCGTGCTTGGGGAGTCGGGGGCTTGCCTCGATACGCGCTCAATACACGATCATGACTAGAGGGCGGCCATAATCTGGTTCGGGTTAGGTACAAGTTTGGCCATGAATACTTTTATAAAGTATATGATACCATCTTATAACTACTTTAAGACATGAGTTGCACTGATTTTCAAAAGATTGTATTGCATCGATATCATCAACAAATAAGACAACAACAAGTAATGTAAAAAGTCGAAAAGATTTACATAAAAAATGAAGCGCCGCGCAAAATCATTTAATTATACCTCAATGGCTATAGTAACGAATTATGGACTTACTCTATCTTTGGACGTAGTATAATTGATTAATGAATTATTTATACTATAGAGGAATCATCAGTCTTTAATCCCGATTCTAGAATATTTTTGACATGTAACGAGCATTCGATACGTTATCACATTATAATGCAATAGATGATCTAAATTCGAGACATGCTCCGATTTTGAATCTCCATTTGGCTCATAGTGGTATGGTTTGACCTCTGTGCCCTCTCTTTTTATCCTCTACTTATGCTTTTCATAATTATATTAATTACTATTGCAACCGCTTTATTACTTATTTCTACACATATAATATACATATACACCATTCTTTGAAAAGCTCTCTTTTTTTTTTTTTTTTTTTTTTTTTTTTTTTTTTTGAGAATATCCATTTCGCGAAAGACTACATTGGCATGCGCCCTTATCGACTATGACATCCACATTATATTACCAATATCTAATTATATTTGCATACAATATTACACTCCTTCCCCTTCACTTGATTACGTCTAATTTTATTTAATTTTAGGTATGATATTGTAATATAACATAATTGAGATGAAATATAAAGTGAATCGTGGTAGCTAGGTCCGGTATAGCGATTTATGGCGAGCATAACAAACAAGAAATGTCATATTCTGTTGAGACAGCTCGAAAAGAAAATTGTGAGTTGCCTGACGTAACGGAATGATTATATTAGATCTTCTTTATTACAAAGAAAAGGAAAAGTGATATTTCCACCACAAAAGTGAACACATAAAACTTCCAAGCTGCAACTACAAAAACCGACAGCAACAAAAGGAAAAGGTTGTCCAAGATTTCAAATGCAACAACTCATCTAATCAAATTAATTTACTCACTACGTACACAATTAACTGAAAAAAACGAAAAATATATATTAATAACATCTCATCTTCACATGATAGAGCAAGCATTAGGGTTATCATCACTGAAGAGATAAGTGATCCCTTCTTCAGACGCATTCGGCATCATCGGGGCCGCCTGCGCCTGCACGACGTTCCTTACGAACCCGGAGGGCGCCTTCCGGTCGTAGGCCTGAGAGGCGTAGGGATACTGGACCAGATTGTAGGGAATGTAAGGCCATAGCTCTGCTCTTTTTCCTGTGCTCTTCACTCTCTTCAGCACCTTGTTCGCGTCGATGAATCCACTTACGGTTACTCTGTGCTGCTTTCTGTTCACATCCACACTCCTCACCCCTAGAGAGAGAGAGAGAGAGAGAGTTATACATCTATATGCATAAGTAAAGAAACATGCATGAGCAATGAAAAACTATATGTGCATGCACCTTTCATGTTCTTGACAGCATTCTTCACTCTCCTCTCACATCCATCACAATCCAGTTTCACTCTGATCTCAACAGTCTACATGAATAATAATAATTAGAGAGAGAGAGAGCAGAGAGAGTTGATGAAGAACACACAGCTGTGAGAGGTGTATGTGTGTGAAAAAGAGTATATATATACCTGCATAGGTTTCCTTCTGTCCCTTGTGGTGGTGACAGTGCAAAAGTTTGAGAAATAATCAAGAGCTCCCATTTTCTTGAAAGCTTTAGATGTCAAGCACAAACTAAACAAGAATTAATGGTTCTTGATATTTATAGGAGGGGGGAGAGAGAGAGAGAGAGAGAGAGAGAGAGGTGGTGGGACTTGGGAGAAAGCCATGGAATGAGTGATCACAAGCTGTATTTAATTATCTTTGCAAAATTTAAGGGTTGGAAATTTTAATTTATTTAGATATTTTTGTATTTAATCAATAAAGAAAGTAATGAGGTGAAAGTGTGGTGGGCTTGAAATGATGATGAGCAGGTAACAAACCTTTTTCATGGTGATTAGTTAATTATGATTAAAATTGTTGTAAAAGTACTTTACTTTCATTTTTTCACTTATTAACGCCTTTTACGTTGCTTTTTTCCATTTCTTTATTGGATAATTTGCCGCAATTATTGATTTTACTGTATCCTTTTTCCCAATATTAATATATACTCTCCCGCCTCGTTCATAACATTTTCCTCACACGAGAATTAAAATGGAGATAATATTAATAGATTAAAGTAGTTTGCATAGGTATTGTATTAATGTGTTAAAATTTTACGATTTCAGATAATATTCATTCGTCAATGCGACACACAAAATGAAATATATAAGTTTACCTTTTTATATAAGTGGGACGAATGTATCATTGTTCTAGGAATGAATCACAGGTAACACGTGTCGAATAGGGGATAATCCATTTTTTCCCCTTTTTTAATTTCTTTGAGAAACTTAAATCCGACTTCATTTCAGCTGTGAATTATGCATGAAATCACGGCATTGGTTTTGTATTTTTGCTTCATTTTCTCATATTCCTATTTTCTTGTTTCTATTAATAAAAACAAAAACAAATTTTGTTTCATATATATATAAAAAAATGCAAATATTCTAAAGGAACGAATTTCTCAAAAATTCTTCTAATTTACATATCAAGCATCTTCTCAATTTCCCTTTTTTTCTTTTACAAATATACGAAAAATGTACAAGATCAAAGTTTTTCCCATTTCTTTTGTTTCTCACAAGTTTTAAATCAAGAAAAAGAAAGGTAAAATCAAATTTGTATTGATAAACTTGTAGCACGAATGAATTTAAATTAGGTACAATAATATCCTACCAAAGTGTGCGTGCGTTGGCCTAGTAGTAGGAGTTTAAGATTAACATATCGGACCTGAAAGGTCTCGAGTTCGAGTCCAAAAATTGCAGTTTAGTTTTGCATGGGAAAGAAAGGTACTATTCTACAAGCTTGAATTACAAGCATCAAATTACTTTGAAAATAACTCAGGTTCCAAAATTCCTTCAGTAGCTTAGTATCGAAGCGTTAACGAATCTCTATAGAAATCACACCCGATAAATAGATAAAGAAAAAACGAAACGAAAAAAAAGGAAAAGGAGACTCGAATCGTATTGTGAAGGGGCATAGGTTACCTTCAGTGAGTTGAAAGTGATCACAACTTCTTTAGTTTCTGGCCTCTCAAACCGTTCCAAAAGGCAGCTGCGTTCACGACTTTTTTGCCCGGTAGCTGAACCTCCAATACCTGTAACTGGTTTCGTAAATTACTTTTGAAATTGGATGCTACTATATATGTAGGCATGGGAAGCCGTTGGATAATACACATTTCACGATCCAAATCTGTATTATAGCTCACCTCGAGTGATGTTCCTGCACCACATGGGAATATCAGTGAGCCTTTTGCAAAGGCAATATCATCTGTTTCACCATTCTGGATATCGTTACTCTCATGAACTCTTGTAGTGATGATTTTAAGGTCTATCGTGTTCTTCTTATCAGTTTTTGGGTCGATCAACAAAACTTTGGCTCGAGTCCCTGGCCAACCTGCAAATGCACGAACCTAAAAACTTACATGCGGTAAATCCATGTCTCTTCTAGTCAAAAAATTGAAAAACAATGAGTACCTTGTTGTGAAGGATTGTGGCTTTTTGATCAAAAGATAGCCATGATTCTTCTTGATTTATCTGCAGGAATGCATATCAGCATATGTATATGAATTGTGGTAAGTTGACAGCATGGATCGGGTGATATTGAAACCAAAGAAATGATTTAGAACTTTAAAAAAACTTGGATTACCTTTGGAGCTAACGTGGCTTTAGATTCATCTTGTGGAATAGCTTTAGTTTTTGCAGAGCCGTCAAGTATCGATGGAAGTTCACTGATCAAAAGCTTAGATCCTGCATTCATGAAAATCGTGAAGCTAAATAAGAATGAAGCAACTGAAGAAAGGGACATAGAACTAAAGTCTAAATACTCGAAATTTAAATTACCATAGGCACACAGAAGAGCCCGGAGAAAGAGCAATATCCGTATGCTAATAGAAGATAAAGCACATATACTAAACTAATTTATCGGACAACTCCATTAGAACGGAAACTAAATTCACAAATGGTGTGATGGCAAGTTAAAGAGATCTGTGTGAGATACACTGAAGTGAGTGAGGCCAACAGCTCCACTTTCTTTAGCATGACTATTGAACCTCAATTAACTGGTCCTCAATTAACTGGTCCAACATAAGAAATGATTTATATAAGCCCATTCATGTCCGGTCATTCTAAGGAAAATCTGAACTTCTGTATGAAAATGTATGTAGTGTCGTACTTCTTAGAATGAATCAGAGAGCATTCAAGACACTTATAATGTTTTGGATAAATTTATAGCTAAAGTTCAGTATAGCTCTTAGTGTAAGCAGTTTCTCAGTCAAAATGCACGGAGAAGTTAAGTGATGAAAGTATAACGACAAACCTTGAGAAAATAGAAACTCCAATAACTCTGGTGCCTGCAAAAATATTTAAGTGGGTTTAGTCATGAAAACCTGATCAACAAATGATAACTTTAAAATGGGAAAGATTTGCATCTTTTGGTTAGACTGCATCTCTATGCGCTTAAGTGGGGCATTATAAAATGAATTGTCTATAGCTATTAATACATGCGGGAAAAGCTAGAGCAGCCACAGTACATAAAAAATGAGGAGCCCAGCATCCTCCACACACAAGATTAAATTCAAGCTTTCCATAGCTATTTTATACTATGTGGGAAACTGGGAATGGGATTCTTTTAGTCGAAACTATGAAGGTTTTAGCTTACATAAAAGATATGCTTTGTGTACCTTTATTTTATCATCAATTTCCAACTTTTCACAAGCTATAACAGGACCAGCATCCAGTTGGCGCACTGTGTATGCTAATGAGACCCCTGTTTCTCTCACACCATCCTGTTGTAATTCATACATTCATCATGCTGCTAAAAAAGAAACGGATCCGGCAACAAAAAGGAAATGCAACGAGTTTGGACCTGCAAGGCCCTCTGAACAGGTGCTGCCCCACGATACAGAGGAAGCAAGCTAGGGTGTATGTTGACAGTCCCTACAAGATTGCATTCAAATCTGAGACAGCTAGATGTCAGCCTTTGGGACATAACGTAAGTACGTAACCATCTTAGAAAAATTAACAGCACCAACAAAATGGTTGATTCATAAAAAAAATGAAAAATGACAGCGTAGGGGAGAAAAGTCAGGTAATTAAAAATGATAAAAAATTTGTTTGGCTACACTGAATGTAAATCAACATACTCATATTCTTCAAGCATGAAAGTCTGGTTCAAAGTCTTGGATCATGCTTATATCTTCCTTATGGTTCATGCTTAATCACAACATCCCGTTAAAGACCATCGCAAAAAACATCATAATCGAAGATAACCAAGTTTTAAGACAAACAGAGCATACAGAATCTTAAAACTAACCCATAGAAGGAATGTTAAGGAAGTTGGTGGGCAAGATATTCCCATATGCAGCAGTGATGCAAAGTTCGGGTTCCAAAGCCCTAAACGCGCTCAGAAACGACTCCTGCATCGAGGCAGTGCTGTTATTCAAACAAACTAACTCAGACCAAAGGAAGGGGTGTCAGTTTACTCAAAGTACACGATATACCTCACCAGCCTTCAATGGCGTAAAGATCAAATCAGACGGAAAACCTCTGTCAAGAGCATGTTGTGCAACTGGAGAAGGCATTACCTTCCTACCCCTGTCTCTCCCGGAAGGCGGTTGGGTAACGATCGCTGCAATCTAAATCATAACCAAAATGCCAGTCTATATCAATGCTTTTCATCTTCTTCTCTTTGAAACATAAATGTTTTTCATCAGGTAGTAAACTGAATAAATCACATTATCAATGCCAGTATAAATTCATCCATTCAACTACGTACACTAATTCTCTTTGGAATTTGATGCACATTTTTCGATTACTCATCTCAACTTAAGATGATGAATTGACTTCTATTCAAATTCACAGCGTAGAATTTAGGGTTAGGAATGGTTGCAATACGAAAGGTAAGAAATTTTCCAACTATTTCACAGACTACATTGGAAGAAGGGAAAGGGAATATATAGATGAATAAAAACAGAGAATCGGAGCGAAGTAAATACAGTGTTATAACTTATAAGCACCTCAAATAAGGAATCCGGTGCGGAGGAGGCGGTGAATAGAGCATCGAGAACGGAAGCGGAAACCTGGAATCGACTTGTCAGAATTAGTACATGTGAAAATCATCCATTGTCGCGCAGAGAGAGAGAGAGTACTTGAGGGGAGCCCAAGTAAACGAGGCGTCTCTTGTGAGAAGTGGTGAGGTTGCGAGATGACGTGGCGGGAGAAGAAGCGGCGGCGCTTAAGCAGTAGAAGCGGCGGAGCATCAGTGAAGACGATAACATTTTCGCAGGAATTTCTGCCCTTCTCAATTTCTCTCCATTTTAATTTTAAAAAATATTTTTTTTAAAATAAAAATTTTAAAATGGAAATGTTCCTCAGCTTGAAATTAACAAATCATACTTCATTCGTCTCATTTTATTTAATGTGTTTCTCGAACATATAATAGAAAATAGAAGTTCATATCAATATTCATTTGTTCTTCTCATTTATTAAATTTTCCCTCGTTCCAATTCAATTGTCCAATTTCTTTTCAACACAGAACAGATGAAATGGAGCAACCTGATTAGGAAAACGGATGAAAAACTCATGCAACCAAATGAAGAACATCAAAAAATTGAGAAGCAACCACTGCAACATTTTATTAGTGAAGCTACAATCAAAACAAAGCCCAGATAAAATGTTTATAATTATACCCATAATTTGGTAATAAACATGTAAATGACATTGCGTTTTCACCCTAATCAAGAACCAAAGCACCACTATAATAAGCTTCCGCTGAGATGTAACGGATTCCTCCATATCTTAAGTTCCAGTTTCAGCTGTCCGCTCGTGCTAACAAAGCTGCTCGGAACGATCAGGTACACCTTCGAGGGGGGCTGCCCCATCCATATCGGCGTCACTTCCACCACCGATTTCAGCCTTATCGAGTTCTCACCACAGGTCGCTGTAAGATCATACAGATAGGCTTTCTTCTCCAAAGTCGGTGCCACACAGACCACATTCACGAAGCTCCCCACACTCTCCACGCAACGGTTGATGATGAACACTGGGCCCAGTATCCTTTCTTGAAGAAATACGTGCTTCTGATTCTTGTCCAATGTGAAGATTCCAGTCTCATTGAGACGGAACTGCTTGGAGGACTGTGCGTGTTTATCATAAAAGTGTGCATTCACGTACTTGGACGTGTTAGAATAGTCGCAACCAATGAAGGGGCATGTACAAGGGGCGAAAGTGCACGTCTTCTCATGAGCGAGCTTCTTGCTGTAGCTGAACTTCTCCTTGCAGCCGCGTGGCATGTTACGACACGCGACCCTCACTGATTCAAGAACCTTCTCGATGGCCCTGCAACGATTGTATCCTATAGGCCAGCAGCAGCTTGCACATTTGTTCTTCATTATGGTGCAGCACGACGAACATGCTATGTGCCCATTCTCACACTAAAGATAAAATAAAACACGAATTTATCAAATCATCTAACACAACGAACGAATGCAATTTTGCAGGTATGAATCTTTGGCTCAAATTCCCTCAACATTTTAAAAATAAGAGTACTCTGCCTGAATCATGAAATTGGCATGTGATCTAAGCCAAGAATATTACGATACGATCAATCACAATCGGAACGACATTGTTTAACATGACTAGCACAACTATACTTATGCTGGTTGCTGATAAAATGGACTCAAACTAACATCAATTCCAGTAAGAAATTGTTGAGTTGCAGAAATCACAACGCAGAAATTAGTCAATCCAATCAAACATCTCAATCTTCTAATCAATCGCCAGGAATCCTTACTAAATGCCCCAAAAAATGTGCTCCTAAATTCTTATAACGGAAACGAACAATTAACGAATAGGTAAAATGCAGCATGAACATCCATACTGAACAACAGAATTGATTGAAATTAGGCGAACCTGATACACGGGCGAGCAGAGAGGCTCGTAGCAAATGGGGCAATCGAGAACATCCGGATCCGTTAGGGTGACGGAAACGGATCCACTGGATCCCTCGGGCTCACGGCTCGCGCTACTCCCGCTCGCCACCGGAACCGCCCGTGCTTCGGCCTGTTGTACCTCGTCGGCGCTCCGGTTAGTTTGCGGCTGCGGCTGCGGCTGCGGCTGCGCATCCTCTTCTTCTTCAGCCGATTCTTCGGTGGAGGATTCGGAGGGCGAATCGGACCACGACGAGTCCGATTCTTCGGTGCTGTCTTCGACCGTGGCAGCTCGCTCATCCTCCGGCGTCGGTACCCGCTCAATCTGAGGCTGCGGAGCGGGAGCCGGAGCCGGAGCAGCGGCGGCGGAGGATGTGGTGGGGCGGTCGCGGGAATTGGAGGCGGCGGCGATTGGGCGTCTGAACAGGGTGGGGGTGGGGATGGGGATTCGGGGGCGTTTGGGTCGGGGAGGGTTGGGGGGGCGATCTTCGTTACCATCTTCGTCTCCGCCCACAGAAAACCTCGCCATTTCTGTCCTCTGCAATCTCAGAGCTATTTCCAATTCCATTTCTCTCGATTTGTATTTTGGATTGGGGAAATGGGGGGACTCGACTCTCCCTTGCAATTTACTCCCTCTGCCTTACTATATTTGCAATCTTAGACACAATTTTGGGGATTTTCTCTATATGGAATATTTTTTTATGTCCGATTACATTTTTATTGATTAAATATGATTATTCGTAGCATCTGGGTTTCGCTTTCATTACGAAAAAACTTGAATTGCTTCCGATCAGTCTTATTTTTCGAATCAAATCAAACTATTTCAATATCATTGGATCTCGGATCCCAGTGCCAACTTTTTACGATATCGATTTATATTTTCAATCAATTTTGATTGTAATGGAGCTTGTTTCGGTTGTTTCTTTTTAATTAATAAAGTACTAGTTTATAGTACTCCCTCCGTCCCATGACAATTGTCCATATTTCCTTATTGGGATGTCTCATTTAATTGTCCATTTACTTAAAGTGGAAAATTTTTACTTTCACAACTAATATAATATTAACTCTACTATCTCTTAAGGCATTGGATATTGTGTCATTTCCCTTGTGGACAATTGTCATGAGACAGAGGGAGTATTAAACAAAAAAATATTAAAAAAATAATTCAACATGATTACACCCTCCGTCCCCTAATAAGTGTCCCGAGCCGCCATTTCGTAAAAACCAAGGAGAAGGGTAAATTTACCATATTAACCCCTAATCATTACATTGAAAGTTGAAAAAGTGAAAAAAAGTGTAATGATAATAGGGGTAAAATTGGAAGTTTAGCCAAAATTTTACCTTGAAATATGTGATAGGACACTTATTAGGGGACAAAAATTTTGGCGGCTCGGGACACTTATTAGGGGACGGAGGGTGTATGTTACAAATAACTTCAACTTTAAACTTTTGCTACAAAAGGCTTAGATAACTAGGAACATACAACCATATTATGGAGAAGTTATTAGCTACTATAGTGAATTGATTCTCTAGATAAATATTTTCTCCGTTTCAATTCAATTCTCCTATTTTTTTCGGTAGGGAATTTTAGGTGCAACGTAAAAATTGAAAAAAATAAAAGGTAAACATTAAAATGTAAAGATTAGTTTTTCCATTTTAGAAAACAAAATAATTTTTTTTAGGACTACCCGATTGAAAAGGCTGAACAATTTAACCGAAACAGAGTACGCATTAACAACTCTCTACAAGACTACAAGTGAAGTATTACATTTCTACACTTATTTGAATTTTGGTTTGTTTTTGAAAAAAAAAATGAAGTTAAAAATTAGCAATTTGTCCCAATGCATAGGCCATTTTTAGCATTCTCAAAAACTATAAGGTCTTCACAGCTATTTCCCAACTCCCAGGGACCATTACCTAATTAACAAAAAAATCTCAAAACTACGTCGTATTCAATCAAGAACCCCAATCTTGTTCCTCCAAAGTAGCAATTCCAGCACAAAAATCTACAGAGACATGGAGCGGGGTTGTCTAACGTTCGCCGCAGCCTCATCCACTCCTCCCGCCACCGCCTTCCGCCGCCGTCAGGCTCCGAGTCTCCGGCAATCCCACGATAGATTGCCGCAGTTGTTTCGGATAAGCGCTGCCAATTTCAGTAGCTTTAACCAAAATACCGATATTGGCAGAGCGAATTTGTCGGCGAAAGCGTTGAAACAGAGCTTATCGAGCAACTGGGATGTGTGTAATTCTGCGCCTCCGTCATGGCTGCCGAGATTCGAAGAGCTCGACACCACCAATATGCTTCTGCGCCAGCGAATTATCTTCTTGGGCACCCAGGTTTCGCTCTCTATCTTCTTTGATTGTCGTGTGATTTTAGAATTCAGGATGGGATTTCTGTTTCGCTTCTTCGTCTTAGCTCCCTTTAATCTGGGCAGCTGGGAAAATGAATTCGGAGCTCTGCATATTTTGCTTGGGATAATTATATTAGGATGTTTGTAAAATTTAATGTTTTGAGTTCTGTAGTTGAAGAGTGATTAAAGGCGTATAATCGGGTAAAAGTTTTAATCTTGTCCAAAATCATGCTAAGGGATGGTTTTGGTTTGATGTTCGTGAGTAGTTAACTGTCTTCGGTTAATTTTCTGATGGATTTTGTCTGATCGTTCATTCGGAAACTGTTTGACGATGAACAGATAGATGACGCGACTGCGGACTTCGTCATAAGTCAGCTATTGTTGTTAGATTCCGAAGATCCGAAGAAGGACATCAGATTGTTTATTAATTCACCTGGTGGTTCTGTTACAGCTGGTGAGTCTGATTTTCCCACATATTGAGTGCCTATCTTTGATGATTGTGTTTTTCTGAAGTAATTTAGCTAGATGGGCGTCACATAATCGATAATGTTAATGTTTGCCTGAGATTGGTTTCTGAAAGATGGTGGTATTTTATGGTTTTTGCCAGTATTCAAGAAAGCTGACCTTACGTAATTTTGAGTCTGCAAACAATATTAACAAATCTGGGACGTTTGGTGTATCCCTTTTTGAATTGAACTTGGAAGCTTCGAATTGGAAACTATATGCAAGTCATCTGTTATAATTGTTCACTTCAAAACACATTTTTGAGAGACTTCATTTTCTAGGACCACTGCCACTGCATTATTAGTTCATTACTAATCGAAGTTGTTAGTCAGTATTACGTATATGCATAACGTAATCCATTAGCTCTTCAATGTGGTAAATAAGAAGGCCTCGTTGAATTACAGTTCAAACTAGTGAAAACCGTTCTTCAAATTATTTCGTGTAGGAATGGGTATATATGATGCCATGAAATTGTGCAAGGCGGATGTATCCACCATTTGTATGGGTCTTGCCGCATCCATGGGAGCTTTTCTCCTCGCCTCTGGAACTAAAGGGAAAAGGTTCTGCATGCCAAATGCTAGAGTCATGATCCATCAGCCTCTTGGTACATCTGGTGGTAAAGTATGTCCCTATCTTTAGCCTTTTCGGTGTTGATCTTTGGTTATTGTTTTTCTCTATCTTGCTCCTAAGTGATGAAGTGGTCTTCTTTGTGAGGCATTACTTACATTCAGTCAATATGCACGATTAGCTTAGAATTTCAATGTTTATGAACTTGATAGAAGTAATTTGTTAACTTGATTCATCATCTATCTATTCAGAGATCTCGCATCCCTGGATATTTTTCGCTTTTTCTCAGGTTTATTTGTTGCCAAATACCCCAATCTGATATGTATGGTAATAACCTAGATAAACATTTGCATATCCTGGTCCAAGTTCTGCTATTGCCCATTTCATCTGATTATTCAATTACGGATTCTTCTTTATGAATTATTTTTTACTCTGCTTGCTAACCTTACTGTGGCCTTAAGTCTTTTTCCAAATGCAGATTGTTGAATCCTTGAAATGTTCTGTAGTTCGCTATATTAGACACTTACCGTTTTCTAGGAAACTTTTGTTTACAGTGGGTAGTGGGATATTATCACAAGAGAAAACAAGGCTGCATACCAAGTTTTCTTTGATTACCACTTCTCCAAGTATTTTGGACAGAAGAGATAAAATGACAATTTTGCGCTTTCATGTTGAAACACTCGGGAAAAGGGAGTGCTACTGATCAAAGAAGGGGCCACTCTGTTTGCAATTTAAATTGTAATTTGTGTAAGAACTAAGAAGGTAGGTAGCCAGTTTCACGCATCTGTTTCAACGGCCTGAGCTTCTTCTCATTTCTTGTATCGTTGGACAACTCTAGTCACTACGTTTCACGTAGATCTTAGAAGCTTGGTTCTCTACTCAAACATACTACTATTATTCAAGCTCCCCTGTCTCGGTGACTTGTTTTTGTAGCCTTAGAAACCTGTCCCTTTTATGTATATGTTCGATCATTCATATCGAATCCTTGCCGTGGTGGCCGTCTCTCTTTAGATATTTCAATGCCATAGTATGTAGCTTGTTACAAAACAAGATCAAGTCAGGAAGAATTAGGCTCGAAAGTCCCCTAGTTATATAGTATATATTACTGTTAGCAGACAAATTCTTCAATTCGTGCTTCATCTATGCAAATTTACACTCATAGACTTGATTAACTATATCTAATTTCTCATATTCCATTCTAGGCAACGGAGATGAGCATACGCATTAGAGAAATGTCTTATCACAAAGTTAAGCTGAACAAGATACTATCACGAGTCACAGGAAAGCCCGAATCACAGGTTGGCTATCAAGCTCCATCTTTCTACAAATTTTAGTCAAACCCGTTCAGCCTAACTCGTTATATTATTATGCAGATTGAGATAGATACGGACCGTGATAACTTTATGAGTTCTTGGGAAGCAAAAGAATACGGATTAATCGATGAAGTCGTGGACGATGGAAAGCCGGGACTCGTTGCACCAACTGCAGATGCTTCAACCCCACCAAAAACTAAAGTGTGGGATTCCTGGAAAGTCGAAGGCAGCAAAAAAGCTAGGAAAAATCTTCCCTCCGAGGAAAGGATGCTGAGAAACGGATATGCCATCGACGAAGGACTCAAACGTGAAACACCAGCAACTGAATGATAGGTTAGTGATGGAGATCACATTTTTCTTGTTTTACAGTTAGAAAATGTTCTTCAGAAATTGGTGAAGATTGTAACATGAAAATTGAATTAGATGATAATATGTTGAAAGGTGAAATACCATGGATTTTGATGCTTTGCCTATTTATAGAATAATGCATTTTGTATCGATCAGTATAATTTGGTGATATTTCGTAAAATTATCCCTAATCTCGTTTGATGCCTTTTTTTTAATTCGAGGGGTGACATTTGTTAATAATCTTGAATTAGTTTATTGAGGTGGCTTGTAGGTATAAAGTGAATTATAGGCCATTTTATTTAATAATGAATTAATGTTTAATGACAATGCTACCGACATAACCTAGGACTCATCTCCCCAACTTTGTAGTTTGTATGCAGATTAATTAATTTAGTTTTAATATAATTGTTAGATTAAATTACATACACACTTAATTATATAGTACCATTTTTTTAATTTGATAATGTATTTAAAATATAATTACTAATACTATAAAACAAAGATTTGAGGACCCATGTTCCCAAATTGGAGCAAGTAAATGACGTGAAAGCCACACCAAATTTGGTGTTAACTCTAGCACTACAACATTATTAAAGTTTGTTACTCCCTCCGTTTCTTCTGAAACAACCACGTTTCCATTTTATAAACTATTTGCACATTAATTTGTATGTATTTGCTATTAATTGTCATTTAACCATAACAAATATTCCTTCCATCCCACCGAACTGCAGACGTTTCCATATCTTAATTATATCTCGCATATATTCAAGAAACCTTTTTAGTTCGATAGGACGAAGGGAGTAATAACTCCGGATAATAATCGAAGTACCTCCTTTTTATTATACTTAATGTAAGAATGATAGTGTAGGTATATTTATTTAAGGATTCACAAATAAAGTGTTTTTTCTCCTTAATTCCTAGACAAACACAACACATGATTCGTCTAAAATGACTCGAACCCCGATTTTTTAATTGAAGGGGAAGCGTCTTAACAACTGTGATGTGCTTCGTCGTCCAAATAAAGTGGGCGCTTTACGTCACAAATTTTCTGTATATATCCACCCAAATTATGGGACAAAGTTGAAGTCTTCACGATTCTATTTTCGTATGATTAAATGCCCATTAAATTTAAGAAGAATTCTACATGGATTTAAATTCAGTCGAAAACATTGGTACATATCTAGAATTTCGAAGCTACTACAATTTATTGAATATTAATTGTTTCATCCATTTATCTTGAGCGATTTCTATGAAAAATAATGATAATTAAGGATGATGATCATGCATTTTAATTAAACGTAACATATATACTAGAATAACTAATGCATCTTTGAGATAATAAATTTATGTGTTGTATCGTGCGTATGTTGACGTAGTGATAGAAGGTTAAGTTTCTGGGTCAAAAGTCTCAAGTTTCGAGTCCTTCGTTGCACGGTCTTTAAGTTTCTGCAAAATTGGATTCATGTTACTTTGCACACTTCGTTTCACTGAATTGTAAAATATATGAAATATAAAATATAGAATCGTCTGCAATTCGATGGAACGGATTACGTTTTAAAGTAACAGCCACATGCATGCAGGGATCGGAAGTGTGTGGACTTTCAATTTGTTGCTTCAGGAGTTATACAACAGTGCTAGCTATTTCCTAAAATTTGGCATACCATTCCCACATTCCCACTTTCTGTTACATTTGTATCATTAACTAACAATAGAATAACCGAGGTTCATCCCAAACACGAGAAAAATTAATGAAAACTTCTAACAATCTGAATAAGTCGGTGAGCAACGATATTTTTTTAACGGAAGACACGCTTAATCTGAAACCACGTATACTCGAACCCGAAGAGTATTCTTGATCCAAAATTAGGTTTTTTAGTCCCAATTTATGCAGATTTCATGAGAAAACAGTAAATTATAAAACGAATCAACACTTCAATTTTAATTGTTTCATAAACTTCTTTTAAATTTTGTACTATATTATTACTACACGAAAACTACGTACCAATTCAATAACATTAAATTTGCAATAATTAATGCCACGTATGTATCAAAATAAACACTTTACCAACTTCATTAATTTCCATTAAAATAACCACTGTAGTAGTGTAATAAATTAATGAAAATTTGACTTAAAAAACTATGGAACTCCATAAATAATTAATAAAATAATTAAGATTAATAAATAGTTGGACAAAGAGTGGATAATAACTTGACTTGCTCACGCAATTTAATTCGTTGCTGCGCCTTAGGGTTTCGTCACCCTCTCTAACTTTTTCTACATACATTAATTAATGCAATAACTTACTTCAAAGCAACTTCAATTCAATTCCCTCACAAACAACCTTCAAACCCTACACTCTACACTACACGTATCCCACCCTTATTGCGACGAACAACAAACGCGTACGATACTTACTCTGTCTCATTCAGAACGTCTTATTTTCTCTCTTTTTAAGCTGCTTCGGTTAAGACATCTTCTTTCTTTTCGTAATTCTCGTGCTGATAAGATATAAACGTACGAGGGTTCTTTTTATCTCTGGTTCTGTTGTTACGTAGTGGTTAAGGCTGTCCACGTGGCGTGTAGCCTCCCATGCAGATACTTCTTTCTCTCTCTAGGGATCTCTCTATATATAAATAACCTAAGAGAGCCTTCTTATTATTGATATATAACAATTTGAAGTTGCTCTACACATACAAAGATAGCTTCCATGGCGGCGACAACTCTCTTACTTGCTAACCCTAGCTTACCCCAAAGAAGGATCCATTCCACCTTAAGAAACCCTAGCTTCTTCGCCAGAAGGGTTGCGATCAGAGCGCAACAAGGCGAAGAAGGCGAGGGGAGATCGGTGGACGATAACATGATCGTGCTGAAAATGAGGATCAAGAAGTTGAAGGTGGTCGAGAGCGTCGGCGGGGGTGGCAGTGGAGACGGGGGAGAAGAATCATCGGCGGCGCCGGTGGCGCCGGCGGAGTGGAAGGAGTGGGAGAAGAGGGTGTTCACGCACTACCACGAGGGGGTGTGCGACACGGTGGAGATGGTGCAGTCGTACTTGATGAACACGCGGCCGAGCGTGGCGGTGGGGGTGGCGGCGCTGATCGCCATGAGCGTTCCGTTATCGACCTCCGTCGTCTTCGCGAATGCCCTCAAGGTGGCTAGGGCTTTGCTCGCCGGCTGCCACGTCTGCATAGATATTGATTTTTAATTAATTATTTTATTTATTTTTTTATTTGAATATAGGGTGATTAATTAATCATATATATATAAGTGTGTATTATTTGTAATTATATAGTGTATATAGATTGCTTGAGAATCTAGTAATTAATTAAGGATTAATGTTTGATCAGTGCAGATGCATTAAAATATGTATATAATTTGTTAGTTTTTTTTTTCCGGTTGAAGTATGAATTTATGATTTGGTTTGAAATTGAAGACATGAATTTAATTTAATCATGAGAAATTGCAAATTTTTGATGTTGATTTTTGCTTCTTTTTTCGTCTCACGATATTAATTTTGCCTTAAAAGAGAGATGTGGACTTAGTTAATGTATGGATAGTGATTAGTTTTAGTTTATACACTTTATTTTGAATTACACCTAAATATTTACAAATTGATGCTCAACATTTCTCACAATTATGTTCAATTTTCAAAGATTTATTATATGCTCTCCGTCCCTCAAATCTGTGCATTTATTTTATTTTTACTTGTCTTACAAGTGTGTGTCTAGTTCATTTTAGCCTTTAGAACGTGTACCTTATGATAAACTTTATATATTCACTCTCAACTTATACACAAATTTATAAAAGATGAGACTCTAAACTCCACTATAAGCAGACTATAGAAAGTGAGATACTATCTTCATTATAAAAATTAAAAACCATATCCAATCCTATGAACAAGATACTTGAGGAACGAAGGGAGTATATATAACTTTTGAACATATTGATTGATGATATGAATTAAGTTACTTGTGATGAGAGAGTTTATGGTAGGTGGGTTAGATTATGGTTCTTACAACAAATAAATTAGTGGGTCCCTACTCTATGATGGTGTAATAGTTCTTTTTTTGGGAAAATTTTCAATCTTACGACATTTGTGTATCAAGTAATTTGTACCTTATACTCAAAGAAAAAAAAAGGTAAAAAAGAAAAGAAAAGAAAAAAGATTAAGATAAAAAAGAAATAGTCTTCTTCTACTATAAGAAATTTTATATCTTTTGCTATTGGGCCAAGCCCATAATGCATGACATATGTTTTTTTTTTAAAATCTTTTATATTCTCTATTGTTTTTTCAAATTCAATTCAATGCATTTTTTTTCAATGGATTGGAGCAATTTTAAATTTTTATAAATAATTATATTACTATCATTCTATGTTTATTTATTTATGTTAAATATACTATAGAGTGATCCCCGTCATCAAATTTCAAAGAGTAACGCTAGTTTTTATAATTAATCATTGGTATTAAACGCTGAATATACGAGACATTTTAAAGAGAAGTTTGAAATTGAGCTGTTTCTCAAAGATTTCACATGCATATAAGAAGATGGACAATGGTGTGATGATGTTTATCCAAATTCCCTACAAACATGGTCCAACCTCCCTTTCACATGAACATGTTTTGTTATGTTCAAAACACATGGCTTGAAAATGGCCAAATATGTGTTTTTAAATGAAAATTTTAATGAACTTAAAGTTGTCCCGTCTTGAAATAGCGAAAACGCTTTGCCGAAATATGTCAATCAGGTCAATCCACTCGATTTTAGGTACTTATCAAAGTCCGTTATAAGATTAATTCAGTTCGGATCAGACCGAGTCCGATTTTCTCGATTTAGTTAGTCAGGTTATAAAATCAGAATCAAACTATCGATTTCAAGCTAAATTAACGTTCTGAGTACATATCAGAACATAATCAAAAGAGGTTTGAATTACGTACACATACACAACTACTAATCAACAAAATATTAGTATTCAATCAACATCATAGCAATATATATTATTCATCCTCCCCCATTGAAATCCAAAACCTTCACATGATTGGATACCCACGTTACAATTAATTTTTCCCACAAACTCATTCATTCTATATTTAATTAGTGACTAACACAAGTTTGACATGTGTAGTTTATTGCATTATTGGTAGTGTCTTCATCCCATCTATTTTGAGTTAGAATTCCTTCCACATATGTATATTAAATTAATGAAGTTAGATGGATGTTACATCAACAATAATTACTTACTATTGTCTCTATTTCACATTAGTAGTATGATTGATGATGAGTTTCATCGTTCTATATTCGAGCAATAATAATGGACGTTCATTGTTGATCGTGCATGCCAATCGATACTCCTTCTGTCCCAACGAACTTGAGTTGCAATGTACTCGGTGTGTTTTATGTCTTTCCATTAGTGATTTGTATATTGTGGCTAAATCAAAATTATCATTCGATATATTCTTAAATAAAAACAAAATCCTCTTTTTTTTTTGGGAAAAATAATTGATGCTCTCATTATTTTACAAATATAATAAAAGTAATAAAATATTAATGTAGTGCTGTATATTTTAAATATTTTAATATTTTTGTTTTATTTATTTGTAATTATTCATTGATAATTATGTTGTTGGCAAAAGGAGACGATGCAAACGTTTGCAATACAAACGCTAAATCATGATTCTCATAAAATATTAAAATTAAAAATGAAATAAAATAAAAAAGTAAACGAAAGGTCAGGATCGAACGTTCGTAATAAGTATAAACATTTGTAGAATCTGTGTTCCGCTGTTGTTGACCTCAGAAATAATTCTGTTTCCACCTCCAACACTACTTCTAGTTTCTTCCATTTCAATTCTCCTACATTCTTCTGTTTTCTTCTTCGTAATTTCTAGGGTTTTGCCGTTTGAGATAGAATCGGTTTCATATGTATAAATCAAACTCTAGAATCTAGTGGAAGAATCTATTTTTTCATAGAGTTCTTTCATGGTGTTCATCAGATTTGTGATTTACGTGGTGATTGGATTTCTAATTAGTAATTTGGATTGAATTCTGCTTGAAAGCCCCAAATCCTTGATTAGGGTTCTTCTGGGGAAGGTCTCGATTAGGGTTTTTCCTTACCCCTCCGCTTTAATGGAGTCCCTTCCGATCCAAAATCAAGGAAACCTCAATTCCACATCGGAGGATCTCTTCAACTCGGTGATTCCATTACTGAAGCTCATAACTCTCACCGTCATTGGATTGATTCTCGCCCGCCCAGAAACGAAGCTCGTTCCCAAGGCCACGTTCAAGCTCCTGAGCAAGCTCGTGTTCGGTTTGTTCTTGCCCTGCGTCATCTTCAGCCATTTGGGGGAGACGATAACCCTCGCGAATTTCCTCCGATGGTGGTTCATACCGGTTAATGTGATTCTCAGTACCCTAATCGGTTGCGTTTTGGGATTGTTGGTTGCTAAAATTTGCCGCCCGCCCGATGAATACGTTAGGTTTACTGTGATCATGACTGCGTTTGGCAACACGGGGAACCTCCCTCTCTCCATTGTTGCATCGGTTTGTCACAGCGAGGATAATGTGTTCGGCCCGGATTGCCACACGAACGGAACGGCTTATGTTTCTTTCGCGCAGTGGGTGGCTGTTCTTCTTGTTTATACTCTTGTTTATCATATGATGGAGCCTCCCATGGAGTATTACGAGGTTGTTGATGATGGTGCCGAGATTCAGGAGGAAGTTGTCTCGAACAATCTCAGCAGGCCGCTTCTTGTGGAAGCTGAGTGGCCCGGGATGGAAGATCGCGAGACGGAGCATTGTAAGACGCCATTGATTGCGAAGGTTTTCACCAATGAGTCGAGTCAGTCTATACCGGAGCCGGATTACTTGGAGGAAGGAGGTGGGAGTGATGAGCCAAGAAGTCCGAGATCGCTTCATTGCTTGGCAGAGCCACGGATGGTGAGACGGATAAGGATTGTTGCAGAAAAAACTCCCATCCATCACATTCTTCAGCCTCCTACATTTGCTACTTTGTTAGCTTTCATTATTGGTATGGTGCCTCCGATTAAATCTATCGTCTATGGTGATGATGCACCCCTTGCATTCATAACGGATAGTTTGGAGATCATGGCTGGAGCAATGGTTCCCTCGGTGATGCTTGTTCTTGGGGGAATGCTAGCTGAGGGGCCTAATGAATCGAAACTCGGGCGTAGAACGACTATTGGAATCATTGTAGCTAGACTTTTGATACTTCCCCTTATTGGTATAGGGGTTATGATTTTGGCTGATAAATTGAACTTTTTGATACCTGGAGATCAAATGTTTCGGTTCGTGATCCTGTTGCAGTACACAATGCCGAGTGCTATCCTTTTGGGCGCAGTTGCTAGCTTGAGGGGTTATGCAGTTAGTGAAGCTTCGGCTTTACTGTTTTGGCAACATATCTTTGCTGTCTTCTCTCTGGCGATATATGTTGTCTTATACTTCAAGATTCTGTTCTATTACGTATGAGGTTTGTTCTAACCTCTTGAATTCTTGGTCCTGGCTATTTGTGAACTGCGTGTGGTTGGATTAGTGAATGCTGACATACTTTGTTTCTCAAGATTGGACATTTATTTTAATCTACGAGACCCCTCTAGGATCGCTCTCTGCTTATGATGTTAATCTTGATTATGCATAGGAGAGGTTCAAGTTTTGTTGTGTGCTAGTCACATTATCTGATTAGCATATAGGGTGTTTCTATTGGCCAAGGATGCTCGTCATTATGCTTTCTGAATCTTGTATGGGATTGAATAGGAGAACGAGGTACCAGCTCTAGAAATATTGCTAGGCCACTCTTAATATATGCCAACTCTTTGTAGCGAAGCAAAGTTTTTAATTTATGCCTTGTTACTTCTTTCCTTTGAATCAAATTTTTGGTTTTTCGTCATCATCGTCTTCTCTGAAATGTGTATTAGAGAAATGTCAATCTTCTATGGCATGCTAAATTTATTATTGGTTAAATCATGTATTAGTTCTCTGTCTTTGGTCATGTTCTAGGTTCATATTTTGATGTGTAATCCTACTCAGACGAGCTAGTTGTTGATTGTTTCTCCTCCGAAGGGTGATTAATGATTTTGTGTAACATATCGTTTCATGCTTAGTCTTTCCTGTAACTTCTACCTGTCAGACTATTTGTACTCTATCCAATGCTATCTTCACCGATTTTTTCAAGCCCCATATAATTTAGAATAGAGGTTTTTATGGTCAATATCAACTCAAAATAATGTATAAACTGCTTAGGTAAGATAGAATGCTGGAGTCTGTAAATTATTATAAAACCTTGTAACATATTTCTTAGAAGAATTTACGTGCACTTCTATTTTGTGTTTGCTCCTGTAAAAGAAAGACAGATCTACAGAGTACAGCCGTCCATATTCTACTTTAGTCGTTGTTGCATAGTTTTCAGTCACGATTGGCTTATTAATATAGATTGGTGTGGCATGATCCAGGCCTAATGTAGCAGGCAATGTTGATTCGAAGATAGGCGCATGAAATAAATAACTTTAATTCTGCTTTCACCTACGGTAGTTTCATCCTTTGATTAGCAATTTAGCATAGCAAGCTCGTAACTACACTGAATCTTTCTGTTACGTTTCTTTTGCGTGTTTCTCCATGGAGCTAAAAACATCAACATTGATGTCCCAGTTTTCTGATATAGAAATCAGAGAAAGTGTTTGTAATAAGCATTTTCTTCACTGCTTCTCATTCTAGAATTAAGCAAGCAATAATCACTCAAGGCTGGAAAAATCGGTCTTTTGTTTGTATTATTAATCGAGTCTAGGGAATGGAAGGGAAGCCATGAGGATTGAACTCGAGACCTCTCCCTTTTTCCCTTAAGAGGATACATAGATAGAAAGCTTCAGAACGAGCATTTCCCGTTTCCATTATTGCATGCTATCATCCTATTCTGTTTCCATCATCGGCCTGCTGCTACCTTACTAACTTGTGTCCATTTCAGCTGACCTGCTTTATTATTCTGTACCTCTCATAAAATCGGATGAAGGGAGTATTAGCAACTCATTCGACTTTTTTGGTTTTATTTTCAGGCTAAGCTCTGATGGACTTGTCAACACTGCCTGCACATGAAGAAGAAGAAGTTGAATATTCTCTCAGATGCTGGTTGTGACTTCAATTTCTCTCTCTATTTCACACACTTCTTCCACTCATTGTTATTTTGACTGCTGATCAACACTGTATATACACCTTAAATTCGAGATCTTATCAGTGGAGCTTTGTGGTGCTCATTTCCTCTGACCTCTCAAAGGTGAGAATTCAACTCATCCTATTTTACTATGTGTTCTTGTTCTTGTACATAATATTACTTTCAGTAGTTTTGTTTCTTTTCGACACGAGGTTTTATACACAAGTGTAAAATTGAAAAGTAAAGATTATTTATTTTCATATTACGTACTTAGAAAACGTGATTATTGAAGTGGACAACCCAAAATAACATAAAAGACTAATAAAGTGGGACGGAACGAGTATTTATCGAAATAACTAACATATTGATATTAGTAGTATTTTAGACCTCGTGTTGTCAAGCATGTGACATTTCATGCCATCTCTTACTACGTAAGATGTGAATATCAAATCATGTTGTATATAATTAAAAAGGAAATAATACGCATATAAGGAAGGGAGGATGAATATATAGATATAACCTTTTTAAAAATGAAGATTTCTCTAGTATTTTCAAGATTTAATGGATCTCTCCCTCTCGCCAACCTCTGTAAATGTAGATTTTGTTGAACCACGTAAATTTTGTGTCGTTTTTTCATACTTGTTTAACAGTTGCTTGTTGTTTGTAAGGTAAATTTCTTCCCCTTTGCAACTAAGGTATCCAATCCAATAGTATTATAAGTTCCAACATAGTTTGGCCTTTTATTATAAATTGGGCTTTTTTTTCATATTTCGCACACAAACAAAAAATGTAAGAAAATAATGCTTAAAAATAGGCACACAAACTCAATTACGACAAAGAAAAAAAGCTTCAAAATATCAAAAAATCTATGAATAAAAGTACACGATTGCTCCAATATTTATAAATATATATACATGAAAAAATAATCTAATATATATTTCTCGAATTGTCGCATCTAGTTTCTTCCATGCCTTTGTTCGAATTCTTTCCTATTTCTATTTTGATTACATTCATTATTTCCATTTTTGATACCAAAGCAACGTTTCAAGCTAACGTTTTCCCACTTTTGCTCAAACATGCTATCTATCGAAAGATTATTTACATTGCATTTATGTATTGATGCTTGTCACCACTTCATTGGCCCATCAATAATTACATTACCGATTGTGTATTCGTTACTCTACCGTCGTTGACATATTTAATGTGCTTACGGCTGATACTGATACGTTGATAGTTTTTCGTTTTAGAGTTCAGTTTATTTATACTTTTTTAAAAAAAAGTTAATCAATATCACGTCAACCGTTACCATATTAAATCTACCCCGTTTTAGTTGTCCTACTTTTCTAATCGTGTTGTTCCACTTCAATTATCTTGTTTTCTGAAATGGAAACCCCATTACGTTTCGCTTTTAATAGTACATTTAAAATCCTGTGTCGAAAAGAAATAAGGCAATTTATCTAGGACGGAGAGAGTATCCGGTAGAACATTAATATCACAAATTCAACCTAATTTAGTAGCAACATCATTCGACAATGTTGGAGATATGAGTTACATTTGTAGAACGAAAATGTCCGTTTTTACACAAGAATAAGTTGTTTTCGGTATGGGATTAATTATTCTTGAAAACGGTAATCTTTTTTTTTTTTTTTCCCCTTTTCTATTCATAATGGGTTATTAATTACTCTCAATAGGAATTATATCATGGGTAATTTAGGGATATATTTATTTATATTCATGTGTTTAGTACTTGTTAAACACATACCTGCTGTGGCGGAGCCAGAAATTAACAACAGGGTGTGCTCGATCGGTGGATGACACGAACGAAACAAGAATTACTCATATTTTTCACATTTAGCATGGATTTACGGTAAAAAATTTCAACAAAACCCGAAAAATTTTATAACTAAAATAAAAAATAAAAAAATTGAAGTGGGGTGGGCTTGAGCCCACCACCACTTACATGTGGCTCCGCCACTGCATACGTGTGTATTTGGCCGAGTGATGGAGACTTCATATCCAATACCAAAGATCTCGAGTTTAAATCCTTCGAATAATGAGAGCTTGTGTAGATTAGATTTTTAAGTTGGTTTAATAGAACTAACAAGGCCTTAAATAATTTAAATTAATCATTATATGCATTAATTATGAATTTCTATTTTTATGTGCAATAGACCGCTGAAAGAAATCGTGCCAAATTTCCCCTGCTTTGCGGTCTCTCTCTCCCCCCCCTCTCTCTCCACTTTTCGGCGTGGAGAAGATGGGAGAGGAAAAGCTGACGCACCTGTATATGTGAGAGTGAGAGAGAGAGAGAGAGAGAGAATGTGTGTGTGTTTATAAGTAAAATATAGGAATGTTCGGCATAAGGGGGTTGGCTCGAGGTTTAAGCTCACTGCCATGGATTTTTCGAACACTCAACCTCCACCTTCGTTCCATTAAACTACTGCACTAATTCGTAACTAAAGAAAGGAATGAATTAATCAAGTTCTCTTCAACATTTTTCCTTCATACCTAGGAAATCCCATCACCTTTCTTGTCCTCTTCTTCGAGTTTTCCCCTTCATTCCTATCTCGCCTTTGAATCTTTCCCTAGAATTTGAGCAAAAGGTTCCTTTTTGATTATGCCCTTTTCGCATTTGTATATATTCCATTGATGGGCTTCGAGGGTTTCTCGCTTATTTGCTGCTTTTTTTCTTGAGGAGGTTTGAAATTTGTGTACATGTTCGTTTGAATAATTTCTGGGTTATGTTTAATTAATTCTTTTATGCTGTTAATGGAGTTGTGTTGCCATAATTAGTTCTTGCTCCACCATGGATGTTGCTGTGCTTATGGATTACAGCTTTCCCTTTTTCCAGTTTATGTCAATGGCTTCTTTTTTTCTATAGTGGGCCTTAATAATGTGAAGCAGATAATCTCCATGCTTGCCTATTTCGAGCCTTGTTGAAATTATTGTGCTTTTGATTGTTCAATAATTGTTTCTTTTGCAGTTCCATGTTACATTGTTCCAATTATGTGAATTGCATTCATTTCTTGTGTTTCTTCGGTTTGCAGAAACTTTCCCTCTTTTAGTGATTGAGATTTATCTTTTCCGAATTCGGCTAGTCGCCTCTAGTGTCTTTCGCTATCTTTATTGCTCTTGTGAAGGTTTCTCATGACTTGAATGTACTTTGGATGATTAGTTGTAGTCTTTTCCCACTAGTAAAGCTTGCATTCCTTTGTTTAGTTTCGCAGGCAAGCTCGTTTCGAAGTTGGTAGCTTTTAAAGCGTGTTACTGAAAGATGCAGTTTTACAAGAAAGTGCTGCCGAGTCATGTAAATTATTCCTTCTGAGTGAATTTGTGATGGGGGTTGTGTAGTGTGAAGGATGAGAGATCATTTTGTGTTGCTTGTGGATCAGCTTCTGACTGAGTCTACCCTCGAAACTGCTATCCGGAGTAAAATCCAGTTGCAGCAATCCTCGCCAAGCGTTCCTGAATGCGTGACAACTAGCTTTTCTCTCGGTAGGATGGATGTTAATTTAGGTTCGTCCCCAAAAGAATTGGGAGAGTGTAGGATCTGTCATGATGAAGATGAAGAGTCGAACATGGAGGCGCCTTGCTTTTGTCGGGGTAGCTTGATGGTTAGTTTCATGGATTTTGAGTAAATGATGTTGAATTCTTTGATTCCTAGTGAGTTGCATGAAAATTGAGTAATCGAAGAAGTTGGAGTCTAACTTGACAGATCATTGTCATTTTCTTGGCTTCTTTACATATAGAATTTGATAAATTATTTTTGCAAATCGTGAATTGGTGTCTTTAGTTTCGATATGATGTGGCATGATACCTCTTCAGATATGTATAATTATCTTAAATTGTTGTATCTGATTATGTTTCTCACTGATTTCGACTTCATAAAACATAAGAGAGTTGAGGCAAGAAAATTCCATCATTCAAAAAAGATAACTGAGATTCCCAATTCCTCATACCAGAAAGGCAGGAAAATTTTCTCATTCGAAAAAGATAAGTTCAACTTCGATTTATGATGCATTTCACTCTTAGACAGCAATTTCTGGACAGAATCGTGCAAGTTCATAATATTGACTGAATTGACGTTCTAAGCACTTCTATAGTATGTATAAGCTTTTTTCTTTTAGGAATATTTTTGGCCTCGTGAACTTAGTACCCTTAGATTACTGCAAGTTTGCATTCCTGTGGATGGTGAGAAAGTATTTTTATGGCGCTCTGAAATCAGTCTTCGTGTTTTCTGCTTTTGTAGTATGCGCACCGTAAGTGTATCCAGAGATGGTGCAATGAAAAGGGTGATACTACCTGTGAGATTTGCCAACAGGTTTGTTCTCGAACTTTAAACTTAAGTGATCCGGAATTCTTCCTAAGAAAATGTGCTAACTGTGACGCTCAGTTGCATGCAACGAATATATATAAGCAGATTTCTGGTACTTCAGTGCTGACAATTATGCTACAAGAATACCATCGTTCTCTCTCAAAGTTTTGTCTCAGATCAATCATACTTCGCATGTTGTGCATATATTGCCGACATTATTTTTAGCAAACCACACACGCAGAATCACAGCCAGTAACCTACTGTTTTTATCATTCTATGTTAAACGTGAGGTTGCAGCTTTTCAAGCCAGGTTATACTGCGCCGCCACCTCTTTTTCATTATGGGGGGATCCCGATGAACTTCAGGTATTTCTGTTTTTGTTGGTCGTCTTTCTACTGCAGTTCTGTTTTTCTTATTACTCGATGGTAATATCTTTAGGGGAAATTGGGAGATATCTAGAAGGGACCTCCAAAATCTTCAGTTCGTATCAATGGACTCTAACAATGGCACCTTCTTGGATTCGGATGTCGATGAATATCCATTACCCACTTCAAGAAGCGTCATATGCTGCCGTATAGTTGCCATGATTGTAATTTCCTCTCTCTCTCTCTCTCTCTCTCTCTCTCTCTCTCTCTCTCTCTCTCTCTCTCTCTCTCTCTCGACACAAATACTATGAGCACTTCAGCATTCTAGACTGCATATAGACGACATATTTCTTAAAAATAAGAGATCAGAACTGCATGCATAATTCATCGGTGACAAAATTTTCCAGGATATTAAATCGCACTTTAGAATTCATTCATGCTATCTTCAGTTTACAGCAGCATCGGCCCTGATCTTGAGTATTCAGCTCTCTCCATAGGATATATATTTACTATCGTCTATGTTTAAACACGAACCTACATGAGATATTAACTATATATACTGAATCTATCATATATAACCTATTAATATTTGTGTTTGATCTCTACTGCAGTTTGTGGTTCTTGTGGTATTACGACATACCCTCCCGTTTGTCGTTTATGGTGCTGGTGAATACTCCGTTTCTGTAGTGATGGTAAAGTTCCTTCCCACCTTAATCAATTCTTTTTGATACAATAAGCTTGAGCAATATATCTAACTTCTTCTATCACAGCTACTGACATTGCGAATTATCGGAGTTTTCTTGCCTGTCTACATTATGTTCAAGGCCTTGTCTGCTATACAGAGAAGGCGGAATCGACAGGTACAAAGATAATCGCCCCGATTTGATATTGTTACTCGGAACTTTGGACATTTCTTCAAAACTGATTCATGCTTGGATTGTTTTCTTCTTACATTTTGTTAGGGTCCCCCCGTTTTCCCTATTCCGACATTCGATGAAGAGAACGACTTGACACAACAGCCTCCACAAGCACATATCGTCCAAGTACCGTGATGATGATGGGAGTCGGAGTCGAGATCGAGGCCGGGCTCGTTTCGACGCCATAACCTTAATTTAACAGTATGGTCTAACGAAGTAGTTTGTTCTGTTTTCATGCAAGAGTTGTAAATAGATTTTCAATGATTCATTTAACCCTAATTCCTATCCTATTTCATTCCTAAAAGAACACTTTCTATTGAGTAGGTACAAAATTAAATTGGTACAAATTGCAAATCTATTTTACAAAATTATTGACAAATTTTAGTGAATATATCGTGCTATCGCGAATAAAATAAGGTACTATCGGATAGAGGTGTTCAAAAGAACTGGAACCGGCGGTTAAAACCGTAACCGTAACTGAAACCGGCGGTTTTTTAACCGGAACCGGAACTGGCGGTTCGGAACAGGAAAAGGAACCGTTGGAACCGGCGGTTCGGTTAAGGTTCCTAAGGCTTGGAACCGTAACCGGCGGTTCGGTTCCGGTTCCGGTTCCAAACCGGCGGTTCCAAATTTTGGAACCGTCCAATTTATATAAATTCTATTATTTTTTTTTAAAATATAATTTATAAACAAAAATATAACATTATTTGTTAAACTTCATAAATAATAACTAAATATATATATAATTTGGACTTTTTTCAATTATATAAGTGTTACACTCAAACACTCATTTGTTATTTCTTCATTGTGAGGTATGTTTATTGTTTTTATATGAGTATTACACTTTTCAAGCTTCTTATTTATTTGATATGTGATATCTAACACATCTCAAACTATGAGAAGAGTTGCATGAGGAACACTTATAAAATTGAAAGAATGTTCAAAGTCTTATGAAATAAAAAAGTTTAAAATAAAAAAATAAATAAATAATTGTCCGGTTTTTTCCGGTTAGATACGGAGCCGTAACCGGAACCGACGGTTCCGGAACCGGAACCGTAACTGTGTGTTTGCGGTTCGGTTTCGGTTCCTCCCTCGACGGAACCGGAACCGGCGGTTCGGTTCCGGTTAGAACCGGAACCGGAACCGTGGGCACCTCTACTATCGGAGTATTATATATAAGAAAACAATCGATGTTTTGGAAATATCAATTGTTCTCATCTAAGCTCGTGTGCCTATAAGCATTTGTCATTGTGTATTGAAGCTCGAAACTCAGCTCGATATCAAACAAGCCAGACTTGAACATGACATCATTCAGATCGGTTCGTTACCAAACGTTTAAACCCAAATACAACCATGTAACTACACAAAGAAATTATCGAATAGCAATAGCATTAGAAATCATTAAATCAATTATCTTCCAATGTAAAACTAAATACATATTGAAGGCCAATTTCGTCTCGATTAAGAAAATTAGGGTTATTTTTCTATTAATTTGTTTATTAATATTTGCAATCTTTAGGGAAGGAGGGCCAAGAAAAATAAAAATTAAATAATAGATAAATTCCAAAATAAGGGACAAAAATCAAAAGATTGAGATTTGAGAGTATTTATTTAGTGAGCCACGAGCTTAATTGAATAACTAGATAATCTTATATATGTCGGGATATATATTTTATTGGGAATTTCATAATAAAATAGCCAATCGAGATAATAAACATATTTTTATAGCCGTCGGAGAAAATATTTTTATCAAGGACGTTTACTTTGAGTAATAGATCAATTGAGGGATTTATAAATTTTGGAACAAAATATGAGACGAGATAGGATTCACACTAATCTCATGTGTTTTGGTGAGTTTTTATACACTATAAATTTGAATCTAAGCAAAAAGTGCAAGCTCGTTATAGGCTTTACGATAACACTGATTTGCATTAATCCTATAATTTACATGAGATTACGTTGGATAAAATTGGTCAATCCACTGTAATTAGTCGCAGTATAAGCCACAATAGGGTTTACCTCTCTAATAACTCTCGAGCAATGACGGACCCAAGATTAAAAAGGTTTCTTCGACATAATACAAACTTAAAATTTCAGTTAAATGTCCACTGATATCTAGAGATTCTGACGATGACCAACGGAGCTTCAATATACGCTTAACTTTATCTTATTCGCCCGTTCACATCCTACGTGTTTAATATATATTTGGACGTGGACCTCATATTCATTATCCCCTTTACACCTCAAATGTCGACATAAATATATTATTATATTCATTTCACTTTAATACTCATTTACGTTAAGTTGAACGCAAACATCACTTAATCATCACTCGCCACAAAAATTAAAAGCCGTATTAAAAAAATTCTAATCGTGTATTTGGTGGACCGATGGAGCAGACGTCGCAACATTGGTGAAACCAACGCTCTCAAACAAGAATTCGTCAAAGGAAGAAAAAGACAATAAAATTGGGAAATAAAATATTATGAACGCGTTATCAAAGTTGTATTTGCTCCCAAGTAATTAAGCCATTGACCACTAATTTAAACTTAGGTTAATTCTTCCATTTTCTTGAACACTGCCTTGGACTACATTTTGTATTTATTTAATTATTATAATCGCGTACTATAATTATAATTTAATCAAATTCAATGGCTTTGCCTTTTGGCAAAGTTGGAGGTAATCCGACAACGTTACTTACTTATTTCAAGGGATTATTATCCCAGATTAATTAATTGATTAACTAAATAATTAAATATTTGACAAATTGATTATTAATTACTACTTAAATAAAATAAGAAAGTCATAACATGACATCTGTCATATTTTAATTTATCGCCACCAATTATATATGTCTAAAGCGCCTTGACGTTTATAATACATGTTTTTTAAATTCTTCACTTAATCAGTAACTCTCGTCTTTAATTCTTCTAAATCGCAATCATTTTAATTAAATAACACCGAGTTACTCCATTTCCAAATAACTCAAACTATGTATATCCATATTAATTCTATATATATTGTATGTTATTAGACTCCATATGAATTAATTCTACGTACGTACTTTCCTTTTTATGTCTTTATATATGATTCCAAATTTATATTTAACAGATTGCCTGAGGTAGCCGCCATCTATGTTCAGATTCAAATTCAATTTAAAAAATTACTAAAGTATTATCGGTAATAATTAAGAACACCATTAGTCGTAACAACTACTTTAGCAACTACTATTTCCCAATAATTCCATTCACAAAAATCCAAATATATTAGCAGTACTATATACTTTTCCTTTTTTTTAATTAAAAAAAAAGTGATAAAAGAATATATTCAAAATCCATGCGTGCAATTTACCTTGTCGCTTTTGCTCGTGCTGCCGATCAATCAAACCCTCAAATTCCAGTATATCGTCCCGTATCAACCTAAGTAACTTCTCTTATATTCATATGTAATTTAGTTGATACGAAGGGAGTAGTATCCTAAGATTATATATACTCCTTCTATTTTTTTTTCAGATGACCTGTTTTTTTTCGACACGATATTTAAGAAATATAATAAAAAGTTAATATGTGGTGTGAGTTAAAATAAATGTAATGTTAAAGATAAAAGTGGTGTTTGTTGGGCCTTAAAAGGAAATAGATCATCTAAAAAAAAAAAGTCTCAAAATAGCAAACAGATCATCCGGAAAAAACGGAGGGAGTATTAAACTAATTAATCACCTTTAATAATTCCGTGCAGGGCACAAACAAATTAGTAAAGAGAACATTTTTTGTACATGCACTTTCCATCCTTTCGTAAATTCCGTGCCAACAAAAAAATGTGTTATCTTGCGAGGGACGGAAGGAGTATAAAATATGGACGCCAAAATTAACCAAAAAATAGAAGAAACCATAAAGCATACGCTGTCGTTTATTATTATACTCCTATAATATTTGTATTCTAATAAGCGTAATATTCACAAATAAAACCTAGTCAAACGTTCCCTCCAACTATAAATATATATGTATAAATCAAAGTTTGTTGATTAATCTCAACCCCACACCTATTCTATTCATTTTCACACACACAAAAATTCATGTCTTCTTCCTTAATTTCTCCAAAACTATGCAGCAGCAGCATCCTCACATGCAAGAAGAAACCCAGATTTTCTCATTCCCTTCAAATCACAGCTCAAATCCACCATGAAGGTATTTACTTAATTAACTATTAACCATTAATTAATCTCACACTAATTAATGTTAGTTATATTTTCATATATTGATTCTATTTTAAATTTTTTTTTTTTAAAATAGGGAGATCAAGCAATAATATTGTTGATGCAAATCTGCACCTACTGAAGGTGAGAGTGGCCGAGGTGACGAACAAGGAGAGGCTAGAGAGATGTTGCAGTGTTGCCCAGCATGGATGGAATTATGCTTCCTTTGAGGATTTCCAAAGCAAAAGGGACATTAATCAAGAAATTATTGTTGAGTTTCTTGAGATTCTGGGCTTGGTTGCTTCAACTATGGGGGTTACTATATTTGGTTGCAGTTTAGGCCTCTTTTTTATTTCCTTTCTTCTTCATTTTCTTCAATGATTTCTGCACTTTTTTCTGCAGGTTGAAGCTTCTTAGTTATTGTTTTTTTTTTTTCCATTCTTAATTAATTATTCTTTTTTGTTTATAATATTGGAATTGAGGGAAAAAAAAAATCAGTGTATTTTAATTTTTAAGGATGTAGATTATACTTCTATTAATTAATGTATTTAAAATTTATTTTTTATGTGTCGATGAGTTTCATGATTATTAGTACTTGGTTGTTGATTAGCTGCATATTTCATGATTATTCTTGTTTCTTGATTTATATTAATTATTTGTATTGATTAGTTTCGTTCGAGTTCACTCACATAATTGTGATAAATGTAATTATTTTTTTGAAAAGTTTGTGAGGAATTATATATATATATAGGTAGTGGATCATATGAAAACTAAATATTTCGTGCAAACTGCAAACCATGTATTGTTATGCATAGCATGATGCATTTTTATGCATAACATGTTGCATAAAAAGTTATATTATTTTTATTAATAAAAATGCATTAAATAATATCTTTTTTTATGCAACATGTTATGCATAAAAATGCAACATGTTAGGCATAAAAATGCATAGTTTGCAGTTTGCACGAAATATTTAGTTTTCACCAGAACCACTCCCTATATATATATATATATATATATATATATCAAATTACACGATTAATGTGTTATGATTGATAAGCCTATGAGCAAACTGCATTGGAAAAGCTAAATCTTACTCCCTCTGTTCCAACGAAGTTGAGTTGTTTCATTATCATAGCATATTTTACATACACTCATAAAACGACTCAATTTGCTCAATTTCATTAGGATATAGGGAGTACTAAAATAGCATGAAGCTATGCCATTAACCCACTGCAACTACTTTAGTAACATTTGTTATAGGAAGCTGATTAGTTTTCCTAGATGGGCGACGAATTCACTAGCTAATTTTTGGCTTGTACTACCTCAGTAATTCGCGTTTTAATATATTCCCTTTTTTCGATTAAAAAAAAAAACATTTGTTATGGAAGAAGATTTACATGTTTATATCGATCTAATTTTGAATATATATGCCGCAAGAGTAGATTCTCACCGATAATTTAATACTATTATAACATGAAATGAAATTATTTATCAAATATTATAGTATTTGGTATTTCGCCATTTATGTTATAAAAAAAAATATAAAAAACAAAGTAGTTGATTAAAATAATCCCTCGAGATTAGATTAATTTCACATAATTTGATGTCCTTCAATTAATTTCAGTTTCTCAATAAGGAAATACCAACCCCGAACTTAAAAATAAGACAACTATAAAAGCAAATATCAACGCATGGATGAAGTATTCGATGGATGTTTTGACTTGTTATAATTTATATGCTCGAATTCTGTTGAAGACTCGGAAGTTAACAAACCGAAGTTTTCAATTTGATCGATTTTATAGTTTGGATTGATTACGATCTGGACCATCCGATTACTCTACTAGCTAGCGTTGGCCATTATATCTACTATCTACTTTCCATACGCTCCCAGGAAACAAAGAGAAATTAAAATTTCAATTTCAACAAATTAAAGTAATTTGCAGCTTCACCAAATCAAATACCAAGGTTAGAGTACAAACCCTAAAAACCCATTACACACCACCCTCTCTGGAAACACTCATCATCACTTTCTCAGAAATGCTACTGTTGCGACGCGGGATCCGACTGATCCTCCGAACATAAACGTTGGGTAAGTGCGTACGTGGTCAATGTATTCGAACACAGCATCTTGGCCGACACCACTGTCGTTGTTCCTCCTTTGATTGAAATCCTCGACCTCTTGTATCAGTTCATCTTTCGTGCTATTGCATGATGTAATGACCTTAAACATGCAAAATATGGTAAAGGTCAAAACTAACTGAGATGGCGATTATAGATCTAGAACTTGAGGCAACAGATTCATTTTAAACGCAACTATCACGTGCAAAGAGAGGAGAGTGAAAATTTTATGGGAGCAAATAAAATTAACGGTGCAAGATGCTAAGAAATTCTAACCCACGGAAATGTACCACAGCCACCGCCACCAAAAGAGACCGAAGGAATACAGAAAGGAGTTTAATAAGAGAAGTATAGATACTCACCACTAACCCACCAGAAGCAACAAGTCCTGAAACAGCGTCCCAATACATAATCCTGAAACAAATATGCGTACATTTATGATCAAAAGGTACAACATTGAGGTTGAAATTCTAGAGCAGGGCATTTGTATACACTGGGACCATTTGCGGTCTTTCAGCTCTAATTTCTTAATCCGTAAAACAAAAAGGTTATCCGTGTTGAAGAAAACCCAAAATGACAAGGAAAAAGCATGACACAAAGGGAGAGGAAGAGAAGGAACAATGGAACACACACAGTATAACAAGAACTTGTACTCCCAAGTCCCAATAGAAGGCCAGAGGATAACGACTGGAGATGCTATTTTACCTTTTCATAGGACCCTCGGGATGCAATCCGATTGCATCCAGTGTTCCTTTATCTGTGACTAGCTGAAATTGCCGATCTAGTTTAGTGTCAAGAATATCATCAACCTGAAAATTAGTTTTGAAGAAAAATATTAACATGTGCATATTTAATATAACATGGAGAAGCCACAAGTCATGAAGCTATATGTGTTCTGCAGAAGTCTAAAGTACAATCCTTCATTGAAAGAAAAAGAGTATCCTTTTGAAGACTTTGAATTCAATAGCTAGGGTGATCCATAATGAATAGCATTAGCAATCAGTAGTAGGTGCTTCACTATCAGATCCATATTATGCACTGTTAACTGGCCCAAAAATCAGGGTATTCACAAGGATATATCAACTATTAGGATTTGGGCTAGCAATAGCAGAATTTAGAGTTAAGAAGTCACAAAAATCAATATACATCAGCAAAAGATATATTTGAAAAATCCAGCGGATTAAAATAAATTAGTTAAGACTAGTGTAAATAGATATCACAAGCGCTAAAAGTAAACTCTCATAGTAGAGATATACCGGGCTTCGGGACATAATTGTACTAACAAGAAGAATCAAACATCACTTGCATCCAAGGCCTTGGCTACAAGAGAACGAGAACAACAAAAATATTGTATATGGGGCCTTACCTGGAATTTAATATTAGGAAATCCATCACGTTGAGCAAGATTTCGAGCTAGATCGATTGCTGCTTCACTGTAATCAGTTCCAGTAAGATCTAAGAACCTGATGCAGTGATACCACTAGTCAGAAGTGGGGTTCAAACTCCAACAAAGCCAGCCAAAGACAATCAAACATTGATTGTTCACATATTATTTTAGTAATGCATCACCCAACTAGTGTTCTAGATTCAGCAATGAGAAATGAAGATAAGCCAGAGTTTTTTTTGGGGAAAGAAAAGTCAGAGACTTCCTTAAGAGCTAGCTACACTATTGCAAAAGTTTGATTCTAGCAAAGGCATTGCTTAGTATACACTTAACAACATTCATGCAGAAATTTTACACTACGGAGTAGCATATGCATACAACTGGACATCTCTGCATAAATTTCAACTAGCTTAATTCGGCAGGATGATCATTCTGGAGACCAAAAGTGCCATCTTGATCGGTCATGTGGACATACAAGGACCACTAACGATTAACTTGTTTCCTATGAGTGATGCCCCCTGGGATCAATATCACACTAGTTCCTTAAAGGCTTATGAAGAAAAATATATTTTTCACTGTATGACTTCTTGGAACTTGAAGGTTGATTTTGGGCAGCCAAAACCCTACGAGGCTACATTTATCAGTAATCACGCAGCTATATGATATCCCAGCTGATTTCTTATACATATATATCTCCAATCCATCAAGACACCAGCTGGACATGTCATAGCTCTGTTTCATGTATACTTCTGCCTAAAAGACTTGTTTTAATGCAAGCTGATGTCTATTTGCATCACATCATGTGGTTGCTGAGGTAAGACAAACAGCATCTTTAGTTTCTGAAGATAAATGCTTCTACATGTTTCTCAAGAATGAATATATTAGGGGAAGAAAGTGTCATGTGTTTTTTAAGGCAATATATCTGTAGTGTCCTAGTACACAAGACAAGAGAAAATATGACTCTACATATACATTATACAAGACAGGAACAGTGGCAATAAACTGACATGATTACGACAAATGCTTCAGAGCAGGGAACCGACACCAACAGCTATGATTTTTCTTAATCTCGCTACAAAGTACAATCTGATAAAAACACAACTTAGCATCAAACTATTGCAGCTAACGTAGCAGTACTCTCAAGAAGTGACCTCATACAATGCAAAGAATAAAAAGGTCGGTAGGTAATGTCACAACCATACAAAATAAAGGAAGTGCCAAGCAAAAGATCTTAGTATCTGAATCCTCAAGAAACCTTTTGGAACAGAAAACAAGAGAAATGTAACGAGCAGATTAAGTAAAGTTTACTGTACCCAAGCTTACTGAGCTCCTGAAGAAGCAAGCCATTACCAGTACCAACATCCAGAACACTCCAGCTAGATAAATCCTTTTCAGGTTGCCCAGCAGGCAAACAATTTGTACTATCTACATGATTTGGCAAGTTACGCAGAGAAATTTCAAGGCATACATTTTTGGTCCATGTTGCCATATTTTCCATCACATCAGGTCCAAACCTACAAATTAAAAGTATTATGACAGTTATAGCATATATGCATAAGATGTCCTGCCATCACCATTCTTCAATCTGAGTTGAATTTTTTAGTGTGGGCAAAGAATATATCTCTTAGTTAAAGGTTGTACAGACTGTGAAATTTTACAATAACAACAGGATAAGTGGCGAGATGAAGCATAAAACCACCGTTTCAGTTACTAACTTAATCTACAAGACTGGATGCGCACCTGCCTATACTGCCACTTAATACGGGAAACAATTATCCCAAATATGAAAGATGTAGAGTTTGTTGAAAGCTGTGAGATGAATCATTCTTCTTATAGACCACTCCCTATTCATAGGACACTCCTAAATCAGTCAAGACTCAACCATACATGGTAATCTCCTTCTAATAACAAATCCTACAAAATATAAGAGACTACCTTCTTTACTAACATGAACAAGGGAGTCCAAGAAATTCTCTGAATGCTAAACATGAATACACTATGGAGAATAACTGAGAGCAGGCATAACGTCTTTTCTTATAGTTCAAATAAAGATGACAATCCTAATATACCAAGCCATCTTAAAGTGAAGAAGAAATTCCGGATCTTAACGTGCCAGTTAAACAAGTAGATCAGCATCTATGAATCTAGGCATAAATAACAAAGATATGCAAAAATAACCAATACTATAATAGAAATGATAACCCATCAACTAAAAACTAGTAGAAGACTAACCAAACTTCGCCAGTATGGCCGTGTTCTCGGAAATTCGCTAATTCATCTGCATATGCCGCATCCCAATAACTCTGGAACCCCAGCATTGATGAAACTGCATCAGCATCCGGCTCTTCTTTGTCAGAACTGATCAACACAACATCAGATCACTAACATTTCTAAACTCAGAGTTCTCAAGCACAACAAATAAGTCATCCAGCACGGTAGAAAATATTTCCAGTAAAATTCACTTAGGGATGTTTGAGGAAAGAAAACTGAAAATCAATTACACCATTTGCATTTTTAGAACAATTTCCAAACTAATTGATTAGCAGCTCCCGAACACTTCCGATTGGCAACGCAGCGTTTAAGAACTACCAACCAAGCAAACAAAGAAAAAAGGCCGAGAATGCTGACGGAACGGGAACTACGGGAGAGAGATTACCTGTAGTCAGACGCGGCACGGTAAGCGGCGGAGGAGAGCGCTTCGGCGGCGTCCGCCTGGCGCTGCTCGTCGTCGAGAGTGCTTCCGTAATCGCTCTTAATCGACCAGGAGTCCGCGGCGATGGAGCGGTCATCATCGGAGATCAGATCGACGGCGGCCACCTGCCGAGCAGCTTGCGATACGTCGGAGTCCTCCGGCGGCAACCTGATTCCCGCCATGTTGACCGAATCACGGAGACGTACGAGTAGAGAGAGAGAGAGGAGTGAGAAACCCTAGTGAGAGGGAGTTTTGGGGGTTTCAGAGGAGAGGAGAGGGAAGGAGAGAGTAATTGGAAGCTTACAGAAATTGCTCGGGATGAATTTCAGCGTGTCGCCACGTCGGATGAAAGGGGTATATTCGGTAATTCAGGTATTCTTTTGTCTTCGTAATTTTATTTTTAATTTATTTCTGGATAAGAATATTTTTCATATGATGTTAGATTCAAAATCGAGGAGGCAAAATAACGAATATATATATTCCGCATTTTTTGTACTACTTCCACGGTTAAATATTCCGAACCTAAATTATACTCATTACGTCTCGTTTTACAATTACCTATTGTATTTAGTTCGATAAAAATTATGTCAGCAAATAGCAAATTGGGTATGGTAAAGGAAGAGTAAATTGGATTCCAAATCATGTGATATTGTGTAATGGAAAGAATTAAAAAAGGGCGTTTGAAACTTTAGACTTTAGAGCAATAGCTATTTAATTCGTGTCTCAATTTGTTGGATCAAGAGTAATGGCCAATCACATTGCACCGCCAATTTTCTAGGTAAAAGGTTGAGTCTACATCAATGTTTTAAAAACCGAACCGGAGGTCGAACCGGCAAGACTTTTGGTTTATGATTTTTTGGTTGAATTATGGTTTAACCGGTTAGAACCGAAAATAACCGTAAAAAATCACAAATCAGAATTATGATGGTTCATGGTTCAACCGGAAGCTCAATTCGATTTTTATAACACTGGTCTATTATCACTTCAAACTATGGAATAATATATTCAATTATTATTGGATATATATGAGGCCTTGAATGTTTTAAAATGCATAAAATATTACTAGTAGTAATATCTTTTTTTCTTTTACGACTTTTAGAACTTGTCAATTTTGACCTTTTTTTTTTTTTTTTTTTTAATGTATGCGAATTGTTATATTCAATTTCTTTTAGTCACGATGTAGATTGGGTTATAGAAAAACTACGTCGTTTCCATTTGGCATCGATGGATCCACAGTGGCATTTTCGGTAGCCAAGTCAGTTTGATTTTCGCAACGGTAAGTCAATAAAAATGCAAAGCATTATAGAAGAAATTAAGTTGACATACTTTGAGGCAAAATTTTAAAACAAAGTTTGTGAATCAATCAACCATTCAATCAGCATCGCAACCAATTAATTCCTCGGAGTGGCATCCCAGCGGATTCAAACTCGAAACTTTTAATCTTAAAACTTAACCTCACGTTGCTAGGTCACAAATAAGTGATAACAATAGTTTTGTCAAAATTGGGCTGAATCACAAAATAAATTAAAGTCTCCATGTGTACAATCTAATGTTTTTGAAACAAATTTTAATGGGCTAAGAAATGAGCGGAAATTGATAAGTGGGCTTTTGGGCCCACGAAGCCCATCTTGAATCGGCCCAATCACTTAAAGGCCCACATTATTATATACTCCTTAAATTTATTTTTCTTGATTTATATTTTTTTAGAAAATAATTATATTCATATATAACTATCTCATTTATCAACAACCAGACATTTCAAAATAAACACTCCTTCCTGAATTCTCATGTCGAACGAATATATAAGTTACCATACAATAATTCGGGCCTTTCACAAGGTTAGCAGACGTGCACGTCTACGCGATCTTTAATTCACATATCTTTGTACGTGGTCGTATATTTGTAATTGTGATGAAATATACCGATATAAGCAAAATAAATGGAGTAATTACTAGAACAAATTATATTTATTCAAATATGCACTCTAAAAAAATTATACACTAGTTTAAGAGTGAGTCTTGTAATAAAGTGTAATTAGTTGAAAATTAAATAAGTACATAATCTTCCAAAATCGCCAAATCATGATTAACAGATGCCAGCAACTTGTTTTACCTAATTACGTTGTACCTTGTGTAGCAACAAATATTTAAGAGAATATCTAGGCTGTGTGATTCATAGTTTAATGAAAACACATCAAATCATATATTCTTAATAAGTTAGGAATATTTTGATCGTATCCACTATCAAATTTTCAAATATCACTCGAGTAATAACCAGGATATGATATGGGCTAAGTAAATCAAATAAATACATGAACCAAGATATCATGCGATTGCATCTAATTTATGTGTGTATATTGATCTAATAGTAGACTGTTAATGCAAAGAGACTGAACGTCTCAAGTTCAAGTAAGCTCCGGTGGTCATATCTTTTAACTTCTCGATAAATTGTTTTTTTGTTTTGTTTTGTTTTTTTTTTTTTTTTTTTTCCTTTTAAGTTGCTTGCATGTCTAATGCCTATTTATGGTAGCTAGAAATGGATTTAAGTTATAATTAAGTCCTAAATAGTTTTAAAATGTATTTCAAATCTTGTTATAAATTTCAACTAATTAATTCCATAAGAGACGTTTAGTTTACATTCTGATTTTAGTTTATTACACACGAATGACTCGAATTTCAATTTAATTCCTAGAGGATAAACTCGCTCTATTTTAGCATATGTCGTACATTAATCATAAATAAATTTAAATATATATATACTTGTTTCGGGAAGGAAAATGTTTGATTTTTTGTTATCCTTGACGTACCTTTGATCCGTTTTTGGGTAAACAAACCTTGTTATTGAGTCTTTATAAGGAGAACAAACAATTATTCTTCTATGTATATAGATACAAAGTCATCAATCCTATTTCCAAGTCTATATATAGTCCCAATATCATGAAGGAAAAAAATTTTAAAAATAAGGGGGGAAAAAAGTTTCTCTTCACCTAAACTTGAAAGAGCACACTTCAAAAAAAAAATATATATATATATATATATATATTTATATATATATATGTGAATATATATATAGAAAAAGAATTTCCAATTATCGATTTTTTTTTTTTCCTACTCATCGAACAGTAATCGGTTCTTCAACGATGGTCTCCAGCAATGGCTTCTTCGATCTGCACATCGACAGCCTGTGCTTGAATTCCGCCGCCGAGAAATCCTCAATATCCTCGAAATTCAGCTTCGGCGCCGCCGCCGTGGCGCTCCTCGAGATCTGCGAATCGCCGCCGCACTCCGGCAGGATCCGGACGCTCCCCCGCGGCCGCCGCTTCGAGGAGGCGTTCGCCGCCAGGAAGAGCGCCCCCATGTCCGCCGCCGTGACCACGGCGTTAACCTTGCTCATCGGAAAAAACACGTAGACGTTCCCCATCTCCAGGTCCTCGTCGGCGTTGAGAGCGTTGAATCGCTTCCCGATCTGCAGGGATCTGGCGTTGACGAGGAAGGAGTTCGGCAGCTCCAGCATTAGCTCCGCCGCCTTCACCGGCTCGTGGAGCGGCCGGAGCTCGCCGGAGGGGAAAATTACCTTCGTGCCCCTGCTGGAGCCCCTCCCGACGGGGGTTGACAGAGTGCAGGAGACGTAATTCCCCATTTTGTTGAGAGAGAAAATTGTTCTTCTTCGCTTTGTTTGTTCGCTTTGTGTAGAGAGAGAGAGAGAGAGAGAGCGTGGAATAATGGAGGTGTTTGTTTGAAGTTTCGTTTGAAGAGGGTGTATATATAGGGTTTGGGGGGGAAGAAAGTCAATTTAAAAATGGGGTGAATAAATAAATAATTAATTAATTAATTAGAGAGTTGTATTGAAGTGTGAAAAAAAAAAAAAAAATGAAGAAATTAAATAAAGGGAATAATTTTGGTGAAATAAGAAGATCTAATTTTGAATATTGAAATGTGTAGGTAATGGGGTTGTGGAGGTTAGTTTGGCGCTCACTTCAACATCATTATCACCTGTGGTGGAGCCATGAATTTTTCACAGCGAGGGCTAGGTTAGCTAGTGGTATAAACTAGATGGGAATTATTCGTTTTTTTTCATAATTAGCATGGGCTGGCGAGAACAAATTCGATAAAAATCGAAAATTTCAAGAACTAATTTTTTTTAAAAAAATTAGGAGTGGGCTTAAGGTGGCTCCGCCACTGATTATCACTAATATTTTGTGTTATGTTTAACTAGATCTTGTAACGTTTAAAGATGGACACGTTTTTTGAATATATACGAGTATAAAATAATAAAAATGTATCGTCTTTAAATGGACGAACGGAGCAATATATTTACAACTTTACAAGCAAAGTTAAATAGTATTTCCTTCATTCCACTCCATTTGTCTGCTTTATTATTTTACACGTCACATCTATTCATTGTGTAGGCCAAAATGGGTGGAACGGAGTTGGAGCTCGTAGTATTTATTAGGTTATGCAATTATCTATTTTTATTTTGCATGACAATTGATATATTCCTTTTTCATGTTTGTGGTACATTGCATATAATATAAACACTTTGAGGATGATTTAGGAACATATTAATAAATTCATAGAGATGCTATGAATGTGTTCATCTTATAAAGATTTTGATATCATTAACATGGATTAACCTTTAAATAACTTTGTTATACTAGGATCAACTTAGTACAAAGTATGTTACTCTTCAAATCAACTCATTTATTTCAAATATAAACCTTACATTTTTGGATTCTACATTAATCTTCATAAATTAATTCATCTCAACTCTTGATAATGCATCTATTATCCGTTATAGAAGAAACGCTCCAATCATGAACCCATCTGATATGTATAATTATATATATATATATAGATTGCTACGTTAGTTGTGGACAAATTAAAGTCATCGATAATCGACTGCAAAATATTTCTCATATTATTTCACAACATACTTAAAAGAAATGTAAGGTGTTAGTTAGGTAAGCATAGTATATAACATAATCTATTGTTAACAAAATTAAGATAGAATTTAAAAAAAGAACGCGTTGGGGTAAAGTATGGTAAGGGGAAAGACAGGTGTAGAAGTGGAAATTAGATGGAAAAGCTGAAATTCCAGTTGGTCTTTTTTCATTTCTCATAATAATATTATTATTATTATTTTAATTGAGATGCAATTATTTTCTTTGGTATATGCGCGTGGGGCCCCTTCTTCTCCATGGTTCCACTATTTTTTGAGTGCTTATATAATAATAATAATAATAATAATAATAATAATAATAATAATAATAATAATAATAATAATAATAATAATAATAATAATAATAATAATAATATTCTATGAAACATTCTTTATATAAACTTATTCTTGGTGAGGGTTCGAACAGTTTGGTTCTATGATGTTGATGTTTATGTGTTCACCTAAATATTGGTAGAAAATCAGATACGAAACTCGTTACTACTATTTTCGTTTTCTAATAAGTGTTCCGAGAGAGTTGTTTTTTTAGGCCTTTTGCAGTTTTGCCTGTAAAATGTAAATAAACTTTGAAAGTTTCATTTATTTGGAAGTGGATTTTGATAAATCCAGCTGACTCGAGAGTTAGAAAATTAATATTAAGTTGAAGAAAAAGAGGTTATATTCATTGCATTTGTTATTTCCCCATGTTACTCTTACGTTTTATTTTTCCAAACTTCCTTCTTTTTTTTTTTTCAAATAATTTTCCCCCAATACTACATTCCCACAATTTTATTTTATTTATTTTGAAATGGTATAACGAAAAGTCTAAAGTTCGTATCATAGAGAAACTCGGATACGATACTAGAGTTTCATGAACAATAAACCAACGCATGCACACGTAATCCCACAATTTTATGGGTTTGTCAATTATTCTTGTTTTTTTTTTTATTAAAAAAAAAAATCTTTGAACACGATCCTAGCTAGTCGTTTTTCCTAATCCGTCAATTATTTTCAAGAAAATCTAGAGGTCGTTTGATGTTTGATGCTATAGAAATAATTATATTATCGTCACGTCAGTCGTATGATTGCGTGGATAAGGGCTTCCTCACCAATAATAACACATAATTGGTGGTTGAAGTGTCGCAAAATAAGTCGGTTGATCATATGGTGTATCCGTTAGAAGTGCAAATTAAGGTAAGTGTGAAATCATATGGAAAGAAGTGATAAAGAAGCTTTCATTTTCATGTTAATTATTTTTGATATTTTAAATTATTTAATTGTTGATAATATAATAAAAATTTAGGCTTAATTAAAGTAAGATTTGACCAAATGGTAATCACATATGGAGTTTTGCTGGAAATATAAGATTGGTTATTTGAACACTCTTAAACAAATTAATGGTGTTGACTTTACATTATCAATTAATCAAATTAAGAAATTGTAGTTGACTTCTAATTAAAACGAGGTAGTGCGTGTGTTTGTGGAGTGTGGATGAGGCTTACTAATTAATAGTATTATTTCTAATTAAATATACTTTGAAAAAAAATAAAATAAAAAAAAGAATAATAATACTAGTATATGAAAGTCAATCGCAATAATAATAAGTTTGTTGAATTTTTAAAGGGCTTATAATTACGTGTATGTTACAACAAATAAATGAAATTTATTTCATAAGTATGGGATAATTATTGGAAACATTCATATTTAATAATTTATGGTGATGTTACGCATAAATATTATCTGAAACTAAAGTTTAAGTTTCAAATAATTCAACTTTTTTTATGGAACTAGCAAAGTCCCAACGGTCCGGTCGATTTTAGGGTTTCTTTTCTTTCTTTTTTCATTCCTTTTTCACTTTTCCCTTTTTACGTTATCGAGATCTTCACTAATTAAGGGTTTAATTTGTAAAATTAAGTTATACTACTATGGATTATATAACGATAAAAATCCATAATTTACCGTTAATTTTGTTATGTGATTTTTTATGATAATTAGTTAAAGATATACATTATCTAGTGACGGATCTACATGCATGCAACGGTGGCCTTAAGCGCACCCATCCCCCTAGTTCTTAAAAAGTGGATTTTTTTTTTTTCCTTGAGTTTTTGTTATTGTAAATTCATGCTATTAACGAAAAAACACAAGTGATTCTTGTCTCGTCCGTACCACTAACCAATCAAACTCATCCATTTGAAGTTTTTAGATCCACCCCTGATATTACGTACCTAAGTTGAGCCAAGTGTTAAGTTGGATCAGCCCAAAACTCATAACAGTACAAAAACTCACACCCCAAAAGCTAAATCATACAAAAATTCTCTCTCGAAATATCAAAGTCCAAATTTATAGAAATTCGTATTTTTTTTCCAATTCATTCATTGCTTAACATATTCAATATATCTGATGAACCTTCGATTTGCGGCCCAAGTTCGTATGTAAGTTATGTGCGAAAGTAAAAAGAGACAAGAGATTTTACGTGGTTCGATCGGTGCGATCTACGTCCACGGGGAGGAAAAGAGTATGTTTTTGTATTCAAAAGAGCGTAAGTAAGTTACAATACAATTGGTTCTCGTATTTATAGACGTAACTCATGGCAGTTGCAGAGGTGAAATCGTGGAGGTCATGGAGGCGTGGTTGGTTTTCCCTGCTCCGGTTTTTCCTCCATCAGCCCACGTTCTGGGTTTAGGGCTCAACTCCCTGGGCTTGTACTTAGCATGGATTGGGCTTGCCGATCTGGGCCTATCCGATCTGGGCTTCACGATGTGGGCTTGTCTCTGTTTTGGGCCTTTGGGCCTAGGGAGGTGGGCCATTTCCTATCACATCCCCCCCCCCCCAAAAAGCGTGGGGTGATGGAGTTGATGTTTCCTGCCTCTAAAATGCGTGAGAGAGTCCGATCTGAACTTGGTACCCTTTCTGAAATGTGTGAGCAAGTCCGAACTGAACTTGGTACCCCCTCTGAAATGTGTGAGGAAGTCCGAACTTAACTTGGTACCCCCTCTGAAATGTGTGAGGAAGTCCGAACTGAACTTGGTACCCCCTCTGAAATGTGTGAGGAAGTCCGAACTGAACTTGGTACCCCGTCCGAACTGAACTTGGTACCCCCTCTGAAATGTGCTTTGCTTGGAGGTCGGTTGTGCCGATCTCATCTCCCGCCCAAAGTTAAAGTTGTCAGCCGCATTTAATGCGACGCTTGGGGTACCGATAAAGCACCGATTGGACGTTTTGTGAAACGTCGTCGCATTGAATGCTTGTTCAATACGCGTTAATTTTCCCCCTTTAATGTCCTATGATTGAACATAATTCTCATTTCCTCTTTGCGCAAAAGAAACCCTAATCTGCAAATCCTCTTCTCTGTTCATCTTCACCAACTACATTTTCCGAGTTTTCAAGAACTGAGAGTAAGTTATGTCTTCTTTGATGTCGATTTCCACTTCTTTATCCAACTCTTCTGTCGGGGATGATCGTTCCCCCGCTTCTGTACATTCTCCGGCGGCGACGGAAGAAATCGCCGCCGCGTCGTCGTCGAACTCTCTTCCGGTTAGTTTCCCGGAAGACAGACGTGCTTGCGTACGGTCCGACTGCAAGGAGCCGTACGGGCACGAAGTAGTTTTTTCCGAGTGTCCTCCCGGAGTGGCTGGGAGCGTGGGGTTTTTAGAATCCATCATTTCGACCTCCACTCTCTACGATATTGCTGTAAAATTCAAATTTCCCCCTTCTGTTCTTCTTCTCCGGCCGAATGCCTACGATAGGGCTTATCGTCCCCCTCGTGGGTGTGTCACTGTGTACGAGGACCAGTTTAAGGCTGGTCTGCGTATACCCTTTCCGGCCATTTATGCCGACATTTACCGTATATTCGATCTCTCTCCTGCCCAAATCACCCCAAATAGCATTAGCCAAATAACCGGTATGAGTATTGCTTGCTCTCGGTTGGGTATTCCTTTTTCGATAGATACCCTTGGGGGAATGGTTTCGTTTAAGTCTAGGACGGAAGGGTGGTACTACTCTTCATATCGGCTCTCTGTCAAGGTGCCCTCGAAAGTACAAGACTGGCAGAAAAAATTCTTTTACTGCCAGTTCGAGGGTGCCACTGAGTTCGGGTGGCACTCCGGGCCCGTCGTACTGCTGCCAAAACCAAAGAACTTTGGCAAAGTGGTAGGGCGTTTTGCCAGTTTAGGCAAAATGCCAATGTCGCTTGCCGATCTCGGGACGGCGGTACCGAGCCCCGATGAACCTTCCACTTCTGTGGATCCGGGGAGGGGTGAGGTCCCTTTCCCCCCCTTTTTTTTTTTTTTTTTTTTTTTTTTTTTTTTGACATCGGTACTAACTTTCTGTCTGCTCGCAGTGGATCTGGTGAGGGGTAAGAAGCCGATTCCGCCGAAGAGGAAGGGTGAGTCCACTTCTTCCCATTCCGGGCAGAAGAGGCAGGCGACCGAGTCTTCCGAACAGACTCGGTCAGGGATTCCTAATCCCCGAGGTCGGGGTAACACTTCTGTAGCCGCAGAAGAGGTCGACGCGGCGGCTGCGGGAAAGCTGGTTGTGGGTTCGGCGTCGTCCGAACCCGATCTGGTTGAGGTTCGCACTTCCGCCCCGGTATTCCCAGCGGTAAATTCAACTCTCCTCGATCTCACCTGCCCCCTTCTTTTTTCTTCTTTTTTTTTTTTTTTTTTTTTTTTTTTTTTTTTTTTTTTTACTGATTGTAGTAATCCAATGCAGGGTGTGGATCCTACTCTTGAGGAGTACGACCGTGTGAATAGCGCGGTCAGGAGCCTCCTTAAAGGGTCGGTGGCGAAGTACCACCGTATTGCGGAGAAGAACAAGGTCTTGGCCAGTGACAAGGCCAAGCTTTCAAAGGCGTTCGCCGAGGCTACAGCTCGGGAAGCCGTACTGCAGGAGCAGGTCGACCGTCTCTCTGCCGAACTCAACGCCACCAAGGAGAAAGTGGCGAAGAGCGAGGAAGAGGCTGTAGCCGCCCGAGTTCGGGAGGCCGAGATCGCCGCCGCCCAGGGCGACGTTTTCCATGCCCTTGCTGAAAGAATAATATTTAGCAAGGGTTTTGGTAAACTGGTGTCGTCTCTGACCAAGACGATTGAGAAACGGGCGGTGGCCGAAGTGCTTGATCGGGCGGCCGCCAAATTTCCCGATCTCGACAAGGGGGAGTTCGGGTATGAGCCTGTCGAGGACGAAGAGGTGCTTCACATATACTTTCGGCAACTTTTGAAGAAGGCCTCTCCGTTCCCCGTCGTGGGGTATCTGGCGGAAGGGCAAGCTTTGCTGACGGCCGCCGATATCCAGGCCTGTCAGTTCGACAGGGATGCCGATTTTGAAGAAGCGTGCATCCCTTTCCGTGAAGAACTGGCGACGCGCCCGCTGTCCCCAAATACACCGCCCCCCGTGCTGGAAGGTGAAGATTTGGAGGATGCTGATGCCGAGGCGCGGACCGAGAACACAACCGCCGAACCTACGGGCGGGGTCAGTTGATCCCTTCCCCCCCCCCTTGTTTTTTTTTTGTTTTTGCTGTTGCCGTACTGGACTTGTAAAATGTATTCACTTTTCTTATGAATGAAAACTCGGTTCTTTGCTTACTTTTCTCTTACTTCTGTAGAACGAATCCGATACAGATAAGACTGCGTTGATAAACGAAATAAAGCGTCTGAAAATCCTTATTGATCTTAAGGATGGTGAGATCGGTCGCCTTGACAAACTTGCTGAACACCTCCGAAACGAATTTGACGCCAAATATAACGCTCTGCAAATCACGGCTGATTCCAACGAAGCTCGATATTTGCAATTGAAAGAAGATTATGCGGATGCCAAGAGGATTGCAGACGAGCATGCCGAATACGAAAGGGTTATCCACGAGCTCGGCGGCAAGACGATATCCGAAGTCGAAGCTGATGCGTTCGAGGCTGTGCGGGGGGTCGTGCGGGAGGTCCAGAATCGTGGCTCGGATTCATGGGAAGTTGCTGACTATATATCCGAGCTGCGCTACTTGACGAACTTATTCCCGTTGGTACTATCTCGCCACCCAATAATGAAGAAGTGGCTTGACCGGTATCCCGACGTTCAGCCTAGTAAGCAACATGCTCCCCGGTTCCGCGCCCTGAGTCCTACTGTTCCATCTCGTCTGGTTAAGGACCGGTTGGACATGCTGATGCCTGTTCAGAACCGCAGACCGATACCGAACCGAGGGGATGGGAATTACCGAGCTCCGATAGTCCCCCAAGGTCGAAGTTCTTCCCGGTCTGTATCAAGCCGAACTGGGATGTCAGGCGGTGGTGGGCGCGGTGGTGGTCGCAGTTCGGGACAAAGCTCCCGAAAAAAGGAAGATATAAATATTGACTTTTTGATGAACCCGCCGACTAGCGGTTGGGCTAGTTACTTTAATTGTAGTAAGAGGCCAGATGAGGGCGGGCCTTCTAACACGTGACTTGTAAAATTCTGCAAAATAATAAACACATTTTGTATAAACTCTGTTAGTGTAACTGTTGGCTTATTGCCTGTTTCGAATCGCATTTCTGCTTTTTTCGTTTTCGAACTGATGTGGTCATATTCGAGTCTTCCGAAGTGGCTTGGGAGCCTAACTTCGGCTTCCGATGTGACGCTTGGGTCTTCCCTTGGTTCGGGATGGCGTATAGCCTATTATCCACTGCCAAGGTGACACTTGGGTCAGGTCGGGTTCCTGTTCTGCCGACTAAGTCGGTAGGGGTGGTCCCCTGGTTCGTACGATTTTACTTTACTAACACTTGTCCTCGTCAGGATAGTGTTGGAGGTAGAGGCAATATGCATATAAGTGGAGTAATGCAATGTGGTGTGAGCACAGATAGAAATGAAATCTCAAACTTCATTACTGAAAGTAGTTTTTTAAAAGACAAGACCTGCCTGAACATTGAACTGAACTGAATAAGACCGAACTGACAAAAGACTAAAATGACCGAGCTACTCTATATGATACTCCACATCTATGCATAATACCTCTTCAGATGGATTATATTCCAAGGTCGCTGTATGGGCTCCCCGGACAGTGTGGAAAGCCTATAGGCGCCTTTACCAAGGACCTCGTCTACTCGGTATGGGCCTTCCCATGTGGCCTCCAGCTTGCCGAGCTTACAAGCCTTGCTGACCTCATTGTTTCGGAGAACTAAGTCCCCTACACAATACTGCCGATCCCGAACTCGCCGATTGTAATATCGGGCTATGAGTTGTTTGTATCGGGCCTCTCTTATGTAAGCTGTATCCCTCTTTTCCTCTAGCAGATCGAGGTCCGTACGCCGGTTCTCATCATTTACTTCGGCTACGAAATGGGTCGTGCGCGGGCTGGGGAGTCCGATCTCGACCGGGATTACAGCTTCTGTTCCGTATGCTAGACTATACGGTGTTTCGCCATTTGCTGTTCGCGGCGTTGTTCTGTAGGACCATAGAACGTTCGGAAGGTTTTCTACCCATAACCCTTTAGCTTTCTCTAGTTGGGTTTTGAGACCTTTGACGAGAGTTCGGTTCGTCACTTCGGCTTGACCATTTGCTTGAGGGTGGGCTACCGATGTGAAATGTTGTTGAATCTGCAGCTCGTCACACCATTCCCTAAAAACCCTGTCCGTGAACTGTGTCCCATTATCAGATACGAGGACATGAGGTATGCCGAATCGGCACACTATGTTCTTCCATACAAAGTTCCGGGCGTTTTTGCTTGTGATCGCGGATAGGGGTTCTGCTTCCACCCACTTCGTAAAGTAATCAATTGCAACTATGAGGTGTCGCAACTGACCTGGTGCTTTATCGAATGGGCCTACTATATCTATCCCCCACTGCGCGAACGGCCAAGGACTCTGCATCGCAGCCAGCTCGGTTTGTGGTATCCTTGTTACATTTGCATGTAACTGACACTTCTCGCACCTCTGCACGAGTTCGGTGCAATCCTTGAGCATCGAGGGCCAAAAGTATCCCCATCTCATAATTTTCTTTGCTAACGCCCGAGGTCCGATGTGACTTCCACATGCCCCTTCATGCATTTCTCGCATGACGTAGTCTGCTGAGGTCGGTCCGACGCACTTGAGTAAGGGTTGAAGGTATGACTTCTTGTAAAGGACATTGTCCAGAACAGTATATCTCAATGACTTCAACAATATCCTTCTAGCCTCTGCCTTATCTTCAGGCAGCTCCCCTCTCTCCAGGTAGGCTAGAATGGGCGTCATCCACGTCGGCTGTGACTCATCGTTCAGATCGTTAACCTCGGCTTCGTCTATGCTTCTATGCTTTACATCTTCCACTGGTGAAGTGCCAGGTGCCGCTGCCAATTTGCTGAGAACGTCAGCTCGGGAATTCTGAGTCCGGGGGATTCGCTCGAGCTGGAAGTACTGAAAAACCCCCTGCATGCCCCGTGCCTTAGCCAAATATTTCTTCATTCTTTCTCCCTTTGCTTCATACTTTCCTAGCATATGATTCACGACTACCTGGGAATCGCTGTGTACCTTTATGGCCGTGATCTTCAGATCCGCGGCTATTCTGAGTCCGGCTAGCAGAGCTTCGTACTCTACCTCGTTGTTGGTAGTTGCGAACTGAAAGCGGAGTGAATAGGTGATCTCTTTCTTTTCCGGGCTGATGAGAAGGATACCAGCACCGCTTCCCGCTTTTCCTGATGCCCCATCCACGTACATGTGCCAACAGTCTTGAGGCTCTCCCACCGTTGTGCGATCTGGAACTGGTATCGGGGTTGGGACTTCGGATATCGAGGTTTCAACCAAGAAATCCGCCAAGGCTTGCCCCTTGATGGCTTGTCGGGGAACATAAGAGATGTCATGCTCCCCCAGTTCTATTGCCCACTTTGCTATCCGTCCTGATGCTTCTGGCTTCGTCAGCACCTGCCGAAGTGGGGAATCTGTTCGGACTTGGATCGGGTGCGCGTGAAAATAGTCGCGCAATCGCCGAGCAGCGTTGACAAGTGCTAAGGCTAGCTTTTCTAACGGCTGATATCTCACTTTGGGCCCTTTTAATGACCGGCTTATGAAATAAACTGGTAACTGGCGACCTGCCTCTTCTCGCACGAGCACTGCACTAATTGCTTCTTCAGAAGTAGCCAAGTATAGAAATAGCACCTCTCTCTCCTTCGGTACTGACAAGGTCGGTAGATCCTTGAGATACTCCCTTAGCTGGTGTAGGGCGCGGTGATGCTCCGAACTCCAATCAAATTGGGGTGCTTTCTTTAAGATTTTGAAGAAGGGCAACTGCTTCTCCGCGGCTTTGGATAGGAATCTACTCAGTGCGGCGAGACACCCTGTAAGTCTGTGCACATCGTTGATCGACTTTGGATTCTTCATGTCTAACACGGCCTTAACTTTTGATGGATTCGCCCTCAGCCCTTCCTGGGTAATCCAACAACCTAAAAACTTCCCCGATGTCACAGCAAAGGTACATTTTTGGGGATTAAGTTTCAGATTGACCTTGCGAAGAATGGAGAGCACAGTTCGGAGATCGGCCACACTTGTGCTCTCTTCCTTACTCTTCACCACTATGTCATCGACATAGACCTCCACTTCCTTTCCGATATGCTCTTTAAATATTTTATCTACCATCCTCTGGTAGGTAGCTCCTGCATTCTTTAACCCAAATGGCATTTTGCGATAAGCAAAGATGCCAAAGTCCGTAATGAATGCTGTCTTAGCCGCGTCTTCGGCATCCATTAGGACTTGGTGGTATCCCTTATACAGATCCAGGAAGTTGAATATCCTATGACCGACCAGCGAGTCCACCTTTTTGTCGATATCGGGCAGAGGGTAACAGTCCTTAGGGCAGTGCTTGTTGAGATCGGTATAATCGATGCACATGAGCCATCCTCCCCCAGCCTTCTTGACCATTACCGGGTTTGCTATCCAGGTCGGGTAAGTGACTTCGAATAGAATCCCAGCATCCAGCAGTTGGGTCACTTCGGTCTTTATGACCTGATTCCGCTCCGCTGCAAAGGAGCGCTGCTTTTGCTTGATCGGTCGCACTTCGGGGTCGATATTTAGCCGATGTGTGATCAGATCGGGTGATACCCCTGTCATATCCAATGGGGACCACGCGAAGACGTCTCTGTACTTCTTTAGAAGCCGAATAACCTGTTCGCGAAGATGGGGGTGGTCGGTCAGCCCGACTTTGACGACCTTAGCGGGATCGTCATCGTACAAAGCCACCTCTCTCTCTTCGGCGGGCGACGTCTTCTTCGGCTCTTCGGAGTTCAGTAATTGCTATGCTTGGGGCAGTTCGGGCGTTGCCCCTAGCCCCTTGAGAGCCACATGCAGGCACTCCCTTGCCATTTTCTGATCACCACGGATAACGGCTACCCCTCCCTTAGTCGGGATCTTTACGGCTAAATGGTACGTGGAGCAGATCGCTCTCACTGTATTCATCCAAGTACGGCCTAGGATTATGTTGTATGGGGACTTGGCTTCCACCACCATGAATTCGGTCATGTTAGTGGTGCTTCTCGGCCCTTTCCCTACTGTGACGGGCAGCTCGATCGTCCCTAGGGGATGGGTTTCCTCCTGTGCGAAACTCCGCAGTGGCCGGGTGGTTGGAATGATTTTTGACTTCTCCAGCTCCATGTTATCAAAGCAATGCCTGAACATGATATTCACCGATGCCCCGGTGTCGATGTGAATCCTTTTGATCAGCATGTTAGCCACCACAGCCTCAATAACAATGGCATCGGAGTGCGGCATCATGGGGGGCACCGGGTCATCGGCCGAGAAAGTTACGGCTTCCTCCTTCTTGAACCTCTTGTTGGCGGGTTCGCTGCTCGGCATGCTCCGAGCTCCGTTTTTGAGGGACGATTTAGTCTGTCCTTTGGCGAGAGCGGAGATCGTAGCAACTATCCCCTCGTATTGGTAATCTCCGTCCTCGTCGGCATCATCTTCATTGTGCTTTGTTTTCTTCTCAGCATCTGTGCTGCAGTTCCCTCCTCTATACTGTCTTTTCTTTTTTTGACTTCGGGGAGCGTCCACTTGATTTACCCCCGAGCTCCCATCTTGATACTTTTTGAGCTGTCCGTTGCGAACTAAATTCTCGATATCTTGAGCCAGGTTCCTGCAGTCTTCTGTATCATGTCCGTAGTCCTCATGAAACTGGCAGTACTTATTCTTCGACCTCGGCTTGCCGTCCTCCCGCATCGGCCTTGGTCTCTCGAACAGGCCAGCGTGCAGCTCAAGGATCTCGGTCCTTGGTTTGTTTAACGGAGTGAACTGCGGAGCTGGCCGCTGTGCGGGCTGACTTGTAGGCGGACCTCGCTGTGCTGGATTCTGCCGAGGTCCGAGACGAGACTCAATCGGACCTCGCTGAATTCGCTCCATTACCCCTTTTCGGGGTGCATCATCTTTCTTCTTTGAGGTTTCACCTCGGTCAACCTCCTTTCGACGTCTGGTCGCCTCCTCTATCTTAGCGAATTTGTCCGCAATAGCCCACAGTTCGGTAGTGGTCTTTGGGTCCTTCGCCAGGATCTCCCTGTAGAGATGGTCCGAGATGATGGCATTTTGGAATGCCGAGATGATGAGAAGGTCGTTTGTGCACCGAGTCGATAAGCACTCTCTATCGAACCGGGTCATGAAGTCTTGTAGGGATTCACCCCGGCCTTGCTTGACGGTTAGCAGGTGTGCTGGGGTGTGTCTCACTTCGGCACGCTGGGAGAAACTCCTAGCGAACACATTCATCAGATCGGAATACGATCTGATCGACCCGGGGGGCAAACTGTCGAACCACTCCCGTGCATTGTCGATTAGCAGTTCAGGAAACAGCTTGCACATGTGCACACTCCCCAGATTTTGGTTCAGCATGCTGTACTTGAACTGACTAAGGAAATTGCTTGGATTTCCAATTCCGTTGTACGCCTTGATCTTTGGCACCGTGTACCCGAAGGGCATTGGTGTATTGAGGATCTCCTCCGAGAGCGGACTGATAATCCTACCAAGCGCGTCAAAGATCTGCGCTCCCCCAGTTAGGTGTCCTTGGTTGGGTGCATTATAGGGCGGAGCAGTGACATAGTTCGGTTGGACTATATGGGAGTTCGGCTGCTGGCCTCCCTGGGTCTGTCCTCGGACTTGCTGAAGATAGTGTCGCAAGTCCTGTCCGGGCCTCTGTCCTTGGCCGAACTGAGAGATTCCTTGTCCGGGCTGAGAGACTCCCTGTCCGAACTGGGGGACTCCCGTGTACTGGTTGAGGAACTCACGCCCGGATGCTGTGGTGAGGTAATTTCGCAATAGCTCCTCGATCCCTGGAGGCGGTGGAGGCGGTGGGGCTGCCGAGTTCGGCTGAATGACTGGAGAGTGGCGAGCAGTTAGGTTCGGTCGGATAACTGGGGACAAGCGTAGGGTTGCCTCTGGACCAAATAGTTCACGCTCCCGATTGGCAGTGAGATTCTCGACATGGCCCTCCGGTGTCGGGTGAGCCTGTGGTCCCAGGCGCGAACTCATGGGAGCTCGGTGTGGCTGGGCTAACTGTGAAGATGGCTGTGCCGCCGTGTCCACAGTGGCGTTCCGCTCACCGGAGTTAAGGGCCTCCGGGATTTCTCCAGTGGTGATCTGATTGCCCTCTGGGATGTTGTTTTGGGGTTGCTCTGCGTCCACCGTCGTGGCTGGTTCCTCCGGTTGTCGTCGGCGACTCCGTCGACGGCGAGGAGTTCCCAGCAGCGTTGTCATCCCATTCGGCATTGTTGATGATTTTTGGGCAGCAAGAATAAAAAATTCAGACACGAATTTATGTTCCCACAGACGGCGCCAGTGATGAACCTTCGATTTGCGGCCCAAGTTCGTATGTAAGTTATGTGCGAAAGTAAAAAGAGACAAGAGATTTACGTGGTTCGATCGGTGCGATCTACGTCCACGGGGAGGAAAAGAGTATGTTTTTGTATTCAAAAGAGCGTAAGTAAGTTACAATACAATTGGTTCTCGTATTTATAGACGTAACTCATGGCAGTTGCAGAGGTGAAATCGTGGAGGTCATGGAGGCGTGGTTGGTATTCCCTGCTCCGGTTTTTCCTCCATCAGCCCACGTTCTGGGTTTAGGGCTCAACTCCCTGGGCTTGTACTTAGCATGGATTGGGCTTGCCGATCTGGGCCTATCCGATCTGGGCTTCACGATGTGGGCTTGTCTCTGTTTTGGGCCTTTGGGCCTAGGGAGGTGGGCCATTTCCTATCAATATCCTTAAATGTTACTTAATAAGTTAATATATCCACAACGAGCATAACAATTACATGAATTTCGGGATTTATTAGATGTTGACGAATTTTTTTATTTCTTTATTAGAAAATGGAGATAAAGAGGGAAATACTATGTAGCTTATAATAATATGGTAAGGTAAGGTTGTGTTGTGTGTGACGCGTTGCTTAAACGGCTAATTAATTAATTAAACTCTCAAATAAAGCTAAAGGGCAAGCATGTGATTTTCCGCGTCGCCATCCCACAATTTTTGGCTACTTTTAATACTATTCAAATCACCATTAAATAAAAATAAATAAAAAATCAATCATTTGGTAAGTAGTAGTAACCTCTATTATTGATGACAACTGCACTGCAACTCAATAATTTATCATGCACAAAACAAATCAATGTACTGTACTATTCTGTACCGAAATACCAATTCTATCTTACCAAAATGCACGTATCTATATCAATATTATTCTCCCGTCCCGTCTTAGATATATTCAGAAAATGTAACACATGAAGCGGAATTGGATGGGAACGAGGGAGCATTATTTATTTTTTGACAAACGTATAGTTTCAAATAAATAATATATACGTCTCAATAGTTTTGCATGCATGTAGACGGATTTACACAAAAAAGAAGTCTAGAAATATTGGTTTTAATCAATATTTAATTTGTATATATATTTCTATATATATATATATAATATTATTTATTAAATTAAATATGATATTATTAATCTCCACAAGAGTAGATTAATATATATGATATATTTATATGCTCAAAATCAATGTGTGGTGAGCGAGATATTAAAGTGTAGTGTAGTGATCGTGGAGTTAATTCATTGTTTAATGAATAGTTAAGTTGTCCCACATTGATCATATATCATTAATTAAACTTGTTTATAATTGATTAAACAAGAGGACTTGGTATCAAATGAGCTTTGTGGACAAGAGAGTTTGGGCTAATTCGCGTGCTTGGCTCGGGTTTCGGATCTTGACAATTGGTCCTTTGGGTGGTCATTGGGCTCAGATTGGGCCTTCAATACCTTTCCTTTTGGTCTAGAAAAGAAAAGTGAAAATGGGCTGAGTTTTTGAAGCCCATTCAAGTGAAAGGCCCAACTCGACTAGTCAAAGTGTTTGTCCAGGGCTGAGATTGGGCCTTCAATACCTTTGCATCTGCAATTCTTCTTTTCTGCATTACATTTTTCGAGCTCAGTCATTTCCTCCTCCAATTCGGAGCTCCAAGGTTCTGCGGTGCTGTTGCCTTCGAGACGTAAAATCATTTTATCTTTAGGGACGATACGCTAGAAACTGAGAGCACTACTGGGGCGTATCTCGTCTTACGGAAAGAGGATCATCCTCGACTCAGCTATTCTTAGCTATGTTCTCTTTCTTCATTTCTTTGTAATTCAATTTCTATTTTCTTGAGTTGTACTACGCGCCGATAAGTTATTTTATATCCAGATTTTTTATAACAACATGCATATATATAGTGCAAAAATATTAAATAACTCAAACTATGCTAGATACATGCACTAAAATTAACCCAGATTCTTTTATAACAACATGCATATATACAGTGCAAAAATATTAAATAACTAAAACTATACTAGATTCTTGCACTAAAAATAACCCAAAGTGTACTATCGAAATAATTTAAACTATCATTTTTTTTGTTTGTTTGTTAAGTTTTTACTTTGTTTAGACATCAATTATTCTCTCCGTTTCGCTTCATTTGGCCTATAGAGTGAATAGATGTGAGATATAAAATAATAGAGCAGACCAAATGGAGTGGAACGGATTGAATAATTAATTTGTCATTAATGAACAGTAACTTTATCGGACATTTGATACATGAGCGGACTTACATGGGGCGAACACATGCTAAAATCCTATGATAATTGTCATAAATTTAAAATTTTAATGTATATTTTGTCAAAAAAATTATGTTCGTATTATATCGATTAAACTTTCCTATAAACTAGACTTATGCTATCTTAGTCTTGGGTCTGCCACTGATTCGTTATAACTATCATGCACGTAGAACTAAAGTAGTTTTTGATCACATTGAGATAGTAACTTATACACCCTCGGTCCCACTGCTAAATGGACATTTTCCTTTTCGGAACGTCCCACTGATATATGGACCTTTCCTAACATAGAAAATTCTAACCCAATAAAATTATGACACATCACTTTAACCACCACTATCTTTCACTTTGATACACTATTATCATTTTTATCTTAATTCTCGTGCCGAAAAAAAAAAGGTTCCTTTCCCGGTGGGACGGAGGGGGAGTGAGAATTAAGATGTGGAGTGATACGATCCTTGATGACCGAATGGTAGACGCACGCGGAAGAAACGAAACTAACTAACGAATGGAATTGAAATCCCAATACGTCAAAGGACTAAACCCTCCTAAGTACTATAGATAAACCGAAGTCTCTATAACCCAAAGAAACGGTCGCCAAGCCACACGGGGACGATGAATGACACACAACGAGGTTTGATTTACTCGCTGATTCGCCGGATAATGAATTCGTCTTGGAATAATCAAGAGGAATTCGAAGAACTCTCAAGAGAGAATAAACTCACAATAATATTAATCAATAATCTGTCTAATTTTCGTCCACAAAGGCCCCCTTATATAGAGAGGCAAATAAAACCATCTAAACCTAATCTAACTAGGAAATAACTGACCCAAAGTCATTGGCATGGCCCAACCCATTAACCAACATGATAAAAACCCAAAAACAAGTCTTTTAAGGCCCAAAAACGTGGCCTGAACCAAAACATACGAAAATTAAAACTAAAATAAAGTCTTCAATCTTCATCCCATATCATCTATAATTCTGGGCCTCCGGGCTTCGAACCATGACTTACGGGCTCCATCATTCCCCTCCTCTTGAAGAGGATTTGTCCTCAAATCCTGGCCGTCTCCTACGTCAAAAGGAAAGAAATTATTCTTCTTCTTTGTCTCATCGAACAGCATGGACACCAAATCTTTCTCCCCCTCCAACTCAATTTGATGTTCACTTCTCTTGATTGATAATATGCCATGCCACGTATCTTTAGAAGAAACATCATTGTATGCCTGCACAAATGTATAAGTAAAAGGAAATAGACAATCAAGATCATTAGTGGACAAAACATTCCCCTTGTTCCACCTTGCCTCCATGGACTTCTCTTCATTCACAATCCACTCCAAAGCACTACTCTGATCAAGTAGAGACTCATGCATCAATCCATACTCGCCTTCCTCTACTTTCTCTTCCTTGGACTTCACCATCTCCACCTCCTTTGACAATTGCATTTGATCATCCTCATCCACTTGCGTTGGAGTAAGAGAAACAAACGACACTTCATCCTCGACATGAATGATGTTCTCTTGCTGCTCTCCATCGCACTCCTCATTTTGCACACTCTGATCAATATCATCAAATAAACTAAGAAGTGGTCCAGGAGGTGCTTCGATTTCTTCTACCTCCTCATTCAGTTTTTCCACATCATCTCGAACCGGAGTGAACGTACTCTTAGCATCTGACCTTGGCTTCACAAATGGACGTGTGTACTCCTTCGGCTGCTCTTCTTTCTCCCAAAAGCTTCTCTTCGAATATGAAACAGTAGTAGCTTGGGACTGCCTCCAACTATTTTGATTCCCACGATAGAATTGGAAAGGTGCAAAATGTTTCCTCATCACCGCCTTCATCTCTTTCCAAGTTATGATTGGCTCCACTCCATTCCTTCTTCTACTCTTAGCCAATCGATCCCACCAAGTTAGAGCATAGTCCGATAACAACCTGGATGCCAAGTTCACCTTCTTGAACTCAGAATAGTTATGATGACAAAAAGCTATCTCCATATTTCTCTCCCATTGAAGATACAACTCTGGATCATATTTCCCTTGAAAGTAGGTAATGTCCACTTCTTCGTCCTCACCAAGATGACCACGTTGGTTATATTGTCGGACTTTTTCTTTGTAACGACCTCCACTCTTCGAACAAATTAACACCGACTCAGACCTCATCTCCTCGCCCCATTGTTTCACCATCGCCTCTATCATGGATTTCGTTTGTGAATCAAGCTCTTCATCCGACATACCTGCAAAAGGTTAGTAAAATAGGATCCTCACAACCTCACAAGCACTCGTGTATCACTCAAAGATAATTCACTCAACACTCGTGTATCACTCAATATGATGGCTTTTACCCTCTTTTAATCTCACCTCTCCTGCCTTTTTCCACTCAATTCTCTCTTAAGAGGCTCAAATTCCCTTAATCTACCACAGAAATCACTATTAACGAACCAAGAGTACTGAAAGTAGGAAGAAAAGATGACTGAACTAAGAAACCGTAAATCGGAGACACGAAAAAAGACACGAAAATTTCACCGAAAACTTCGGTGGACGATTTGACCCTTTAAACGACCTTTTTTTGCAAAAATAATGGACCAATTCCGACATAGTCGGAACCACCGTATAGATCTTTTCGAGAGCTTTCCGAAAAGGTATTATGGAGCAAAATCGGAGTTCGTATGCAAAAGTTATGGCCGTTTTAGTGCTGGCCGACGGAAAACACGAGAAAAAGACGAAAACACACCGAAACGAATATATAACTGATATCCCAATGAAGAAACACGTAATAACCAACTCAGAAAAACACAGTGACACACTAGGGCTTCGAATATATCCTTTTTTTCTCTTTTTTTTTTTTTTTTTTTTTTCGAAACTTTTTTTTTTTTTTTTTTGATCGAAACTTTTGCCCCTAATATGTCACGACAACGTGTAGAAGACTCACCTAAAACGTGTTATATAATATAAGGTATGGGATTTATATTCTGAAGATGTTTCCTATTCTTGTAAGGAAAGAAATCTTCTACTCCTTAATGACCAAGAAAACAAATTTGACTAGGTATCAAAACGAATCTGAATACTTGACACGAAAGAAAAGCTACAAGAACGACTCTGAAATTTTGACACAAACGAATCTGATTTTTTTTTTTTTTTTTTTGACACAGAAACGAAATAGACGAATGAAGGAACAGAACAATACGAAGACTCAAAACGACACGAAAGACACGAACAGAAAGCAACACGAAGACACGAAAATCAAGACGAAAAGGATGATAGAACCTGGATGACGTAAACCTGGCTCTGGTGCCAAATGATACGATCCTTGATGACCGAATGGTAGACGCACGCGGAAGAAACGAAACTAACTAACGAATGGAAATCCCAATACGTCAAAGGACTAAACCCTCCTAAGTACTATAGATAAACCGAAGTCTCTATAACCCAAAGAAACGGTCGCCAAGCCACACGGGGACGATGAATGACACACAACGAGGTTTGATTTACTCGCTGATTCGCCGGATAATGAATTCGTCTTGGAATAATCAAGAGGAATTCGAAGAACTCTCAAGAGAGAATAAACTCACAATAATATTAATCAATAATCTGTCTAATTTTCGTCCACAAAGGCCCCCTTATATAGAGATGCAAATAAAACCATCTAAACCTAATCTAACTAGGAAATAACTGACCCAAAGTCATTGGCATGGCCCAACCCATTAACCAACATGATAAAAACCCAAAAACAAGTCTTTTAAGGCCAAAAAACGTGGCCTGAACCAAAACATACGAAAATTAAAACTAAAATAAAGTCTTCAATCTTCATCCCATATCATCTATAATTCTGGGCCTCCGGGCTTCGAACCATGACTTACGGGCTCCATCATGGAGTGTTTTGGACTTTGGCTAGAGTTGGCCCTTAGTTGTTTTCCTTCAAAATTTTAGGACCACTTTTGATTCATTTTCAAATCTTCAATTCCTTTCACAAATTTTGTTTGTTAGTTTGTGAGATGATGAAAATTTTCAGTCTCCTCCCATAATCCATAGCTGAGAAAAATAGAAAATTAGAACATCGTACACCTTTCTCTTTCCCAATCAAAACACAAATAACTTCATGCATGAAAAGCCAAACATTATTACGTAGAAACCAAAATCTCAATATCATAGCTTGATGGTGATTTTCTTGGAAGCTAAATTATTAGAATAGTTTTTGATTTTTGATTAGTTTTATTAATTCACTTGATCGACTATATTAATTCAACCATGAGTAGAAAACATCAGTTGCAATATTTGTTGAAGGGATGGGTGAAGAGACGAAACTCAATGGCTTTTCTTCCAATCACCACATGATCGGAGGCGATGGTCCAAATAGTTACGCTCTCAATTCTGCATACCAGGTGTTTGATAATTTACCTCAGTGACGTTAATTCTCTCTTCCTTTGAGATACATGGTTTAAATGGATGTTTTTTCATTGCTTATTCATGTTCAACCTCTTTTTCCTGAAGATTTTTTTAACTAGCTGTCGTAATTTTCTTCATTCCCACAGAAGGAATTGCTGGTTTCTGCAGAAATGCTGGTGCAAGATTTGATTTTTAAGCATCTGGATGCTGGAAGTCCCGGTTTCAATCCTCGCGATGCGTTCCGCATCGCAGACTTGGGGTGTTCGGTGGGCCCCAACGCCTTCTTCGCGGTCGAGAACATCATTGGAGCCGTCGAGGGGAGGTACATATCCGACCGAGATCATCGAACCCCGGAATTCCAAGTTTTCTTCAATGATCTTGTTGGGAACGACTTCAACACTCTGTTCAAGCTGCTGCCTGCTTCTAGGAACTACTTTGCCACAGCAGCGCCTGGTTCTTTCCACGCCCGTATCTTTCCCGAGTCGAGCATCCACTTCGCGCACTGCTCCACTGCACTTCACTGGCTGTCGAGAATCCCAGAGGGGGTAACAGAGCGGAGCTCGAAGGGATGGAACGAGGGAAGGATCCACTACTCCGGGGCAAGGAAGGAGGTGAAAGATGCGTACTCGTCTCAATACAAGAGGGACATGAACGCCTTCTTGAGCGCGAGAGGCGAGGAGCTCGTCCCCGGAGGAATGATGGTGTTAGTCTTGATTGGATTTCCCGATGACTACGTGCTCGGTCCCGATTCATGCATAGGCGAGGCGTTCGACATTCTCGGATCCTGCCTCTACGACATTGCGAAAACAGTGAGTGCTAACTTACTTAAAAAAAAGGTGATTACTTTCTTCAACTGATCAAATTCTTGCAGGGGAAGATAGGTAAGGAGGAGGTGGACTCATTTAACTTGCCCTTCTACTACCCAACCCCGTCGGAGTTGGAGGATCTGATCGAGGTGAACGGGATGTTCCGTGTGGAGAGGATGGCGGAACTGGGTGCTCCAATGAGGCGGGACCCGGACCCGAGGAGCGTCGTCTCTCACATGAGGGCTGTGATTGGGGTGATGATTGAGGAGAGGTTTGGGAGGGGAGTAGTGGAGGAGGTGTTTGAGTTGCATTTGGAGAAAGTGTTGAAGAGGCCTATAGTTGACGAGAGGCAACAAAAGGAGAAGAACTACTTTGTGTTTCTCAAGAGGAAGGGGTGATGGAGATTATGGGATTATGAAATGGAATTGTACATAGTTTTTAAGATTCAAGAAGTGTGTTTGGAAGTTTGATGAAGTTGTATATATTAATCATTAATGGGAATGGGTGCTAAGAATGAAGTGTTGAAATTTCAAAGTTGGGATCAAACCTATTGTACTCATTTTGGGATTATACTTGTGTCAATTTGTGCTTTCATTTAGATAGATAGCATTCATTGTTTCTTTTAAAGAATTGGAGCAAAAGTGATGGGTGGACTTTTAGATATTAACGCAAAAATATGGGTGAGATCAGAGTTAGTTGTGCGGTCGGATCAAAAGTGACAATGTCTCTCAAAATGATAATAATTAGAGAAAAAAAATAACGATCAATATTAAAAAGGGTGATAATCATCCTACTAGAATAGTTAACAAAAGTGACAATTGAAACACAACGGATGATTTTTTTTTTTGAAATAGTTTTCTCCAAATAAAAGAAGTTAAATCTATATATATATAAAACAGGAATCTTCAATTTCAAATTGATTTTAAAATGGCAATTTTGTAATTTTATTCAATTTGAAGGTTTTAAATAACTAACCATTATATTTCAAAATAATTAACTAACTACTTCCCATACCATGCACACGATTTTAAATTTAAAAAATTAGATATAATTTAACATCTAATTAAAAGAATAAATCTATTTCTCTTTTACGTGAGACTTTCATTTTAGTTGGAAAACTCATCAAAACTTTAGATAATTTATCACAAATTATGCAAAAAATAAAACTTTATTTTTTATTTTAATTTTTTTTATTCAAAATTCAAAAATTAAAAAAAAAAAAAACGATACTGTATTTGTTTTTTTATGTGATTTGTGAACTTTATAATGTTATTATAGTTTTTCAAATGTTATAATAAAAATTAATGAAAATATAAGAAAGGAAAAATAAAATTTATTTGATTTGATCGATATCCATAAAAGGTGACAAACGTATTGTTTCTTTTAATATATATACCATATATACAACTTTATTGATACCCAGTATGTCCTTTAAAACTCTTTATTGCACATATTTTAAAATGATGTAACTGACTTATACTATTAGTTACTGGTAGTCTAGATTGAGTCTCACCACTTTAGTGTAACGTGATAGGTAAATATGTTATGTTAAAATGATGTAGTAATATGTCCGAAAATAGAAAGTAAATAATTTTGGGAGACGACCTAAAACGGAATTATATAAGGAGTTTTTAGGAATATGGGGATTATGTTCAAATTCTTTTTTGGGAGTATTATGTGCTTAGGGCGTTATTGCTAATTATGTCTTCAATTTAAAATTTTCGATAGCAACTGAACTGATTCGATTTGATTTTTGCTTAAACCAAACTCTAAACCGTACATCGCACGGGTGCAAAATCTAGTTATTCTAAATCATGATAACTTCAAATTGTTGAAAGAAAATGAATTAAAATAATAAAATCAGCACTAGGTACACAGTTGAGATAGAGGATCCCATGTCATCAAAATGACTACAATATGTCGAACGAGATCAGTTGTCCCCTGTACCAATTGTGTACCAAATAGTTAATTTTATTATTCTTATAATGCTTTTTATAAAAGGGTGAAAATTTAAAATACTCATTTTGAAAACCCCAACCCTAAAGCTACCCATTTTAATTTCCATGCCATTTAAAATACCCATTCCATTTTTTTATTTAAAATTTTAAAACAAGATTCTCTTGTTTTTCTCCCAAAATCTGACACCACACTCACCATTGTTTTTAGCAAAAGTTTGATTCTTGTTTTTGTTATTTTCCCATACCCTATACCCGTGATTTTTCTTCTTCCCCCCTCCCCAAAACCGGTCGGCAACACACCTCCACCACCCAAGCGGTTTCAAACTCTCTCCCCCACCTCCGCCGGTCGAAATTCTCCGACATCACAGCCGTCCCCCGACGTCGTCTCCGTCCCCGGCCGTTTCCTCACAAGAATTGGTATAGTAGCCGTCGATCGGTTTCAACGCGTACTCGGAAGAAATGAGCTATTCAGACGAAGAAATTCCGGCCGAAATTATGGTAAAGCACTGAATTTGTCACTCGAAGCCGGAAAATGAAGAAACCGGTCGACAAAGTCGCCGGAAAATTGAAACCGGTCGACCGGTTTCAATTTTCCGGCGACTTTGTCGACCGGTTTATACAATTTTGTGAATAAAAGTCGACGAGAAAGCCGGATCCGTTGAAACCGGTCGAGAATGTCGCCGGAAAGTTGAAACCGGTCTACCGGTTTCAACTTTCCGGCGACATTCTCGACCGGTTTCAACGGATCCGGCTTTCTCGTCGACCGGTTTCACCGGTTCTGGCTTCCTCGTCGACCGGTTTCATGAAATATGGCTCTAATTTGTTGATTTTAGTTGACTTACGTATAATTTAATATGATGTTGTTGAATTGTTGATTTTAGGTGATTTTAGTTGAATTACGTATGATTTTAGTTGAATTACGAATGATTTCTTAATTAATTTGTTGATTTTAGTTGAATTACGTATGATTTTAGTTGAATTACGTATGATTTCCTAATTAATTTGTTGATTTTAGTTAAATTACGTATAATTCAATATGAATTACGTATGATTTCCTAAATAATTTGTTGATTTTAGTTGAATTACGTATAATTTTATAAATAATTTGTTGATTTTAGTTGAATTACGTATGATTTCATAATTAATTTGTTTTTTTTAGTTGAATTACGTATGATTTCCTAATTAATTTGTTGATTTTAGTTGAATTACGTATGATTTTAGTTGAATTACGTATGATTTTAGTTGAATTACGTATGATTTCATAATTAATTTGTTGATTTTAGTATAAATTCATTTCGAATTCGAATTGGTTATTAAATTCATATGTTTGTTTATATTTGTTTTTTTAGGCACTGTCTCCTCCACGTTATCGGAGACCCAATTATAGGCTAGCAGATGCAAAACCGAACACTTACTACAGAGTAGGCGTACTAGCGGAGATTGAGAAGGTGTTACATGCTGTAGGGCGTGAGAATTTGGTACATAGATTTATCAATGGACCATTTGGACACTTTCTTTATTGGAGCCCGGGTTGCATAAGTTCTGGGGCTATGCATGGGATTTTGTCGAGGGCAATATTTTCGACCCGAGGCATTTGGTTCCATTTTAGGGGACAAGATATTGAATACACTATTCGAGATCATGCATTGGTGACCGGACTTAGATTTGGAAATTCAAATTTTGATTGCACAATGCCCGTCGATCCTACTACATCTCAGCTTTATAGGATAGTATGCAATGACGTTAATGATCCACCAACATCTGGGCAATTGACTGACGTGTTTAAGTCCTTGAGAAGCCGGATTGATGATGTGGATGGGCGTATGCACTTGCAACTGGCCCAAGTGTTGGTTGCAGATATATTTATTCTCGGCCACGATTCGCAAAGGCCTCCATTCCCGTGGTTGTGGGTGATGGTCGAGAATGATGATGTTTGGCAGAATTTTCCCTGGGGTGCATATAGCTACAAGACCCTTCGATACTACGTTCAGAAAGCCCAGGACAAACCAACAAAGTATCATTTCTATGGTCCGGCATGGGCATTAGTGACGTGGGCCTTTGAAATTATAGAGGGGTTAGGGAATGCAGCGGGGATATATTCACCGAATTTATATCCAAGGTGTTTGAGATGGGCTTTCCGGAAGAAGCTGCGACTCGAGACTGGTGAAAGTTTGATCGACTTATTCGAGGGCGAGGTACAAATTTAGAATTTATTTTAATATATATTTGACATCTTGTGAAATATTTGTTTTGATTGAATAATTGTTTGGTGTCTAATGAATCACTACAAATGGTTTTTTTGCAGGGCTATGAAATTGCGAATATCCAACTTGAGGAAGGTGAGGATCGTCAACCGTATTGGATTTCACTCCACTATGGCATGCCGATGGAGGTCCAATTCGTCACCCCAACTAATCCTCTAACCGTTGGTGAGCAATTTCCCGCCCAGCAGCGGTTGCGTCGCAGTAGAAGACCACCACAAGCTACATCTTCCGATGTCGGTGGACCGAGGAGAGATGCAGCTGCTTCTCGACGTTTGGAGAGTTCCCCAGACGAGGCTGGGACATCCAGGACAAACCGATGTAGTCGTGATACGGGAAAGCATACGAGAAGCCAAGCTATTCAGACATCGTCAAGCAGTAGCGGAGCGCAGGGGGCGAGTGAAGATGTTGTCACACCTAGTTTTGTTCGGAAGGAGATTGCTAAAGCCGAGAAGAGGATTGTTAAAGGCTTTAGGGCTGACCTCGCGGCGTTTGAGACTCGTATGAAGAAACTTATTCAGAATGCTGTAGAAGTCATGCAGTGCGGGGGTTCACGAAGTACACGTGATGTCACACTGCCCCGCCGCCGAAGTCCTCCGATCACATCATTGGCTCGCGAATCCGATGTTCGAGCTACACATGTTCACAGTGACGACATCCCACAAGAGCAAGCAAGAGGCTATGTTGGTGAGGTAGGAGGTCGTCGGGATACTACCTTGCCAATTTATACCGCGTCCACATCGACTCCTTTTACCGGATTCGAAGGAAAGCATCAAGTATCTCAGGCTTACACAGAGATCTTTGGTCAGGTAATATTTTACCTATCTATTTAGTATGATTTGTATTATTTTATTTGATAATTTCAACTTCTAATAGTTTTATATTTGATATTACAGACTATGGGCCTTAGTACTGGTCATTTTCACACTCCTTCGAGCAGCACACTTGATCAGGTAATATAAGTTTCGTCAAATGCAATTATATGATTGTTTCCATACTATTGTTTTTCATCCTTTCACAAAATGTATATTTATTAGATGACAGTTGAGCGTATTTAAATTATTATTAGTTGAATTAAACATGATGGAGTTGTTATAATATTGTAGACAACTGGAGTTAGTACGTCTCAACTGTTCGACAATCTTTCCGCCAACTTATTTGGTCAGGTAATATACATACATACATACATATGTATTTGATCATTTTATTTCTTATATTACGTATTTTGTGAAAGTTGTGAATATGTTCAACATTTTATTTTGCAGACAATGGGTTTTAGTAGTGGACAGTTCCAGACTCCCTCGAGTACTACATTTCTCGAACCACGTTTTTCGATGCCGGAAATAGGGATGTCAAGAGCCCCCTTCGTCACACAGCGGGACCCGCAACGTTTTTCGACCTCAAACATGGGAGAGGTATGTTATTATAATTATTTATTTATTTAGTTAGTATTGGATTATTTTTTGATTGTGTATTTATTATATCAATTACTGCACAGTCTTCTTCGAGAATGCCGGTAGGTTCTCTACCTCTTGCTGATGGTTCTGATGACTATGAGGATATACTAGCAACAAATATACCCCACACACGAGTTCAGAACACATATATACCCAAGTCGGAGCCAACACCCCTTCCAGGCCCGGACTTGATTGCCTTCTCAAAATTTATGAAGTTGGGTCCCACAAAAAAAGTAAGGATACGTGAGGCCTTTGAGGATACAAATGTGTCCGAGTTTCGTCAATTTATTGGGGGAAAGGCTGATTGGTCAGTACAGGTAAGTAATACAATGGTATTGTCGTTTTGTCTTTTAATATTATTGAAATTTGTTATTAATATAATTTTTTATATAAAGATGATGGATTTGTACATGCTTGCAATGCGTCAAAAACTATGGAAAAATGAAGAAGTCTATCCCGAGCAAGCAAATGGTCGCACTGCTATATGTAATTGCAATTTCATGGTAAGAATATTTATTTTCATTCCGTATCCAAGTTCTTAATCGTATATGATTATTCACAGTTTTGTGTTTTAAAACTAGGCTGAAATAGATATAGAGCACGAGAACCTTAGAAACTTGAATAATGATCTAGTGATGGGAAATCATGAAGAATATCACACAATGCTCAGGGAGAAATTCACTCCAACAGCGGAGATGTGTAAAACTGTTCAAGGGAGTGGCACCTTGTATGTCACTCAATCGTGGTTCACCGCGACAACAGTAAGTAATACTACTTAACACCATAGTTTTTCATTGTTGCAATAATACATAAATTTCACTTCTATTTTCCCAGATCATACTACCTCATTGCGTGCAAGGGCGGTTTTTTGTTTTGAGGATTGAAATGCTCACGAGCACTATTCATTTGCATTGCCCTCATTACTCTAAACTCGATGATCAAGGCAAGGGTTTAATTAGGAAGTCAGTTACGGTCTTGAAACATTTCCTGCCAACTCTATTCAAACTCAGCTATTACTGGAAACATTCAAGAATTGGTGTTGATGCAAACACGTTTCCGGAGTTCAGAGTCATCATACAACCAAGTGATAGCCTTTTCAAGCCGTTGGTTAAGAATAACAGTGGAACGTACGCAGCGATGACGGTTGAGCTACTTATCAGTGGATGCCCGGACCTTGCATGGGGTAACAACAAAAAAAATGTGTCCACGTATCGACAGTTGTGTGCAGGGAGAATATATATGCTTAGGCTGTAAGATACACAAGATCATACTATTATTTTTATTTATTCCACAAGACCATACTATTATTTTTAGCAAATTGATCATGCATATGTCGAATCTGCATCTCAAGTGATTTGTCATGTTGAACCAACTTTGCAGTTTGCCTATTTAGACGACCTTGTTGCTGCTCTAGTAATTCGATTTAGAACATTTGAAATCTAACATTGCTCTCAGCAGGTCCCACACCGTAAGCCAAAGGGTATATTTGCTCGTTTGCGTCCTTCGTCACAGCAGCATATAATATACCACAATTTTTACCCTTTAGGTGTGTACCATCGACTACTATCACCGGCCTCATACAAAGCGGGTAAGCAACTCGAGTTGCTCCAAGAGCGACAAAAACATATTTGAAGCGCCCATTATGATCAAGCTCAAGATCAGTCATAGTACCTTCATTGGTTTGCTTCAACATGTGTAGATAACTGGGTAGTAACTTGAAGGAATCCTCAAATTTTCCGTATATCACCTCGATAGCCTTGTTTCGCCCCCTCAAAGCGAGATCGTATTTGACGTGCACGCCATACTCAGCTCGCAGCTCGTTCATGATCATTCTTGGTGTCATAAATTTGCAATCACGTTGAATTCTTTTCGCGAAGAAAGCTCCAATAACATTGGAGTGCACATTGATAGTATGAACATTTTCTAGTTCATTCTTGCACGTGTGACGCCCATTAAACCTATGGACATGCCAAGATGTCTCATCGCCCTGGGCACGTAGAAGGAAGGGACATTTCTTGTAATGTTTGCATGCCAAGTACAGTCTATCAGGTTCCGATCTTCGTGTAACACATTCGGCACCGGCTTCCAAATTCCATAAACCGGCTGCAATGTGGACCTCCTCCTTGGTATCATACATCGCGCCTTCCACCAACCCCTCAACATTCGGGTTTTCTTCAATGCATACAGCTGAAATGTTGGGGCGGATAGGGACCATCGGCACTATCCAATTCACCATGGGGCCTTCGTCGACTGCATTGTTAGCTTCATTTTCATTTGGATCAGGATAAAACAACTGTAACAGTTTCTGCATCCCACCTTCTTCTTGAATCCATGTTGTGTATTCAGCAAACAACGCCCTATTCATATTCCTCCTCCTAGATTTGGCTCTAGGTTCGTCATCACTCTCCAATTCAACTTCTCCTTCTCTTACTACTTCTTCTTCTACTTCTTCTTCTTCATCATCTTCGTCTTCATCTACTACCGATTCTTCTTCCGATTCTTCTTCTGATTCTTCTTCATATTCTTTATCGTTTGCATCTTCATCGTCCTCATACAATGGTTGTTCTCCATGCTCTACATGCGAACCTGTTTCCTGATTTAGGTCTGGGATAGTATTTCCTCGTTCAGTCGACTCACGATTAAATGAACCAAGAAAAGAGTCCTCGAACCAAGTTGACGAAGCAGTTGTCCTCTGAAGCGCATCCACCTCCACCTCAGCATCCCAATTTCTACTTGCGTTGTACGAATTGGACGCTGACATCCCATAATAATCGTAAGAAGGTACGTACGGTACTTGAGGCTCATAAGTAGGGACATATGAATGTACTGGATCCTCTCTAGCGCCGCCATGCGAGGAGGATCCGCCGCCATGCGAGGAGGATACTTCACTGTTTCCACACACATAAACAGTTGGTTCACGTTCTTTTCTGCACAACTTGGCAAAATCCTCATTCTCCGTCAAAAGATACTTGATACTTCGGCCTTTCCGTGATGTCTTCAAATAGAAAACATCAAAATCTAGTTCGCAAGAGCTAATGACATCCCTTATTTTGTATTTCAAATTGGAAACCGTCAATGCATATGCTTCAATAGCTAGAGTACGTTGTTCGCCACCATTGTAGACACAATCAACCCAATCGCCTCCGTAACGTAGATTCACGTACACAAACGACATCTACAATAAAATTTTACACAAAATTAATTACAAAATTTAACCAAAAGATAATTATATAATTAAAAAACATAAACCGCTCAACAAAACCAATAAACCGGAAAATGCTAATGTGATATATATACGAATTCTACGACTATAAACACGAAATCAATCCAAGAAATTAATCAAATTCAACAATACAAGTGTTTCATTCCAAACCGTATGAAATTCAATTAGAATAAATCCTGAGAACAGTTAAGATGACCAATTCTCGATTACATTTGAATTTTGGCATTCTAGTCACAAAATAATAGGTATTTAACCTTAAAACGTGATTTTAAGCCGGAAAAAGCTTGAACCGGTCGACAAAGTAGCCGGAAAGTTGAAACCGGTCGACCGGTTTCAAAATTTCCGGCGACTTTGTCGACCGGTTCAAGCTTTTTCCGGCTTAAAATCACGTTTTAAGGTTAAATACGTTCGAACCGGTCGACATAGTCGCCGGAAAATTTGAAACCGGTCGACCGGTTTCAACTTTTCCGGCGACTTTGTTGACCGGTTCAAGCTTTTTCCGGCTTAAAATCACGTTTTAAGTCGAACTACGTACGAACCGGTCGGAAAAGTTGAAACCGGTCGACCGGTTTCAACCTTTCATCGACCAGTTAGACAATATTCACCGTTTAAACAACATATAAAACGTAATTACCTGTATTTCGGTCTTCAAAAAAGCTCTTTAAGAAATATTTTGCCGATTATCCTCTCACAGAGCTGATAACATACAAATTTTTTTCTTGTGAAAATTTTGAGGGTGTATGACAAATTGAAAATAATGCACACTCTATTATCAGTATCAGTGGATCGTACACTAGAACAGTATACTCTATTATTTCACTGTATTATTTCACGAGTGTGTTAAATGAATCACGGAAATAAAATGATTTGACATGTGAAATGTCAAATCATCAACTTGATCGAATTTGATCCAATTATCAAAAAATAAATAAAATGGGTAGATTTAAATGAGAAAAAAAAAATGGGTAGTTTTAGGGTTGGGGGTTTGAAAATGGGTAGTTTTCAATATTTTCACTTTATAAAAATAATAATGAAAATATTGCAACAAAATAAAATAAAAATTTATGACAAATATTTAGAATTTTATAAAATCATAATTGTAAATCCTAAAATAGATAAGTGAACCTAATAAATAATTGTAAAATTACCGCAAATCATAATACATTGAAATCGTTAAAACACAACTGATAAAAATCGACACTTAATACACGGTCGGTACATGTACTACGTGCAATGTGACAAAGGATTGAACTAAAATTTCCAGCAAATCCCAAAATTCCATCTCAATCCACTCCGCGCCTTTCCTGAATCTTCTTCTCCTTCCATGGCCGTCGCCCGTTGCTCTCTCGCTCTTCCGCCGGGAACTGCAGACCCCCTCTTCACCGCGCCGCCGCTTCCACTTCTCTCTCTCCCTCCTTCGCGCCGCCTCAAATCCTGCAATTCTTACTTTCCCCTCCAATCTTCCAGAGCTTCCCTCCCTCAAGTTCGAGGTAATTCACTTCTTCGCACTCTGCACTCTTCATATTTTACTTAATTTGACTGCCTCCTGTTCTTTCGGCGCATTTGCAAAATTCAGGCGAACGTTTGTTTGTTTTCTTTTCCGCGTTTTGATTGTTTGATGAATCAAATTTGGGATTGTTTGGTTGTGATGCTATGTTGAGCAGTTGATTCCGCTAGGGTTTTTTCCTTTTCTGCTGATTGAATAATTCGTGCTTGTGTTAAAATTCGAATAATTAATTTTATAGTGGAAGATTTTCATGCCGGTGTTAGGTGATTGGATTATACTGTCAAGGTACCAGTTTGTGATCGAGAGTTCTTCAGTGTACACTGAAGATTGCTGCTTCTTTTTTCTCTTTCAGTGAATTCTAAGCCCAACGAATCTGAAGCTGTTCCCCTTGCATATACCTTTACTGAGTTCAAGCAGTTGCTCCTTCCAGTCGTAGATCGAAATCCTTACCTCACTGATGGTACTAAGCAGGTAAGTTTCTGTGTATAAGTTTTGAAAGAATCTCAACTGCATTTCATTTGCCCTCAATGCCTTCGCCCCTTGTGTTTATTGAGTGTCTGAAGTTCGTTCTGTGTCTCGATTAATGATCATTTTCTTGCTTCTTCGAAGTAAGGCATCAATTCTTCTCCTTGAACTGCTCAAAGTTTCTAACCAGTTAACAATATATTGTAGTATTTGTTCATCACCCACATTGGCAATCGTTATTCTTAGTTAGTATGTGCCGAAAAGTTGAGCTAATTTGTACAACGTCTTTCCTTGTAAAACGAAAAGCAGAAAATTCTTTGCCTAAATATCTGCAATTACTCAATTTTTTAGGCTTTGTGAGGAAGTGTTTTTCTGACTAGAGCCAATTCTGTTGCTAGAGATTGTTGGAGAAAGCTTTTTATCTTAGTGATTATCTTCTGATTCCCATATTTGTTTGTTATGGTTATACTTATTAGAACTGGCATTGTCTTAATAGGCAACATCGACAATTGCTGCTTTGGCAAAGAAATACGGGGCTGAAATAACAGTTGTAGGTACAGTGAACGATTCCACTTTTCTCTACTGATTACTGCCAAACTAACCTGTGGGAACGGGGTTGGGGGAGAACTTAGACGTTGCAGAACTTTTAGATGCCGGGTTCAAGAAATAAAGAACTTAATGTTCTTTGCAGTTATAGATGAGAAGGAGAAGGAGACATTGTCAGAGCACGAGACTCAACTAGCTAGCATCCGTTGGCATTTATCCGAAGGTAAGCCTTCCCCCCCATAACTGCATGAAGTCTGTTTTTCTTATTGAGTTCACGAAAATCACTTTTCTTTAACAATACAGGGGGATTCCAAGAATTCAAGGTGTTGGAGAGACTGGGAGAAGGAAACAAGCCAACTGCAATAATCGGAGAAGTTGCTGATGAGATGAACATGGATCTCGTGGTTATGAGCATGGAGGCCGTCCACTCCAAGCACGTCGATGCAAACTTGTTAGCGGAGTTCGTCCCTTGCCCCGTCTTGCTTTTGCCACTGTGATAATAGTTGACATGGAAGATAGTTTTGAGTTCTGGAATGTCACTGGATTATTAGAGATTGTTTTTACCCTTTCTAGTTTCATTGCCTTTTCCATGGGAACCAACTATCATTCCCTTGTCAAACTAGTGTATTTTTCCATGGAGGATTGAATTCAAGAATCATGTTTTGGATTTTGTGTGCTTTTTGCCTCAATTGTTCCCGGTCTGTTCTTCCGTTTCGTTTGATTACGCATCTTTTAATCTACCATGATGATCATATATATGTTTTCATTTAAAGAACAAAATAGCAAACATTTTTTTCATAAAAATGGAAAAAATTCAAGAATTAAATCAAGATTGAATTTTTATTTATTTAATTTATATACCAAAAAAAGGGTATAAACCGCTGCGATTACAGTCGTAGATGATCGGCGAAACCCGCGCGAATCGATGGCCGCCTCCGAGCCGCTCAACTTAACCACCGCCGACCTCCACCGCGCCGCCCTCTCCTCCCTCACCCTGCCGCCGGCGCCACCACCGAGTTTTCCCATCACTCCCGCCCCCGCCTCCCTACCCCATTCCAAACTCATCCCCCTCACCCGCTTCATCGTCGACGGCTTCAAGCACGCCGACCCCGCTTTCTCCGTCTCGTACTTCCTCTCCCACTTCCACTCCGATCACTACACCGGCCTCTCGCCGCAGTGGACCGGCGGCATCATTTATTGCTCCGCCACTACCGCCACTCTCCTCCACCAAAGCCTCAAAATTCCCCAGCAATTGATTTTCCCCTTGCCTCTCGCTCAGAGAGTGCTGATTGATGGCTCCGAAGTTTGGCTCGTCGACGCCAACCACTGCCCCGGCGCAGTTCAGTTCCTGTTCAAGGTGCCGGCGAGCTGCGACGGCGGTGCAGGTAGTAATAGCAGTAGTAGTGTTGTTAAGTTTGAGAAGTACGTGCACACTGGTGATTTTAGGTATTGTGAGGAAATGAAGAATGAAAGTGTGTTTTCTGAGTTCATTGGTGCTGATGCTGTGTTTCTGGATACCACATATTGTAATCCGAAGTTCGTGTTTCCTAGTCAGGACGAGTCGATTGATTACATTGTTGGGGTGATTGAGAGGCTTGGGGCTGAGAATGTAGGTGCAAATACGAAGAATGTGTTGTTTTTGGTGGCTACTTATGTTATTGGGAAGGAGAGGATTTTGATGGAGATTTCGCGTAGGTGTAAGAGGAAGATTCATGTGAGTGGGAGAAAAATGGCAATCTTAGGTGCTTTAGGATTGGGAGGGAGTGGAGTGTTCACTCTGAATGAATCGGAGAGTGATGTTCATGTAGTTGGTTGGAATGTGTTGGGTGAGACTTGGCCATATTTTCGACCCAATTTTGTGAAGATTAGCGAGATTATGATTGAGAGAGGTTACTCGAAGGTTGTTGGTTTTGTTCTGACTGGATGGACATATGAAGTCAAGAAGAATAAGTTTTCGGTGAGAACTAAGGACTCATTTGAGATTCATCTTGTTCCCTATAGTGAACATTCCAACTATGCTGAGCTTAGAGAGTATGTGAAGTTTTTGAAGCCAAAGCGTGTGATTCCCACAGTTGGTGCTGATGTTGAAAAAATCGATAGCAAACATGCTGATGCAATGCGAAAGCATTTTGCTGGGTTGGTTGATGAAATGGCCATCAAGCAGGAATTCTTGATGGGTTTTCTTCGTGGTGGGGCGAAGCCAGTGGATGCAGGGAAGAATTCTCCTTCCTCGTCGATTGATGTAATACCAGATAAAGAGGATGCCCCTTTCTCTGCAGAGCATTCATGTATTGATGTTGAACATGAGAGTGGCAAGAAATCTCCAGGTCAAGAACATGAATCGGAAGATATCAGAAAAGATAATTTGGAGAAATCTGTGCAGGAACTTCGAGATTGCCTGCCTAGTTGGGTCACTTTATCTCAGATACTGGACTTACTCAGCACTTCAGGTGGAAATATTATTGAAGCAGTTTCTAATTTTTTTGAACATGAAACGGAGTTTCATGAACAGGTCATTCCTGGTATATTGGTTTCTTGTTCTTCTGATGGAGGTTCAGAAAACCTTCCTGCTTCGCCTATTAAAACTTTTCCTGTCAAGACTGACCCCTTGAAGACTGTTTCTCTGAGTCAGAGTTTTAAATTATCCGGTTCTAAGAATGTGAAGCAGAGTTCTAAATCTCCAGGTAAAAGGAAGAGAAATCTGGACAGCAAGGGAACAAAGAGAGCAAAAGCCGACTCAACCATGAAATCTACTGATTCAAAACAGCATACTATAACTAAGTTCTTCAACAAAAAACTGCCAGTTGTCTCTGAACATAGTAAAGTTGAAGTCGAATCTAATGATTGCTCCGAAGATAAAAGGAAGTTTCCTTCTGAGGCTACAGGGATGTACGAAGAGGAGGTGAATCAGTTTATTCAGATTGTGAATGGTGGAGAATCATTAAAAAGCTATGCTGCAAAAATTCTTGAGAAGACGAAAGGAGACTTAAGTATGGCTCTGGATACATATTACAGTGATAATGCTAGTACTGTGAATGATGACAAAGACGATTTGCTGGGCAGTAACAAGTTCAAAGAGTCTGAGTGTACCAACAGAATCTCCTCGGTGGAAGGTGATGCTCAACAATCTGAGCAGAAGAATGTTGAAACCCAGCCTGATATTCTTTTCCCTGTTTTATCAAAGGACAAACTTTCTGTTGATTATGTATCTCTGCCACCCGACAAGTACTCTCCTACTGAACATGGTTAGTCTTAGTCATCTGATTGTGAGACTTATTTTGTCTCGTGTTTGTTCAGTATTGCTTTAAATAGCATGCTATTAGATGGTTAGTTTCTATTTCAGCATGCTGGAGGAAAGGACAGCCTGCTCCATATATTCACATAGCGCGCACTTTTGATTTGGTCAAAGAAGAAAAGGGCAAGATTAGAGCTACATCAATACTGTGCAACATGTTTAGGAGGTGTGTAGCCTTGGCATTTGCCATTTTTCATATATAAAAAGGAATCTGTTATTCAAAATGCACTTTATTCATATGAATTTTCTCTTTCCAACCGATTGCGGTGAGCCTTATTCCTTTTACTTTGCATTATTTTCTTCATATTGTAGTTTATTGGTCCTATCACCTGAGGATGTACTTCCTGCTGTGTATTTATGCACCAATAGGATTGCTCCTGAGCATGAAAATAAGGTAATACTTAGTTCAATCTTGTTTTTCTTTTGCTATAGTTTTGTAATATTTTTGTACTGGAATAGTTGAATTTTAATGCAAGAGCTGGAAAATTGTAATTCCATGGAGATATTAGATATAATCCTTCCCACCTGATTAGCTTTATAATGTATGGAATATTTGCCTTACATGTCTCGTGTGTACTCACGAATTCTTTGGTCCATATGTGATGTTTTAGGAACTGAATATTGGTGCTGGCATTGTTGTTTCTGCCCTAGAAGAAGCTTGTGGGACCAAAAGATCAAAAATAAAGAGTCTTTATGAAAGTCTTGGTGATCTCGGTATTATATATTTGAAGGCCTTTTCTTTAGCCTCATGTTCTATAATTTTCTTTGTGTCTGGAGGGATTCTTTGTAGACAAATAATTTTGTATACTATCAGGTGATGTTGCTCAGCTTTGTCGACAAACCCAATCACAACTTGCTCCGCCAGCAGCGCTTACCATTCAACAAGTGTATTCTGTTTTACAAAAGATAAGGTATGCATATCCTAATCACGGAATTTGTGTGTAGGACAAGATCATTTATGTTTGGGACCATGGTCTCAAACAATTGCACAGAACCAATATTACTTCCCATGAATCTCCGTTGTATATTACTTTCCAGGAATTACCTTTCAACTAACTACTTTGCAAACCCCATTTCCTAAGTTCTTGATTTATTTGTTTTTTAGGCTCTAAATTGGGTTTTGAAGAACATTTTGTGTTATGATATACATTTGGCCTCTTAATTATTTGGGCTCGTTATATTACCTTATGATGAATTTTTCTTGTGATATTTAGAAAATTTGATTTTGAACTATTGTGTGGGTCACAAGTATGTTCCATGTTGAAGCGATCTTATCATTTTATGTTGCCCACTGCATTCTATAAGCATCTACCACCTTTACATGGAATTTGTCAGTGTCCAAACAGGTAGTGGCAGTACAACCAGGAAGAAAAGCCTCATTGTGAATCTCATGTGTTCATGTAGAGAGAAGGAGATGAAATTTCTTGTCAGAACGCTGGTATGGTAAAGTGATGTTCTGTTGACTTATGCTAGTAATTGACTTGTTTTTCTACAAGTAGTTAAGGCTGTTGAAAAAGATTGTGTATTACTGGGAGAAGTGGATATCTATAGGTATAAAATAACAAAGCAGGCCAAGTGAAATGGGCCAGATGTTGGTATATATTTTTGTATAAAAGAAGTGAAGAGAGTAACTAATTGCGTGTACTGAGATTTGAAATCACTTGGTTGGTAAGATGATGAGTGCATTACTAAAACTGAGAACTGACTGAACATAAGGAAAATAAAAGGATGTTACATTCTATGTTTTAGGTGGACTTCTGCATTTGTTCATAATTTGTGTTATTGTGCTGTTAGTCTAGTGACTACAGGTTATATATATTTTTGAAGTATTCTGAAGAGCAACCCCCCTCCCCGCTCTCTCCCCCAAAAATAAGAACAAGAGAAGAATGTTGCTTGTTTTAGCTCCTTTGTAATCATGATTTTAAATTAATTGCTAATGACAAGCATATGTGATTTCAGATTTTTTAATTGACGTAGGTTAGGAACTTACGGATTGGAGCTATGATGCGAACTATCCTTCCTGCCTTGGCCCAGGCCGTTGTGATGAACTGTGAAAGAGCAGCTGGAAACTTGAAGGAAGACATTCAGGTATGTCTTCTTGAGTTTCTATACATTTAATATACACTATTTAAAATTTTGTTTTACTCAATCCTGCCTAAGTTGATGAATCACCTTTCCAATCAATGGAATGCTGCAAATCTTGCTTATATTTTTTGTTTTTCCTTTCTTCTCATAGCGTCTCTCAAGTGCTGTGGTTGAAGCATACAACAAAATTCCAAACTTGGTAATTTCGGTATCCTTGCTGGTTGATTTTATTATCGCTAAACTCTGTTTTGGAGTGTAGACAGTCTGGTGTTGTACTTGGGCATATGTACTACTCGTATTTGGTTTTGCCTTTGAGCTAACCATTTCAACTAAAATGTAATTCCAACATTGAGGCATCTAATAATTAATATATTATATTTTTCATAACATGATTGCCTAATTAATTGCTGGAGTCTGTTGTTGTAAGGCAGTGCTCCAGATGTGTTTTTTTTTTTTTGAGTTTCTATCTATTTCTTTTTGGTCATACAGGGTCATGTTGTTATTACCTCTCAATAGGTACTAATAGAGATTTTTTCGCGATTGAGATATTCTGAACTTGTTGATCATTTTCTTTTCTCAGGATCTAATTATCCCATCTCTTATGGAAAAAGGGATCCAATTTTCATCATCAGCCATATCAATGGTCCCTGGTATACCCATCAAACCAATGCTTGCCAAGTACGAGTATTTCCTTTTTCTCAGATGTAAAACAGATTACTTCATGCAGCTGTCTGCTTATATTCGTTGTATCTTATCACAGAATTACTAATGGAGTGCCAGAGGTGCTGAAGATCTTCCAAAACAGGGCATTCACATGTGAATACAAGTGAGTTCTTATCACTAAAAGGATTTGATTTCGTGTTTCTTGAATTATGGTTATAATTGTGGCAATCTAGATACGGATCTGGAAATGCAGTTGTTCTTGTAGATACAACTCAGTTCCATCTCTCCTGTGCGTAGTTCTCAAATATTGAAAATTAGTTCTCATTGTGCATTTTCAAACTCCTTCCATGCAGGATACTCATATATGCTTCTTGACCCTTTCCCCCACTATTGAGCTCCTGCAATCTAGTCTTTCTTCAGAACTGAGGAGAATTGTTTTCCCATCAGAACTTATAGCTTTCACTGAATTTGTGTTTCAGGCTTTAGAGCGATAGTGAGTTTGTTGCATGCCATAATTCATCTTATTTATATGTGTTTATGTTTTGGTTTCATCAAGGCTTTGGAGTCGGGATATTGTTTGAATGTCCCAAGTTTGTGCTTTAGTTTGTTCATACATTATATATTACTCTTAGAAAAGAGCCCACTTTCCTCAAATTATTCTCAAATGAAAAAAAAAAAAAAAAAGAAAGAAAAGAAAAGTAAGAAAGAGAAAAGGAAGAGGGACCTCCGGATTCCTTGTCATACTTTCTTCAACAGAGTTCAAATTAGCAACTGTTGAGTTTGACTTCCTCCTGTCCTCTAGATATGATGGTCAACGCGCTCAGATTCACAGATTAGCAGATGGTTCTGTACGTGTCTTCTCCAGAAATGGTGATGAAACCACATCTAGATTCCCTGATTTAGTTGGCATAGTCGTAGACGCTTGTGATCATGCAGCTGAGACATTTATTTTGGATGCCGAGGTCAATCTTCACTCTTCCTTCTTTATTCTTCACTTATGCATGTTCGTTCATGTGCAGATGCACTGAAGTCGAACTCTTCTATTAGCAATGTGCAAAATCATATTTTTATTGATTGGCTTGAGATTTACGGGGACTGTGACTTTATATAACACGTAAAATTGTATTAATATCGAGTTCAGGTGGTTGCAATTGATCGAAAGAATGGTCAGAGGTTAATGTCATTTCAAGAGTTATCTACCAGAGAGAGGGGGAGTAAGGATTCCCTGATTGACGTAGCTAAAATCAAGGTTAGCTTGAGTCATTTCTTGGAGTAATGATTTTCGCTTGTTCTGCTTTTGTCAAATAATAATGTCCTTACAAGTTTGTTTGACATTGGTGTTGTGATATGGATCTCGGTTTACAACCAAAGAGAAGCCATATATCTCAAAATCCTAATAAATCATCACTTTTATCGATTGGTTTTGCACGTAAAAATTGCTTCTGTTATCAAAATAAATTAAATCAGCTCTCAAACTGAGTGCAAAAATGATTATTGCATCTGACACTTTTCTGTTTATGCAGGTTGACATATGTGTTTTCGTCTTTGACATCATGTTTGCAAATGGAAAGCAGTAAGTGCCGCATCTCTTTCGACCCCCTTCTGCTTTCCTCACGATTTCATTTTATTGTTTTTGTTTGAAATATTTTCGCTGTGAAATTATGGAAGCATTTCACTTAAGAACTTCTCAGGCCTTACAATATTTTTGATGCAGGTTGTTGGATCTGCCCTTACGCGCAAGACGGAAATGTATGGACTTCCCTTGTATTGAAAGATTACATTCCGCATGCCATTTTACTAACTTATAACCTAATTATGCATTCTCTTTGGAAATTAAGATTTAAAGGATTTATTTGGTGAAGAGAGGCCGGGTTACTTCGAATATGCTAAAGAAATGATTGTAAGTTTCTCTTTTATTTTTGATGAATAAGTCAATACGTTAAGCTGTTCCTCTGAACTCACCCTGCTCTTTTAGGTGGAGTCCGAAGATGCTGCTTTAGATAATGAAGCGACATCAAATAGGATGAGCAGTTTTCTCCACGACGCCCTCAACTCCTCATGCGAAGGGATCATGGTTAAATCCCTTGATGTTGATTCGATTTATGCTCCATCGAAGCGTTCTGATGCCTGGTTAAAGGTGTTATATGTGCTTGAAACATTTCGTTGCTGAGAGAGTTCTCGAAGGCTTCAAAGTATGAGCTAATCACGTTTTCGTTTGGCAGGTCAAAAGAGATTATGTTGAAGGGCTAGGCGATACCTTGGACTTGGTACCTATAGGTGCTTGGTTCGGAAATGGAAGAAAAGCGGGATGGTAAATTATGATCGCTCTAGTTTTTATTCTTATTTTGGGCATAGGATTTTAATAGCCAAGCTTGCAGCAAATAACTGCCCTATATTTGAAACGAAACAAGAAAGAACGAGTCAAAAATGTTTCCTTCGAGCGTGAGAGAAGCTAGTTTTCTATTTACATGTATTTCCTATAGTCGATGAATTCCTATTTCACGTGTGTAAAACTGATTTCATGACATTCCAGGTTCAGTCCGTTTCTAATGGCCTGCTACAATCCCGACACTGAAGAATTCCAGAGCGTGTGCCGTGTCATGTCAGGATTTTCAGATGCGTTTTACAAAGAGGTATGTCGGATAGCAATTCCCTAATCCGTGCCTTCTTGGATGATATAATCTTATCGATGGCTGCAGTTTTTCGGTACATGTTTTGTGCATATATGAAAAGCCTTGCTCTCTTGCTCCTCATATGTAACACAGTCTTCTGTAGCCGCTGTTCGATTAACCAAATTCGATTGCTCCTCTATTAAACGAGATTCCGCCTCACCTTTGCTTAAATTTATGGATCTTACAAATAATCCTTGACAACATCAAATTTTGCAGATGAAGATCTTCTTTAATGAGGACAGGATTCTCTCGAAAAAACCACCGTACTACCGAACAGCAGAGGCGCCCGACATGTGGTTTTCTGCGGAACTGGTCTGGCAAATAAAGGGCGCAGACTTGACTGTTTCGCCCGTTCATCATGCTGCATTTGGTTTGGTGCATCCGTCTCGCGGAATCTCAGTTCGGTTTCCAAGATTCATCCGATCCGTAACCGACAGAAAGCCCGAAGATTGTAGCACAGCTGCTGACATAGCTGATATGTTCGGTTTGCAAACCAGAAAAATGGACGTCGGCATCAAACAATGAAGATAGTTGTGATTATTGTACATATTGCTTTTGCACAAAAAATCACTTAGATGAAATGTAATTTCTGTAAAATCTCTCTCTGTCTCTCTCTCGAAAAAAGAAAAGAAAAGAAAATTAATGAAACGGAATGGCAAAAATTGCATAAATTGGCTCGAACAGGCAGCTCAAGCCTGTTCGAGCCATCAACGTGAGTTTTTTTTAATAAATTGTTTTTATCACGATATAATTTTAGGTATTGTCGACGTTTTTTTTCACTTAAAACATAGTTAGAATTTATACGTTTTCGAATTAGTAGTTAGAAATTGTTTCTTATGCGTATCTTAAGTGGCTATTCGATACCATTTTTCCGAATCGAATATCAGACGATATTTGAATCATATACTTTGATACAAAGGGGTCAACGGATTAAAATCATACACGGCTGATTAAAATTAAACACCACTCTCTCCGTCTTATTTCATTATATATCTTCGCAACGCAACAAAATACATGCACATTATTATCCCATACGATGTGGACCATCCACATTAATATTACAACTGCAACACGACATAATATTATCTCACACGATTTGAAAGATTTATTACATTCATTGCTGCATTTGTTTTCGACCTCTCAAAATATTAATAATTAATATTAAATCATGGGATATAGTAGAAAGGATTAGGCACTTTGAAGGTTCGAAGCCCAGCATTTTCACCACTTAAATCACTCCATTGATCTCCCACATTTCCCACTATTCTGTACTTCTCCCATTCCTCCAACTCCCTTCTCTTCTCCGATTTGTACTTCACCATGTTCTCCGCATTGTCACCCTCTCCCCTGCAATATAATCGAGTCGAGATTCAGTGGCGGATCCAGAAATTTAGCTCAAACGGTCCTAAACTAAAAAAAAATGATCTTGAAAAAAAAATTAGTGTAAAATTTTCGTAAAATATGTTGGTAATACTCTCTCCGATTATGCTGAGTCTATTTATTAAAATAATAAATGTGCGTACTCGGCAGAATCGAAGAGAGTAGATCTCAAGACGTAATTAAGAGTATATATAAATGGCTTACTTGAGGATGAGTTTGGTCCATCCACCGTTATAACCAGCGCCTTCCAAACTTTTAACAAGATCTTGTCGGAAACTTTCCGGCGCCCCCGATAGCAGCACGACCCCGAACCCGTAGTCGAGCACCCCGTTGACGAGCTCTTGTATCGCCGGCACCGACACCACGGTGGAGTTCAAGGTGGAGTTCTTCAGCCACTCGTAGTACCTGTTGGCGTCGATAGGCTGTGTCCTGCATGCATGCATGCAATATTATTAATTAATCTGGCCTATAGTTCGAGTTTTTAGACGAGACGTAATTCATTAAATTAATATTTTTTTTAATAATTTAGAATTTTAGATATGAGGTCAAATTTTAATTAATTATATATTACCCATATTGGAATTCTGAGCTAGCTAGGTATTTCTGATTGCTGATTAGGGTTTCTTCGACGTCGAACACCCATATATCCTTGGGGGAGGCGTCGAGGATGAGCGTGTCGGCGTAGTCGAGGGCGGCGGCCACCACGGCCTCGACGTCGAGGCCGTACTGCTTCTTTTCGAAGTAGGTTTTGATGTAGCTCTTGCAGTAGCTAGGGATTGTAGGCCAGTCTCGGAGGTTGTTAGCCTCCACCCCAACTCTGAAACTCTGGCAGTTGATCTTGTAGGAGTCTTTGCTCACGGCGGCGCCGCCGGACTGCCGCCGCAGCATCCTGATGGGGTTGTCGTCGCCACACCTTGCATGGGAAGTTGAGAGTAGGGTTGCTAGAAGGAGAGAGAAAAACAGGGAGTGTCTCATTTTGGGGAGGGGGAGAGAGAGAGAGAGAGAGAGAGAGAGAGAGAGAGGTATTAGCTGAGCTAGGTTTGTTTGGGATGATGGTTGAGGGAAACTAGGGCGGTATATATAGCTAAATCCTTCCCAAATTGCCCTTTATTTTACGTAGAAATACCAAAATAGCCATACGTTCCTTTTTCTAATCAGTATTTCTTCAATTTTTAGTGTTATTGGGCGTCGTCTTAATTTCTTGTTATATAAATTCGTATATTTCAAAATAAAAATAGATTTTGTTTAATTAGTTTATCTTTAAATAATTTTTAATCTCCTCTGATTTTGAATTTTATAAACCTTGTACTAAAGAATTGCTCGAATTGTATTATTTTTGTGTCTTTACCTTTGATATATACTTGTGGTAGAACAATTTAAACATGCAACACTTAATCTTATATACAATTTTTGAAATCCATATATTTCCATATTATAGTATTTATTATATAGATATTCCCTCTCTATATATATATTGGTACTTGGTAGAGTAAATAATTGATTCCAAATCATGCACGTGTTGATTTTCACATTTCGTACTTCAATAATGAAGTAAGTGGGCCTAGTGTATATTTATTTTATTATACTCCCTCTGTCCCACTGGGATATGGATCTTTTTTTTCGGCGCGAGAATTAAAACGAGAGTGATGATTAGGGATGTCAAACGGGTCAACCCACCGGGTTTCGGGCCAGCCCTATCGGGTTTCGGGCAATACGAATCGGGCTACTCGGGCTTTTTTTTCTTTCGGGCTAATATTTTCTGGCCCTAACCCTAACCCTCTCGGTTTCGGGCTAGCCCACCGGGCCAATAAGTTTTAAAAAAATAAAATATAAATATAAAAATAATTATTATTTTAGCACATATTTGTATAAATATATAAATAAATTATTAAAGATTGTGAATTTAGCAAAAATATTTTCAAAATGTCAATCATCATTTTACTTTACACCAAGTATCGAAGTAAAAAAAACGTATAAAATTTAAAATGAAGATTATATTTTTATTAAAACTAATTAAAAATAGTTAATAATAATTAAAAACACAACCTAATTATCAAATTTATAGGTAGAGTAATGAAATATGTCATGAATTCATAATGAATAATTCTATACACAGCCCCCGAATTACTCTCTACAGCCCCGAATTAATTATAATAATTAAATTACTATGGAATGTACTAATATACCCTTCTCACAACCCCCAGTTCACTAAAACGTCAATTTTTAGTTGTACAACCCCCACCTTCTCCACTCGTATATCGCCGTCGACGAACAGAGTAGTTCTCATAATGTAGATCAAAACCTCGAATTTCAGTTTCGCAGATTAACATTAAGATATCCCCATTGTTTCTGTACAAAAGTTTTGTGAAGTACAGAAACCGAGGCAAAATCGGGTGAAATCAAATTGTATCAATTACATGTTCCGCATCTTGAAGTTGCTTCACCATATCCAATTTCAGATTTTTTTCCAAGCGATTAGGGAAAACACTAACAACTCAGTGTTCTTCAAGCTCAAGGAATCCGGCGTTTGAAACTTGGCTGTGTGGGGAGGAGTTTTTATCCGATTTTTTCTGTTAACTTCTGGTTTTATTTTTTTTGGTTCAAATCGAAAATCTTTGAAGGCTATTACACTGGCCATGGCCTGTAGCATAAGTAAAAATCATGCGGTTAATTCTAATACAAGTGCCGTGGATGATGGCTGATGGGAAACGCCGTCGAAACGAAACGAATGCGACGGCAGTAGTGGCGATGTATTGGATTTGGGGGCTGTGGCTTTGGGGATATAATTGTACATCTAAATATTATTATAATTAATTTTTTCTTTGTATAGAATTACCCATTCATAATTTATGGCAACCCACCGGGTTATCGGGCTAACCCTATCGGGCTCGGGCTTTTTCGGGTCCAGCCCTATCGGACTTTTTTACTTTCGGGCTATTATTTTTTGGCCCTAACCCACTATTTTTTTCGGGCTATTCGGATCGGCCCGTCGGGCTCGGGTTTTTTTGACATCCCTAGTGATGATAGTGTGTTAAAGTAAAAGATAGTGGGTTAAAGTGACGTGTCAGAATTTTATTGGGTTACAATTTATTTGGGAAATGTCCTTATATCAGTGGGACATCCCGAAAATGAAAAAATCACTTTATCAGTGGGACAGAGGGAGTAATAAATTATCATGGTAAGTTTTGGGATTTTATGTGAACCGTGAATTTTGTCACATGTTAATGCCTTGCTATTTTGATATAAAAAGTTATAAATACTTTACTTTTGAGTTGTTTTTATTTGGTGCCAAGTGATGAATTGTGGTTGAGAACTTTAAGGTCGAAAAACATCGCCGAATTGAATGGGTGTCAATCAATTTTATTTAGGTTTATTGGATAATTATCGGGTATTGCCCGGTGAGTTTGGGTCGGGTACATGTATTAAAATCGAATTTTAAATGGGTTTGAAACATGTATGAGTATACATAATTCTAATGGGATTGGATTTTGAAAACACTTAATGGGTGAGTATATAGCCAACATATTGTCATCCCTAATTACGCTCTCCGTTTCACAAACATGTACTCCATCCGTGACATGTCTCAAGAAAGATAATGTGTTTCGCCGTCAATTCATATCCCATACATATTTAAGAAACGTATCATTTTTATTGTCGACGGGAGGGATTACAATTTAACCTTTCGATCTCATCATGGGCTTTTGCTTGCTTGCATATGATATATTAGTGCACATGTTTAATTGCATGAATGGTTGAGAGTTATCCAATCAATTAAGGGACCACGCCCGGTTCGTCGCATCTCATCATCCCAAATTTCTTATAACCCTTTTCTAGGGCTGTCACAGTCATGGTTCATGTCGGGCCGGGCCGGACAACGGAACCTAAGATTAATAATAGATCGGGTCATAAAAACAAAGGCAACTTGATCTAATCTGAAGAAAATGTATTTCAAGTATGTAGATGGTTCGAAACTTCAATAGCATAGTAATTTTACAGCTCAAACCTGTCAAAAGTTCGATTCGCTTGCAAAATCTACTGCCCAAATGAATTTGAGCTAGCGGGTCGGGGCTGAGTCGGGCCAATTTCGACAGTTTATCTAAAGTATCGTTTGTTTCATTTTTGTGAATAAAAACATAAAATGAAGATTTTTATTTTAAAATAATATTCCATATAATATTCTATTGGAATGAACATGATTAATTATTTTTTCTTTAGAATAAGACAGAGATTATTTTAGAAGAACAATTATCTCGTACTATAAATGATGGGGTCCAAAAAAATTGAATTTGATGTTATCGATCCAATATTCATCCACGTTTTTGAAATTGATTGTCCTTTGCTATTGCATGTGGCTCTCTCACCTCCACTCACAACTTTTGGTATGTATTCATCGATCATCATATAATTAATCATTAGACTACCATTATCGGCGGCAAGATTTTGCCAACCTCAACCTTTTCAATTAAAAAATAATACAAATATATTTTGATGGTTGGGTGCAATATAGGAGTATTATTTTATTTGTATAATATTATAGATAAATGATATTTTTTTATTTAATATAGTTTATTAGTTGTTTATTTAATTTTGTGTTTTAATTGCTATTTTTTTGTGATGATTTGATAATATTTATGTAATATTTGTTCATACTTGCAAAATACTTATTTTTTTTATTTCTTTTATTTTTAATTATTATTAAATTATTATTAAAATTATATTTAAAAATTATATATAATGTTGGGGTTGGGTAATTTTGAATGGTCATGAATAAACATATAAAAACAGAAGTGGTTGAGGTTGGATGAATAGTGAATTAGTAGAAGAGAGAGAAACTAATACTCCGTATAATAATGTGAAGGTTGGATGGTTGGGGTTGCTGATAAACATAGTCTTAACGTTTTTGAAACGATTGATATAAATTTAAAGATTGTGAATCCTCGATTCGTTGCTTGGTGAAGTAGATTGTTTGTGTGAAAAGTTCGTGCGCAGAAAAGTAAAGAACACAGGGATTACGTGGTTCGATCGTAAGATCTACGTCCACGGGGAGAAAGAGAGAGTTTTTTTATTCAAAATAGCATGAGTGTGTACAATACAATTGATTCTCCTATTTATAGTTGATGTTGGTGCCGGTTGTCGAAATGAGAACGTGGAGATCATGGGTGGTTTTCTGTTCCGCTTTTCTCTCCATCACTCCACGTATTGGTGGTTATGGCTCAACTCCCTGGGCCTGCATTTGATATGGGCTGGGCTGAGTTACTGTTGGGCCGGACTGTATTGATTGGGCTTATGCCGAGGTGGAGCAATTGGACTTCCGATGTGATGATTTTGGGCCTAGGGAGATGGGCCATTTCCTATCAGTGTGTTACGAAGATTCGGACATGTACTAGACTACTAGTATAGCATGTCTCATTGCCCTGTTCTTCGCACCACTTAGATTTAGAATGAAGAGTCGAATTGAACGACAATGCGCGCGCGCGCATATATATATATATATATATATATATATATATATATATATAAGATCATCGAAACTTCGATTAGTTAGAAAGCCACTCAGGTGTGTGCAGTAAGCGCATCTCAAGCAATTCTTTCGCCTTTTACTAAAGAATACCGCGTGCTTCCGACAACATTAATCGGCCGGTATAACGCCTGTGGGTGATTTGAAAAATGATGGATTATGAGAGATAAACTATGAATGAAGTGAAATCTATGTGTTTTAATTGGTAAGTCCATGCATATCTAAAATCAAATTTATAATACTTTCGTTCCGTTAATAATGTCTATTTACATTAAACTTAACCTATTATAATTCCTCGGTCTTAGTTCAATAATCCTGCTTTACTATCAGACCGTTCCACATGAATTGTCATGTTTTCCTGAAATGGAAAGAATTAATTCTTAGTTTCTTACATTTCAATGTGGACCTCTTACATTTCACTTTTAACATTGCACATAAAATCTCGTTTAAAAAAGAAACAAGACAATTGATCTGGATCGAGGAGTAATATTTAGCAGATTCACTATGAACGAGGCAGTTTCACTTCACCGGTAAACCCTAATCTATCATGGGCCAAAGAATTCAGATCAAGCCCAATTAGTAGTTGGGCTATTGGCCCACTAACATAAAAGGGCCCAAAAATCAAAGAAACTCCCGCCAAATTCCAAAACCGGCTACACCCGGTTGCCTTGGGATTAGCCGGTCACCCATATAAATACTCCACAAAGCAAAATTAGAAGGCTCTATTTTTTCTGATTTTTAGTAGTATTAATTTTTTATTAATCGTTTTTCTTCGCTCTTCCTTCTCGTGAGCAGTGGCATTCAAATTCCCGCTTGCATTTCATTCACCGTTCATCGTCGGATTCCGGCGATTCGCCCCTCTCCTCTCTCCGGCGGAGGTTCGATCGGCGGCGCATTCTAGCAGCTCGGACCGTGCGGGTATACTTCCGCCGTACTTGCACGCGCGATGAGTGCGGTGAGCATCACGAACGTGGCCGTGCTGGACAATCCGGCGTCGTTTCTCTCCCCCTTCCAGTTCGAAATCTCCTACGAATGCGTTACTCCTCTCAAAGACGGTAATTGCCTTTGCTATACGTTTTCCTACTGTTGTTTGCTTGGTTCTCTTGTGTTGGGTGTGGGTAATTTTGCCGGCAGTCGGGTTGATTTCTAGGGTTTAATTGCTCCGAGATGTTCGCGTTGAGCTTTTCTCTGGTTGGGGATTTTTGTGTGGTTTGATTCGATAAATGAATTGGTCGTAATTGTGAAAAGTTTATGATTTAGCTGAGAAGTGTATCGATTATGTGATGAAAGAAAGAGTTGATTTGGGCGCTCTTGGTGATTGCAATTAGGGTTTGTAATCTACATGCTTCTGAGAGGATTTTGACTGAAGACAGTAACATTTATGATTTGCTATTGGTAATATGGACCTAGATTGATACAAAGAAATGATGGAGCTTAAGCGAGAGGCTTATAGAACAATGTAAATCTGTATCATGTTCATGAGTTGACTTTTGGAATCAGAACGTGAACTTATGGACAATTTAGCTAGGGACTTTGCCTTTTCTATCTTAGAGTCTAGGACCTCTCTTTAGATTCATGTAGTATTTACTCAGGAATGGATGACAATAACGTCTCTCATTTTCAAAACCCCTGTAACTGGGAAGGTCGGTGATCTTCCATGACATAATTGGGATCGTTTGGTTCAAGCGATCCACTGCTTTGGAAATGAAAATTACTTTAATTTAATAGGCCATTATGTAAACGTAGACGTAATTGCAGCTTCCATGCTAGGATAGAGGTTTGATTCTTGAAGCTGGGGCCATATGAAAATGTAGAATCAGAAGGCATTGTTTGTTCTGCTATTTTGGTAGACAAACAATTCACTATGATGGCTGCAGAAGACAAATCCCAACTATAGATATATAAGAGCCCATTAAAATGATGCTTCGGCTTCATATATATACATTTCAAGATATTCATGGCGAACTAAATAATATTTGTCGAAAAACAAATGTTCCTGCCCAGAGAGCTTATATGATAACAGGCTACTTTGCTTATTATCTGTACGACATCCAGAATTTTTTGTAAAGTGTGAGCTCAACCCGCCTAATCTGTCAATGTGTTTACATGGGTCTTAATGAGCAACAATGGGACAATCTTTTTTTGAAAGGATTTGGACAAAAAATAGGCGCTGGGTGCAGCTATACAATAATATAGATACTCTAAATATTTTTAAAGAACGACATGAAATCAACACTCTCCCGTATACTCCGTGGCAATAAATAGAATACATATTACTGTGCTTGTTGGACATGTATTGTAAACCTTGTCGAAGTATTATGTATTTTTAACTTTTAAAATGCTGGTGCTTTATATGGATGAATTCCAGTGACAAAAAAATTCATGATAAAGTGCACTGATTAAAAGAACATTGTGCTGCTTATTGTATTAACAAAGTGCCCTGCAGATCTAGAGTGGAAGCTCATCTATGTTGGATCGGCCGAAGACGAAACTTATGACCAACTTTTGGAAAGTGTTCTTGTTGGCCCAGTCAATGTTGGCAATTTTCGTTTTGTTTTTCAGGTAAAACTATAGTTGTAAATACTTACACATTGCAATAGTTGAACTACTTTGCATGCTTTTCAAGAATTTGTAATATATTTTGGATATTGATTACAGGCAGACCCTCCAGATCCTTCCAGAATTCGTGAGGAAGACATCATAGGTGTGACGGTGCTTCTATTAACATGCTCTTACGTGGGTCAAGAATTTATTCGTGTGGGTTATTATGTCAATAACGACTATGACGATGAGCAGCTCAGAGAGGAACCCCCCCAGAAGATCATGATTGACAGGATTCAGAGAAATATATTATCTGATAAACCAAGAGTGACCAAGTTCCCCATTAATTTCAACCCAGAAAACGGAGAAAATGGAGAACAAGCCCCTTCACCCGATCATGTTGCTGAAGGAGATAAGCAAGAAGAGTTGCAGCCTGAGCCGAACGACGTTTCAGATAAAGATGAACCTAAAACATGATCCGACCAACTTCTCCGGTTATATGGCTTCTTCAGTCGTCTTGTTGTGGTATCAGCATCTGACATTGTTAGTTTTAGGTTAGGTTTTGACTAGGATTCTCTTTCTTTTCTTGTAGCTACGATTTACCGTAACAACCGTCATTTTGTGTTCTTGCAAATTGCATCAGCAAATGCTAACTGCTGTTCTGTGCAAATACTATGTTGCTAGAGGAAATATATTCATAGCTTTTAGATATTACTGTAAAATCAGTGAAGGTGAAGTATTTACCACAGCATACCACACACCGAGCTAGAATACATACGAAGAGAAAATACAATCAAATAAAAAAATGGAAGTGTTACACAAACACAGCTTATCCATTTTCTTTCTCATTCGACTTGTATAAGTGTTGGGAATCCTTGGTTCAGACAAAATTGGGGAATACGAAAACGCAACAAACATGTCAAAACTTCGTTTATGGGGGTTATCATGTGGAGTTTGAACTTCTAGCTATGAAAAAACTGCAGTCATGTTTTAAGAAAAGATAGGCATCTTCAATCATCATTCTTGCGTCTCTTCTCTCGTTTTTGTGATGATGGCTTAGCTTTTCTAGACTCGGTTTCCTGTAAATTGAGTCATAGTTAGTACCCCAGGGGAGCTAACAATCATTTTATTGCGACAGTAATGGAGAGATTTTCTTTTCACCTGTCTAGGTCGCTTCCTCTGTTTCCCGAGTCCTTTGCCCTTTCCATTTGGCCTGTCCGATTTCTGTTGGGATAGGCATATTTAGCATGTCAAGTTAGGCAATGAGGGTAAAAATATTAAACTAATCTATCCTACCATTCAGCATGCTCCACTATGAAGAATCATACCTGTCGAGAGGCTCTCCTTGGGGGGCGTTCTTCATAGTCCATCTCGCCCTCGACTTTTCCTTTATCATTCAGCATAAGCTTAAGTCTGCCTTCATTAAGTAGTTTCTCCGAGCGAGCATGCTTCTGGAGATAACAAGAAATCAATGACATTCTAAGACTGCAAAATGTCGTACATATGAATTGGAAAGTACTATATTTTTCTGGAAACATCAGTATCCCATAACTACGGAATCATGGGAAAACAAGATGTACACAATCTAAAAGGAACAAAGACTAAAGTAAAGCATAAGCGTCTCAATTAAGAGACCAAATCGCCAACTTAATTAAGCCCGGATATCACCTTCTGCCTAATTATGGAGATTTCAAGAATTTCAAACATGTTAACCACTTATTATAGAGTAAAGTTACCTAGCAGATTGAAAGAGCAACAGATTGTTACTGGAGTGAAAACAGAACATGATTGAGGCTGAGGCAACGGTGAAAGGGTCAAGATGCAAGGAAGTGTCAAAACAAAAGGTTTTCAACTAGAAATTCTGAAAAACAAGCCTTCAAGCTGATCTGATATATATAGAGAATGGAGCAATGCCAAAATAATACTTGCCTTTGAGCTGAGATGAGCCTTCAATGTCTCCTCTGATAAGCAAACTATCCTAGGACAGATCCTGCATTTGAAAACTGAATTACGTTTTAAAACATAATCTGTCCTGTCAAATTCAGGTTCATCCTTTTTAGGACTGCGCTGAGCTATGGTAGGTAAATTGTCAACTTGAGCTGCCCCATCTTCATCACTAGTAGGTAAGCCTGCAAAGATCAATTCCATTGGTACGATCAAGATAAAAGATCATTCTAGCATTGAGTTTGTTTGATTCAAAAATTTCGGAAGTGGGGGTACTAATACAAAGATTTTTCATCCAAATTGAATTCTCATAATATAGTATACAATCCACAAGACTTTCTCTGTGAATCTAGAGAAGCGACTTATGTAGAACTGTATCTTGAAGTGATCAAATTATTTTCATTGAGACTATTTTTCCAGCTAACTTTGTGCAAGTTAATCTTAAAAAAACACAAACAGATGACAAGAAAGGAATACTTAAAAGCTTCGCACTTTTAACTGACTGCATATCTCGCAACACACCTTATTACAAAGATATAATTATAACTACACCGTAACCACTAGTAGCATAAACATTAGCACACCGGCCACAATAATAATAGTGTTACCACCATAGTAGTTACTGATACTTTCAGTGTTAAGTAAGATAATAGACAATAAAAAAATGCAAAACAAGCACCATCGATCAAATTATCCATGGACAGATTAATTTGATGCACCTATTGAAACTAACTTTCCTGAAATGAAGTTCTTATGAAACCCTGATCAAAGGCTGGATTTATTAAAACAAAGATGAAATCGAACCTGATGAATCCAGATTAACTTCATTCACTGAGCTGTCCTCACTTTCATAACCTGAAGTTATAAAACAACAAATTAAGACAGGCTTGCAGCGAATACGGCTTTTCAAACTCCCACATACATGATAAGCAAGGATAAAATAAGACAGTTAAAAAGTTACACAGACCAGAAGAAGAGGAAGCTTCTCCCTTCTCTCTCACATCCGAAGCGACATTCTCTTCTTCTTTATCTTCGTCCTCCTCTTCTTCTTCTCCTTGTTGTTCTTCTTCTTCTTCTACTTCTTCTTCCACATCCGTGTCTTCAGTAGCCTCTGCTTCCACTTCAGACCCTGAAGAAGATGAGGAAGATTCTTCCGACGGTGCATCCTTGTCGCCGTGAGTTTCCCTATAGAATCGCCTTTTAATCATAATTACAGACTTCCCTTCTCACCACTGCAGAGAAGACGAAACGACTGTTAAGCTTCGAGCATCAAAATTAAATGTACAAGCCAACCGAGTAACAACAGAACACATTCTCCTCAACTATCTCTATCACAAATCAGTTTTTTTTTTTTTTTTTTTTTTTTTTAAGTCTCATCTACAGCTTATTTCATAACATTATATCTACAATCAAGTATCATATCAAAAATGTTAATCCCCATCCATTTCTCAGAAATTCATCTTCAGCTCAACTGTAACCAACTACCTGAAATTTGAACTTTTAACAAACAAACAAAAAGAAATTCAAATAACTTCGAATCTATTGCGCTGTTTTCCCTCCTTAACAGTATTCACTTGCCTATCAGCTCATAACTCGTGCGATTGAATGAAACCAACATTCAGCGAAAAATCCAACAGAAAATGGAAAAAACATCATAAATTCCTGAATAGAGAGTCAAAATAAGACGGTGAAATGCGACAAGCTCCCTCATGGATTGCATAGAACTCACCAATTCGCAGTCAAAGCTTCCTGCAAAAGGCTTCCTTGGATTAGTTGGGAGGTGATGAAGGAGGCGAAACGGCTGCTTGTGAGTTGTAATGTCGCGCTTAGGGGAGAGAAGAGGAAGGAGGGTTTTGGTTTAAGAGGGAGGGATCAGGTGGACCTGCACGAGGTTGTAACCGACACGCGGCTAGGGGAAAAGAGCCTATTGGCCTAACATTTTCTTCTAAAAAAATAATACCTCATCGGTCCCACTTCAATTATTTTCGGTACAAAATTTTAGGTTTATTATTAAAAGTTAAAAGTAAGATTAATTTTTCCACTTTAGAAAATAAAATAATCTATATGAACCGAAACAATTAGTAAGACAAGACAATTAATTTAACTTAAGTGGGACTCTGCCCACCGTAAATATACTTAATAAGTGCATTGCTGATGTGACAATGATAGTAGTAGAGTTTACATTTTTATATAGATTAGTATGTATATAAGTATTTATTATTTTTATTTATTAATAATATATCATGTCATCCTTGCGCGAATTTCTAAACAAGCCAACTAACATCACCATGTATTCTAGTTCAAGGCTAGCCCTCTTTTGAATTAGGTTACATACCACATTCACGTAGGATTGGATTTCGAGCGTATTGGATTGCATAATATTAAGATTAAGGTGACATGTTCGAGAAGACTTGAAAACTTTTATATAAAGGGTATTTTGAAATTGTTTAGACTTTGAATTTTTTGTTCTAATAAATATGGAGCCAAACCACCAATATTTTATAAAGCTCGATAGATTTGGACCGAAAACTTGACTCGACAATTTGCCACTTCTAATGCTGAGTATGTTGTTCGAAGGTGCTCAAGACCATCGATACAATTTCCACGAATCATTATGGGGTCCTAATTTATAAATCTCACGTAATATATAAAACTATACATATCTATTGATTTGGGAGAATTGTAGCAAGTAGTTACGGTAATCACATCTAAATTATGCCCATAAATTAAGGAAAATCAGTTACTTCCTCTGTCCCTTTGGAGTTGTTACATTTCTTTTCAGCATTTGTCTCAAGCATTTTCGAGTGTCTTGATAATAAGTTTCATAATATCTTTTTGTGAAAATTTTAAATTTACGAGATACTACAAGTGTTTTAGTATCTCATAAAAGGAAACAATATTTAAAGGCTATTTTAAAACTCATCAATAAAATTCTCGAAAACGCTTGAGATAAATGTTAAAAAGAGGTGTAACAACTCCAAAGTGACGGAGGGAGTACAATGCAAAGTGACCCTTGATATAAAGCACTGCATATAATAAAAGAAAAGGTTCAAGATTTATTATAACCGTGAATCTACTAAGATCAATTAAAAGCTTTTAATTTTCACATATTAATTACTCCCTCCGTCCCGCGAAAGACGTTACATTTCTTTTTGTCAATTTCTGGCACGCTTTTCCACGCTTCTTGATGAAGTGTTTTAAAATAGATTTTTGAAGAATTTTTTCTTTTGCGGGATAATATAACTATCATAGTATCCCGTAAAAGAAAAAATTCTTCAAAAATCTATTTTAAAACGCATCATCAAGAAGCGTGGAAAACGTGCCAGAAATTGACAAAAAGAAAGGTAACGTCTTTCGCGGGACGGAGGGAGTACTTTTTACATGATCTACTACCGATAGTTGAAAATATATCTTAAATTTTTTTTCTCAATTGTATAAAAAAAATATATCCCTTCAGTTACATCAAATCGAGAAAATGCTTACAATTTTCGCAAGAAAAAGAGAAGGCCAAAACAACAACAATAATAATGCGAATACATCAATTTAAAAGTTAAAGAGAACGCAACCTAAAAATGAAATTAACAACCAGCTATCGATTATTTTTCCATCAAAGAGAACGCAACCTAAAAAAACCCGATCAATACGGCCTCCTTTCTTTTTAAATGAAAATGAAATTAACATAGAAACCCGAAAGCAATTTCTCGCTCTATTAATATTTAAAAATAAAAATAAAATGGGCTCGCCTCACGCAGAAATTGCTATGCAGCCACACGTAAACGTACGGAATTCTACGTGAGAGAAGAGTCCTTTACACTGCGAATTCCACCGTTCGGAATTCCTCGAAAAAATGGAGGTGGAGAAGCTAGTCCCCAAGCGGAGCAGCGCCGCCGCCAGGAAAGTCGCGTTCACGGCGGAGCTGAATCGGGTGAATTGGATCGCGCTGCCGATGATCGTCGTCACGGTGTCGCAATTCCTACTCCGCGTCTCCCCCATGTTCATGCTCGGCCACCTCGACCAGCTCTCCCTATCCAGCGCCTCCATCGCCACCTCTCTCTGCAACGTCACCGGATTCAGCGTCGTCGTAAGTTCCGTTAATGCCGAACCTAATTCATCACCGCCGTCAATTTTCATCTCTGATTGATTCCGGAATCCCCAGAATTTCGATTGCTTGCTCGATTTTGCGTTTTAGGTTTCTTCATCTTCTCAATCGCCGAACTTACTTTTCGATTGCTTGATTGAGATATTTTTTCGGTAATTTCCAGGAAATTGCCTCCAAATTGACCTCGAAAATGGCTGTTAGAGAAGGAAAAATGCATATAAAAATTGGCTCTACTCATAGTCTTTACTCAGATTTAATTAAGTTTTGTTTAGAATAATTATTTGGTGGACGACCTTTCAACCTAGCTTTGAATTTTCTAATTCAGTACTAAAATAATTTTACAGAATAAACTAAACATTGATTAGGCATTATCCATTTCATGTTAAGATGACTGTATGTTGCCTCAATCTCTATTCGTAGCATTATCAAAATTGCATAATGTATTGGGAAATTTAGATTTAGAATTATGGCTATGGTGCATATTTTCGTAATGTAGGGTAATCCGCCTCATAATTTGATGAATTGCTCTGCAGTTTGGGATGGCTAGTGCTTTGGAAACGCTATGTGGGCAAGCGTACGGTGCCAGGCAGTATAAAAGAGTCGGAACTTTGAGTTATGGCGCGATATTATGCCTATTTTTGGTGTGTATACCTCTGTCTCTTCTGTTCATCTTGACGGAGAAACTTTTGCTTCTGACTGGGCAAGATCCTTTGATATCAGCTGCAGCTGGAAAGTTCGCGATTCAGCTGATTCCGACGCTGATCCCCTACGCGATTCTTCAGTGTCTCGTTAGATACTTGCAAATCCAGAGTTTGATCTTTCCCATGGTTTGGAGTTCATTAGCATCTCTGTTCTTTCAGCTACCGCTGTGTTGGGCTTTCATATTCAAATTGAATCTTGGAAATGGTGGAGCAGCATTTTCCATTGGCATATCTTATTGGTTTAATGTGGTTTTGCTCTTGCTTTATGTTATGTATTCTCCTGCATGCCAAGAGACACGAGCTCCGTTTTCATGGGACGTGTTTGTCTCTATGAAAGAGTTCTTTCTGCTTGGCATACCCTCTGCTGCCATGGTATGGTGAGTTGGTTCACTCTCACTTTTCGAATTTTTATCCGACCTGGATTTTCATATTAGGCTAACGAGTGCAGTCGATATTTGCAGTCTTGAATGGTGGTCGTTCGAGCTCATACTATTGTTGTCTGGAGTTTTGCCGAATCCACAATTGGAGACATCGGTTCTTTCTATATGGTATACTTGAATTTGTTACTGATTTTCTATTTCATACTAGATACAGTATTTCTAAACCTCGAGTGTTATGTTGTTTGCAGCTTCACCATTTCCTATTTGCATTACCACGTCCCGTACTCTTTCGGCGCTGCTGCAAGGTCTTGTACAGTTTTTAAACTACACATTCCGACAATCCAAAACAAATTTTAGCGAATATTGAAAGCACTAACCGTGTTACCATCTCTGTTCAGCACCCTCATCTCGAACGAGATAGGAGCAGGAAATCCAGAAGCAGCCAGAGCCACCCTCCATGCAGTGTTGGCTCTGGTTATCACAGAGTTCCTAGCAGCCAGCTTCGTCATTGTAACATCCGGCCGCATATTAGGATTAGCATTTAGCAAGGATAAAGAAGTGATCCACTACGTGAAGAAAATGGCACCTTTCCTCGGCATTTCCATCACCTTGGATGGTTTGCAGGCCGTACTATCAGGCATTGGCGACTCCAGAAATTATAAATCGGGGTGCGAAAAAAATTATCTAGCATCAGGTCATTTTGACAAATTCTCTCTCGACACTTGCAATAGCAACCGAAAGAATCAATATCAACTTAATGAGCAAAAATTTATATATATATATATATATATATATATATATATGTCCTTCGTACTACTGAATAGTGAACATTTCTTAAATATATGTGAGACGTAAAATATAAAAACGAACACTATTCGGTGGGACAGGAGAAAATACTAGTAACAAATTTTTTTTTTGGGGGTACAACTGTACCCCCATTGCCCCACTCTCCCGTCGCCACTGCTATCAGGTAATGACGCATCCTCTTCATGTCGATTCTCTTGAAACACTTAAATCCGAAACGGTTCATCCTGTCCACAGGGGTGGTGAGAGGAATCGGGTTGCAGCATATAGGGGCATACGTGAATCTAGGCGCATACTATTTGGTATGCATCCCGGTGGCTCTATTATTTGCATTCGTTCTGAACCTCAAAGGGCAAGGCCTTTGGAGCGGGCTCGTTGCAGGAGCAGCCGTACAATGTGTCGCCCTCTCTATTTTAACAGCATTCACTCGTTGGGAAAATAAGGTACTGCAAAAATGAAAAATCTGTGTTTGAAATTCTTAATTTTTTAACACCCAAAAAATAATGTTCCGAGGAATGTGGTTCGACCGGATTTTGCAGGCGATGGAAGCACGACAAAGGATCTTCTCGGAGGAATTTTCAGTTCGAAACGATTCCGTATGCAAGCATGAAAAATTGGTGGAGATTTTGTGAAAGAAATTTTCTTCCCAACACTGATTTTGGAAGCAAATTCAAGTGGTTTATTTGCATACTTGTTTCCAAGAAATGAAGTGAGGGGGAAATACGGGTGTTTTCGTTACAATTACTTTATTTTATTCTTTATTGTTATTCATTTTTTATTATTTCAATTTGTGTAGCAACGAAACATAGCTTCGATTCATGATGCAATAAGTTTCGACTCGTCACTTGGCTTCCTTTCCTAATTGGGATGTCCCACTTCAATTGACGTATTTCTCAAAATAGAAAGAATTAACCCTTAGTTTTCAATGTTGACTCCTTACATTTTACTTTTAACATTACGTATAAAATCTCGTGCAAAAATGAAACAAGCCAAATAAAGTGGAACATAGGGAATATTATTTTTGATATATTTTTGTTGAGGGGATATTTCTCGAGTAGTACTCCCTCCGTCCCTTTCTATACGAGTCAATATCTATTTTAGATTGTTCCATTCAATGTGAGTCGTTTCCTAATATAACGATGATTAAACCTAATTAATAGTGTGGACAAGGGAATCATACTCTCTATCATAATACTAGTGCAGTACCCGTCGAAATTCGACGGGTTTCAAATTATTTTGTAATTACAAATAAAAGTTTTAATGAAAATTATATAATTTTTTATATTAATTATTCCAAGTAGCCCGTTACTCGTAGTAAATATGAAAATGGATTAAGAAATTAACATTTTTACAATAGATATGTTTTATATTTTATCTCGTCAAATTTTAACATGAAAATGTTATTTTAAAACAAAATTTATAATAAAATAAAAATATATTATGCCTCCCGTTGTTTATTTTATCTAAACAACCTTCAGATGGATCTTTTTTGAAGGAATAAAAAGGGTTAACATTTCTTAAAGAACTATACGATTTAAGTCACGTCAAAATTCGATTTGAATCACTTAATAAGAATCTCCATAATTAATATCAATTTTCGACGGGATTTAATTTATTTTGCAATCGTTGCATAAAATTTTTAATCTAAAATACATAATTATCTATATTAATTATTGTAATACGCCCGTTACTTGTAACAATAAAAAAACTGTTAAAACGTAATATTATAATCTCTTCGACGTAACGTTAGCATAAATAGTGCAAATCTGCCCGTTAATTTCGTTAGCCCGTTCGATATAACGTTAACATCTATATTTATTTATTGCAATCCGCCAGTTACTTGTAACAATAAAAAAATACGCTAAAGCGTAATATTATAATATCCTGTTAGCCCGTTGTTCAGCATAACGTTAACATAATTAGTGCAAATCTACCCGTTAATTTTTCTGTTAGCCCGTTCGAGGCTTTTTAGAATTTTTCATTTTTGAGATTTCTACATTAATATAATGTAGTTCCTCAAATCAAGTATGATTTTGATTAACACATATAATCTATTTATATATGTACTTTGTCACTAAGTTCTTGTGAAAAATCGATGTGGGATGGGAATCCTTGTTATAATATAATTGAAGTAAATTATCGATGAATATTGATTTTTCGTTTATAGGGATAAAATTTGAAGATACAATATATATTTTTATTTATTTGAGGGCATATAGAATAATCGTAATGTTAATGTATATCAATTAATGTATGTGATATGTTTAATTAAATTTTAATCGTTAATACGCTAAAGCGTAATATTATAATATCCTGTTAGCTCGTTGTTCAGCATAACGTTAACATAATTAGTGCAAATCTACCTGTTAATTTACGTTAACATAATTAGTGCAAATCTACTTGTTAATTTTTTCGTTAGCCCGTTCGAGGAATATTCATAAAAATCACACGCGATGCCACGTAGGACGAAGATCCGTAACGGTATTATATATATATTGATGCATGCTCACATAAATGATTCAAATAAAGCGGGACAAAAAAAGTAGCTTAAATATTTGAAATGAGTTTTAAACTGTAAAATTCAATAGAACAATGATATTAATGTTAAGTTAATACCATCATGATGTAGGTACATCTAAATTACTTGAACACTTGCTAAAGAAAATGCTCACGGAACTCTTACCATACATCGTACCGGGGCACAAATTGTATATATTGCAAATCACGACTAGTTACGTTTCAAAGGCTTGGGGATCAAGTTTTTTAACTAGGTCAAGCAAAAGATATGCTAAAATAAGCCTTATCGAAATACTTCCTCCGTCTACTATCCTGTTTCCTTTCTCGTTTTTATATGCCTTTTATTTTAAGAGAGTAATTCTTCAACAAAAAAATTACAATTAAATCCTTTTAAACATTACTTTAACACATCACCCCCCGATATTTTAACACATCGTCATCATGCATATAAATTCTTCCAATGATACTAATATAATGGGATGGAGGGAGTAATAAGCTAGGGTATATGTTTAAATAATTTTATTTATTAATATTATTGTCACGTCATTCACGGACATATTCAACATACATACAATGGGCATGGGCATTACTGATTCAGTTTTCCATCTATTCTAGATCAATTGTCATATTTTCCTAACTGAGTCGTCTCACGTCAATTATCATGTTTCTTAAAATTAGTTGAGATTACGTGCGATGCACGTATAGTGTTTATATTTTGAAATAAATATTCTAATGATAATTATGTTAATGTTATAAAGATTTATTCTATTGGTAATAGCAAAATTTGAAATATATCAAGAATAAATAATCTAATGATAATATTAATTAATGATTTTAAAATATATTCTAATGATAAGGGTAAAATAGGTAAATCATAATTTATAAATAAGACACTTTTTATAATAAATATAGATTAAAAAAATCCTTAATTTTTACTTTTAACACTGTATCTACAATCTTGTGCCGAAAGAAATTAGAACAATTGATTTGGAACGACAAAAATACATTATAGTGTTTTAAGTACCATCTAATTACCTAAACAACTTGCTATAGAAAATGTTCACGGAAGCACAAACTAATAATATATTCCGAGTATATGTATATATTATCAATCCCGACTAATTAAGTTTAATAGGCTTGGGGATCAAGTTTCTTAACTAGGCCAGTCAAACAAAAAAGATATGCTAAAATAAGCATTATCGAAATACTTCCTTCGTTTACCATCCTATTTCAATTTTCATTTTTTTTTAAAACTTTCACTTTCAGCCAGTGTATCTCTAAAAAAATACTTCCTCTGTCCCGCGATTCTTGCCCCGTTTTCCTTTTTGGGACGTCCCAAGATTCTTGCCCCGTTTCCTTTTTGGGAAATAATTAGTGTTAATTGTGCAATTAGTAATTCCCTTATTACAATTAACAATAATAATTTATTTTAATAAAAAAAAACAAAAAAACAAAAACTGATTTATTTACTCCATTATTCCATCAACAATTTATTCCACCCACTCACATTTATTCCACCAACCATTTTTTTGGGGAAAAATTGTTGAATTACTCGAATTTGTCTCACTTCTCCTCCACTCTCACTTGTGTTCATCGACTGAAAACCCTAATTTCATCCCCTCCCCCCCTCACTCTCTGCGATCTGCCATGGATCCTTCCATTGAACGTACTCCCTCGCCTCCGCCGGCGTGGAGAACGACCCGCAACCGTAACCCCCCCCGCCGATAGTTCACGGCGAGGCCGCCGCCGTGGTCCTAATCGGCGCAAATCCAACGCCTTCTTCCCTCTATACCCTACTGACTACAGCCCAAGCCCCCCACCCCCTCCATCTCGTATCAAGCTTCCCATCTCACCCGGCCGCTACGGCGAACTCCGATCGCCACTGCCTCCTGGCTGGAAAAACTCTTGGACGCCGCCACAGCCCCTATCTGGGGACGGCTTCGTTCGAAGGGAAATACTCTTGGATGCAACCCATCAATGGCCGGCGCGGCCGTGGGATCTTGATGACGGCCCAAGTGCAGATCTGAATCCACCAGCCCCTAATCTTCAGCCGCCGCCGCCGCCGCCGCCGCCGCCGCAGACCGCCGTTGATGAGGAAGGCTCCGTGGCCAGCGATCCCATGGCCAATTGGCCAGTATACTACTACCGTGATGGCCATCCTGTGTATTTTCCCTTCCATCCTACAACTGATGAATGGGCCGCATGTGATGCTGCTGCCGAACGGGCTTGTGATGATGTTGCTAATGGGTGAGATCTGTCCTCTATGAGATCTGTGTATCAAATTGTTGAGGAATTGTTGATGGGTTCTTGTCTCTGATGATTTGGTGATGAATGCAGGTGATGAATTGCTGTTCTGATGCATTTGGGGTTCTGCTCTCTGTTGTTGCCCTTATTTACTTGATGAATTAATGTTGTGTGTCTTTGGAAATACTCTATGTTTGATGAGTTGTTGGTGGCTCTGTCTATTTGGGTTTGTTCCTATTTGTGTTATGGGTAATACTCTGTTAGGCCTTATTTACTTGATGATGGCAGATGTTGAATTGGTGATCTTATGAATTGATGAAGTGGTGTTCTGAATTGTTTAGGGTTTGGTGTTCTGTCCTCTTGATGAATTGGTGTTCTGATGAATTGATGAATTGATGAATTGGTGTTATAAATTGCTGATGAATTGATGAATTGATCTTGATCTTGGGAAATACTCTCCGTTGGATGAATTTATATACTTTTACTAGGCAAAAGTTAAGTACATTACTGCCATTTCATATATACATCAGAGATATATCAAAAAGTTGCATTTTCTATGTCAAAAGATGGTTAGTACACATCTTTTGAAAGCCAAAATGCATACAAAACAACATATGTTCATACTATTGCATATGCATCTACCAAAAAACCAAAAAACCTTGACCTTTGAATGTTGTGTCTTATCTGCATGCTTGTTTCATTCAATATGTTGCATCCCAAATGTTGAGAAGGCTGCTTCTAGGCCTGTTAGTTGTTCTAAACCTAATCTGACACACAATTGCTCTATTCCTCTAATATGTCCATGCTCAACAAGATAATCTATGCTTGCCCTTGCCAATTCCATGGGAATTGTGAGACTAACTGGTAATATTCCTTCTCAAAGCAATCTGTCCTTTCCCATGTGGGGTAATTTGTACTTGTTGTGACCTTGCACCTTCATGATCTCTGTTAGGCAGCCTTGTAATGTGAGGAAAACCTTGTTTAATGTCATTGGAGGTAGCTCATGAAATGCTTCTTTCACTGCTTTAACCAAATCATCTATTGTCCTGCATACTCTTCTGTGTTGTAGAGATTGAATGGCACTGAAAAAGCCTAAATCATTGATGTTAGTGTCTGGACTGTTTGGTGGTTGTTGAACAAGCCTAATGTTGAATCCTTGCTGTGTTGCTGCTTCTCTAAACTCTGGATCAGAATCTGTTATGTGTGGCTTTGCATTATCTTGCTGGATAATGATATTCTTTGTTAATTCTGCTGGCCATTTGCTTCTTATGGCTGGGATTACCTGGTGTTGGTATGTTTATGGACAGAAACTTGCATTAGTTAGAAATATTTGAAGTGTTGTGGCATAAAAACAGGTTTATAATGCTCTTACTCACTACCTGTTCAAGAAGAGTGGTCTTTATGACATCTCTTGTAACTGATTCAACTGCTATTATGTACCATGTGCCCATGTCTCTATGTTTGCTCTTTCTCAATGCTTGTTTTTGACAAGTGAAAGGGAAACAACCTATCTTACCATCAAATAGCACACTCCCATCATCTCTTAGCAGAGGCCTGCTTACAGCACACATGAACATCAGCTTCCCTATGAACCTTTTTGATTTACATGCTCTGTAAGGCTCTTCTTCATCTGGTGCAAGGTAATACCTGTAATTTTGAATTGCTGGTAAGTTAATCTGTTGTTGTGACCAATGATGCAATGAAGTGTTATGAGCTGAGGTCCTTAGAAATGGAAATTCAAACTGGAAAATCATTACCTGTTTTTCCCTTTGGTTATGAAGAACCATTTCTCATCTATATGCACTATATTGTGCATAGTTGAATACCTCAGTGTGTTCATGACCCTGTCTAGCTCAAGGGCTTCTAAACTGAACCTAATCCTCAAGAATTTGTTGTCTTGTGTGAGTGAGGGCTTGTTAAAACTTGCAAATACTCTAAACAAACCTGCCTGCCCCCATCTGTGCAGTGTTGATTTACTCACTCCCATCTTCTTTACCATGGATCTGTAACAGCCCCTCTCACATACATCTAACCCCTTTAACAATGTGTAATTAGGCTGCATTACTTTCTCTCTTTTTCTGCCTAATTTTTTGGAGACTATGCACACTGCTAACCCCTTATCTTGTTGATCTTTTGCAGATTTCCAAAGCATGCTTACTGTCCATCTTGTGATACCAAACTTGGTTGCTGCTTCGTTGATTTTCCCTCTCTTAGGCTTTCCATTTGAAGAGCCTTGCAAGAGAAACTGCACGCAGAGATTCCTCTCTTCGTTCGTGAGATCTTGTCCTCTTCCCACCATGAAGAATACACAGAAGCTGCTCTCTGTCTGCTTCAATGTTTTGCCACTGCTCAGACCTTCCTCTCCCTCTCACTCTCTGTTTTTTTCTCTCTGGTTTCTGAGTGTGGCTGCCGGAAAATGGAGTAGGAAGAAGAGAAAGTGTAGATATATAGAGTTGTTGAGGGAGTACTTTTTCAGATTTGAAAGTGGCGCCCAACTCTTGTTTTGTTAATTTCCCTCTTAAAAATGTTCATGATGGGATAGTTAGTTTATCAACATGTGCACAATTTGCCTTATTTTTATAAATAAAAGCTTTTGTTTCTAATTTGATAAGCAATTTATTTTTCTCATTCATGTAACTTAGTTAATTTGTCTAACTGATTTGAAGAATATATATATATATATATATATATATATATATATATATATATATAGGGGTGGGTTCTTATGGGAGATGGTATCAATCTTGAGAACTAAGAACCAATCCTATCCACTCCTTTTAAAGAATCTAATGGCGGATATTAATTTTCAAATTATCTATTTTACTTTTTTAATGATTTATTTCTAATATTAAAGGGTAGATTAGGGAAAAAAAGAGAAAGAGATTATGCGTTCCAAGATTGTCGCCACTTCCTATAATTAATTATTCTATTAATTAGCATAAATATTTGAATGCAACTAAGACCTATTTCTATGCTTAAATAATCATATTTATATGCTATTTTCGTATTTATTTATGCTTAATAACCTGCATATGAAAAATTACATGCTTTTTTTTTTAATATCAATTCATGTTTAAATATCGTGAATGACGATGACAAATTGTGAATTACAATGAATATTCAAATGCAACTAATACCTATTTTTATGCTTAAATAATCATTTTATATGCTATCTTCCTATTTATTTATGCTTAATAACTTGTATATGAAGATTACAAAATATATATATATATATATATATATATATATATATATATATAGAATAAAAAAACATAGATGAATATTCGAATGCAACTAAGACCTATTCCTATGCTTAAATAATCATATTTATATGCTATGATCCTATTTATTTATGCTTAATAACTTTTATATGAAAAATTAAAAATTAAAAAAAAAAAGAATAACAAAACATAGATGAATATTTGAATGCAACTAAGACCTATTCTTATGCTTAAATAATCATATTTATATGCTATCTTCCTTTTTATTTATGCTTAATAACTTGTATATGAAAATTACAAAAAACAAAATAAAAAAACATAGATGAGTATTCGAATGCAACTAAGATTTATTCCTATGCTTAAATAATCATGTTTATATGCTATATTCCTATTTATTTATGCTTACTAATTTGTATATGAAAATTACCAAAAAAAAAAAAAAAGAATATAAAAACATAGAAGAAGAAGAAGAAGAAGAAGAAGAAGAAGAAGAAGAAGAAGAAGAAGAAGAAGAAGAAGAATATTTAAGAAGAAGAAGAAGAAGAAGATTACGGCAGAGAAAATTTAAATGAGTGATTAATCCCTTGAAATATGGAATAAATAAATGAAGATTACATTAATATCCTTTTCCTAAACAAAATATGCCTTATTTAATTAATTTCCATGAATAAATCATAACCATCAATCTATTGAAATGGAGGGTCTAGATTAGTTCCTAGTTCTCACTAACTAATATGGTTAGCATATGAACCAATCCCTATATATATATATATATAATTAAATTTTTAATTAAATAAAGCAGTAAATATTTTAAAAATAATTTCTGGAAATAAAAAAATTTAATTACAGATTATATATTAGATTAAATGCCCTAAACATAAATACATTAAACTACACTGAATACCTAACCCATCCACTTAAAACACTAATTACTCCCGTCATAATTCCCGCGCCGAAAAGAAATGGGGCGAGAATCCTGGGACGGAGGAAGTATTACAATTACACCCTTTAAACATTGCTTTAGTACATAATTACTGCACATTTTAATATATATTTCATCATAATATACTCTTAAACTCCGTATCATTCCACAAAAAGTCTTTAAAAGATCGTGGACGGATCTAGGGGTGTTCACAGTTTGGTTTAAACCGTAAATTAAACCGGATCAAACCGTATTTGTGCGGTTTAGTTTGATTTATGGTTTGAAAAATATGGATTGGGTTTAATTTTCCAAAAAATATGGTTTTTGGTTTAGGTTTGGTTTTCAAAAATAAAATACCAAAACCAAACCGTAAACCGTAAAACCGTAATGATTTATAATAATAATAATAAATAATTATTTAATCAATTTTGGTACAAAAGATTCGCATACTTGGTTCAAATTTTATAGTGTTATCTACTATATTTATTTATTTTTTAATTCAATTTTTTATTACTTTTTTAAACCTAAAACCTAAATATAACAACTTTGGGAACTCTTTTCTACATTTTATTTATAGAATGACGCCGACTTATAAAGAATATATATTTTAAATTTGAGGAAGAGTGACGTTGAACTACTCATATTGAATATTTTGATTTCATCAACAAAGGTAATAATTTATATACCAAGGAATATACTTCCTCCATCTCATATAAGTAGTCCCATTTGGAATGGGCACAAGAGCCAATAAAGGAGGAAGTGTGTGACTGTAATTGATCATGAAGAGAGAGAGTTAATTTTAACCAAGTATTCTTTACCATTTTAGGAAATGAGACTAATAGATGAGACGGACGAAAATGACAAATGAGACTACTTATATGAGATGGATGTAGTACATCATATGATAACTAAGCTTTAATCAAACATAAGTGCAATGCTATTTTATTTTATCTCAATTTTATGTTAGAGAACGATATTGATTCTATAATTTTAGTTAATGAATATTTGATTTTTCCCCACGATTGCAAACCGTAAACCAAACTGTACCGAACCGTTTGTAATATGGTTTGGTTTGGTTCGGTTTTCATAATGAAATGGTTTGATTTGGTTCTATAAAATAAAAAAACCGCATTTTAAGATTTGGTTTGGTTTTAACGTCAATCCGCACCAAACCAAACCAAACCGCGAACACTCCTAGACAGATGAGTAATTTTTTATTGGGATATTGGTATATAAATACACCAACTTTCACCACTTTTTGCTTTTTCACATGAACTTTGAAAATTGTGTATAAATACATGAACTTTTTCCCCGTCTAATTTTTTCCACGGAAATGAATTCCGGCCAATCCGAGTCCTATGTGGCATATAAATTTTATGATGTGGCACAATACGTGGACATGCTTCGATAAACCGACGTCGTTTTATTTGGTAATTGAGAAATTAGGGTTATTCGTGGAGAAACGACGCCGTTTCATATTCCATCGACAAAAACAAAAGAAAAAGACAAGCTTTGTCTCAGAATCTAAGCCCTCAGTCCTCGAATCCCCAAATCTCTCCCTCTCTTTAGCAATTTCTTAATCGAGTGTTTGAATTCTCAATCATTTGTTGTCGCCGACTAGGGTTCTCGAAGGTGGCATTGTCTTGCTCGCTCGTTGTGGTCCAGAGGAACTTCTCTCCTCACAATTGTCGAAGATATGGGAAGCAGGTAGGTCCCTTAAAGTATTTCTTTATTTAAATCTATTTAGGGTTTGTGTTTTTTACTGTCGGAGAACATATTTTATAGCATTGTTTTGATTTTGTCTGGTTTAGGGTTCCATGTGTAATTTTGACAGAATGGCACAATTTAATTCTCAATCAATTGGGGTTAGTCTCAGAATGGGCATAATTTATTGTCTTATTGTTTTTCATTTGATTTTGTGACAGTGACGGAGGTTTTGGCATCTATATTAATCATGGAGGACAATTTTTGAAGCTAGATGGAAATAAGTTCTATGTGGGAGGATTTCTTGTACGTAGACTTGATTTAGATGAAGATAGATTTGGATATCTAGATGTGGTGGATGAAATTGAGAAATTAGGCTACGTGTCTTGGAAAAGCATTTCATACAAACCCACAAATTCAAATAATTTTGTAGAGCTTAAAAATGATGTAGATGTGATGGATATGTTATCACATTTGGGAGATAGGTGTAGGGTTGTTGAATTATTTGTTGATTGTGGGAAGAAACTAGAGACTGATTTGAATGTTGAGTTAGGAGAAGAGCATGAGACTGAGTATAATGAGAATGGGATAGGAAATTCATTTCAGAATGGTAGTGATGGTAGTGATAGTGAGGAAGATGAAGACTATATTCCTGATGAGCTTTCTGATGAGCTTTCTGACTACACTGATGATGGCATGGATGATGATGAATTAGGGTCTGATTGTGAGTACATAGAGGCTAGGAGAAGGCTAAGGGATAAAACTCCAAGGGGATTATGTGATGAAGTGTTAGGTAGAGAAACAGGAAGAGAGTGTGGGTTTTCAGACTATGAGGATTCTGATGGAGATATATATTCATCAGAAACTGATGAAGATTGGGAAGTTGATAAGATAAGGAAAAAGGTGAAAATGATAGTCTATGATCCTAAGTGTGACCACAAGGAACTAAAACTTGCATTAGGAATGAGGTTTGAAGATGTAGAGATGCTATCAAGGAAAATGCCATTGAGGATGGGAGGGGAATTCACTTTAGGAGAGTCAGTAAAGAACAGTTGGAGGCTTATTGCAATCCACCTTGCAAATGGAGGTGTTATGGTAGTATTGATAAGCCTACTGGACACTTTCTCATCAAGGTCCTTAAGCAGCCTCATACTTGTACTACTGACATGAGAAACCACCAGGTTAACTCACCTTGGATAGCAAAAAAATACCTAAATGTTTTTAGGTACAGGCCAGATCTAACTGTCAAAGAGCTGGGACAAGATATAGTTAGAAGATATAACTGTAAGGTTTCAATCTGGAAGTTGTATCAGGCAAAATACAAGGCAATTGAGATGTTGAGGGGGACTGTGGATGAGCATTATGCAAAGTTAAGGAGTTATATCCTTGAATTGAAAAGGCAAGACATTGAGGGCAAGTTTGAATTGTGGACTGGTGTTGGGGCAGTGTTCAAGGGGATTTATATAGGTTTTAGTGGGTTGAAGAAAGGTTTCCAAGAAGGTTGTAGGAGAGTGATAGGACTTGATGGGGCACATCTCAAGACTTATTTTGGTGGGGTCTTACTGTGTGCTGTTGGTAATGATCCTAACAACCAAATGTTCCCAATAGCATGGGCAATTGTTGAGGTAGAGAACCAAGAAAATTGGAGTTGGTTTCTGAAAATTCTCACTGAAGACTTAGGCTTGTCTACTGGAGCTGGAACAACATTCATCTCTGATCAACAAAAGGTAAATCAACATATATTCAATAATATTCTGCAACTATTATGATGTGATATTGTTTTGTAATATTGATTTTTGAACTATGTATGTTGCAGGGATTATTGAATGCAGTGGCTGAATATGCTCCTATGGCAAAGCACAGAAACTGTGCTAGACATGTCTTCATCAACTGGAAGAAGAGCAACAAAGGAATAATCTTGAAGAATTTATTTTGGAAGATTGTGAGGAGCACATACCAAGCTGAATTCAATCATAATCTTGATGCTTTGAAGGCCAAAAATGTAGGGGCATATGAAGATTTCATGGCCAGAGACTTCACTAAGTTCTGTAAGGTTTTCATAAACCATACTTCTACATCTGATATGATATTGAACAATACTAGTGAAACTTTCAATGGCTATATCCTAAATGCTAGAGGAAAACATTGCATACATATGTTAGAAGAGATTAGGACATCTCTCATGGAAAGGTTGCATAGGAAGGCAAAAGAATTGAAAGACTATGAACACTCCATATGCCCTGAAATCCTGTAACAAAGCTTGAGAATATCAAGTATTTCAGTAGGTATTGTGTCCCTCATGCTGCATCTGATGTATTGTTTGAGGTGGAGAATTTTGGGGATAGATTTATAGTAGATGTTAAGGCTAGAACATGTACTTGTAGAGCATGGGATATAACTGGTATACCATGCATACATGCTTGTGCTGCAATCCATTTGATGCGCAAGGAGGCCTCAGATTTCTGTCATGGAGCATACTCAGTGGCTAAGTATAGAGAAGCATACAAATATGGTTTGCCACCATTGAATGGAGAAAGAATGTGGCCAACAGCAGAAGGTTTCCCCATTATTCCCCCAGCTGTGAAGAAGATGCCAGGTAGGCCCAAGAAGAAGAGAAAGAGAAATCCCCTTGAGGAAGATCCAAAGAATCCAAGTAGGCTCAGAAAAACTGGAGTTAGAATGACATGCCAGAAATGCTACCAGATTGAACATAATAGAAGAAGCTGTAAAAATGAAGCAACTGCCAGGCCAAATTCCCAAAGGGTAGCTCTTCAAGTTCAATTAAATGTATACTATTACCACTTTTTGATACTTGATTTATTGGAATTTTTATGTCTCCATTGTAGGGTAAACATGGTCGACCTCGAAAGTCAGAAATTCCAGCTCAACAGTCAAGGCCTTCAACCTCTGCAGCCAGTAGAGCAGCCAGTAGAGAAACAATGGGCAGTGGTGGTATTGTCTCAACAAGAATGCCAGCAGATGAGAGAAGAGTGTTTATACCTCCCAGGCCTTCTACAAGTGTTGTTGCTTCATCTTCAAGAAAGACCAAGAAGAAGTTCACTTCAACTCAAGAGAGTTGTAATTGAAAAACTTTGTTTCATTTTATTTTGGAAGGAAGATGGTGTTGTTGTGTTTCAAGGGCAGACATCAAAACCCTAGTTCCCAGCTGCTTTTTTTTTTTGTGGTTTACTGAATCTATTTTGAGTGCTATGGATAAATTTGTTTGGGATCAGTAATTCAGGGATCAAATGGTTTCATGCTTACATTTCGGTGATATTGAACCTCTTTTAAATTGTTATTGTTAAATTTCCAATTTGCTACTTCCATTTTGACAACTAATAATGGAGTATGGAATATGGGATATTGTAGAAATGCTGATGTGGCCGAGGCCGAAGTGCCGAGGCCGAGGCCGAAGTGCCAAGGCCGAGGCCGAAGTGCCAATTTTTATCAACTAATGATGGATATATTTTGCATAGATGGAACGTTTGATTTATATTACTACATAATAACATTGAAAATAAGAGTGAAGTTCTTACACAATAAGGCTTACAATTTAAAACAACACTAGATTGTACAGATTTATCCAAAACATACTACTCCACAAAATAAGATGAAAACTGCCATGAACGTTGCTGCATAAACCATGTTCCATTTCTTGTGATTTGCAGAATCTTTGATTGTCTCTCCTAGACTGGTTCTCACAGCATCAATTTCCTCACACTTCCACTACAAGAAAACAGGGCTTTTGCGACATATGTGTATGCAACATTACCGATAAGTGTCAAAAAATTGTGACACTTATACTATTAGTGTCGTATACATGCGTCAAATGTGCGTCATAAAAATGTTGTGTTACAATTTTGCGACAACAATGCTACACTTAGTTTTATGTCTCATATTTACAACAATTTATTTGCGACATATTAATTGAATGTCATAATTTTACTTCACATTTAGAAGAGTGATGCATTTTGTGCCGTATAAGTGCGTCATTAAAATATTGTGTCGCTATTTTGCGACAACAATGCGCCACTTAGTTTTGTGTTTTATATTTACAACACTTTATTTGTGACACATTTATTGAATGTCATAATTTTAATTCATATTTAGAATTGTGTTGCATTTTGTGTCGTACATTTACGTCATTAAAATATTGTGTCGCTATTTTTCGATAACAATGCGTCATTTAGTTTTGTATCTCATATTTACAACAATTTACTTACGACACATTAATTGAATGTCATAATTCTACTTCACATTTAGAATAGTGTTGCATTTTGTGTCGTATATATGCATCATTTAAATATTGTGTTGCTATTTTGCGACAACAACACGTCACTTAGTTTTGCGTATCGATTTACAACAATTTATTTACGACACATTAATTAAATATCATGATATTACTTCACATTTAGAATAATGTTGCATTTTATATCGTATATTTGCATCAAATATAAATTATTGAAATATTATATCACAATTTTATTACACACACATGACACGTTTATGTTTGTCTTCTGAAATACCTACAAATTTTTAAGGACTCCTTAATAGTATTATACAATTTGATTGTTATAGGAGTACTATCGTATAGTTACATCAATTTTGACTTGTATGTCATCGAAATATTGTACTACCTCCATCCCTTCTAAGACGCTACCTTTCATTTTGTCAATTTTTGGCACTATTTTCCACGCTTCTTGATGATGTGTTTTAAAATAGATTTTAGAAGAATTTTTTCTTTTATGCGATACTATGATAGTTGTATTATCCCGCAAAAGAAAAAATTCTTCAAACATCGGAGTATTTAAAACACTTCGTCAAGAAGCGTGGAAAAACGTGCCATAAATTGACAAAATGAAAGGTAACGTCTTATAAGGGACTGAGAGAGTAATAAAATAATTGTTCTTATAGTTTGAATTGCGACAAGTTAATTGTGACACCTTAGTAATTAAAAAATCATATATAATTATATATTGCAAATAGTATTGCAAAAATTATCACAAAATTTACTTCGTATTATTAACTTGTTGCAGTTAAATTATATTAAAGTTATAATAGTGTTTATTGACTACAAAATTATATTAACTTGTCACCATAATGAATTTATTTTCGTCCTCTTCAAGTTTCAAATATTATATTTACATTTTTAATTTTATTTTTATGTTAATTTAGATGTTATTATTTAATTATAAACACCAAAATATGAATTAATGGAATAAAAATATATAAATTGTTATTACTATTAAGGATCTTAATCTATTATTTCATTATTATCAAAAGTTTTGATTTAATAATCAAAACAAAGTGAATAATATTAATTTCTTAAGTACATTATAAAATTTAATACAATTATAACACATATTATACTATCTAATAATATAATTAATATTCAAGTTAAATACACAAAATTTATGTCTACTATTATTTCCTATCAATCTCCAACAATTATTAATATCACTATTATTGGTATAAATATTTTGTGATATAAACCACTTTTTACATAATAATCATAAATACACGTAGACTTATATGAAGAATAAAATGACAACACTACAACAAATTTTGTCATATGCAACACTGCATATATAAAGGTATTTTCACGAAACTGTTATCAATGTACATATTTTTTCAAATAGACAACGGTTACCGTTATGTGTGTGAGTGTAGCTTTATTCAATATAACGGTTACAAACGGATGTAACCTATAAATACTACTAACAGTTTAGTAAGAACCGTTATGTTTTAAACCGTTATATTTAGATTTAATAACGATTTACAAAAAGCGATAAGAAAATAATGTTACCAATAATATTCAAGACATTAAAAAAATTACAAATTACTACTACCAATAATGTTACCAATAATGTTACCAATAATGCAGTAATATTTAATTTTCACCCCACCCTCAAAAAATCAGAAAAACTTCGGCCCCACCGCCGTCTCTCTCACTCACCTTCCGCCCCCAAGTCTCTCTCACTAGCGAGGCGACCGGCGAAGGGCGACGGGCAACGCAACTGTCGACGCGACTATCAGATGGCTTGGGCTTCGCCGCCACTCTCTCCACCGCCATCACATCTAGAGTTCTCAGCTTTTTCAAAGCACCGCTCCGTTGCACTTTTGTACTCTCTAAACGACTCGATATCTTCCCCTTCCACCTCCGCCTCCACCCCCTTCCGCCCAGCTGTTATTCTCCCTGTCAGTCCTTTCTCTCTTTGGTGCAAGGATTGGGGAATAACACCAAAGACTACGAGAAATTAGCCCTAATTTTGAAAGATTATGGGTTCCAACAGTTACTGCCAAGGTCTCCAGAATCGATTGGCTGAGAAATGTTGTTGGCTTGCTCGATCGAATTATTGACGCGGCACGCTCCGTCCTCGCCCAGTTCTTGATTGGTTGGTTATCTCCGCTGTTATTTTCAGGTGACAACACACAGGCGTTATTTTTCCTGGGTTTAGGCCAATTTACATGTTTTGAATCGCTTATGATTTCTGTAATGTAACATAAATGTTTTTAATTTAAATTGTCAGATCTTTTATGGTGAAAATTGAATTCCATTCCCATTGTGAATTGCCAAGAATTGACACTTCACCGGGATAAATTGTTGATTAATGTATTGTTGGTTCTTTAATTTTTAACTAGGAAGCTTGTCAATGTTTTAACTAACATTATGTCTGAAGAATTCTAGGTCTTGATTTATTGTGAACTCGGACGGCAAGCAAGCCTTGATACCCGATTGTATCTTGATCAAATGGGGTAGTTTAATTCTAAAATATGTTTCTTCTCGTACTCTATAAGCACGGTGCACATGATTTAATGAATACACCAAATGGAATGTGTTGATGTTTTTGGAATGTTAAATGCAATGTTGCTTGGGGCCAAGTAACGCAACTGTATCTTTATTTGTGTTCTAATGCTAGTGCATATGGATTTCACTGTATATAGATGACCAAAGGGTCTAATTGTAGGTATGAAAAAGAACTTTTGCATCTAATTCAGGGTCTTGTGGGCAGGGAGATTGTTCGAGCTTTTCTCATTCAGGTAGCACACTTACCTTTAGTGCAGCAAACAATAGTTTTTGGTCTTCTATTGAAATAATATCTTCCAGCTCCTGATATAACTTTTTCCCTACAGGTTCAAAAGCTAAAACTTGATATAGATGGGTGAGTTCACTGATTTTATTTACTAGAGGTACAATTGCATGAACTAAATTTCTTATGACTAATTTATGAACAGAGCAATGACCGAGTTAGATCAGATGTTGAGAGCCAATGAAATCAACTTTGCCATTCTAGCTGCTTTACCTACGTTCTTTATCTCCCTCATATTAAGTCCTTGACTTTTGTTTAAATTATATTATGAGTTCGACGAACACTTACTAGATTACATAGACCGTAAAAAAGTATTTGACATAAGAACTCTAATAATAGTGATAGAGGTTCTACACCATGAATTTACCTTAGTTAATTGACTTATATGGTTCGAGTTACCTTTAATTAGTCTAGTCGACTCTACTATTTTAAGATGAAGCCTTTCATTTCTAATTTTACATTAGAAGATCTTTAATAGAGATATTATATGAATCATTATAATTTATATCTCTTGTACATAAGTCAAATGTGGAGGATGCATGTGTAAAATTCTCTCTCTTTGTTTGGTGTAGTGCTGTATTTAAAGTTCTCCTATAGTCCTATTACTTCACAAACAAAACTTTAGGTTCTTAGTTAAAGTTCCAGTTTATTTTATTCCCCTCTTTCTTTGCAACTCTTATTAAGGTAGCAACTATGACCTCTTATGCCTTACTATCAATACATATTTTTGTTAATAGCTATTTGTCCATTCATACTTAATTAAGTTATAATTAGTGGTTGCAAATTATTATATTTTCTATTATGCTTGGATACTTTTCTCAAAAAAGTAGTGCTACTTTTCTGCTTGTATACTTTTATCATTAGAAAATTGTTCAGTTATTGTCATTAATTAACTAGTATTCTTTCAACTATTACACATTATGAATGTATATTATAATATATTTTGTTTTAATTATGTAGGAACAAGGAACTACAAGGAGCAAGAAGAAGAAGATAAAGCATCAATGAATATCACATTCTAGCTCACAAATACTGTATTTCAAATTTAGCACAATAAGTCATTTCGATTTTGATCTAGCTTTGGATATTAAATTTGAATGACTAACTTTGAACTCTATATTTTGATTATTTTCTATTCGCATCTGGAAACCATATTCTTTTATATTTTGAATGGATATCAAAATTATAACCTACTCTGTATTTCTTATTTAATTTCTTATTTATTTTTTGTTATTTGATATGATAAAATTTTATATATATAGAATGAAAAATGTAAATTACTACAACAATTAATTTTGGGATGCTAAAAGTGTTGCATATATAGCATCGATAATAAAAAAAAATGTCGTACAATTGCTATACAATCTTTTTGTGTTACAATCATAACCGACGTTAAAGTATGTCGTAAAATATATTTTGCGACATTAAATAGTGATGCAGAAAATGTCGCAAGATATGTTTTTGCGACATTAAATAGTGATGCAAAAAGTGTTGCAAAATATATTTTGCGACATTAAATTGCGATGCAAATGATGTTGCAATTTATATTTTTGCGACATTAAATTGTGATGTAAAACATGTCGCAAATCAGGTTGTGTCATATCAACTAATGTCACGTAATGTGTCGCAAATTATCATGCATCACTTAAATATAATGACACATAATGTGTCGTAAAGTTTATACGACATTATTTTAGTGTTGCTTAAAGTGTCATTTGCGTTGCGACACAAACGAATAAAAAATGTCGTAATTTTGCTACATACCCCTTTCGCGACATAACTTACTCTGACGCAGGAAATGTCGCAAATCAGCATTTGCAACATTAAATTGGGTCATTTGCGACATATTTTTGTGTCGCAAAAGCCCTGTTTTCTTGTAGTGATTCTTCTTCAACTTCTCCACTTTTAGCTTTAGCAACTCACATTCTTCAGTCTTCATCTTTAGTTTCTCACATAGAAGATTCTCAGCTGCAATTTTGGACTCAATTTGGCTTTCATATTTCTCCTTCAGAATCTTCAAACGACGAGCACAATAATTTCGACAGTAAGAACCTGGAGTCGTATCATCAATCCACTGGAAAAAGTCGCAATCGTCCCACTACAACATTTTTTATTAATTTAGAAACCATAATCCAAAATTTATTTTAGAAAAAATGTAGCTACTGTATTCAACCCTAAAATTCAACCATCTGCAGACTGCAACTACTGTATTAAACCCTAATATCATAATGAATCTGAAGCTTATATTCACATTCGAGCTCTGTATACAAATCATGGTCAAGCTCAACCCTAAAATCATAATCAAGTTCAAGAAATTTTGGAAAACTCACCTTGCGAACTTGGCAACCGAAGAAGCGTCGTCCCGGATTCTTTTCAGTGTGCGACGTGAGGATATCCGCCGGCAGCCGATGTAGGCAAAGCGGAGCCCAACTCACTCGCAAAGGAGCCGAAGAACTCGAACCAGACGAATTTGCCATCGATTTTCAAAGGAATGAGATTCTGAAATTTAGGGATTGTGTGTTTGAAGCTTCACCTAATTTTATTTTATAAGGAATACTTGTTTTGCAGAAACGACGTCGTTTTCTCTAGTTAGAAACGGCATCATTTTAGTCGCCGTCGACGACTTCCACGTCGATTACTTCGACTGCCACGTCAGACAGAAATTGGGGAAAAACGGAATTCGGGGTAAAAATTGTATGAAATTGAAAGTTCATGTATTTATACACAATTTTCAAAGTCATGTGAAAAAGCAAAAAGTGGTGAAAGTTGGTGTATTTATATACCAATATCCCTTTTTTATTTATCTGCAAATGATATGAATCAGCAATCAACTTCAAATGCCAACGACAACATTCAAAAGGACAAATTTTGGCTGCGCCCCTACAAAGTCCGCGCATTATTCATGTCCACGTGGCAGACTTTGCATCTTCTCCATTGACTGCTGCTCTTTTTGTTCTTTCTCGGAATTGCGTCCATGGCCGATCCACTCTCTCCCCCTCACAAAACTCCAATCCAATTCGACCATCTCTCTCCAATCACCGTATTTCGAAAGGTAAACCTCCCCTCTATATAACTTCCATTACTTCTTCCCTACTACTGCATTAACTCTCTCTCTCTCTCTCTCTCTCAATTCTCACTGTTGGTTCTGCTTCAGCGAGAAAACCAGCTGCTTTTGAAAAATGGAGGCGGAGGTACCTCTACTGAAGGGGCGGAGCAAGCGGTGGTCGACGCTCGCCGCCGATTTGAGCCGCGTCAATCGAATCGCGCTGCCGATGATCGTCGTCACGCTAGCGCAGTACCTCCTCCGCACCTCCCCGATTTTCATGCTAGGGCATTTGGGCGAGCTCTCTCTCTCCGGCGCCTCCATCGCCACCTCCCTCTCCAACGTCACCGGATTCAGCCTCCTGGTAAATCCCCTCCCCCAAATCCGCTCGATTTTCGTAACAATTTCTCGAATCGAACGCGGAATTGAACTGTAGATCTGTAAAATTGCAGTTCGGGATGTCCAGCGCCTTGGAAACCCTGTGCGGGCAAGCTTATGGCGCGGAGCAATTTCGAAGAGTGGGGAGCTTTACCTATGGGGCTATTTTGTGCCTTTTCATCGTTTGCATTCCAGTTTCTGTTCTATGGATTTACACAGAGGAGTTGCTGGTTTTCATAGGTCAAGATCCTCTGATTTCAGCTGAAGCAGGGAAATTCACCATTTATTTGATCCCTACATTGTTCCCTTACGCTATTCTCCAGTCTCTGGTTCGTTACCTGCAGACTCAGAGCATGATTTTTCCGATGGTGTGGAGTGCATTGCTTTCCCTCTTCCTCCAATTAGTTATGTGCTGGGCTTTCGTGTTCAAGTTCGGCCTCGGTGGTGGCGGGGCTGCGTTGTCGATTGCGATTGCTTATTGGTTTAACGTTGTTCTGCTTGTGCTCTATGTTAAGTACTCACCGGCTTGTGAGAAGACTCGTGCTCCGTTCTCGTTCTCGAGGGATGTTCTTCTCACCATGGGGGAGTTCTTTCGGTTTGCAGTGCCCTCTGCTGTCATGGTTTGGTAAATATTTCATATGCATTCGATCTTCGTTTCGTGGTTTTATCGTGTTGTGTTTTTCGTACCGTTTGCTCATTGCTGATTGCTGCAGTTTGGAGTGGTGGTCGTTCGAGCTGGTAATCTTGCTTTCGGGGTTGTTGCCTAATCCACAGTTGGCAACATCAGTTCTTTCCATATGGTACCTTATTTTCGAATAGTCTTTTCGTCTAATGATTCGTGTTTTCGAATTCTGTTATGTTTAATGCCTTACGTTTGCTCATCTTCAGCTTCACAATGACTTCACTGCACTATCACATACCGTATTCTTTCGGTGCTGCTGCAAGGTTACCTCTCTTACTACTGATTGTTGAACAATACATTAGCTATTATCTCAAGAGGATCATTCTCTAACGATGAAAATAAAAACGATGAACTTCTATTGTAGCACCCTCGTCTCAAATGAGCTCGGAGCAGGGAAACCAGATGCAGCACGAACTGCTCTATCCGCAGTCGTACTCTTAGCAGTTTCTGAGTTCCTTACAGCGAGCATCACTATCTTCTTCTGCCGCGGCATTCTAGGATATGCGTTTAGCGGAGAGCAAGAAGTGATCGATGGTGTCAAAGAAATGGTCCCTTTTCTTTGCCTCTCCATCATCATGGATAGCTCTCAGGCTGTACTTTCAGGTGCTTATTCAAGTTTCCATTAAATTAGTGAAAAAATTCTCAGAACTGAACGTCGAAAACTTTATGCAGGAGTGGCTAGGGGAAGTGGATGGCAGCATATTGGAGCGTATGTGAACTTAGGTTCATACTACATAGTCGGAATCCCGGTCGCGTTGCTGCTGGGATTCGTCTTCGATCTGAAGGGGAAGGGGCTTTGGTGTGGATTGGTGGCCGGAGCAACTGTGCAGTCTTTCTTCCTTTCTTTGATAACAGCTCTCACTAACTGGGAGAAACAGGTATTTTTTGGGTTTCTTCCTTTCCAAAGTGTATTACAAACGTTTCTAATACAAATGATCAATCCTGTCTCGTTTGTTTTTCTATTTTATTTCTTCATTAACTTTAATATCCTTAGAAGGTCAGGATCGAGCCTTTGTATTACAAACGTTTACACCATCTCGGTAATGGTTAGTTGTGTTTGATGATTGATGGAGTGTTGAAATTTGCAGGCAAGGGAGGCAAGGGAGAGAGCTTTTGCATGCAAAGGGAATGAGGGCTATTTGATAGTTGAATCTACCATTTCTGCATGAGTTATTTGCTACTACTTTTGGGCATCTCATTCTTTGATCATCTCCATTCATATGCTTTTGTAGTGTTCTCTTAGTTGGTAGTCTAGCTCGAAAAACGAAATTACAATAAAAACTTCGTACGGACATATTGTCGGGATCCGAAGAAAGTATTCTTAAGGCTTGTTTGGTAGGAAAGATGGATAAGATGTGATAAATAAACTTGAGATTATTAGTATGAATAGGAAGTGAGATGAGTTATCTATACTTGTGTTTGGTAGGTAAGATTATATTTAATTTCAAAAATTCTGTTTGTGTTTGTGTGTGGTAGAGAGAGAGAGGGTGTAAATTTGAATGAGAGATGGTGGTCGGAGGTGTCGCCGCCGTCTTGCTTCTGATTTTCATCTGCTTCTGCTAGCAACTTGCTTCAGGGGCAAAAATGAAATTTGGTTACTTATCTTGAGTACTGTGGTTGATGGGCTAAATAATCGGAGGGTTGTAGGGCAGATTAATAATCTTGAGGGAACAGTGGAATAGGGACGGGCCTTCCCTTGATCTTGGGCCCCCAAGATTATGCATCTTGTAGGCCAAACAACCATTTTACGTAGGATAACATAGGATAATTAGTCTTATCTAGCCTAATCTCACCTATCAAACACACCCTTAGTGCATCCTTAGTGCATGTTGAAGTTATTAGTACGAGTTTCACATGAAGTTTAGTTTCTTTTAATGATTAATGTAGTTATATGTATGTAGGGAATATATGTGGTTTCTTGTACTAAGTCATGCAAAAATATCGGGAAATTAATATTAAAAAAAAAAAAATCTCCTACATTCTTCATAGTTTGTCAGATTCCTTGTATGGGCGACAAGTTCACCCCAATTCTACGCATAAACCACATCCAAACACTTTCTATCGAATTTTAATTATAATCCAAAAAGAAAGAAAACAAAAGGAGAAGATAAAGAAGAATCAAAGTGTAGATCCACATGAATATAGAGTCCACACAAATTCTCTAATTTCAAGAAGATGGTAGAAAATGGTCTTCACTAAAGTTGTTCACGTTATACTCCTCCGTCTGATTTTAATTAACGCTTTTATTGAATATAACGTTATATTCCTTCGGTCTCATCTTAATTGATACGTTTGTTGAATATAAGTGACCGTAAAATAATAGAAACATGTAAATGTAAAGTAGAATGCTATGAATTATTCTTATTTTTTCAAATCAAAACCAAAAATAAGGCTGAAATATTAATATTATGTAGTGTTGAGATCTGGATCTTCTCCACTGCAAATTAAATAAGTTTAATCTGATTACAATTATTCCCCACCCACTTCAAATCTTATTATATAATGTGATCGAAGTGCCTAATTCTGATTGAAATCACGTGACAACATTTTTAAATTTATATTTCCAGATTATAGAAATATTATACTGCAAACTGTAACATTCCCTTGTCGCCCAAAATAATAATAATATATTGTGTGTATAGAGAGAATATGCTACCATTGATATAACGAATGAGATATTAACGTTCTGCATAGAGGTCGTTTATTCATTTTCGATTGTCCAGTTGGCTTGGTATAGAGTCATTTTTTCGACGCACTTATGCAAATTCCAAATTGCAAAGTTTTAAATAACCACAACTTACTCGTTTATTTTGAATTTTACGATTTTTATCAAATTAAAAGTCTCGATATAATTTTTTATATATTGAAATCCATCACCACGCATCAATAATATATTGTTTTTGTGAATCAGTTTCATTCTAATTTTTTTTAAAAAGGTATTTTTTTTATTAAAATATTAAGCACCACACTTTATCCTTATATAAAAGTATCTCACTTTGTGAGTTGTAATATTAGTATTATAACTGCAAATTAGTTACGCACGCACCTAAGGTAGCTCTCCTTTTCTTTTCATCCAGGACTCAGTAAATATTTTGCACAATAATTTTTTTTTTATAGAAAAAAACATAGATAAAGAAAGGGAAAAGAAAGAAAATAAGAATATATTATAACTGAAAAAATCTAATAAAATAATGACTAATAAAAAACGATAAAGGTGTTTACGAACCACCGAGCGAGTAGCACACTAGTACATCATTTATGTAGTTATTTAATCTCTCCCTCTGTTTTTTTTTTTTTTTTTTTTTCACTCGAGCTCTTTTATTATTTTATGTCACCCATATAACAAACTAAACGAGACATATCAAAGAAAACGGAGGGAGTACGACATAGATTCACAATTACTCGACTGAGGCGATATCTTGAATTGGATAATAAGACCCCGTGCATTCAAATTGATTTCAAAAAGTCCAAAATCACTTGGTGAAAAATCAGTTGTCAAATATTACTATATATGGATTACATAAATTCGAATTTAGCAAACTCGGAAATTTAATAATTTATGTGTATACGTAACGAAAATCCAATTTGGCAATTCTATAAGTTGATGATCTAATCAAAATTATTTTATTATGTTGGGTGTAACTTACTTTGATCGATGGAACTCCTTTGCCAATCATATATTCATTTTGTCGCAATTTCGAATATACGTAATCTCAAAAGCGACAAATAGAGTTTCATTTCCATTCGGCTACATTTCATGTTTTTGATGCTTCCAAGATAAACCAAATCCCGAAAAATAAATAAATTATTAATTGAAAAAAGATGTTACAACCGGGAAAGTAATTTTTTTTAAAATTATATTGTCAAATTGCAAGACAATATACCCAATGTTCTAAAAAGCGCTAGGCGCTAGTCGGGCGGTGGAGGGGTAACTAGCGCCTAGGCGCTAGGCGGGAGCCTAGGCGCCGCCTAGGCGGATTCGAACTATAATGCTTATTTTTACTATTCTTACAATATTGTTGCCAAATTTATAATAAATACACATACAATGACAATTGATATGTTAGTTTCATAATTATAAATCCAAAATCATACATAGAGTAACATAGTTTGCCTAAACATAGATTAATTAACACATAAAGACTATTGATTAAGCTACAACAGTGGCTCGTTGGGTATCACATAGAGCCTAGGCGGATTACTTATTAGTCGGGCGGCGAGGTACTGACTAGCGCCTAGGCGCCGCCTAGGCGGACCTAGGCGGCGTCTTTTAGCGTATATTATATACCTCCATTCCCGAATATAGGGGTCACTTATTAGGGAACCGAGGGTGTATAACTCGAAACAATTATTTTACGATAAAATGCTTAAATTCAATTACCGTAAAAGAAAATTAATTTTGTCTAAGTATTGTGAACGGACGGACTGTTACGTTTTTAAATGGAACGAATGTGGTCATATTTTTAGATAGAATAAATGCTTTTTTTAGGAGTAAATTAGAAAGTACTCCCTCCCTCCGTTTTTTTTATAAGTCATTTTTAGTTCAAACACGGGAATTAAGAAAACTTAATGATTATTCTTTTATGATCAATTTTTTTCTCGTAAATCACATTTTTCATGTAAAAATAGATGAAATTATGTTGGGAAAAGAGATAAACATTCATTGTGATAAATGAAGATAATGAAAACAAGAGAAAAATTGAAAAATAGTGAGTTGGAAATTGAAATTTTTACATAGAAATGTGAAAAGGACTTATAAAAAAAAAACAAAGACAAAAGGCTAAAAAGACTTATAAAAGAAACGGAGAGAGTAGATGATTTACAAAGAAAGTTATAAAAGGTGGAACATGAGAAGCCTCTTTTAGTATAAAACGAAAATCCTAGACATCATCCACTTTTGTCAAATTACTTTATCAAAAAAAATAATTAATTAGGTCATCAACTATGTGATTAATTTTTATTTATAATTAATCATGTCATTTGTTTATGCCTAAGTCGAAACATATACTAACTCCATCTCATTTTATCAGGTATGCATGGATCGGGCGTAGAATCAAAGAAAGGAAGATATATGTGACTATAGTCATGTTTAAGGGAGAGAGCTTTTGTAGTTAAATATTTATTAACATTTTAAAAATGAGACTAATAAGTGGAACAAATGGAAAAGACAAACGAGTAATGAAATGAGACAGAGGTAATATATACTCTTTCTCCGTTCCAATTCAATTGTCATGCTTTCCTTATCGGGTCGTCCTATATAAATTATCATGTTTCCTAAAGTAAAAAGAACTAAGCTTTAAAATTTAATGTGAACTCCCTTATTTTACACTTTTAACGTTGCATTTAAATTATCGTATCGAAATGAATACTACACAATTGATTTGGACGGAGGAAGTATAAAATTAAATTAATTTGGCGCCTACTTAATGTAAAGCATGTGAACTTACCTAGGACACGTGTATTCCACTATATAAAGATAATAAAGCTCAAATATAGAAGTATATATGTCTAGATATATACAATGTGAAATGTTTTTTTTTACAAAAGAAGAGCACTCATCATTTTCCCAATATTATTAGAGCTAGTGTGTCTAGATCCATGTAATTTCTTTCAAATTGTGGCCTTGTAAAATGGCTATGATGTAAAATTAGAGTTTACATTTACATGAAAAGATCACCTTTTGTTGTGTCAAACTATTTTCTTATACTCCCTCTGTCTCTTCCTAAGTGACTCATTTCCTTTTTGACTTTTTCGGCACGCATTTCCACCGAGACGTAGTACGGGTTTTACGATATAATTTTGAAATATTATTTCTTTTACGGGATACTACGAGAGTGTCGTAGTATCCCGTAAAAGAAATAATATTTCAAAATTATATCGTAAAACCCGTACTACGTCTCGGTGGAAATGCGTGCCGAAAAAGTCAAAAAGGAAATGAGTCACTTAGGAAGAGACGGAGGGAGTATATCCCACCAAAGAAAGGTAATTAATTGTCTTAAAATTTATTGTGTAAAATTATTATATTGTTTGTTTTTTCAATAATGAGACATGGGTCATGTACAAAAATGAAAAAAAAATGTGTGTGGGTTGACCTAACAGTAGAAGGTTAAGTTTCGAGGTTAAAGATTCCGAGTTCGATTCCTCTTTAATGTGGGGGTTTTTTAAATTTCTATCGTTAAAGCTTAAAAGAAAATCACAACGAACTAGGATCTCGCACCTGTAATACTTCTTCCACGTTCTTGAAAAGATTAACGCTTCTTCAACATGTTCAAGGTATAAAATACATAAACATCCGTCCTTCAACATAATATTACTAGTATCAACTTATGACTGATGATCGGGGTACAAACATACGTAGCAGAACATATCAAAAAAAAATGTTTAATACAATACATACTTAAAATGTTACTCCTTTATTTACTCTGATTTGGCTCGTACGAGTGATACAATGTATAAACCCATTATCATGTGTAAAAACACATTACATGTTTTTTCGTTTATTCTGATTTGGCCCTGGGAGAATTTTACCTGTTTATATATATTTATAGGAAATGTAAAATTAATGATTTGCCCAACAAATGTTGTCTCAGCATTGAATTTATCCTGTTTTGGTGGATTTTGTCCGTATTCGTAGAGCAGCGCCAAATTCTTTTTAATTTTTTTTCCTAATTTAAATTAATTTATTTTTTATATTTTTGAGAAGAGCAACACCGGTTTTCTGCGAATTAAATCTTCCGCTATATATATATTCCGCACTCAGAGTGAGAACCGCCATTATAGCTCATTACCTCGAGCTGCAGCGATGGAGGCGCCGCTGCTGCGCGGCGGCGAGGAGGCTCCGCCGTCAACCAGGGAGCTGTTCGTGGAGGAGCTGAAGAAGGTGAGCTACATCGCGGCGCCAATGGTGGTCGTCACCGTCTCCCAAATCCTGCCGCGCGTGGTGTCGATGATGATGGTAGGCCATCTCGGCGAGCTCGCGCTCTCCGGCGTCGCCGTCGCCACCTCTCTCGCTAACGTCACCGGCCTCAGCCCTCTGGTTAGGGATTTCTTCTCGCCTATTCCGTTCTTTTTTCTTTTTTTTTTTTTTTCCTGTGAAATTATTCGAAGCTGAGAGCGGAATTGAGCCTTTTTTTTGTGTTTGAACTAGATTTGATTTGAGGTTGTAACTGTAGAACTGAGATATCGCCATCGTTGGAGTAGGTCTGTTACTTACCTACTTAATTAGAATTGCGGCTTGGTGAATTGATTGATCAACTGGATTTAATATTTGCAATTATGGAATGTTTGATGATATTATTGCGTTTGAAATTATTTGTTTCTGCTTGAACAGTTGGAGTTGGGAAGAAATATCAAAGGAATTCCTCTTACTTCTTTATTTGTTACTAAAAATTCTGCAGCGAATTGTAGAAATCTGGTTGATTTTTGGACTGATAATGTTGAATTCCAGATCTTGTGGTATACGAAGTTACTCTGATGATGTTGTTTTCGCCGTTTGTTCGAAAAAACAGTTCACTTAAATTCGATTTCTGCTTTCATTTAAAGTTATTTCCAGTAGAGATTGAGTAAGTTTTGCCAAGATTTATCAAATTTGATTCGTTCGCGATGAATCGGTTTCAGTTTGGGATGGCTAGTGCACTCGAGACCTTGTGTGGTCAGGCCTTTGGAGCAGAACAGTATGAAAAGCTAGGACTATACAACAATGCTTCGATTGTCTGCCTTCTTCTAGTCTGTTTACCTCTCTCCCTTCTGTGGATCTTCATGGAGAATTTGCTGATACTTATCGGCCAAGATCCTTCCATTTCCCATGAAGCTGGTCGATATGCTGTATGGCTTATCCCTGCACTATTCGGTTATGCTATTCTCCAAGCTCTGATCAGATACCTTCAAACTCAGAGTTTGATTGTCCCCATGGTTTGGAGCTCTGTTGCAGCGCTTTTTTTCCATATACCTGTTTGCTGGGCTTTAGTGTTCAAGGCTAATCTAGGAACTGCGGGAGCTGCATTGGCAATCGGGTTCAGTTATTGGTTCAATGTGATTCTGCTTCTTTTATACGTGAACTACTCGTCAACCTGCAGGAGAACTCGTGCGCCGTTTGATAAAGAGGTGTTATCGAGCATGAGGGAGTTTTCCTCCTTTGCCGTCCCTTCTGCTGTCATGGTGTGGTAATTGCTTTGGTTCTTCTTCAAGAAAATCTTCTTTAGTCTGATAAAACATCTCCTGCTTGGCTACTAGATAACATGTTTAATATGGCAGCCTCGAATGGTGGTCTTGTGAAATATTGGTCTTGCTCTCCGGTCTTCTGCCTAATCCACAACTCGAGACTTCAGTTCTTTCCATATGGTACGCGTAGTTATCTATTGAAAATTCTTAATTAATTAAATGATCTTAATTAGCTCATGATCTGATGCATCTGCTTATTGATCGTTGCACAGCCTTTTGATATCTTCGTTCCACTACTTCATCCCGTATTCTATCGGTGCTGCTGCAAGGTATAGTTGTTTGAATTCAATGCATTTTCCTCTCGTTTGCTGCAGGGTCTTCCTATTATATATAAATATATGCCTACCATTTTGTAGCACAAGAGTTTCAAATGAACTAGGGGCAGGATTCCCGGAGAGGGCACAAGCTTCAGTTTATGCAGCAGCTTGCCTTTCATTTGCTGAGGCAATAGTAGCTTGCGCATTTCTCCTCAGCCTGGGTAATATCGTTGGATATGCATTCAGCAACGAGCAAGAAGTAGTCGATTATCTCAAAGCATTCATTCCGTTCGTTTGCCTCTTGCTTGCAATGGATTGTATCCAAGCTGTGCTCTCAGGTTTAGCCCCAACTCTTCCGTTCTTGGCCCTTTCTTTTAACTGCATATCCATACACATTCGGGTAGATGACAATCGAATACCACATTTAATTACTCTTACTAGGAGTGGCAAGAGGTTGCGGATGGCAGCATCTAGGCGCTTACGTGAATCTCGGAGCATATTACCTAGTCGGGCTTCCCGCAGCTGTTACTCTCGGGTTCGTATTTCATTTCCGAGGGAAGGGCCTCTGGTTCGGCCTAAACATGGGATCGATCGTGCAATCGACATTGTTAACCTTGGTCACATGTTCGACTAACTGGAGGAAACAGGTTTGCTACATCGATCTATACTAAAATTCTATCCCTATATAAATTTGTGTAGGTAGGTTTATCTTTGAAGTTGACACGTAGGATTGTTTTGAAACAGGCATCAATTGCTCGAGAACGAGTCTACGAGGGAAAATCAGTTGCTCCAAATCATGAAAAGGTTTTAGCATGAAAACCTGTCAACCGTCAAATTCCAATTTAATCATAAATCCAACTAAATAAATAAAAATGGTAAAAAAAAAAAAAATTCAAATAAATATTTTAGGCAGAGTGTAATTTTAGCTAGGTTACTATAAAAAGGGTGTCTAAATTGGCAATGAGTTTGGATCCTTTCGAATTTTCTATAAATTGTATACACATCCCAACTTGTAGTCTTGTATCATTCCTCTAATAGTGTATATTATTAGATGAAATCTCGTTGATTTATTTTATCGGCAAATCAAGCATTGTATGCTATTTTTCATAAAACATGTTATTAGAATTATATTTTCATTTTATATTTTACGTGCTTGTTGATTTTAGTGTCTTTTGTACGTATCTCTGGAGTTTGGCTATATTTTGGAATATAAATTTCTCTTTTTGTTACACGTCGAATAGTAAAATATGTATGTTTTTTTGATGGCAAAAATAATAGAAGGATGAGAAAAAATTAATAGAAAATTTTATTACTACCTTGTCCTTCCTCGTTTATACTCCCTCGATCCCACGTAATAATCCTACCAAGAGTGTAACATAATAACCAAAGAAAAAGTAATTAAGTAAAGATATTGGACTTCAAATTTAATCTACTTAATTACTCCACTTAGACCTAGAGTAAGATATAGTAATAACTAAAGAAAGCATAGATATTGGACTTTTTCAAAAGTGTTTATATATGTTAATTTATTTCCTTTTAAAAAAATTAAACTAATAAATTGGACAAGACTAAAAAGGAAAAATGAACTAATTAAGCAGGATCGACCACATATTATACTAATATTTAAAGAAATGTTCTCATTGCATCAATATGGGCAAGTGCGATGCTGAATACGTCCGTAGCAATTTTTGTGCAGACCCCCAATCACAGTGAGCCACGTGTATAATTCTTATTTCCCTTTTAGTAGTAATTTGTATGCTTGACTCTCGACTCCAGCCAGCCGACAATTGTGGCTCGGCTCATATACTCCTTTTTCGAACATCACATCACTACCTCTCTCATTTTATAATTTACTCCCTTTATGTTTTACTACCTCCATCTCACTAAAATAGCAACACAAGAGAATGGACCAAAAACCAAGGAAAAAAAAATCAGGGGAATAAATTGCAGATTAACCACAAAATTACTGTTCAATAGGTACTGTAGCGGAGTTTACTGTTCATCATTTTACTGTTCATACAATAAAAAATTAAAAAAAAAAAGAAGAAGTGGGAAACAGATTGAAGAACAGACCATACTATGATCATACTCGGTGGTGAGGGGGGGAAATTTGACATTCAAATTTCCCCCCATTTCACTAGATATGATGTATATATCCATCAGCTTAGCATCATTTGGATATAAACTCTCTCAAGAACAGAAGAAGAAGAAAAAAACAGAAGAAGAAGAAGGAGAAAACAGAAGAAGAAGAAGAAGAAGAAGAAGAAGAAGAAGAAGGAGAAGATGGGGAAGAGGGATGATGTTCCAGCAGAGAAGAAGACACTGATTATGCAGCACTTGCTGCAGTTGGAGAAGAATGGGAAGATGGCCAGAGGGAGAATCACTGAAGCAACAAGCATGTTCCAAATTTCAAGATTTAGTGTCCATCGAATCTGGAAATCTGCAAAACAACAAAGAGAGTTGGGTGAGGCCATTAATGTTGCTGCAAATGGTAGGGGCAGAAGCAGAAAGAAGAAGCACACAATCAACTATTCAGTTATTGAGGCAATAGACCCCAGTAAAAGAGGTACCATTTCTTCACTTAGTGATGCATTAGGTCCAGAAATTTCAAGGGCAACAGTGGGAAGATGGGCTAAGTTGTTGCTCAGACATCATAGTAATGCTATAAGGCCCCTATTGACAGCTCCTAACATGTTATGGAGGTTAGGGTTTAGTCTACAAGCCTTACACTTTGATTTTACTAGAAACACTCCAACATTCAAGCCCATGGAAAATACAATTCACATAGATGAGAAGTGGTTTTACTTGCAAAGGAAAAACTGCAGATACTACCTGACCCCAATGGAGGCAGACCCCCTAAGAGTTACACAGTCCAAAAATTTCATCCCAAAGGTCATGTTTATGTGTGCAGTAAAAAGACCAGTTTTTAGGGGGGATAGGAGTGTTCTATTTGATGGAAAGATTGGTATATGGCCATTCGTAGAGGAGTATACAGCAAAGAGAAACAGCATCAAGAGACCAGCAGGCACAGTGGAGCTAAAACCCATTCAAAGCATCACAAAAACAGTTATCAAGGATTGCATATTAAAAGAGGTAAGTAGCCATTTTTAAATCTCTATCAGTTTCCATCATTTGAGAACACTCATTTTAACATCCCTAACACTGACACTAAACACACAGATTCTGCCTGCCATCAAACATAAATGGCCAGTTAGTATGAGCAAGAGAATACATATACAGCAAGACAACTGCAGAGCACACATGAATAACACTGATCCAGACTTCCAACAAGCAGCTAATGCAGATGGTTTCAACATACAGCTAGTACAACAGCCATCAAACAGTCCAGATTGTAATGCAAATGACTTAGGCCTATTCACAGCAATCCAAAGTCTACAGCAGAGGATGAAGTGCCAAAATCCAGAAGAACTCATCAAGGCAGTGCAAGAAAGTTTCCAAATAATGGACCCACAGACACTAAACAAGGTCTTTTTATCATTGCAGTGTGTATTAGTTGAGGTGATGAAATGCAGAGGAAAGAACAACTTCAAATTGCCACACATGTCCAAGGATTCATTGTTGAGGCAGGGTTTACTACCTCAAAACCTAGATGTACCAGAATACCTAGTGAGGGAATGCATTGATCACTTGATTGCAGAAGAAAGAACAGAAGGATTAGAGATTTTGATGGAAGAATTAGGCATCAATGTCCCACAAGGTTTAGGTGAAATGTTTGATTTGAATGCATAGGGTGAAGACAGAAATGGGAAAGTAAACATGAAGCATAGAGTGAAGACAGATTGAAGAACAACAGCATATGGCAGTAGGTTTAGGTTATCATATAGTGTATGTTTAACTTTCCATTTCCAGTACCTTTTGTAATCAGTGAACACTTGAATGCACATCATTGAATTCATGTATTCTCAGTAATGAGTTAATGTAAAATCACATAAAGTGTAGGCACAGACAACCAAAACCATGTAACAGAGTTTGAAACCACTTCAATAGAGGCCAATGCATAAATAAAACATAAAACATGTCATCACTGCAGCTAATTGGGACCCCTAATCCCACAGTTGCCCAAGAACAGACCATACTCACATGCACATACTACCTCCATCTCAATACATAAATAGACCAGAACAGAGCATCATTTGACCATTATATGTCATCAGTAGGTTCATATGACAAGAACAGAACATCATTTGAGCATACAACGGCATCAGCAAGTTAGAATGTCAAATACAGAGCATCATTTGACCGTTGTATGTCATCAGCATACACATACAGAAATAACACCACACATAATCCAACTATCACATAAACACAGGGAAGGATACAACCCATGTATATATCCATCAGCAGATGGTCAAACGGTTCCTCCACAGCCCCATCAAATGGTTCCTCCACAGCGCCAAATCCAGTTCACCCAATCTGCATATACAAGAACAGAACATAGCATCAAATCAAACCAGGTATCAATATTCTTTTTGGAACCCTCAGCGCTAAAATGTTACACAAAAGCAACGCAGCAGTTTCAATAGAAGAGGGAAAGGAAAAGAGGAAATGAGATGAAGGATTAAACACTGCTGTGCTGAGGGTTCACAAAAAGATTGATAGATGGGCCGGTTTGAATGTTTTAGTGCTCAGATCACCCCATCTCCATCGTCAGTGGACGGCGCCGCCTCGGAGCTCCCAGCCGCTTCAACTCCGCCGGCGACGGTGGCCCAGGATGGAAGAATCCGGTACCGGTAGAAGTAATCTGGGAGCCGCCTCCATTTCGTGGGGTCAGATTAGGGATGTCAAACGGGCCAACCCACCGGGTTTCGGGCTAGCCCTATCGGGTTGCGGGCTTTTCGGATCGGGTTAATCGGGCTTTTTTTTCTTTCGGGCTATTATTTTTTGACCCTAACCCTAACCCACCGGGTTTCGGGCTAGCCCACCGGGCCATTAAATATATAAAAAATAAAATTGATATCGTATAAATATAAAAATAATTATTATTTTAGCACATATTTGTATAAAAAAATTAAATAAATTATTAAATATTGTGAATTTAACAAAAATATTTATGAATGTCAATCTTTATTTTACTTTTCACCAAGCGCCGAAGTAAAAAACGTATAGAATTTAAAATGAATGTTATATTTTTATTAAAACAAATTAAAAATACTCAATAATAATTAAAAACACAACCTAATTTATCAAATTTATAAGTAGAGTAATGAAATAAGTCATGGATTCATAATTTATGGTAACCCACCGGGCCAACCCACCGGGCTTTCGGGCCAGCCCTATCGGGTTCGGGCTTTTTTCGGTCCAGCCCTATCGGGTTTTTTTTCTTTCGGGCTATTATTTTTTGGCCCTAACCCACTATTTTTTTCGGGCTAATCGGATCGGCCCGTCGGGCTCGGGCTTTTTTGACATCCCTAGGTCAGATCTGTCCGGAGCTGGAGGAGCAGCTGGAACGGGCAACGCCGGCGGCTCCGGTAAAGGGAGCCGCAGATCTAGGGTTTGCCGAGGCGGGGGGGAGGACGGCGGAGAGTCTTGATACTCGTCCAGTTTCACCCCCCTTTCCCGGCGAGGCGTACGGCGGCGATTCCGACCCAGGGGGTCATATCTGGGAGGAGGGATGGGGCGAGAACGCCTCCGCCGGCGAGAATGGAGATTTCCCGCGGGGGGAGACGGCGGCGAGGGAGGGGTAGGGTTTTGGGGGCTCCTTTCTTCATCCGAAGGGATGGAAAGCTTCGCTCCGACCATCGGAGGAGATGGAGGAGAGAGGGAGAGTGAGAGATCGGGAGAGAGAGAGGTATTTTTTCACAGAGAAGAGGGCGGCGGAGAGCTCGAGTGAGGGATGTAGGGTTTCGCAGAGAAGAGGGAGGCGGAGAAGAAGAGGAAGATTCGAGAGAAATGGAGAAAATGACAATAATGGGAGGCGGAGAAGTGAGGGGTAGGGTTTTGACCCCTCACATATTGGGCTCCCCTCTCCCCTCACTAACAGTGGGCTGCACAATTAGGGCCCAATTATGGTTAATTAACCATAATTTGGGCCCTGATTTTTAGTTGATGGGATGGCCCATTAGGGGTAATTATTTGCCAAAAATGGAAGTGTAGCTAATAGTTGAGACGGACCGAAAAGGAAAGTGTTGCTAATTTAATGAGACGGAGGTAGTATTTATTTATTTAGATTATGTTAATTTTGCATTTTTGTTATTGAATTACTTACTGTATTAGATTAGTTGAATGCTTTATTTTACCATTAAATACTTTGTAAAGGAAATTGATATTTAAAATATTTGTCAAAATTTATCATAATTATCAAAGAAAGCAAGTGAATTAATTCGGTAAATCAAAACTCATTTTAGCTTTAAGAGTCGAGATAGTCAGACGACTTCAAATTCTTACCATTTTCAAAATAAACATTTAATGCAATGCAAAATACCGATCGATAAGCATAACAGATTCAATCAAGGTTACGGGAATCATTGCATTTTAAGTCAGTTATAATGGTTGCCCGAACAGTTAAGCATAAGAGACTTCAATCAAGGTCATAAGTTTTCAAATACTCATGAAATCACTGAGTAACCTTCAAATTCACGATCCAATATACTCCCTCTGTCCCATTAATATAGGGTTAAGTTCTATTTTTGTTCGTCCCACTGATATATGAATATTACCACTCCGGTCCCAGCTTATTGACTCATTTTCCTTTTTGGGACGTCCCACACATATTGACTCATTTCCTTTTTTAGAAATAATTAGAGTATAATCAGTATAATTAGTAAACCCCTTATTACACTTAACATTCCATACTTAAATCTCATCCACTCATTTTTCTGCACGTAGTTCAATATAATTTAAATTTTGAAAGTTTAAATTATTATAACTTGCTCGTTTGTTATCGGATTTTTATGATTTTTATATCAAATTAAAGGTCTTGATACGATCTTTCATTTAAGATCAGACAAGAACATGTTTTTATGCATCTATGATGCTTTGTTTCTAAAATATATCTAAATACATAAACCACATTACATTACCTACAAAATACACTTTATACACTAAACATTTTCGTCTTAATTCCCGTGTATAAAGCAAATGAGTCAATAAGCTTGGACCGGAGTGGTACATAAAATGACAAAATATCTCCATTAAATCTCATTTACACTACTTTATTCACTATCACCACTCTCATCTTAATCTCGTACCGAGAAAATGTTATCCTTATATCAATGGGCTGGAGAGAATAAAAAATAAAGCAATCATGCAGATTTCTTTATTCGATTACCGACTTAAAATTTATTGAATTGAACTCTAATTAAGATTGAGACTTTAATGAGTACTATTATATATTTTCGCATGATTAGTAACAATATTAATTTAATATTAAAAATCTGTATAAATTGAAGAAAAATGAATAAATTGTGATAATTTGAGATTCATAACTCAAATTGTATTGAAATGTACGTAGATGGCTAAGTGTTTGATATCATATTTAAATCTCAATTATTTCTTAAAATGAAAAGATCCCAAAGAATTTGTAACATCCTAATACAGATATGTCAAAACAACTTAAGACATATATTAAAGTATAATTTTAAATATTAACAGAATCGAACAAATATTTTAAATATAATAAGCGGCATATATTTTAAATATCAATTTCTTTTACGAAGTACTATTTAATTGTAAAATAAAACATTCAACTAATCTGAAATCTAAGTAGTTCAATACTACCTCCATCTCATATAAGTAGTCTCATTTACCATTTTGGTCCGTCTCATCTATTAGTCTCATTTACTAAAATGGTAAAGAATACTTGGCTAGAATTAACCCTCTCTCTTCAGAATCAATTACAGTCACACATTTCTTCCTTTATTGATTTTTGTGCCCATTCCAAATGGGACTACTTATATGAGATGGAGGAAGTAACAAAAATGCAAATTAAACATAAAATAAATAAATAAAAAATGAGAGAGGTAGTGATTTGATGTTTGAAAAAAGGAGTCTACGAGCCTAGCCACAATCAGCATCGCCCTGACTACATGGGGGATATTTTTAGTATATACAGTAATTTTTTTTTAATACTTATCCAAACATATCTTAAAAAGAAGTACACCCTATTTGTACCACATCAACATTATCAAACATTATCATTCAAACAGAAGGGGAAAAAAAGGGGGGTGGTTAAAGTACGTACAAAAGCTTATGCAGTTGTACTGTTTATTTAATCACTTTTCGCCAATGAAGAGCCCTAAAAAGAAAGCTGAATGAAAAGGGGAACATAACCAATTACAGTAATTAATATATATATATACATGGATAATAATTCAACATAAAATCGAATACTAAAATCTGCACCATAATTAATTTTAATAAAAGAAACGGTCCTAATCTCAGTAGTAAGGCGGTGGAGGAGGACGTGGTGGTTGCGGGGAAGGATCATAATATGGCGGCGGCGGTGGACGATGTGTATGCACCAGCGGTGCGGGACCCGCCTGTGTGGTAGGTGTGACGGGCGGCGGCGGCGGCAGCCCCCTCCATAAATTGAGTAGTAGTGGAGCTGGAGGAGGAGGAGGCGGAGCAGCGTTGTAATTCGTTGGAGGAGATGGAGGTGGCCCAGGCCGGGATTTAAATTCAGTTATGTTGGTTAATTAATTGTGATTGAATATATAGTGCATAGTAGGATTAATAAATAAATTATTTAATTAATGAATTGCGATTTAGCGGCGGAAGAGATTAGCATCAATTTGCCTATGACACGTGTCCATCCTTCTTCACACAATGCAATCCCACGTTCATGTTATCTACAAGGAAAAAGATAAATGCTGGTATGTGATAAACAAAGAAGAAAATTTTAATTATCTTGAGCGGTGAAATTTCAATTTTGTTAGCATTCTTTTTAAGCAGAGACCTAAAGGTCGTGCTCGGAGGAATCGAAACTTAATCGCTTCTACTAGGCGAATACATGCGCACATTTTGTTAGCATTTGATATCATGACAAGTACTCTACAGTTTTCATTTCTGTTAATTTCTTTAAACAAAACTCAGGACTTCCTCCTTTAGGACATAAACTCATGCTTTATTTTTAATTTATTTCAAATCTTATCAAATTCCATTTACTTGTATAATAACTGCATATCTAGCAAACTTTGCATTAAACTATTTACTTTTCAGTTAATTAGATTTCTTTATATATTCTCTCCGTCCCTTTAGAGACGTTACATATTTATTTTTGATACTTCCCGCAGAAGACGTTGCATTTCCTTATTTGGTAAAAAATTAATAAAGGAAAAACACTTTTTGCACTTGCACTTTTCACTTTAACACACAAATCTACCATTTCGTAATTCCCGTGCTCTAAAAGAAATGTAACATTTATAAAGGGACAGAGGGAGTATTAAAATACTAGAGATGTGGGTTATTTCTCCACTCAAACCAACACTAACCCAGCCAAACATTTCTTAGAACCCTATATTTGTGGGAAAAGAAAAACTAAATGAAAAGAATTGGATGGAACTGTATAGAAAAACTGCTTAAGAATAGTATTACTAATATTTAGAGAAACGTTTTTCTATCCACCGTAAACACTCTTAATGTGTCCACCTCTGATGTAGCAGGGGGTATAGTTTACGTTTTTAGATAGGTTAGGATATATATATACTCCCTCCGTCCCGCCCGATTTGGCCCATTTCGTTTGGGCACACTTTTTAAGGAGGAGTAAATTACATTAATTAATAACCTTGAATTTGTGTTCCCAATAAAGGAAAATTAAAACTAGCCAATCAAATTAATTCTTAACAATTTAAAAGTATTAAACTAAAAAAGTGAAAGTGTAATGTTGGTCCCAAAAAGGAAATAGGCCAAGTCGGCCGGAACACCCCGATTTGGAAAACGGGCCAAATCGGGCGGGACGGAGGGAGTATATAGATACTTATGAACTCAAACAAATTTTATGCACATGCTTTGAACAGAAAGAGTATTTACAAAATCTAGGGTGTGTAATACAATCCATATCTTTAATTTTCCCCCCAAAACACACAATTCATGTTTAGACTTATGAAGATAGGAAAATAGATTTCATTATTGAAAAAAAAAAGAAAAGGCTTCTTATATAATACTAACAAGGTGAAAAACAATTTTCTGAAAAACTACAAGGGACACTATATCCAATATGAGAATTGATTTCCCAATATGTTACTCTCTATCACTGCTTAATTCAATTTCAAAACTAATGTTGCGTTCTCTTTGATTCGAAAGAAAATGAGAGAAAAGAGAAATCATCTTATAAATTTTACCCTTTTCTCACCTTTTCTATTCCCCCCCCCCATTTACACTACAATGGAGAGATTATATTATCTCTCCAATTTCGTGTTGTAAATATTATCTTCAATTTAAGGAGTAAAATCCCCCTCATTTATAAAAAGTGAGAAAATGGGTGGAATTTATAGGGTAATTTTCTCTTTTCTCTCATTTTCTTTCGCATCAAAGAGAACGTAACCTAAAACTAAAAATCAATCCTCTAATATTCTTGATTGAAGAAACCTTGAATCCATTCTTTATACACTTGTGAAGAAATCCCTGCAATTCATTAAATTACTGCAGAAACAAAAAATATCCACTGTTCAACTAAGAATTCATGTACATAAGGAAAAAGTGACAAAACCATAAAATCTGTACACAGAAAAGTGAAGAAATCCCTGCAATTCATTAAAGTACTGCAGATTCAAAAAATATCCACTGTTCAACTAAGGATTCATGTACATAAGGAAAAAGGGACAAAACTAGGGGTGAGCATTCGGGTTAACCCGAATCAAACCCGAAAAACTCAAACCCAAATTATACATTTTTTATAACCCGAACCAAACCAAACTAACATCTAAACCGAACCAAACCCAAATCATATTTTACGGTTCGGGTTCGGTTCTAACCCGAATTTTTACATGAAATTTTATTCTTTCTTTTTTTTGAACAAATAAATGAAATTTCTACTTTAAACACGAACATTTATCGGCTTTAATAATATCTAAACAATAAAATAACATCAAACCAAGACAAAATACAACCATAATACAACAAAATCAATCCATAGATCAACCTAATAAATCCATTATCTAAGCATTCTACACAAAGCTAATTCAGAATTCAACGAAATCAACAATTATAGCTTAAAACATGTGTAGGAATTATGAATATATATTGAGTAAATAAGGGCATAAAGAATTGAATATGTTGGAATTAGGATATATAATTAATAAATAGTTAAATACACATAAATTATGTAATATTATTTTAATGAATTATATAAATTCGGGTTTCGGGTTAGACCCGAATTTTCTATGCAAACCCATACCCGAACCGAAATATTTTCGGGTCCCAAATTTCAACCCGAACCAAACCAAAATGATATAGAACCCGGACCAAACCGCCTAATTCGGTTTGGTTCGGTTCGGGTTTTCGGGTCGAACCACTCACCCCTAGACAAAACCATAAAATCTGTACACAGAAAATTATTAATTAAGTATACCTGCACATTCAAAACAGGAAGCAGATCTATAAACAAGAAATTAGGTTATTTAATTTCCATTTCATTAATATTGCCTTCTATTTGAAAATCTGTGTTTTCTTCAACAATCTAAATTATGAGAGACAGAACCCACTTCATATAATCCAAACCATAATCAAACCCAAATTGAAATCAAGAAAATAAACAGAAAAGGGGGAAATTTAGGTTTTTGGTTTTGTTCTTTCTGAAATTAAGCTTTGAATGAAGTAGCAGTTGGATAGAGAGGTAGGTAGGGTGATGACAGAAGAATAGAGAGCACAAAGGAGTGAGATGCAAACTACTACTTTGCAAATTCAACCTCTGTGCTCTCTATCTTCTGTCAACACCTGCAACAATTAATCTATATCCCCTAATCAACATTAAATTAACATACTACTACTAATTAAGATGAGAGATGATGCAATATATTAAAATATACTAAAAAAATTAAGTGAGATGATGATGATGATGATGGACAACAAGGTGAGAAGGGAAAGAAGGGTGATGACAGAAGAATAGAGAGCACAAAGACTGATATCACTACAAAAATCCGCCCATTTTACGACGGAAAATTCCGTCGCTAAATGCTTAAAATCCGTCGCTATTTTCAATCCCCGACGGATCCGCGACGGAAAAGAAACGTCGGTAAAGTCAGCGTCGCCAAAGAGTTAACGACGGATTAAAATCCGTCGCGCAGGATCCACGACGGAAAGACGACGGAAAAGACGTCGTAGATAACGCCGGCGAAGCTCCGGCACTGGAAAAATTAACGACGGAATGCCGACGTCCAATTCCGTCGCCCATTTCATTTCCGTCGTCCTTCCGTCGCCTTTTGTATTTTGTTGACCGTTGTTGACTTTTTTTTCCGTCGCGGATCCGTCGGGAATCCGTCGCGATTTTACTGAATACAGCCTAGTTCTTTATGTTTTTTTTTTTTTTTCCCCAGCCTGTATATTATCATTACAATCCAGCTAAGCAATTTAATGTTACGCATATAAATAGACATACACTACAAAAGTAGATAAAAGTAAAACAATTTCAATTCAAATATTCATAGACTTCAATAGTAGTAAAACAATCTCAAGTCCTTGAATTTGTTAAAAGTAACATAAGTATAGTGTTAGACAGTTTCAATAGAAGCTCAATAGATATCATGGAGGAGGTGGAAGGTCTGAATCGTTCCTTGACGACTGTGTAATGAATTGATTAAGTTTTTCTTCAAGTTTCTTTATGTGCTCTTCCTGTTTCTTTATGTGCTCTTCCATTTGCGAGACACGATCATCGAGAACAGCCTCCGAGTGGAAATGTGACGTGCCAGTATTTGAGAGATCACTTCCGACAGTCTTGGCAAGGCCACCTGCTCCAAACATAAATAAATTAATCACTTTATTCACTTTATCTTTTTTCCTTTAATAATCACAAAATTAAAGCTTGTATTACAAGATTCATTAAAAAGCCTTAATTAAATAAAGATCACTGCACACTTTAATGGAAAAGACAAATGAAATGGTGGGCATGTGTTTTCAAACTTACTAACATTACAACTTATGAAACGAGCTGAAAAGGAGTTGCTTGGAAGAAAATCCAATCAAGAAAGCAAACCAATCAGCCTAATACACCAAAACTTGCATCATTTTACATAGAGTAATAAAATCGTAAAAGAGACTCAAATTGGAAAAGAGGAACACGTTCCAGAATATCAAACAATATCCAACAATATGAATGTATATCATCAGTCCCAACTTGTAAGATCAATTGTTATAATGTAAGTAGTAATTCAAAAAAGTAGCAATGAGAATCGGGAAAAGCAAAACAGCTGCTGCCCCCATTATTAAAGCATTTTCCCACCTTACCCTACACACACACCCTCATGCAGTCATGCTACTCTCCACTCTCTCTCTCTCTCTCAAACTTCATAAATAAATAAATAGATAAAATCACCACTTCCTTCTCTCCCTTCCAAGGGAAGAGGAGGAAAGAGCTAGATAATTCCACCAAACAACTGCATACACACTTCATCAGAATTCAAAGAAAAAAGAAAAACATATCTATGGTGAAGATAGAGATAGAGATAGAGATAGGTTTACTACTACTATCTAACTAACAAGAATTCAACTTTGATAGCTACTACTACTGTACTACTACATAAACATAAGAAAGAAGAAGAAGAAGAATTCATTCCTTCTTTCCTTCCTTCAACTAACAAAACACACAATTTAATGAAACCCACACCCAACAACCCAAACTGCCAATGCCCCTTTACATTAAGCAACAAAAATTACTAAGCTCTTGCTAAAAATAACACAAACAACTAAGAAACAAACAAAGAAAGAATAATCTCATATGGTTTCTCAGCCATTTTACTAAAATACTAAAGCTGTGATTCACCACCTTCTTCCCTGAGATTAATCTTTTTAAAATAAAATAAAAAAAGAAAAGAAAAACACCATGAGTCTTCCTCCAACCCCCTCTTTGCTGGATTCTGCTTACTACACACAGAGATCATCAATGCCAATGGAGGATGGAACCCCTCTAAACCAACCATTAAGCATGAAGAACGAAAGTAAGTTGTGACGAATCAAATAAACTAGCCATCAAGCAGCTATTGAATATAATTATAACAAAGGCTATTGTAGCCCAGAAGAAAATAAAGGGTGCATATAATCGAATTAAAAGATTGTAATAGCAGTTGCTGCAAATAAATAAGTTGATAGCAGCAACATTTATCCCCGGATGAAAAGAAACGATTGCTAGTAGAAATCTAAAACAAAGAAAAAAGTCTCTTAGAAAAACAAAAGTGTTCAAGCTTTAAGAATTGCTGCAGATCAGTATCAGTAACACTGCTCCATCAAGAATTACTAGTGTTGGGTTCAAACTTTCGATAACCGCATTTATGAAGTTCGAATCATATTTAAACTCTCAAGCTAACAGTTCACAAATTCCTTCAAAGAAAGAGACGAAACAAAAAATTAATGTGAAATATGCGAGAGGGCTTATTATCTTCTTCCCGATCATCAACAAATTACGAGAAGATTGAATCACAGATAAAAATCGACGGCCATCACAACAAGAATCCACTGAGTTATGGCAGAAAACACAACCAACCGCATAGTAGAATCCCCAATCCGAAAGCGATAAACGAAAAACGCAGAAGACTGAGAGGAATATGAGGGAAAAGATTCTGACCTTGAAATTTTAGGGAGAAACGAAGAACAATACGCCTGCAAATTTTAGGTCGGAACGAAGAACAGTCGATTGGCCAAACACTGTTTCAGCAACTACAAAGAATGGCGAAAATTAGGGCAGATCGAATGGACCTAAATTCAACAAAATTGAAAAAGAAGCGGAAAAGCAGACCTTGAGGCAGCGACGGCGGACGGCACGGCGGCGGACGCGGGGCAACGGCGGCGCTGAACTTGAGAGGGAAATGATGGCCCGCAGACGAGTGAAATGGATAGAGGAAGGGAGGGAGGGAGAGGAAGCAAGAGGGGGAGTGAATCGGAGGACCTTGAGGCAGCAACGGCAGACGGCACGGCGGCGGACAGCGGGGCAACGACGGCGCTGAATTTGTGAGGAAATTGATGACCCGCAGAGGTGTGGAATGGATAGAGGGAGGGAGGGAGGGAGAGATAGCAAGATGGGGAGTGAATCGGAGGGTAGCGAGGCAGCCACGGCGGACGGCACGGCGGCGGACGGAGATCACTTTGCGAGTGAAGTTAATGGATGGAGGGGAGTGTGGGCTTCGAGCAGAGGAAGTAATTAAAATCTAGGGCTCATGAAAGTAAAATTAAAACCACGACGGACAAGCCACCGTCGTCTTTCCGTCGCCAATTAAAAAAAAAATTAAAAAAAAATTAAAAAAAAGTCACCGTCGTCTTTCCGTCGCCAAAGACGTCGGCAATAATTGGGCCCGGCTTAACTCCGGCATGAACGTCGTTGGTCCGTCGTCCGGTACGTCGTGTACATGCTATACGACGGATCCGTCGTCTTTCCGTCGTTAAAAAGAACGACGGTTTTTATTTCCGTCGCCTTTCCGTCGTAATATTTACTGTTTTTTTGTAGTGTATACAAATTTTGTATTCTCATCATCTGTGCTCTCTATCTTCTGTCAACTCATCACCAAGACCCAACTCATCCTACTGTCTTATGAATTCATGAGAGAGAGAGAGAGAGAGAGAGAGAGAGATGGTTTCAAGAGTGAGATCTGAGAATTGTGTGATTTGTAGCCTTCTACAATCCTCTCAATTTATAGAGAAGAAAAGCCACCAGATTTGCTTCTTTGGGATGTCTTGGCTTTAATTAGCATTACAATATTCACTAAACAAGATTTGGCAATGTGAACATGCTGCTTAACTGGGGATTAATTTGGGGGGAAGTTTGGCAAATTGAAGAAATTAGGTTTTTGTGGAAGAATATTGGAGAGTTTTGAATCTGTGAATACAAAGAAAGTAAATCTGGGAATAGATTTGAGGAATAAGAATCAAACATCTTTGCAGCTGGAAGGTTGCGATTGAGCAGAATTGACATTTGAGTAAGACCGCATATTCCAACAAATAATTATCACAACTTCACAGATCAATATCTATGAGGAGAGTGGAAATCTGAAGTGCTTGCTACAGATTTAATGGTATACACGCTTACCACAAATGCTGAAAAAAAACGTGTCACGAATCTTGAGCCAGAGGGAGTAAGATTTTTTTAGAAGTCTGTTTTGGAAGTGCTCAATTAACTATCATTACCTAAACTTGATTCTTCCTCTGATGCCATCCTTGAAGAAGATAGTTTTTCACATGATCATAAATTATCGTTACGATTTTGAAGCAACTCAAATCATGCATTTCACCTTCCCCTCTCTCACTAATTAATCTCACAAATGGACTTAAAGAAAAAATAAAGTATAGGAGGAGAAAATGCAAGTGGCCCTAGAAGCATGGAGAGAGGAATATAGTAATAACAATAATAAGAGTAAGAGTCATGCTGCTTTATCCCCCAACACACTACCTCTCTCTCTCTCTCTCTCTCTCTCTCTCTCTCTGTACACTCATATAGTAGTACGTGTATGTATATTCCACATGTCTCAACCCTATGGTTTCAATTTGATGCCTTATGTCCCATCATGCATAATCTTCTTCTTCTTCATCCACTATGGACAGTTGAATCCAAATTCGGAAGGTCTACTTCTGCACATCACTTCTAACCTTGCCAAATTAATACAACCCCTCTTTCTACTTCTGTAGTACATTTGGAGCAAGTACATAATTTTCTTTGCCTCCCACTCAATACCCAGAGTTTGAAAACCTAGCTCATCAGGCTAAATTAATTAAGTTAACTACTAAGGTATTTCAATGGATTAATTAAATTTAGGGTTCATGCTAAAACAAAATGCTCTCGACTCTTTAAACAAGTTTTGGAGAATGATGAATTTTAAAATAGATTCTTGGAGTACATTATTGATCATTACTCTAAAAAAATCCATTTTAAAATTAATCATTACAAAACCCTAAACTAATTGAAAAGTCGAAAAGGCCTATAGATCATAGATGGAGGGACCATTTTCGATTAAAGTAGCACGATCAGGCTTTAAATCTTTACAATTATAACGTACCACTTGGTTTCTTAAACTCCTCAAATTTTGAGATGATAAGATTAAAACAAACAATTCGATGAGTAATAGGAGTATATATATATATATATATATATATATATATATATATATATATATATATATTGTGCTTTTTTTATTACGGTAAACCCTGAATACATTTTGTTGATTGTACTTTTATTAGTGAACCAATAAGATCGAGGGTATGGGAAATACCAGAGATTACATAATTAAAAGAGTATTAATTTGTGGGGTTCAAAAGCCAATCTCTTAGAAAAGGGTTTCCAGTAACAAAAGCGTTTATCGAACACCAAATCCAAAGTCTGCTTTTAATTTCGCCAACAACCTTTTCTTTGTTCAACCGAGCATTATCGAACATCACTTTGTTTTTCAATTAATTCCACATCACCCTGAATATTAATAGTGATGAATTCAAATATAACCAGAGGACTGAAGAATGAAGTGAATTGGATAAAATTTAATGACAAAATTAAAATAAATGGTCATAGTTTTTGTATAAAACTAAAGAGATTCTAGATAAGGTTTTGGGCAATAAAGAATCTATTCTGATTGTTCTGAAAACAGCATCTGCTGCACTCTTCACACTATACAATAGTATATGGTTAAATAATGTCATTAATTTCATATTGGGAATGATTATTTATACTTAGCTTTGCGTTCTCTTTGATATGAAAAAAAGGAGAAAAAATAGAAAATTACCCTATAAATTCCATCAATTCTCTCACATTTTCTCACCTTTAATAAGAGGGGGCAAGTTGCTAAAAAAGGGGGCTGAAGAACCGAAGCAAGTTGCTAAAAAAGCCTGATAAAAAGGCAGTAGTAATAACGGCAAAATTCTTAGTCAATGTCTCTTTTAGGAAAGCTACAACCACCATCTCTCCAAGAAAATACTATCAAACCTCCCTCATTATTTTTTAAGTGGGGAAATGTGGAAGAAGCATGTACATATACGTATATAATTAAGTATAAATAACTAAGGGATGGGATAATGTGTGTAAGCCGCCCCATCATTTTGACTGCTTTATGCAAGAAAATGTGGTGGCACGGCATGAGTTATCACATCGCACTCACCATCGTAACATATACTCTCCGTTGCTCATCGTGGATACTCTTTAATGTACTCGTTGCTGCATGACACAACCGATGACATTAATTTTTTTAAGGTAGAGTTTATCGTATTAGTATAGTTTTCTTTCAATATCTAGAGTTTGTAATTTTATTGTCACGTCAACTGTGAACATTGATGCATTTCTTTTGATAGCTGGGGTTTGTTAAATCTCTTTACATTATGTGTTATTAGAAATAGAATATATTGCGCGCATGCAGTCTTCCCATTTCAAGATTAACGAACGAATAAAATCTAACATCACGTTCAAATATGCATAGGGATATATCAAGTAATATTCGTTACCTCACCTTTATTTGACATATCTTAATGTTATTATATCTAAAGTTGCATAACTTTTGACTATCTCACATCCTCACTCTCCGTCCCACTTCATTAGTCTTATATACTATACTAGGCCGTCCCATTTCACTTGCCGTGTTCTTTAATACAAAAATAAATATCCTTACTTTTTAATATGCATATATATTTAACTTTTAATACTTACGTATAAAATCTCGTATAGATTGAAAAGAAACATGACTAGTGAAATGGGACGGGGTATATATATATATATATATTTTAACTTGAATAATACATGTTATATATGGAGAGGATAAACATCTTGTCGATTAAATTGTATTTTGTTTTTTTTCTTTTTTATAATTAGATGTTAATAGTGAAAAATAAGAGGTTTATTAGGGTTCGTGAGCACTCGTATTAGTATGATATTGTTCGCTTAGGGCCTAGCCCTTACGGCTTTCAACAAGCTAGTTCACGTTGAAGAGTAAGGGTTAATTCTTTCTCATTTAGGAAACAAACCAATTGAGTGAGATGGAGCAATTAAGAAAGAAAGTGGAGTGGGACAGAGGGAGTACACAGCTTATACTCCCTCCATCTCATATGACTTATCTTGTTTCATTCCAATCTGCACAATACATGTTAAAAGTAAAAACTAAGCAATTCGTATTGGAAAGTAAAACTCGTGTGTGACGATCCGATTATAAAATCAAGACAATTTGATCAGGAGAGAAGGAGCAGTATTAAAAATAAAAATAAAAAGAGTAAGACTGGACTCATAATGGACCAATATCCCATCAAGTATATGATTCTCTATTCTTCAACACATGTTTTTCTTTTACACTAAAACAAATCGAACGTCAGAACTACTTTGATTTTTTTCCCAGATTTTAGTAAAGATCAAAGATGAGCATGAAAACCTACACTATTTTCTGTCAACCATCAAATTCCAATCTAATCATTAATCCAACTAAATAAATAAAAATGGTAAAAAAAAATAAAAAAAAATCAAATAAATATTTTAGGCAGTTTTGCTATGTTACTATAAAAAGGGTGTCTAAATTGGCAATGAGTTTCGATCCTTTCGAATTTTGTATAAATTGTATACACATCCCAACTTGTAGCCTTGTATCATTCCTCTAATAGTGTATATTAGATGAAATCTCGTTGATTTATTTTATCGGCAAATTGAGCATTTTATGCTATTTTTCATAAAACATGTTATTAGAATTATATTTTCATTTTTATATTTTACGTGCTCGTTAATTTTCTTGATTGTAGTGTTCTTTTGAAGGCAAATATAATAGAAGGATGAGAAAATTAATAGAAAATTTTATTACTACCTTGGCCTTCCTCGTTTATACTCCCTCGATCCCACGTAATAGTCCTACCAAGAGTAACATAATAACCAAAGAAAAAGTAAAGATATTGGACTTCAAATTTATTCTACTTAATTACTCCGCATAGACCTAGAGTAAGATATAGTAATAACTAAAGAAAACATAGATATTGGACTTTTTCAAAAGTGTTTATGTATATTAATTTATTTCCTCTTAAAAAAATTAAACTAATAAATTGGACAAACTAAAAAAGGAAAATTGAACTAATTAAGCGGCCACATATTATACTAGTATAATATTTAAAGAAATGTTCTCATTGCATCAATATGCACTTGTCATATTTTTAATATATACTACTACCTCTATCTCATATAAGTAGTCCCATTTGCTTTTTGACTTTTTTCGGCACGCATTTCCACCGAAACCTAGTACGGGTTTTACGATATAATATTGAACTATTATTTCTTTTACAGGATATTAGGAGTGTCGGGCTATCCCGTAAAAGAAATAATATTTCAAAATTATATCGTAAAACACATACTAGATTTCGGTGGAAACGCGTGCCAGAAAAAGTCAAAAAACAAATGGGACAAATTATATGAGATGGAGGTAGTAGTAATTTTTTTTAATACTTATCCAAACATATCTTAAAAAGAAGTACACCCTGACTACATGGGGGATATTTTTAATATATATATATATATATATATATATATATATATATATAATACTTATCCAAACAACATATCTTAAAAAGAAGTACACCCTATTTGTACTACAACAACATTACTTCATCAAACATTATCATTCAAACAGAAGGGGAAAAAGGGGGGTGTTAAAGTACGCACAAAAGCTTATGGAGTTGAACTGTTTATTTAATCACATTTCGCCTATGAAGAACCCTAAAAAGAAAGCTGAATGAAAAGGGGACATAACCAATTACAGTAATTAATATATATGGATAATTAATAATTCAACACAAAATCGAATACTAAAATATGCACCATAATTAATTTAAAAAAAAGAAACGGTCCTAATCTCAGTAGTAAGGCGGTGGAGGAGGACGTGGTGGTTGAGGGGAAGGATCATAATATGGCGGCGGCGGACGATGTGTATGCACTAGTGGTGCGGGACCCGCCTGTGTGGTAGGTGTGACGTGCGGCGGCGGCGGCGGCAGCAGCAGCCCCCTCCATAAATTGAGTAGTAATTAGTTGGAGGAGATGGAGGTGGCCCAGGCGGCCATGATGGCGGTGGAGGTGGTGGTGCAGCGTAATGATGCGCCGGTGGCGGAGGAGGTGGTGGTGGGTTAATTAATTGTGATTGAATATATAGTGCATAGTAGGATTAATAAATAAATTATTTAATTAATGAATTGCGATTCAGCGGCGGAAGAGATTAGCATCAATTTGCCTATGACACGTGTCCATCCTTCTTCACACACTGCAATCCCACGTTCATGTTATCTACAAGGAAAAAGATAAATGCTGGTATGTGACAAACAAAGAAGAAAATTTTAAGTATTTTGAGCGGTGAAATTTCAATTTTGTTAGCATTCTTTTTAAGCAGGAGATATACAGGTCGTGCTCGGAGGACTCGAAACTGAATCTCTTCTATTAGGCGAACACATACGCACATTTTGTTAGCATTTGATATCATGACAAGTACTCTATACAGTTTTCATTTTTTGTTAATTTCTTTAAACAAAACTCAAGGACTTCCTCCTTTAGGACATAAATTCATGCTTTATTTATAATTTATTTCAAATCTTATCAAATTCCATTACTTGTATAATACTAATTAACTGCATATCTAGCAAACTCGGCATTAAACTATTTACTTTTCAATTCGTTAGATTTATTTATATATTCTCTCCGTCCCTTTAGAGACGTTACTTATTCATTTTTTATACGTCCCACAGAAGACGTTGCATTTCCTTATTTGGTAAAAAATTAATAAAGGAAAAGCACTTTTTGCACTTGCACTTTTCATTTTAACACACAAATCTATCATTTCGTAATTCTCGTGCCCTAAAAGAAATGTACAGTAACATTTATAAAGGGACGGAGGAAGTATTAAAATACTAGAGATGTGGGTTATTTTTCCACTCAAACCAACACTAACCCAGCCAAACATTTCTTAGAACCCTATATTTGTGGGAAAACAAAAACTAAATGAAAAGAATTGGATGGAACTGTTTAGAAAAACTGCTTAAGAATAGTATTACTAATATTTAGAGAAACGTTTCCTACCCACCGTAAACACTCTTAATGTGTCCACCTCTGATGTGGCAGGGGGTATAGTTTACGTTTTTAGATAGGTTAGGATATACTTATATATATATATATATATATATATAGATTTTTTTTTTTTTTTTGCATTAACAGTACGACACACATCTATGTGCACATTATAAGAATGACCACGTTGGATAGAAGATCATTCCTGTTAATACTTATGAACTCAAACAAATTTTATGCACATGCTTTGAACAGAAAGAGTTACAAAATCCAGGGTACGTGTATAATACAATCCATATCTTTAATTTTCCCCCAAACACACACACACACACAAAATTCATGATTAGACTTGTGAAGATAGGAAAATAGATTTCATTATTGAAAAAGAAAAGAAAAGGCTTCTTATATAATAACAAGGTGAAAAACAATTTTATGAAAAACTACAAGGGACACTATATCCAATATGAGAATTAATTTCCCAATATGTTACTCTCTTTCACTGCTTAATTTAATTTCAAAACTAAGATTGCGTTTTCTTTTGATGTGAAATAAAAGGAGAGAAAAGAAAAATCATCTTATAAATTTCACCATTTTTCTCACCTTTTCTAACATATTCTATTTTCCCCCCTTCATTTACACTACAATGGAGGGAAAATATTATCTCTCCAATTTGGTGTTGTAAATATTATCTCCAAGTTAAGGAGTATAATCCCCCCTCATTTATAAAAGGTGAGAAAAGGAGTGAAATTTATAGGGTAATTTTCTCTTTTCTCTCATTTTCTTTCGCATCAAAGCGAATGCAACCTAAAACTAAAAACAATCCTCTAATATTCTTGATTGAAGAAACCTTGAATCCATTCTTTATACACTTGTGAAGAAATCCCTGCAATTCAATAAATTACTGCAGAAACAAAAAATATCCACTGTTCAACTAAGAATTCATGTACATAAGGAAAAAGGGAGAAAACCGTAAAATCTGTACACAGAAAATTATTAACTAAGTATACCTGCACATTCAAAACAGGAAGCAGATCTATAAACAAGAAATTAGGTTATTTAATTTCCATTTCATTAATATTGCCTTCTATTTGAAAATCTGTGTTTTCTTCAACAAACTAAATATGAGAGACAGAACCCACTTCATATAAATCCAAACCATAATCAAACCCAAATTGAAATCAAGAAAATAAACAGAAAAGGGGAAATTTAGGTTTTTGGATAGAGAGGTTGGTAGGGTGATGACAGAAGAATAGAGAGCACAAAGGAGTGAGATGCAAACAATTACTTTGCAAATTCAACCTCTGTGCTCTCTATCTTCTGTCAACACCTGCAACAATCTATATCCCCTAATCAACATAGAATTAACATACTACTACTACTAATTAAGATGAGATGATGCAATATATTAAAATATACTAAAAAATTAAGTGAGATGATGATGATGATGGACAACAAGGTGAGAAGGGAAAGAAGGGTGATGACAGAAGAATAGAGAGCACAAAGACTGATATACAAATTTTGTATTCTCATCATCTGTGCTCTCTATCTTCTGTCAACTCATCACCAAGACCCAACTCATCCTACTGTCTTATGAATTCATGAGAGAGAGAGAGAGAGAGAGAGAGAGAGATGGTTTCAAGAGTGAGATCTGAGAATTGTGTGATTTGTAGCCTTCTACAATCCTCTCAATTTATAGAGAAGAAAAGCCACCAGATTTGCTTCTTTGGGATGTCTTGGCTTTAATTAGCATTACAATATTCACTAAACAAGATTTGGCAATGTGAACATGCTGCTTAACTGGGGATTAATTTGGGGGGAAGTTTGGCAAATTGAAGAAATTAGGTTTTTGTGGAAGAATATTGGAGAGTTTTGAATCTGTGAATACAAAGAAAGTAAATCTGGGAATAGATTTGAGGAATAAGAATCAAACATCTTTGCAGCTGGAAGGTTGCGATTGAGCAGAATTGACATTTGAGTAAGACCGCATATTCCAACAAATAATTATCACAACTTCACAGATCAATATCTATGAGGAGAGTGGAAATCTGAAGTGCTTGCTACAGATTTAATGGTATACACGCTTACCACAAATGCTGAAAAAAAACGTGTCACGAATCTTGAGCCAGAGGGAGTAAGATTTTTTTAGAAGTCTGTTTTGGAAGTGCTCAATTAACTATCATTACCTAAACTTGATTCTTCCTCTGATGCCATCCTTGAAGAAGATAGTTTTTCACATGATCATAAATTATCGTTACGATTTTGAAGCAACTCAAATCATGCATTTCACCTTCCCCTCTCTCACTAATTAATCTCACAAATGGACTTAAAGAAAAAATAAAGTATAGGAGGAGAAAATGCAAGTGGCCCTAGAAGCATGGAGAGAGGAATATAGTAATAACAATAATAAGAGTAAGAGTCATGTTGCTTTATCCCCCAACACACTACACACCCCTCTCTCTCTCTCTCTCTCTCTCTCTCTCTCTCTCTCGAACACTCTTATATGTGCAGTGCATGTATCTAGCTACCACATGTCTCAACCCTATGGTTTCAATTTGATGCCTTATGTCCCATCATGCATATATAATCTTCTTCTTCATCATCCACTATGAATAGTTGAAGCCAAATTCGGAAGGTCTACTTCTGTACATCACTTCTAACCTTGCCAAATTAATACAACCCCTTTTTCTACTTCTGTAGTATATTTGGAGTAAGTACATAATTTTCTTTGCCTCCCACTCAATACCCAGAGTTTGAAAACCTAGCTAGCTCATCAGGCTAAATTAATGAAGTTGACTACTAAGGTATTTCAATGGATTAATTAAATTTAGGGTTCATGCTAAAACAAATTAATGCTCACCCCACAATCTATAGACGCCTTTGACCCTTTAAACAAGTTTTGGAGAATGATGAATTTTAAAATAGATTCTTGGAGTACATTGCTCATTACTCCAAAAAAAAATCCATTTTAAAATTAATCATTACAAAACCCTAAATTAATTGAAAAGTCGAAAAGGCCTATAGATCATGGATGGAGGGACAATTTTCGATTAAAGTAGCACGATCAAGCTTTAAATCTTTACAATTATAACGTACCACTTGGTTTCTTAAACTCCTCAAATTTTGAGAGGATAAGATTAAAACAAACAATTCTATATATATATATATATAGTGTGATTTTTTATTATGGTAAATCCTGAATACAGTTTGTTTATCGTACTTTTATTAGTGAAGATCGAGGGTATGGGCAATACCACTCAAAATACAAAGAAAAAACTATAAGAGATTACATAATTAAAAGAGTATTAATTTGTGGGGTTCAAAAGCCAATCTCTTAGAAAAGGGTTTCCAGTAACAAAAGCTATTATCGAACACCAACTCCAAAGTCTGCTTTTAATTTCGCCAACAACCTTTTCTTTGTTCAACCGAGCATTATCGAACATCACTTTGTTTTTCAATTAATTCCACATCACCCTGAATATTAATAGTGATGAAATTCAAATATAACCAGAGGGCTGAAGAATGAAGTGAATTGGATAAAATTTAGTGACAAAATTAAAATTAATGGTCATATTTTTTGTATAAAACTAAAGAGATTCTAGATAAGGTTTAGGAAATGTGGAAGAAGCATGTACATATACGTATATAATTAAGTATAAATAACTAAGGGATAGGATAATGTGTGCAAGCCGCCCCATCATTTTGACTGCTTTATGCAAGAAAATGTGGTGGCACGGCATGACTTATCACATCGCACTCACGATCGTAATATAAACGCTCCGTTGCTCATCGTGGATACACTTTAATGTACTCGTTGCAGCATGACACAACCGAAAATACAATGACATTAATTTTTTTAAGGTAGAGTTTATAGTTAATATAGTTTTCTTTCAATATCCAGAGTTTGTAATTTTATTGTCACGTCAACTGTGAACATTGATGCATTTCTTTTGATAGCTAGGGTTTGTTAAATCTCTTTACATTATGTGTTATTAGAAATAGAATATACTGCATGCAGTCTTTCCATTTCAAGATTAACGAACGAATAAAATCTAACATCACGTTCAAATATGCATAGGGATATATCAAGTAATATTCGTTGCCTCACCTTTATTTGACATATCTTACTGTTATTATATCTAAAGTTGCATAACTTTTGACTATCTCATATCCTCACTCTCCGTCCTACTTCATTAGTCCTATATACTGTACTAGGCCGTCCCATTTCACTTGCCGCGTTCTTTAAAACAAAAATAAATATCCTTACTTTTTAATATGCATATATATTTAACTTTTAATACTTACGTATAAAATCTCGTATCGATTGAAAAGAAACATGACTAGTGAAATGGGACGGGGTACATATTTTTTTTCTTTAACTTGAATAATACATATGTTATATATCGAGAGGATAAACATCTTGTCGATTAAATTTTATTTTGGTTTTTTTTTTCTTTTTTATAATTAGATGTTAATAGTGAAAAGTAAGATGTTTATTAGGGTTCGTGAGCACTTGCATTAGTATGATATTGTTCGCTTGGGGCCTAGCCTTTACGGCTTTCAACAAGCTAGTTCACGTTGAAGAGTAAGAGTTAATTCTTTCTCGTTTAGGAAACAAACCAATTGAGTGAGATGGAGCAATTAAGAAAGAAAGTGAAGTGAAGTGGGACAGAGGGAGTACGCAGCTTATACTCCCTCCATCTCATATCACTTATCTTGTTTCATTCCAACACGAGATTTTCTACACAATACATGTTAAAAGTAAAAACTAAGCAATTCGTATTGGAAAGTAAAACTCGTGTGTGACGATCCGATTATAAAATCAAGACAATTTGATCAGGAGAGAAGGAGCGGTATTAAAAATAAAAATAAAAAGAGTAAGACTGGACTCATAATATAATGGACCAATATCCCATCAAGTATATGATTCTCTATTCTTCAACACATGTTTTTCTTTTACACTAAAACAAATCGAAGGTCAGAACTACTTTGATTTTTTCCCTAGATTTTAGTAAAGATGAGCACAAGATCAAAGATTTATTTTCAAAATTAATTGTGATTCAAATTGGAAAGTAAGTGTTAATTATTTTATAAAACATGACAACTTGTGACAATTCGATTATAAAATCAAGACAATTTGATCAGGAGAGAAGGAGCAGTATTAAAAATAAAAATAAAAAGAGTATGACTGGAATCATAATGGACCAATATCCCATCAAGTATATGATTCTCTATTCTTCAACACATGTTTTTCTTTTACACTAAAACAAATTGAAGGTCAGAACTACTTTCTTTTACACCTCCCTAGCGAACGTCACCGGCCTCAGCCCTCTGGTTAGGGATTTCTCCTCGCCTATTCCGTTTTTTTTTTTTTGTTTTTTTTTTCCTGTGAAATTATTCGAAGCTGAAAGCAGAATTGAGCCTTTTTTTTGTGTTTGAACTACTTCGTAGATTTGATTTGAGGTTGTAACTGTAGAACTGAGATGTCGCCATCGTTGGAGTAGGTCTGTTACTTACTACCTCCGTCCGCCAAAGACGTTATATTTCTTTTTGTCAATTTCTGGCACGTTTATCCACGCTTCTCGATGATGCGTTTTAAAATAGATTTTTGAAGAATTTTTTCTTTTACGGGATACTATGATAGTTGTATTATCCCGCAAAAGAAAAAATTCTTCAAAAATCAATTTTAAAACACTTCATCAAGAAGCGTGGAAAAACGTGCCAGAAATTGACAAAAAGAAATGTAACGTCTTTCGCGGGACGGAGGTAGTATCTACTTAATTAGAATTGCGGCTTCGTGAATTGATTGATCAACTGGATTTAATATTTGCAATTATGGAATGTTTGATGTTGACCTAATATTATTACGTTTGTAATTATTTGTTTCTGCTTGAACAGTTGGAGTTGGGAAGAAATATCAAAGGATTTCTGTTTAGCTCTTACTTCATTATCTGTCAATAAAAATTCAGCAGCGAACTGGTTGATTTTTGGACTGATAATGTTGAACTCCAGATCTTGTGGTATATGGAGTTACTCTGATGATGTTGTGTTACCCGTTTGTTCTAAAAAATAGTTCACTTAAATTCGATTTCTGCTTTCATTTAAAGTTATTTCCAGTAAAGATTGAGTAAGTTTTGCCAAGATTTATCAAATTTGATTCGTTCGCGATGAATTGGTTTCAGTTTGGGATGGCTAGTGCACTCGAGACCTTGTGTGGTCAGGCCTTTGGAGCAGAACAGTTGATAAACACGGATTTTCTACGTGTTTCGAGAGCTTATAGTTGGGCTTCAGTGTTATTATCTCGATCAAATTCGATACTTTTGATATATATTTCTTATAGTCGAAGATAATGCACTTGATCTTGGCTCCGTTGAGTTTTGTAGGCGAAAAGGAGAAAAAGGAAGCAAGAAAAACTCATAGTCGAGCTATGGGCCCAACAGCCATGGGCCCAACAAGCCATGGGCCCAACAAGCAATCCAACATGCATGCCCAACATTCAAGCATAGGCAACATGCAAAAAAAAAAGTGTCAATGCGGCCATGCATAAGCCCCGCGTCTCTTCACCCATGGCCGCGTCTTCACCTTCTCCATAGCAAGAAACGGCCGCGTCTCCGCAGCCATCACCCCGCGCCCAGCAGCCCCATTTCCGCGCCCAACATGCACCTGCTGTCGCGTCTCGCTCATATGGAAAGTGCAGCCGTTTAGGATTTGGTTTTGAATGATTCGTAACGGAAAATATCAAGGGAGCAGGATAAGAAGGGAGGAGGAGGAAAGAAGAAGGGCATCTCATATTTTTCAGAATCAAGGGACGCGAATATCAATTTCGGGAGAAGGGGATCGAAGGATTCGAGGCGGAAACATTCGGGGTTCTAGTTCACTCTACGGTTTTTGTTTGTTTTCGATTATGCTTACTTCGTATCTTGGGATTCTTGTCCTCAATATGTTGGGCTAAATTTCTATTATTCTAGAGTTAGGGAGTACATTATTGCTATGAATTCAATTTAGTTTTTATCAATCGATCACGACCTTCTATTACTTCTTGTGTTCTTGTGTGAATTGTTTGCTTGTTTGATTTGCTACCAAGTGAGCATGATTTATTGTGTTGATTCAATATGCGAAAGATGAGAATTAACGCTCGAATAGGGAACACAGGACACACACTTCAATAAAGTCGAAAGATCTTGAGAATTGTGTGAGAGCTTATAACCTTTTGAACCTTTAGGAGTTTCATGTGTTAGTTCTCAGTTGGACACAACAATTCTTGCATGAAATCTACGGTTTAGGCGCTACGAAAGTAGGTTTAAGCTTATTGTGTGGTTGTTCTAGTAATAGTCGAGTCCTCTATGTGATTGATTGATTTTGATTTAATTGAATTCGTTTGTTCATCGAAACCGAAGCTTTAGAATAATCCTTCTCACATTTGATTCTCTTGTACCTTGTCGTTTATGTTTATTATTTCGCTTTTAATTAGCGTAGAAACCAAAATCCAACGATTTATTCGTCTAAATAGAGGATAGGAAATTCGATTAGTACTCATTAGGTTAATCAGTCCTCGTGGAATACGACCTTGCTTCCCTATCTATAATTACACCCGTACACTTGCGGTAGTAAAAATATTAGTGAACAAGTTTTTGGCGCCGTTGCCGGGGACTGATTTTTGTTCTAGTGATATTAGTTAGATTTCTTTGATACTAATTTAGATATTTTATTTCTGTATTTTATTTTTAATTTTAACTTGTTTGAGTTGTCTAATTGTTCTCTTTGTTGGTGTATAGGTGGTGAATGCGCACAAGGTCTTCAGGCATCACTTTAGATCCTGTAGATCCGGAGATAGAAGCCACCTGTCGTCGGAATAACGCAAAGAGAAACAAAAGGAGAATGGCAACTCAGGAGGAGTTCAACCAACTCAGGGAGCAGTTAAGGATTTTGAGGGAAGCTCAAGAACGAGCAAACATTCAACCAGCTCCTATTCAGGCTCAGTTTCAGAATGTGATAGCTCATGGGGGAATTCCCGGACCAGCCATCGAGGCTAACAACTTCGAGTTGAAGACGGGCCTGATATCAATGGTCCAACAGAATCGTATGGAGGAGGTCCTTTGGAGGACCCGAATGCCCATCTCAGTCAGTTTCTGGATCTCTGTGCCACAGTTAAGATCAATGGAGCACCCGAGGATGCTATTAAAATTCGCCTCTTTCCATTCTCTTTGAGAGATAAGGCGAAACAGTGGTTCCAATCCATAGAGTTGGGAGGAGACGTTACTTGGGAGGATTTGGCACACAAGTTCTTATTCAAGTTCCAACCTCCGGGCCTCATGTTTAAGTTGAAGATGGAGATCACTCACTTTCAAAAATACGAAGGGGAGAGTCTCTACGAAGCACGGGAAAGATTCAAGGAAACGATCAGAAAGTGTCCAAACCATGGCTTCGACTTAGGTACCCGCATTATGATCTTCTACAATGCTTGTAATGGGGAAGTATGAAGACTCATGGATGTTGCTGCTGGAGGAGCATTGCTATGCAAGGGGGGAGATGAGGCCATCGATATAATTGAGAACATGGCATCCACCAGCTACCAGTGGCCAACAGAGAGGAACAATCTGAGGAAAGTAGTTATGGCTGAGAACAAAGACCCTCTTGTTGCACTCACAAATCAGATTGCAACTTTGTCTAGCAAGTTCGAGACCATGATGCAAACCCAAAGCAATCCAACAGTTGAAGATATTCAATTCGAGAAGGCAAATTGGGTCAACAATCGGGGGTTTCAGCCTCAAGGAGGATATCAAGGGGGTCGTTCGAATCAAGGTGGATACCAAGGATATCAAGCACCTCCATCCCATCCGAATCTCTCATATGGAAATCCGAACAACGCCCTTCAACCACCACCTGGATTTTCAACATCCAATGGAGTGATCAATGAGCAAAAGAAGCCGAATTTGGAGGACATACTCATGAGGTTCATCAAGAGTTCGGATACAAGGATGTCAGCGGTGGAGACACAAGTAAAGATGATCGAAAAGCAAGTGAGCCAGATCGCAAACTCTTTGAGCAATCAGCACAATCCGGGGCAGTTCCCAAGCAAAACAGTGGTTAACCCGAAGGAACAATGCAAAGCAATCACACTAAGGAGTGGCACTACTTATGAGGGACCGAAGATCGATGCCGAATAAAGATTCCGATGTTGGTGATCCCATTGTGGAAGAGAAGGAGCCTACATCACCTACGAAGGTTCAAGAGGAAAAAGAAGAGCTCACACCGGCCATAAAGGAGAAGAAGGAAGGAAAAATGCCTAAACCCCTACCACCACCTTTGCATGTTCCTATGCCTTTTCCTCAAAGGCATCAAAAGAGGATGGGGGATGAGCAATTTTCCAGATTTTTGGACATCTTTCGGAAGGTCCAAATCAACATTCCGTTGGTAGAAGCTCTACAACAAATGCCCAAGTATGCCAAGTTCCTCAAAGATGTGCTTTCAAAGAAGAAGAAGTGGGGAGACTTTGAGACAGTGAACTTGAATGAAGAGTGTAGTGCTATCTTACAACGGAAGTTGCCCACCACGTCCAAAGATCCGGGTAGTTTCGCAATTGCTTGTGAGATTGGGGAGATGAAATTCGGAAGAGCGCTATGTGATTTGGGTGCAAGTGTCAATCTCATGCCTCTTTCAATTTTTAGGAAGCTAAAAATTGGAGAGGTGAAGCCTACCACCATAGCTCTTCAAATGGCGGATCGTTCGATGGCATATCCTCAAGGCATAGTTGAAGATGTTCTTATCAAGGTTAATGATTTCATCTTTCCCGCTGATTTTATTGTTCTCGATATGGAGGAAGACCGAAATATGCCCTTGATTCTTGGGAGACCATTTTTGGCGACGAGCCAAGCACTCATTGATGTTGCAAGAGGAGAGCTTACCTTGAGGGTAAATGATGAGAGTTGCACTTTCTCCATCTACAAGCCTTCGAAGTATTTTGAGGAAGAAGAAGTCAAATCGGTAGAGGAGTGCAAAATGCTTGGTGTGTGTGATTCTTACACCGTAAAAAGCTCTACGGAGTCGCCCAAAACTCCTACCGAGGCTTGCATTTCTACTCCTTTCTCTTCCTCAAAATTTTCTTTATATTTATGCTCTAATTATTTTGATGAGTGTACTTTAGAAAATTTGCAGAAAATTTCAGATCAAGAGGCACGCCTTTTCGAGAAAGGGAATGAAGAGAATGGAGCTACCCCGAAACATTTGCATGGCCACTTGAAGAATTATAAGAAGAAAAAGAGAAGGGCGTGTGAAATTTTGGGTTAGTACGAAATATTTTTCCTCCTCTTCTTCTTTCAAACTTATTATTTTTCGTAGTAAAAACAATAAGTTTGGGGGGATGGCGAAGTGTGGAAAAATATTTCGTGTTTATTGCTTTCTAAGTAGTTAATTTGAGTCTTGTTTAGTGTCTAGTATAAGGTAGTAGAGTCATTTGTGTGTTTTTGGGTTTAATTGATGATAAGCATGGCTAGTACTTGTGGCGATGAGGCCTATGATGATTTCTTGAAGTTGAGTTTATTGAAAATCTTTCACTTGGGATTACTTCATGAGTTGATTAGCATGATTGATTGAATTCTTATTGTTTGACCTCTAAGAAGCTTGGATCAAATATTAGCCTTTGTTGTGAGTTTTGAGCCTTGACTATCGCATGATTATAGTCTTATCTTCTTTCTTGAGTGTGATTGTTCAAGCATGCATACTTGTCTCTAGAACTTGATTTTATATCTTCCTTGAGGTTGCGTTAGTGTGCTTAATAATTTAGAGATGATCAAAGGCCATCTTTCTTAGCCACATTCCTTCCCCTTTTCTTGTCCAAATGATACATAATCCTAGTTTGACCCTCTTGAGCCTTTGAGACCTTTTTATTTGATAAACTTTGGGATGGGGATATTGTGTAGGATTTTGTTGGTTTGTATTGAGAAATTTGAAAGAATAAGGGAGAGGGGTTGGATGGATCCTTTTGCCCACATAAGCTCTATTTAAAGAAAAAAAAAAAAAAGAGAGACAAAGTCTCAAATAAAAGGAAAAAAAAAAAAAAGAGAAAAAAGAAAAAGTTGTTGAATAAAGAGCATAAGTGAAGTAGAAAAGGAGTGCTAAGATGGTTGAGTAATGAGGATAATTTAGAATGGATGAATGGTTGGGAAGTTTAGCTTTATTAGCTATTGGCTTGAGTGTTTGTGGGAATTAAGAGTCATTATTTTGGGATTTTACTCACTTAGCCAAATATTTCCTACCTACCAAAGAGCCTACATTGCAACCTTAATCAAAGTCCTTTTTGATCTTTATTATAAGCACACATTGAGCAATGGAGAGGTTGAGATGAATTGCAAGCCTATGGTAGATATTGTGCATGTTTTGAATTGAGTGAAAAATTTACCTATCTTTATACACTTGAGAGTTGAGAGTTTTACTCACATATACTCCTATGCCGTGAGGATCCAAGTTTCGAAGAGGTTAAATTGTTGAGATATGATCATGATGTGCTAATCGATAATTGTGGTGATTTGTTTGTGATGATTTTGGTTTTATAAAATTTTTCTGAGGCCAAAACTCATTGTCACTTTGCTAATCCGTGTTTATTGTTGATTGATCTCTTTGCTTCGTTTTTTTTGTGTGTTTGAGGACAAACATTCACTCAAGTTTGGGGGGTTGATAAACACGGATTTTCTACGTGTTTCGAGAGCTTATAGTTGTGCTTCAGTGTTATTATCTTGATCAAATTCGATACTTTTGATATATATTTCTTATAGTCGAAGATAATGCACTTGATCTTGGCTCCGTTGAGTTTTGTAGGCGAAAAGGAAAAAAAAAGGAAGCAAGAAAAACTCATAGTCTAGCTATGGGCCCAACAGCCATGGGCCCAACAAGCCATGGGCCCAACAACCAGGGCCCAACAAGCAATCCAACATGCAAGCCCAACATTCAAGCATAGGCAACATGCAAAAAAAAAAGTGTCAACGCGGCCATGCATAAGCCCCGCGTCTCTTCACCCATGGCCGCGTCTTCACCTTCTCCATAGCAAGACGCGGCCGCGTCTCCGCAGCCATCACCCCGCGCCCAGCAGCCCCATTTCCGCGCCCTCTCCACGCGCCTCAACACGCCGCCGCGCCTCCATGCACCTGCTGTCGCGTCTCGCTCATATGGAAAGTACAGCCGTTTAGGATTTGGTTTTGAATGATTCGTAACGGAAAATATCAAGGGAGCAGGATAAGAAGGGAGGAGGAGGAAAGAAGAAGGGCATCTCATATTTTTCAGAATCAAGGGACGCGAGTATCAATTTCGGGAGAAGGGGATCGAAGGATTCGAGGCGGAAACATTCGGGGCTCTAGTTCACTCTACGGTTTTTGTTTGTTTTCGATTATGGTTACTTCGTATCTTGGGATTCTTGTCCTCAATATGTTGGGCTAAATTTCTATTATTCTAGAGTTAGGGAGTACATGAATGCTATGAATTCAATTTAGTTTTTATCAATCGATCACGACCTTCTATTACTTCTTGTGTTCTTGTGTGAATTGTTTGCTTGTTTGATTTGCTACCAAGTGAGCATGATATATTGTGTTGATTCAATATGCGAAAGATGAGAATTAACGCTCGAATAGGGAACACAGGATACACACTTCAATAAAGTCGAAAGATCTTGAGAATTGTGTGAGAGCTTATAACCTTTTGAACCTTTAGGAGTTTCATGTGTTAGTTCTCAGTTGGACACAACGATTCTTGCATGAAATCTACGGTTTAGGCGCTACGAAAGTAGGTTTAAGCTTATTGTGTGGTTGTTCTAGTAATAGTCGAGTCCTCTATGTGATTGATTGATTTTGATTTAATTGAATTCGTTTGTTCATCGAAACCGAAGCTTTAGAATAATCCTTCTCACATTTGATTCTCTTGTACCTTGTCGTTTATGTTTATTATTTCGCTTTTAATTAGCGTAGAAACCAAAATCCAACGATTTATTCGTCTAAATAGAGGATAGGAAATTCGATTAGTACTCATTAGGTTAATCAGTCCTCGTGGAATACGACCTTGCTTCCCTATCTATAATTACACCCGTACACTTGCGGTAGTAAAAATATTAGTGAACAACAATATGAAAAGCTGGGACTATACAACAATGCTTCGATTATCTGCCTTCTTCTAGTCTGTTTACCTCTCTTTCTTTTATGGATCTTCATGGAGAATTTGCTGATATTTATTGGCCAAGATCCTTCCATTTCTCACGAAGCTGGTCGATATGCTGTATGGCTTATCCCTGCACTATTCGGTTATGCTATTCTCCAAGCTCTGATCAGAAACCTTCAAACTCAGAGTTTGATTGTTCCCATGGTTTGGAGCTCCGTTGCAGCGCTTTCTTTCCATATACCTGTTTGCTGGGCTTTAGTGTTCAAGGCTAATCTAGGAACTGCGGGAGCTGCATTGGCAATCGGGTTTAGTTATTGGTTCAATGTGATTCTGCTTCTTTTATATGTGAACTACTCGTCAACCTGCAGGAGAACTCGTGCACCATTTGATAAAGAGGTGTTATCGAGCATGAGTGAGTTTTCCTCATTTGCCGTCCCTTCTGCTGTCATGGTGTGGTAATTGCTTTGGTTCTTCTTCAAGAAAATCTTCTTTAGTCTGATAAAACATTCCTGCCTAGCTACTAATTAACATGTTTAATATGACAGCCTCGAATGGTGGTCTTGTGAAATATTGGTCCTGCTCTCCGGTCTTCTGCCTAATCCACAACTCGAGACTTCAGTTCTTTCCATATAGTGCGCGTAGTTATCTATTGAAAATTCTTAATTAAATGATCTTATTTCATGATCTGATGCATCTGCTTATTGATCGTTGCACAGCCTCTTGATTTCTTCATTCCACTACTTCATCCAGGGCCGGTCCTGACAAAAGATAGGCCCGTGGCGAAATGGTAAATTGGGCCCTATACCTAGGTTTTTTAAGAAAAATTATAATGAAAAAAATTAATGGGGCCCATGATCACTAAGAAATTATATGAAAAAAATCACAAAATTAATGTATCCAAATAGATTTGAACACAAGTCATCTACAAGTTTAATACAAGGATTAATAGGTTAAGCCAAAACGGATTTGAACACAAGTCATCTACAAGTTTAATACAAGGATTAACCGGTTTTTAGGATTGGGACACAAGTCATCTACAAGTTTAATACAAGGATTAACCGGTTAAGATTAACAGGTTAAACCACAGGGATTTGAACACAAGTCATCTACAATTTTAATACAATGATTAACCGGTTAAGACAAAGGAGATTTGAACACAAGTCATCTACAAGTTTAATACAAGGATTAACCGGTTAAGCCAAAATTAATATATTCAAAGGGATTTGAACAAAAATCATTTACGAGTTTAATACAATGATTAACCGGTTAAGCCAAAAGAGATTTGAATACAAGTCATGTACAAGTTTAATACAAGGATACCGGTTATGCCAAAAGGGATTTGAACAAAAGTCGTCTACAAGTTTAATACAAGGATTAACCGTTTTTTTGCTTTGAACACAAGTCATCTACAAGTTTAATACAAAGATTAACCGGCTAATCTAGCCAAAAGGGATTTGAACACAAGTCATCTACAAGTTTAATACAAGGATTAAACCGGTTAAGCTAAAATTAATGTATCCAAAGGGATTTGAACACAAGTTGTATCCAAAGGGATTGGAACACAAGTCATCCACAAGTTTAATGCAATGATTAATTAACCGGTTAAGCCAACAATCTATTTATGAATTTTCATAAACATTTTATATGCAGGTATCCGAAATTTGGGGCCTCAAACAATGGTGGGCCCTGGGCCGTCGCCCAGGTTGGCCCACCCTCAGGGCCGGGCCTGACTTCATCCCGTATTCTATCGGTGCTGCTGCAAGGTATATTTGTTTGAGTTCAATGCATTTCCTCTCGTTTGCTGCAGGATCTTCCCATGAATTGTATATAAATACATGCCTACCATTTTTGTAGCACGAGAGTTTCGAATGAACTAGGGGCAGGATTCCCGGAGAGGGCACAAGCTTCAGTTTATGCTGCAGCTTGCCTTTCATTTGCTGAGGCAATAGTAGCTTGCGCATTTCTCCTCAGCCTGGGTAATATCGTTGGATATGCATTCAGCAACGAGCAAGAAGTAGTCGATTATCTCAAAGCATTTATTTCCTTCGTTTGCCTCTTGCTTGCAATGGACTGTATCCAAGTTGTGCTCTCAGGTCTAGCCCCAACTCTTCTGTTCTTGGCCCTTCCTTTTTAACTGCATATCCACACACATTCGGGTAGATGACAATCGAATACCACATTTATCTACTCTTACTAGGAGTGGCAAGAGGTTGTGGATGGCAGCATCTAGGCGCCTACGTGAATCTCGGAGCATATTACCTAGTCGGACTTCCAGCAGCCGTTACTCTCGGGTTCGTGTTCCATTTTCGAGGGAAGGGGCTCTGGTTCGGGCTGAACATGGGATCGATCGTGCAATCGACATTGTTAACCTTGGTCACATGTTCGACTAACTGGAGGAAACAGGCATCAATGGCTCGAGAACGAGTATACGAGGGAAAATCAGTTGCTCCAAATCATGAAAAGGTTTTAGCATGAAAACCTACACTATTCTCTGTCAACCGTTAAATTCCAATTTAATCATAAATCCAACTAAATAAATAAAAATGGTAAAAAAAAAATAATTATAAAAAAAAATCAAATAAATATTCTAGGCAGAGTGTAATTTTAGCTAGGCTACTATAAAAAGGGTGTCTAAATTGGCAATGAGTTTCGATCCTTTCGAATTTTCTATAAATTGTATACACATCCCAACTTGTAGTCTTGTATCATTCCTCTAATAGTGTATATTAGATGAAATCTCGTTGATTTATTTTATCGGCAAATTAAGCATTGTATGCTATTTTTCATAAAAACATGTTATTAGAATTATATTTTCTTACGTGCTCGTTAATTTTCTTGATTTTAGTGTCTTTTGTACTTATCTCTGGAGTTTGGCTATATTTTGGAATATAAATTTCTCTTTTTGTTACACGTCCAATAGTAAAATATGTATGTTCTTTTGATGGCAAAAATAATAGAAGGATGAGAAAAAATTAATAGAAAATTTTATTACTACCTTGTCCTTCCTCGTTTCTACTCCCTAGATCCCACGTAATAATCCTATCAAGCGTGTAACATAATAACCAAAGAAAGTAAAGATATTGGACTTTTTCAAAGGTATTTTACTTAATTACTCCACCTAGACCTAGAGTAAGACACAGTAATAACTAAAGAAAGCATAGATATTGGCATGTTTATGTATATTAATTTATTTCCTTTTAAAAAAAATTGAACTAATAAATTTGACAAACTAAAAGGAAAAAGTGAACTAATTAAGCAGAACCCTCATCTTTGCCCTATACGTGTCATTGCATCAATATGCACTGGTCTGGGCGATGCTGAAGACTTCTTCACTGCAGAACCCTCATCTTTGCCCTACACGTGTCACTCAACAGTAGATGAGTAATTTTGATTCAATTTGCTGACGTAATTAGCATGTAAAAAGTTGATTTACTTTATTCCACCATTATCTAGAGCTGGCAAAGTAGCGGGCCGGGCCAAGCCCGGCCCGGCCCATCGGGCTTTGTGGCTTTTCAATGTAGGCCCGGCCCGGCCCACATAATTTCGGGCTGCTACATTTCGAACCCAGCCCGGCCACCTAAGGGCTGCCGGGCGGGCGGGTCAAACCGGTCCGGAAAAGTTTTTCCTAATAATTTATATTTTAAGATATTAAATAATATATAAAATAAATTAATAAATTATACAACAAGTTAAATAAAATAAAATAAGTAGTATTCACACCAAAAATTCAAAAATAAAATTAATAAGACAATAAAAAACGACTAAATGTCTTCCAATTCATCATCTAAATTAAAAAAAAAAAACAAAAAAATAGTCGTTAATCACTGTTTTTAAATACAAAGTAGCGTGACAGAAAAAATAGTATAGAAAATAGGGTTTTAGAATTAAAATATGAGAGTAATTAATTAAAAATAATTAAATAAAATCAAAGATATGGGCAGACCCTTTTAGCCCGGAAACCACGGGCTTTTTAGCCCCAAACCCGGTCAGCCCGGCGGGCCATATGGATGGGCCGTTGCGGCCCGATTTCTTGTGGGCCTAAATTTTGCTGGCCCAGCCCAACCACAAACCCCGGCCCGACGGGCTGACCCAACGGGCCGGGCTTATTTTGCCAGCTATACCATTATCTATATAACATGACATCATCCCCTGCAAATTAATCTTTAGAAGTGCACTAATACACGATAATTTATGTGCGGCAAACTATAAATAGCTAAATTAAGACGCAATAAGTAAATTTAATTGAAGGTGATCTAAATGAAGATGCAATAATCACCGTTAATTTTCTTTTTACCATTTCTATACATGTATACTGTTAATTACAAGTATTTCGATAAGTTAAGAAAATTTTTCATTAAAGCAATTTAGCAAATGTTCTAATATCAATTTTTTTTAATATTCACTCCATCCCACTAAATATATCAACATTTTTATTTTGAATGTTGCCAAATATAGTCGATTAGTGTCTTGGAAGTATACTAGTACAATTTTATTTTGTCTAATGATTCTTAAAATTCGAATTTTAATTAATGTCAAGTTCTCCCTCTGTCCCATAAATAACGGGGACCATTTTTTTCTGATGCGGTAATAAATACAGGAATGATGATAGTGAGTTAAAGTAATGTGTCCGTATTGCATTGATTATAATTTTATATTTTGGAAAAAATTCATATACATGTGGAATGTCCCAAAAAGAAAATGTCTCTCTATACGTGGACAGAAGAAGTAAAATAAGGGCAAAATTATACTTGTATTCAAATTGTAATTTTTTTTTAAAAAAAAAGCATGATTAGAATAATGATACTTTAATTTGTGTAAAAATATATAAAGACTTATTTAATGGAATAGAGGGAGTATTTATTTTTTTTTTTCCTATTTTTTAAGAGCTCTATATATTTTTATTTCGCCAAAGGTCTCATGAGCGGTCCTGAATTTAATTTATTTGAATTTCGATTAATTTGTTTTTAAATAACCTTCAATTAAATTTATTTATTGCATCTTAGGGGGGTGTATTCAAAATAGAATCTGTTGGATTTTATTGGAGTTTTAAAGTTTGAGGGTATTCAATCAAGATTTTCAAAAGTCTTTAAAAATCTTGAGGTATTCATTATGGACTTTTAAAAGTCTTAAAAAATCTTCAGGTATTCAAATTTCTATGGATTTTAATACTCCATGGATTTCCTTGGATTCTCTTCAAAAATACAAATAGATTTGACCCTTTAAAATCCTTGCAAATAGCCAGAGATTTCAAGATTCCTACGTATTACTATTTCTTTCAAGATTTTTACATATTATTATCTTTCACGGAAATTATTTAAAAAATAAAATATATTCTACGATAATATGTGTTTATTAATTACTCGTTTGTTTTCAGCAAGTTATTGATATTCTGCAGTTTTTATTTACATAGACTCGTTTGTCGGATAAGTTATTTTTTATTTTTATTTTTTTTATTTTTTATTTTTTATGTGGGAATGAGGTGATAATAATTATGATGAATTATAGTAATATATTTTTTTTTGAATCAATATATTATTTTGGTAATTTTTCCAATATATTTGGATAGCTTTTTTATAAACGAGTGTGATACAAGGTTAGACTTTAAGTTAATTCATATAAATTAATATATAAAAAATAGTATTTCACAATCCTATCAAGTCTATGAAAGTTATGAAAATCCATGTAAATCAATAAGAGAAAGTCAGCCAAACTCCTGTGGAGTCTATATACTCTTAAAATCCACAAATTTTTTAAAATCCAAAAAAATTCAACAAAATCTGAGTTGAATACACCCCCTTAATTTAGCTATTTGTAGTATTCCAAACATAAATTACCGAGTAGGGATGTCAAACGGGCCAACCCACCGGGTTTCGGGCTAGCCCTATCGGGTTTCGGGCTTTTCGGATCGGGTTAATCGGGCTTTTTTTTCTTTCGGGCTATTATTTTTCGACCCTAACCCTAACCCACCGGGTTTCGGGCTAGCCCACCGGGCCAAATAGTAAAAAACTAAATTTAATATTTCTGATTTTTCCTAGTATTATATTCTTACATATAATTATATAAATATAATAATATAAATGAATACGTATAGTAAATGCCAACATATAAATTATAATCATAAAATATCATTAAAAAAAAAGAAAAAAACAAGTTCGATCACCTAAATCAACAAAAGTACTACAGTCAGTATATAGAAAATAAATCTAACAAAAGTACTAGAGTATATTAGAGTACGGAGAGGAGGGACTTGGGGGCTGCCGACGGGCGACGGTGATTGGAGAATGGGGGTCGGCGGTGGAATGGGATTGTGGGAGAAGTGGAGTCTGGAGAGATGAATTACGTTGCTGTGTGCTTGCCCTAATTGATCAATAAATTATTATTGAAATGTACACCAAAAATAACGTGGTTGAGACAGAGAAGAGAGCGAGGTTTCGGAGCAATTGGAGAAAGAGATCGGTGGAATCAGCCGCCGGCAAAGGGAGAAGCAGCGGCGCGGCCGGCATGACTTGGCGGCAGAGATGAGATCAAGAGAGAAGGAAAGAAGAAGGGCATTGACGATTGAGACAGAGGGAGAGAGATGAGAATTGGGGAGGTAGAGAGAGGGGCACTTCAGTAGCGGCAGCTCTCACCGCCGGCAGTAGCCATGGAAAGGCGGAGGTTGAGCGAGAGAAGGGGAGGGTGAGAGGAATTAAGGTTGAGGTTCTGCGATTGGGGAAATGTTAATAATTAATAGCTTGGCCCACGGGCCAGCCCGAGAACCCACCGGGTTAGCCCGACCAGCCCGACAGCCCGACCGGGCTGGGCTAAAAAGCCCGAAATGTATATGGGCTGAAAAAAATAGGCCCTAACCCACCGTTTTTTTCGGGCCATTCGGGTCGGCCCGTCGGGTTCGGGCTTTTTTGACATCCCTATTACCGAGAGATAAATTTAGGGGATGATGTTATATAGGTAATGGTGGAATAAAGTAAAATCAGCTTTGACATGACTAATTACTGTAACAAAATTGAACTAAAATTCTTCAGAATCGCCCCACTTGTCATATTTTTAATATATATTTTTAATACTTATCCAAACATATCTTAAAAAGTACATCATATTAGTACCACATCAACATTACTACCTCCATCTCATATAAGTAGTCTCATTTGCCATTTTGGTCCGTCTTATCTATTAGTCTCATTTCCGAAAATGGTAAAGAATACTTGACTAAAATTAATTCTCTCTCTTCAGAATCAATTACAGCTACACATTTCCTCCTTTATTGGCTCTTGTGCCCATTCTAAATGGGACTACTCATATGAGATGGAGGAAGTATCAAACATTATCCTTCAAACAGAAGGGGAAAAAAGGTGGGTGGTTAAAGTACTTACAAAAGCTTATGCAGTTCTCACATGAGTCACATCTAGGGCTGCAAACGAGCCGAGCTACTCGGGACTTACTCGGTGCTCGATTCGGTAAAAGCTCGTTCGAGCTCGAACTCGTTAACAAACGAGCCGAGCTTCGAGCCCGAATTCGAGCTCGGTTAACTTAACGAGCCGAACTCGAGCAGTAAGGTGTTCGGCTCGTATATTAATCGAACATGTTCGCGAGCCTGCTCGCAAAGTCTTAATCGAACCTCTAATCGAGCCTGTAAACGAGCTTTAGCATATTTATGTGTAAAATTAATTGTAGGTAAGAGAATTTGAATTATTGTCAAATGTTCTTTTTGGATTATGTTTTATATTTTGGATGAATTTCATTTGATGGATTTTTATTTGATGAAATTCATTTTAATTTAAGTTCATTTGAAGTGTTAAAAGAAAATATTAAATATGTTTATATAATGTCTTTTAAACGAGCTCGGACTCGAGCTTTTCACGAGCCAAATTCGAGCCCAAGTCCGAACCGAGCACGAGCCGAACACGAGCCGAATTCGAGCTCAAAATTTTTAACCCGAGCCGAGCTCGAGCCCGGATTTAAAGCTCGAATCGAACTCGAACCCGAGCCCGAGCCTGTCAAATACTAAACGAGCCGAACCCGAGCAGACCAATACTCGATCAGGTTCGGCTCGTTCACATCCATCGAATATTAAAATTAAAAAAAAAAAAACAAACAAAAAAAATAACAAACAAACAAACGCGCGCGAAAAAGTTGTTGAGAATGTTTATTTAATCACTTTTCGCCAATGAAGAGCCCTAAAAAGAAAATAAAGAAAGCTGAATGAAAAGGGAACATAACACATTACAGTAATTAATATATATGGATAATAATTCAACACAAAATCGAATACTAAAATCTGCACCATAATTAATTTTAATAAAAGAAACGGTCCTAATCTCAGTAGTAAGGCGGTGGAGGAGGACGTGGTGGTTGCGGGGAAGGATCATAATATGGCGGCGGCGGTGGACGATGTGTATGCACCAGCGGTGCGGGACCCGCCTGAAGTAGAGAAGGGGGAGTGAAAAAAAAAAAAAAAAAAAACTTTGAAGGTGTGAAGGATTATGCCAAATTTGATCTCTATTTATAAAGAATTTTATTTTACAAATTATGATATATTTAATTTTTTCAATTATACTTTAAATAAAAATATATCATGTTTTAAAATACATATAAATAAATAAAATAAAGATGTTGTACATAAAATACATAAAATAATAGAAACGACCTTAACTTTTAAAAGGTTTGTGGTTGCCTAAGATCCAACCTTCAAACTTTTCTAAAATCAATTTTTAATTTTTCTTTAATTACAAAGGTTGGGGTTGGACAGTTTTCTATCGCTGATATTCCTAGTCTTACGATTTTGTGGTCTTTACATTACAGTTATAAAGTGTTATATTTGGTTGTTTTTTAATAACGATAAAGGGTTGTTTTTAATAACGATAATGTAACATGTACTGCATAATTGGAGCAAAATGAAACACATCTATTTCCACCAAAACATTGTCTACATAATACAAAAGGGATTTCCAACATCCAAATTCATGAAAACGAAAAAGCAAATATCTTCTAATTATGTCCTTACAAACGAGATTCACTTCCAAAAATGTTCCCTAGTTTTGATATTTCAACCGATTGCACTTACTCCACGCATCTTTCCAATAACTTTTCTCCCCCACTTCTCTTCAACGACTTGTAGATCACGATACAAAAACATAAGAAAATATAACATTTAGAACAAAAGGAACAAGAATATTCAGCAAAAATACATCTCTATGAATAAGAAAATGGCATGAGCAAAGTATACATCAAGTTGTAACTCTGATTTTCTCATGTGACTTTTATATGTGAAACTATAAATATATAATACTTATATTTCATGTATCCGTATTTGCAAAAATTAATCAAGATAATTCATGCATAAGGTGCTAACAAAGATAAAAACCATTTTACTTTATAATTTTCCAGCATGAATGTCCAACCTCTTTATATTAACAAAGAAAAAGTCATTTTTCTTGGTCACCATTTACATGGCAGCAGCAACAACAATATGCCAAAATATTCAAAATGCTTTAATGATTATTCAGCTAATGATATCACTGCCCAATATAAATTCCCGCAGCTTGAGAACTATCATATTTTGTTTTCGAAGCAAATACTAATAGGAAAGCACAAGCCCAACATTATTTTATAATCTAAATATAACCTACTTTACTTACTCACTAATATGCTTTCCTATTCCATGATTGATCAGCTCAAATATGATAAAGTTTCTGCCATTAACTCTTCTATATATCAAAGATTGTTACATACTTTAATTTGACTAGTCATCCTACTCAAAAAGTTATCTACTTTATCCATAATTAAACACAAACTCATAGAGTGTTTAAGTTAATAGGGGAGATTTCAAAGACACTAACTCTTTTCAACTAAGTGACTCTTTTAATTACATACTTTACTCAATAATTTCTAAGAAACTAATTCACGAGTGACATCTTCTGCAATTAACCTACTTTAATTTCTCTCTACTTTCTAACAACTAAGTATAAATTTAAATACTTATTCACCCTAACATAGTTATCACGTACATGTAAGATCCAATAGGCAAAACACCAACCATTTCATCTATAAAGAAAAAAACATGCACAAATCGAGTTGAAGCTAACCTTGGGACCAAATGTTAGTCTAAAAACTCCACCATAAGTTAGGTAATGCTCATATAGGGGCTTGAAAAGGGGCAATCCCAATTTTGACAAACCATCTTTGAGTTTTGATTGAAAGCTATAATCCACAACAAAACGCAAATTACAACCGGAATTATAAATAGTGCGTCCGTGTATAGAAGCATTAATAAAAAATGTACATGAACTCTAAAAACAGATAACGCAGAATTTTTTTGTAAAGTGAATTGTAATCATCCCCAGATTCAGTTTGAAACCAAAATTACAAAATCACAGATTAGAGTAAGAAGCACAATCACGAAATCCCCAATCGTACAACATATTAAGCACAAAGCAAACCCTAAAACTCAAACTACATTCGTACCTCGATTTTTCTCGGCTGTGAATTCACCGCCTCTCCACATCCTTCACCGCATCTTCGTCGGGCCCTCCTCTCCAATCACCCGACAACGAGCAACTACTAACGAAATTCCTGCAAATCCAATCCATATTCATCAAACAAAATAAACGGCGAAACAACAAATACAGTTGCACATTACGCATCACGAATCGTACCATTGAACTTCAAATTAACAGCTGGGCTGAATTTTCTTCTTAAGTCTCTCGTCTGAAGGGTCTGCGACGAGAATCGAGGAGGGGGAGAAAGACAGACAGAGAGAGAGAGGAGGAGGGGGAGGGTAAGCGAGAGAGACAGAGAGAGAGAGCTTACCAGCCGGTGGCGCTCTCGTCTACGTTGGATTGGAAATTCCGACGGAGAGCAGAATCTGATCTAGGGTTCACACGATTGTGAAAAGGGGGATTTAGGTTTTAATAAGTAATTTTAATTTTTTTTTTTTAATTTTAATTTTGGTTGTATTCAGGATTTTGATTTTTTGAGACTTCAAATTTTATTTACTATCCATTTTAATATTTTTAATTTATTTAGGTAACAGTTGTTTCTTTACGGTTTACTCAAATCGTTATTAAAATAATAAATAACACTTACATAGATAACAGTCAATACTAAATTGTTAACTATAAGGGCTCGTTTGGTATCCATATACTAGTATATCAGATATCAGATAAGGGTATGGATATCAGATATAAGCTATGGGTATGAAATTGATGTCTGATATATGCGTTTGGTGTAGATTGTTCGGATGTGGGATATCAAAACCAAAATAATAATAATAATAATAATAATAATAATAATAATAATAATAATAATAATAATAATAATAATAATAATAATTAGAAATAGAAATAGAAATAGAAATAGAAATAAATAATAATAATAATATAATAATGTTTTTTAATTAATTAATTAATTATTATTATTATTATTAACTAACGATTTTATTATTATTATTATTATTATTATTATTATTATTATTATTATTATTATTATTATTATTATTAGTGAAATGAAGATATGGGTGATACCTCTATAAAAATCAGTATATGAAATGAGTTAAAAGAGGGGATATCAGTATATCAAAGATATCAATTTGATATCCATATACTGATATGCCAAACACGTGGTATGGATATGAGAACTTTTGATACCCATATCTGATATACGTATATGGATACCAAACGGCCCCTAAGAGTATATATAGATAACACATCATTAAAAACTGTTATAATTGTTAAAAGCTAGGTAACATACATAGCGGTAACCGTTATCTATTTGAAAAACACGCTCATACATAACGGTTTCGTAAAAATACATTTATGTATGTAGTGTTACCTATGACTAAATTTCTTCTAGTGAATGTCATTGTCAGGCTGTCCAAATTAATTGTAATAAGAAATTGTGCTTGGATGTGCCGACGAGGTGGAACTCAACTTATATGATGCTAGAGTCGGCCCAACCCTTTGAGGCAGTATTTACGTTCTTCCTAAATTTGCATCATGCATATGTAGATGACTTGAATCATAGGAAATACAATGATAATCCTATTGGGCCACCTGTGGAGTCAGATTGGATAAATGTGAGGAAGACAATTGAATATTTGAAGAAATTCTACGAGTTGACCCTCCTAGTCTCCGGCACCTCGTATGCAACTTCTCATTTGTTTTTCATTGAGATGTGTGATGTTTTTGACCTTATTTCTGAATTGGAGTCTAGTGACGATGATGAAGTGAGTTCCATGGCAAAAAGGATGAGAACAAAGCTTGGAAAATATTGGTTGGAGGAAGCAGATTTGAATCCTAAAATGAATAGGATTTTATACATTGCTGCTTTATTGGACCCACGTAAAAAAATGAAGCATGTGGAGAAATGTCTGCAATACCGAATGGCTAGAGATGCGGTTGACAATTTCGATATCTTGCACTGGTGGATGAAGAATAGCCCTCGTTTCCCCGTCATGTCTGAGATGGCCAGGGATATTTTGGCTATCCATATATCGAGTGTTGCTTCCGAGGCTGCATTTAGCATGGGTGGTCGTGTTCTCTCACCATATAGAAGCTCATTAACCCCCAAAATGGTCAAAGCATTAATTTGTGCTGCCGATTGGTTGAGATCTAGTGCAAATGTCAACAAAGATGAAGAAGGTGTACCGGAAGAAGAGCTCGAAAAAGAATTTGACATGGGTTAGTACTTCTCTTACTCTTCTCGTTAAAGATTGTAAATTAGATAAAAATAAATATTTGCATTTTTTATTCTTATGTATTTGATTATCTCTAAATTGCAGTAGTGAGCACTCTTGGAGCTGCAACTCAGGGACCGTAGAGACTGCTCAGAGTTAGAGAAGCCTGACTTTTGACAGTTGATTTTATGTTCGGACTTTTATGGATTATTTGCATGCGTTTATTACTTTTCAATTCATAGTTGGCAGGACTTTTATAGTTTTATGGATTATAACTTTTTTGCATTTGAAAAAATATTAGCATTAATAAAACACTCTAGCTAAGAAACAGGTTTACTGCAATTTTTTTTAAAAATATTAGCATTATTTAATGTTGCTACTTTTATTTTTTCTTTATTATTTTTTAAAACTAGACTATTTATATGAATACTTCTACATTTATGTGATTTTTCTTTTTCTTTTCTTTATATATATATATATATATATATATATATATATATATATATATTATAATTTTTGTTCGGGTAATATGGGTATCTGAAAATTATCCGAATTACCCGAGCTCCGGGTATTGGGTACCCGAGCTATCCATTTGGGGCGGAAGGCGGAATGAATTTTTACCTTATTTGGGTTTGGATACCCGACGAAAACGGGACGGGTAACCCGCCCCGTCCCGTTTAGACACCCCTAATTAATTGTGATTGAATATATAGTGTATAGTAGGATTAATAAATAAATTATTTATTAATGAATTGCGATTTAGCGGCGGAAGAGATTTGCATCAATTTGCTTATGACACGTGTCCATCCTTCTTCACACACTCTGCAATCCCACGTTCATGTTATCTACAAGGAAAAAGATAAATGCTGGCATGTGATAAACAAAGAAGAAAATTTTAATTATTTTGAGCGGTGAAATTTCAATTTTGTTAGCATTCTTTTTAAGCAGAGATCTAAAGGTCGTGCTCGGAGGAATCGAAACTTAATCGCTTCTACTAGGCGAACACACGTGCACATTTTGTTCATTTGATATCATGACAAGTACTCCATACAGTTTTCATTTCTGTTAATTTCTTTAAACAAAACTCATGGACTTCCTCCTTTAGGACATAAACTCATGCTTTATTTATAATTTATTTCAAATCTTATCAAATTCCATTCACTTGTATAATAATTAACTGCATATCTAGCAAACTTTGCATTAAACTATTTACTTTTCAGCTCGTTAGATTTCTTTATATATTCTCTCCGTCCCTTTAGAGACGTTACGTATTCATTTTTGGTTCGTCCTGCAGAAGACGTTGCATTTCCTTATTTGGTAAAAAAATTAATAAAGGAAAAGCACTTTTTGCACTTACACTTTTCACTTTAACACACAAAATCTATCATTTTGTAATTCACCGTGCCCTAAAAGAAATGTAACATTTATAAAAGGACGGAGGGAGTATTAAAATACTAGAGATGTGGGTTATTTCTCCACTCAAACCAACACTAACCCAGCCAAACATTTCTTAGAACCCTATATTTGTGGGAAAAGAAAAACTAAATGAAAAGAATTGGATGGAACTGTATAGAAAAAACTGCTTAAGAATAGTATTACTAATATTTAGAGAAACGTTTTCCTATCCACCTTAAACACTTTTAATGTGTCCACCTCTGATGTGGCAGGGGGTATAGTTTACGTTTTTAGATAAGTTAGGATATATATATAGATTTTTTTTTTCCATTAACAGTACGACACGCATCTATGTGCACATTATAAGAATGACCACGTTGGATTGGAGATCATTCCTGTTAATACTTATGAACTCAAACAAATTTTATGCACATGCTTTGAACAGAAAGAGTATTTACAAAATCTAGGGTGTATAATACAATCAATATCTTTAATTTTCCCCCAAAACACACACACAAACACACAATTCATGTTTAGACTTATGAAGATAGGAAAATAGATTTCATTATTGAAAAAGAAAAGAAAAGGCTTCTTATATAATAATACTAACAAGGTGAAAAACAATTTTCTGAAAACTACAAGGGACACTATATCCAATATGAGAATTGATTTCCCAATATGTTATCTCTCCAATTTTGTGTTGTAAATATTATCTCCAATTTAAGGAGTAAAATCCCCCTCATTTATAAAAAGTGAGAAAATGGGTGGAATTTATAGGATAATTTTCTCTTTTCTCTCATTTTCTTTCGCATCAAAGAGAACGTAACCTAAAACTAAAAATCAATCCTCTAATATTCTTGATTGAAGAAACCTTGAATCCATTCTTTATACACTGTGAAGAAATCCCTGCAATTCATTAAATTACTGCAGAAACAAAAAATATCCACTGTTCAACTAAGAATTCATGTACATAAGGAAAAAGTGACAAAACCATAAAATCTGTACACAGAAAAGTGAAGAAATCCCTGCAATTCATTAAAGTACTGCAGATTCAAAAAATATCCACTGTTCAACTAAGGATTCATGTACATAAGGAAAAAGGGACAAAACTAGGGGTGAGCATTCGGGTCAACCCGAATCAAACCCGAAAAACTCAAACCCAAATTATACATTTTTTATAACCCGAACCAAACCAAACTAACATCTAAACCGAACCAAACCCAAACCATATTTTACGGTTCGGGTTCGGTTCGGTTCGGTTCTAACCCGAATTTTTACATGAAATTTTATTCTTTCTTTTTTTTGAACAAATAAATGAAATTTCTACTTTAAACACGAACATTTATCGGCTTTAATAATATCTAAACAACAAAATAACATCAAACCAAGACAAAATACAACCATAATACAACAAAATCAATCCATAGATCAACCTAATAAATCCATTATCTAAGCATAATACACAAAGCTAATTCAGAATTCAACGAAATCAACAATTATAGCTTAAAACATGTGTAGGAATTATGAATATATATTGAGTAAATAAGGGCATAAAGAATTGAATATGTTGGAATTAGGATATATAATTAATAAATAGTTAAATACACATAAATTATGTAATATTATTTTAATGAATTATATAAATTCGGGTTTCGGGTTAGACCCGAATTTTCTATGCAAACCCATACCCGAACCGAAATATTTTCGGGTCCCAAATTTCAACCCGAACCAAACCAAAATGATATAGAACCCGGACCAAACCGCCTAATTCGGTTTGGTTCGGTTCGGGTTTTCGGGTCGAACCACTCACCCCTAGACAAAACCATAAAATCTGTACACAGAAAATTATTAATTAAGTATACCTGCACATTCAAAACAGGAAGCAGATCTATAAACAAGAAATTAGGTTATTTAATTTCCATTTCATTAATATTGCCTTGTATTTGAAAATCTGTGTTTTCTTCAACAAACTAGATTATGAGAGACAGAACCCACTTCATATAAATCCAAACCATAATCAAACCTAAATTGAAATCAAGAAAATAAACAGAAAGGGGGAAATTTAGGTTTTTGGTTTTGTTTTTTCTGAAATTAAGCTTTGAATGAAGTAGCAGTTGGATAGAGAGGTTGGTAGGGTAATGACAGAAGAATAGAGAGCACAAAGTAGTGAGATGCAAACAACTACTTTGCAAATTCAACCTCTGTGCTCTCTATCTTCTGTCATCCCCTAATCAACATTAAATTAACAAACTACTGCTACTAATTAAGATGAGATGATGCAATATATTAAAATATACTAAAAAAATTAAGTGAGATGATGATGATGATGATGGACAACAAGGTGAGAAGGGAAAGAAGGGTGATGACAGAAGAATAGAGAGCACAAAGACTGATATACAAATTTTGTATTTTCATCATCTGTGCTCTCTATCTTCTGTCAACTCATCACCAAGACCCAACTCACCCTACTGTCTTATCTTAGGAAAACAACACACAGATGAATTCATGAGAGAGAGAGAGAGAGAGTTTGATGGTTCCAAGAGTGAGATCTGAGAATTGTGTGATTTGTAGCCTTCTACAATCCTCTCAATTTATAGAGAAGGAAAGCCACCAGATTTGCTTCTCTGGGATGTCTTGGCTTTAATTAGCATTACAATATTCACTAAACATGATTTGGCAATGTGAACATGCTGCTTAACTGGGGATTAATTTGGGGGAGAGTTTGGCAAATTGAAGAAATTAGGTTTTTGTGGAGGAATATTGGTGAGTTTTGAATCTTTGAATACAAAGAAAGTAAATTTGGGAATAGATTTGAGGAATAAGAATCAAACATCTTTGCAGCTGGAAGGTTGTGATTGAGCAGAATTGACATTTGAGTAAGACCGCATATTCCAACAAATAATTATCACAACTTCATTCTTCAATATCTATGAGGAGAGTGGAAATCTGAAGTGCTTGCTACAGATTTAATGGTGTACAAGTGAGGGTTTGAAGTTCCTCTCCTCTCTCTCTCTCTCTCTGTCTCTCTCCTAGTTTGTGGTTAGAAACGCTCGATCTATTGTTTATTTTAATGGAGTAAGATTTTTTAGAAGTCTGTTTTTAGGTTAATTAGTACTCCCTCCGTCCCTTTGGAGTTGTTACATTTCTTTTCAGCATTTGTCTCAAGCATTTTCGAGCGTCTTGATGGTAAGTTTCAAAATATCTTTTTGTGAAAATTTTAAATTTACAAGACACTACAAGTGTTTTACTATCTCATAAAAGGAAAAAATCTTTAAAAAACTATTTTAAAACTTATCATTAAAATTCTCGAAAACGCTTGAGACAAATGCTAAAAAGAAATGTAACAACTCCAAAGGGACGGAGGGAGTATGTTTTAGAAGTGCTCAATTAACTAGCAATCTCATTCTGGATTACTATTTGATGGTTGAAATACACCATTCAAGTAGCTAGACAGACAACTAGGGAAAAGGCAAAAAAGAAAAAAATATAGGAGGAGAAAATGCAAGTGGCCCTAGAAGCATGGAGAGAGGAATAGTAATAACAATAATTAGAGTAGGCGTCATGTTGCTAGCTTTACCCCCCAACACACTACACACCCCTCTCTCTCTCTCTCTCTCTAGAACACTCTTACTCCCTCTGTCCCGTGGCATTAGTCCCAATTTTCTTTTTTATTTGTCCCATTTATTAGTCTCATTTCCTTAAATGGTAAAATATACTTGGCCACAATTCACTCTCTCTCCTTAGAATTAATTACAACCACATATTCTCCACTCATTCTCCACTCCCTTGGTTCATGTGCCGAAAGCAAATGGGACTAATGCCGCGGGACGGAGGGAGTATATGTGCAGTGCATGTATCTATCTACCACATGTCTCAACCCTATGGTTTCAATTTGATGCCTTATGTCCCATCATGCATATATAATCTTCTTCTTCATCATCCACTATGAATAGTTGAAGCCAAATTCGGAAGGTCTACTTCTGCACATCACTTCTAACCTTGCCAAATTAATACTCCCTCTGTTCTGCTCCATTTGGCATGCTCTATTATTTTATACTCCCTCCGTCCCGTTCGATTTGGCCCATTTCGTTTGGACACACTTTTTAAGGAGGAGTAAATTACATTAATTAATAACCTTAAATTTGTGTTCCCAATAAAGGAAAATTAAAACTAGCCAATCAAATTAATTCTTAACAATTTAAAAGTATTAAACTAAAAAAGTGAAAGTGTAATGTTGGTCCCAAAAAGGAAATAGGCCAAGTCGGCCGGAACACCCCGATTTGGAAAACGGGCCAAATTGGGCGGGACGGAGGGAGTACCACACATCTATTCACTCTATAGGCCAAATGGAGCGGAACGGAGGGAGTACAACCCCTCTTTCTATTTATGTATTTTCCTTGAATAACGATAGATAATACTACCTCCATCTCATATAAGTAGTTTTATTTGCCATTTCGGTCCGTCTCACTTATTAGTCCAATTACCTAAAATAGCAAAGAATACATGGCTATAATTAACTCTCTCTTCAGAATCAATTACAACCACACATTTCTTCCTTTATTGGCTCTTGTACCCATTCCAAATGGGACTACTTATATGAGATGGAGGTAGTATATAGTATATTTGGAGCAAGTACATAATTTTCTTTGCCTCCCACTCAATACCCAGAGTTTGAAAACCTAGCTAGCTCATCAGGCTAAATTAATTAAGTTGACTACTAAGGTATTTCAATGGATTAATTAAATTTAGGGTTCATGCTAAAACAAATTAATGCTCACCCCACAATCTATAGACACCTTTGATTCTTTAAACAAGTTTTGGAGAATAATGAATTTTAAAATAGATTCTTGGAGTACATTACTCGTTACTCCAAAAAATCAATTTTAAAATTAATCATTACAAAACCCTAAATTAATTGAAAAGTCGAAAAGGCCTATAGATCATGGATGGAGGGACCATTTTCGATTAAAGTTGCACGATCAGGCTTTAAATCTTTACAAGTATAACGTACCACTTGGTTTCTTAAACTCCTCAAATTTTGAGAGGATAAGATTAAAACAAACAATTCGATGAGTAATATATATATATATATATATAGATGATGGATCATATAGAAATAAGTCCTGTTGTGAGAAATAGGAATAGATCTGGACCATTGATCTTAATTTGATCTATGGTTGTAATTGATTTAAGCATGATTATAAGGTATTATAAGCATGACTAGGTTTAAGTATGAATTTGTACATTAAAAAGCATAATGGTGTTGTAAGCATAAATATATACTGACTTAAGCATGATTTTGTATAGTTTTAAGCATCTTTCTCATTTTCTCACGCAAGGATTTATTTGCACACGAACCACTCCCTATATATATATATATATATATATAGGGGTGAGATCTTGTACAAAATAGGATTATCGTAAAAAATAAAAAATGATGCATTTTATGCATATAATTATAATGCATGATGCACATAATTATAATGCATTATCTATACAATCATAATGCATTTTAGAAAAATCATAATGCACCTATTAATCTACACCGTAGATCACACAGATCAATAGTCCAGATCATTTCTCATTTCTTACAGAACCTGTCTTTTGTATGTGATCTCTCCGCTATATATATATATATATATATATATATATATATATATATATATATAGTGTGTGATTTTTTATTGCGGTAAACCCTGAATACATTTTGTTTATCGTACTTTTATTAGTGAACAGAAAGATCGAGGGTATGGGCAATACCACTCAAAATACAAAGAAAAAACTATAAGAGATTACATAATTAAAAGAGTATTAATTTGTGGGGTTCAAAAGCCAATCTCTTAGAAAAGGGTTTCCAGTAACAAAAGCTTTTATCGAACACCAACTCCAAAGTCTGCTTTTAATTTCGCCAACAACCTTTTCTTTGTTCAACCGAGCATTATCGAACATCACTTTGTTTTTCAATTTCCACATCACCCTGAATATTAATAGTGATGAAATTTAAATATAACCAGAGGACTGAAGAATGAAGTGAATTGGATAAAATTTAATGACAAAATTAAAATAAATGGTCATATTTTTTGTATAAAACTAAAGAGATTCTAGATAAGGTTTTGGGCAATAAAGAATCTATTCTGATTGTTCTGAAAACAGCATATATTATTCAATTTCCTGTCTGCAGCAAGCATCTGCTGCACTCTTCACACTATACAATAGTATATGGTTAAATAATGTCATTAATTTCATATTGGGAATGATTATTTATACTTAGCTTTGCGTTCTCTTTGATGATGCGAAAAAAAGGAGAGAAAGAGAAAATTACCCTATAAATTTCATCCCTTCTCTCACCCTTTCTCACCTTTAATCAATGAGGGGAATTTTACTCCTTAAATTGGAGAAAACATTTACAACACCAGATTGGAAAGATAATATTTTCTCTCCATTGTAGTGCAAATGAAGGGGGGGAAATAGAAAATGTGAGAAAATGTGAGAAATAAGGATGATTTTAAGGGTGATTTTCTATGAACTCTCATTTTCTTTCGCATAAAAGAGAACACAACCTTATTCTGAACCCTGGTAAGAAAATAAACCTTAAATTAAATGTAGCAATAACACATTATCCGTGAACACGTTATATATGTCAACGACATAAGAGAGCGTGTATTGTGAAGTTTTCTTAATAATTTCATCCATACTTATGTCAGTGGCGGATCTAGGGGGGAGCTGGCGGGGGAAGCTCCAACACCCCCCTTCTTCGAAAAATGATTTTTTTTTTTTCACCTTATAAATATTATTTTAGAAAAAAATTCAATTTTTTTTACCCTTATAATTAAAAAAAATATTGATTTTAGCACCCTTCGATCAAAATTTCTGCAAACGTCATTGACTTCTGGTTCATACATCTATAAAACCTCATAATCCATATCTTTGATACTTACTATGTTGTACACATGTAGCTATCTTTTATTAGGCATCATAGTTGCAGAGGAATGCTCTACGTCCTGTCTACTGTGGGTATGCTTAATTGATCGAGGCTAATATAACAATAATACAATTAGTTAAAAATTATTAATAAATTCAAAAAAATGAAGAACCCTAATTAAGAAATAAATACACCCAAGGCATGTATGATCAAATCCATGAATTGTAGAGAGAGAGAGAGATGTGCTTTGGGAAAAGGGGGGCCGAAGAACCGAAGCAAGTTGCTAAAAAAGGCTAAAAGGGCGGTGGTAACGGCAGAATTCTAGTCAATGTCTCTTTTAGGAAAGCTACAACCACCATCTCTCTCTCTCTCTCCAAGAAAATACTATCAAACCTCCCTCATTATTTTTTAAGTGGGGAAATGTGGAAGAAGCATGTACATATACGTATAAATTAAGTATAAATAACTAAGGGATAGGATAATGCATGTGTGTAAGCCCCATCATTTTGACTGCTTTATGCAAGAAAATGTGGTGGCACGGCATGAGTTATCACATCGCACTCACGATCGTAACATATACGCTCCGTTGCTCATCGTGAATACACTTTAATGTACTCGTTGCAGCATGACACAACTGAAAATACAATGACATTAATTTTTTTAAGGTAGAGTTTATAATGCGTTAGTATAGTTTAATTTCTTTTGATATCTAGGGTTTGTAATTTTATCGTCACGTCAACTGTGAACATTGATGCATTTCTTTTGATAGCTAGGGTTTGTTAAATCTCTTTATATTATGTGTTATTAGAAGTAGAATATACTGCATATATGCAGTCTTTCCATTTCAAGATTAACGAAAGAATAAAATTTAACATCACGTTCAAATATGCATAGGGATATATCAAGTAATATTCGTTACCTCACCTTTACTTGACATATCTACTATTATTATATCTAAAGTTGCATAACTTTTGACTATCTCATATCATCCCTCCATCAGTTTTATATATTACACTGGTTCGTCCAATTTTACTTGTCGTATTATTTAAAATGAAAATAAATCAATCCTTACTTTTTAATATGTATTTTTAACTTGCGTATGAAATCTCGTATCGATAAAAAAGAAACGAGACTAGTGAAATTGGAAGGAGGCCGGGTACATATTTTTTTCTTTAACTTGAATAATACATACATTATCGAGAGGAAAAACGTCTTGCCGACTGAATTGTATTTTAGGTTTTTTTGTTTGTTATAATTACATGTTGAGATAACAACATTGATAAGATCTGCAGCAATGGAATACTCTGACCTAAGTTAGGCTTTTATTCTATTTATTTATTCTTATTTTAAGAATTTTCTGCTCTCTATTACCACTTTACCAGTATTAATCTTGGCTTTCCATTTCTAGATGAACGAATAGCATAGTTTAATTTGAGCACGCCGCACGTAAATAACTACTCCATCCGTTTCACTTTAACGATCAACTTGTTTTATTTCGATATGAGACTTTAGACGCAGTGTTAATAGTAAAAAGTAAGAGGTTCACGTTGAAAAGTAAAAGTTAATTTTTTCTCTTTAAGGAAACAAACCAATTGAAGTGGGATGGAACAATTAAGAATGAAAGTCGAGTGAAGGTGTGACAGAGGGAGTAACTTATTCTCCCTCCGTCTCATATCACTTGTCTTTATTCATTTGAACACAATATTTTCTGCACAATGTTAAAAGTGAAAACTAAGCAATTTGGAAAGTAAGTGTTAATTTTTTTTATCAATATATATATAATACCGATATGGATCCCGATCCTACGTGGCATCGCGTATGATTTTCTTTAATATTTTCTAATATTCTCATTGATTTGGTTTATTTTATATAATTAATCCAATTATATCACATTAAGAAATTCTGTCCCACATCGATTTTTTACAAGAACTTAATGATACAATACCTATATAAATAGATCTATATATATTTCCAACAAAATTCATCTTCAATTTGGGGAACTACATGATTAAAAATCATTCTTGATGAAAGGGGGAAAAAAATTAATTAAATCAAATAATTAAATCCAATTAATTCACTTTAAGAATTTTTATTCTACACCGAATAATTTTAATGATAAAATACCTATATAAATAATAGCGTTAAGGATCTCGATCTTATGTGGCATCACGTATGATTTTTTTGAATATTTCTGAATAATGACTTATTTTATTTAATCCAATTATATCACATTAAAGAATTCCGTCTCACATCAATTTTTTACAAGAACTTAACAATGTATTTCAATTTTATAATTAATCAGTTTTTCGTTTTCTTTTTACAAATAAAAAAAATAAAATTTAGTTTAAGAAAATAAGGTTCCAATTAATAGTCACTAATTATTTTATTAATTATATCATTTAGTTACTAATTTAGTTGGCATATAAATGATTCACAATTAATTTAAATTACAATTAATGAAAAATACTTCAAGAAATTCATTCAATATTTTATTCCTCCTTATGCCACATGTCACCATTCTATGGTGAGTGAATTTTACACTCACCATAGCATGGAAGCTTCCGAGATTAAGGGATACTTAACTTCATATTATTATTCAATTCAAAATAAGGACTTTTTATCCCACATCGATTTTTTTATATAATTTTGATGATAAAATGCCTATATAAATAACGGACGGCTTGACATATGTTAATATTTACGTTTTTGTATACAACCAACGGGCACTTGATATCATGAATACCGTTATTTGATTACATCTACGTCCTTAACATGATTTTCACTAAAAAGATAACGCAACTTGATATACTAATCATGCACAATTATACATGTATCCAAAAAATAGGAAACTTCTTTAATCTACTAAGAATTTGTAATAAATTATTTTGGATTAATAATCATTAAATCTATTCACTATCAATTGTCCCACGTTGATTATATAGAATTTTTACAAGAAATTAGTGACAAAGTACATATATAAATAGATCATGTATCTTCATCAAAATTCATATTTGATGTGAGGAAATGCATTACTAATCATGCTAACGTTATATCGAACAACGGGCTAACAGAAAAATTAACGGGAAATTTTGCACTATTCATGCTAACGTTATATCGAACAACGGGCTAACAGAAAAATTAACGGGCAAATTTGCACTATTCATGCTAACGTGATATCGAGCCATGAGCTAATCGAAAAATGAGCTAATCGAAAAATTGTAATATTACGTCTTAACATTTTATTTTTATTGTCACAAGTAACGGGCATATTAAAATAATTTATAAGAATTTGTAATAATTTATTTCTCTAAGTTTATATATTTTGAGGAGAATAACTATTATAATAAATAACGGGAGGTTTGACATTCATACCACGTATAATTATTAATTTGAGAAATGTTAGCCTTTATCGACATATTTTTATTTCAATATACATGTTCGACGGGTGCTTTAGATAGAAAATAAATACAACTTTCTATCAGTTTCATCGAAATAAACAACGGATGACTTGATATATTTTGATATTTTTCTTTTATATTTTGCTTAAAATTAACAATATAGAGTCAAATTTTGGCGTGACTTAGTAAAACTATATAGTTATTTTAGAAATGTTAACCCTAACTATCCCTTTTTATTTGGTCAAAAAGATCCATCTGAAGGGTGCTTTAGTTAAAATAAAAACGGGGCGGCTTAATATATTTTTATTTTATTTTATATTTTGATTAAAATAATATTATAAAGTGATTCATGTCAAATTTTGACGGGATGAAATAATCGTAAAAATATATATTTATTAACTCATTTCATATTACCACGAGTAACGGGCTGCTTTAAATAATTAATTAATTACAAAATTATGTATTTTCATTAAAATTTTATGTAAAATCACGAAATAAATTAAATCCCGTCGAATTTCGACGGGCACTGCACTAGTTTTATAAAACATGACAACTCGTGACGATCCAATTAGAAAATCGAGATAATTTGATCACGGGAGAAGGAGCATTATTAAAAATAAAAAGGGTAAGACTGGACTCATAATGGACCAATATCGATCCCATCAAGTATATGATTCTCTATTCTTCAACACATGTTTTTCTTTTACACTAAAACAAATCGAAGGTCAGAACTACTTTGTTTTTTTCCCCAGATTTTAGTAAAGATGAGCACAAGATCAAAGATTTATTTTCAAAATTAATTGTGATTCAAATTATGAGATAAATGAATTTAAATTGGGTTAATTACTAAGAACTAAAGCAACATAAATTAAGAAGATTTAACTAGCTCGAAATTAATAAATTAAGTCATAAACCAAATATTCAATTCATTTTATTGTAAAATCAGTTCATTGAAGGAATTGAAAAAAGTCTGATAAATTGGCAACGGAACAGCAGAATTAACTTCCTTTTTCCTCCTCTAGAAATTTCCCCATCTGCGAAAATCTTCACTGTAAAAATTCCTGCACATGCAGTGCACATATGTCATTACACACTGCATCTCGTTTTATAAACGAATCAAATGAAATGAGACGTAGATTCGTAAACTAATTACCTTGAAGCTCATGTAAGGATTGGTTCCATCATTCAGAAGGTAAGGCCCCACATTCCTTTCGTTAAAACCCTATCAAAATTATATTTGTCCAAAAGAAATTATTTTCATGAATTAGATTTTACAATTGATTAAGAGAGAGAGAAACTCATATTTCTCAACTAATGAAAGAAGAGAAAAAAATTAAAAAAAAAAAAACCCTAATTAATTAGAGATTAATCCCATCACCATTAATTTCACTCACCAATCCATTACCCATGAACATGTGATAGTCGCTAGGCGTGAGGGGATGAGGAACATAAACTCCGCCGCCGCCGCCGCCACCGCAAGCCTCCTGCAGGACATTAATTAAAATATTATTCATTTTTTCTAAGTTAATCTTCTATCCCCAAACTTAGGGATGAAAATTCGGGTTCGGGATTTCGGGTAGGTACTAAAATTCCCAAACCCGATTGGAATTTTGGATACCCGAACCCGAAAAATTCGGGTCCGGATTCGGGATCGGGAATAAATTTTGAAAATTTTGGGTTTCGGGAATTCCCGAACCCGAAATAATATTTCCCGAATACCCGAATAATAATAATAATAATAATAATAATAATAATAATAATAATAATAATAATAATAATAATAATAATAATAATAATAATAATAATAATAATAATAATAATAATAATAATAATAATTGTGAGCCATAAGGCAATTTTATTTGTGTTACTGCACATTGCATTGGAAAAGATTGGAAATTGCACAAGAAGATCATCAGCTTTTCTAAAATTGTGAACCATAAGGCGGCTGACATTGGTGCATCGGTTGTCACCGTCTTGGAGGGAATAAAAGGAATTTGCTTATTTGTGTTTATTAAGCTTTGATTCGTGGTAGTGAACGTTTTTGCATTTTACACTTTGATTTTTGAATTCGTAGTTTTTGTTGTTTTGAACTTTTTGAATTGTGACTATTTGTTTCCAATATTTATTTATCTTGACATTTGGGGAAAATTTTGTGCAATTTTTTCTTTAATATTGAATGAATCGAAAAATTTATTTCAGAATAAAATCGGGATTTTTTAGGGTACCCGAATACCCGAATGGGATACCCGAACGGGTATTCGGATACCCGAAAACATATTCGGGTCTGGAAACGGGAAGTGAATTAATGAAATTTCGGGTTCGGGTACCCGAAAATTTCGGGAAGGGTACCCGACCCGTCCCGAATTTCCATCCCTAGGGCCAAACTTGTGTTTCAATCGAGTTCCCAAGTTAAAATTATGTAGATTTGAAAATTAAAAGACTTTTGAATTTGCGGCAATAAGAGATATCAGATAAAAAAAAAAACTACGTAATTTGACGATTGAAACACAAGTTAAATTAATTAATTGATTAATTAATTAGTGTTTGAAAATGTGTAATTAATTAAATTAAATGAAATTAATTAACGAACCTGGTGAAGTTGGTGGCAGTGGTGGTGGTGCGACTCCATAGGGACCATGTCTTTGAGGAAAGCTAAGAGATGCTCATCCCTAATGGCCAGAGCGACGTCGTTTCGTTGGACCGTCTTGCGCTTGTGGTGCTGCGTGTGCGTCCACGCGCGTAGGGTTAGCTCCATCACAAACATCTCGCAGGCTTTAGCAAACAACACGGGTGTATCGGCACTGATCATCTGCCAACACAGACACTAATTATTACTCACACATTCACTCCGTCTCGTTTATAAAAAATAGCGGGATAAAGAAATCATTTTATAAATAAAACAGGGGAGTTTATACGGATGAGATCCTCTGTCCCAAACTCCGTGTCCCAATCGTGTCTCAAATCCTAATTTCTATTAGTTAAATATTATATTTAAAAAAAATAAAAATTGCATTATATAACAAATTGTAATAGACATTTATAGGGGAAAAATTAGATTTTTTTAATGTAATATGCCCTACTTTTGAATTTTTCAATCATTATATAACCAATAAAAGCGAAATTAAATGTTAAAAATTAATTATATACCCTAACTTGGATTAGTGAACCCGAGATATAATCATAAAATTAAAATAAATCATTATAAATTAAAATATTTGAAAATATCTATATACAAAACTAATAGAAATTGAGATTTGAGACACGGTTGGGACATAGAGTTTGGGACAGAGGATCCCATCCGGAGTTTATACTGTACTAATAGAAATATAGTTTCAGAGGGAGAAGAATATAAGGAAAAAAATCCAAAAATAAAAAAAGTTTAAGACATCCTAAATCTATAAATTATATTGATAATGAAATTTAAAATCATAAATATATTTGAATATATATATATATATATATATATATATATATTGTAATTTAAAATCATACGAATTATATCAAATTGTACTGAACATTTCGAAACGAAAATTGTATCAGGATGAATGGAACGGACATAATATTAAGTTTATAACTATAAATAAGGAACTGGGCCTATCAAAAGGGAAATGTAAGGCCAATATGAGAAACATTCATATGTTCAGAGAAACATAAAATTAATGACCGTATTACGGAAAATTCAAAATTTGAATTGTTAGTTTCGAAACTTAACTCCTACCGTTATGCCAATACTCACACGCGCTCTTTAATATCGCTTTCTTAACTAAACATGTTAATTTATATACAATGAATTTGTTACCCAACATAACAATCTGGAAAACATTTTAATATAAGTATTTTTTAAAAAAATCGCAAGACAATTTACAGAACGGCCCAAAAGGAAAAATGAATTCGAGTAATTAAACATACCTTGACCTTTTCTTCAGACTTCATAACTTTCTTTATGCGAGCTAATGGCAGTGTGTGTGGAGACCGAACATCTAAAACAATCGACACCATTTATATGCATTTTAATTGTATATATATGAATCGATTGAAGTCTCATTTGCTTAATCGAGAAAAAAATCATTAATTTTTAATATTATTTACCGGTTGGAGCTTCACATATCTCAGTGAGCCTCTCTCTCCAAAAACTCTGCAAATTTTGCTTCAATTGGCTCTCAAAATATGCACGCTCTTCACTCTGCAAAGAATAGGGAAAATCACTCTTGTATTAATTAAATTGATATGGCAAATTAATAAAGTTTATAAAGCCCTTAAATACAATTCTACATGTAATAAGGAAATACTAATTAATTAATTTAATACTTAACTTTTTTGTTCTTCATTAGGCTGGCAAATAATAAGAGAAAAAAATTTATACTCATGGAAATGACTGAAATAATTATTTGAAGGCAAGTGATTCATAATTTCTCTTTATTTAGTCGAGATTCAATCAGATCTGTATTTTGGCCTAATTTCTCATGTTGCACCGTCGGATCCAAATCCGAATTAATAAATAAGATAGCGTTAACGAGCCGACCGGAACACAACAAAATTAGCTATATTTGTCCTTTGGAGAATAAGAATAATTCATCCGCCTCCAACGCAATATGAGATCTAGGGTTTAAACTTCATAAGCAAAAAAAAATAAAAATAAATCAAAATGAGGAATATCAATCTATTATTAATATATTTTTTTTAATTATATACCTCTGTTATCATGTCTTAAAATTAATTATGTCTAATTTAGCCAAATAGACTTGATATTCTTTTGGAAATGTATAGTAAATTAAAACTTGATCTATACTTTTAGCTTTTCATGCATGCCATGTTTGGCCAAATGTTCATGTTTTAAAGATACAAATGGAATGATTTAGGCTAAATTAATAAAAAAATATTAATTCCGAATATATTTCGCCAACACGATAAAACCACGGATGGATCTGTAGAAAAATGTAAAAATAGTGTGAATTTAAATTACCTGATGATCACGGCCCACATGAAGAGAAGGTGATGGCATAGGCATAAAATTGTGCATTTGCAAAGGTGAAGAACTCTGCCTTGAAAGATTGAAGTTCAAAACATTCTTTCCTCTACTATTGTCCATTTTTCAGAGACTAGAGACATTCGAATTGCGCACAAATGCCTGCACATTATATCGAAGGGCAGAGACGATTTTCGATATTTTATTAATAATTATTTTTATTCCATTAATACGTCACATGCCCGATTTTCGTATTCCACGTGTTCTTAACGACGTCGTTTATGCGTGTATAAATTTCATTTATTAAATGGAGAATCAGACAACAATGAAGTGTGGATAAATTTAACATAAATTTTGTGTAGAATCATCAGCATACAGATAGGATTAGAGTAAGAATGGGAGAATGAATCCGAAGTAGGTATGTGTAATTATTGGTTATAGCCTCTATATTATATACAGCAATTATATATACTTGTAATTTATTGGTAGCCAATCCTAAGTATTTGATTCAATATATATATTATTTCAATACTAATTAGACCCACCCAATTAATAGAGTCTTATTTTTACAAATAATAATAAACACTATTGCTTAATTCATGCTCCTATATTTTGCTTAACTAGATTTTGCACCCGTGCGATGCACGGTTAGATATATGACTATAAATTATGAAAGCATACTATACTTAAAATATAATTGTAGACATTTCTTAATTAAATTAGGGGTGTCTAAATAAGTTTGGATATTCGGATATATTCCAAAATACCCGATCTGAATGGGTATTACGGGTACCCGAACATGGCTTAATTGGATAGTGGAGCTGGATTACGGATGAGTTTTTAATTTACCTTGGGTATTCGGATATCCGGTTACCCAATCATCGGTTCCCGAATACCCGAATAATCTTAAATTAATTATTTTATAATTTTAATATTTATTGTATTTGTTCAGTTTGAAATTTCAAAATTTCAAGTCATGATTGCACTTCATTTCAAAAGAATTTATATGTAACAACTAATAAGAGAAATATATCTTTTTTTCTTCTGTTTTTTTTAATATTATTAGTATTAGCGATGATTTTTTTTTTTTAATGTTAAAATTTAATTTCATAAAAAATATATAACCCATACACTATTATTCTAGTAGTTTGAATACCCGAAAAATTATCCGAATTATCCATTTGGGGCGTGGAAGGCAGAATGAATTTTTACCTTATTTGAATTTGGATACCCAACGAAAATGGGGCAGGTAACCCGCCCCTGTCCCATTTAGGCACCCCTAAATTAAATCATTACTAAAATATTAAGTTTAGACATTCTTTAAAATTATAAATTTTCCTAATCCGAATAGTTTAACTCATAAAATGTTCATCGTTTTTTTAAAAATCAGTAAAAAAAATTTGTAAAACATATTTAACTTTATTCCAAGCCTATGAGAAAAATACAATTGATGTTCTTTGTAAACAATCAATTATATTTGAGTCCTTAAAAAGAATTTTTATATTTGAAATATTATTATACATAAAAATGTTCCCGTGCATGCATGAATTTACTTAATATGTCAGGTATGATCACACTAACAATATTTTCCCTTACAATTTTTTTTATAGTAGAATTTATTTTTAAAATATTTATTTGTAACAATCTTTTGTGTATGTTCACACGAGAAAATTCTTATGCGGGTGTAAGTGTATAACACTTACCTCTCACATTGTGATTAAATTAATATAATATTCACATATATTATAATAATCACAATGTGAGGTGTGAGTGTAGTACACCTACACCCATTTTATATGTTTTCACTTATTAATACTACATTTAAATGGATTGGGATTTGGGAATATGATTTTATGTCAATCAATGTTTTCTTGTGATTTTTATTAATATCTAAAATTTTAAAAAATGAATTGAAATTTATTTACGTTCTTTTATTTGTTTTCATAGAAATACATTTATGTTAAATGTACTAATAATCAGATTATTTATATTATTAAAAAAAAAAGTAGAATTACAAATTAAAATCCTTAATTAGAAAAATATAATCCTTTTCTTATGGAATTTGTTGAAAATGCCGTTAAGTTTAATTAGAATATTATAAATATATTCATTATTCAATATATATATGTATCTTTAATCTTTAAAATGATTACAACTTTATCATATTTTTTTTTCCATTTTCAACATATAATATATCAATTTAAAGATTTCTTTGAACTCTTTAATTTAAGATACATATTGTATATGTTATATACATAAAAAATTCAAGAAAATTACAATAAAAAATAAGAAAAAATCATGATGGAAGAGAGAGAAAACATGAAAAAAGAGGTGGTTTTACCATATTGAAAACTGCCTACATACGATTTTTTTCATGAATAAGTTGTTTCTTTTTTCTTTTTAATTTAACCTTTAAATTGAGAATATTTACAAAATTGCCATTTTAAAATTGATTTCTCAATTTCAAACTCCCTCTTTATATATATATATATATATATATATATATATATATAGATTATATATACTGAAATTGTATAATCCCTACTTTGGTAGGTAAATGTAACTCAACACGTAACACAGAAAGTAACACAGTTGAGAACACAAGTTGGTAACCCAGTTCGGTGATAACCACACCTACGTCTGGGGGAAGCTATTCCAAGAAATAATTCACTATGACGAGTATAAGGGTTACAAGATATATGAACGTCAGCCACACTGAACGATCTCTCCTCACCCGACTCTACCCTCACCAATGAATCCTCACGGTAAACTCTCTCTAGTCTACCCGAATACTTTTCTCAGAATGAAAAGATGAAACCCGATCTTGAACAAGGAATTGTTCAAGATATTACAAACACTCACCAATGAAACTAACTACCCCAATTGATGAATGTAATGAATAAACTCAACTCTTGAAAGCACCAAGAAGACGAGCTCTCAATTAATCAATGACAACGCGCGCAGCGGCTCCAATAAGATCTCCATGCTTATATAATCCACGCACAACCCTAAGAGATAATTAAGGCATATCTAAAAGATATCCTTAATAGGGTAGATAAAATCTTCATGCAAATCTTTTAATTAAGGATATAATATAATATACCTTGTAACCCTTGATCCACAAGGAATTCTACTCCACCAAGAATTCCTACGCATACATAAATTATGCCATACAAAAATACTCCATGCAATCCATGCAGCAACATATACTGTACATATATCATCCATAAATTTAAGGATGGGCCGAATTGATGCAAATTTCATTAGGCTTTAGTTGTATAACTTGTATTGTCAACCCACATTGGATTGATTCTCTTCACCTCCGACTAGATGGTCAGTGTGGTTCGAGTCACCATGAAAAGAAAACTGCGAACAATTATTGGTCCTCTTTTTAATAAAATAATTTAAAAAAAAAAAAAAAAAAAAAAAAAAAAACCACATTTGATTCTATATTTGACTGAATTGTTCTTTACTTACTCATAACCCAATAATAGTAGTAGGGTTGAGCACTCTAGGTCGGATTTTCCGTAAAATTAGAAAAACCCAAAAAAAATCGGGTTTCAAAAAAAAAAAATCGAACCGGAACCAAATTACCAAAAAAAACCCAAATCCGAAATATTCTGCTTCACCCAGCCCTTAATCAGTGAAGTACACTTGAATTTAGCTGGTCATTTCCTCACTACCAACCGTTGGTTGCTTTGCTTGATTGAGTTTGAGGGAGTGGAGCAAGAAACACACAATACAAATGACAAGAATATATGGTGCAAGGTTGTAAAACAGAAAGTATATTTATCAAGAATTTCTATATCAATTTGGAGTATCAAGTTCAATAGAACAAGCCGTGTATAGTATGAGTTTATATATCCTCCAATCCATATACTGTACTTCAATAGCGAATCCTATCAGCAATTTGAACCAGATTTTTCAATCTTACTCTCTACACTTCAGTATCAAGAATTCTGAGGTAAAATTCAGTTCCATAGAACACATACCAATCAGCGTGGGGGTGGAGGCCGTAGTGGCCCAGCCGCGGCGGCCATGAGTCTTTCCTCCTCAGTAAGAGAGTGGCGGAAATGGCAGCGGTGGCCGTAGGGGCAGGCATCTCCGGCTAGCACCATACGGCAGACTTCAGTCTTGTAGCGTGGGTGCCTGATCACTGGGCGTAGCTCCTTGATCCCGTGCGCAAACTGACAGTTCTCGTCGTAAGGGCACGCGCCGGTCTGCTCCCACTTGTTGCACAGTTCTGTTTTGAACATTCCTTGGTTGTAGACGTCAAATTCCAGAGCAGCTTCTTCCTCTTTCCCCCCTGGCACGTAGACTCTCTGCTGCTTCCGTTGTACACCAACAAACAGTGAAGAAGACACAAGTTAGTGATGGCAAACGACTCGGAATGAGTTAATGAATACTGGATTATTCGAATTGGATCTGATCCAACAGTGTAACGAATTCAGACATCACTACTTGAAAATTCTGCTTCTCAAGTTTTAAGAACCCCATCGTCCGAGATCTCAATTCAATTTGCGATTCAGTTAGAATATTCATCCAGACGCAGAAGAAACAGAGATTAACAAATCAATCATACGATTACAACTACGAATTCAGATTATTCATAATTTCACTATCGTTACCTATTGTGGTAGTTACAAACAGAATCATACTACTTACTATTTGCCGGAAATTAAATCTACGAACAAATCGGAAACGGTGTCACGTTAAATGAAGAACGCTAGAGATAGAGTTGACTCACCGACGGCGGAGTCGGCTGAGGCACCGTTTTCTGGACATTTGCTTCGCGGCCAGAGCGATTCATCATTTTCAGATAGCCTTTCGAACGCACCGAAATGCTCTTCGGAAGTGCAGTCCTCTCTGGATTCCTCCGGTCGAATCGATTGCGTTCAGTAAGCGGTTTCGGATCCGACACCTGAATCGGAAAGGGGACGGGTACGGAAACCGGAGCGGCAGCGGGGGGAGAGGCGACGCTGAGGCGATTGAATTCAGATAGCAACCGCTCGCGAGAGAAGAGCAAGGAGACGCGACGAGACAGATCGGCGTTGGAAACGTGGAGAGACTCGTTCTCGCGGCGGAGCGCATCCACCTCCTCCATAGAATCGCGAAGTCGCGATAAGCAGAGCGTGTAGCGGTTGTAGAGCTGCTGGTACTCGATGACGCTGCTCGAATCGTGGAAGCGGCGCTCGCCATCGCCACGGCCGCCGTCGAAAGCTTCGGATTCCTCGGGGTACTTCGGAAACGAGGGGTACAAAGAGACGCCGGTGTTCACGTAATCAGTCCTCACAACATTAGGTGAGAGAAACGGACTTTTCCGAACGAAATGCAGCGGCGCGGCGTCGGCGGTGGCGGAGGAGGTGATGGCGTGGGGCGGGAACGAGACATTCTCCTTCTGCATCTCGCCGGAAAATCGGAAGACCTAAATCAGCTAGAGAATTTTGGGAACAGACATGGGGAAATGTGACTGAAGAACAGAGGAGGGAGAGAGCGGGAGAATATAAAGCATCAGAAGAGAAACTATTCGCTGCTACCGGTGTACAGAAGGTTATGAGTTTGAGCCAATCAGGAGATGGGTTTAGAGTCGGTTAAGGTGGTGTTGGTGGTGTACGGAGTAGAGAAGCAAATTGCTTGGAACAGAAGCATTTATTGAAGTTTTTGGCGGGGAAAATGCGGGAGTTGAGGTTGAGGGTGAAGGGAATAATTCGTTAGAGAATAAAATTTCTATATTTATATTTCAAAAATTAATTTCTAAAATTATATTTTAAAATTTATACTACTACTTTTCTTGAAATTTATGAGTTTCTTGGATATAAATTTTAAGTTTTCTTTTCTACTAATAATATATTAATAATAAATCGTAATTGAATTAGTGAATTATGACCTTTAATTATAAAATTAAATTAAGGTTGGGGTGTTTTGAGCCCAATAAATGGAATCACTTGTGCATTACCGTTACCCAATGGAACTGCCCAATGGAACTGAATCTATTACTTTATTTCCACGACGGATACAAGAGAAACGAAATTCATTCCCCTCTTCTATTGCAGCGCAAAACCTCACTCACTCTGTGTAGCTCGTCTATCGCTACTCTTCTCTCCTCCATTTTTGGAATTCGCAACTCCAAGTTTCAATCACCGTCAATTGTCGACTGCTTCTGCTGTTCCGCCTCCACAGCCGACGCCGGGAAGCTGCCTCCGCCGGAAGCTGCTGATTTTGCGTGAATTTAGGTATGTTTCCTTACACAGTTTTCTCTGCTCTTTTTAGCGTGAAAATTGACAACGAATTTAGGTATGATTCTGTTACAACCAAACGCTCAATAAAAGTAACCCTTATTGTTTTCATTCTCTTACTTCACTTAATTTCATTCCGTCTCGTTTCCGAACTTGAACCAAACGAGCATCGATAATAAATTGTAATTGAATTAGCGAATTATTACCTTTGATTATAAAATAAAATAAAATAAAATTGAAACATTAAGTGAAAAATACCAAATTTAGGTGGTTATTATTGAAACACCAAATGTCATGCGTCCAGATTCATCAAAACTAAATCGATCATCAAGTAATATACTATCCCCTCCTTTCCTCGCAAGATGATACGTATCATTTTGTCAATTTGTGCCACGTTTTTCCACGCTTCTTGATGATGAGTTTTAAAATGGATTTTTGAAGATTTTTTTCTTTGGCAGGATAATACAACTATCATAGTATCTCGTAAAAGAAAAAAATCTTCAAAAATCTATTTTAAAACACATCTTCAAGAAGCGTGGAAAAACGTGTCTGAAATTGACAAAATGAAACGTATTATCTTGTGTGGGACAGAAGGAGTATTAATATAGCGATCTCACATATAAATATGACGTCTAGTTCAAACGAAACACAAATTTGCATTTTAAGAAGAACAAGTACTTAGCTTGTGATCATAATTAAGACTATTTGCAATAAATAAAGAAACATAATGTATGTATGAATATAAGAATGAATTAGGGGATGTTTTGGTGGTAATAAGCGTGGCGCTCACGTAAGAAGGCTTTCTTTTTTAGTTGATGAAATAAGAATGATTGAAAGGTGGATAAACAAACAAATGCTTTCCTATCTATTTCAATTCTAAATCTAATCATCATTTTAAATCACACTTGCTTCTCTCCCACAACTCTAACTAATTCTGTTTCCACATCACAAATTCCTATGTCAACCACAGGATTTGACATGTTCGTTCCATTTCAATTGATTTATTTTATCTGATACAACATTTTATATGTATCGTTAAAGTAAAAGGTACAGATTAATTCTTTTTTATTTTGAAAAGCAATTCAATTAAAGTGGGTTGTCACGATTAAAAAAGTAAGACAAGTGAAATGAGACGGAAGAGTAATAATTTATGGCCTAGTTTACTTTTTTAGTCAATAATTTGAACCATAAGAAGAGTTATCAAACTCAACGGCCCAGCTCGACTCAACCAGGCCTATGGAAGAGTCGGGCTGGATCTAGTTAGCATGAAAATTTGCGAGATTGCTAATAAGTTTTCCAACCCGACCCGACCCGACCCGAAAATCTATTTTTAATTTATGATAAACTTAAGAGAAAACACTTCATCTCGTTCGAGAACAAACGGCCCATTCTGAAGTTGCAGATTTGACAAAATATATGTGTATAAAAGCCCATTCATTTCCAGTTTCGCCTAATGTGAGTTTATTAATATTCACTATTCATATCATATGTCTTCTAGAATCCAAATATTCAATTCACACACGAACTAAGGAGGAATGCTCTTATTCATCGTGTACATTTTTAATGCGTCAACGGATTATATAATATATTATTAATGAATAATTAAATGAATTATATTTCATCCGTCTCACTTTACTTGGTTTCTTTTTTTAATTTGGATGACCCATTTCAATTGTTTTATTTCTTAAAATGAAAAAAAAAAAAACTCTTATTTTCCAATGTAAACTCCTTACTTTTCACTTTTAACACTACACGTAAAATTTTGTGCTGAAATAAATCAAGCAATTAGAATTGGGACCGAGGGAGTTTACTCTAACCTATCTAAAAAAGGTAAATTCTAACACTGCTACATCAGCAGTGGATACATGATACATCTAGAATTCCCACAGTAGATAGGGGAGCGTTTCTGCACGAACAAGACGAGTAATGACATCATTAATGACGTCAGCAAAATATTCACTAACAACCGCAATAATACAACCACTTACATACATAACATAAGTTACATAACTGATAATAGGTAGTGGATCATGTGAAAACTAAATATCTCGTGCAAACTGCAAACCATGCATTTTTATGCATAGCATGATGCATTTTAATGCATAGCATGTTGCATAAAAAAATATATGTTTTTTATTAATAAAAATGCATTAAATAATATTATTTTTTATGCAACATGTTATGCATAAAAATGCATCATGTTATGTATAAAAATGCATGGTTTGCAGTTTGCACGAAATATTTAGTTTTCATCAGAACCACTCCCACTGATAATATATCTAAAATAAACCCATCATTTTCTCATAACTAGAGAAGATGCTTAATTACATGTTCATCAAAAATAATAAAATAAAAAGTAGGAGGCAAAAAAATAATACAAAAAGCAAAGAAAGAGAGCTAATTCTATTCTACTTGGTGTAGCCCAACTCGTAGGCAGGCACCATGGATTTGTAAATCTCCAGAATCAGCCTGTTCTCGAACTCGCTCGCCGAGTACGCCATCGGGGCGCCGCGCGCCTTCGGCACGCGGCCCCCGCCGAAGACGTTGGCGCTGTTGCCGGAGCCGGAGGTGGCGGCGAGCCTCAGCATCATGCTCACGTACGCGCTCTTCAGCTTGCTCCACAGCCGCAGCGGCGACGCCGCCCTGATCAGCCGGAGCTTCGGCGCCAGCCGCAGCCTCCGCCACGACCGCTTCGCCCCGCCGAACCTCGCCACCTGCATCCTGCCCCTGCTCTTCGGCGATAGCCTGTTGTAGCCCCTCCGCCTCCTCATGCTCGACGCGAATTGGATGATCTCCATTGTTAGAGAGAGAGAGAGAGAGAGAGAGAGAGAGAGAGATTGAATTGAGGGGAAGTTGTGGAAAAGTTGGAGTATATAAGGGAGGGAGAATTTATTCTGGTCAACAAAGATGGGAGGGAAAATAATAACAATTTTAAAATGTGAAATACTTCCTTCGTCTATTTAAATTACTTTCCGACTGTCTCCTAAATAATAGTACTGAGTATGTGTTTTGTTCATTTTAGGACGTGGACATCATAAGAAACTTTATAGTATATTGATTCTCAATTTATACACAAGTTATAAAAGTAGATAGGATACTAATTTCACTATTAATCACATAAACATACTAAAGTATGTGAAATCAAAATTCCACTATAAACACACTAATTACTCTCGATGTCCATCTTCAATTGACTTATTTTATTTCGATACGAGATTTTAGGTGCACTGTTAAAAGTGAAAATCGCGTCGTATTCTATGAAGCACGGAAGGTGGGGGCGGAGGAAATAGTTTATTATGTCGATTGCAAGGAAATATCGTGAATTGATAATTCTATCTTCAAATTCTTTGTTTTATTGTTGGTCAAAAATGTTATCCTCAAGTTTGAATGGATGTAATGTATAATAATATCTTGTCAATTTTCAAGAGTTTTTTTTATGTGGGAGGAATAAGAAAAGTATATGATATACTGAATTATCAGCTAATATAATAAACTTGGGGTTTCTAGTCATGGGAATGAAGTCAAATTGTCTCTTGCTTCACAAAATTACGAGTGACGCATGTTTGACTTTGACTAGGAGACCAACTGAAATCCATTGGTGTTCTAGATGCAAATCAAGCATAATTTGGTAATAATTATTTTGATCTTCGCAACACCAAGAAATTATATACTCTCTCTGTCGCACTTCGATTGACTTATTTCATTTCGATACGAAATTTTAGACGCATTGCTAAAAGTTGGAATGAACATCATACAAACGTTTATAATACAAACGTTCGATCCTAACCTTTCGTTTATATTTTATTTTATTTCTTTCTTAATTTTAATACCCTTGGAGAGTTACGCTCATTATCAACTTCCATTATTCAATTGAGAGCGTTTTTTTTTTTTTTTTTTTCACATTTTAAATATTTCGGGGGCATTTTTTGTATGTACCCACAAAAAGTGGGAATTTATGCATATTAGAACTAGGAGGAATACTCTCTTACCAACCGTGGGCATTCTTAAAATGCAAACGAACGACGTGACTTATTATTCATGGGTTGAAGATCCATATATGTATACCCTAACCTATCTAGAAAAAGGAAACCCTAACACTGTTATATCACACGATGAACACATTAATAGTGCCCATGTAGGGTAGGAGAGTGAAAATGATTCATATTAAAATAAGTTCTTAAATTTGTACAAAATAAATGTTTAAATATCACACGATCGTCTTCATCATACTGCTTATACTATACAATATCATGTTATTACGATCAATGGTTCAAATCTATAACCCTGATTTAATTTTTATATACAAAGGCATATTTTTACACAAAGAAAATTATGTACCATCAATTTATTTGATCAAGATGTGTATATAAGGCCCAATTGGTTAAAAGTAGGCCCAGACTTTTCTAAGTGGGCTCGGCCCAATTGGAAATATTTTGCCCTTTTCTTTTTGGTCTATCCGTTTCTGAAAAAGGAAATCGAAAAGAAAGTGACATTAGAAAATTTGATTTTTCACACTGTTTTTCATCGGATGGGATCCTATGTCCCCAAATTGGTGTACCAATTGTGTACCGATACAAAATTAGGAAGTTTTGACATACACTAATAACTAAAATTAAAATGACAACTAAGAGAGATAGTTCAAAACTTCATAATTTTATATCGGGTACACCAATTTGTGGACAGAGGATCTCATCCGGTTTTCCATAATCTAAAAATCTCAACATTGCTATATATCGAAGTAAAAGGAAACTAGAGAGCACATTAATCCAAAATCTTATCCAAAAAAAAAAAAATGAAGGGAAATTTGAGTTTTGCGAACGGCTTGCAGAAGGGGGAATCGAGTTCGAATCCTCTGTGGAAGTGGAGAGGAATCGATTTTCCGACGGCGGCCAAGGCGGAGAGCAAGCTGCCGGAGTTCTTCCACGAGAGCCGTAATGTAGGCGACGTCGTCCTCGGTCCCGGCGTCGGCGCCGGGATCGGCTGCGGCGTCGGGTTGGGGCTCGGGGTGGTCGGCGGAGCCGGCTTGCTCGGCTCGTCGTGGAATGACCTGAGGGTGGTGTTTGGGCTCGGGATCGGGTGCGGCGCCGGCGTCGGAGTCGGGTACGGGCAGGGCTACGGCGGCGGGTTCAGCTTGCAATCGCTTAGAGATTATTGGCTGAAGCCGAGATCCAAATCGAGGAGGCGGGTTCGGGTTTAGGTTCGGGTTTATTTTTATATTTTCCCGGAATTTTGCTGTTTAGTTTTTAGAGGGATTTTGTAATTTAATTTTGTGTTTTGGAAAAATGTTTCTTGTATTTTTATTTCTGTTTATTTATATTGGACTTGGACGAATGCGTTTTGATTAAGATACGTGGTAAAAGACAAATACTATCTTCATCTCACAAAAGTAGTCTCATTTGTATAGTAACTTTTTCGGCACGCATTTCCACCGAAACCTAGTACGAGTTTAACGATATAATATTAAAATATTATTTCTTTTACGGGATACTACGAGTGTCGGATTATCCCGTAAAAGAAATAATATTTTAAAATTATATCGTAAAACTCATATTAGGTTTCGGTGGAGATGCGTGTCTGTCATGTCAATAAAGAAATGAGACTACTTTTGTAAGATGAAAGTAGTACTATAGATTGGGTCGGGCTACGTCTGACCACTAAACTATGCTTCGTCATCAATTTATATGGATTGCCTTACGCTTCTAAACTAAAATAAAAGTCATAAAACTAAATATTCATAACTACTCCTTCCATCCTGTTCCATAAAAGTCGGATAAATGAAGTATTTCGATTAAAAAAAAGTTATATTCACTTTACTGCTAACAATAATTTCAATCCACTATATTTATTTACTATAACATCATACAAGCAAGTATCTATATACTAATAGCAGCACCGGCCTGCCATTTTTAGTAAGTCTTCTATTCTATAAGTAGTAACTTTTATTTTGTATTATTTTTAATTTTAACTTTTTTTTTTAAAACAAATTTATTGATGATAGTATTGCAAATTATTTATTTCTTTTCATTTTTTTAATATTTTTTGTCTATAATTTAATTGTTCTTTTTAAATTGAAATTATTATTTTTATTTATATAATGCAAAATTTAAACTATACTAAAATGTATTGATGATATGTATTGTAAATTATTAATGTCTTTTCATTTTAAAATATTTTTGTGTATAACTTAATTGTTCTTTTGAAATTGAAATTATTACTTTTATTTATATAATGCAATATTTAAACTATAACTTAATTTTTAGTATAGTATTATAATATATACATAGATGTAATATAAAAAATAATGTGAGTTATGTTAATTTGTACTATTTTGGAAAATATGGCTGGTGGAACATTAAGTCTCTTAAAACTCATTTACTATTCCACTAAATATGCAGAATTAATTAGTGGATCATAATTTGTTTAAAAATTAGTTTTCTATACATTATATTTATTTTATTGTGAGAGCTCCACTTAATGCCAACTCCACACATTGAATAATAATAATAATAATAATAATAATAATAATAATAATAATAATAATAATAATAATAATAATAATAATAATAATAATAACAATAACAATAACAATAATAATAATAACAATAATAATAATAATAATAATAATAATAATAATAATAATAATAATAATAATAATAATAATAATAGCAGCACCGGTCTGCCGTATTTAGTAACTCCGATAATTTATAAATACTAACTTTTTGTGTAACTTTTAATTTTGACAAAATTAATTATGCAGTAATTTAATAACAATTTTGATATATTATAGAAATAATAATTTAATAGAAATAGGACTCTTTATTTATCTCTCATAAAAAATGACGATTTCCTTTATAATTTAAAATGACAACTAAAATTATCATTTTTTTAATTAAATTTTTGTACAAAATAATCAGCTACATATATCAGAGGATATAATATATAGTTTTCAAACAATTTAATAAAACCGACAAAATTATATTATGAATTTTTTAATACATTTTTTATTTCTTAGGAAATCACCATCAAACATCATAACCCACCAAAATAACAAATAATCTAAAATTTTTAGATGGACACAATAATCAACTTCTAGGTAATCTATAAATAGTAAAATTTGAATGATCCTTTATGGAAAAATTAATTATTTAGTGAGTAATTTATTATCATTTTAAATAAATTTTATTCTTGGAAAGAATGTTATAGATAGTATATCATTTAACTGTAATTATTTATTTTTAATTAGAAGACGTTACGTAAAGAGGAATTTAGGGAAATTAATTACATTTTCCTATTTTAATATATTCTATGCCTATATAATCTAGAAATTTAACGAACACACACAACTTATTTCTTACACACAATTCAATTATTTCCATTCCTTTGTCTCATGTTAGTTGTTGACATATTTGGAGATAGAGAGCTAGAAAAAGACGCAGAGAGAGAAGGTTTGATAGCAAAACATTAGCAGAAGCATAAGAGTCGTACGTTTAATGTCAAGGTTGTACGTTTCTTTAATTATCTTGAATATAATTAGTTGTAATATTACATTCAACATGTATAGTACACTGCATAACAAGCTTAGCCAGATGTTTATAGGTTTAGCAAAATCATGAGAGATGAAATACAAAGGCATTGTGATTGTTGGAGAAATTTAATGCTGGAATCACGTTGCATATATGTAATAGTCAATTTTCATTTTTATTTTTTTATGCATTATGTATAAATCTCAATTTATGGGAAATAATGTTTATATAAACTCATTATCTTGCCGGCTTTTACGATTTTTGTTTCTATCACTCACTCATTTTATCTGTTTTCTCTACTTTCTTCTATTCCTCTATTACAGTTGCCTCTCTGGACTTTTGCTATATTAATTGTTGTTCATTTTTCTTTCTTTATATCAGCTATAAGTTCATTTTCTACATTATATTAGCCGTACTACATATCGGTGGGTAAAAAATAATGACTAAATTGCAATTTCATACATCCTTCCCTTTTTTACATTTGACTTTTAATGTAAATATTGGTAAATATTGCAAGAGCTACAATCTTGCAAATAATCTACATATTGGTGCACTAATCGTGTACCATGATTGCAAGTTGTTGTTGTTGTTGTTGTTTTTTTTTTTAATTAATATTTTTATTACCAAGCTATGTTTACTTTGACATAGGAGTACAAATGTATAAGGAGATAGTATAGGAGTTTATTTAGCATTTTATACCTCTAATCATATTCTAAACTTTTTTATCTTATTATCAACTTTATTTCACACTATTTTTTTTTTTTTTAATCCGAATATTGCACACTATTTCAATATAGTTTGCTTCCACAATCTTCGAGAATTGAAAGGGGTTCGTAATTTATTGGTTTCCTAACTAGATTTTAAGAAATCACTTTTCAAATCGTGTATGAATCAGGGAAACGTGTACATAATTCAATAAGAATTTACCCAGTTCCTAAAATTTATTAAAAAAAACATCGCCATTTAGTCATGTTCTATAGAATTTAGAAATTTAGATTAAATCTATTGCATAAATAAGTTTCAAAATGTATACTCCCTCCGTCCCCTAATAAGTGTCTCAAGCCGCCAAAATTTTTGTCTCATAATAAGTGTCCTATCACATACTTCAATGTAAAATTTAGCTAAACTACCGATTTTACCCCTACTATCATTACACTATTTTTTACCTTTTCAATTTTCTATGTAATGATCAGGGGTTAATATGGTAAAATTAAGCACTTTCTTGGTTATTGAAATTTGACGGCTCGGGACACTTATTAGGGGACGGAGGGGAGTATATTTAACCGATGTTGAAATAAAAAATTGGATTAATGTATATTCGAGTGATTTTAAAAAAAAAATAAAAATGAGATTACTTTTCCAGATAATGAGTCCCAACTATTAAACCAGATTTATATAATAATAATAACGTTATGGACGCCCTTTATATTAACTTTGACATCTTATAAATAGTATGCTTTCTAGAATAATAATGAATTAATAATTAAGTAATTAAAAGTATGTATTTTTACAATTTAACTATAAAATAAACTCCAATTGAAATAACTTCTACACACCATAGTTATTTAGCTAAATATAGATTGAGTAAATTTTGCTATCACCATTGAAACTAATCCAATAGCAAGTTAATGATAAGAAATTAGATCCAGAATCGGAGTAGTACTTTTGTTGTTAGATCTTGAACCAAGAATCTTCTAATTCATATTTTACATTAAAAATGTATAAATTATGGTGAAATTTTAAAATACTTTATATTTTTGCAGTATTGCCTTTACACTTCAACATTATGTAACACAAAATTCTTACACAACAATTTTTTATTAAAGTTAAAATGGTGTTAAAATATTGTTAAAATGTTGCTAATTGAAAATAAACAAAATGATTTAGTTGAAAGTGGAATTTTGTATTATATTAATATTTAAATTACATGTGTGTGGGTATATGATAAGAATGCATTAGCACTCGACCTGATATATACAGAACAGATTTAAGCCTACTAACCCAACTCAAAATTAGGAATTAGCTTACAGAATGACGGAATGAGGGGTGAAAGATTTTTTTTTTTGTTAAAATGGCGGATTTCGAGAGTTGATTAAATTTGACAAGATTGAGATTTTTTTTCTTGAGATATCATCTAATGATCGATTATTAAAGAAGAAAACACAATATAAATTAATTGATTTCTATGTACCGCATGGATGTTTCACTATCATTAATAATAGAATTGATATTAATCTATATACTAAGAGCTAAGAGCAGCTATGACTTGCCTTTTTATAACTCTTATTAGATATAAATAATAAATTTTATATTAACAATTTGATGCATAAATTATGACATTCAAATTCCAATTTAAATAATTAAATTGTAGGTACAAAAATATGTTAGAGTAGTACCGAGCAATTAATATGTGTATATATATAATACATGATTAAATTATTTTTCTCAATATTTTTGTTAATAGAATAATCTTATGCATGGTATATATATAATATATGATATTAATTAATTTTTAATCAAATAATCAATCAAACGTTACAAAGCAATTATTTTGTAAGTGCAAGACATTAATTATAATATCTTTCCCATTTTATACTGTTTTGTGTCTATAAATTTAAATGTTTGTTAAAAGAAATATACTAGATCTGACTGATCTGTTATCAAATAATTTTGAGTTTAATTTACGGCGGAGGAAGAATAACTTCGGGAGCATAAAGGACAATTCCATGTATTGAAAACCTTTTATAAGTTTTATATGAATTTCATCATATATCTATCAGTTTTAATGCTTTATTTTTCAATTTAGATTACTCGGTATTGCCATTCATTGAAGATAAACAATGTACCCAAATCACGTAAAGAGTGTCTTCATGTACTTTGTTTATAATTTAATTATCATCTTCAGATGTGGATGATTGACAATTAATAAAAAAAAAAAAAATTATATGTTATCTTACGGTAGAAGGAACTTATATGCGTATTTTTTTCCCTACATTTATATTTCAAGTTTAATTTTAAACATGAAAATAGTAATCTATTTATTGTCTAAATTGTTGTTCTATAGAAAACAAACTTATAGATATAATTATGAAAATGAGGGTAGTTTACGATATTTTTAGCAATAAGTTATTCTCTAATTTATTTATCTGGATCTCTGTTTTCTCATATTCAATCTCATAATTTAATTTTTCTTTATCTCTATATTCTTGAACTCTCTTCAAAATCTAGCAACAAGTCTTATAATTCTGACATCAACAATTGCACTAAGTGCTAGGTATGGAAAATTTTCAGTTTAATTTCTTACCAATCAATTATCTCTCTATTTATTATTTGTATTTTATTTTTCTAAGAGCATAAATTCTTCAGTTATATTTTGTATTTAAATGTTCAGTTATGAAGAATTCTTCGACAATTGATGAAGTATGCTAAAGTTACAATCCTTCAATCGTGTGCTCATTTCTTTTGTTTGCACTTTTTTATCTATCTATATAGAGAATATATACTCCTATACCCACTTCTAAGTGTTAAAACTAAATTTTGCTTCGGAAGTTAAAAACATACAAAATATACCCGATTTTTGGTTCGGTAGACAAAAACGCCCTTGCTTTTTAGGTTCGGAGTACTATTTACTTTTTCTCTTTTTTTCTCACCTTATACGCACCATCTCCCTTCATAGTTTCTTCACTCTCTCTTCTCTCTTCTCTCTTCTACTTCAGCGACCTCCGCCACTGCAGATTCTCCGATTCATCCAGCTCAGCGCCGCCAGGGGATTCCTCGACAGGGTAAGCCAACAAACACCCTGAGCGGGCGCACCTCCGCCAGGGGATTCCTCGACAGGCGAAGCAGGCCGGAGAGGAAGGAGATGGTGCGTACCTCCGCCATCAGGGGGCTGCCGGTGGACCTCGTGGCCAACGCCTACCAGGCAGGGGCGGATGGACCCTTGGACAAGGGGTGTCAATTGACACCCCTTAAATTTTATTGTGAAATACCTATTATACCCCTAATATTATTATTATTATTATGTATAAATATATTTTGAATGTATATAAAATCATTTAAATAGCTAAAATTCTGATTAAAAAAAAAACGTGGCTGCACAGATTGAGATTCCTCCAATTTTTCAAAATTATTTCTTCTTCGCAGTATTTTGTAAATGGGGAAGAAAACAGTACGTTTGGTTGGAAATGAATACGTTAACTTAGTTCTTGATTAATTATGTTAGTTTGTACTCCTTCCGTCCCACTTAATTAGTCTCATTAGATATTCATATACTAGGTATATAATATTCAGTTATATAATATTCAAATGAGACTAATTAAGTGGGGACGGAGGGAGTATATGTATTATGCTAGCTTCTTATAATTTATGCAAATAGTATGTTTTATTACAATTTTTTTTTTTTAATTATAACTTTGACACCCCTTATCAAAAATCCTGCATCCGCCACTGCTACCAGGTATCGAGGGAGGAGGCCGAGAGGCTCAAGTTCTCGAGGTAGGAGACGCTCATCTTCCGCGGCAGCAGACGGTCGGGGCCCTGAGCTATGGAGGCGGAGGAGTCGACGGAGGAAGCTCCCGATCCAGTTCCTTGATTCTCGAGGAAGCTCCCAAATCTTTACTCTCTCTCTTTGGGGTGGGTTGGGTTTGAGGTTTTCGTTTCCTTTTTTTTTTCAGAAAGAAGGAGAGAAGAAGGCGGCAGCGGCGGAAGGCGGTGAGAAAAAGGCCGACGTCGGCAGTGATTTGCTGTTCTTTTTTATTTATTTTTTATTTCTTCTTCTTCTTCTTATTGGGTCTATGTGCCGTCATCTTCTTTCCATTTTTGGACTCTGATTCTCAAATTTTGGGCTCTGCTTACAAAATTTTAAAGAAGCAACTATCTCTGAGGATTTTCTCAGCTGTTTCCTGAAGCTGGAAAATTGCAAACTGGATAAAAAAGTTGATAGAAGCAAGAGGCTGATATTAGGCGATTAAAAAGTTGCTCTCCATAGTTTCTCTCTCTTTCTCTCTCTCTTGTTTCTTATTTTTTGATTTTTTGATTTTAAAAAGAATGCTTTTGTTTTTGGTGTTCTTGTGTAATGGGAAAAAAATTATGATCCATTAATATTGCTTCAAAAGGGTTATTTTGACTAAATTGAGCATGCAATGTGTTGTCAAACTCTCTCTCTCTCTCTCTCTCTCTCTCTCTCTCTCTCTTTCTCTCTCTCTAAACACAAACACTATTTCCGAATGCTATCATCTATCCCGGTTACTTAAGTACACAGTACGAAATACAAAAAAAGATTAGACAATGTTGTGTACTTAAGTACACAGTACGAAAGGAAGAAAAGCTTACTGTGTACTTATGTACACAGTAAGAAAACACAAAAAAAGATTACTAGTCTTGTGCAAGTTTTTGTTCAATTTACATGATATACTAAAGTACATAGTACGAAATGAATAAAATCTTACTGCGTACTTAAGTACACAGTACAAAAGGAAGAAAAGCTTACTGCGTACTTAAGTACACAGTACGAAACACAAAAAAAGATTACTAGTCTTGTGTAAGTTTTTATTCAATTTACATGATATACTAAAGTACACAGTACGAAAGGAAGAAATATTACTGCGTACTTAAGTACACAGTACGAAAGGAAGAAAAGCTTACTGCGTACTTAAGTACACAGTACGAAACACACAAAAAAGATTACTAGTCTTGTGTAAGTTTTTGTTCAATTTACATGATATACTAAAGTACACAGTACGAAAGGACGAAAATCTTACTGCGTACTTAAGTACACAGTACAAAAGGAAGAAAAGCTTACTGCGTACTTAAGTACACAGTACGAAACACAAAAAAATATTACTAGTCTTGTGTAAGTTTTTATTCAATTTACATGATATACTAAAGTACACAGTACGAAAGGAAGAAATCTTACTGCGTACTTAAGTACACAGTACGAAAGGAAGAAAAGCTTACTGCGTACTTAATTACACAGTACGAAACACAAAAAAAGATTACTAGTCTTGTGTAAGTTTTTGTTCAATTTACATGATATACTAAAGTACACAGTACGAAAGGAAGAAAATATTACTGCGTACTTAAGTACACAGTACGAAAGGAAGAAAAGCTTACTGCATACTTAAGTACACAGTAAGAAATACGTTTCGTACTTATTTGTATAGAACACAGTACGATTTGTAACACCAAAATTACCGAAATAGAGAGAGAGAGTTGGTGGTCAAAGTCAAAAAGCAAAAAGCAAAAAGCAAAAAGTAAAAAGCATAAAGCAAGGGCATTTTCGTTTTAAAAAAAAAAAAGCAAGGGCATTATGGTACCAAATTTGAAAGATTGGATATATTTTTATGTTTTTAAGATCCAAAGCAAAATTTAGTTTTTTAAGTTGAAAGTGGGTAGATTTATTTTTGCCTCATCTATATATATATATATATATATATATATATATATATATATATATATATTTTATTTATTATTATTTTTTTTTGTGAAATCAACCATAATTAATAGTGGTCGACTTGATATTGCTACATTAGTGTTTACATGTGACATATTAAGTATGTTTACGGTGAGTAAGATAATATTACGTTTAAAATATATTACTCCTTAAATCAATATTCTCATTACATTAATATAATAGATTCATTTGAATAAAAACTGAGACGATTTATTTAGATCGGAGGGAATACCATTAAACCTGTTGTAAAAAAAATAGTAATTATGCAATATTGTATATCCCGTGCATCGCACGGGTGTGATACTAGTAATTGAAAACGGCTCATTCCGTCCAATTCAAAACGCTTATCTTCCCTTATTGATATTGTTTAAACAAGTGCGAAACCGTTACTTTTCAACACTTACATTTTTCCCCCTTAATTATTGTGACGAATAAAAAGTGCATATTTTAAAAATGGAATGAATAGAGTATATCATAGGACAAAAGAAAAACTAACAATAATTATTGTGAATAGTGAAATGATAGGGTGTCACATTATTGGTCTAACACAATAGTCTCATTTCATTTTCTAAATTCTTCAAAAATCAGACAAGTGCCAAGCTGTCAACCTACAAAATACTATGTAATAAAATCTCACTGTGCAGCCGAATCCGAACGGTTCGTTTCTTTTACGATGATCGCCCTTTTAACTTTATCAATTTTATTCACAAAGATCGTCTCGTTGTTTTAAAAATAATCACCGCTTTTGATCTGGTCGTACAGTATCAGGAACAAAATTGTTTCACCCCACTAATCTTGCAACTATTAGTGGAATGAAAATAAACCTAACTCAATCCCATAAATAAGAGGAGATGAGACCACAAGAGATTCGAACAAAATGAAATAATTGACATTATTCTTATGGGTGTAAAAGAAGAATTAGAATTATGGGTAGTGAGTAGTATATATCTCACCATTCACCAACCAAAGGTGGGCATTAATTGAATAAAAGACTTTTTTCTTCAAACAAAATTCATAAATCGAATAGCATTAATAGTGCAACTACTTTTATCTAATTTCGGTTGGTAGGGTGGCTTGTATATAGCTCATAATCACAATCACGTGCCCAAATTTATAACATTGGAAAAAAAAAAAAATCGTATGCATATCCAGTCGAGAATAATGTGAACGAGTCGAGTTCGTAAATACTATTGTATGTGTAACATTTTGGTAGTGACATAATTTTAGTTGGGGCGATGAACAATTTAATAATGTGAACGAGTCGAGTTCGTAAATACTATTGTATGTGTAACATTTTGGTAGTGACATAATTTTAGTTGGGGCGATGAACAATTTAAATTATGTATGATATGTAGTGTGAAATTGATCGTTGAAAAATGCTGAAGATTTGGTTACTTAATTGGTGTACTCCTCTGTCCCACTGATATAGAGACATTTTTCTTTTCGGGATGTCCCACTGATATAGGACCTTTCCCAAAATGGAAAATTCTAACCCAATAAAATTCTGACACATCACTTTAAACCACTACCTTTCACTTTATCCCACTAACATCATTCCCGTCTTAATTACCGCGCCGGAAAAAAAGGTCCATATCCCAGGGGGACGGAGGGAGTACTATTTAATTTAAATCAAGAATTGTTTTTTGGTTGTTTTATAAAAGCTTAAGGGCCCACTGGGCTTTTGTGGGGTTGCATCTAATGGGCCGACAACTACTAGCCCAAAAGCCCAAAGCAGAATAATAAAGAATAACCCACCTTAAAATCTCTCTCTCTCTCTCATCTTTTTTTTCCCCCTGATTTTATTAATATTCTTAAATTTTATTATTTTGACACACGTGGCACGACGTGGCGATAGCTGCCAACAAAGCATTACTTTTGGCTTCCACCTCACTAGATTGTAGATGAAAGTATCGTACGCGCATTCAGAGAAATGCTCCCCTCTTCACAGTAAAAAATATTTTAGCTCGTACGTAGCAACATCCTTGTATAGTGTATACGCCACTAAGTACGAATATCGATTATCCCTTCAAAAAGGCAAAGCTTATTACTCCTTCCGTTTCTTCTGAAACGACACGTTTCTTTTCGGCACGCATATTAATAAATGAGTGATTAGTGGTTAAAGTGGTGACCCACATAATTTATTGTAGTGCAATTAGGATTAGATGGTGGTGATTAAGTGTTAAAAGTGAATATAATAAGTTCACACATGGGCTTGTTAGGGCCGGAAATAGAAACAAGCCATTTCGAACGAAACGCCTCAATAAGGAAAACGTGCCTTTTCAGAAGAAATGGAGGGAGTAAGTGATTTGAGTCACAATATCACGTGTTTATCAAGCATACTACATACTTCTTTTGTCTCACATTATTAGTCTCACTTTCCTTTTCGTTTGTTCTATTTATTAGTCTTATTTTTTTTATAAAAAAAAAAAATACAAAAACACTTTGAAACCCCATTATCTCTGATTTCTTTGATTACCGTGTCATATTCGGATAAAATTAATAAAATAAGACGGAGAGAATACGTACATGCAAATTGCATTTTAATAACACAAACGAACTCCATGTTTGATGGTGGGTTCCATGCTGAGCATGGTGTAAAATTCATCTAGCATGAGATTTTGACACGTAGCATATTATTTGAACCTGTGCACTCCCAATTAAAACTCAACATCCATTACAGTTTTACTGACACAACTGTCTTTCGTCCAGCCCCTCCCGAAAAATGAGAAATTATCCATTTCTCATCTTATTTTTTCAAGATTGTTCTACTACGTACTACCTCTATCCCGTTATATTAGTCCACGTTGCCGTATCGAGACATCTCATATATTAGTCCACTTTCTAAAAATGACAAAGAATATGTGACCACAATTAACTCTCTCTCCTTAAAATTAACTATAGCCACATATTCCTCTTTGCATTGGCTATTGTGCCCATCTCATTATGGACTAATATAATGGGTTGGAGGTAGTATTTATTTTGTAAAAGAATATATATTTTGTTTTGCTATATTTACCTTTAAAATTTAATTGTGCACGTTCATCGTCTACCTCAAAAAGTAATTACCCACCACCTACGTGGTTACCGAATTAAATAGTAATCCCTCCGTCTCATTAATTAAGTGATAAATTATATTTTTGTTCGTCCAACTCATTTAGGAATATTACCTTAAATTGTAAAATTAAATATTAATCCCTCGACCATTATCACTCTCGTCTTAATTTCTGTTACGAGAAAAAGTTATTCCTTTATGAGTGAGACAGAGGGAGTAGTATATATACGTACTCAATCCCTCCCAGTCGACTTGGCCATATTCAAGTGACGAATGTGGCCACGACGGCCGGGACGGAGGGAGTACTATCTAAGATATACTCTCTTTGTTCCAACTATTTTATCCCACTTTTTATTTAAATAAGTCTATTATAATACTCCATCCGTTCTATTTTATTAGTCAATTTGCTATTTTGGGTCGTTCTACTTCACTAGTTTTATTTTCTATAATGAAAATAATTAACTCTTAGTCTCTTACTCCCTCCGTCCCATTGATATAGGGATATCATTTTCCCGGCACGAGAATTAAGACGAGAGTGATGATAGTGGATAAAGTAGTGTGAATAAGTTTTAATGAGTTAAAATTTTACCATTTTAGGTAATATCCCTATATCAGTGGGACTCACAAAAATATAACTTATCAATATATCAATTATACAATAAAATCGTCTTACTTTTCTCGTCTAACACTTGCGCATAAAATCTCGTTTCGAAAAGAAATACTTCCTCTGGCCCAGGATTTCTTGTGCGTTTCTTTTCGGCACGGTTTTTATGGCGAGAGTGTTTAGTGTTTTAAGTATGTTGTTTAGTGATGGTATTTTATTTATTTGTTTTGCATTATTTATATAAATTAGAATAAATATAAAAAATAATGTAAATTTTTTTTTTTCTGTTAATTAATAAAATGTATATCCGATTTATGAGCAGTTTTTTTATAATTTTTTTAATTTTTTTTTTTTTGTGGTTGTTATAAAAAAAAACTGCAATACATTTATTTTATATTTTTATTTTTTATATTTATTTTATTTATTTTATTAAATATGCAATATAAATTTTATTTTATTTATTTTTTTAGTTTTTATATTTATTTTATTTATTTTATTTTAAGTATATGCAATTAAAAATTTTATTTTATATTTTTATTTTTTATATTTTATTTTATTTATTTTATTAAATATGCAATATAAAATTTATTTTATTTATTTTTTTATTTTTTATATTTATTTTTTATATTTTATTTTACGTATATGCAATTAAAATTTTTATTTTATATTTTTATATTTTTATATTTTATATTTTATTTTATTTATTTTATTAAATATGCAATATAAAATTTATTTTATTTATTTATTTTTTTTTTATATTTATTTATTTATTTTATTTTACGTATATGCAATTAAAAAATTTATTTTATATTTTTATATTTTTATATTTTTATATTATTTATTTTATTAAATATGCAATATAAATTTATTTAATTTATTTTTTATTTTTTTTATTTTTTATATTTATTTAATAAATATGTTAATTGTAATAAGGGATCACTAATTGTGCACTTAAACTGTTAATTATTTCCCAAAAAGGAAACGCACAAGAAATCGTGGGACGTCCCAAAATGGAAAACGCACAAGAAATCCTGAGCCAGAGGAAGTAAGACTAGTGAAGTAGGACTGAGGGAGTAATAAAATGAAATAAAACAACTTGTTAGAGGGAATATATCTTTTTCTTTTAGAATTTTGTTTATGTTTCTTTAAAGATTTTTTCAGTTATTTATTTTTAAATTAAATTTTAGATTTTTCAAGAATTTTCAAATATTTATATCGGTTTTCATATATATACTTTTAATATGTAGATCCATATAACGTACTACTATTAAATTTTAGACTAATAGATATGCTTTTAGTAATAAGATCCTCTATTATACAATGGAAAAAAATGCATTAAACATTTTAAGCTTACATTTTACCTCCAACTAAAATTTACATCTATATCCATGCTGAACATGTTGATTCATTATAAGTAAATGAAATCAAATTAAGAAGAGTCGTACTCCCTCCGTCCCTTTGGAGTTGTTACATTTCTTTTCAGCATTTGTCTCAAACATTTTCGAGCGTCTTGATGGTAAGTTTCAAAATATCTTTTTGTGAAAATTTCAAATTTACGAGATACTACAATTGTTTTACTATCTCATAAAAGGAAAAAATCTTTAAAAAGCTATTTTAAAACTTATCATTAAAATTATCGAAAACGCTTGAGACAAATGCTAAAAAGAAGTGTAACAACTCCAAAGGGACAGAGGGAGTACAATATTAAAAAAAAATTAAAAAAAAAAAAACCGAAAATAATTTGGTAGAAAGAGAGAGAAAAAATATACTCCCTCCGTCCCATTCTATTAGTCTCATTTGTCATTTTAGTTTGTCTCACCTATTAGTCTCATTTCCTAAAATGACAAAGACTACTTGGCCACAATTCACTCTCTCTACTCATGATTAATTACAACCACATATTCTCCACTCACTCTCCACTCACTTGATTCATGTGCCGAAAGCAAATGAGACTAATAGAATGGGACGGAGGTACTATTTAATCTACTTTTTCACAATCCAAAAAATTAAAAATATATACTCCCTCCGTCCTTAAATAAGTGTCCCGAGCCGCCATTTTGTGCAAACCAAGGAGAAGGGTAAATTTACACTTATGCCCTTAAAATCCTTGATTATTTATTTATTTATTTTTGTCTTTATCCCACTTTTAGATTTTCAAGAAAGGGTAGTTTTGGTAGTTTTGTGTAATTTTTGCTTGGAAAAATGTGATAGGACACTTATTTAGGGACAAAATTTTTGACGGCTCGGGACACTTATTTAAGGACGGAGGGAGTATATTAAAATAAAAATTTAATAATTTAAGTAGTATTAACCTACTGTCAAGCTATGACACAACACCTACTTCATTAATGGAGTTAAACGGTTGTCATCTAAGTAAAATAATGGTTTTAGCTTGGGTGATTTTCTTGCGAATGAAAAATGCCATGTGTCAACATCTCAAGGTGAGTAAATTTTACACCTCTCTTAGCATGGTAAACGGTTGTCATCTAAGTAAAATAATGGTTTTAGCTTGGGTGATTTTCTTGCGAATGAAAAATGCCATGTTTGATACTAACAAAATTACCCATGTTTTCCTTGCAAGTGATTGGTACAAAAAATGCATTAAAGTTTCCTTTTATTTGTGTATTTGTAAAATTTAAATTTAATTTGGAAAAACCTAAACCCAATTTTTAAAAACTGAATCGGAGGTCGAACCGGCGAGACCTTCGGTTTATAATTTTTTCAATTGAACCGTGATTCAATCGGCCAAAAGCGAAAATAACCGAAAAAACCATGAACCGAAATATGAACGGTTCATGATTCAACCGAGTTCATTGGCGATTTGGTTTGATTTTTAAAGTCATAATATTTTTCAATACCCCTTTTCAAAACCCCCATGCACAAAATACCCCTTAAAAAAAAAGCATGCACAAACTACCCCTTTATTTATTTTACATTTAATTTTAATTACATTTTCGATTTTTCATTTTTTTTTTGTATTATAACTAATTTTGAGGAGGTTGATGTGTGAAGTGACAAGGGTGTCATAGTTTTTTTTTTCAGGCATGCATATTATTGCACTGAGAATTTGCATTATTGTACTGTATGTGCATTCAATTTTGTTCAGTAATGAACAGTAATAGAATGGTATCCAATGCAATATTATTCAATATATACATGCACAACGATTTTCCAATTCACAATTGAAAAAAAAAAATTTGCATTCTACTTCACCGGAAAAAAAAAGGTCTAATTTCGTCGACGAGCAAATACAAGGAAAAGGCAATCAAAATCCGATATTAAAAGGTATGTCACGAAGCATTAGAAATTAAACAGTGTGAAAAATATTTCGGGCGTGATAACGCCGGAGAAACTTGGCCGGAACATTCATCACGCCGGCGTGACGGATTTCCGGCGTGATGAATTTTCCGGCCAAGTTTCTCCGGCGTTATCTTGGCCATTTTTTTTTTTTTTTTTTGTTTGTTACATGTGTGATACAATATGTTTTCATATCATCAATTTTACGATAGCTATGAATGAATGATATGTTATACGTATATTTTTTGTTTAGTTTTTTATGTATATGAAGAGTGTTTTTTCATTTTTTTTTGCTATGTATGTGCGTAAATCAAATAAAAATATAGCATAATGTGAAGCCAAAAAAATGAAGATTAATACCTCATTTCACGCCGGAGACATCACGCCGGAATGCACATACCGCCGGCGTTATGTTGACGCCGGCGTTATGTGGATTCCGGCGAGATGTCTCCGGCGTGAATTTTTTTTTCATGTAGAATGAATTATTTTGTTTCATTTCGTATACTAAATTGTTTCATTTACTGATTTATTTGCAATGTACGAATTATTTACCGAGAATTATTGTTTTTTTTAATGTATATTAAGAGTTCTTTTTATATTTGTATGTGGTATGTGAGTAAATTAAACCAAACTATAGCATATTAGGAATAAATGAAATGAAATAAGAAAATATGTTGATTTCACGCCGGAGTTATGTGGCCGGAATAATCATACCGCCGGTGGGTGAACACGCCGGCGTGATGGATTTTTCCGGCCAACTTTTCCGGCGTGATTTTTTCCAGTACCCTTATTTTAGTATTCTCTATTGATTTTGACATTACTTGTTCTCATACATTGATTTAATTTCTCCGTATGATTAATTCGAGTTCATTTTATATTGTAGATGGATGTAAAAATCAAAGCGTATTACGGAGGTGAATGGGATGGAAGAAGGTACAAGAATGGCAACGAGGTCGATTTTGTGTGGACCGAAAGTGATCTCACACTTTATGGGTTGAGATTTATGGTAACTCAGAATTGCTACCTAGTCGGTAGTGATTTCGATATGTACTATTTTACGATATCCGAGAGTACAGGACGTACGAGGAAATCGAAGTTGCAGTCGAACGCGCAAGTGGTTGAGCTATGCACTAAACACCTCAGCCCAGAAGTGTACGTGATTATCAAAAACGGAGGGTCGTCTTCACATGTCGGTGGTTCGTCTTCACACGTCGGTGCTTCTTCTTCGTATATCCCACAATTCGACCCGTCGTACCAGGAACCGTCTTCGTTCGAATTCGGCAGCACATATGGCAACACGGATGATTTAAATTCACAGCTCGATGATATCGTAGAGAACATCAATTCCGCACGTTGGGATGATGAACAGGTGTATCAAGTCCACAACCTCGGAGGCAGTTCGTCTCATCATGCCGCAAACGCTCGTGGCGATCAAATACCCGACCAGAATTATACATCAGGAAGGGGTGAGCAGGAGGATCCGAACGAAGATGATGTCTTGCGCGACGACGATGATGATGAGGATGAATATGAGCCGTCGCTTGACGTCTCCACCGAGGACAGCGATCAGTCGAACGCGTGGGGTGAAGGAAGGCAAATTCCTAGGGCCCTAATGGCCGAGTGGACCGCCTGGATAGCTGAAGAAGGCGGGTTCAACAGACTGTTGGCTATGATGTTTCCAGACCTGCACGGTAGGAGCCAACCGCCTCTGGATACTGATACGGAGCACATGAGGAATTGGTTAGTGCCGGTGGCCCCACTTCAGCCTCTGGAATCTGCGGCGTTCAACGAGGAGGACCGGCATATCGTCGATCTGCGGCGTGGTGCATATTTCAAAAGCAAGAAGGATCTGTATACCGCCGTCGGTTTGTGGCAGATGGAGAGCAGTAAAAATTTCTACCCCAGGTGGTCGGATACGATTAGGCTGGTGTTCAGATGCACGTCGGACAAACGTTGCCTCTTCAACATTCGTGCCATAAGCAAGGGCGATAATTGGGTCATTTCAGTGTTTGAACCCGAACACACATGCGGGCCCAATACTGGGACGGTCGAAAGAAAGAAGGTCCGTTCTAAAGTCATCGCGGCGTACTTTGCGAAGAGGATCCTACGCGACTCCGCGATAATGAAGCCTAGGATCATTGAGCACGAGCTGCTCACGTCGTTCGGCATTAAGGCGAGTTACGACGTCTGCTTGAGGGCGAGGAATCAGGCCGTGGAGATTATCTACGGGAAATACAAAGAGTCGTTCCAAGATCTGCCCGCCTACCTCCATGCTCTCGAGACATCCAACGCCGGCACAGTCACCGATCTCGACATAGACGAGGAGTCCCAATTTCGAGGGGTGTTTGCCCTCGCTGCCTCTATAGCGGCGTTCAAATACGGGTATATAAGGCCGGTTATATCCGTCGACGCCACGCACTTGAAGGGCAAGAACAGCGGCGTCATGTTCGTAGCTGTGGCGAAGGATGCGAACGAGCAACTATTTCCCTTGGCATACGGCGTGGGGGTCAAAGAGAATCACTACTGTTGGACTTGGTTCATGAGGGGTCTGAGGAGGGCTTATGGGAACTTGACTGACATGCTGATTGTCTCTGATCAGCACGGTTCGATTGAGTATGCCGTAGCTCAAGTGTTTCCGGAGGCGCACCATGGGTTGTGTTACTACCACCTGAGTCAGCACATGACATACGGCATGGTTATCGGTGCCATGTTCCAACAAGCTGCGTACACGTACGATCAGAGAGAATTCCACAGCATCATGGCATCGATGCTTAACACCAACCCCGACGCGTACAATAAGGCTATGGGGAACGGACCCGCTAGGTGGGCTCGCAGCATGTGCCCCGTTCGTCGATTCAGTACCCTCACGTCGAACGCCGCAGAGTCTTTCAACAATTCCCTCATTTGGGCACGTCCACTGCCTATAGTTGCTTGTCTCGATGCTGCGAAGCTCGTTATCGAGAAGTGGTTCGACGAGAGAAGACTCAAGTGTCGCAACGACACACATCCCGTCTGTGAAGAGGCGCGGCGAAAGATCGGAGTCCAGATAGAACACTCGCAAAGGTACAAGGTCAAACGGGTCAGCCTCGACGTGCCGCATTTCAGAGTGCAGACACTAGATAACGTATACCACGTGGACTTGAAGAACATGTTGTGCGACTGCAACAGATGGCAATTCGATTGCATACCGTGTGCACACTCGATCGCAGCAATGACGTAAGTTATAATTTTTGAACTCAAGTATTAAATATTTCGTGTAAGGATTGACATTTATTTATTTCAACAGGGAAAATGGCTAGGATGTAGATCAGTACATTTCACACTACTACAGGAGGGACAACTATGTCAAGATTTACAACAGGCAAATATTTCCAGTTCCCAAAAAGGAAGAGTGGACGGTGCCGAGTGCGTGGGTTGGTATACAAATTCTACCCAATCCGTACGAACGACAACCAGGGAGACCACCGGAACGTAGACGGAGGGGGGCACACGAAAGGACAATCAGGCGTGCCCCTCGGAGATGTCGTCACTGCGGCGAACAAAACGGTGCAAGACAACCCTGTGCTAACCAGCACGATTGATTAGCATCGAGAAGTGGATTGTTTAATTCAAAGCTCGATTATCAAATGTTTATTCAATGTTTTTGTGCATCGTTTAAGTCATTAAGTGATAGTAACAGAATTATTTATCATAATAACAAAAAAAACACCATGATTGATTCATTCCGGAATTTCACGCCGGAGTAATACCGCCGGAAAAGACATCACGCCGGCGTTATGTTACCCCGGCGGTATTGTATCTCCGGCGTTAAGTCTCCGGCGTGAAATTTTTCCTTTAATTCATTTTATATATATTTTTTCATTTTTCTTTTATAATTAGAAATATAATGTACATGACTTAAACGATTATTAATTTCAGATTTAAAATTTTCACCACGATTAAACGAAATTCGAAACGCGCATTCGAATTGTAAAAATTAGCAAAGATTAAAATCAAAGTTAAATAGAAGTCTTGTGAACTAAACGCCATGATCCGCATAAGCAAATATTCTTGTTGCATACAACCTCTTATATTTGCAACAGTTATTATTTACGGCCTCTATGGAGGGACTCCCGCTGATTAGACGCTCCACGTTCAAGCAAGTAACCACTCCACTGCATCTTGGATGCTCACTCCTAATTAGGCTCTCTTTTTTCCAAAAGACCGCTTTAAAGCTCATCTCTTCAGGTTCGGGTTTAGTAATCCCGTAGACGTTGTTCTCATAATAACCGCCGGCAAGTAACCAATAGGGCATAAGAACAAGCAACGGGTCTAAATCCTTCTTCACAATGAGCTTTTCAGCGGCGTCCAAGTCCCAGTACACTGGATCCATCACATTAACTTGCCTGACCTTCATCCACACATGAACCGAAATAAACCGGCTTCCTTGAACAACCCACGGCAAAATAACCTAAACAGGGACGAACGACACATAAATTAACATAGGAACAAAGAAGGTATGCAAAAAATCATAGTAATGAAATTAATTGTGTCGTACGTACCGTTTCTGCTCTCCACCAATTCGTTGTTTCGTACGTCGGGTTTATGTTACGAGGCAGATTGCATAAGTATTGCGATAGATTCCAATTTTCCACTATCCATTCATGCTTTAGAATTGGTGTTTTCTGAGTCCGCCTGGGCACATCCCCGTGCATAATGCGTTCATATGAAGCCTGCAGATCCACCTAAAAACACGAGTAACACGTTCAAGCAATTTAATTGGGATGCAGAAGTAACACTTTAATAACTTAAAACAGATCCTAGATACATGTCAAACGTAGTATGAATTGAGAGACAAGTAAATATTAATTTCACACCGGAGACATCACGCCGAAATAGGCATAACGCCGGCGTGATCAGTTACCGGCGTGATCCGTTTCTCCGGCGTGATTCTCCGGCGTGAAATTTGTCCCGACGATTTATAAACTAATTTGAATCAACTATAAAATTTCTGGCCATATTTCATATGATATACACTCTAAATTGGGTTTGTACGAACATACCATTACGTGCGTGTTGAGTATCATGAGATGGCCATCCACGTATTTTGGCCAAACTCGTGTCCCTTCGTGAAGTTGTTTACGAAGAGTCATCAGGGCCAAATCCATTTGCTAGTACATGAATAAAATTTGATTAACCGTATATAAGACACGTAACCGTATAGTACATATATCAAGCATATTTCAAAAAACACGTACCACAGCGTCCCAAGGTACCCCGGCATTCACCATCTGCTTGAGGACTCCGATAGTAACTGGTGCAATTTGATCAGGTACATGATTGAACTTGGTGCCGTAGTGTATGTTTCACTAAAAAGTGTTCGCAATAGAACGAAATCTATCCTAGCACTTAGTAAGTAAAAATCCAATGTCGAATCTCGAAGGAAAACTTAACAGGGCGATCAATTATGTAGTAAACCTAATCTAGCCTAAAACTAAGAAAGCAAGTAAATAATATTTTGGGTTTTTTGATTTTAAATCCTAGGCAAGAAAATAAATCAAAGCAATAAATCAAGCAAATAAATCTAATCTTGAAAGCTGGAAATTAATCTAAGAATTAAACTAAAGAAAACAATAAATCTACCTAGGCAAGAATCGAAAGGAAAACAATAAAGAAAGCAACGAAAGAAAAGAAAACGAATCTAGACATAATTGAACTAAATCTGAAAATCTGAAAATTAAATAAATAAATCTAACTCTAAGAACTTTGAAAACGAGAGAATTGAAAACGAAAGAAAAACGAATCTAAACTAGACTTTGAAAACCGAACGAACGAAATTAAACTAAGGAAATTAAACGAAGCAATAAAGAAATCGAATCTAGAACTAAAGCAAGTAATTAAAGCAATTAAACGAAAGCAATAAAATAACTTACGAAAATAACGAAGAAACGAAGAACTTGAATTAAACTGCAACGAACTATGAATCCGGATTCGAACAAAAGAAAGCAATAAAAACTAAAGCTAGAGTATTTAGAACTGAAAAACTAAGATAAAAGCTTGTCATAATTCGTGCCCTAATGGCATATATACTATAAGGTAAGAGTTTGATCCCAACTAGGAAATTAATTATGAAAAACGCAACATGGAGCGAGCGCTCCAAAGGGAAGGAGCGGGCGCTCCATATCGGCTGCGCAAAATCCATCTTGAATTCTGGAACTGGCGCGGGCGCTCCATCCTCCTGGAGCGGGCGCTCCAAAGCCTTCATGCAAATCATCTCGAGCACTGTTCATGGAGCGGGCGCTCCATCTCCACGGAGCGGACGCTCCAACTCACGCGCGCTGAATATCCAGTTTTGCACTCCTTTTTCTTCCTTTTCTCGTTCTTTCTCCTTCTTTCGGCTCCCATGATCCCTAACAAGTAAAATACTCGAAACAACCAAATCATAGCTATATAGACACAAAACGACTCAAAAACGACACAAAAACAAATAATAAATAACGATTAAAACCTAACAAAATGACACCAAACAACTCCCCCACACTTAGACCTTTGCTTGTCCTCAAGCAAAATAATCATATAATTTAGACTCAATTCAAATAATCCAAATAGAACATTTAATCATCGGAATCGACAAACTCAAACAAGGTCACTTTAATCCCAAGTTACGAACAATCATCATCAACAAACTATGCGGCTTATAAATCAATCCAAGTAAGAGGAAAAGCAATGATATCACACATCTCACAAATATCTAGATCACCACAACTTAGACGACTAGCCTACTTCCCCTTTTTATTCAACAAATAAACAACTCTTTTTTTTTTTTTTTAAACTTGTGAACGTTTATGGCACAAAATTCACTAGGTTTAATCATCGATGGGTCACATCGAGCCTCCTAGTGCGGTTTCCCGTACCCATTGTCAAGAGGGGTAGAATGCCTACGAACACTTATTCTAATATACACGAGTATCATCTAGGACAATGTTCATGAAATGTGATCATTCGAGGGTCTCTCGAAGCCTTTTCATGTGGTTTCCCATGCTCATTACTCTAGTATTTTTATACGTTACAAGCAAGAGGAGCAGAAATCCTATCAACTCTTTATTTACATAAACACAACTTTTCTTTTTTTTTTTTTTTTTTTTTTTTTTTTTTTTTTAAGGGGAAAGTAAACTAGCAATCCAAATTACAACAATCTAGACTAATCACTCAACCAAAAATCATAAATCATTTTCCTCAAACTCACATCAATTCACGCCCCACAATTCATCGAATCATAATATATCACAACTCAAGATTAAACCAACCTAATTTATGCTAAATCAATTCCAACAACTAAATACTCCATCATCAAATTATTCAAATTAATCCTAAATTACATGCTTACATGCTTGAACACAAACAAATTTCTAAGTGGGGAAAATCAACAAAGACACAAAAAACAAACAAGACACGAAAACACAAACATCAACTAACATGTCAAAAGTGATAATTATTCACACCCCCCCCCCCCCCCCCCCACACTTAAAATCATGCAATGTCCCATTGCAAGAAAATAAATAGAAAGAGAGGAGAAAACTTATCGCTTTTGACGACCACAATTGGCACAAAAATCGGAACCTTGAACGATCCCAAGAATTGCAACCTACAAAACAAACAAAGACAAAAATACCAAACAAGCATAATATCATCTAAAATAACAAAAACACGACAAAAAAAAATAAAGAAAAACAAATAGCTATCAAGGGTGAAAGTTTCGAGGATCATTTGGATCATTAGGATCCCAAGGTGCCTGCGAAGAAGAAGAAGAAGGGTGAAAATCGGTATACCTCGAAAGATGGCGCTCAATATCGTAGACCCGATTCTCGACCCCTTGAACTCTCGTCCCCATGTTTTGCATTTGAAGTCCCAAGTTCTCCATATTCGTCGTCATCGACTGAAATAGCACGGCATGGGAATCCAGTCTCTCGAACAACCCGGTCTGAAACGTGTTGAACCCCTCTTGATATGCGCGAAAGTAAGCTGGGGGTTCCTCGGGTTGTGCAGCTCCGACTCCTTCATCCATTTGAATTTCCTCGTGTTCGGCCGGTGCTCCATGGATGGCAATGTAGTTTCTGACCGAACCCCGTAGATGCCATGGCTTGAACTGAGTAGGGGAAGATAAGTAAGAGCCATTGATGAGCTCAGCTGGGGTGATCTCCCGACTCGGGACGAGAGACATCGGAGGAATGGGATAAAATGGAACCGCCATGTAACGAGCTATCCCCGTAGCTATCTGAGAGAGGGCGGGATGGGCATTGTGCCTCGACTGGTTGCCAATGATCTGGTTCCAAATGAAATGGGAGATGCTAACCTGCACATGATTCTTAGCAGCCCACAACAGGTAACACTCCGGACCACTAACTTTGCTCCCTTCTATTTTTCCTGTTACATTGAATGCTAGGAAACGATGCAACAGTAATAGAGAATTATCACGAATAAACATAGAAGGGGCACCCTTTTGTACCCAGTTATCACAACCAGTCAACTCTTTCCAAGCAGCAAAATAATTGAAATCATGAGGCACAAATTGAGAAGCATCATCAGAATAGTGAAAACCAAAAATCTCATGCATGCTATAGCAAGACACTTCACAAAAAATTCCACCCAAATTGCACAGAAAAGCAGTCTCCTCCTCTTGACCCTCATCAGTATTTTTCCCTAGTCTAGCGGTACACAACATCTCCAAGCACAATATATCATGCCCCTCCCATTGGTTATTAAAATACTGAGTTAAACCTAGGACCTCTAAATATTGAGCAAGTGAATCCCCTAGGCGCAATTCCTCAATAAACATAGGCGAATAATGGCGAGGGGGCAACAATTCCATATCTTTGAGATGAAGGTACCGATTTGTTACCTCATACCCATCATCGGTATCGAAGGGAACACGAAAGGTGACACCGTATTCTCCCGGTGTAATCCCTCCAACTGGACGAGCTGACATCCGGGCAGAGAATGGAAGACTAGATGATGCCGCTCCAACAATCGGGGCTGCTCTCTTTCGTCTCGACATTTTAGCACCTGAAATCTAGAGGGAAACGGAAGAGAAACGTAAAACGAATAAAAGGAAGAAATTGAATTGAAAATTGGCGGCAGAAGCGCAGGTGCACTGGAGCGAGCGCTCTAGGTGAGTGGAGCGGGCGCTCCCACTGTCAACAGCGCGCGGGCGCTCTCTGTGAATGGAGCGGTCGCTCCGGTAGGAAAAGAGCAGCAGCGCGAGCTTCTGGTAATTCCGCTGGCGGCAATGGGTGGTTGACGGCGGTGGTTGGTTGGCCGGCGGACGGGGAACGGCGGCCGACTCCGGTGCGGTGAAGGTGACAGACGGCGGGTCGAGAGAGGAATTGGGGCTAGGGTTGCTGCACAAAGAGATAGGAAAATTAGAAATAAAAAATAGAGAAGAAAAAGGAAAATATACCCGTTTCTGCAAAGGTGGAGCGGGCGCTCCGAACCACTGGAGCGGGCGCTCCAGTTAAGCTGCGCTGAAAATTTTAAATCCAACACCCTGGAGCGGGCGCGCTGATGATTAGGAGCGGGCGCTCCACTCCGCTCTCGAAAATCTGCTTTTTTTTTTTTTTTTTTTTTTTAAAATAAATACGTGGGTTGCCTCCCACCAAGCGCTCTTTTAACGTCATTAGCTTGACTTACAAGAATTTAATCAAGACGAAAACGAAGGGGAATCGGGGATAAAAATGGTCTCGATTTTTGAGGCAACGTCTCTCCTTCAATGTATGGCTTCAAGTCTTGACCATTAGCTGAAAATATGCACCCCGACTCTTCATTCTTGATCTCCACAGCTCCATGGGGAAAAACTCGAACGACCGTGTAAGGATCTCCCCACTTGGACTTGAACTTGCCCGGAAAGAGACGAAGACGAGAATTGCAAAGAAGTACCTTCATCCCGGGCTTGAACTCCTTGTAGGTGATCTTCTTGTCATGGGGCCGCTTCACCTTATCCTTGTAAATCGTCGCATTCGATGGAGGTGGCGAGTTTTCCTCATCTACTTCATCAATCTCCTCTAAATCCCGTAGACGTTGCTCGATGTCCTTTTCCTCATCCACACAACTAAAGAACTCGTCATCCTCTTCTTCAACGAGCTCTTCATGACTTGCTACCCTATTAAAATCCTCACAAATATTTTCCTCAACATGAGGGTTAGCAAGCTTAACATAAGAACAACTATGAATAGAGGAAGTAGGAATAGAAGAAGAGTTTCGAAATACCGAAAATGTCACCGAACCTCCCTTGCCGGCCATGCTCAAAGTTCCGGAGCCAACGTCGATTCGAGTTTGAGTAGTAGCCATGAACGGTCGTCCTAGCAAAAGAAGATGACCTTTCCCGCTCCTAGCTCCTCGCCCCACGTCTAGCACAACGAAATCGGCAAGAACTCGAATACCTCCCACAAGTAAAACAACATCTTCCATAATCCCCAAGGGTCGACTCAACGAACCATCGGCTAACTCGATGTAATAATTTGTAGGCTTAAGATCCCTTGAACCCATTCTTTCATAGATCGAATAAGGCATCAAGTTCACCGCTGCCCCCAAATCCAACATTCCCGATACACGATCCCCATTATCCAAACTAACATCTAATGTAAAGCTTCCGGGATCACCTTGTTTCGGTAGAGATGAGAGGTGACCGGTCGAGGTAGGAGAGGTATGAGAACGAATTTGGCTTGCTTCGACGGCAGCCACAGTGTGACTCCTCATTTGCTTGTCTTCGCCTTGCTTCTTGTTCTTCAATCTGCTCGGGAAAGGGATATGAGGGACGTAAGGATTGGGTGCCTTATGAAAATTGGTCTCCTCCTCCTTTTTCTCTGTTTCGGCTGCTGGAGGTGCAACAGGGGACTGGAGCGGGCGCTCCATCTGTTGGAGCGGGTGCTCCATGTAGGGTGCGCTCGAAGAATTATTCTGAGAGACTTGGAGCGGGCGCTCCGAAGGTTGGAGCGGGCGCTCCAGTTGAGACTCGCTTTTGATTTGCAGGCGTTGGAGCGGGCGCTCCAAGGGTTGGAGCGGGCGCTCCAAATGGGGCGCGCTGGAATTTAAACTTTGCTGGACTTGGAGCGGGCGCTCCAAGGTCTGGAGCGGGCGCTCCATATGCTGCGCGCTGGGACTGCTTCTCGACGGGATCCAGCTGCTGCTCGGGTCCCAACGTCCATTAATTGGGCCCGTTCCTCCTATATCGGGCATGACTACACCATTATCCACCGTACTTCCATCCCTCAATACCGAAATTGATTGAGCTTGATAAGTTGGCGGATGTTGGGGCGGAATCGGAGGAACATATGGAGGATATTGCACTTCATTGGCTTGTTGTGGTTGAATCCCTTGGCTCGGAATTCGCCCCGGTTGTTGAATCAAGTGCATTGCCCCTGAAATTTGTCCAATAGCCGTCTCGAGCCTCTTTATGTTTGCATCAAGGGCATGGAAACGATCCTCATCGACGAGAGGCTTTTGTGGAGGTGGTTGAGGACGAGGATTTTGGGGAGGAGGTGGAGGGTATGGCGATGAAGGATAATATGGAGGAGGTGGTGGATAATATGGGTTCGGTGGATATTGATGAGGAGGATAATATGGTGGTGGAGAGGGGTAGTATGGATTTTTAGGAGGGTAGGGATAATTATAAGGAGGGGGGCGACGATTTTGAAAATTCGGGTTCGTACCTTGCCCTTGAGGTGGTGGTCCTTGCGGCATGTAACCTTGGGCGGCATAGACCTCGGCTCCTCCTTCGTATGTGAATGCTCCCATATTTTCGCAAACCTCCTTGATATGGCCTAGCTCTCCACAAATATCGCACCGGTCCGGCTTCCTAGTCTCCACTTGAGGTGCCGGTGCGTTCTGCTTCATCTTTAAATCCTCGAGATCTCTCAACATATCGGCCATCTGCTTCTTCATGTCGGGGCTCATCGCGACCGCCTTTGCCTCCATCTTCGTCGACCTAGATGACTTCTGTTGGGAACTTGCAGCAAGAGTCTCGAAAATCTTCTTCATGTCATCGGCTGTCTTGACCGCAATATTTCCTCCGGCCGAGCTGTCCACCATGAATTGGCAGGTCTGATTCAATGCATCGTAGAAGTACTGCCAAATAAGCTCAGGAGCCATCTGATGGTGAGGACATTGTTGAAGTAAGTCCTGAAATCTCTCCCAAGCCTCGTGAAATGGCTCGTCGTGGTCCTGAGAAAAATTCATGATTTGCGACCGCACCTCCTGAGTCTTGCGGCTAGGATAATACTTCAACATAAAGTTCTCGCACACCTCATTCCAAGTGTGGAGAGATTCGGCTGGAAGCGACAGGTACCATGACTTTGCCCGATCCTTCAGAGTATAGGGGAAACACTTCATCTTCAGGTTGTCCTCCGTAAGGCCTGATAGTGGAAAAGATTGCACGACGGTGCAGTACTCCCGAATAAATGTAAGTGCATCCTCGTTGGCCAGCCCGTGATAGGAAGGGAGCAACGCCAGGTGGTGAGGTTTCAGCTCGTGATTTCTGACCGCTTCCGTCAGAACAATCGCCGAAGTAGTGGCAGTGAAGGTAGGGCGAGCAAAATCTCCCATAAATCGTGCCATCGCTTCGGTCTCAGCAAAAACAACACTCAGCAAACAGGGTTAAACGCACCGAGTGGGAGAAATAAGAAAAACGAATAAACACAAATAAAAATAAAACAAATAAAAATACTACACAATCAAAAGCCTAAAGTTTTCCCCGGCAACGGCGCCAAAATTTGTTTCACTAAAAAGTGTTCGCAATAGAACGAAATCTATCCTAGCACTTAGTAAGTAAAAATCCAATGTCGAATCTCGAAGGAAAACTTAACAGGGCGATCAATTATGTAGTAAACCTAATCTAGCCTAAAACTAAGAAAGCAAGTAAATAATATTTTGGGTTTTTTGATTTTAAATCCTAGGCAAGAAAATAAATCAAAGCAATAAATCAAGCAAATAAATCTAATCTAGAAAGCTGGAAATTAATCTAAGAATTAAACTAAAGAAAACAATAAATCTACCTAGGCAAGAATCGAAAGGAAAACAATAAAGAAAGCAACGAAAGAAAAGAAAACGAATCTAGACATAATTGAACTAAATCTGAAAATCTGAAAATTAAATAAATAAATCTAACTCTAAGAACTTTGAAAACGAGAGAATTGAAAACGAAAGAAAAACGAATCTAAACTAGACTTTGAAAACCGAACGAACGAAATTAAACTAAGGAAATTAAACGAAGCAATAAAGAAATCGAATCTAGAACTAAAGCAAGTAATTAAAGCAATTAAACGAAAGCAATAAAATAACTTACAAAAATAACGAAGAAACGAAGAACTTGAATTAAACTGCAACGAACTATGAATCCGGATTCGAACAAAAGAAAGCAATAAAAACTAAAGCTAGAGTATTTAGAACTGAAAAACTAAGATAAAAGCTTGTCATAATTCGTGCCCTAATGGCATATATATACTAAGGTAAGAGTTTGATCCCAACTAGGAAATTAATTATGAAAAACGCAACATGGAACGAGCGCTCCAAAGGGAAGGAGCGGGCGCTCCATATCGGCTGCGCAAAATCCATCTTGAATTCTGGAACTGGCGCGGGCGCTCCATCCTCCTGGAGCGGGCGCTCCAAAGCCTTCATGCAAATCATCTCGAGCACTGTTCATGGAGCGGGCGCTCCATCTCCACGGAGCGGACGCTCCAACTCACGCGCGCTGAATATCCAGTTTTGCACTCCTTTTTCTTCCTTTTCTCGTTCTTTCTCCTTCTTTCGGCTCCCATGATCCCTAACAAGTAAAATACTCGAAACAACCAAATCATAGCTATATAGACACAAAACGACTCAAAAACGACACAAAAACAAATAATAAATAACGACTAAAACCTAACAAAATGACACCAAACAGTGTACGTTCGTGTACCAATAGTTAAACTTAGAGCAGGTTTCTGACTTGGGCCATGTTGGTTCAGAAGTCGGTATATAGTCAGACACAGCCTTCAGGACGACATCCCCAAAACCTGATGACTATTTCACAAAAAGTTATCAGATTTCTACGCATAACAATAAATAAAAGCACTGGCGAATACAATACCTGACCACGTTCAATCCGCGAAGTCGATGAACGAGCTCGATCACGAACAGTAACATTTGGCGCCGTCGAAGTAGTATAGTCGGCGCTAGAGATGTTTTCTGGAAGTGAAAATCGCCCCGGCTGAAAGTCTTGGTACGTGGAGTATTGCGTGTACTGCGTGAAGGGGGGGATGTACGTCGACGACTGCAAAATAATGTTGAATACACATTTAACGTCAAATGTCGAAATAAACTCGTAATATTAGGCACAATAACATCGAAGTAAAAGTAATAGCATATGGAAGAAGGTAAAAATCAATAAGATAGAACATACGGGTGAAATCACGCCGGAGAAATCTGGCTGGAAAGTACATCACGCCGGCAGTGCATAACGCCGGCGTGATATAAATTCCGGCCATATTTCTCCGGCGGGAAAAAAAAAATTGCATACTAAATTCAGTTTTTAATCTAATGGTACAGAAACGGAAACACAAAAAACAGTTTATATCACAAAATTATTTCCAACCGATTTTACCTGTCCCGTAAAAGCATCCCATGCGGCCTCGAGCGAAGACGAAGCCTCCGGTAACGACCCGTGCGTAGTGTAGGGCTCAGAAGGTCCACTGTCTGTGTACAGCGGGAGGGTCGTGTCCCGACGGTCACCGACTTCGGCCGTCACGTATTGTATCCCGGAGCTCCTAGAACCTCCTGCTCCGGTAGTCGCAGCACCTGACGGGCGTGCTGAAGAAGGCCGAGCCGATGAGACAATCGGAGGACGACCACCACGAGCGGATCCACGGCCTCGACTTGGTTGGGAGACCGAACGTGGAATACTTGAAGACTTGCAGCTGAACAAGGCCTTCACCTCGTCGAACATAGTTTTCACCTTGTCCATGAAGCCTTTAAGCTTCCTGTCGATCTCGGCATTCTGCTCGGCTATCTCCTCCCTCATGATCGCCCTTACGTCATCGGGCGTCGCGTATTGGGGGACATCGTGACCCCTGCTGCCGCTCGAAGATGCCTCCCTCGGACGTTTTCCGGGATCGCGCCTGCTCCCAGATCCCCGGCCCGATGTGTGCTCGACCTGGTCCTCACCCATGTATGCCCGGCTCTGGGTGCTCCTCCTCGGACGTCCTTCCGACGTATCAAGTATGTCATCGGGGTCGTGCAACGGATGCCGTGGGCGTGCCTCGGGTGGAAAATGAGCAGTTTCGGCGGTCACGTGGGCCGGCGTGTAGAAATGTACGTCCAAAGGATTCGGGACCAGGGACGACCGAAAGTACTCGAGCTCATACTCCCACTGAGTCGGCTGGATGTTACCGATCGGATAACCAGGATCATCGACTACTTGGAAGAACTCATCGTGGCTCAATTTACCCCGCGGCCGAGCGCCGAATGTCCACCTCACACACCTCGGGTAGATGTCCTCGTTTACAAGTGTCCCGACGTAGTCAGCCATACCCCCGATCACTTCGTATCCCCACACTATCAAGGCCCAGTCCGAGCAGGGTATCATGATCCTCCTCAAAGTATTTGGGGTTCGTGTTGCTGAAGCCCAACAAATCCCTCGCCAAACGCCTCCCTTTGCGCACAATCCTTTGGTGGAGTCAGGACTTTTTCAGAACAAGATGGTCATTCGGATCCCATGAGCTTTCGCCAAAACGCAGCCCTGTCACTAGGGCAAAGTCCGGGGCAGTAAACTCGATGCAACCCCCTTTTATGGCGAAAAACATGCCTCCATCAATACTAAGAGCTCGGCAGAGGATGCTGTGAACTGTTTGGCCATACGACTGCCCCGGGCGCCACTCCAAAAATCGCCCGAAAGGGCCTTCTGCCTTGAATCGTGCGACCAGTGGTTCCCCCCCTGCCGCTAATAAGCTGCCTCCACCTCCTCGAGCATATCAGTTCTGTGGTACAGGTTCACCGTGCACTTTTTGTTGAAATGATCCGGTCGACGTAGACCGGCGGCATTCGCGACAAGAGCCTGATTAAAGAAAACATAAAACGTTTAATAATGAGAATCGACTCCAAATGCATATAAGAAAACCAAAAAAAAAAATCTAAATGAACAAAAATATTGAAAATTAGAATTCAAAAATTCGGGAGAAAATCACGCCGGAGAAACCCTGCCGGAAAACTGATCACGCCGATGATCAATAACGCCGGCGTGATACAGTTTCCGGCAGGGTTTATCCGGCGTGATTTTCACCTAAATTTTTTGAATATTAATTACTACTATAATTTAAGTCCGAATATTTTTAAAAACGAATACTAATATTTTTTTAAAAAACTATTTTCAAACATATACATATATAATTGTATCAACATAAATATAAACAAATTTGCATAGTAAAAATATATTACAACATACTTAAAAAAATAAAAATCATATAAACATAATAGGGCCTATCAAGCCGGAGAAAGTAGCCGTAAAACACATAACGCCGGCGAACAATAACGCCGGCGTTATGCTTTATTTCGGCGACTTTCTCCGGCGTTTTTTTTACACGTATTTTAATAATAATAATTCCTCCTATATTTTGAGTCCTATTATTTTTTTCGCACTAATACTCAATTTTTAAAAAAACCAATTTTCAAACATATACATATATAATTGTATCAACATACATATAAACAAATTTGCATACTAAAAATCATGTTATAACACAAATAAGAAAATAAATGTCATTTAAACATATTAGGGCCTATCACGCCGGAGAACGTTGCCGGAATACTCATAACGCCGGCGAACAATAACGCCGGCGTTATGAACTATTCCGGCGACTTTCTCCGGCGTTGTTTTGGCACGTAAATTTAATTTTTTTTTTCCTACTCATTTATGTATACATATATTTTTTTAAACATACGATTATTTTTTTTTCCCTAAACAATTTTTAAGATCATATATACTACATTATAAGATGCACAAAGATTGGAATTAGGGCATATATAACAACAAAAATTACAATTACACTTCATAATAATGGGGAAAACATACCATTTTTGTTAGTTAAGGAATTCGGTGTTCGAGGGGTGTTCGTCTCCGGTGTGAATGCTATTGTTTCCGACCAAGCTCCGGTCTACAAACCCTTCAAATAACATATTACGAATTAATTAGCAAATAAACCACATAATTATTGAATAATTCGAATTTAAATTTGAATTCGAATTAGATTAGAAAATTTTCGAATTAAATTTGAATCTAACATATAATATAAACTTGTAAATTTAAAGTTCAAATACACTAAAATACGTAAAACAAAAAATAGGATTTTTTGGCCAAGTTCACGCCGGAGACATGTCGCCGGAAAATCCATCACGCCGGCGTGATACAACGCCGGCGTGATGGATTTTCCGGCAACATGTCTCCGGCGTGAACTTGGCCAAAAAAACTTTTTTTTTTTTTTACGTAGACTAATGTACTTGTTGAGTATTACCTAGTTGTTTTCGACCGTCGACGGGATTCGAAGACTTCTCCGGTGTCGGGACGGGTTGCCGGCGCGGTGGATGGTTGCCGGAAAGAGAGAGAGATGGGAGAGAGTAGAGAGAGACTTGAGAGAGATGGGAGAGATGCCGGAAAAAAAATTCCGGCCGGTGGGAGGTGGAGAGAGAGAGGGCCGAGAGAGAGAGTTGAGAGAGAGAAGAGAGCCGAGAGAGATGGGCGTGTTGGGTGTTGGTGTGATGGTGGGGCCGGCAGCACCCTTAATAGGGTGGGTGGGGGACAAAAGTTAGAGGAAACTTTTTTTTTTTGGCATTTTGTTGTTAAAAGGGGAATCTCCCATACTTCAATGCTAGTAAAAAAAAATAACACAAACTCCCATATTTAATTTTGTATTATTGATTTAATTTTTTTTGAATAAGTGGGACCCACCTCTATTAAATAATAAAAGGGGTATTTTGTACATGCTTTTTCACTAAGGGGTATTTTGTGCATACATGTTCTCAAAAGTGGTATAGGAAATTTCTACCCATTTTTAAAACACTGCCTAAACTTAGACCTGCCCATTTAAAGTGAACCGGCGGGCCCGGCCCGGAACCGGCCCGCCGGTCAACGATTTTTAACCGGCCCGCCAGTCAACGGGCCGAAAACCGGCCCGGAACCGGTTGATGACGGGCCGGTTACGGTTCAAGGGGGTGAAGGCCTGTTAACCGCCGGTTAACCGGCGGGCCCGAACCGGAGGGCCTCCAATAAAACCGGCGGGCCTAAATTTAGCAATTAAACCGGTGGTTAACCGGAAAACCGCCGGTTAAACCGTCATATACATGTGTTTTGGGCCTTAGAGTTGATAAATGGGCTATTAAAATAAAAAATGAAACATTTAAATTGGGCCCATGTTCCTAAAACATAAATTGGTGAATAAATGAATCTATATTCAGATTAAATACTTAAATATACTCCCTCCGTCCACCTATTTCTGACACGTTTGCTTTTTGCACGGGTTTTAAGACGGGAGTGGTTAGTGTGTTAAGTGTATAGTGTTTTGGGGTGTAGTGTATAAAGTGTATTTTGTAGGGAATAAACATATTTTAGAAACAGAGCATCATATATGCATAAAAACATGTTCTTGTCTGATCTTAAATGAAAGATCGTATAAAGACCTTTAATTTGATATAAAAATCATAAAATTCCGATAACAAACGAGCAAGTTATAATAATTTAAACTTTCGAAATTTAAATTATATTGAACTACGTGCAGAAAAATGAGTGGATGAGATTTAAGTATGGAATGTTAAGTGTAATAAGGGATTTACTAATCAACCTACTTAGTGGCTAATTATTTCCGAATAAGGAAACGTGTCAGAAATAGATGGACGGCCCAAAAAGGAAAGCGTGTCAGAAATAGGTGGACGGAGGGAGTATTAAATACTTAATATACTAAAATTCATTAGAAACCCTATTAAAATTCAGAATGGCCGCGGCGCCGCCTCCTCCCTGACTCTCCGACCGCGTCTTCTCTTCTTCTTCTCTTGCCATATCTTGACTCTTCTCTATCCTTCACTCTCCGCCGATTCTTCTTCCGTTGTTTCCTGTCCATCCCCGTCCAGTCGCCACCACCTCTTCTTCAAGCCATCGTCGCTCTTCTTCAAGCCGTTACCGCATCAGCCGAGCTTTTCTTCTTCATCTTCTTCCCGTCTTTCTTCTTCCATTATTCCCGACAATTACATCGCCCAAAACCACCACTTCCACCGGCGGTTTTTCCAAAAAAAAAAAAAAAAAAGAGGAGAGAACCGGCAAAACCGGGGGTTTTGAACCGGCCCGGAACCGCCGGTTTTAAAACCCGGCCCGAAACCGCGAACACTGTTGGCGTGCCGGTTACGGTTCGTGATTTTACGAACCGTGAACCGCCGGTTACGGGCCGCGAACCGGCGGTTTATGAACCGGCGGCAGGTCTACCTAAACCACCGCCGCGAGCCCGTGTGCGTGACCGTTCATATTTAAAAAAAAAAAAAAACCTAATTTGTTTAAATCGAACATATCTGTAACTCTCTCTCTCCTCTCCGGGCAGTATTTATCCATTTTACGGCGTTTCGCGACAACCGCCATTTCCATATTCAAAGCTTCGTTAAGCGGGAATTATTCTCAGGTGCAAACTCCCGTTCCCTTTCTTCTTATCTGCTGCAAGACTGAAGTTTTAGTTTATTCTGTTGAGAATTGCTTGTGAAGCTTTGATTGTATCAAGAGCGTTAGTGGTTTTGTCTGTAATGTTAAGTTCGTTTTGCTGGTTACGGTGATGCAAATTTAAGAGTTACTGTTTTTGTGGTTTAATAGTGCGTTGCTTTTTGGTGGGGAATGCTTTTGATTGATTAGTTTAGTGGACGGGATTTGAGTGAGATTGGGTATTAGGGCTTTTCTGATTTGGATTTGGGTTGCGTTAATTTAGGTTGAGTGATTTTTTGATGAATTCCATTGGTTTATAGTATGCCACTGGATTTGTGTTTCGAATAGTGGTTAAATGAGGCGTGTTTTTGTTGGTTTGAGTAAGGAAGAAACTTTATGAATCCTGGGAATTGGTGCTTTACCATGTAACATTAATCACTGCAAGAATATTGTGAGGAAGTCAGGTGGTGAGTGGTAACTCTTGTTACTTAAATTTCAATTACAATCGTTGTCGATAAAAAGAAGCGTAATCAAACAGCTAGTAACACGGGCCAAGAGAATTGAAATAAATAGCCCAAATTGTAACAATTAACTCAACCAAGGCCAAATAAAAATTATTCAATCTCGTTTCAATAATATTAATTAATTAATTATTTAATATTTTCACTGAAGGGAACCCGCGCACGCAGAGTACTCAACTCAACTCTCCGGCAGCCGCCGCCGCCGGTGCTCCATCGTCCGGCGTCAATAAATATTCAGAGTTCAGCTTCGCGCCGCACTCGGTTACTCGGTATTGAAGAAAGTTTAAAAGCATAGAGCATGGTCGCCATAAGCGCCGCCGCTTCCCCCGTTTCTAGCAGCGCCGCCGTCGCCACTTCACTTGTCGGCTCCGCCCATCCAATCCAAAGCGTAACTATCCATTCCACCGCTGTCTTTCCGTCGCACCAATTGGTAATCAATTGTTTTGTTTTCAATTTCACTTGAGCTTGCAGTGAATTTTTTTCTTTGTTGTTTTTTGAATTTTTGGTCATTGTTGAATGTTGTGAATGCTGTTGTAGTCGGTGGCAGCTTCTCGTAACTTAAATTCGTTTCGAGTCAAAGCAATGGCGGAAACTCTTTCGACTCCGAAGATGGAAGCCAAGTCTTCACTTTCTGGTAATCTCGGTACAGAAAAAGAGGCTATTTGATTGAGTGGTTTGAATACTTTCTCGTTCCTTTCTGATAAGATCAAATTGCATTTCATTTTTATCCCACTCTCTTCTTTAGGAAAGAGGCAAGCGTTGATATCACTGTCGGACAAGAAGGATTTATCTTTACTTGGCGTTGGACTACAGGAATTGGGGTGAGGTGTTCATTGATTTTGTCCAATTATTAAGTTGAATTTTAAAAGTTGGTATAGTTTCAAATCATAACAAACGAATAATTATGAGGCGATAATGGACTTATGCATTGATGTTTTCTTTAGTTAGGAAGATTTCACCATATCCTTATTGTATGCAAATGGATTCTAGAGAAATGAATACATACTTTGTTTAAGACTATTATTTATTTGATGATTGTGTGAAGATTCACAATTGTTTCCACGGGAGGAACAGCTTCGGCTTTAGAAGGTTCTGGTGTGGCTGTTACGAAGGTGGAAGAACTTACTCAATTCCCAGAAATGGTAAGCTTTTTATCTAACTGCATCAGACATTGATCCCTTCTAGTTGTTAGGTCTTGGAGCAATACATGTAATTGTTGTTTCCTGCTCGTTTTTCATTGAATTAGAGGGGTCTTTCCTCTGTCACTTTTTCTAGTGAAGCTAAATCATTAATTGAGGAATGGGAGTATAGTTTTATCCCTATGTGGTGTTGTGGAATACATCAACTGCTTTTGGAACTATACTAAATCTTAATGCATTGTCCTTAGATAATGGGTATTCTTTGTTTGTATACATCAATATCATCTGTGATATATATAACATGCTGATTATCAACTATAAATTTCAAGAGTTTTTTATGATAGCTTTTCAGAATGTCTCTGGCTTAGTTACACTTAATTGGCTGGATAACTTAGATGTACACTTGTTGAAGACGGCCATTATGTTGATGTGCTCTAATATTGTTGTCTTATTCTTCATTCTTCATCCTTTACAGCTCGATGGCCGCGTGAAAACTTTACATCCTAATGTTCATGGAGGTATTCTTGCAAGAAGGGATCAAGAGCATCACATGGAAGCCTTAAATTATCATGGAATCGGTGAGTTCACAATTTTCGAGGTGCTGCAGTCTGCATCTATAATTGAACTCTTTAGCCTCTACTTTTTTACAAGATTCATTTCTCATTCCAGCATATACATAGGCATCACTCTGTAGAAATACTCTCAACCAACAATAAGTAGAACTTAGCCTATTATTAAATAGTAGTGTGTGAGCTCACATTTGATGTTTACAATTGTGTGCAGCGAGTTACTGAGTTCTGAATACCGTTTAATCCTTCTATGGCGTTGGACTGATAATGATGTCTGGTTTAGTTATAATAACGTAGAAGTATGGTATTTCTACGGCAGCACTATTCAATGACGAACTAATAAAACATTGTTTTAAAATTGCCACAGCCCACAGCAAAATCTATAATCTCGACTCTTCTACTTTTTAATTTTTTTTTATGGTCATGTCTATTGCAATTCTTTAGTTATTTTTTATTTGTTTTCTGTAGGTACATTTGATGTCGTAGTTGTGAACTTGTATCCCTTCTACGACAGGGTTTCTTCTTCTACTGGAATTTCTTTTGAAGATGGAATTGAGAACATTGATATTGGTGGACCCGCCATGATCAGAGCGGCTGCAAAGGTCTGGCCTTAACTATTCTTGTTAACAGTAGTAAGTTATGCCCCAAGACTTTCCGTAGTCAAGAATTAAGGATGGGACATAAGTTATCTACTTGCTAGTGCTGCTGGAGTAAAACATATCACCCATGTCCAAACATAACTTAGGTGATAGACATAACAACTATTCTACTTTTGTCTTGTTTCCACCAAAGAAAAGCATTCTCGATTTATTTACCCTGTATACAAGCTCTCATTCTCAGATACATTTCTGCTATATCACATTTATTTAAGAGGTTGACATCCAGAATTCTTCCCTGAAACATTCTTTAAAGGTCTCTACTGTTTATTACTATACCTGTTTGACTGTTTCTAATTGCCCTTTTCTTACTGACAGAATCACCAAGATGTTCTGGTTGTAGTTGACTCCGGTGATTACCCAGAACTCCTAGAATATCTCAAAGGAGGGAAGGACGACCAACAGTTTCGTAGAAGGCTAGCATGGAAGGCTTTTCAGCACGTTGCTTCTTATGATTCTGCTGTTTCAGAATGGTTGTGGAAGCAGACTGCAGGAGGTATTCTTCAATACATACTAAGATAAGATTAACTAGTGCCTAAATGACACTAAATAGCTTCAGAACAAAAAATAAAGTTATACCGAAACATATATGAATCATTTAGGAACTATTTTCTTTTCAGAATTACAATATCTCTAAGGTTAGAAACTTAACAAAAGTTGGATAATGATTCGGTGCATTTTTCTGACTATGAACTCGTCTTTGAAGATAAATTTCCCCCCAGCATGACAGTACCTTTGTCTCTCATGAGTTCGCTTCGGTATGGTGAAAATCCTCACCAGAAGGCTGCGTTTTATGCTGACAAGTCTCTTGCAGAGCTCAATGCTGGTGGCATTGCGACTTCTATTCAACACCACGGAAAGGTATAACCTCATGATCATTGAGAATAATCTTCACTTCTTGAGCATACATCAGTAATATGTGTATGTTGTATATGAATTTATGTTAAATGGCCTTATCAGAAGAGTTGGGATATGTGATGATCATAATTGAATACTGAGTGCTATGTATTATTATTTCCGTGTAACATGGAGTGGTACTATGATGTGTAAAGCAGCTACAAGGTTATAGGGTACAGTTTGTAATCCGTACAATATTGCGCACTAGTGCATTTTCCTTATTCTTATCTTAAACTCATGAAGTGCAAACATCATGATTTGTACTGAAGAATTTATATTGTTTTTCGCCTTTTATTGTAACTGGGCTATTGTTGAATCAATGAATCAAAAGTAATCTGTTGTTTGGTTTTAGGTTAGCTCTAACATACTATTATTCTATATTTACCCTTTTTGTGGAAATTGCTAACTATGTGAGTTTCCACCCTAGATTAACCAAAAATTCCCCAAAAGAGATGGAAATTCAAGGAAACAAACCCTCCGATCTGTTTATAGGAAACAGATGATGTATATAAGGTTTATTTCATTGCAAGTTACAAATGTTTATTTGAATATTTTTTAATTTTTTGTTCCTCCTTTTGCAGGAAATGTCATATAATAACTATTTAGATGCAGATTCAGCATGGAATTGTGTGTGTGAGTTTAGTAAGCCTACCTGTGTGGTTGTGAAGCACACAAATCCCTGTGGAGTAGCATCACGTGATGATATTATCGAAGCTTATAGGCTCGCTGTCAAAGCTGATCCTGTTAGTGCTTTTGGTGGCATTGTGGCCTTTAATGTTGAAGTTGACGAGGCAAGCTCCACTTCTGGAACATTTATGGCTTTGCTCTCTAGAGAAATGTCTCTTATTCTTTCTAAAACTTAAGTTCATAGAGCCTGAGAGCTCTAATCCAGAATTTACCGAGTCTTGTCCTAATACAAAGCTTTGTTTGGCAGGCTCTTGCAAGAGATATCAGAGAGTTTAGGAGCCCGACTGATGGTGAAACTCGCATGTTTTATGAGATTATCGTGGCTCCTAAATATACTAAGAAGGGGCTTGAGGTTCTTCGTGGGAAGTCCAAAACATTGAGGATCCTCGAGGCGAGTAAGAATGTCAAAGGAAAGCTGTCTTTGAGACAAGTTGGTGGTGGATGGCTAGCACAAGAGGCAGATGATCTGACCCCAGAAGATATCAAGTTCAATATCGTTTCTGACAAGGTTGCTCTTGAAAACGAGCTTCTTGATGCGCACTTTGCCTGGCTTTGTGTCAAGCATGTCAAAAGCAATGCAATTGTCATTGCAAAGGTTACTTACCTTAACACCCTCTAAAGTTTCTGTTACAATCTGATCCTTCGCGTCACAAATTGGCCCTTTCCTTTTTGCAGAATAATTGTATGCTAGGTATGGGATGTGGGCAGCCAAACCGCGTGGAGAGTTTGAGGATAGCAATGAGGAAAGCAGGGGATGAAGTCAAGGGAGCTGCATTGGCGAGCGATGCTTTCTTCCCATTTGGTAAGTTCGATGTACTTATTAATGATCTTCAATCGCTTCTGACTAGAAACTTTTTTTTCAATTCTATCATGACAATCGACTTTCACCAATTATATCCAAAACTACTGGAAAAATATGCTAATCTAGCCCCCATTTTCTTTTCTGGTATCTGAAAGCTGAGTAGGATTTTTCCCGTCTATTTAGTCAACTTTCACAGTTTCACACACCGGAGAATTTGCATAGTTTCTTGTATTCTTGAATAGAATTGGTGAAACCGGTAGTCATGTAATTGGGAAAGAGGTGCTAATCTGGGATATATTCGACTATTTTGGGTTGCTATAGAGTATATATCCCTGAGTAAACAAGATTAATACATAGGAAAACAACTATAGTTGAAACATCAACAATCCTCAAGAAACGAAACTGTAGGTGCTTTTATTGATGAGCTGAAGTTGAGTGTTTTGGTTTTGAAGCATGGAATGATGCTGTGGAGGAAGCATGTAAAAGTGGGATAAGTGTTATTGCTGAGCCTGGGGGGAGCATGAGGGATTCCGACGCGATCGATTGCTGTAACAAGTATGGAGTTGCACTTGCCTTCACCAATGTCAGGCACTTCAGGCATTGATTGATGGACAGCAACATTGTAAGCTTTGTTTCTGAATCTCATCGCCTCTCTTATCGTTTCCCGCCTCCGATATTTTGTTGCCTTTACCGTTTTTGTTCCTGGAGTAGTTTCTTTGCTCTCAACTTGTAGCTGTGAACGTTGAGTAATAGTTCTTGGTGGTTAGTAGAATCGTATGTCACCATTTTTCTAGTGTATAATCTCTCCGTCCCGTTTCGTCTCGTTTTATTTGGCTTGTTTTTTTAGGATTTCACTCTCAACTGGATGCTTCCATTATGGTTTGTGCTTAAATTGTCTTATGCAATAATACAAAGATTTAAATAAATTTAATCCTTTTAATAAAACCTCTTCATTAAGCTAACTTATTGAGTAAGATATTTTCATTTATGAGGTAGAGAAAGATGTATGCCCCAAAAATCCATAGCAACAAAGAATGTAGCCTAGTTCACATGTTTTTAATCAGGCAAACACAACACAATTCGAGGTGACTTATCAACTGTGTTGCTCTTTGTCGTCAGCCTAGTTCATATATAGAGTGTTTATATTGTCTATTGTCATTGGTTTCACTCACTCTAGCTAAGATCAAGTTAAATTATTCGATACTGATAAAATCGAAGATCGCTCGCTAAATATCTGGAGATGGTGGGGTTTTATAAATGTTACAATTGACTCATAACCATTGGCTACATCCCATAGAGAACTCTTATTGGACAATGGACTATAATTTATTTAATTTTTTTAAAATAATAATAATAAACTAGCTATTAATTTAAGTGGAAGATAATGGCAATTAGGTTATAATTAAATACAATTAAATGGAGTAATTGGTCAGGTGAAATGTCATAGACCAAGTCCAAAATCCAAGAAGCAAAGTGCACTAGATTTTGCCCTTTTACCAAGATACTAACTGCCACGTCACCGTGTTTACGTGGACGGTGGGCCCAGCTGTCAACCAACTTTACTTATCTTTAATTTTTTAATTAGTACATTATTAACTGTAATTTTGAGTTTAATTTTAATTTTTTGTTCTTGGCCTCACAGCCACAGCTGTGTACAGTGAAACTACCACTAGCTTCCCACGTTGTGTGTATGTGTGTATTCCCCTTTTCACCATTTTCATGAACTTTTATTCTCCCAAAATTCGATCATCACCCACCACATCTATGGGTTTAAATACAATGAATTGGATTAATTCTTCCATAGTCTTCTTGATGGATTCACACTCCTTCCGTCCTGTCCAAATTGAGTCGGAACTTTTGGGGACGAAGGACTTAATTAGTGTTAAAGTTTGCTGTCTAAATGTAGTTCGTTTTATAAACATAGTAGACATCGTAAATTCAAAAGATAAATAAATAAGAAATCTGATTTAACGGAAAACTTATATCGTAACTTTTAACTGGCATGAAAATAGTAGAGTTTTATAGAACAAACATACAAAAAGGTGGCAATAGAATTTTGATATGATAAAAATGTTTCGGTATTTTTTCAAGTTGAGTCATTTCCTTTTGACAGACAAGTTATTCCATGCTTCTCGATGGTTGGTTTTAAAATCGATCTTCGACTCTTTAAAAATCCATTTTAAAACCTAATATCAAAAAGGACCAGAATTGTCAAAAATGAACGATTCAAATTGAAAAGACCGTAGGGAGTAAAAAATGGTACTATATGGAGTAACAAGTTAGAAGTAATCACTATTTTAATTTTGATTAATTAGGTTTCTTGATCTTGTTTGGTAGAGGTAGTTGTGAGATGTAGTATCACTAGATTTAGATAAACCACACCTACTTGAGATCTATAACATTTGTTTTAGATCAATAGATGTGCATTATTATAATTTTATAATTAGCATATAATAATGTTAAGTCAATGAATTATGAATAGCCAAATAGTCAACATTTTTCCCCTCATGCAATTGAGGAAGACGCTAGATTTCAACAAAATAACAAGTCATCAATTTTGATATGCAAAAGGTCCTTTTCTCTAAAATTGATGTTCAACATTTTATTAATTCTTCTACAATGAGTAAAATATATAAATTATAATAACAATTTATTTCCAAAAGAAACGTATATTTATTGCTATCAAAAGTATATATTATAGGAATTATACATGCAAGATTACCCTTATTGATTACTTCCTCTGTCCCGCGATTCTTGCCCCGTTTTCCTTTTTGGGACGTCCCAGGATTCTTGCCCCGTTTCCTTTTTGGGAAATAATTAGGGTCTTAAGTGTGCAATTAGTAATTCCCTTATTACAATTAACAATAATAATTTATTTAAAAAAAAAAAAAAAACTGATTCATTTAAAAATATTTAATAAAAAAAAATATTTCATTAAAAATATTTCATTAAAAACTGATTCATTTAAAAATATTTCATTAAAAAAATATTTAATTAAAAAAAAATATTTCATTAAAAAAATATTTCATTAAAAATATTTCATTAAAAAAAAATATTTCATTAAAAATATTTCATTAAAAACTGATTCATTTAAAAATATTTCATTTAAAAAAAATATTTCATTAAATATTTAATAAAAAAATATTTCATTAAAAACTGATTCATTTAAAAATATTTTTCATTTAAAAAAATATTAACAATAATAATTTATTTTTTATTAAAAATATTTAATAAAAAAATATTTCATTAAATTTTTAATTAAATAAAGCAGTAAATATTTTTAAAATAATTTCTGGAAATTAAAAAAAATTAATTACAGATTATATATTGGATTAAATACCCTAAACATAAATACATTAAACTACACTCAATACCTAACCCATCCACTTAAAACACTAATTACTCCCGTCTTAATTCCCGCGCCGAAAAGAAATGGGGCGAGAATCCTGGGACGGAGGAAGTATAATATACGGTAAGGGGCAAAGACAAAATAAGGCCACTTTCATAACAAAAAAGTCTTTTTTAGCCACTAATAATAAAAAGGTCTAAATCTAGGTATTTTAGACCTAAACTACCCATTATACCCTTACTACTTAAAAATATAAAATTAAAAGAAAAAGAAAAGAAAACCCTATCCCAAGTTCCCAACCCAACCCAGCAACCCCAAGCACGCACTCTATCTCTCTTCTCCCTCTTCTCGTCGCCGCCGCCGCCACTGTTGCTGCCACCGAGCACACCATCGTCGGCGTTGTTGTGCTCTCTCTCTCTCCCTCTCCCTCCTCTCTCGATCTCTCCCTCTCCCTCCTCCCTTCTCTCTCGATCTCTCCCTCTCCCTCCTCTCTCTCTCTATCTCACACACACTGCATAGGAAACATTGCCGCCGTTGTCACCACCGGACAAGGTCAGCTCAAGCTCCATATATAACAGTCTCTTCGACAGCAAATCGGAGAAGACGACACGAACACGAGCGAAACAATCGTAAGTACCCGAGTCGTACACACGAACACGAGAGAAACCGTCGTGAATACTCGGTCGTGCACACGAACACGAACAAAATTGTCGTGAATATCCGTTCGTGCACACGAACACGAGTAATCCTGAATTCGTGTAACCCTCAACTTATTATTTCAGATTTTAATTTTAATTTTGTCAATATTTCATTAAGGGTATAATTGTCATAAAATATGTAAAGTGACTAGAAAAAGACCTTTTTATTATATGTGGCTAAAAAAAGACTTTTGTCTTATGAAATTGGCTATTTTTGGGTATTCTCCCATACAGTAAATTCCCTTCATTTAATTCACCAAATTGAGGTATCAGAGTCGATGATATACTGCATGTATAGATTAATGACATGTGGCAAATCGTAGGGTCTAGATATTTCAAAGGGTCATAGTATATGTTTTCCTTATACAAATAGTATTAAATTTAAGCCCTCGATTATGCCATGTATCAGTTGTCTACGAATACAATAAAAGACGTACACACAAATACAATAGAAGATTCGAACTGCTACTAGAATTTGCGTTTCTTAATTTTTCTTTAAAAACCAATTCTAGTACACTGAATTCGAGACAGATGATATCGTTCTGCCGAACCCGAATAAGGTTGAATTTTAGCTCAACATAATCACCAATGATTTATAAATTTCCAAAAATAAAATAAATTGCTAATTTTAGTATCCAAAATTTTAAAATTAAAGTACACTCCCTTCGTTTCTTCTGAAATGACCACGTTTCTATATTGGAACGTTTTATTTGAAATGATCAGTTTTCAATTTTGGCCCAATAAACCGATGTACTTACTCAGTCAACCCATAATACACTATATTTATACACTAAACCTCAATTTTACGCTTGCCTAAAAGAAAGTGGTCGTTTTAGAAGAAACGGAGAAAGTATAAAAAAAAATGAATAAATGTCCCCATAAAGATATACACTACCTTTTCCGTGCCCCAATCGGAGCTGTGCGTATAATAGCATAGCAAGCGTAATTACCGCGCCACGCATGACAGCTCCTTCCCCCTCCCCCTATTATTATAAACCTTTAACTTTCCCCCACTCTCCACCCTCTCCCTCCCTCCCTCTCTCTCTCTCTAAACCTCACCAGATGGAGCCGCAGCCCCCGCCCCCGCCGCAGTCCACCGCCGCCGCGGCGGCCACCTCCCCGCGGCCGCCCCTCGCGCCGCCGAAAATCCGCCTAATGTGCAGCTACGGCGGCCACATAGTCCCCCGCCCCCACGACAAGTGCCTCTACTACGCCGGCGGCGACACTCGCATCGTCGCCGTCGACCGCCGCTCCACGGCGGCGTCGCTTGCCGCGTTATCTGCTCACTTGTCTCGGAGTTTGTTCGGTAATCGTCCGTTCCTACTCAAGTACCAGCTACCCGACGAGGACCTCGATTCGTTGATCTCTGTTATTTCTGATGAGGATCTGGCGAACATGCTGGAGGAGCACGATCGGATCGTTCCGCCAGCGCGCATCAGGTTGTTCCTCTTCGCGGTCAGGCCGGAGTCGATCGGGTCGGCGCTGCTCGGCCCGAAGTCAGAGTCGTGGCTGTGCGATGCGTTGAAGAGCACGGGGATTTTGCAGAAGGGGCAGTCCGCGGACTGTGGGCTGTTGATGGGGATGGGGTCGGATTTGGATGTGCTGGCGGAGAATGGAACTAACAGCGGCGGCGGTGGCGGCGGAGGGGAGAGTAAACTGGGACCTGAGTCGTTAGTTCTGGAAACGAATTCGTCGTTTGGGTCGAGTAATTCGTCGTTCTCGATGTCGAATTCTCCGCCAATTGCGATTGCTAATTGCGACGAAAAGGGTTTGAATTTGCTTGACCGGAAGAACAGGGTGCCGTCTTCAGCATCTATTGAGAGGTAAATCAATTTCTTATTCATCGACTAAGTTACCTAGAATATCGTTTTTACGATTTTGAGTGCAAATTACTTCAGGGTAAAATACAGTCCTCGAGATTTTCGCGCACACTATGTTTAACGATGTGATGTATATGCATTTTATGCTTGGTTTCTGGAAAAAGTCTCGTGGACTCCATAGTTGCAAGGACCACTATAATTAGTAAAATTAATTTCTCGTTTACCATAAGCAAGTTTGCAAAGTCACTAGGCTACTAGCCTACTACTATCTTTTGTAGTTTCTTTAGGCTACTGCGTATGATCTTTGAGTTATTCCTTTTTCATACGATCGAAATTTCTGCGATGATTTTGCTAGATAGTCTAGCAGTACCTTATGTAATCTTAGTATATGAAGCTAATCTTCCTTGATTTGATGAAAGAGATGGCTGACTTTGTGCTTTGGTTTCACAGTGATAATAGTATTGGAAGTTCGGCTGCCCCTCCAAAAACTATAGTCTCCCAAGAGCCTCTGATTCAGGTTGATGCAGAGAAATCATCAGAAAATCCTATGTCGGATCCACCATATGAAAGTACGGGGCATCAAGTTCAAGTTCTTCAATATCCTTTACCTCCGCTCTCTGATGGAATGAATGATGCAACCTTATTTCAAGGGAGCATGCAGTATCTGCCTCAATATGGAGGTCCTGTGCCAATGTCCCCTTACTATCCTGTATATCAAATGCCAATGCACTCTCAGCATATATCTTGTCATCCGAATCAGCCCTATCCAATTTATTTGATGCCTATGAGACCAACTCAGTATCACAATATTCCAATACCGTGTAGCTCCATTGATGCAAATACTATTATTCCCTCGAGCCGACCACCCTTGCCTCCACAAAGTGCGGTTATTCCTCAATCTGTGGCCCAAAAGGAAGTATTTGGAGCTCAAATGGCTTCAGCACAACTAGTTAATATACCCTCTAGTCAAGGTCAACTAGTTGTGGGGCCTATGGAGCACCAAATTGCCTCAGAACCAGTTAAACCGACTTCAGTAATCTCAGCTATTGAGGGCAGTGAGTTCGATGAGGAAATTGCGTACAATCAAATATACAAATCTCAGCCCCCAGCACCTGTATTGACTTCTCATTACCAGACAATGACTAAGGGGACGACCATGCTTCCAGAGCCCTCAGTCCATGCTAAGTAATAGGTGACGTTGCACCCTAAGTAGTGCGACTAAATGAAAGGAATATTGCAGAAGGTTTTGTTTCCTATGTCTCTCTCAACCCTGTTAACATTCTGTCAGCGTGAAGTTGAAAAGCATCGTGGATGATTGATTCCAAATGTTGTCACTTTATGGAGGATGGTCAAGATTTTAAGATTTTTTACTAGAGCATATAACATAGTTATTTCTTTGTATTGAAAAGTTTGCTTTGGTGAGATATGTACCTACTCAAGGTGTAGAAGTTAGCTGAATACTACTATACACAATTTGTTCATTTGTTTGTATTTTATTCAACATTCGTTCCTCCGATACCTGTTTAGATGCCTTTTCATTATGATCTGTCGATCAGGGAGAAAATACTTCCCGTCCATAAGAAATTATTTATATTATTCTGTAAACTACTTGCTGCAATCTGCCAAGTTGGATTCCTTGGCTGTTGCAGGTGATTTTTAGCTCTTCTCCTCTTTACATTTTCAGTTGCTCTGGCGAAGAAACAACTGAAACATTGTTATGATTATTAGCTTTGCTTCTTTACTCTTGCCTTTATCCTCTCGTTGTTCATTTAAATTGGAAAACTTGAGGGAAAAAGTTCAGGTGAAAGATGTTTTTTTCTGAAGCTAATTCAGGGTGCTACATTTATTCTGATCAGGTGGTTCATTGGTCTAACATATCGATTATCTAGCTGTATTGAATTGGACTCTCTGACTGTGATGTATTTGATTCTCTTTTGGTTGTCGCCCTTAGTTGTTTGGGCGTGACCTTGAAATTCTATTTGGATATCCCCCTTTGTTATGCTATATTTTTTTTTTTCTCTTCCTGTGACCATTTTGTTTGCTCTCATTGAAGTTATTCTATCATGCTGTAGGTTGTGTTTTATCTGATTGATTCTACCGCAGGCAACAAATTCAAGGATTTACAGAATTCTCATTATTCTTTCATAGCATAAGAGATGCTGCTGTGTACACAATTCATTTGAACTGTGCATGCTTATATCACCGGAGGGATGCTTTAACCATATAATATATGATTTGTAGCAAATGCTGAACTGCTGAACTTCTTGGTTGTTGCTCGTGTATGACATGTACCCAGACAGCTTGATAATGTAATGGTTGTGATTAATTGCTTATTGTTACTGGATGGTGGACAGTGAACTGTGAACACAGTGTTCTCTCTCTGAAAACTGCTAGGTAAACAGGAGTGAAATATACAGTCCTGAGATACTAGGAGTGGAAAATTGCGCAACTTACCAAGCAAGACGACATTATTCAATGGTATGCTGTGCATGACTTTTACTTGTGAAGTTTCTATATCTGTTGCAGATCTTTCTCAGCAGTCTTCCCACTGAAAAACTTGGCTAGATTTGGCATCACCTTTCTCCTCCTCCCTACTGTGAAAGAAGTTGATCGAGGAGTACCATGAACAACCGGAGACATTGATTTCCGAGACATTCCTCGCCTTGTTGGTGCCCTTTTTGTTTTTATATTCATTGCTTTCCCATGAAGTGCAACCTCAGGGGGCAGCTTTTCAGGTTCCATCATTTGCTTCCATTTCTCAAAGTCGTTTTCAACCTTTTTATTTGCATTTGTTGATCCTTCAGTTTGATGGACATCGTGCTCTTCTTCCACTTGCAGCTCTCTAGTTTCTCTTCGCAGGAGCTCTGCTTTAATCTGGATTTCTTTCTCACTCGCCTTCAGAGCTTCGACCCAGGCCTTAGCAGCTGCAACTTTCTTGTCTGCTATTTCCTTGGCCCCAGCCGCGTTCCCTTTCAGGTACTCGTATTCGAACTTGGAAATAGTAATTGTTGGGCTAGGCCTCGAAGCTGAAGCTCTGTTCCTTACTGTCTTCTCAATAATAGATTTCAGATTCTCGAGGGCCACTGCTTCTGATGATTTAACAGCTTTGAGATCTTGTAGTGCTGCTTGCAATTTTTCCTCAGCCAAGTCTATCTCAGTCTCTGATTTCTGAACTTCTTCTTGGAGAAGTGCAGTTTCTTCGCTGATGAGAGTCCGTTCTTTCCTGTGCATTTCAGCTTCTGATTTGAGCTGTTCGAATGTGTGCTTGAGATTTGATACGATTACTTTAGCCTTGTCTTCAACTGCAGAAGTTGCTTCCAGCTTGTTTTTGGCTTTAAGAAGCTTCGTATTGAGATTCTGAACAGTCCTTTCTGTTTCCTCTTCCTCCTTCTTTAATCGAGCTGTTTGGTCCATGACATGCCTGAGCTCATCCCTAACAATATCCATGGAAGCCATAAACTGAAAGCTTTCCCTTTTAACTTGTTCCAATTCCTCTTTTGTTGCCTCCAATTCTTTCAGCACCGGCTCTATCAAGGATGCAGAATCTGGTTCTTCTTGATACTTTACGATTTCTGTATTTTTTAGTCCCTTGTCCATTTCCTTGACTTGCTTTAGTTCACTCTCTAACATGCTGATATCTGATACAGTGATCGCCAGTCTTGCTTCGAGTTCTTTTGCATCTTCAATTTCATCGATCATGATCTGCTTTTTCTTTTGAGATAACTCTATTGCAGATAAATGTATTTCAGCCTGTTCTCTTCTTTGAGCTTCAATTTCTTCGTACTCTTTAATGGCCTCGATTCGGGCCAACTCAACCAGCACATGCTCCTCATTGGTTTCCTCGATCTCCTTGTTAAGTGCTTCAGCTGAACTCCAGTAAGACTCTCTTTTCGAAACCGACTCGTTCAATTCCTTTTCAGCACGTCTCCGCTCTTCCTTGACGGAAGCCATATCCATCTTCAGCTTACTCAAATCTCGTTTGATAATTTCCAACTCCCTCATCACTTTATTGCACTCGAAATTGGCATTGTTGCTCTTCCCTTCCTCTCTTTTACTCATCTGCAGCTTCTCCAGGTCCTCCGTCTGCGCCCTGGCTCTCGCATTCGACTCTTCAATTCTCAGCTTCAACTCTTTCGCCATTTTTCTTGCAGCAGACAGCTCGGATCTCGCCTCAGCGGTCACCAACTCCGCGTTCTTCCTGCTCTCCGTTAACAGGTTACTATCCTTCTTCGCCCGATGGAGCTCTCTTGTCTTAACACAAGGCTTCTAAACAACATTTACATCAGGTAATCAGAACGAATCATACGGTATATTTACTCTAAAAGCAGCATGAATTCGGCATGAAACGAACATTGAAATGCAAATTTAAAGAATGTTCTTGTGTTTATACCTCAGGCAAATTCGTTTCGAATTTCTTGACCGTGGAGGTCCCTTGCGTAATTCGCTGGCCGTAAGAGCTCACAGCTGCCTTAACCGTGCCGGGTATTCTCTCACCCTCAGGTAACTTCTCCTTCTCCATCTCCATCTCCATCTTTCCACTATAGCTTCTGTGCATAAGGTTTTATATAATGGAAGTGATCATAGTATATAGATTAGCAGTGAGATGGGATAGGTATGTTGTTTTAGTTGAAAGTTTTTGGTGGTGGTTTGAGATTCTGAATCCACAGTAAGGTTGTAGTAGAGAGATAAAGTGGGGGTGTGATTGGCTGTTATTGGTCGCTCATCAGCCATTGGAATTTTCAGCCGTGGGCCCCTCACTAACCGCATGCTGTACTGTAATGCTCTCTCTCAGAGAGAGAGAGAGAGAGAGAGAGAGAGAGAGAGAGGTTGTTGGTACGATGATATCCATATGTTTGATAAGCGGTGTTTAGCAGTAATGTTTGTTTTGGAGTGGTGATTAGGGATGCTTTTCGGAGTGATGCTGTCATCCCCCCCTTTTTTGCGATTCTGTTTTGGGATTATTAAGGTTGTTTATTTAGTCCTCCCACCTCCCTCCCCATATCAGTAGTGATTATTTTCTTCTTTGGTACGTCCCAAAATTAGTGTTGGAAAGACTCGACTGTTGTGCCTTTTACGTATTAGTAGATTATTTGCTACCTCTATTGTCTTAATTTTTATGAGACGAGTCTCTATTTCATTATTACCCGGTGTTTTCACATTTACCTATTATTTTAAAAAAATCTATGTCGTTTTTCTATCTACGCTAAATAAATTTGGGACGACGGTGATATACTAGAGGGTTTAGTTTAACAGCAGCGAAGGGTTGAAGGTGTGCCACGTATGTAGGTATTCCACCATTCGGCAGCCGCGAAGTTTTGTAGGGAATCACATGCAATGCAACCAAGTCATGTGCTGCTGTTAGCCGTACAAATACAATCGGACAATTTTGTATATATCCGATTATTCAATGTTTTTGTTCGATATTGATACAGCTTCCGGTGATTCTGTGTTAGATCGTAACATAGATCGTTGATTGTGAAGAAAATAAACTTTATTTCAAATTGACCAATGAGAAAGGCCAAGCAAGCTCTTTCATATACTGTATGGTATGTCGAATTTACAAGACTACCTTCGTCCCATCCATAATATCGTTTCTCTTTTTAGGAAAAGAGTGCAAATTATTGAAAAGCAGTAGAGCTCTTACATTTTAAGGATTAACAATATCCTAATGCAAAAAAAAAGAAGAAGAAAAAGGTAGGAAAAAAAAAAGAGATGATTTTTAATGAGACAACTTGAAAAATAAAACAAGATATACGAGAATTATAGATAAGTGAATTTGGTTATATGAACATTTTACCCAAACCCATTATAACTAAGTGCTTGGAATTAAACATGGGCCTCTCTTTCTAGGGCTACAGAAATTAAACATCAGCCCAAAAGGAATCCCTCCATCGTATAACAAAAAGGCCTAAATCTCAAATCCCAATTGATAGAGGCACGCTTGGAATTTCATAACACGAATTAAATATCTCATGATTTGATTATACTATTACGTTCCACTTCGTTTTGTCTGCTCTATTATTATTTTAGATATCACATTGCATAAAGCCAAATGAGGTGGAACGAAGATTAGTATATGATTCACTAGTTTATGACTTAATGCATATTACTTCCTCAATGAGATACTCACTCCGTCCACTATATAGTGACATAATATTAAGAACACAGTTTTTTTTTTTCATTTTGATGGTATAATAATAAATTAAAGTGTTAAAGTGGAATAATTGTGGGTCCATTTGAATTTTTTAATAGTATTAAAATGTTAAAGTAATAAAAAGTAGATGTATAAAGTGTTAAAGTGATTGTGGGGTCTACGTACTAAAACGGAAAGTGTCAATAAATGGTGGACGTCCCAATATAGTTATTATGTCAGTAAATGGTGGACATATGGAGTATGAATTGTGCAAGAGCTTAATCCAAAATATAGGCGTTGACCATAAAGTAATAGTACTAACTGTACACAGCACGTAAGCTCTACTCCATCAGTTCCGCGTAGCACCTGATCCCTCCCCTCCCTCTTCAGTGCCGTATAAATTCCCAACGCTCATCAAACGAGCTGAAATTTCTCGATAACAACCAAAAATTTTCCACGCTCCACAGATCTCACCCAGAGCTCCACACCGGAAAATGTGGCGTTGATTCGCCGCGGCGCAGGGTTTTAAGTCGGCAGGCGGCGTCCGTATTGGCGCCGGCGATTCCAAATGGACGTGGAGAGATCGTCTCTCTGCAATTGCGTGGTGAATTTCCTGCTCGAGGAGAATTACTTGCTCTCGGCGTTCGAGCTCCTTCACGAGCTCCTCGAGGACGGCCGCGACAATCAGGCCATCCGCCTCAAGGAATTCTTCTCCGATCCGGCTCATTTTCCGCCCGATCAGATCTCCCGCTTCAACACTCTACGAGGTTCGCTTCGCTCTATGATTCATTGCGCGCCGGTGCGGGCGGTTGATCGTTTATTCTGTGTTCCTTATCGGTTTCTGCATTTTCTCTTCGTTACTTAGTGGAATTGTAGAAGAGCTTACACTTAAATTTCGAGCTTACAATCTTATATCTTTTCAATTAATTAGTAATTTAGTGGATTTTTTTTTTCCCTCGTTGTGATCGTTCAGTTTACTGTGTGTGATTATGCGGCCATTTGCTTATATTTTATCCGAATTGCTTCGCTAATTATTAGTATGATAAAGTATAACCGTCTGATGCTGTTCAGTTTCATGTCCTGGAAATTCAAGCTTTCCTTATTAGCTGTGTACTTGGAGGCTTAACATGCAGTACAAAATACAAATGATAATGAATTAACTAATGTTTTATTAAAACTTTATTGTTATTATTTTGCCACAGCACGAGTTATCAGAAGAACCGGATACTTAACTCATCATTAGAATTGCCCATATTTACTAAGCAATGCCAGCCTTCAAGGTAGTTCACCAGTTGACAATGCTAGTACACAACTTTGAGGTGCTATGGAATACTTCAAACCACATTATGAGCTTGTTATCGTAATTTTACCGTGTCTCCCGAATCATAAAATAGGATACCCAATGCATATATTGTCAGTCAATCTAGAAAGGAATCAGAGAATTTGTAAGGAGGAGCCCATTTCACAGTGTATTGACCCAAATGTAAGATGAAAGTGTCATCTGTTATGGTCAGATTAACGTAGACATTGAAACTTATCTTTAGTTTCAGTAGATTGGTCCCTTCGTGGAGTGGATGTCTTCCCTGCTGGCTGCACTCACATTTCCTTGATCAAAATATTGATGTTTTATTTCCTGAAATTGTCTGGGGTGATCTGTGTGGCATGTGTGTGGTTCTTATCATTGTTTCTATTGAAGCATGCAAATGTTTACCATCAAGAAAGTAGGGATCAAAGAGATGAAACCAGAAACAATGCTGTGATTTCTTGGAAAATATACCCTTACTGATCGTTCTAACATAGAGAGCCGCACCTAGAGAAAAGTTAAATGCATATTCATTTTGCTCTGGTAGCTGTCGCTTTTGGATGATGAATACACATAGTTGTCTTTTTATCAATCTTGAAGAGCACCGTTCAGTAATTAATAAATGGGAAAAGGGGGCTTCACAAAAATGACCGCTCATTGGTTTACAAATATGCTGCTAGAGCTGATTCCAATTAATTCCACTAAATCAATTATTTCAGTCCAGCATAGCATGCTGAAATGTTGAACTAGCATTCTGCATCTCACTTGTTAAGACTACACCATAATTCATCGACTCTGAAACTGTTCATCTTTAATGCTGTCCATCCTTATTGACTTGCTTGGAGGTTTTGGATTTTTACTTATAAGCAGAGGGTCCCTTGTAAATGGCATCAAATAATTCATTTTCTTTCTTCTGTTTGTTGTGGGTGCAGTGGCAGATCCCCAGAGTCTATTTGAAGATAAGGAATCGTTGGAGGAAAAATTGGCTGTCCGTGAGTATGAACTTCGTTTAGCTCAAGAAGACATTCTTAACCTCAAGGCTGAGTTGCTCAAGAAAACTGAGACAAACTTGGATGAATCAAGAGGTAATGTTGTGTCCATGTTTCATATGCATATTAATTGATTTTCATGTGGAAAGTACCAAAGATGCATCCTTATTGCATATGCGTTTCATATGTGATGCTAAGGTTCCTCAGTTTGAATGTAACAGCAGCCATATTTTTCTGTAACAATATTCTTCACTCAAGAGTAGAAGAGGTTTCTGTTTTATCTATAGTTAACCTATGTGTTTAATTGTATTTTCAGTTTCAAATGTTGATACCACAGCAAATAATGGACTGGTAGCTGAACCAGTTAACAGGGATGTCACTTTGTCAGATTTGGGTCCTCTGAAGGATAATGAACGAGCGGATCTTAATTGTGCAGTGAAAGAGTACTTATCATTAGCTGGATACCGTTTAACTACAATGACTTTTTACGAGGAGGTATATCAACCAATGAGTAGTTTAGTTCCTTATAATTGGTTTATGCGCTATTTTTGTCTTTCCCACATAACAAACAGCCCTGATTTTGTGTGCAATTTACTGATGTGTTTCCAAACTCATGTTATATACTCGCTTTGTCCCACCACGTGTATGTTTATAATTTCGTTTCAGTCTGTCCCCCAAATTTGTGTGTATTCCATGTTTAGAAGTGGACCCACGGTCCCACACTACAATAATTATCTTTTAAATCCTTACCACACTACATATTTACCAACTTTACCACCCATGGCCACCATTTAACTACCAAACTACCACTATTCAATCTAATAACACGACACTAAATGTCGGATCCAATCTCCATTCACAATAGACAACATAATATACTACAATTCTTTCTTAAAATTCGTGCGGGTCAAACCGATGCTCACATTTGGGTAATGGAGGGAGTATGATAATTTTGCTATGTAGCAAGCAAAAAAAATTCAAAAAGAGAAGTGAGCCCAATTATTATTCTTATTGGTATGTGCACCTTCAGTTTAAGGAAAATCTATTCTGGCGAATCTTTGGCTTCTGTTATATGAGACTCAAAAATCAAAATAGAGTTCTAGTCCTCAGACGAAATATGCCCAATGCTAATTTCAAATTTCCACTTTCAGTAGCATGAGTTACCTAAGCCCCTGTCCTTGTTATGGAAAAATGATTATGTACGGTCATTAAAATGGTGTTTAGGATGATGATATATGATCTTTTATATCCTTTTCATTTGACTGTTGCGGTCGTGGTCACATATAAAAATAATCTGATGTTGAAACTGTATTTTATCTTTGCAACAGGTCACAGACCAGAATTTGGATGTTTGGCAAAACTCGTCCGCATGTGTACCTGACGCATTACGACATTACTATTACCAGTATCTTTCTTCTGCTGGAGATGCTGCTGGGGTACATCTTAGAAATCCATGCTTAAGTAAATAAATAACTCCAGTTGAGTCATCTAGTCGGTTCAAATGGTTGAATACTAAGTCCATACTTACTTCTTGATTTCTGCTATTCTACTGGCATATGACACCATCTTCTTAATTCTGCCTACAAAAATAACACTGTGATTGTAAAGAGCTACCATTAATCACCTTTAGTTCCCAGTTTCCCACCCATTTGGTCGTCTTGTTTTAAGTTTTGCTTGCTGAGTTGGCAAAAAACTTTTAGTGCTGAACAAAAATTTACAATTTCAGATTGCTAGAACTTGGTACTAAGAAAAATAGTATTTCTTCTCTAGATTTGGTCAGACTTACTGATACATTACTTATATGTCACACATGTCTAATTTTTATCTGTATGATTATTCCTTCTTGTGTTGAATGTCTTATGCTGGTAGTATTTGTTATACCACAGGAGAAAATAATGATGCTCCAACAAAATGAGTCTTTGCTTAAAGAAAATGAAAGGCTACAAAGTGATATAGACTCTTTGTTGAAAGGCAAAGAAATGTTAGATGCTCAAGTCTTGTCATTGACAAAATCTTTGGAGGTGCTTCAGAAAGATATAAAGGAAAAAGAGAATAGGGTAACTTTCTCTTTGAGACCTCTATATTATTCGTTTTTGGTTAATAATGAAATTAACAGTTTCTGTGCCTATCAGGCCCGAGAATTTAAGAAGACTGTAAAAAGTCAACGGAAAGAATTAGATGAATGTAGAGCTGAAATAACTACACTGAAAGTGCTCATTGAAAATGCGCGATCCGGAAACATTGCGTTGGAGGCAGTCTCTGAACCTGTTCAATCACTTTCAAGGAGCAATGGTGATGATATGCGACCTCTTCCAAATGAAGTAGATGTGTCAAAAGCCAACACTTCTTTGCATTCAGGCGTTACTGAGTCAGTGATAACAGATGCAGGGAAAGTGGGGGAAGCAGACATTGTTAAAGAGGCAAAAGTCAATGATAATGAAACATCTGCAGTTGGTTCATTGGCTGATTTAACAATAGCAGATGTTGACATGACAGAGAAACATCAGTCTGATGATGCTACCAGCATAGCTGATACAGTGCCGGAAGACTTGTTAACTCCTGCGTGTGAAAGTGGGTCTGTTGGGAAGAGTGAAAATATTAGTGAGGACGGCGGAAAACCACCCCTAGGAACAAATATCCTTGTTATGAGGTCTGAAAAACTTGATGCTGAATTACATACTGAAAAGATGGTACGACACTCGCAGTCTATTCTTTCTTTTGTACATTTTTATCTACGGTTCTGGAACAAAACATTCTTCTTACAGGCTAACATCTACAATTCATGTTTACTTCTCAGGGTTTGGGAACTATTCAGATATTATCAGATGCTTTGCCTAAAATTGTACCGTATGTTCTAATCAACCATCGAGAGGTTCGCCAAAATTTAATTGCAATTGTTATTTTAAATGCTTTATGAACTAGACTAAAAATACTGGGTTAGCTATGGATTATAGAGATTTTCATTGTCACAGTTACTAAGTTCATCCCTTTTAGGAGCTTCTTCCTCTGATTATGTGTGCAATCGAGCGTCATCCTGACAGTGCAACGCGAGACTCCTTGACTCACACATTATTTAATCTGATAAAGCGCCCTGATGAGCAACAGAGACGAATAATAATGGATGTAAGACTCTGGCCACGAAGCAACTACAGTTAATGAAGATTACACTTAAGACTTATGATTTTTTTTTTTTATTTTTTTTTTATTATTATTTTTTTTTTATAATATCAGGCTTGTGTTACTCTTGCCAAGAATGTGGGAGAGTTGAGAACAGAAACAGAATTGCTGCCCCAGTGCTGGGAACAGGTATAACTAACATATATAGCATTACTTCTTTCCCCCTATGATTCAAGGGCCACAAACTTAATGCTGGTTTGGCGCTTGTAGATTAGTCACATGTATGAGGAGCGTAGGCTGCTAGTTGCTCAATCATGCGGTGAGCTTGCAGAGTTTGTAAGGCCGGAGATACGCGATTCACTCATCTTGTCCATTGTGCAACAACTCATGGAGGATTCTGCTACGGTTGTCAGAGAGGCTGCAGCTCATAATCTGGCTTTGTTGCTGGCGCTCTTCCCAAACACAGACAAATATTTCAAGGTCAGCCTCACTAAATATGCTTCGAGGCAATCATGGAGAAGATATCTGACTTCACAGTTTCCTACAATGTAAGCTCCGTGATCTAGGAATGGAGCTTTTCCCCTGGTCATAACATGATGCATTATAAGAAAAGGAAAATCTAATAGAAAGTTAAGAGTTCTAATGTGATGCAAAATGAGTTCTCCGACACTTTTCTCTTTATTTGGATAGGTTGAGGATATGATGTTTCAGCTGGTTTGCGATCCCTCTGGTATAGTTGTTGAAACTACAAAAAAGGATTTAGTTCCTGCTCTTATAAATTGGGGAAACAAGCTGGACCATGTTCTAGAAGTTTTGCTTTCTCACATCTTGGGATCTACTCAGGTATTATAATCAACATTATTTCAGTATTAATTGAAGATAGAGTTATTATGCTTGTCTGAAATATTGTGTCTTTCAGCGTTGCCCTCCTCTTTCAGGAGTTGAGGGTTCCATTGAGTCGCATCTTCATGTCTTAGGTGAAAGAGAACGTTGGAACATTGATGTTCTATTGCGGCTGCTCACTGAACTACTTCCTTATGTGCAAAAGAAAGTTGTCGAGACTTGTCCTTTCTCTTCAGATTCAGATTCTACTGAAATCTCTTTCACTCCATCTTTGCTTGAACAATATGCAGCGTAAGAGTACTAGTCTGTATGGACGTCCTATTTACCATGTGGATTCTAGAATGTCAATTAATGGATTTCCTACCTGATGCATTACCATTAATTGATCAGGGGACTAGTTGAATGGCCTGCCTTCGATTGGTTGCATACTGAGTGCCTTCCTACTTTGATTCAGTTATGCTCGTTATTGCCTCAAAAGGAAGATAATTTAAGAAACCGTGTTACAAAGGTATGAGTTTGAGTGTACTATTGGATTGTCCATGACTGCTCATTTTTCCATTTGTCTTTCCTTTTTCTCCTTTTATATCTTGTGTTTGTATCACATCTTAAATTGTGGATGACTGGTTACAGTTTTTGCTGGAAGTGGCTAATCATTTTGGGGAACCTTACTTGACGCACATCATGCTGCCATTGTTTTTAATGGCTGTTGGAGATAATGCTGACTTAAGATTCTTCCCACCTAAAGCAAGATTAAAAATTAGAGGTAATGTATACTTTTCTTACTCTTAGTCATGAGAACTTGCTCTCATTTCTCAGAAACTAGGGAACTTTTTTTTTTATCAATCTCATAATTACGAGAAAAAGTGCAAAAACAACTTAAATATTTTAAAGTATCACCTCTTCTCTTTTCAGGTTTGACACCCAAATCTGCAATTGGTCAGAGACTTGCTACAATGGGTGTCCTACCGCTTCTCCTGGCAGGCATACTAGGGTACCCGAGCAACCGTGAAAACCTAACGGTGTACTTGAGGAACTTGCTGATTCAGAGATCTAGAGATGATGGGCAATCTGCAAATCATGAGATTATTAATTCAGTTCGTTTCATCTGGTACGTGTCTCCAGAGAGTGTTGAATAGTCATTGAGCTATGTTTCAGTCTTAATCCACGTGATTTTTGTGGTGCAGTACCTTTGAAGAAAACCACAGTATAGTACTTAACATCTTATGGGAGATGATTGCAAGTTCCGATGAAAAGTTAAAAATCAGTGCTGCCAATCTTCTGAAAGTCATTGTAGGGAATTTTTTTTTTTTTTTTATTTCGAATTATTTATAATAATGACATTTTCTTAATTGCTTAGAATCATATGGTTCCATTTCTGTAGGTGCCATATGCAGATGAAAAGGTTGCCTCAACTCATGTTTTACCTGCTCTCGTGACTCTTGGTTCGGACCAAAATCTAAATGTGAAATATGCCAGTATTGATGCATTTGGTGCTGTGGCACAACATTTTAAGAGTGATGTGGTATGCAGATTCTTCCAGACTATGTTTTCTGTCCTGATAAAAATGCATCCGCCATTGACTGATTAAAGTTTCTTTCTAGATTGTCGATAAGATACGCATTCAGATGGATGCTTTTCTTGAAGACGGATCATATGAGGCTACCATTGCTGTAGTTCGTGCACTTTTGGTAGCGGTGCCACATACAACTGATAGACTGCGGGATTATATCCTTCACACTTTCTCTTAGTTGGCCGAATGAATGTCTCTGTATTAAAATTTCGATTTATTATGTTTCCGTCCTTATGATCAATGTGCAACAAGCCCATTCCTTAACGTTTTTGTACATCTAGTGTCCAAGATTTTTCAGTTCACGTCGTCATCATCCCTTTCAAATGATGTGACACGGCGCAGAGAGAGAGCTAATGCCTGCTGTGAAGCAATTCGTGCTCTTGATGCAACAGGTCCGATGCTTTTAAGATTCCTTTATTCCTAAATCTGCATATCCATATTACTTTATCCCTCAAATCTGCTATTTTTGTTTCTGTTTATGCTATAATAAGCTTAAGTTTCGTAAAAACTTCTGCTTTAACGTAATTTTCCATTCTGTATAGTTACTTGCAGCTTAATACTCCCTCCGTCCCAACTAGCTCGTCTCATTTGATTATTATAATAGACTTATTAGAATAAAAAATGAGACAAGATAGTTGGGATGGAGGAGTATTTCTATGCATCCAAAGAAATACATTCAGCTTGTTACAACTCGGTGCTTCGTTTCAATCTATTCCTGCAGATCTTCCAGCGTCCAGTGTTAGGGATTTCCTACTCCCTGCAATCCAAAATCTATTGAAAGATACAGACGCCCTCGATCCAGCTCACAAGGAAGCTCTGGAAATCATATTCAAGGAAAGATCAGGCGGAACACTGGATGCTATCAGTAAAGTGATGGGAGCTCATTTAGGGCTCTCTTCGATGAGCAGTTTCTTCAGTGACAGTGGGCTACTTGGGAAAAAGGAAGCCGGAGATGCCGGGATTCCGGTGCCCGTGCCAATTGAGAACACAATTCCACAGCCACCGTTAGAGGACACAAGATTTAGACGGATTATGAGAGGCGGTTTCACAGACATGCTCCGAGGGAGAACGAAGGGCAATGATGATGTGAACCCGACTGAATAAGCCGATGTTTCTTTCTTCCTCTTTCGATTTTTTCGGCTGTTGTAAAATGATAGGGAAAGAAGAACATATACCGTTCGGACTCATCCCTTTCCTCCCTTCTGGAGCTGGGTATATGATAATGATATGATGCTATGTGATTAGTTCAATCTGTTTTTCTTTTTCTTTTTTTATTTTACCTTTTCTTTTTTAAATGAATTGAGGTTCTATACTTTAATAAATTTTGTAGCACTTTTGTTTGTGGATTTGTTTCCAATCGTGTTTTTCCATTACTAAAATATTCTTTTCATTTCTCCTCTTGTAGAAAAAATTATTAGAATCTTGAATATAGTTCGAATTGTTCAAATATATCTTTTATATTCATAAAATCAATATTTTCGGTGCCGAAACAAATCAATTTCATGTTCTTGCACTCATGTACTTTCTTCGTCCTGCTTAAGACGACAACTTTGTCTTGGGTACGAGAATTGAGGAGAGAGTTTAGGATTTATGAATTTAAGTGTTTATGTTTCATATCTTATTTAATCTATGTTTTAATTCTATAAACATATTGATGTTTGATCTTAAATAAAAGAATGTATCGAAACCTTTAATTTGATATAAAAAAATCGTAAAAATCGTATCGAAACAAACAAGTTGTGATAATTTTAATTTTGTAATTTAAATTATATTAAGTTGCATGTAGAGTTAAGTGTTGAATTATTTCTTAATTATGTCCAATTCTTTCCCAAAAAAAAAAGTGTCGTCTTGTACGAAAAGACTCGAAAAGGAATGTGTCGTTTGTATGGTAATAAAATAGTTCATCTTTTTTTTTTTTGGTCCTAACCACTTTCCTAAAAAAAAAAATTAATGAATTAACACGCATAAACACCTCTTAAAACTCCTCTATCTTTACTTTTATCGATTATTGTGTTAAAAACAAAATAAACTAATTAATGGGTACGGCCGCTTGTATAAGGTAACTAGGTAAGAATCCTCCTTAAACCGGGTTACCCTACGATAAAACTCAAAGTAACCTTAAATCTCTCCAAATCCAATTCAACCCCACCCACTATAACTATATAAATCAAGAACCCTCACACAATTCACGTACTCGATCATCTAATACAAACTCTCTCTCTCTCTCTCTCTCTCTTGTTCATGACGTCGTCCGATCTCGACAAACACTTCGCAAACTTGATGAATAATCTCTCCAGAAAGCCCCCAACTCACCCCCGCCGCCTCCCATCTCCGCTTCAACCCAACGATCGGAGTAAACAAGTTCAAGAAGCTGAACCCAAGAAGAACTTACCTAAGATGCACCCGTCATCGTCTGCTCCTACTACCAACAACGGCAAGCTTCCGTTTGTCGAACAGCCCGTCTCACTCTCATCTACCTTAGGCAGCCCCGCCTCTGGGGACAACCTGCAGCATAATAAGATCTCTTACGACCGTGGGCGCGACCTGTGGTTGGGTGGTCCGGTCGAAGAGACGAAGTATCGAAGGGAAGAGATATACGAGCTGTCCTCGGTGGCGGATATGATCACCGCCTTCCTCGACGATGATTTGTTCTAAAATTAATCTTCTTTACATCTTTGCTTTGTTTATCAAGTACAGATGATTGTTTGAGGGGGTTTATGTATATTTTAGGGTTCGACTAGGGTTTGAATATTTTCTGCTATTTTTTTCAACTGTTAGTTCTCATGATAGTAAAGGTATAATTAATTAATGGATGCTTTTTGTTTTTTAATCTTGATTTCTAATCTCTTAATTAATCTCGATCTAGAGAAGTTCATTTTCTATGCATTATGATAACCACTACGAGACTTAGGAGATGTATAGTACTCTCCGTTCATTTTATCTTGACACAATTTGATTATTATAAGATAAGTTTGAATAAAATTTGTCACACAGGACTAAAATCAACGTTAAGTTACAATTGATTTGGTGGTAAAATTGAGGGCAATTTTGTAAAATCAATTCCAAAATCCTCGTTTATTTTCTACTAAAATACTCCAAAAAAATAAATAAAAGCAAAACTAAACATACAAATATATTCTTCTTAATTAAACTCCGGCATTTAATTTATGAATATAAGATTTTATTAATTAATTTTATAAAATAAACGCTATTCCGCCAATTAATAGACCCGAACCCCTTATCCGGATCCGGGTCCAAGCCCTCACCGCCTTTAGGAAAAATAACCGTCGATCCTACGTGTACAATTAACTATAAAAACTGAATATTCCGCCACATCACGCCTAACAATCTTCTTCTTCTTCATCTTCTTCTGCACATGGATTCCGATCATCACTCAGTGAGTCAACCCACCACAGCTCCGATTCAACCCGGCAACGACAACGACAACGATCGCGTATCTCCGATCAATGGCGTATTTCCGTTCAAGAGTCAAGAAAAGTGTCCGCCGTCATTTGCCCACTACAACGACAAGGGTCTTATGTGTTACCCGTTCGTCGAGGCACCAGTGCGGTTCGAACTCGGCCGAGCCCGCGACTACGGAAACCCTCTGTTTCTTGAGGCGGCGAAGGAGATCTTCAACGAGAACAAGATGAGCGTGCTCCGTTACAGAGTCGCCAATCTGCCCCCGCAGCTGGGCGGCCGCGCAGTTGCGGAGGAGATAAAGGAGTATTCGAGGGAGGAGATATACGAGCTTTCGTCGGAGGAGGAGATGTTGGCCTCCTTCGCCACCGAAGGTCTGCTCTGAATTTCTCGAAATGAACTTGTGTTGATATAATATCTTCTTGTTTAAGATTTTGTTGAGAGGGGTTTATGTAAATTTTTAGGGTTTCTTTTGCACATGCAGTACGTGATCCATTCTGGAAATTTGGGTTTCTTTGTTTTAGAGAGAGAGAGGGAGAGAGAGAGAATTTGTTGTGATAGAATCTTGATTTTAATCATTGGATATTCTTGTAGCTGTTGAAGTAAAATTCTGTTTGTAACGAGTTCTTGACTGTGGAATGAATGTTCATCTCTCTTTTCGAAAGGGATTAGAAGTTTATAATTTGAGTATTTATTTATTTATTTTGAATTATCTTGATTTCTAAGAGAAAAATCTGCATCTAAATATTTTGATTTGGATTTAGATCTTACTATTAATTTTAGTTATGGCTAATTAAATCGGTCTTACCCTTTAATTTTATTTTTTAGGAGGTTTATGCACATTTTAGGGTTCGTTTTTTCATTTGGTTTTCTCTATTTTAGAAAAAAAAAAATAAAAAAAAATAGATGAAACTACGACTAGTTTCATCTATTTTCTTTTCCTAACGTTTTTATAATACGAATCGGGTATTCGGGTTCCAATCAAAACCATGCCTAAAAAATCGCAAGTACTAGCATTAGAAAAACAAAGGCGATGACCCGAATAAGGATACTCACGGAAGGGATCCGAGCCGGTTTCGTAGATCCGAATCCTCATATGGATTCCGAAATGCCGGGATTCCGGTGCTCGTGCCGATTGTGAACACAATATCCCGGCCACAGATGTTGTGAACCCGACCTGTACGGCTAATATAAGGATATACTATTCCTATTCCTATTCCTATTCCAGCCTAGGATAGGTTAACCCGAATAAGAGACCCGGGCCGGACTCACTTATTCGGATCCAAATCCAAATCAAAATCCAAATCCCGCCTTTATAACCATCGATCCTACGTGAACAATTACAAAAACTAACCTTCCAACGTTCTTCTTCTCCTCCCACACATGGCATCCGAGTCCGATCATCATCGTCGACATCGACTCTCCACAACTCGGCGAACTTGGCGCCTCCCCCCTCCGCTTCCGCTCGACACTGAAGAAGAAACCCCCGCGAAAGCCAAGGTATCTCCGTTCAAGAGCCAACCCAAGACGCCGCCGTCGTTTTCCGACGACGAGGGTCTTGAATTTTACCCGTTCGTGGAAACCCCCCTGCGGTTCGACTTCGGCCGCGGCTACGGCGGCCGCGTGTTTTACGAGGCGCAGAAGCAGATCATTTACGAGACGGGAAACAACGGCCGGCCGCCGCAACTGGGCGGCGGAGTAACGGAGGAGATGAAGCATTCGAAGGAGGAGATATACGAGCTCTCGCCGGAGGAGGAGATGATCGCCTCCTTCTTCACCGAAGGTCTCTTTTGATTCTTAATTTTTTTGAAAAAAAAAAAAGAAAAGGAAAATAATATCTTGTGTTGGTATATATTTTTTGTTTGAATTCTGGCGAATTTATGCGTAGACATATTTTACAGTAGGTAGGGTTATGCGAGATTTTATTAACAGGTTTTTTTACCGTTTATGTAAATTTTAGGGTTTCTTTTGAACAGAATCTGATTTTCTTGATTTTTAGAGAGAGAGAGAGAGAGAGAGAGTGAGTGAGTGAGAGAGAGAGAGAGAATTTGTTGTCATGGAATTAATCTTGATTTTGAATCTAGTTGTTGTTTATGTCGAATTCTGTTTGTATGAGTAGAGCTCTTGAATGTCGAATTAATGCTCTCTTTCCAAAAGGGATTAAGTTAAATTGTGTTTCTTCGATCTCCTTCTTTTTTTTCAAAATCATATACGTATTTCATAATCAAAATTAGATATTAATTTACCAATTACACATCATAAATCTGTATGTATGTACTACTATTATACTCCCTCTATCCACTGTTTATAATACAAAATTTTAGATACGGGATTGTAATATCTTGTGACGATGTAAATGTAAATTTCAATGTGTTGAATGATTCTTTTAGTTATTTTGGTCTCGCTTCGAGGGTATTATGCATTAATTTGTTCGTGAGGTCTACAAAGAAAAAAGAAATAATCTAAAAACGGTGAACAAGATATTTCTACGTATTGTAGATGGTATTGTAGATGAAGAGAGTATATATAACAGAGCACAGAGGTTGTGTTGGGAAATTATGAATTTCTTTTGTTAAAAAAGTAATTAAATAAAACATTATCCTATATTAATATTGAACTGCAGATACCATTCGTAGGGCTCTGATCCCTCTAAGTAGGGGGTGTTTGGCTTAATTTATACTCCGACCCTCCGTCCCAGTTCACTTGTCCTCTTTCTTTTCGGCACGGGATTTTATGCGTAGTGTTAAATTGAAAAAGTAAGAGGTCCACATCAAAAAGTAAGGGTTAATTTTTGCCTTTTAAGGAAAGAGGACAAGTGAAGTGGGACGGACGAAAATAGTATTGAGGACAAGTGAAGTGGGACGGAGGGAGTATAAACAAACTTATAAGCAAAAAAAGAGTACTCCCTCCGTCCCACTCTAATTGTCCATGTTTTTTTATTGGAACATCCTATTTAATTGTCCACTTATCTAAAATAGACATTTTTTACTCTCACATCTAATCTATCTCTTCATGCATTGGTTTGTGTGTCATTTGTCTAGAGGACAATTAAATGGAACAGAGGGAGTATCAATATATACACTTAGAATTCACTATCTTAGATATGCAACAATCAATAATCCCTTCGTCCCATCTCATTTGACTTTATTTCTTAATCAGAATAACCATCTCAATTGTCTTGTCTTGTCTTGTTTCTTTAAAGGAAAAGAAATACTCGTAACTCTTACTTTTCAATTTCAAAACTATGCCTAAAATTTAATGTCGAAATAAAACAAACCAATTAAAGTATTCAGTGTACATCGTCTTTTTTTCATATAGGGTTTCTAAGTTGGGAACGGATCCCCTACTATGGGGCATCAAACACAGCAAGGTTGTTGTGCAATAAAACGACACCGTTCATATACCATGCATCCCTTTTTTTTTTTTTTTTTTTTTTTTTCAAATTAAATAATGATTGGCCACATATATTATTCATGATATAATCTTATCTAAAATGGGTAGTTGGAATTTAATAATATTTTAATATGAAATAATTAATCCTAGTCAAAATATTCACTAACAAAAATTATATTTATATAATACTACTATATAATACTAGTAAGTCCGGATTTATTTTTAGAAATTTCAGTTTATTAATTGTATGCATTTATCAACATTATTACATGCATTTATTATAGTTATTTTTAGAAATTTTAGTTCATTAATTACATATATTTAATTTAATTTAGGTTAACAATTTTTAGTACTATCAATAATTATTTAATTAGTTATTTAATTTGTTTATCAGCTATGTTTAGAAATTGTGTATTGAAAGTATAATTTATATTTGAATGCTTATGCTTGGACCTTGTTTGGCTACACACAAACAATAAATGATTGGTATCAATGCCATCAATGAGCTTCATCACCCACTACCATCAGGAGCTATATCTTGCACCCCGAGGAGGAGCTTCATTCGCCTTCTCCCTCCATCTCGGTGGGTTTTGCTATTGCTTCGTAGTGGCATCTCTCGGCACTTTCTCCGGCAATGTGCTTGCGTTGGCGACCGAGTTCGATCGACTTCGGCCCTCATCGACCGTAGCTTTGGCGGCCACCTCGGCCCTCGGCCCTCGGCCCCCCCTCACCTCACCTCACCCCTCGACTTCCTAAGGAGTGTGCATCCGAGGTGATTCATTTCGCCAGTGGGGAGTTGAGCCGAGATGAGGCAAATCGGGGCGACAGCGTTGGCCGAGCCCTTGTTGGGGCACAGCACGCGATGCCCACAATAGGGGATCTACTCTCCTTCCATGTACTTATGTGACGTGACAATTATTTTGGAACAAAAAAATTTCTATATTCAGAACATTTCGTAGTTTCTATCTTTGCATTAATTGGGTTGGTTGTGAGTTATATTCTTTTTGTAATCATGAGACACATGAAATTTAATTACCATACATGTTATGTTACGTTACGGATGATTTAAACTTATAATGGTTTGATATAAGACACTAATTACCACCTTTTCGAGAAAAGGTTATATACTAGTACATGATGTGTCTCCTTTTATTAGTTTCATTTGTTATTTTCGTGTATTTCACTTATTAATTTTTTTTTTCTTTTTAATCCATATACACAAGATGTTATCGGATCCCAATTAAAACATACCGAGTACCAAGAAAGGATAACCCACGAAAGGGATCCGACCCGGTTACCTAGATCCGAATCCTCATTTGGATTCGAGCGAGCCCTCTATAAAAACTAACGAATGGGGGAGTCGCCCACATTCTGCTTGCACTAGTAAGGTGACAGTCGCTTGCTTTCTTCTTACTTCCCATTTCCATGGCGTTCCTTCACAAAAAACATCACCCCCCTTCCAACTATCCCCCAACCCACCGCATTTCCTCTCCGTTCCCGTTCCAGCGCGATCAACGAAAAAAGGCGAAAGTCGAAGAATCTCCACTGAAGAATGTAGCTGCTAACATGCGCCCCCCTCCGATCTCCGACGACGGCCTTCCTCAAGCTTACCCGTTCGTGGAAGAACCGTTGCGGTTTAGCTTCGGCGGCCGCAGCTACGGGAACAGTCTGTTTGCGGAGGCCGAGAAGGAGATCTTCTATGAGAGAGTAAACTACGGCCACCACCGCCGCCTGAATCATCGGAGGGAAGGTATGTACGCCTTCTCGTCGGAGGCCGAGATGATCGCCTCCTTCGCCAGGGAAGGTCTCTTCTGAACTCAAAAAATAAATAAATAAAAAAATCCCTCGATCGTTTTGTTTTTCAATGCATTTGAATGTACACACGTTGACACGCGCGTACGTACGGCCTTGTTCTTGAGAGGTGATTTTTTAATATCTGAATCTTGATGTGGAATATTTTAATCTTTATTAATGTTTTCGTGTTAAGTTTCTGGTGCGAGTTCTAGACTGTCGACAGCTCTCTGTTTGAAAGGGTTCGAATGTGGGTATCTGTGTTTTGAATGAATAATGGTGCTACACTGCTATATGATTTGGTTAACAGAAAAATAAGAGACGGTCAACTGGTCATTTATCGATGGAACGAAGAGAGTATTCGCTTTTGGATCTTGATCACATTTAATTTGGGAACCTAATTTTGAATCGTGAAAAGTTGAATTACTGGAAAGAGGGTGCTTAATTCCTTTAACTACTCTCAATACTTGATAAAAGGTACTAGTCTTTCTTGGGATGTCTCTAATGTTCCTTATCTATTGTTTTCTTTTGCACATTTTATATCTTATTACGAAGGACTTGTGCACGGGAAGACTCTGATGCGTTGTGAGAGTCGCGTTGATCGTTATCCTCTCACTGCATTTCTAATAAGTCTTCCCGGCCGCCTCCCCTCATCATTGTATATGAGACAATTCGGTGGCTTCCGAGGGGACATGTCAAACTCCAGCTCGGCACCTCGGCTCAGTAACGAGGCGAGATTCAATCAGAAAACGACGAGAGATACACTAGTTCGGCAGTCCCTTTTACCGCAGTCAAACTCCAGCTCGGCACCTCGGCTCAACTTTCTCCTCGGAAGGTTGAAGAAAGTATATACTCGGCATCGACCTCGGCACTACCTACATCATCTTCACGTCAAGCCTCATCATTCATCAAGGTGCGGGAGGTGCTGTCAAGGACACCGCCATCACCCATGGAATATTGCGTGCGTGAAGCGAGTGAGGATAAAGTGATGAAAGCTATATTCGGCTATCAAACCTCCATGAATACCGCCGATCTCCCAACGATCACTACCGCCACGGAGGAGAGAGAGAGGGCCGGGAGACATGCGCCACCTTCGAGTCGCATCTTCACCACCGACTTCGACGGTGGGAACCACCACACCACCACCGCGGAGAAGAGAGCAAAAGAAACTCCAGCTCTCTCCGCCGCCGAGCTCCACTATGGCTCACTCCACCGCCGAGCCCCACTCCGGCTCTCGTTTGCAGCACCACCGAGCTCCACTCCTTACTTCAAATTCAAAGAGAGAGCAAGAAAGTTCAAGGAAGACCCATGACTCCACATCAGACTACAAATTTGTGTTTCGATCAATATTTGTTTGTACAGGCAATTAATCGTCACGGGAAGAACACACAAGATGGAGAAAGATGGAGTTACATACGGAGAAAGAGAACAACTCATGGTATGTTCTCGCACCAACAACGCCGATCTCACATGGAATTGGAAGGCGGCTAACACCATCATCATGGTTCACTGACGAGGAGCTCCCAAACTCCATCAATGGAAGAGAGAAAGAGAGAGACTCCAGCTCGGCCACATCCTCGACCGCGGTAGCTTCGCCGTCGTACAACTTCCGCGGCGCCAGTCTCTTATCACCTCCTTGCCGTCGAACTCCGAGGCTAAACATGGATAGAGAGGACTTTTGCACGGGAAGAATCTAACAAGTAAAAAGAGTATATAGCTAAAAAAGGGTAGTGTATTTAGCTAAACATGATTGGGCCTAGTGTGCCACATATATTAGCCCAAAAAGATCTATCAATATGCATTGAAATCAACCCACCCGGCCCAATATAGACTACGTTTTCCAATTGTTTCGCCCGACCCGGAACAGTCAGGCCCAAAATTAGCTCCGGAATTTTTACATTTGTGAATGACTAACTCGCAGTCACTTCACAAAAAGTATATCTCATAAATGAGACGAAGGAAGTAACTGAGCAATAATAACAAAGAGCTCATGCTTAGCGACTCCTACCACAAAAGCACTCATTCCATCGTCTTTCTCCTTTTTACTTGTCAGGAATCAGGATCTCTTAATCCTGCTCGATTATATCAATAATTGTCATTTTCAAATAATAAAAGAGGCATATAATCAAACGACTGAATCAATAAAGATTTAAACCTAGCTAGAGTACTTGTTTCTTATCAAGTTGAAACACAACTTCGTTCCTTTACCTCGGCTTCTAGCTTTACTATTTTTACTAAACTATCTCGAACGAACTTTTTACCAACGAAGCGTAGATAAACGAACGACTTCAAACTAATTAATTAGCAGCAAGGATTTTCACAACTCGTCAACCACCATTCTCTAATTAATTAATTGTGCATCTAAAATTGAGGCTACTCCTTAATGAGGAAGCCTAATAAGTCAAACGATCGAGCTGACTCTTTCCTTCCATTTTTCATGTCTCCCAACTCATAACCATTTCCTTAATTGCTGCATGACGTTATGAATATGATGCATGGGTTTGATGGAAATCTAATAAACAGAATTAAATCACTTAAATAAACCTTCATTATACCATGATTTAACAACAAAAAAACCCATAAAAGTTGTTCGACTTAGGGGTATTTGGCTAAACTCATTCGAAATACACTAGCTTATAAGAACTAAGAAAGATGTTTTTAAGAACTTATAAAAGGTAATATAAACGTTTGAGACGAAAACGAACTTATTTTTAAGAAGCTTATAAACTCTTTAGAACATCTTATTTATCGTTTAAAAAAGTTTATAGTCCATTACAATGAGACATTAGTCTATCCTTATCAACCCCGTTAAAATCATGACTAATATATAATTTTATACGATCTTAATTTTAAAATAATAAAAAGAGACAGAGAGATTAATGATTATTTTACCAAATTTGTTACAAATTGTGCAAGCTATAGCTATAGCTTCTGCCATAACAGAATCTTCAGTAAATGAGCCATGGAGCTTCAACTCTTCTCCACACTCAAACTCTTCACACTAATCCTTCTACTGTTCCTTAATCTTCCCCCAATTTCGTGCGCCCCAAGCGATCCGTACACCAGATGCGGAGCTGCCTTCAATTGCGGCGAAATCACCGGCATCGGCTTCCCTTTCTGGGGCGGCGGCCGGGCGGCGGAATGCGGCCGCGCCGCCCTCAAATTGGACTGCGAGAACGGCACCACCGCCACGATCCAGATCAACGGCGTCAGGTACCGCGTCCTGGAGCTGAATCGGGAAGCGAGGATCCTCAGAATCGCGAGGGACGACCTCCTCCGCAGCCTCTGCCCGCCGATTCTCGCGAACACGACTCTGGATCCGCCGCTCTTCGCGTACGCTTCAAGCTACGTGAATCTGACCTTCCTGTACGGCTGCCCCGCCGTGGATTTCCCGGTACCCTACCGATTCGACTGCGCCGTGAAGGGGGTAGAGGGGCGGATCGGGTACGTGGAGTTCGGGTCGCAGCTGTCGGGGATGTGCGGCGCCAGCGTCGTCGTGCCGGCGAGCTACGCGTCGTTTTTCAATTTCAAGGACCTGGTGGCGCTGATCGGGGAGGGTTTCGAGGTGCAGTTCGCGGCGGACGGCGGCGACTGCGACGGATGCGAGAGGTCGGGCGGGAGGTGCGGGTACGATGGTGCTGGGGAGCATTTCGTTTGCTTTTGCCCCGATCGGTCGCCGGCGGTGTCGAAAACCTGCGGCGGTGGCGGTGGCGCTGCGGCGGCTGAAGTTGATGGTCCTCGAGTACCAACTGTGGATGATTTCGGGAAGCGGGGACCTAGGGCGGCGACGGTAGCGCCATCGATTTCAGGTAAATTATGCATGCGCTAATTACTCTGTTTAAAGATTATTAGTCACTAATCATGGTTAAGGGTTGTTTATTAACCGTTAATTCTTAGAACATTCCATAAATAGCATAGGACACTTAGAAAAGGGCGGATTAATTAAAAACTAACAGTTAACAAATGCCAATTTCGAAGACAACTGTTGCTATAATACTCAATAATACTCTCTCAGTCCATTGATATAGGGATACTCCCTCCGTCTTTAAATAAATGTCCCCAGCCGCCATTTTGTGCAAACCAAGGAGAAGGGTAAATTGACATTTATGTCCTTAAAATCCTTGAATTTTTTTTATTTTTTGTACAAACCAAGGAGAAGGGTAGTTTTGGTACTTTAGTGTAATTTTTGCTTAGAAATTTGTGTGGAGACACTTATTTAAGGATAAAAATTTTGACGGCTCGGGACACTTATTTAAAGACGGAGTAATTTTTTTCGGCACGGAAACTAAGATAAGAGTGATAATGATGGGTAAATAGTGTGAATGAGTTTTAATGAGTTGAATTTTGTCATTTAAAATAATATCTATATATCAGTAGAACTGACGAAAATAAAACTCATTCATATATAAATGAGATGGAGGGAGTAGTATTTAATAAAAAAAATTAATTGGTGTGTTGAGATGAAAATTGGTCCCAGAATTGAAAGTTTGAATATTGTTCTCTAATTTAAGTTTGTTGTGGTTAGGGCTGCAAACGAGCCGAACCTGATCGAGTATTGGTCTGTTCGGGTTCGGCTCGTTTAGTATTTGACAGGCTCGGGCTCGGGTTCGAGTTCGATTCGAGCTTTAAATCCGGGCTCGAGCTCGGCTCGGGTTAAAATTTTTGAGCTCGAATTCGGCTCGAGTTCGGCTCGTGCCCGGTTCGGATTTGAGCTCGAATTTGGCTCATGAAAAGCTCGAGTCCGAGCTCGTTTAAAAAACATGATATAAACATATTTAATTTTGTCTTTTAAAACTTCAAATGAACTTAAATTAAAATGAATTTCATCAAATAAAAATCCACCTAATGAAATTCATCCAAAACACAAAATATAATCCAAAAAGAACAAAGCATATATACATATTTTTTTAATTTTAATTATGGTATAGTCCTTAATTAGTTTTGGTTGTAATTTGAAATTAATTTTAACTTATTAATATTTGACAATAATTCAAATTCTCTTACCTACAATTTTTAACACATAAATGCTAAAGCTCGTTTACAGGCTCGATTAGAGGTTCGATTAAGAGTTCGCGAGCAGGCTCGCGAACATGTTCGATTAACATACGAGCCGAACACGTTCGCGAGCAAAACGAGCCGAACACCTTACTGCTCGGGTTCGGCTCGTTAAGTTAACCGAGCTCGAATTCGGGCTCGAAGCTCGGCTCGTTTGTTAACGAGTTCGAGCTCGAACGAGCTTTTACCGAATCGAGCACCGAATAAGTCCCGAGTAGCTCGGCTCGTTTGCAGCCCTAGTTGTGGTACATACGATAGATACGTGAATACGTGATAGATACATGAATAGTGTATACACAGAGATTAGCAAGAGGACGTGCATTAGTCTAGCAGTAGGAAATAATGCATGCAATCAAAATTTTCAAGTTTGATTGAAGCGCTTTAAATAGAATTTTGAAGGTCAATTTCGAGCCTGGGAATCAGAAATGATTTGGTAGTATCACGACTAAAAATTGAAAGTTGTTCGGGCCATGTCAAGCTAAAGATATTTTTGGACAGGGTCGAAATTTTAGGAGAAATGGGCAAAATTGAAGAGATTAAAACATGGTAAAATAAGTAAAAAAAACTTAAATAATATGCTATACAATATAAAGTTTATAGAACTATGTGATATTATGCACCGTGGCCATTAGAAAATTGAGTACTGGGAGTATTAGAAAATTATACAATAGCAAAATGGATTCATTTCATACTTCATAGAGTTATGGCCTATACTTTAGTTCTATATAATAGCGTGTGAAGTCTAAAATACCCTTCATATGTGAGTTCATAAAGTATATTGCTGTTAGGAAGTATCAATCCATCACGTTCACTTGTACCACTCATACCTCTATGAATCAAGGTTTCAAATTTTCCTTTTCACTTAACTGCCAACCAACCGCCAAGACTTTTCAATAGCAATTTACACCCTTTTATTATTTTATATGCTAATACCTTATCTTAAATAAAACACATCAAACCACAACGTGACAACACGCATAAGTGAACTGTTTCACTTGAAATGAATAAAATGAGAATAACTATAACATTATTTACTCAGCATGCAATACATTGACAAATATAATACTCTCTCCGTCTCCCATATTCACTATGATCAGTATTTTTCGTTTGGGGCACCTCATAGATTAATGTAGTAAGATTTACTCAGCAAAATGATCAATTTACCTTTAATATTCTAGTAAAAAACTATCGTTTCTTTCTGGCAGACGAAGGGAGTATCTATTATCTAACCACTTTAGAATTAATAAATGATCTAGTGTGTCGTGCTTCTAAGAGTTTTCAATATGTTGATTAGCTTAGGTAGAAATTGTTGAACAAACCACCTCTTTCCTTAGAAACAGGACCTTCAGTCATGACTTACTAGCAGTTTCTATGTCAAAATTAGTCTTACATCATTACTTATTGGTTACCAATTATATTCACTTTCCTCTCCCAAAACCAACTCCATAGTAGTTGATTTCTCAACTACATAGAGCTTATATTAATTAGTCCTTGTCTCTCCCTTCCAAAGAATTACTACATGTTTGTTTTATCCAATAATTTCAATCATCTTCTTCTGAAATCATGATTCTTTTCATGAAGTCCCCCAATTTTTCTTTCTTTCCTTTGCTTCATCTTCTTATCACCATTAAAATCTTGGTCCTTCTTCAATCCTCTAATGCATCCACCTCCCCTTCTGAATACTACCACACCTGTGGCAACACATTCAGCTGTGGTGATACGATAACCGGAATCGGATACCCTTTTCGGGGATCTAACGATCCCGCCTACTGCGGCCATCCGAGTTTAGCCCTAACCTGCGATGGCCGAAACAATGCCACCACGGTTAACATATTGAGCACTAAATATCGGGTGCTGGAGATCTATCAAGCTACTCAGACAATGAGGATTGTTAGAGAGGATCTGATGGAGGGGCCTTGCCCCCATGAGATGGTGAACACCACACTGGATTACTCCCTCTTCGACTACGCCTCGTCCTACACGAACTTCACTTTCCTGTACGGATGCCCTGCATCGAATGTTCCTGGGTTGAGCCTCATTCCTTGTGGGAGCTCCGGGTACAGCGGTGGTGTGTACATGTTTCCCGGGACTCAGGGACCCGGGAAGTGTAATGCTAGTGTGATTGTTCCGGTGCTGTTGGGTGGAATGAACGGGGGCGGAGGATCCACGAATGGTACGAGTTTGAATGAGATTGTGCAGCAGGGATTCGAAGTGAGGTGGAAGATCGGTGAAAAATCTTGCAGTGATTGTATAGATTCGAAGGGCCGTTGTGGGTTCGATGTTAGGACTAACGAAACAACTTGTTATTGCTCTGATGCACCGTACGTTTCTGATACCTGTGGAGCCTCTCCAGGTAATCCAACTTCACCGAGTATTATGTTTGGAAATGGAATGAAATATAATGCTTTCGAACTCCTCACTTAGAGTCCGACATTTGATAATGGTCGATTATTGAGTAGAATTTCATTTCATCTAAAAGCTTGAACTCCGTTTATATTGTACCCCATATCCCGATAGGCCTAACTAGTGTTGTTCATCGACTTTTGAACAATAGTCGATGAAGGGAATTATCAAATAGGAATTGATAGAGTGAATATACTAACTATTTTAAGTGGGATAATTCTCTCTAATTCTATTTTCTAATTGGCTAGCTCTACCAAACTAACTTTTGAACGACTTACTTTAGATCGAGTTATAATCTAGGTTTGCTTTAGACTTTAGTTTAGCGGCTTTAGCCCTCAAAATGAGATATTTATATACCGAAGATTTTTTTTTTTTTCCTAAAATGATCGATAATGGTTCCCCGTTATCTTTTCACAATAATTCAAACACCCAATATTTTAGTTGGAGGATTATGCGTCTTACAAAGTGAGCTACGTCAATTTACGCATCTGTACATAAAAATCAGGACAAAACTGTTGGTTTCATTTTTTTCCTCTCTTTTAGTCTGAAACTGAGACAAAAAAATCCCCGTCATTTATTTATGAAAGTCTTTTTAATAGGTTGAATATTTGACAATGTAATAGGCTGTCAAATATTGACTGACTCCACCATTTAGATTTAGATATTGATAATTTGTTACTATCCTCTTTTACAATTTCCCACACCTCACACACAAAGACCTATACTTCCACAATCCCCATTAAATAATAAAGCTCCTTTCATTATAAATATGGCAGTCTTTGCACGCGAGTAGATTAAGTACTAGGACCAAAAGTCTCGAGTTCGAATTTTGCATAGCACGACCTTTAAATTTACGTTATTAATTATTAATAAAGTTTAAATAATAAAAATGGCCGCCTAGGCTGTGGTCCCACAGAAGCTTCTTTTACATGGAAAACGTCTCCAACTGGCAATTTTTTCCCCATTGGAGCCCTACCAATCCATACATATATACACGTCAATTGAACCAAAAACCTTAGTTCAACATCCATGTAACCAAATTTCTCCTTCCTTCAAACCATATTCATCGCCGAAATGAAATCGAGCCTCGATCGAACGATGATCCTCCCGTTGATGCTCGTAGTAGTGATCGGGATCCGATTCTGCGAGTGTCAGAACGAGTACGAGACCTGCAGGCAGCCATTCGAGTGCGGTACCTTGAGGAACCTCGGTTATCCCTTCCACGGCGGGAGCCGCCCGTCAACCTGTGGTTACCCCGGCTTCGACCTCGCCTGCGATAATGGCGTCCCCCTCATTAACATATCATCGTCGATAGTCGTCCGCCTCCTCGATTACGACAACCAGACGCGGACGATCAGAGTCGCGAGGAACGACCTGTGGACGACGCCCTGCGCTCAGATCCTCAGCAACGTTAGCTTCGATGCAGCTCGCTTCAATTTCTACTCGCCGGCTAACGATCGGGAGATCTTTCTCCTCTACGGCTGCCCGCGGATTCTGCTGCCGAATCAGTTCGACTGCGGCAGCGGCGGACTCGGATTGTACTTCACGAGGGAGCTGAACGACGCCGGATCCACGTGCACCGGAGCTCGGATTACCGTGAGAATTAGCGAAACGGCGGCGGCGGCACTGGAGGCAACGACGCCGACGATTTCGTTTCTGGCGTCGCTTCAGAGCGGGTTCTCGATCCAGTGGTCGGCGGAGGACGACAAGTGCGACGCCTGCGTCCAATCCGGCGGGGCTTGCGGCTCGGACGGAGGCTCGGGATCGTTTGCTTGCTACTGCGTTGGCGGTGCGGTTGAATCCACTTGCCGTACCCCTACTTCCCCCAATCAAAACGGTACGTTTCTGAAATCGTTCTTCTTCTTCGATTCATTTCTGCTGCCGAGGGTTCGTAACCTTTTTCAATTTTTTATTTTTAATTCCCTTTTTCCTCTCGGCATTTTCTTCGCCCTAATTGTTGAGAATTCTTCGTCGTGAAACTGCACCACTGAAACGTGAAACGGTTCAATTAAAAAATTATGAATAGTTGATCTTATATCGATTCGACCTTCGGTTCGATCAGGTCGATTTTTAGAATATTGTTTTTCCTCTAAAAATTAGGTATTGATAACTGACTATAATAATTTTAGCAAACTGTGCATTCAATAAGCAAATAAACGAAATGGTTTTTCCTAAACCATTAAAATATTTTGTTATTGAATATATGGTGCTAGAGCATCTCCAACAGTTTCCCCTATTTTCCAGCAGCACTATCACTAAAATAGTGCAGAAACAGTAACTCATCTCCAACAGTTCGCACTAAAATACAGCAGAAAAGGAATATTCCAAAATATCCCTTTTCATTCATTTTTTTAATAAAATGTGAACATGATTAAAAAAATGACAATGATATAAATTTTAACTCATTTAATTAAGATAAAATAAGTAGATATTGCAAATAATTAAAATTACATTCTTAGGGGAAAAAATGTATCTTTAATTTTTTCAATTTTATATTAACGTATGTTCCCATGCATGGTGTAGTTTGTTTTGTACTTTAATTTGGCAATGTTATGTAATTTTACGTTTTTCTTATTAATGCATTTTTGTTTTTATATTTTGTTTCATTAATTTATACAATCATTTTGTATATATATTTATATCACACGTAAATTATACATAGAATTTAAAAGAAGAGAAAAATTAGTTAAATTATTACAAGTAACATACGATAAATTGTGAAAAGAACAAAAAAAAATAATTAAAAAAATTTGATACACACAAAACAAATAAGCATATATCAAATTAAATTGTGAAAAGAAAAAAAATAAAATTATTACTCATACAACAAAACAAACTAAATTGAAATACTACACCACAAATAAAAATCGCAAACAAACACGAGCACAAAATGATGAACACAAAATTATAGTGCAGTGAATAGTGTTACTCTATATTTAGGGGAACACTGTTCATTGCACTATAATTTCGCTATTTTAGTGCGGACTGTTGGAGCAAAACTCTGCACTAAAATAGTGCTCAGCACTATTTTAGTGTGCTCTTGGAGATGCTCCTAGATTAGATGTGAATAGTTTATAAAATGAGATCCTCTGTCCCCAAACTTGTGTATCAATTGTGTATCCAAGTTAAAATTACGTACTTTTGTTCTTATATTTTTAATTGCTGCAAATTTAATAATTTTTTTAACTAACAAAACTACGTAGTTTTGACTTGGGTACACGATTGGTACACAAGTTTAGGGACAGAGGATCTCATCTTAGTTTTTTTTTTATAATACTCCAATTTAAATATTTTTAGAGGAGAAAATGATATCACGAAATCACGGGATTTCGTCAACTTCTAGATGTTATTAAGAATTAATTTATAAATAATGGATTTTAATACAATTCAACATGTTATGAAATTGATATCTGATGAACCGTCGATTCGCGGCCCAGATTCAGATGAACGTTTGTATACGGAATTAAAGGTAAGGCAAGGAATTTACGTGGTTCGATCAAATCGATCTACGTCCACGGAGAGCAAGTATGTATTCTTATATTCAAAAAAGCGTAAGTAAGTTACAATACAAAGGGTTCTCGTATTTATAGACACAGCTCACGGCAGTTGCAGAGGTGGAATCGTGGAGGTCATGGAGGTGTGGTTGGTTGCTCCGGTTTTTCCTCCATCAGCCCACGTTCTGGGTTTAGGGCTCAACTCCCTGGGCCTGGGCTTAGCATGGATTGGGCTTGCCGATCTGGGCCTAACCGGTCTGGGCTCCGCGATGTGGGCTTGTCTGCTTTTGGGCCTTTGGGCCTAGGGAGGTGGGCCACTTCCTATCACATCCCCCCCCAAAAAGCGTGGGGTGATGGAGTTGTTGTTTTCTGCCGTGGTGTTTGCGTACGGATGGATAGTAGTAACATACTCGTTAAAATGCGTGAGGGAAACTGAATTGAACTTGGTACCCCTCCGAAAATTGTGAGGAAGGCCGAACTGAACTTGGTATCCCCTCCGAATTGTGAGGAAGGCCGAACTGAACTTGGTATCCCTCCGAAAATTGTGAGGAAGGCCGAACTGAACTTGGTATCCCCTCCGAATTGTGAGGAAGGCCGAACTGAACTTGGTATCCCCTCTGAATTGTGGGGAAGACCGAACTGAACTTGGTATCCCCTCCGAATTGTGAGGAAGGCCGAACTGAACTTGGTATCCCCTCTGAATTGTGGGGAAGACCGAACTGAACTTGGTACCTCCTCTGAAATCGTAAGTTCGGATATCGGGAGATGCCGAACTGGTCTCCCGCCCAAAATGGAAAGTTGTCAGCCGCATTTAATGCGACGCTTGGGGTTCCGATAAAGTACCGATTGGACTTGCGCGAAACGGCGTCGTATTGAATGAGGTATTGAATACGCTTGAAATTCTTCCCCCTTTAATGCCTTATGATTGTAAAGACAATCATTCTATCTTCATTTCAAAAACTAAAACCCTAAATCTGCAAATCCTCTGTACTGTTCATCGTCTTCAACCACTGCACTCCGCGAATCTTGTGTGATTATCAACCTTGAAAAAGTAAGTTATGTCTTCCTCTCTCTCGATCCCAACCTCTTTTTCCGATTCTTCCGTTCAAGAAGTTCGTTCCCCCGTGCTTTCTCATTCTTCGGCGGCGACGGAAGAAGTCTCCGCCGCGTCTTCATCTGATTCCATCCCGTTCACCTTTTTAGAGGATGAACGGGCGTGTGTGCGTTCCGATTGCGAGGAACCATACGGGCAGAAGGTGAAATTTCCCGAATTTGTTGGTGGGGTTAGGGGTAGTGTGGGTGGTGTAGAGTCTATAGTGTCCACCTCCACCTTGTATAAAATTGCCGTTAAGTATAACTTCCCTCCCTCCGTTCTTCTTTTACGGCCGAACGCCTGCGATAGGGCTTATCGTCCTCCTCGCGGGTGTGCCACTGTTTATGTTGACCAGTTTAAGGCTGGGTTGCGTGTCCCGTTTCCGGCTATCTACGCCGATATCCACCGCCATTTTGACCTCTCCCCTGCTCAGATTACCCCAAATAGTATCAGCCAAATAGCTGGGCTTGAGCTTGCCTGTTCTCGGTTTGGCATGCCGTTCTCTATAGATTTTCTTGGGGGGATGTTGTGTTTTAAATCCCGGACTGAGGGCTGGTACTATTCTTCGTACCGGCACAAGGGTTTTTCGGTGAAGGTGCCCTCCAAAGTCCAGGACTGGCAAAAAAAGTTCTTTTTTTGCCAGTTCGAAGGTGCCACCGAAGTCGGGTGGCACTCTGGTTCGGTTCAGCTTCTGCCGAGGCAGAAAGATTTGGCCAAGGTGGTACGGCGTTTTGCCAGTCTGGGCGTGATGCCGATATCACTGGCCGATCTGGCAGTGGCGGTACCGAGCCCCGATGATCCTTCCACTTCGGTGGATCCGGGGAGGGGTGAGGTCCCTTTCCCCCTTTTTTTTTTTTTTTTTTTTTTTTTTTTTTTGACATCGGTACTGACTCTCTTTCTGCTCACAGTGGATTTGATGAGGGGCAAGAAGCCGCTGTCGCAGAAGAGGAAGGGTGAGGCCACTTCTTCCCCGTCCGGGCAGAAGAAGCAGGCGACCGAGTCATCTGAACAGACTCGGTCTGGTATTCCTACTCCCCGAGGTCGGGGTCACACTTCTGTTGGCGCGGAAGAGTTCGACGCGGCTGCTGTCGGAAAGCTGGTTATGGGTTCGGCGTCGTCCGAACCCGATCTGGCAATAACTGATGTCCGCACTTCTGCTCCGGTGTTTCCGGCGGTAAGTTCGCAGTCGATATCTACCTCTTCCCCTTGTTTGTTTATTATTTTTTTTTTTTCTAATGATAGTAATCCAATGCAGGGTGTGGATCCTACTCTGGAGGAGTATGACCGTGTGAGCAGCGCGGTCAGGAGTCTTCTCAAGGGATCGGTGGGGAAATACCACCGTATCTTGGAGAAGAACAAGGTATTGGCCCACGATAAGGCCAAGATTTCAAAGGCACTTGCCGAAGCCACGGCTCGGGAAGCCGCACTCCAGGAGCAGGTCGATCGTCTCTCTACCGAGCTCAACGCCACCAAGGAGAAAGTGGCGAAGAGCGAGGAAGAGGCTGCAGCCGCCCGAGTTCGGGAGTCCGAGATCGCCGCCGCCCAGGGCGATGTTTTCCATGCCCTTGCTGAGAGAATAACATTTAGCAAGGGTTTTGGTAAACTGGTATCGTCCTTGAGCAAGACGATCGAGAAACGGGCGGTGGCCGAAGTGCTTGATCGGGTGGCGGCCAAATATCCCGATCTCGACAAGGGCGAGTTCGGGTATGAGCCGGTTGAGGACGAAGAGGTTCTTCGCATATATTTCCGAAAGATTTTGAAGAAGGCCTCTCCATTCCCCGTCGTGGGATATCTGGCGGAAGGGCAAGCCCTGCTGACGGCTGCCGATATCCAGGCCTGTCAGTTCGACAGGGATGCCGATTTCGAAGAAGCGTGCATCCCTTTCCGTGAGGAACTGGCGACGTGCCCGCTGTCCCCAGATACGCCGCCCCCCGTGCTGGAAGGTGAAGGTTTGGAAGAGGCTGATGCCGATGCGCGGACTGATAACACAACCGCCGATACTACGGGCGGGGTCAGTTGATCCCTTCCCTCCCCTTTTGTTTTTTTTTTTTTTGATGATGTCTGCTCTGAACTTGTACAATGTATTCACCTTTTGAATGAAAGTTCGATTCCGTTGCTTATCTTTCTCTTGCTTTCTGTAGAACGAACCCGTAACAGATAAAACTGGTCTGATAAACGAAATTAAACAACTCAAAATCCTTATTGATCTCAAGGATGGTGAGATCGGTCGCCTCGACAAACTGGCTGATCATCTTCGAAATGAATTCGACGCCAAATATAACGCTCTGCAAATCAAGTCTGATTCCAACGAGGCTCGTTATTTGCAATTAAAAGAAGATTACGCGGATGCCAAGAGGATTGCAGACGAGCATGCTGAGTATGAAAGAGTTATCCACGAGCTCGGTGGCAAGACGATATCCGAAGTCGAGGCTGACGCGTTTGAGGCTGTGCGGGGGGTTGTGCGGGAGGTGAAGAATCGCGGTTCGGATTCATGGGAAGTTGCCGACTACATATCCGAGCTGCGATACTTGACGAATTTATTCCCGTTGGTTCTGTCTCGCCATGCCATTATGAAGAAGTGGCTGGACCGGTACCCCGACGTGCAGCCTAGCAAGCAACATGCTCCCCGGTTCCGCGCCTTGAGCCCTACCGTCCCTTCTCGTCTGGTGAAGGACCGGTTGGATATGCTGATGCCTGTTCAGAACCGCAGACCGATTCCGAACCGAGGGGATGGGAATTACCGAGCTCCGATAATTCCCCGAGGTCGGAGTTCTTCCCGGTCTATATCAAGCCGATCTGGGATGTCAGGCGGTGCTGGGCGCGGTGGTGGGCGCAGTTCGGGACAAAGCTCCCAAAAAAAGGAAGACATAAATATTGATTTTTTGTTGAACCCGCCGACTAGCGGTTGGGCTAGTTATTTTAACTGTAGTAAGAGGCCAGATGAGGGCGGGCCTTCTAACGCGTGACTATAGTTCTGCAAGATAATAAACATATTTGTATAAACTGTGTTAGTGAAATCTTTGGCTTATTGCCTGTTTCGAATCGCAATCCTGTTTTTTTCGTTTTCGAACTGACGTCGTCATATTCGAGTTTCCAAAGTGGCTTGGGAGCCTAACTTCGTCTTCCGATGTGACACTTGGGTCTTCCCTTGGTTCGGGATGGCATATAGCCTATTATCCACTGCCAAGGTGACGCTTGGGTCAGATCGGGTTCCTGTTCTGCCGACTATGTCGGTAGGGGTGGTCCCCTGATTCGTACGATTTTATTTTACTAACACTTGTCCTCGTCAGGATAGTGATTGGAGGAGAGGTAAAATGCATATAGGTAGAGTGATGCAAATGAGAACATAATGAGAGACAATCTTAACTTTCATTACTTAAAAGAATTTTGAAAAACAAGACCGGACTGAACATAAAAACGAACTGAAAAGACTGAACTGACAAGAGCTTTAACTAAACAAAAGATTTGACTGACTGACGACTCTATCCTACATGATACTCCACCTCTATGCATAGTACCTCTTCAGATGGATTACATTCCAAGGTCGCTGTATGGGCTCCCCGGACAGAGTGGAAAGCCTATAGGCGCCTTTACCAAGGACCTCGTCTACTCGGTATGGGCCTTCCCATGTGGCCTCCAGCTTGCCGAGCTTACAAGCTTTGCTGACCTCATTGTTTCGGAGAACTAGATCTCCTACACAATACTGCCGATCTCGAACTCGCCGATTGTAATATCGGGCTATGAGTTGCTTGTATCGGGCCTCTCTTATGTAAGATGTATCCCTTTTTTCTTCTAGCAGATCGAGGTCCGCACGCCGGTTTTCATCATTTACTTCGGCTATGAAATGGGTCGTGCGCGGACTGGGGAGTCCGATCTCGACTGGGATTACAGCTTCTGTCCCGTATGCTAGACTATACGGTGTTTCGCCATTTGCTGTTCGCGGCGTTGTTCTATAGGACCATAGGACGTTGGGAAGGTTGTCTACCCATAACCCTTTAGCTTTCTCTAGCCGGGTTTTGAGGCCTTTGACGAGAGTTCGGTTCGTCACTTCGGCTTGACCATTTGCTTGAGGGTGGGCTACCGATGTGAAATGTTGTTGAATCTGCAGCTCGTCGCACCATTCCCTAAAAATCCTGTCCGTGAACTGGGTCCCATTATCTGATACAAGGACATGAGGTATGCCGAACCGGCATACTATGTTTTTCCATACGAAGTTCCGGGCGTTCTTACTTGTTATCGCGGACAGGGGTTCTGCTTCTACCCACTTCGTAAAGTAGTCGATAGCAACTATGAGGTGCCTCAACTGACCTGGCGCTCTGTCGAATGGGCCTACTATATCTATCCCCCACTGCGCGAACGGCCAAGGACTCTGCATTGCAGTCAGCTCGGTTTGTGGCAGCCTTGTCACATTTGCGTGTAACTGACACTTCTCGCACCTCTGCACGAGTTCGGTGCAGTCCTTGAGCATCGAGGGCCAAAAGTATCCCCATCTCATAATTTTCTTTGCTAATGCCCGAGGTCCGATGTGACTGCCACATGCCCCTTCATGCATCTCTCGCATGACGTAGTCCGCTGAGGTTGGTCCTACGCATTTGAGTAGGGGTTGAAGGTATGACTTCTTGTAGAGGATATTGTCCAGGACAACATATCTCAATGACTTCAACAGTATTCTTCTAGCCTCCGTCTTATCTTCAGGTAACTCGCCTCTCTTCAGATAGGCTAAAATCGGGGTCATCCACGTCGGCTGTGAATCATCATCGAGATCGTTGACCTCGGCTTCGTCTATACTTCTATGCTTGACATCTTCCACCGGTGAGGTGCCAGGTGTTGATGCCAATTTGCTGAGAGCATCAGCTCGGGAATTTTGAGTCCGGGGGATTCTCTCGAGCTGGAAGTATTTGAAAAAGCCCTGCATGCCTCGTGCCTTAGCCAAGTACTTCTTCATTCTTTCACCCTTCGCCTCGTATTTGCCCAGCATATGATTTACGACCACCTGGGAGTCACAGTGTACTTTTATGGCCGTGACCTTTAGATCCGTGGCTATCCGGAGTCCGGCAAGCAACGCTTCGTACTCGACCTCATTGTTGGTAGTTGCGAACTGAAAGCGAAGTGAGTATGTGATCTCTTTCTTTTCTGGGCTGACAAGGAGGATTCCAGCCCCGCTCCCCGTCTTTCCCGAGGCCCCATCTACGTACATGTGCCAACAGTCTTGGGGTTCCTCCACCGTTGTGCGAACTGGATCTGGGGTCGGGATCGGGACCTCGGATATTGAAATCTCAACTAAAAAATCGGCTAAGGCTTGCCCTTTGATAGCTTGTCGGGGGACATAAGAGATGTCATGCTCACCCAACTCTATCGCCCACTTCGCTATTCGTCCGGAGGCTTCTGGCTTCGTTAGCACCTGCCGAAGTGGGGAGTCTGTTCGGACTTGTATGGGGTGCGCGTGAAAATATGGGCGTAGTCGCCACGCAGCGTTGACAAGTGCTAAGGCTATCTTTTCCAAGGGCTGATATCTCACTTCGGGCCCTTTCAGCGACCTACTTATAAAGTAGACTGGCAACTGGCGGCCCGCTTCTTCTCGCGTGAGTACTGCACTGATTGCTTCATCAGAAGTAGCCAAATATAGAAAGAGCACCTCTCCCTCCTTTGGTACTGACAAGGTTGGTAGATTCCTGAGATACTCCTTCAGTTGATTTAAGGCTTGATGATGCTCCGAACTCCAGTCGAACTGGGGTGCTTTCTTCAAGATCTTGAAGAAGGGCAATTGCCGCTCTGCGGCTTTGGATAGAAATCTACTTAGCGCGGCGAGACACCCTGTTAGCCTGTGCACATCGTTGATTGATTTCGGATCCTTCATGTCTAGCACAGCCTTAACTTTTGATGGATTTGCCCTCAACCCTTCCTGGGAAATCCAGCAACCTAAAAACTTCCCCGAGGTCACAGCGAAGGTACACTTTTGGGGGTTGAGTTTCAGGTTGACTTTGCGAAGGATGGAGAGTACAGTCCGGAGATCGGCGATACTCGTGCTCTCTTCTTTGCTCTTCACCACTATGTCATCGACATAGACCTCTACCTCCTTTCCGATATGCTCTTTAAATACCTTATCTACCATCCTCTGGTAGGTAGCTCCGGCATTCTTCAGGCCGAATGGCATTTTTCGGTAGGCAAAAATGCCGAAGTCCGTAATGAATGCTGTCTTGGCCGCGTCCTCGGCATCCATTAGGACTTGGTGGTACCCCTTGTATAGGTCAAGGAAGCTGAATATCCGATGACCGACCAGCGAGTCCACCTTTTTGTCGATGTCTGGCAGAGGATAGCAGTCCTTAGGGCAGTGCTTGTTGAGATCGGTATAATCGATGCACATGCGCCAACCTCCTCCAGCCTTTTTGACCATGACCGGGTTTGCTATCCAGGTCGGGTAGGCGACCTCGAATAGGATCCCGGCCCCCAGTAACTGGTCCACCTCGGTCTTTATAACCTGATTCCGCTCCGCTGCGAAGGAGCGCTGCTTCTGTTTTATCGGTCGCACCTCGGGATCAATTTTTAGCCGATGTGTTATCAGATCGGGTGATACCCCCGTCATATCCAAGGGGGACCACGCGAAGACGTCTCTGTACTCCTTTAGAAGCCGAATAACCTGCTCTCGAAGTTGAGGGTGCTCGTTCAACCCAACTTTGACGACCTTAGCGGGATCGTCTTCATACAAAGCCACCTCTCCCTCTTCGGCAGGCGACGTCCTTTTCGGCTCTTCGGAGTTCGGTAATTGCTATGCTTGGGGCAGTTCGGGTGGTGCCCCCAGCCCCTTGAGCGCCACAAGCAGGCACTCCCTTGCCATTTTCTGATCACCACGGATCACGGCTACCCCTCCCTTGGTCGGGATCTTCACAGCTAGGTGGTACGTGGAGCAGATCGCTCTCACCGCATTCATCCAGGTACGGCCGAGGATTATGTTGTATGGAGACTTGGCTTCCACCACCATGAATTCAGTCATGTTGGTGGTACTCCTTGGCCCTTTCCCTACTGTGACAGGCAGCTCGATCGTCCCGAGAGGATGGGTTTCCTCCTGCGCGAAACTCCGCAGTGGCCGTGTGGTGGGTGTGATCTTTGACTTCTCTAGCTCCATGTTGTCGAAGCAGTGTTTAAACATGATATTCACCGATGCCCCAGTATCGACGTGAATTCTCTTAATTAGCATATTGGCCACCACAGCCTCCACCACAATGGCATCGGAGTGCGGTACCATTGGGGGCACCGGGTCCTCGGCTGAGAAAGTCACTGCTTCCTCTTTCTTGAACCTTTTGTTAGCAGGTTCTCTGCTGGGCAAGTTCCGAGCTCCGTTCTTGAGTGATGATTTGGTCTGCCCTTTGGGGAGAGCCGAGATCGTAGCGACTACTCCATCGTACTGATACTCCCCATCCTCATCGGCATCGTCCTCATTGGGCTTTGCTCTTTTCTCGGTCTCTGTACTGCAACTTCCTCCTTTGTAATGCCTCTTCTTCTTTTGACTTCGGGGAGCGTCCACTTGATTTACTCCCGAGCTACGATCTTGGTACTTCCTGAGCTGTCCGTTGCGAACTAAGCTCTCGATGTCTTGAGCTAGGTTCCTGCAGTCCTCTGTGTCATGTCCGTAATCCTCATGGAACTGGCAGTATTTGTTTTTCGACCTCGGCTTGCCGTCCTCCCGCATCGGCCGTGGTCTCTCGAACAGGCCAGCGTGTAGTTCGAGGATTTCAGTTCTCGGTTTGTTCAACGGTGTGAATTGTGGAGCTGGCCGTTGTGCGGTCTGGGACACCGGCGGGCCACGCTGTACTGGATTTTGCCGAGGTCCGAGACGAGACTCAATCGGACCTCGCTGAATCCGCTCCATTACCCCTTTGCGGGGAGTATCCTCTTTCTTCTTCGAGGTTTCACCTCGGTCCACTTCTTTCCTGCGCCTGGTAGCCTCCTCTATCTTGGCGAACTTGTCCGCTATAGCCCATAGTTCGGTGGTAGTTTTTGGATCCTTCGCCAGGATCTCCCTGTAGAGGTGGTCCGAGATGATAGCATTTTGGAATGCTGAGATGATGAGGAGATCGTTTGTGCACCGAGTTGACAGGCACTCTCTATCGAATCGGGTCATGAAATCTTGTAGTGACTCACCCCGGCCTTGTTTGACGGTTAGTAGATGTGCTGGGGTGTGTCTCACCTCGGCACGCTGGGAGAAACTCCTAGCGAACACATTCATCAGATCGGAATACGATCTGATCGACCCGGGGGGCAAACTGTCGAACCATTCCCGTGCATTGTCAATTAGCAGTTCGGGAAACAGCTTGCACATGTGCACACTCCCCAGATTTTGGTTCAGCATGCTGTACTTGAACTGACTAAGGAAATTGCTTGGATTTCCGATTCCGTTGTACGCCTTGATCTTTGGCACCGTGTACCCGAAGGGCATAGGTGTGTTGAGAATCTCCTCCGAGAGCGGACTGATAATCCTACCAAGCGCGTCAAAGATCTGCGCTCCCCCAGTTAGGTGCCCTTGGTTGGGTGCATTATAGGGCGGAGCAGTGACATAGTTCGGTTGAACTATATGGGAGTTCGGCGGCTGGCCTCCCTGGGTCTGTCCTCGGACTTGCTGGAGATAGTGTCGCAAGTCCTGTCCGGGCCTTTGTCCTTGGCCAAACTGAAACATTCCCTGTCCGGGCTGAGAGACTCCCTGTCCGAACTGGGGGACCCCTGTGTACTGGTTGAGGAACTCGCGCCCGGATGCTGTGGTGAGGTAATTTCGCAACAACTCCTCGATCCCGGGAGGCGGTGGAGGCGGTGGGGCTGCCGAGTTCGGCTGGATGACTGGAGAGTGGCGAGCAGCTAGGCTCGGTCGGAGAACTGGGGGTTGGTGTAGTGTCGCCTCCGGACCGAACAGCTCACGTTCCCGATGTGCCGTGAGGTCCTCGGCATTGCCTTCGGGGGTAGCCTGCGGTCCTAGGCGCGAGCTCACTGGAGCTCGGTGTGGCTGGACTAACTGTGTAGACGGCTGCGCGGCCGTTTCCACAGTGGCGTTCCGCTCGCCGGAGTTAGGGGCCTCCGGGATTTCTTCATTGGTGATCTGATTGCCTCCAGGGATGTTTTGGGGTTGCTCCACGTCCACCGTCGCGGCTGGCTCCTCTGGTTGTCGTCGGCGACTCCGTCGACGGCGGGGAGTTCCCAGCAATGTTGTCATTCCGTTCGGCATCGTTAATGATTTTGGGCAGCAAAAATCGAAAATTCAAGCACGAATTTCGTTCCCACAGACGGCGCCAGTGATGAACCGTCGATTCGCGGCCCAGATTCAGATGAACGTTTGTATACGGAATTAAAGGTAAGGCAAGGAATTTACGTGGTTCGATCAAATCGATCTACGTCCACGGAGAGCAAGTATGTATTCTTATATTCAAAAAAGCGTAAGTAAGTTACAATACAAAGGGTTCTCGTATTTATAGACACAGCTCACGGCAGTTGCAGAGGTGGAATCGTGGAGGTCATGGAGGTGTGGTTGGTTGCTCCGGTTTTTCCTCCATCAGCCCACGTTCTGGGTTTAGGGCTCAACTCCCTGGGCCTGGGCTTAGCATGGATTGGGCTTGCCGATCTGGGCCTAACCGGTCTGGGCTCCGCGATGTGGGCTTGTCTGCTTTTGGGCCTTTGGGCCTAGGGAGGTGGGCCACTTCCTATCAATATCTAATCTTGTCCTCTTGTCAAAGTATGCGGGCTATTGAAGTTTGGCCAGTCAAGGGAGATAATTGTATCATGTGTTTTTATTTAACTTTCATTAATCATACTATTATATAACTAATCAAACTCGAGTTGTAACAAAACAATAATATATTCAAACCTTCACCTAATCCTCCACTTACTCTTTTGTTTCTTTATTCTTGATTTCACATTTTAACCTTGTTATTTCTATAATATTATTGGACAAATCATTCGAAGAATTCAGCTATTTTCTTTTTGAAATACAAAAGAATATTTCTAAAATCCAAACAAAGACTCTTAATAGAATTTTATCAAAATTCACTTTAAATTACCTAAATAACAATTAATTGTGTTGCGTTAGCGGTAGAAGAAAGTTAAGTTTCAGGTCGAACGTCTCGAGTTTAAGTCCTACAAGACAATAGGGGACTAAGTTTTGCGGGCAAAAGTCCTGAGCTCGATTCCTTAAATTTGTGTTTGTTAAAAAGCTTTAACATAAATAAAAGAATAAAAAGAGAATAATGTTCAACGCTGGTCAATTGCTGTGGACCTTCCGTTTCAAAACGAGAACTAAAAATATGCCATTTCACTTCTTCCCTCCCTCCCTTTCTCTCTCCATTCCGCCACCGATGCCGCCCCCTCTCTTCTCTCTCCTCGTCGCGATCGCCGCCGCCCTCCTCACGGCGGCGCACTCACAAACCACCTTCCCCAACTGCGACCGCACCTTCTCATGCGGCGCTATATCCGCCGTCTCCTACCCCTTCACCGGCGGCGACCGCCCCTCCCACTGCGGCCTCCCCGACCTCGGACTCACTTGCCGGAGCAACAATGTCACCGAGTTAACTCACAACTCGTTCACCTACCGAGTGCTGCTGCTCGATCAGGCTCAGAAGCGCCTCGTCCTCTCCCGCTCCGATCTCTACAACACCACCTGCCCCTCCGATTTCCGGAATTCCTCCCTCGATTCTAACTTCCTCTCCTCCGACGGCCAGCGCAACGACGATCTGACTCTGTTCTACGGCTGCAACAGCACCTCCACGAGAGTCCGGCCGCACAACCTCTTCAATTGCAGCTCCGGCGGCTTCAATTTCAGCGACGCCTACTACGTGGTGGGGCCCGTGCCGCGCGATCCGATCCTGAGGATCGTGCACTGCAGCATGAGTATTAGCCTCCTGGTTCTGAGGGATATCGGCGTGCAGCTATCGGATTCGCGGCTGAGCCTCGAGGCGGCGCTGATGCAGGGGTTTAGCGTGAACTATAGTGTTCCCGAAGAGAGATTGTGCTCCGAGTGCAACAAAATGGGTGGGCAATGCGGGTTTGATTCGGTACTGAGTCAACTCGTTTGTGTTTGTGGCGATAGGCCTTGCCCTTTCGCTCTCACTCTACCTCCCGAGGGCAGTCCGAATGCTCAAGGTATCTGAGGATTTCTAGTGCTAACATGGCTGATTAACTGGTTCTTGGAGAACGAATACTCTGATGTTTATGAGTTGTTTGTTTGTTACTCCCTTCGTCCCACTGAATCGGACGGAGGGAGTACTTGCTTGAATTCGTACACTAGTTTTATACTCCTGCATAAGTAGATGGTTCCCCTTTTCTTAGGCATTTAAGATTAGCTCTTCGTCTTCTTCCTTTTTTTACTGAAACTATGGTGATATGAACATTGCTTGGAATACTGGAGATTATCGTGCACATGGCAACGGCAACAATCTAAATTTCTCATTTGCTGCCCTGTAACCAGCAAAGCAGTCAATGATTTGAGTTTAAAAATTCCGAATCTTTCCGGTTGGCTTGATTATTCTATTGCCCAATTCCTTAAATATCTCTTCATTTATTGTTCTGTTCTTGCTTTCTTTGCATCACCAGCATAATGCTAATTCTCATCTCATTCCTTAACTAACACTTTTTGATCTCATGACGACTGCAGCGACCGATAATGGTAACTCAAATTTGGGGAGGAATATTGGTATGTTTCTTTCTTTATCTAATCTGATAAATTAAATTTTCTTGAGTTTTTCGGAAGTGTTCATCTTTTCGTCCGCGTTTAGGCTTTCCTATAGCTGGTGCTGTTCTAGCTGGTGCTGGATTGGGATGGCTGGTTTTCTACTGCAAGAATAAGAGGAAACGGCGCCTTCAGAATGTTGCTACCGAATCTACTCAAACTGCGAGCAAGGAGATCTTCACGCCACTTTCAAGCAAAGAGCCCTCCACGTCTCCTTCGACTAAGTTCACTAAAAGCGTCTCTTCATATCCATCTTCCCAATCCGATTTTGGTAGGAGTAGTACGTACTTTGGGGTGCAGGTGTTCAGTTACTCTGAACTTGAGGAAGCTACTGATAACTTCGATTCCTCTAAAGAACTCGGTGATGGTGGATTTGGTACCGTATATTATGGTAAGATGTAGCTCTTTCTCCATAGAATTTGATGATCGGAAATGAGGCTCTTTCTTACACATATGTTTACCTTACAGGGGTGCTGAACGATGGGCGCGTTGTTGCTGTGAAACGTTTATACGAGAACAATTTCAAACGGGTGGAGCAGTTCATGAACGAGGTCGAGATCCTGACTAAGTTAAGGCACGTGAACCTCGTGACTCTGTTCGGGTGCACGTCGAAAAGAAGCAGAGAATTGCTTCTTGTTTATGAATATGTAGCGAATGGAACAGTAGCTGATCACCTACATGGGAAACGTGCTGCCTCCGGCTTACTATCTTGGCCCGTCCGGCTGAACATCGCCATTGAAACAGCCGAAGCTCTTGCATATCTCCATAAATGCGACGTCATTCACCGAGACGTCAAAACCAACAACATTCTCCTCGACAACGACTTCCACGTCAAGGTTGCTGATTTCGGGCTGTCTCGCTTATTCCCAACCGATGCCACTCACGTCTCGACTGCTCCACAAGGAACTCCTGGATACGTCGACCCCGAGTACTACCAGTGCTACCAGCTCACGGAGAAGAGCGACGTCTACAGCTTCGGAGTCGTTCTAATCGAGCTCATATCATCGCTCATGGCCGTGGACACTAACCGGCACAGGCACGACATCAACCTAGCCAACATGGCAGTGAACAAGATCCAAAACCGCACTCTCCACGAGCTGGTGGATTCGAGCCTCGGCTTCGAGACAAACACCACCGTGAGAAGGATGGCCACGTTGGTGGCGGAGCTAGCATTCAGATGCTTGCAGCAAGTGAAGGACATGAGGCCCTCCATGGAAGAAGTGTTGGAGGCCTTGAGAGGGATCAAGAACGAGGATCTGAACTCCCATAAGGTGGAAATTGTTGATATTATGGTGGACGACGAAACCGGGCCCCTCAAGAGTAGCATTGCGCCGCCGTCGCCGGACTCGGCGACGGCGAGCGGCTCAACCCCCGGCTCTAGTGCTTGAGTGAGGTATGTTTTGATTACCTTAATATTTTGTTTTTATAAATGGAATTTTATTATTATACGGCGCATTATACTTATAGTAGTATATACGTATTTTGTTGTTCATAACATGGTTTTGATAAACGAGATTTAGAGGGGTTGTGTAATGTAATGTGAATATTTATAGATGTTTAGGCCTCCTCATTTACTTTAAATAGGATTAGATTAGAAAATAAAATGTAATTGGATTAAATTAACATATTGATATATATTGTTGTTTAATTTTATTTTAATTTAAAAATAAATAATGGACCGGGATATCCTGCGATAAGAGAAATGCTCGATTCTCCATATAGCACAGTTAACGTACTCAATAGTCACGACTGCTGATTTGACATTGCCAGGTCGACAATTTAGGGAATATAGTTACAGCATTACGTCTATAATATTCTTCAAGTTTAATATTTTATTTATGATCACATTAAATATATTTACGGTGAATATCGGAAACATCCTCCCGTCTATATTAGATGATTTTACTCCTACGATCTTGAGAATTTACAGCGGAATAGAATGTAGCGAATAATTTTGCAATGCAAAAAGCCTTTGCATGTTCCGTTCTTTTTGTAGTGTATAACAAGTAGTAGATCAGGTAAAATCTAGTTGTTCTAATTTTAGTAATTTAGATTAAAGTTCTTTACTTGGTTGGAGTCAGAGAAGTGAAAACGGAAAGTTACGGTTTGACCGGTCTTACGTCAATTTCAAAGGCAAGATATCTGCTTCTTTGTCTTTTAATTTCACACATTCTGCATTCTTAATTATTCCCTCCGTCCCGCCCGATTTGGCCCGTTTTCCAAATCGGGGTATTCCGGCCGACTTGGCCTATTTCCTTTTTGGGACCAACATTACACTTTCACTTTTTTAGTTTAATACTTTTAAATTGTTAAGAATTAATTTGATTGGCTAGTTTTAATTTTCCTTTATTGGGAACACAAATTCAAGGTTATTAATTAATGTAATTTACTCCTCCTTAAAAAGTGTGCCCAAACGAAATGGGCCAAATCGGGCGGGACGGAGGGAGTACATAGTACTCCCCCCGTCTCACTCGTAAAGGGATAATTTTTTTCGGCACGGAAATTAAGACAAAAGTGATAGTGGTGGATAAAGTAGTGTGAATGAGTTTTAGTGGATTAAAATTTTGCTAATTAAGGTAATATCTCTATATGAATGGGACAAACGAAAATAGAACTTATCACTTTATAAATGAGACGGAGGGAATAATAATTTTAAATTTATTTAATTTTCTTTTCTTTGTGAAGTATCTATTTTAATGTTTTCACAAAGAAGATTGTCCATCTTTCTCTATACAAACATTGGGTGACTTTTATCAAGTTTATGTTGTTTCAAAAGTTTGTATTACAGTATTAAAAAATAGGGTAAGATGTAGCAGAATATACAAACTTTTAAGTTCATTTTGATTTTTGAATAAAAGTTGGTTTTCATTTTTAATAAAATCTTTCAAATTTTCGAAAAAAAACATACCCAGCATGACAATTTATTCAATTTTGATGCAAATATAATTTTACTAAAGCGGTTTTGGTATGATGCACACGACAATGTAAATTTCACCCGACAATCCACTTATATAAATACGTGGATGGATCAATTTAAACTAAGCTAGGTGACAACGGAATGCATGACAAATTGAACAAATATCAGATTAATTGACAAAAATTGTCCATTAACAATTAACTATGAGGACAAAAGTAGAGGGGTACAAGAATCGAGAAGCTAGTTTATATAGAACCAAAATTATCAAAAGCCCTATATTATGGGACCAATTAGTATTTCCATTATCCCTTATGGAGGGTTGTTAGTACTATTTTTTATAACCACCCACAAACAGAATCCAATGTCACATATCTAAAATCTAATATTTTATTCTTCCGTTCGAGTTATAATTTGTTTGTTTCTATACTTTTTATTTTTAACATTATGCGCTAAAATCTTGTTTCGAAAATAAATAGATCAATCGAAGTGGAACTTGTTTTTAACACTGCGCGTTAAAATCTCGTTTTAAAGAAATAGGTCAATTAAATTGGAACTGAGGAGTATATTTTTAAACAAAAATTCTTAATATGCACATTTAAAAATAGGGAGCAATAATGTGTTTAGATAATCGAGAATCGAGATTATATAGAGATATTATAAAATAAAATAAACAAAAGGGGTTACGATCCAAATTAATACAGTTACAACGGAACCAAAAATCCCACACTCGAATTAAATTAATCTAATCCTTTTCCGTACAGGCCGCCGCCGGCGTTACTCCGGGATCCCGCCGAGCACCGGCCGCCAGGCTCTCCTCAGCAGCAGCCGCTGCCGGAAGGTCGCCGAAAGCGGCCGTAGCGACCGCACCACGCCTCCTCCTCCTCCTCCCCTGAATTCTTCGCCGGGCGGCAGCAGCATCTCCCTCACGTTCTCGGAAACCGACTCCGCCAGCGGCGGAGGCGACGAGACGAACAGATCCTTCAGCTTGTTCCTCGCCAGCGGCTCCTTCCCCTTCTCCTGCGCGCTTCTCTTGTCGCTGCTCTCCCTCCGATCGGAGCACGAGCGCGGGGGGAGCCGCCTACCGCCGCCCCCGCCGCCTCCAGTCGCGCGGCTGAGCAGCATCCGTAGGGTTTTCCTGCGGCGGAGGTGGATGACTGGGCTCGCCGACGGGCTTCTCGAAGGGCTGGCCGCCGCCGCCGCGCAGTGCGCTAACAGCTTGAATTTCTGCAGAGTCGCCATCTCCCCCTTCCCTTCCGATTGAATTTGTGGATTGAATTAGGGATTTGGATTCAGTGGGTATGAAGGAATTGGAATGGAATGATGGTTAGGGGAAGATAGGGGAAAAGTGAGAATTGGGCATGATGTGGAATAATTCCTTGCTTGTTTATGTATTTATATTTATATTTATATTTATATTTATATTTATGCAGTGAGGAACAAGTATGGAAGTGAGTGAAACAGAGGAGAGAGAGAGAAAGTGGAGGAAAGAATAATTCAGAATACGGAGGTGTGGGGGTGGGGGTCCTTTAGTTTTACTGTGGGTTGGGCTTTTCATGTTTCCATTTTTTCTTACACGTGTCTTCAAATCAACCCAGTTGGGCCCACTATTTTATGAGGTGCTAAAAACCTTAATTGAACCGGCGAAACCGAAACTGGAACCGCCGGTTCAATTTTTTAGGTTTTGGAATCGTAACCTGATGGTCGTTCGGTTTCGGTTCCGGTTACGGGGAGGTGGAATTGGGATCCGGCAGTTCTGTTTCAATTCTGAACTTGATCGGAACTGGGACCACCTCTATCGTTAATCTTCGTTCAACGCTTATTACCTATGTACAAGATGTAATATTATTCCTCATGAATTTTTAATAGAATATTAGGGGTTGTATAGAGATAATAGAATAAGTAATGTGACTTGTAACATAATATAGTACTAAAATTTGATAGGTATGTTGTAAAAAATGTGCAAATTCTTTAAGAATGTATCAATTGAAAATTTGTACAAGAACACAATGGAAAGGGAGAGAGGAGTAGAAATTAATGGAATATACGAATTTATATGTTTGTGCTAACAAAAAAAAAAAAAAAAAACTAAATGTTTGATTCTACTAAACACAAAACGAGCAAAAGCTCGAAACTACTTATAAGAAGAACGAAGGGAGTATTATTCAGTAATTTTATTATCGATAGGATTGAGAGTTTATTCGAACTTTCGTTGGAGACGATTATTCAAGAAAATGGACGAGTATTGAATAGGGTTTGATTTGAAAAGCATTGATGGTCGTAGTCAAGAATCTCTAGTCCCCACTTTCTTGTAAATTACCAAAACTGCTTTTGCCATTTTGTTCAACAAAAGACAAAGTAAAGGGCTGAGTGGTCAAAAGCTACTTGTGCTTCTTCGTTTTAAATTTTTTCATAAATCCAAATTCACCACCTTATTTCTCCCTTTGATTTCGTCCCATCGAGTTTGACGCGTCATTACCTATATGCGAGTGTGACAAAGGGAGTGCATGTTAACTTTCTCCGGTTCTAGGAATTTAAAAAGTAATTTAGGTCATGATTTAAATCACTATTTCCCGGCGGAAAGTAAATTGAATTCGACGGGTGCGATAATACTAAATTTAGTCGATAAACCAAGTACAATTCAATCCGGCTCAATTACTTATTGAATACTAGTATACACATAAGGTAGAAAGCAATAAACTTTACCAAATGGATCGGAATGCAACGAGTATGAAATTAAACGAATATTCAAATCGAGCGAGGGGCTTTGAAATCCGACTTTTCATTATAGGTTTTGTTAATAGTTTCTCTTGTTCTATTTAAAATGCGTGGAACACGATTTAGGCTACGAGCCTTATGAAAAGATATTGATAAAGGATTTGTTTTTTTTTTTTTTTTGTTTTTTTTTTTTTTTGAGGGCAATACCCTACTTTTTTGCTACCCTAGTGTACTTTTAATTCTCAACTCTAAATTTGGAGGGATTCTAATTCTAATTAAGATTCAAAATTAAATAAATAAAATAGTACCCCCTCCACTATATCAGTGTCACTCGAATATTTTATACCTTATGTACATTCATCCAATCAACGAGACTTATGTAATCGGACGAATGTAGTAACAATTAAATAATTCAGTTAGTATATCCTTATGGATATGTGCACAAAATTCTTCGAATATAGCTACAAAAATAATTGCATAGCTACTTTAATTAATAACTATCAAATTTTCGATACTTTAAGTTTTTACTCAAAAAAAAGTTCCCAATTTCCACAATTTTAGTTGAATACGTTCGCTAGGGTTACAATACGAGATTTTGCATTTCAACATCAAACCGCCTTGAAACTTCCTTTTGGACTACTAGCTTTTAGGACCGGACCGGACCGGACCGGACCGGCTCAAGTCGTAGAATGAAGTGGATTGAGCTTTTCGAGTGCTTTAGCTAATCTTAAGCCTATCTGAAGTCCAAGCCTATCCGATGAATTGGGCCGGGCATGGACCAACAACCTATAACGGGTTCATGTTGAGTTGGGTTGGGCCGGCCGGTCCAATTTATAATTCTGGCCAAGGCGAATACTTTTTCCCAAATTAAGCTGTGAATTGTTCTAAATTATATAGACCATTAAAATTTTATGTAAAATTATAAAGTAAATTAAATATCATCGATTTTCGACTGGCACTGCACTAGTATAATATCGATACACTCATAATTCCTTTCGTATATATGTTAGCTACTTGCTCAAACAATTTCCCTTTCTTCTTCGATAAAATCTCATATACTGTACAAAATTGCATGCATGCAAATCATGTTTTCAACTCTGTTTAGTATTTTTGGAACATCTCAATTTCTGATAGTGTATGTTGAAAATTTTCCTAATTTTTTTTGGTTAAATTCGCGAATCAAAATTATAAAGCGTCAATTAATTTCTCTTGATATCATATCATATCCAAACATATCTATTACTACCCTGTTCCACTTCGATTTCAATTGACCCGACTTTTTTGATCGGGTGATTTAAGAAGAAATTCATGAGAAATCTCTAGCCGAAGCCTAAAAAGGATTTTAATTTTTAAGAAATCGTCATTTTAGCTTCTTATTTTCTTAATTTTAGTTATTATTAGTATTATTATTTCCAAATAGTATTGATGAAAAATTACGAGAGTAGTTATCTTGATTAATTTGGGGAACTTACCTTTATTTGTTAGAATTTTGAAATTGTAATATATTGTTTTGGATGGGATCCTCTGTCTCCAAATTTATGGTCCAATCGTGTACCAAAGTCAAAACTACGAAGTTTTGTTAGTTTAAGAAATTATTGAATTTGCAACAATTAAAAATATAAGAACAAAACTATGTAATTTTGACTTGGGTACACGATTGGAACACAAGTTTGGGGACAGGGAATCCCATCTGGTTTTGGTTTGAGATAACAATGAAGTTCGAAATCGAATCCTCTTCGAACAAGAAAGTCTCATCTCATGGTTAATTTTTTCTTATAAATATCAACCAACAATTAATCTCCACATAAATTATCAAACATGAGTTACGATCACCGTAAAGAGACGACCTTCGACCTGACCTCAACTACATTCCTCCCCGGCGCATCGTCGTCGTCTTCGTCTCGTCTCACCGTCAAACTCGACTTCTTCTTGAAATCCGACAAGGTCATTCTCGTCGAGGGCCGAGACTCCGGGACACAATTATTTCTTCAAAACTTCCCTCCCTCGTACCGCCGCGCCTCTGCCAGCGCGGCAGTCCGGGGCGGGCAGCTGGCAGCGTTGTCGGATGACATGTTGGATGCCGTGGACGAGGCCATCGGCGACGCCGTCAACGAGGAGGCTCTCGTGGAGATGGTCCTGGAAGCGTGGGAGGGAGTCATCAGGCAGGGTTTTCTTCGAAAGCGCGGCGTTCTTCGTTTCGGTTTCAAGGTGCGGATCGAGAACTGGCATGTGTACACGGTGGGGTATGGCGGCGGTGGCGATGCTAGTAGCATGGTTCCGGCGGCGGAGATTCTGGAGAAGTACGAGGTGAGAGAAGGGGAGGAGAAGGAGATCGGGTGCTGCATTTGCTTGGAGGAGATAGGCGGCGGAGGAGGAGGAGGAGGGGCGTTGAGGATGCCATGTTTGCATGTGTTTCACGGCGACTGCATCGGAGAGTGGCTGAGGAAGAGACGTTCTTGCCCCCTTTGCCGATACGAGATGCCAACTCGAAAACCCGACCCATTGACATCCCTAATGCCAACAACGGAGTAGAGAGAGACTAGAGAGAGAGAGAGTGAGAGAACCATTGTAGGAGTAATCTAATAGGAATATTATCACGTACTACGTGTTATTCAATTTTGTTCTAATATTGAACGTAGCGCAGATACATTAGATTGCCTTAATTACCTTTTCCCTATCCATTAAATTGGTTTTGTTCATTGTGCAATCTCTTTCTTTAATTTACTTAACTTGTTTTTGTTTGTTGAATATATGCGACGTAATGAAATAATTTGGTTTGATTTATATGACAAATAGCACAATTAGAGCCCCTATGTATTTTGTAGCATTGCATGAAAAACCCGAAATATATTTCGATTAATTTGCATGAAAAAACCATCTATATATTAATGTGCACAAAATATGGAGTGCAGAGAATCCTTCGTGAGAGACAAATAATTTCATGTCCGATGTGCGTTCAAGAATAGGTATCTCCGGTGTAAAAGGATTGGGTGATCTTTTAAAAAAGTTGCTTGAAACCGGAAAAGGCTTGGTGTCCTTTGGTTTACAAGCTTATAACTTTAGCATTAGTGATACCAGTTGTAGTGGCTTATGCAGAATAAGCATTCTCGGCTATGAAGATTGTGAAGAATCGGTTGCGCAACTGAATTAGTGATGAATGTAGTTTGGTAGTTTATATTGAGAATGATATTTAAGTGTATTCTAATGAATCTATTTATTCATAGGTTTCAAAATATGATATGCCGCAGTCGATTGTAAATTTGATTTCTAGGGACCAAGAAAAGTAATTATTATAATTTTGGCCCTATTTAAAATTCTGCATCCGCCCCTGACCATCGCCATATCTCCCGTCCATGCTGCGGGCTTAAATAGTACGTACAAACGTGTTTTTTGTGTGAATTTTCTGACTCTCCCATTGCAATCAAAGATCCATACATATTACTCACTAACAAAATTAAAATAAAAATGACAATATTGCAAATATTAGTTGAAATTTATATTGTTGAAAGTGTGACAAAGGAATAACAATCAAAGTAGAAATAGCTACAAATTTGCAGTCGGGACGGAGAGAGTAAACAAAATGTCAACAAATTGCTAGTAAACCATGGATCTCTGGCTCCAAAGAGATACAACTACAGAGAAATCAAGAAAATAACAAGATCGTTTACGGATAAGTTAGGCCAAGGTGAATACGGCATTGCATACAAAGGAAAACTACCCGACGGTGAGCTAGTAGCCGTTAAGGTCTTAAAAGAGGCTCATGACAATGCAGAAGAATTCGTTAATGAAGTCGCCAACATCAGTAGAACCTCCCACGTCAACATCGTGAATTTGTTGGGAGTTTGTTCTGAGGGAAAGAGAAGGGCTTTGGTCTATGAGTTCATGCCGAACAAATCTTTGGACAAGTTCATCTACAAGAGGGGCTCTGTTAATGTAGAGTGTACTCTGGAGTGGAAGAAATTGTACGAGATTGCAGTTGGAGTTGCTCGAGGGCTTGAATATTTGCACAGAGGTTGCAATACTAGGATCATCCATTTTGACATCAAGCCTCATAACATACTTCTGGACCAACAACTTCGCCCTAAGATATCGGATTTTGGGCTTGCTAAGTTGTGCATGAGGACACAAAGCGTGGTATCCATGCTCAGTACACGAGGGACCATAGGGTACATTGCTCCCGAAGTGTTCTCAAGAAAGTTCGGAGTAGTCTCCCACAAATCGGATGTTTATAGCTACGGTATTATGCTCCTCCAAATGGTGGAGGCACGGGCAAATGATGAGGCTAAGTCGTTCCAATCAAGTGATGCTCGTTTTCTTGAAACATATTACGAGCACGTGCTAGTCCAGAATGAAAAGATGCATGTGCTCGTAAAAGAGGAGGAAGAAGAAACCGCGAGGAAAATGTTGATGGTAGGATTTTGGTGCATTCAGACGGCACCTTCGGATCGGCCGTCGATGAGTAATGTGGTTGATATGTTAGAAGGGAAGGTGGAAAGCATAGAATTCCCTCCATTGCCATTTTTGTTGTCTTCACCAAATTAAACCAGAACTCTCATGTTTGCAGCTTCAAGTAATTGTTGGAAACACTACAACAAAAAACGCCTTTAACAACGGTTATTACCCGTTGTTAAACTAGATACACGACTGTGGTTGTATCCACTAGTTGATTTTTTTAAAATGAAGGTGCTTTTGGGAGAATGAATTAGCATTTCATTTAGGTTGAGTTTTTTAAAATGAAGGTTGCATCTAATTATTATTGACCTCTAATTGTAAAGAAATCAATAAAATGTAGTGTATTTAACTACGAATGGTATGGTTGTTTGCTTTTTTTCAAGCTAAAAATAATATAATTACTTTGTTCGATTTTTTTGATCGTGATATATCTGAATATTTTATTCTTAATAAATTATTACTTATATTCCCACCGTCTCACTTCACTTGACTTGTTTTATTTTGGCACGAGATTTTATGTGAGGGTTAAAAGTGAAAAGTAAGAGATTCACATTAAAAAATAAGAATTAATTTTTTTCTATCTTAGGAAACATGTCAATTAAAGTGGGACGTCCCAATTAAAAAATGACGCCAAGTGAAGTGAGACTGAGAGCATAATTATTAAATCCATAATAGTATAAAAATCAAAGTTCAATTTCTTATTATTCATTTTCTTAACTTAGAAGAAAAAACAAACGAGATTTGATTTTTTTTTTTTTTTTTATAACTTTTTTACTTAAATAATTTTAATACTAATTTATAAGTATTAGAATATATTAAAATTAAAAAAATCACGAAACAAAATAATATCAAAATGACTAAACGACAAAGGTTAATCACGAAAGCGAACTAAAGTGACTTGTGTAGTTGTGTTGCATATCATATCGTTACTACCTGCCAAATTTCCAAACGAGTACATAAATTTTCAAATTCAAAAAATCCGCCTAAACCATTCTTCTTCTTCGTCGTTGCTCCAATTTCTTTCGCAAATTCTCAAACCATCGCGATCTTAATCCCAATTCAGCAATTAAAGCTGGGGAAAACCTTAATTCCTGAATTCCAAACCGACGAATTCGAACCCATGCGCTGATAAACAATGGGGAATTTCGTTCGCGCTGATTTTGGGTTACGATTTCGTGAGGCAGAGGCGTAGAATGAGATTGGGCGGCGGCGAACATCTCTGAGCGTTGGGTTTGGCGAGGGCAGCTGGCAGTACAACAGCTGCGGCGGATATGTCGGAGGGAGGAGGAGAGAGAAGGGGTTCGCTCGTCGGTCTCTTGCTTGACGAGAGGGGAGTGGAAAGAAGAAAGGAGGGCAGGTACGAAATTTCATCCAAAATTTTTCAATTCAAATTTACCAAACCCTAGAAATTGGGTATTTACTTGGTGTTCGGCTTCACTCACATTGCATGTTTCATACTTTTGCCGGCATATTATTCGAAGATTATTCACGTGAGAGAAATTATTGCTCTGTAAATTTACTTGGATTATCAATGGACAAAGTTATGCATAAAATATATCGATGAGAATCGGTTGAGTTATACTGAAACTTAGGAAATCTGTAATCAATCTTTAACTTAATTCTGTTGAACCGAGAATAACTATGATAGCTGCTTGAGATGACAGTAGGTTAGTGATTTCCAAAGTTGGAAGATACAATGTGTTCAACAAGGCAAAATGTTTTATCCTACTGCCTCTAGGTTTCCTCCTTTGGTAGCAATCGTTCATCTGTTCATATTATCTAAACAGAAAATCAGAGTTAAATGGAAGCTGCTTTTTTGCTATTTCTCATATTTTGCGCCACACCTTCAGCAGCTGTTCAAGATAATAACTCAACAATCCCTGTTATATCAGAACTAAAACCCGGTACAAATTCATCAGTATGGGTCTCAGAATCCGGGATCTTTGCCTTTGGATTCCACAAAATCATCGATGGATACGCTGCCTGCATCTCCATGATAGGTGAATACTTCGAACCGACTACGGTGTGGATGCCCAACAACTTGGATCCTATCCCTCCCCGTGATATTTTTTCGCTGGTAATTAACCAGGATAGAATTCAGCTTTTTCAGAAGAGACAATGCATTAAAGCTGTGTACTACAACATTGCTACTACGGAAGAAGCTATCGCGGGAGCTTCCATGCTTGACAACGGAAACTTCGTGGTCTACAATTCTAATGGCAGAGTTATTTGGCAGAGCTTCGATTCCCCATCCGACACGCTACTGCCAGGTCAACGCCTTCAAGCTGGCCAAGAGCTTGTGTCCAGAGCTTTGCTGGATGGTCTTGGAAAAGAGAGGTTCAGGCTCAAGATGCAGACTGATGGAAACCTAGTTCAGTACCCAGTCAGCTCCTCCGACACTGCTGAAGATGCTTACTACGAGTCCGGAACCTATGGAAAAGGTGATAATCTTTCTTTGAATCTCGGAGACGATGGGCGTCTTTATCTGTACAACGACCCCGTTTCGTATGATCTAGCCAGCGGAGGGAGACCTATAGGAGGAAGCATCTACAGGGCGACAGTAGATATGGATGGTATATTCCGTCTCTACAATGGATATTTGGGTGTTAAGTTTAACTGGACAGTAATATGGTCGTCCACAGAGGATAAATGCGTCCCAAAAGGTACGTGTGGGGCCAATACCATCTGCGCGCACATGGGTGAGACTGTCACTTGCACGTGCCTGCCGGGATTTGGCAATGACTGCAGGGATGAATTTGACTACCTAGACTGCGGGAAAAGAACCCTAGCTTGAGATATGAGATGAGGAGGATGGCCAACATGACATGGGAAGAAGACTACTATGCAGTGAATGATACAGTCACTGAGCAAGACTGTGTAAATGCGTGTATGCCTGACTGTGGCTGTGTTGTTGCGTCATATAGAGATGGTAAGTGCCGGAAGCAAAGACTGCCTATAAGGTATGGGATGAGGCCGACTGCTGATTCAAATGTGGCTCTTCTTAAAGTGACTTTACCTGCCTCGACACCTCCAGTTGAACCTCCAAATGCTTCTTCAGGTAATTAAGAAGAATGTGGAGGAACAACTTCTTTTAGCCTTTCACTTTTGATCTTCTTTTAAAGATGGAGTTGGGTCTCAACTAGGGGGTGTTTGGCTACAAAGACAATTTATAAGTTCATAAGTTTCTCACAAATAAGTTTCTCATTTCCAACTTATTTTTGCATCCTCCTTTCTTTGTACTTCTTTCTCACCACAGACGATTCACAGTCATCTGATTTTGTAAGACTTGGTGGCAAAACTACACTTTCTTTATCTCCACTAACCTACAATATCACTGACCCTTGCAGTATCTCTTTTAATTTCTCTTTCAGGGTATGGAATCTAGCTTCGTGGTCAGCAGAAGTATGTGATAACAGGTAAACTCAATGCCATTTCCTTTTCTATTATGCATGTTCTTCAACTTCTCAGAGATGGTGTGCAGATAATTTAATTTATATTAAATTGAGTTCAAGCAATATGAGTTGAGTAAGCTTGGTTCTTTACGTGTATGTCATTATGTTTTTGTGAAATTGAGCTTATGAATAATTTGTGTCATTTTGGATCTCCCAGTTGTGGCGGTAATATGTAACCTATAATTATTCCACCTATGTGCAGGAGTTTCAATCGGTATACCTGCTCTAGTTATAACACCAATCATCATTTACTACCTCATAAAAAGAAGTGGATTATGCGGTGAGGATAAAGAAAGTAAACAAACTGTCAACAGATTGGCGATCAACCGAGGATCTTTGGCTCTAGAAAGATACAGCTACAGAGAACTCAAAAGAATCACAAGATCATTTACAGAGAAGCTAGGCCAAGGAGGATATGGCGTCGTATACAGAGGAAAGTTACCTGATGGTCAGCTTGTGGCAGTTAAGGTCTTAAAAGAAACTCATGATAATGCAGGAGAATTTGTCAATGAAGTTGCCAGCATCAGCAGAACCTCCCACATCAACATTGTCAATCTCTTGGGAATTTTGCATTGAGAGAAAGAAAAGGGCTCTGGTCTATGAATTTATGCCAAATGATTCCTTAGATAAGTATATTTACAAAAGGGATTCTGTTATTGCAGAATGTTCTTTGGAGTGGGACAAGTTGTATGAGATTGCAGTGGGAGTTGCTCGAGGCCTTGTATACTTGCACAGAGGTTGTAACACTAGGATAGTCCATTTTGACATCAAACCTCAGAATATTCTTTTAGACGAGGACTTCTGCCCGAAGATATCAGATTTTGGGCTTGCTAAACTGTGCAAGCAGAAACAGAGTGTAATATCTATACTTGGGACGAGAGGACCTATAGGGTACATTGCTCCTGAAGTATTCTCAAGAAATTTTGGTGTAGTTTCTCACAAATCAGATGTGTATAGCTATGGTATCATGCTTCTTCAGAAGGCAAAAGCAAGAACAAATGTTGAGATGAAGTCATTCCAATCGAGTGAAGATTATTTTCTTGAAGCGACATACAAGCACATAGTAGTTCAGAGTGAAAAGGTGAAGAAGAAATTGTTAATAGTAGGATACTGGTGTATTCAGACAGCTCCCTCAGATAGGCCGTCGATGACTAATGTAGTAGAGATGTTAGTAGGAAATTTGCAGTCTATCAGATTCCTCCTCTGCCATTTTTGCTGTCTACCCCAAAATCGGAGTTTTCTTGTTTGCAACTTTCAGTAATTGTAGAAACACAAAGTTGCAGTGAAGGTTGAAGGTTAGCTGCCTCTGCTATGATAATTTTGATGCTATTTGGCATGGACGAATGAATATGCAAATTGGTCAGCTCTTCATCTTTTTTTTTTTTTTTTTTTTTTGTCAAGTTTTTCTAACATACTAAAATTTTGTCCTCCTTAATTTTCTTTGTTTGATGGGAGTTATTCTTTGCTGATTTTGAAACGTGAAAGCTGTTCATCATTGGGATTTCTATTTTGTATAGTTTAGCACAATTGCTCTCTCTGTTTTTTCTTTCGAGGGTATTGCAGCCCTCTGCCACGATAGCCATCTCATTGCTCAAGCTGCTCCACTGATCTCCTCATCTTCTCGATCCATCAGTTTCTCAATCCCAGTTCAACAATTAACATTGTGGAAGACGACATGAAACTCTAAATCCAAGCTGATGAAACTTGAATTGGAGCACGGAGGGAAATGGGAAGTTTGATTTTGGATTTGAATTGTGAGAAGCTCACTCAGAATGCAGGGTATCTATAAGCGGTAAGGCTTACGCAGCGTTGTCGTCAGTCCAACAGCAGCAGCAGCATAGACTTAAGATTGTGCGTAGTACTTCGCTCAGAATGCAGAGCATCTGTGTGAGCAGTCATGATTACGCAGAAGCGTCGCCGGTAGTCTAACTCCGGGGGCCGACAAAGGCTCGTCGAAATGGTTGACTGGGGAGGAGCGGAAGAACGAAGCAGAGACTGGTATGAAATTCCATCTCAATTATCTTAGATTTTGTGTTTAATTACTTTGTCTGAGGTTACTATGCTTTCCACTTCACTCTTATCAACTGTTTTAACATTTTGGCCTGCATATTTCCGGCCTTTTCATATATTAATATAACGAGAAAATATTCGTTCCATGGCCAGCCTTAGATACTGCTAAATATGTTCCGATAATTTTAGATGCACAATGTTTTTGGATTGTTATCTTTGGACAATATTGATGCATACTGGAATAGATTTTCTGTATAGTATTCAACCAAATTGAGATATTAACTGTCAAAGTTGCAGAAAGTGATTGTTAGTGATTTCCAAAGTTGAATATACAAATGTTTGAGTAGTGCTTCTGTTTAACAGGGATTCAACATCTCACAATCGAACAGAAATCGGGATTAAATGGAAGGTGGTATCGTCCGTCTCCTCCTCCTCCTCCTCGTCTTCCTCGGTGCTGCACCTTCAGCAGCAGCTCAAAATAATAGCTCAATGATCCCAGTTAATTCCTCTTTGCTGCTCGGTACAGATTCATCAGAGTGGGTCTCGGAATCCGGCATCTTTGCCTTCGGATTCTACCGCACCCGGAAAGGCTATGCCATCTGCATTTCTCTGGCCGACAGCATCGTCGAAATGGTTCCTGCGCCAGGGGTCAAAAGGAGTCATGTGGTGTGGACAGCCAACAGCTTAAATCCTATCCTTCCCGACGACACCGTTTCTCTGGTAATTAACCGTGACGGAATACAGCTTTTCCGGAGTATAGAAGGCAGCATATACAAATACGACTATGAGATTGCTGCTACGGGTGAACTCATCGCAGGGGCCTCCATGCTCGACACCGGCAACTTCGTAGTCTACAACATTAACGGCAGTGTTATTTGGCAGAGCTTCGACTACCCCACCGACACTCTACTGCCACGTCAGCACCTCCGTGCGAACCAAGAGCTTTTCTCCAGAGTTTCCATGCCGGATCTCGGGAGGGGGATCTTCAGGCTCAAGATGCAAGCTGACGGCAACCTTGTCCAGTACCCTGCCAACTCCGCCGACAGGGAAGAGTACGCTTACTATGACACCGACACGTATGGAAAAGGCAACAATCTCTCGTTGAATCTTGATGACAGCGACGGAAGTCTGTATTTGTACGACGGCGGCATCGTTTCGTATAATATTTCCAGCGGAGGGAGGGGTAAAATGGGAACCACATATCTGGCAAGAGTTGATCCGGATGGTATATTCCGTCTCTACTATCTAACGATTGGTGTTCAAGAAGGAAATCTGACAGTGGTTTGGTCGTCCACGGAGGACAGATGCGCTCCCAAAGGAATATGTGGGGTCAACAGCCTCTGCACGTACGAGGATGGTCAAGAGCATGTTACCTGCACGTGCTTACCAGGATGCAGCGACGGCTGCAAGCAAGATTTCAACATCGGAGATTGTCGGAGCAAGAGTGTGAGATATGAGATGAGGAGAATGGCTAACATCACGTGGGACTATGACCCCTATGCAACGTATGATACAATGACAGAACAAGAGTGCGAACGTACGTGTCTCGACGACTGCAACTGCATTGTGGCGTCGTTTAAAAACGGCCGGTGTCGGAAACAAACATCTCCCCTTAATTATGTGGGATGGCCGACTACCGAATTGAACTTGGCTCTTATTAGAGTGTCCTTACCCACCTCAGCACCACCACTTAAACCTCCAGATGCTTCAGGTAACAAAAAATGTGGAGAAACGTGTCTTTAAATTTCCTGTTAATGTGGAGAAACGACCTTGTTTAGCCTTCCAAAGATTATATTTTGGATCTCTTCAAATCACAAGTTAGCTTACATGCTTCATGGCCAATATGTTTCGTTCAGGATATGGGATAGGGCGTTCTCGTCAGCAAAAGTATGTTGCAGCAGGTAAACTCGACATTTTAGCTTATAGTTTCAACTTGAGTTCCGACTGTTTTATTGAAGTATATAAATTGTATATTATCATGCTTCTGTCTCATCTTCAACATACACTATATCTGACTTTCAGTAGGAGTGTCGGTTGGTATAGCTGCTCTGATCATATCGTCTCTCATCATCTGCTACCTAAGAAGACGAAGGATATTTTGCAGTCGGGATGAAGAAAGCAGACAAAATGCCAACAAGTTGGTACTCAACCATGGATCTCTGGCTCCAAAGAGATACAGCTACAGAGAAATCAAAGATATAACAAAATCGTTTGCGGAGAAGCTAGGCCAGGGAGGATATGGGATTGTATACAAAGGGAAGCTACCTAAAGGAGAGCTAGTGGCAGTTAAGGTCTTAACGAAGACTCATAATAATGCAGACGAGTTCTTTAATGAAGTTGCTAGTATTAGCAGAACCTCCCATGTCAACATCGTCAATCTCTTGGGGTTTTGCTTCGAGAGGAAGAAAAGAGCTCTCGTCTATGAATTCATGCCGAACAAATCTCTAGACAAGTACATTCACAAAATGGGCGTTGTTGATGCAGAGTGCTCTTTGGAGTGGAACAAATTGTACGAGATTGCAGTTGGAATTGCTCGTGGTCTTGAGTACTTGCACAAAGGTTGCAACACCAGGATAGTTCATTTCGACATCAAGCCTCAGAATATTCTCCTGGACCAAAACTTCTGTCCCAAAATATCAGATTTCGGGCTCGCTAAGTTGTGCATGAAGACGCAGAGCATGATATCCATGCTCGGGACAAGAGGAACTATAGGGTACATAGCTCCTGAAGTATTCTCAAGAAATTTCGGTGTAGTTTCTCACAAATCGGACGTCTACAGCTACGGCATCATGCTTCTTCAAATGGCGAAAGCAAGAACGAATGTTGAGCTCAAGTCGTTCCAATCGAGCGAAGACTATTTTCTTGAAAAGGTATACGATCACGTGCTAGTAAAGAACGAAAAGGTGTACGCTGAGATAGGAGAAGAGGAAGAAGAAGTCGTTCGGAAATTGTTACTCGTAGGGTACTGGTGCATTCAGACAGCTCCTTCGGACCGGCCGTCGATGAATCGAGTAGTCGAGATGTTAGCGGGGAACGTGGCGAATATACAGATTCCGCCATTGCCGTTTTTGCTGTCTTCCCCAAAACCAGAATTTTCATGTTTGCAGCTTCCAGTATTGATTGATACACAAAGCTCCAACGCAGGTTAATTTCCATGTCTATGAACATTAATGTTGAGAACGTTACTAATTTAAGCAAGCGAATCAAGTGCCTTAATCCAACTCCATGGTGTTTTGGCCGTTTTTTACCTATGTAGAATTTTCTGTCTCGAATTTTGTGTGCCGATCGTGTCTCAAACCACAGTTTCTGCTAGTTTTTGTTTTTCAGATTTTTTTACATCAATTTAATTATAATGATTTAGTTCGATTACCTAATTTTTATTTTTTTTAGATTCTCTAATTCCAGTTAAGCTAAAGTGTTAAACTGTGAGATCTAGTGATTGAGTGAAGAAGTAGTCATGTGATTTGAGTTTATAATCATAATAATAATTAATTACTAGAAAATGTCAGCAACGAAATAGAATAGGTAATCATGATTTCGGATTGGATGAGCAAATTGTTAATGTATTCTCTGATAGGAAATAGCTCATCTCCCTAGGCCCAAAGCCCAACCGCTTTGAAAGTCCAAAGCCCAACTGCCTCACTTCGGCACAAGCCCAGCTCGGCATAAGCCCAATCGAGACAGTCCAGCCCAGTCCACATCAAATACAGGTCCAGGGAGTTGAGCCCTAACCACCAATACGCGGAGTGATGGAGAGAAAGGCGGCACCCATGATCTCCACGATTCCACTCCAACCAACGGCATCAACATCAACTATAAATAGGAGAATCATTTGTATTGTACACACTCATGTTATTTTGAATACATAAACACTCTCTCTTTCTCCCCGTGGACGTAGATCTAACGATCGAACAACGTAATTCTTGTGTTCTCTATTTTTCGCATAAAAACTTCATATACCTACAATTTATTTCACCGAGCAACAAATCGAGAGTTCATCAATCTCTAAGTGGAAATTTGTTGAAGGAGTTTGGGAAAGTTATAACGAGGAGAAATGATGTGCTACTCATCCTATGGTGTTTAACCTTCGTTATTTTTTCATTTTGACATTATTTTGTTTAATTTTTTTAATTGTAATATATTCTATTAATACACTATAAAATAAGGGGCACACTCCTGTGAGGCCGGCCTCACCGTGAGGCCGGATTAAGATTGTCACTTTTGTTTATAAAGATTGACACTTTGAAACATTGACACTTTTGTTTACAAAGATTGTATTGAAGTATAACTAATATAGTCAAAGTCAGCATCCAAGTCATCAGTTAGTTTCCAATCAAATGTGTACACCTGTCAGTAGTTAGTTAGGATAGCCATGTGCTTGTCACGTGCTCTTCTTCTTCTCTCTATCTCTCTCTTTCCTCTTGTATAAGAACACACATACTGCGTTTCTTCTGCAATACAATTCAGTTACCATTTTTGCCAAAATATTTTCTCTCTCTCTGCAATCTAACATGGTATCACGAGCCTTCTGTTAGATCTAGATCTAGAGGCGGTTACCGGCGTTTCTATCGCCCGGTTTCTTCTTCATCGACGTTTCTATCGTCGATCCTTCTCTCGATCGTCGTTTCTATCGTCGATCGTTCGTCTCTGTTTCAATTTCTTCGTGTTTTAGCTGATTTCTTCGTATTTCTCTCTGGTTTTCATGGCGTTTCTTGGTGGCGGCTCGTCTGGTTCTGGTTCTTCCGCTGTGCTCCCTCAGTTTCATCCGATTCTGCTCAAGCTCGATCGCAACAACTACGCTTTCTGGCGTGCTCAGGTGCTTCCTACTATCCGTGCTCATGGATTTGATGAATACATTGCTGCTACTGGTATGCCGCCCTCGCCGTTTCTTCCTTCTGCTTCTGGTGCTCCGCCTCGCGCGAATCCAGAATACTCTGTTTGGATCCGTAGAGATCAGTTTCTGCTCAGCTGGCTTCTCGCATCGATTGGAGATCAGATGCTTGGGCATGTTGTTCGATGCAACAATGCTCGCGATGTTTGGCTCACTCTAGAGCGTCTGTTCTTCTCTCAGTCCAAGGCGCGCACGATGCAACTTCGTATGGCTTTACAAACGACTCGCAAGGGATCTCTGACTATTGAGGAGTATTTTCTGAAGATGCGAGGCTTCGCTGATCAGCTCTCTGCTGTAGGACAGATTGTGACGGATGAGGATTTGCAGATGTACATTTTGGCTGGGTTCGGTGTTGAGTATGAAGCACTTGTTAACTTCATGCAGCGCACGGATGCTCCTTCTCTTCAGGAAATGCAGCTCGCATTTCAGGCTTATGAGCTGAGGATTGCTCAACAAGTGAATCAGTTCAATGCTATAGATCCGAGTGCAAACGTTGCTTTCTATGGTGGCGGTCGTGGTGTGTTTGGCCGTGGATCTAGGGGAAATCGTGGTGGTTTTAGCAAGGCTGGTGCTAAGTCTATACTCTGTCAACTGTGTGGAAAAATAGGGCATGTTGCTCTTAAATGCTTTAGGCGGTTTGATGTGCATTTTACAGGTAACAATACTGTGGATTCTGCCTCTCCACAAGCCTATGCAGCTGTTGCTGAGTCTATGGAGTCTGGTGGTGGTGAGGTTTGCACCTGGTACATGGACAGTGGGGCAACAAACCACATTACTAATGAACTTGGAAATCTCTCTCTGAGCACTGAGTATAATGGCAATGAAACAGTCATGGTTGGAAATGGTAATCGACTTTCTTTCTCATCTATTGGTTCCTCTTCATTTCCTTCATCTTCTGCTTCTAATCATTCTCTCTTGCTTAATAACATTCTGTTTGTGCCTGCTATAGCTAAGAACTTGCTTAGTATTTCCCAATTTACTCTTGATAATAATGTCATTATTGAATTCCACCATGATTGCTGTTTTGTAAAGGACAAAGCAACACACAAGACTCTGTTGAAGGGCAATCTAGTTAATGGCCTGTATCAGTTGGATCTTTCCAAGCTCTCTTTCACAGCTGCAACTCTTGGTTCTGGCTTGAAGTCCTCTGCTGCTTTCTCTGCTGTATCTTCCTTCTCACAAGATCATGCTTCTCTTGGTCCTGTGCCCAGCTATCTGTCTATGTCTAGTATTCCTAGTTCTGCTAATTCTGCTGCTTGTAATAAACCATCTAGTCTTGAGTCACAGTCTGTAATAGGTCCAATAGCACTAGCTACTTCTTCACTGTTGGATTTGAATGTACTTCATCAGATGCTTGGGCATCCAAGTCACACTGTGCTATCAAAAGTATGTTCTATTATGGGTGTTCCTTTTTCTGTTAACAGGCTTAAGTTTTGTGATGCTTGCAAACTTGGCAAGATGTATCAATTCCCTCATATTTCTCAACCATTAAAAACTTCCAAGCCTTTTGATCTGATACACACTGACCTATGGGGTCCAGCCAAAACTCAATCATCACATGGTTTTAAATACTATATTCATTTTGTTGATGATTTTACAAGATATACTTGGATATACCCTTTAACTCAGAAATCTGAAGCTTGTCAGACAGTTAAAAACTTCATCTCTTTGATTCAAACTCAATTTTCCACCACTATAAAGGCCTTACAGTCAGATTGGGGTGGTGAATTTAGGCCCCTTCTTCCTCATCTTCAGTCCTTGGGCATACATTTTCAACATCCATGTCCCTACATTCACTCCCAAAATGGCAAATGTGAGAGGAAACATCAACATATAGTAGACATGGGACTGTCTTTACTTGCTCAGGCTTCTCTTCCTCTTTCTTTCTGGTGGGAGGCATTTCACACTGCTGTATATCTTATAAATAGGCTTCCTTCTCCTTCTATTAATGGGAAATGTCCCTTTGTGCTGCTGTATAATACCCCTCCAAATTATAAGTTCCTTTCAGTGTTTGGCTGTGCTTGCTATCCTTTTCTTAGGCCTTATAATAAGAGCAAGTTGCAATTTAGGTCTTCTAAATGTGTCTTTCTTGGATATAGTAACACACACAAGGGTTATAAGTGCTTACATAGTTCTGGTAGGCTTTATATTGCTGACACAGTGCATTTTCATACATCTGAATTTCCATACTCTTCTATGTTTCCTTCTCATACTCCTCCTTCTTCATATTCTTCTGCTGTTCTTGTGTCTCTTCCCTCTCCAATCCTAGATATTCCATCTCCATCTCAATCAGATCATTCTCATTTTTCTGATCATCATGATGATAATCACAGTCCATCTCATCATGATTCACATCATGATTCTCAAAATTCATCTCATCACAGTTCTCCTCCCTCTACTCCTCACTCACCCTCCCTTTCTCCCCCTCCCTCTTATCATTCTCATAATTCTGATCATCATTCTTCCCAGTCTCCTTCTCCTCTTAATACTCATCCTATGACTACCAGATCCAAACATGGCAATTTCAAGCCTAAGCTCTTTGTGACTGAGTTGAAGGTTTCTGGTTTGCCTGTGGCTCCTACCTCTGTGAGTGATGCTTTGAATTCTCCTGCATGGACTAAAGCCATGGAGGCTGAGTTTGATGCTTTGGTTGATAATCAGACTTGGGATCTTGTGCCATATAGCAGTGATATGAAAGTAATCACCAACAAGTGGATCTTTAAAGTAAAAACCTTGGCTGATGGATCTCTTGACAAGCTAAAGGCAAGATTAGTAGCTCGGGGGTTTGAACAATATGCAGGTGTGGATTTTCTTGAGACATTCAGTCCAGTTGTTAAGGCTACTACTATCAGGTTTGTATTTGCCTTAGCTGCTACTAGACAGTGGAATGTGCAGCAACTTGATGTAAATAATGCGTTTCTTAATGGGGTGTTGGAGGACACAATATACATGACTCAACCTGAAGGGTTCATTGATAGATCTCTTCCTCATCATGTGTGTAAGTTGAAGAAGTCTTTGTATGGGTTAAAGCAGGCTCCCAGGGCCTGGTATGATACCTTGAAGTCTTCACTGTTGGATTTGGGATTTAAGAGAAGTGCATCTGATTATTCTCTGTTTTTCAGAAATCTTGATGGGGGTTTGGTTCTGATTCTTGTTTATGTAGATGATATCCTAGTTACTGGGGATGATTCAGTTGTGGTTTTGCACATAATTGATTTACTAAAGGAAAAGTTTAAACTGAAGCATCTTGGTCAAGCTGCATATTTTCTTGGAGTTGAGGTGTCTACTTTGGAGTCTGATTCTGGGTTTGTACTGAGCCAACAAAAGTATCTATCTGAATTGTTGAAGAAAACTGGTATGGATGCTTGTCATCCATGTTCTACACCTATTGCAGTTAACACTAAGTTGTCTAGGTACATTGATGAAGTGTTTGATGATCCTCTGCTCTATAGAAGCACTGTAGGTGCTCTTCAATATCTCACTCTTACAAGACCTGACATTGCTTTTTGTGTGAATAAGCTAAGTCAGTTTCTGCATAATCCTGGTGTGGAGCATTGGTTAGCATGTAAAAGGCTTCTCAGGTTTCTCAAAGGCACTCAAACAGCAGGTTTGAGGTTTACTTCCTCATCTTCTTCTTGCATTGAAGCGTTTGCAGATGCAGATTGGGCAGGCTGCTCTGATGATAGACATTCAACTGGTGGGCATTGCCTTTTCTTTGGTTCAAATTTGGTAGTTTGGAATTCCAAGAAGCAGGATGTAGTCTCTCGTAGCACTGCAGAAGCTGAGTATAGGTCAGTTGCTAATGCTACATCTGATGTGTCGTGGTTGAATTCTCTGTGCACTGAGCTTGGGTTGAAGGTGCAATCTCCTCATCAGTTATGGTGTGATAACACCAGTGCTGTGGCTTTAGCTTCCAATCCGGTATTCCATGCTCGGACGAAGCATGTGGAGGTTGATGTGCATTTTGTGAGAGAGAAGGTGGCAGCTGGTATACTACGTGTGGGTCATGTATCTGGGGATGAACAAGTTGCAGACATATTTACGAAGCCATTAACTGCAGCGAGGTTTCAATTGCTGAGTGAGCGTCTGTGCATGAGTACTGGAGCTAGTGTTGATTGTTCGCAAGAGTGAGAAGAGATACAGAGAGAAGTTGAAGGCTTGGGTGTGTATTGAAGTATAACTAATATAGTCCAAGTCAGCATCCAAGTCATCAGTTAGTTTCCAATCAAATGTGTACACCTGTCAGTAGTTAGTTAGGATAGCCATGTGCTTGTCACGTGCTCTTCTTCTTCTCTCTATCTCTCTCTTTCCTCTTGTATAAGAACACACATACTGCGTTTCTTCTGCAATACAATTCAGTTACCATTTTTGCCAAAATATTTTCTCTCTCTCTGCAATCTAACAGATTGACACTTTTGAAACATTGACACTTTTATTCATAATAATTAGCACTTTTACGAAAAATACGTTAATAATGAATATTAATTTTATGTTATGGAAATAAATAATATATATATATATAATAATATAAACCATAATATCAAAACATTATAATAACAAGTCGATTAAAAAAAAATATAAAATTTTCGATATCAAATAGATTGGCACTTTCATTCAGAACAATTGACACTTTTATTCATTAAGATTGACACTTTTGCTGGAGAATTATATATCCTAAGTTTCAATTTATAATCCATATTCAACATTATAAAATTGAAGTTAAATACTAAACAATAATTATAAAACCCTAAATTGATATATGAACCCTATAAAGTAATTTTAAAATTACTACATACATACAAATTACGTATAAATTTTTATTTATAAGATTGACACTTTTGTTCATAAAGATTAACACTTTTATTAACAAAGATTGACACTTTACTTAAACGGATCGGGTCAACACGGACCGGGTCGGGTTGACCCGACCCGAAATTGAGTCAACCGGGGTCGGGTTGACCATAGTTGGGCCGGGTCGGGTTGGCGGGCCGGGCGGGTCGGGTTGGCGGGCTGGGCAGGTCAAGTGGATCCGGCCGCACCATGCGGCCGGCCACACACAAGTCTTTGTCATAAAATAATATTGAAACTAGTAAATTAACAAAAAATATAAAAATTAAAGTTGATTTCTTTCTATCTCAAAACATGTAATACACATCGAGCTTTGTTTTTTATATTATTTTTTTATTTACTGATTTCAATATTAATTTATAACGTATTAAAATATACTATAATTAAAAAAATGAAAAAATAATGTTACAATTAAAAAATAACAAAATAGGGTCATTTCTCTGTAACGAGAAAGCCATAAAATAACAAATTCTAATCCGCCGGTAATTTGCCGCCATTCGCCATGATCGCCGCTCAAGCTGCTTCAATTTCCTTCCCTCATCCTCTCCCACCATTTTCTCAACCATCAAACTGGAGCACGATAAGAAATCCGAGCTGCTGAAAATTGAATCCAACTGCCGAAGCGGAGGCAATTGGGGGAATTTCGACTTTGGGTTTAGACTTAAGATTGTGCGAGGTTCGCTCAAAATGCAGAGCACCTGTGAGCAGTCTGAAGCATCGCCGGCGGTGGATACGTCGGAACGAGGAGGAGGGAAAGAGAGGTTTCCGCGCTGACCGACAGATGCTCGACGAAATGCTTGACTGGGAGGAGTTGGAAAATGAAGGAGAGGCGGGTATGAAATTCCATCTCAATTCTCTAGCTTTTTGTTTTTGTTTAGGGTTTATGTACGAAATTCATCTCAAATTTACTTGTGTTCAAGCAATTGTATACAGTATTTAATTACTTCGCTGAGATTACTATGCTTTTCTTCCACTTCACTCCTATCAAGTTATCAACTGTTTAATTACTCTGGCCTGCATATTTCCAGTTCCAGCCCTTTTCTTATTAATATAATAATCATTCTATATTCATTCAGATTTCATAGCCTTGGATACATACTGCTGAATATGTTCCGAGAACAATGTTTTTGGATCTTTCTCTTTGGACAAATTGATGCATAATGGATTAGATTTCCAAAGTTGCAGAGAGTGATTGTTAGTGATTTCCAAAGTTGAATATACAAATGTTATGTTTGAGCAGTTCTTCTGTTTAACAAGGATTCAATAGCTCATCATTGAACAGGAATCGGGATTAAATGGAAGGCGGTATCATCCATCTCTTCCTCCTCCTCCTCCTCCTCCTCCTCCTCCTCCTCCTCCTCCTCCTCGTCCTCGTCTTCCTCGGTGCTGCACCTTCAGCAGCAGCTCAAAATAATAGCTCAATGATCCCAGTTAATTCCTCTTTGCTGCTCGGTGCAGTTCCGTCAGAGTGGGTCTTGGATTCCGGCAACTTTGCCTTCGGATTCTACCCTACCCCGAAAGGCTATGCCATCTGCATTTCTCTCGCCGGCAGCTTGCTCGAAAAAACTCAAGTGCCAGGGACGATGGAATTCGTCAGGAAGAGTCATGTGGTCTGGACGGCCAACAACTTGGATCCTATCCTTCCCAGCAACACCGTTTCTCTGGTGATTAGCCGCGACGGTATACAGATTTTCCAGAATATAGACGGTAGCGTATACAAATACTACTATGAGATTGCTGCTACAGGAGAACCCATCGCTGGGGCATCCATGCTCGACACTGGCAACTTCGTAGTCTACAATGTTAACGGCAGTGTTATTTGGCAGAGCTTCGACTACCCCACCGACACCCTACTGCCAGGTCAGCCCCTCCGTATGACCCAAGAGCTTTTCTCCCGAGTTTCATTGACGGATCTCGGGAGGGGGATCTTCAGGCTCAAGATGCAAGCTGATGGCAACCTTGTCCAGTACCCTGCCGGCTCTGCCGACAGCGAAGAGTATGCTTATTACGACTCCGACACCTATGGAAAAGGCTACAATATGTCATTGAATCTTGATGGTAGCGAGGGGAATCTGTATTTGTACGACGGCGGCATCGTTTCGTATAATATTTCTGGCGGAGGGAGGGGTAAAATGGGAACCACATATCTGGCAAGAGTTGATCCGGATGGTATATTCCGTCTCTACTATCTAACGATGGGTGTTCAAGAAGGAAATCTGACAGTGGTTTGGTCGTCCACGGAGGACAGATGCGCTCCCAAGGGAATATGTGGGGTCAACAGCCTCTGCGCGTACGAGGATGGTCAAGAGCATGTTACCTGCACGTGCTTACCAGGATGCAGCGACGGCTGCAAGCAAGATTTCAACATCGGAGATTGTCGGAGCAAGAGTGTGAGATATGAGATGAGGAGAATGGCTAACATCACGTGGGACTATGACACCTATGGAACGAATGATACAATGACAGAACAAGAGTGCGAACGCACGTGTCTCGACGACTGCAACTGCATTGTGGCGTCGTTTGAAAACGGCCGGTGTCGGAAACAAACATCTCCGCTTAATTACGTGGGACGGCCGACTACCGAATCGAACATGGCTCTTATTAGAGTGTCCTTACCCACCTCAGCACCACCACTTAAACCTCCAGATGCTTCAGGTAATAAAAAATGTGGAGAAATGTGTCTAAATATCTTGTTTAGCCTTCCAAATATCGATTTTTGGATCTCTTTAAATCACGAGTTAGCTTAACTACTTCATGGCAATATGTTTCGTTCAGGATATGGGATAGGGCGTTCTCATCGGCAAAAGTATGTTACAGCAGGTAAACTTGACATTTTAGCGTATAGTTTCAGATTGAGTTCCGACTGTTGTATTGAAGTACATAAATTGTATATTATCATGCTTCGTCACATCTTCAACATACACTATTTCGGCCTCTGTGTAGGAGTGTCGGTTGCTATAGCTGCTCTGATCGTATCATCTATCATCATCTGCTACCTAAGAAGACGAAGGATATTTTGCAGTCGAGATGAAGAAAGCAGACAAAATGCCAACAAGTTGGTACTCAACCATGGATCTCTGGCTCCAAAGAGATACAACTACAGAGAAATCAAAGAAATAACGAACTCGTTTGCGGAGAAACTAGGCCAGGGAGGATACGGTATTGTATACAAAGGAAAGCTACCAAAAGGAGAGCTAGTGGCAGTTAAGGTCTTAACGAGGACTCATAATAATGCAGACGAGTTCTTTAACGAAGTTGCCAGTATCAGCAGAACCTCCCATGTCAACATCGTCAATCTCTTGGGGTTCTGCTTCGAGAGGAAGAAAAGAGCTCTCGTCTATGAATTCATGCCGAACAAATCTCTAGACAAGTACATTCATAAAAGGGGTGGTGTTGATGCAGAGTGCTCTTTGGAGTGGAATAAATTGTACGAGATTGCAGTTGGAATCGCTCGTGGTCTTGAATACTTGCACAAAGGTTGCAACACCAGGATAGTTCATTTCGACATCAAGCCTCAAAATATTCTCCTGGACCAACACTTTCGTCCCAAAATATCAGATTTCGGGCTTGCTAAATTGTGCATGAAGACACAGAGCATGATATCCATGCTCGGGACAAGAGGAACTCTAGGGTACATTGCTCCTGAAGTATTCTCGAGAAATTTCGGAGTAGTTTCTCACAAATCGGACGTCTACAGCTACGGCATCATGCTTCTTCAAATGGCAAAAGCAAGAACGAATGTTGAGATCAAGTCGTTCCAATCGAGCGAAGACTATTTTCTTGAACAGATATACGAACACGTACTGGTAAAGAATGAAAAGGTGTATGCTGAGATAGGAGAAGTGGAAGAAGAAGTTGTTCGGAAAATGTTAGTCGTAGGTTACTGGTGCATTCAGACAGCTCCTTCGGAGCGGCCGTCGATGAATCGAGTAGTCGAGATGTTAGCGGGGAACGTGGCGAATATACCGATTCCGCCATTGCCGTTTTTGCTGTCTTCTCCAAAACCAGAATTTTCATGTCTGCAGCTTCCACCAATTGTTGAAACACAAAGCTCCAACGCAGGTTAATTGACTACATCTTTTCAGGTACGATACGTTAATTTTAACCTTCTACCGCTAGGCCAATACATGCACGTAAGAGGCGGATATTTTGTTGAATGATAAAAGAGAGAATTTCTTGAATTTTTTAAAACCTTTTTATTTCTTTATTTAAATATTGTGATAACTCACACTTGTGTCTGGATTATTACGTGCTATTCCACTCCAAAAGAAAAATAAAGCTCTGAAATTTTAAGAACCCACCAAGTGACGACGTGACGCTGTGATTACTTTATTTTTTTTGACCAAACATTGAAACATTTCAAATTCTAAAGGTAAGTTGCCGACATCCGCCATGATAACTGATCTATCCGGGTCAAGAAACAAAGCGATCGATGCTGGTGTCGATAGAGCACAGTTTAGTAATAAGACGATCACCTGCAATCAAGAGGTCGGACGTTCAAATTTTTTAGATGCGTGCATCGGTTAAATTTTTGATGATAGTATCTTCCATGTCAACTATAGGTAAGGGATTCATATTGTAATGTAAGAGTTAATTCTACCATATTTAGAAACGTGGTCATTGAAGTGAGACGATACAATATACTCCCCGCGTCCCATTTCATTAGTCACGTTGGATATTCATATTTGAGGTATATTCTAACAGGACGAATGAAGTAGGACGGATGGAATACTAGACATGATTAATTATTGAAGTATGACGTACTCAGGGAGTATAAGATATCAAGTTCAATTTTTTTCATTAATATAGATATTATTTGAAACATTCAAATGCGTGCTAATTAACTATATGAGAGACAAAGGGAAGGGAGTACCAATTAACAATTGTTCATTCATTTAATTTGAGTATATAATTATTTTCTTCATGTTTTTAACTAATAAAGTTGAAGTTAAATACTTAACAATAATTAGCGAATTCTAATTGAATTTATGAACCCTGATTAATTATAAAATCAATAAATAACGAAATACTCTCTACGTAGTTCTAACGTGCATATTGTCAATTTAGGTTGTTTTTCTTCGATTGACACGTTTCCTTTTATGGCCTAACAAACACCATTTTTATCCCTAACATTACATTTATCTTTTAACACATACCCCATATCAATTTTTTATTATATTCATAAATATCGTACCGAAAAGAAACTGATCACATCGAAAAAAATGGAGAGAGTATTAAATTTTAATAATCGATTTTGATATACATGTAGTAAAGTGTAATAATTGGAATAAACGATCCCTTTTCTTCAAAAACCATCATTTTCTCTATCCCCAATTCATCATCTTAGCATGTGGGGGAACACGACGGAATATCGCAGCGATAGTTCATGCAATTATGTGATTAACGACAACAACACAAAATTCACAATAAAAAAAAAAATAAATAAAAATTGTTCCTTTGGGAGATGTGACTTTACCCGTGACCCTATTTTCATTTTTTGCCTACTTTCCAAAATACCCTAATAAATGTCACCTTTAGTCAAGTAAAATACTTCGTTCGTTCGTGGTCTTTAGAGTTTGAAGGAATTGACTTGAATTTTTATAAACTCCTTCGATATCACTTAATTAGTCTATGCAAAGTATGACACAGAAATTAAGGAAAGCGGGGATAAATAGGTTTTAAAAAGTGCTTTCGTGTGTCAAATTGTTTTCCTTTCAAAAGGTGGACTAATAAATTAGACAAACGAAAAGGGAAATGCGGACTAAGTGGAACAGAGGGTAGTGTAATGGTGATATGTTAAAATATGCATTGATGAGTATTAAAGTGATGTTTAAAGGGTAGGATTGTAATTTTTTGTGTGATGATCGACATCGACTGCTCATGTTGCGTTCTCTTTAATGGAAAAGAAAAGAAATGAGAAAATGTAAGCAACAAGAAAATATTTAAAATGTAATTGTCTCATTTATCTCCTTTTCTTTTCTATAAAAAAGAACGCACCCTTAAGATAAAAATACCCAAAATTTTGACATGATTAAAAAATGTAGACCCTAAAAATCGTAGACGGTGTGAATATATAACAAAAAAGAACAACTCACTCATTCACGTACATTATCCATACCAAACGAGTAAAAGGCTATTGATAAAAGAAACTCACACTTATTGCAAGCTCCCACACACACCAACCATACCTCTTCCATTTCCTTTACCAAAAGAGATGGGATACTCTTTCTCTATGCTACTCTTGTGCTTCACTCTCCTCATCTCACTCAACCACACTACGTCGGCCGATCTCATCGAACAAACATGCCAGGCCACCAAGTACTTCGACCTCTGCGTCTCGTCGCTTAAGTCCGATCCATCGGCGTCAGGCCCCGGGGCTGACGCCCGGGGCCTGGCTGCCATAATGGTTCGGGTGGGAATGGCGAACGCCACGGCCACCAACGCCTACCTCTCGTCGCGGATGGTGAGCTCCGCGAACGAGACGACGAGGATGAAGAAGGCGGTGAAGGAGTGCGCGGACAAGTACGCGTTCGCCAACGAGGCGCTCGGGAGCGCTCTGCGGGACTTGGGCGACGAAATGTACGACTACGCGTACATGCACGTGATGGCGGCCGGGGACTACCCGAACGGGTGCCGGAACGCCTTCAAGAGGTCCCCGGGGCTCGCGTATCCGCCGGAGCTCGCTTGCCGGGAGGAGGGGTTTAAGCGCATCTGCGACGTCGTTTTGGGGATTATTGATGGTCTTGGTTTTTAGTTGGATTCACTAGCTTGCTACTCGTTAGTGTTGGATTTGGGGATTGGAATGTTAGCTTATTCAATGTGTTTAACTTTGTATTAATTCATTAATGCCAAAGTTTGCTAGCATTTTTTATAAGACATGCAGTTCTATTTTAACAAAAACAAGACTTCATCTATAATCGTTTGTATTCCTTCCGTTCCATTTTACTTATCTCGTCGTTTACTAAAAATCGAAAAGCTAACAAAATCGTTTACGGAGAAATTACGGCTGAATTTGACGTGTTATTCCACCAAGGCATTTTTTTTTTTTTTTTTTCATAGAAATTCGCCGTCCTCCGGCAACCGCCATGATCGCCGCCGACGGAGCTCCGGTTCCTCTTTCATCTTCTCTAACTGTCAATTTCTCATGCCAAATTCAATTAAAAAAATGTGGGGAACAACACTTCGAAACCCTAAAATCAGGACTGATGAAAATTGAATTGAAATTTGAATCGGAGTTGAGATAACGCGAAAGCGATGGGGGAAAGTGTTGGTATTGAGTTTGGATTACGATTGTGTGTGAGGCGGAGGCGTGGACCGAGATTGGGCGGCGAAGAGTATCAAGCGGGAATCAAGCAGTCGAATAGAGGCGGCGGAGAGGGAAAACCAGTCGCCGGTGTCTTGCTCAACTGGAGGGGAGCGGAAGAAGGAAGGAGGCAGGTAAACATTTGGATATTTACCTTGGTCTGAGCTTACCATGTGTTCGATTTTGCCGGCATTATTATACAAATGTTTATTTCTGCAAAAATTTGGAACGTTCCCTAACCTTATCTATGGAGAAGATAATTATTCTCTGTGCATCAATTTAGATTCTCATCTTGGTTGCAGCTACCACTACCAGTCATTGTCGAAATGCAGAATTCTAACGGAGGTTAGCTGCTTGCTGCTGCTGTGATCGGATTCTTATTATGGTAGAGAAGATGGAGTTTTGAATATTTAAAATGTATAAATAGGTATCAAATTTTATGATTTTTTGTTTGAATGTATGATTTTTGACATTGAAGCTATTTTAAGAACGGATTATGAGCCCGATCTTCTTTGACTGATAACGAGATATTGGCAATTTTCTCGCCTCTCCTGTCCTCAAATTAAAATTTTGGATTATTACATACAACCTTAGAATGCAAAAACTGATGAAATTGGCTTCAAGTGAGGAGGCAATGGGGAACTTTGATTTTGGGTTTGGTGGCACGGAATGCAGTTGCTCTGTGAGCATTGGATTCAGGGAGAGCAGTCGGGATTATGCAGCGCCTCTGGTATCCTAAAGCAGCGGAGGAGATGTCGGAACGAGGAGGATAACAGGAGATTCAGTCACTGAATCTGCTGTACACCAGTCTCTTGCTTATAGGGGGCAGGTATGGAAATCCATCCTAAACTCATCTAGGTTGCAAATTGTTTTGTTGCTTTCGTTGCGTCTCACACAAAATCCGACTCAAGTCTAGTTCACTAACAGCTGAATACTTGCTAGTCTGAGATTACTATGTGCTTGACTTCACTCATATGCTTATTTTGCAGTTGAGCCGGCTTATAATACTAAAATTTGAATTGTTTTTGGCATTTTCACAAGGAGCTCAATCGAACTTCATTTAAGAAGCAGATAATTGTTATCTATTCACCAATTTATTTCTAATTATCAAATTTGTTCGGAGATTTTCGACTGGGAAGCATGTTCTGATGCACAATGTTTTTGTCCATTATCTTTGGATGTATGCAAAATAAATAGGTAATAGCTTTATAATATTCAAATGTTAGAGTTATGTAGATAATCCTAATTAAGTCAATCTATGAGTGAGATAACCGTGATGTGAGAAGGATTCCTTCGTACAAGTATTCAGTTTTTTATCTATCTAAACAGCAACAAATGGAAGCTGATATGATGTTGTTTCTTCTCTTCTGTGTCTGTGCTGTACCTTCAGCAGGAGCTCAGCAACAAGACAACTCATTAATCCCCGTTTCGTCAGAGTTAGGAGCAGGCACAAATTCATCGGTGTGGCTCTCACCATCTGGATTCTTCGCCTTCGGATTCTACAATACCCCCAACGGATACACCGTCTCCGTATTTCTTGCCGGCATCTCGAAACAGACCGTGGTGTGGACAGTAAAGGGGATGGACCCTATCCTTCCCAACACCGTTGACCGTCTGATAATTATGGAGGATAGAATACGGCTTTATCAGAACAGAGAAGGCGGTTATGGTATATACTATGATCTTCCTTCCCCATTCGAAGCTATTTCTGGGGCTTCCATGCTTGACAATGGCAATTTCGTCATCTACAATGTGAACGGCAGCGTTATTTGGCAAAGCTTCGATTTCCCCACAGACACCCTATTGCCAGGTCAGCGCCTTCTGATGGGCCAAGAGCTTTTCTCGAGAGCTTCAGAAACTGACCTTGGAATAGGGAAGTTCAGGCTCAAGATGCAGACTGATGGAAACCTTGTTCAGTATCCTATCATCACCTCCGACACCAGTGAAAACGCTTACTATGCATCCGGCACCTACGGAGGCAGGAATCTTTCTCTGAATCTTGAAAGCGATGGGCATCTCCATTTGTACAATGGTTTCTTTAGCGTGTACAATATGACCAGCGGCGGTGGGAAACTTGAAAGCATCTATCTGGCAAGAGTCGATTCGGATGGGATCTTTCGTCTCTATAATCGGTCGTTGGATCTTGAAGAAGGTAAGTGGATGGTGATATGGGCATCCACGGAGGATAAATGTGACCCAAAAGGCATTTGTGGGGTCAACAGCTTCTGCATTTACCAGGATGAGACCGTTAACTGTACGTGCCTACCAGGATTTGGCGATGGCTGCGAGCAAAAATTCGACGTCGGAGGTTGTCGGAGTAAGAATCCGAGTGTGAGATATGAAATGAAGGCAGTGCGGAATGTGACGTGGCAAGACAGCTACTATGCAGTGAATGATACAGCCGGAGAGGAAGACTGTGGACGAATTTGCCTCAATGACTGTGATTGTGTCGTGGCCTTGTACAAAGACAGCAAGTGCCGGCTACAAAGGTCTCCGATGAAGTATGGAAGAAGGTCGGCTTTTGATTCAGATATTGCTCTTGTTAGAGTGTCCTTACCCGCCCCTGCCCCAGCTGCAGCTCCAGTTGAAGCTCCAAATGCATCAGGCAAGGAATCAGTATGAGTTAGTACTGTTACCTTCAAAAGCATTTCATGTCTCATGGTCGCTGTTTTTTGCTTTCAGGTTTCCGAGATGGACTTCCTGGACATCGAAAGGGAATTTCTTTCCGGCACAAGTATGTAATAATCGGTAAGCTCACGGCTTTTCTACTGAAAATTAGAAACCGCCGAACCTCACGAATTAACATGTTATCTTTACTATGCGTGCTTGAATTCTCCTCAACTCGAGGCATTGTGTCCAAGTGGTTTAGCTTTGTCATATTGCTTTGGTTGATGGAGTTATGCTTTCCAGTTTCATTTTTATTAATTGCTCAAGTTTGGATAAATATCATCATGAATTATGAAAATTACTAAAGTTACAATGTTCGATTTGTTTTGATTTTTAGATCATTCTATCTTTGTGCAGGCGCGCCAATTGGCGTAGCTGCTCTAGTTATGTCCTCAATCATCATCTACTGCCTTGCTAAAGAGAATGGTATTTGCGGTCGGAAGGAAGAAAGTAAACAAAATGTCAACTTGTTGCTCGACCATGGATCGTTAGCTCCTAAACGATACAGCTATAGAGAAATCCGAAAAATAACAAAATCGTTTACGGACAAACTAGGGCAAGGAGGATACGGAATTGTCTACAAAGGAAAGCTACAAGATAGTCAGCTAGTGGCAGTAAAGGTCTTGAAAGAAACTCATGACGATGCTGAAGAGTTTATCAATGAAGTTGCCAGCATTAGCAGAACCTCCCATGTAAACATCGTGAACCTATTGGGGTTTTGCTTCGAGAGGAAGAAAAGGGCTCTGATCTATGAATTTATGCCTAACAAGTCTTTAGACAAGTTCATTGACAAATGTGGTTCCCCAAATGCAGAATGCTCTTTGGAGTGGAGCAAGTTGTACGAGATTGCGGTTGGGGTTGCTCGAGGTCTAGAATACCTGCACAAAGGTTGCAACACGAGGATCGTTCATTTCGACATCAAGCCTCAAAATATTCTTCTGGATGAGGACTTTTGTCCAAAAATATCAGATTTCGGGCTTGCTAAATTGTGCAAGAAGAAGCAAAGCATAATATCTATGCTTGGGGCAAGAGGAACTATAGGGTACATTGCTCCTGAAGTGTTCTCAAGAAATTTTGGTGTTGTATCTCATAAATCGGATGTGTACAGCTATGGCATCATGCTTCTTCAGATGGCGAAAGCAAGAATGAACGTCGAGGTGAAGTCATTCCAATCTAGTGATGATTATTTTCTTGAGAATATGTACAAGCATGCACTCGTGCAGAACGAAAAAGTGTATGCTGAGATAAGGGAAGAGGAAGAAGAAGTCGTGAGAAAAATGTTAATGGTAGGTTTCTGGTGCATTCAGACAGCTCCATCAGATAGGCCGTCGATGAACAATGTAGTTGAGATGTTAGTCGGGACTTTGCAGTCTCTACAGATTCCACCACTGCCGTTTCTGCTGTCCAGCCCAATACCTGAATTCTCATGTTTGCAGCTACCAGTGATTGTAGAAACCCAAAGTTCAGGTGGAGGTTAGCTGCTACTGTCTTCTCTATTCGGCACGAAAATTGTGGGTTGAACTTAGGATTCATTATATGATGGTACTAAGGCAGATTCTATGAATGATTATGAGAAATTTGACAGTTTTTTCTTTTTCCTCTAACATTGAATGAATGATTACGAAAAATTGAATATTTTCATAATACTGATTTCATTGAGGAAAAAAAAAAACGGGACGAGGATTTAAGAATCCGCCAGTTCTCGAACAGTTGAACAAATTGAAACTGCTGAAAAAGACAAAAAACTCTAAAAATCCAAACTGATGAAGATTGGATCGATGTGTGGGTAAGATGAAGGCTACTGGGGAGTTTGTTGGTTTTGATATTTTGTTTGATTTGTTTTCTTGTTGATCAGAATGCAGAGTATCCATGAAACTGTAATTAAGTTCGGGGAGGTCAGAGTTGTCGGAACGAGGAGAAGCAGTAGCCGGCCTCCAACATGGGCAGCGGAGTTATTGGAACGAGGAGAGAAAGGAGTCAAATCTTCTGCTTATCCGTATCTCATTTGCTTTAATCGGAGGTGAGTGGAAGAAGGAAGGGGAAGGTACGGAGGTTTCATCTCGATATCATCTAGCTTGCAAATTATTTTTGTTGTTATCTCTGTGCCTCACACTAAATCCAACTGAAATCTGGCTCACTAACAATTGAATATATACTTATTCAGGCGTTACTAATTAGGTGTTGGACTTCACTCATATGCATATTCTACATCTTGTCTGGTTTAGATTAGGAACCATTATCTTGTCGCGGTTGCTGAATCTGCTATACGTCTGTCTCTTGCTTGATGGGGACAGGTATCGAAAATCTATCTCAAAATCGTCTAGTTTGCAAATTATTTTCGTTTTTTACGTTGCCTCTCACACAAAATCCAACCCAAGTCTAGTTCACCAACAACTGAATACTTGCTAGTCTGAGATTACTATGTGCTTGACTTCACTCATATGCTTATTTTACTGTTGAGCCGGCTTATAATACTAACATTTATGCACCCAAATTTGATTTATTTTTGGCATTTTCACAAGGAGCTCAATTGAACTTCATTTAAGAAGCATATAATTGTTATCTATTCACCAATTTATTTCTAACTATCAAATTTGTTCCGAGATTTTAGATTGGGAAGCATGTTCTGATGCACAATGTTCTTGTCTGTTATCTTTGGATGTATGCAAAATAAATAGGTAATAGTTTTATAATATTCAAATGTTAGAATTATGTAGATTGAGATTACTGTGATGTGTGAAGGATTCCTTCTTTGTACAAGCATTCAGATTTTTCCTATCTAAACCGCAACAAATGGAAGCTGATATGATGTTGTTTCTTCTCTTCTGTGTCTGTGCTGCACCTTTAGCAGCAGCTCAGCAACAAAATAACTCATTAATCCCCGTTTCGTCTGAGTTAAGAGCAGGCACAAATTCATCGGTGTGGCTCTCACCATCTGGATTCTTCGCCTTCGGATTCTACAATACCCCCAACGGATACACCGTCTCCGTATTTCTTGCCGGCATCTCGAAACAGACAGTTGTGTGGACAGCAAAGGGGATGGACCCTATCCTTCCCAAGCCCGTTGACCGTCTGATAATTATGGAGGACAGAATACGGCTTTATCAGAGCATAGAACGTGGTTATGGTATATACTATGATCTTCCTTCCCCGTTTGAAGCTATTTCTGGGGCTTCCATGCTCGACAATGGCAACTTCGTCGTCTACAATGTGAACGGCGGAGTTATTTGGCAGAGCTTTGATTTCCCCACAGACACCCTATTGCCAGGTCAGCGCCTTCTGACGGGCCAAGAGCTTATCTCGAGAGCTTCAGAAACGGACCTTGAAGTAGGGAAGTTCAGGCTCAAGATGCAGACTGATGGAAACCTTGTTCAGTATCCTATCACCACCTCTGACACCAGTGAAAACGCTTACTATGAATCCGGCACATACGGGGGAGGCAGGAATCTTTCTCTGAATCTCGAAAGCGATGGGCGTCTCCATTTGTACAATGGCGACTTTACTGTGTACAATTTGACCAGCGGTGGCAGGAATCTTGAAAGCATCTATCTGGCAAGAGTTGATTCGGATGGAATCTTTCGTCTCTATAATCGGTCATTGGATCTTGAAGAAGGTAAGTGGACGATGATATGGGCATCCACGGAGGATAAATGTGACCCAAAAGGCATTTGTGGGGTCAACAGCTTCTGCACGTACAAGGATGAGACCGTTAACTGCACGTGCCTACCAGGATTCGGCGATGGCTGCGAGCAAAACATCAATGTCGGAGGTTGTCGTAGTAAGAATCCGAGTGTGAGATATGAGATGAAGGTAGTGCGGAATGTGACATGGCAAGACAACTACTATATAGTGAATGAACCAGTCGGTGAGGAAGACTGTGGACGCATTTGCCTCAATGACTGTAATTGTATAGTGGCTTTGTTTAAAGACTTTAATTGCCAGCTACAAAGGTCTCCGATGAAGTATGGAAGAAGGACGGCTTTTGATTCAGATATTGCTCTTGTTAGAGTATCCTTACCCGTCCCTGGCCCGGTAGCTCCAGCTGAAGCTCCAAATGCATCAGGCAAGGAATTAGTATGAGTTAGTACAGTTACCTTCAAAACCATTTCATGTCTCATGGTTGCCGTTTTTTGCTTTCAGGTTTCAGAAAAGGACTTCCTGGACATCGGAAGGGGATTTCGCACCGGCACAAGTATGTAATAATCGGTAAGCTCACGACTTTTCTACTAAAAATTTACCACCACTGATCCTCACAAATTAATGTGTTATCAAACTATGCGGGCTTGGATTCTCCCCAACATGAGGCGTTGTGTGCAAGTGATTTGTTTAGCTTTATCATTTTGCGTTGGTTGATGGAGTTAAGCTTTCCAATTTCAATTTAGCAATTGCTCATGTTTGGATATATATCATCATGACTTATGAAAATTACTAAAATTATAAAGGTTGTTTTGTATTGTTTTTTAGATCATTTTATCTTTGTGCAGGAGTGTCAATTGGCGTAGCTGCTCTAGTTATGTCCTCAATCATCATCTACTGCCTTGCAAAAGAGAATGGTATTTGCGGTCGGAAAGAAGAAAGTAAACAAAATGTCAACTTGTTGCTCGACCATGGATCGTTAGCTCCTAAACGATACAGCTATAGAGAAATCAGAAAAATAACAAAATTGTTTACGGACAAACTAGGGCAAGGAGGATACGGATTTGTCTACAAAGGCAAGCTACAAGATAGTCAGCTAGTGGCAGTAAAGGTCTTGAAAGAAACTCATGATGATGCCGAAGAGTTTATCAATGAAGTTGCCAGCATTAGCAGAACCTCCCATGTAAACATCGTGAACCTATTGGGATTTTGCTTCGAGAGGAAGAAAAGGGCTCTGATCTATGAATTTATGCCTAACAAGTCTTTGGACAAGTTCATTGACAAATGTGGTTCCCCAAATGCAGAATGCTCTTTGGAATGGAGCAAGTTGTACGAGATTGCGGTTGGGGTTGCTCGAGGTCTAGAATACCTGCACAAAGGTTGCAACACAAGGATCGTTCATTTCGACATCAAGCCTCAAAATATTCTTCTGGATGAGGACTTTTGTCCAAAAATATCAGATTTCGGGCTTGCCAAATTGTGCAAGAAGAAGCAAAGCGTAATATCTATGCTTGGGGCAAGAGGAACTATAGGGTACATTGCTCCTGAAGTGTTCTCAAGAAATTTTGGTGTTGTTTCTCATAAATCGGATGTGTACAGCTATGGCATTATGCTTCTTCAGATGGCGAAAGCAAGAACTAATGCTGAGATCAAGTCATTGCAATCAAGTGAAGATAATTTTCTTGAGAATATGTACAAGCACGTACTTGTCAAGAAAGAAAAGGTGTATGCTGAGATAAGGGAAGCGGAAGAAGAAGTCATGATAAAAATGTTAATGGTAGGTTTTTGGTGCATTCAGACTGCCCCTTCAGATAGGCCGTCGATAACTGATGTAGTTGAGATGTTAGTCGGGAATTTGCAGTCTATACAGTTCCCGCCACTGCCGTTTCTGCTGTCCACCCCAATACCCGAATTCTCTTGTTTGCAGCTGTCGGCCATTCTAGAAACCCAAAGTTCAGGTGGAGGTTAGCTGCTATAGTGCTACGGTACTCTGTATTGTCGACACAAAAGTTGGTAGGTTTAAATTTTAAAATCTATGGACAAAGGAATTATTGAGTTGAGAGATAACATGTTTGGCATAAGTTTATATATACTACTGGTCGTTTTCAGATCAATTATCACTGTATTCATGGTTTCTAGTTGGAACAGGCCACATCACGATGTCACTGTTCTCGCTGCTGAACGCACAAGTCGAAAAGGAAAGAGTAAAAAATTATTCTAAATGTTCTTGAGAAAGCTGTACATTGCAGATGATTGCTGAGATTTCGACAAATGGTGATCGGATCAGATCTATTCTGCAAAAGTTCTAGAAAAGGCTGTCATCGTTTGGAACTGCTGGCCATCGGTCTATTCCTCAATGGAAGGGGATCGGATGAATGTAAGGGGCAGGTACGATGATCCATCTCACTAGCTGCTGTTGTGTCTGTTGCCTACACATTAATCCCTACTAAAATATTCCTCACTAGAAATTGGATTATTGATTAATTAAGTCTATTCTGCAGTTAAAATAAGGTAATGAAACTGAAAAGGATTTATGAGCTGAAGAGGATTTATGATTTGCAATGAAGTCATTTTTGTATGTTAAAGCATGAGTTAATATCATTAGGTTGAGTGAATGATTACGAGAAATTGACAATTTTTTCAAATACTATTTAAAAAAACAACAAAAAGGACGAGAGGGGACTAATGCAGCGTTGCCAGCATCCATCAGGGGCTGTGGAGTTGTCGGAAAGAGGAGAACGGAAAAGGTGTTGCAATTGTCGATTCTGCTGCTCATCTCTCTTTTGCTTAATCGGAGGCGATTGGAAGAAGGAAGGGGAAGGTACGAAGGTTCATCTCGATATCATCTAGCTTGCAAATTATTTTTGTTGTTTTCTCTGTGCCTCACACTAAATCCAACTGAAATCTGGCTCACTAACAATTGAATATATACTTATTCTGACGTTATTACTTAGGTGTTGGACTTAACTCTTATGCACATTTTACATCTTGTCTTGTTTAGATTAGGAACCATTTACTGATGCACAATGTATTTGTCTGTTACCTTTGGACAAATCGATGCACATAAAAACTTGGATAACACTCCCTTGTCCCATTCTACTTGGCTGCATTTCTTGAATACACGTGAATAGTTGGATGACAGTGATGTTAGTGATTTCCAAAGTTTTGGACACAAATATAGCAGTAGCTTGTTTTGCTCACTGAAGGGTTTGTTCTTTGTATCAAGCATTCAGTTATTCATGTCTGAACTGTCATAAAGGATTAATGGAAGCTCGTATCGTGCTGTTTTTATTATTCGGTGTTATTTCTGCGTCTTTAGCAGCAGCTCAACGTGATAGCTCCTTAATCCCAGTTTCATCAGAATTACGAGCTGGCACAAATTCTTCGGTGTGGCTCTCGCCATCTAGAGTCTTTGCCTTTGGATTCTACAACACCCCGAATGGCTACGCCGTCTGCGTTTTTCTCGCCGGTGTCTCAGAAAGGACCGTGGTCTGGACAGCAAAGGAGTTGGACCCGATCTTCCCCAACGACGTTGATTATATGCAAATAATGGAGGATAGAATTCGGCTTTTCCAGAAAAGAGATGGTGGTTATAGCGTATACTATGATATTCCTGCTCCAGAAGTAGCTATTTCAGGGGCTTCCATGCTCGACAACGGCAACTTCGTGATTTACAATTTGAATGGCGGCGTTATATGGCAGAGTTTTGATTTCCCCACAGACACTCTATTGCCAGGTCAGCGCCTTCCAACAGGGCAAGAGCTTTTCTCGAGGGCTTCTAAAACGGACCTTGAGATAGGGAAGTTCAGGCTCAAGATGCAGACCGATGGGAACCTTGTTCAGTATCCCATCACCACCTCCGACACCAGTGAGAATGCTTACTATGCATCGGGCTCCTATGGAAAAGGCATGAATCTTTCTCTGAATCTCGAAAGCGGTGGGCATCTCTATCTGTACAATGGCAGCTCTAGTGTGCACAATATAACCAGCGGCGGTGGGAATGTTAACAGCATTTATCTGGCAAGAGTTGATCCGGATGGAATCTTTCGTCTCTACAATCGGTCTTTGGATCTTGAAGAAGGTGAGTGGACGGTGATATGGCCGTCCACGAAAGATAAATGCGACCCGAAAGGCATATGTGGGGTCAACAGCTTCTGCGCATACGAGGATGAGAAAGTTACCTGCACATGCCTACCAGGATTTGGTGGTGACTGTGCGCCAAAACTTGACACCGGAGATTGTCTGAATAAGAACCCGAGTGTGAGATATGAGTTGAAGACTGTGAGGAACGTGACGTGGCTAGACAACTACTATGCAATGAATGATACAGTTGGAGAAGAAGACTGTGGGCGTGCTTGTCTTGATGACTGTGATTGTGTTGTAGCCTTGTTTGAAAATGGAAAGTGCCGTAAACAGAGATTTCCTATGAAGTACGGGAGAAGGTCGGCCTTTCATTCGAATACGATTCTAGTTAGAGTGTCCCTCCCTGCAAAACCCGCCCCAGCAGGACCACTTGAAGCTCCAAATGCTTCAGGCAAGCGATATGCGTTCTTTCAATCATTACAAGTTAGTACCCTTACCTTCAAAAACTTTGCTCATGGTTCACGGTCGCCATTTTTCTTTCAGGATTCGGAAAAGAGCTTCCAGAACATAAGAAGGGGACTTTTTATCAGCACAAGAATGTAATAATAGGTAAACCATGGCTTTTCTATCCAAATTGTCTGAGCACTGCACCTCGAGCATTAATTTGTTTCCTTAGCATGCCTGTTTGGATTCTCTTCAAGATATCGTGTAAATTGTTTCGTTTTATGACATTGATTTGGTCGATATAGTTAAGCTTTAGTTCATTGATTATCAATAACATGTTTCAGTTTTCGGATCCACCTATGCTACCTTTGTGCAGGAGTGCCAACTGGAATAGCTGCTCTAGTTATATTATCAATCATCATCTACTACCTTACGACAAAAGGAAACGGGTTTTTTCCCCAAGACGAGGAAAGTAAGCAGAATGTTGACAAATTGGTGATCAGCCATGGTTCTTTGGCTCCAAAACGATACAGCTATAGAGAAATCAGAAAAATCACGAAATCATTTACTGATAAATTAGGGCAAGGAGGGTACGGCATTGTATACAAAGGAATGCTACGTGATAGCCAGCTAGTGGCGGTAAAGGTATTGAAAGAAACTGACGATGATGCAGAAGAGTTTATCAATGAAGTTGCCAGCATCAGCAAAACCTCTCATGTAAACATCGTCAACCTGTTGGGATTTTGCTTCGAGAGAAAGAAAAGGGCTCTGATCTATGAATTCATGCCTAACAAATCCTTAGACATGTTCATTTACAAATGTGGTTCCGCAAACCCGGAATGCTCTTTGGAGTGGAGCAAGTTGCACGAGATTGCAGTTGGGGTTGCTCGAGGGCTTGAATACCTGCACAAAGGTTGCAACACGAGGATCGTTCATTTCGACATCAAGCCTCAGAATATTCTTTTAGATGAAGACTTCAGTCCCAAGATATCGGATTTCGGGCTTGCTAAATTGTGCAAGAAGAAGCAGAGCGTAATATCTATGCTCGGGGCAAGAGGAACTATAGGGTACATTGCTCCTGAAGTGTTCTCAAGAAACTTCGGTGTAGTTTCTCACAAATCCGATGTGTACAGCTACGGAATTATGCTTCTTCAGATGGCCAAAGCAAGAGCTTATTTCGAGATAAAGCCACTCCAATCAAGTGAAGATGATTTTCTTGAAAAGGTATACAAGCTCGTGCTAGTGCAGAACGAAAGAGTATATGCTGAGATAAGGGAAGACGAAGAAGAAGTCGCGAGAAAAATGTTAATGGTAGGTTTCTGGTGCATTCAGACAGCTCCTTCAGATAGGCCGTCGATGAATAATGCAGTGGAGATGTTAGTCGGGAATTCGCAGTCTATACAGATCGCGCCTTTGCCGTTTCTGCCGTCCACCCCGATACCAGAATTCTCGTGTTTGCAGCTACCGGTGATTATCGAAACGCAAAGTTCAGGTGGAGGTTAGCTTAGCTGCCATTATATTTCTGTATTTGGCACAAATGTGTAGTGGAATAATTGCAATGTAGAAGAAAAGTGCAGTTCAGTTTATCTTTCATTCATATACACACACAATATTTAGGTTGCAAATGCTTCGATTGCGTTCTTTCCGACAAACGACTATAGTTTTTTTTTTATCGAAGCTTTAACAACATAAATTTGAAGGTTGTGTCACGAAGGACTCGAACTCGGGACCTTTAACTTCAAAACTTAACCTCCTACTGCTAGACCAAAACACGTACATAAAACGACTAGAATTTTATTTTAGGTTAGTGCTTCAATGCAATAGAAAGAACGTCTCAAAAGATTTTACAATTGGTATTCGAATTTGTTTTTAAGCGTCTATTAGTACTATTTTAAGGGCTCGTTTGGTAGCTCGGGTCGGATAGCCGGCCCGGGATTGAAACTTATGTTTCGAGCCTTAGTTTCGTAAGTAATATGTAGTTTGGTAGCAATGTTTCATGTCCAAAGTTAAGAAGAATTGTTGTTTGGTTACCCATAGTAATGCATGGGATTAGCATGGGAAATGTCCAAAATACCCCTCAATATTTTTTTGTCTTATTCTATTTCATCCAATTCTATTTACAAAGAAGGTTTGGAAGATTCAGACATCGAGTCCTCGTAGTACCCTCGTTTGGAATGTGAAGAGTGGTGGTTTTGTGCCATGTTCGACTTGAAGACGGAAATCTGCAATCGACTGGGAATTTTCTTTTTGCTGCTGAGATTTTTATGTGCTATTTACAGTCTAGAAAGTCTTTAATTGTTTCAATTTTGACAGTGATGGTTGTAACGGTCTAATGAAAAAATATATGGTTCATACCTTCTGTTCAGTACTATTCTATTTGTGGCAAATATTCTCAATTTACAAATTATTTCTGTGTATTCGATGACCAAGTCTATTAATCTCTACATAGAATCTTATGGGGGTTTATGCACCAAGAATCTTTTTGCGTATTTCGTGTGACTCGAAACGAGAAGACTTGAAGCCTCACTCTCACAAACAAGCGAACAAACACATGAAAAAGTTAGCAAACCATGAGGGAAAAGGAGGTAGAGTGGTTTCAGAATGCAAACCATGAAAAAGTTAGCTTCTACAACCCCAATAATGCAATGTTTACATTCCGTTTTTGAATCAAGAATTGCTAAAATGTAATTAATGGCAACAAACACAATAACATTATGACATCGATGCTCTTAGTTGAGATTTTTTATCTTCCAAGAGCTTCAACTCCTCGCGCCAACCTTCCAACTTGGCTACCTTCTCCATTTGTTCTGGTTTCATGTCCGCCTCCACGGTTTTTTGCTGCTGTGCTTCAGTCAATCGAATCTACATACAAGAGAGATATGCATCAAATACGATAAAACAGGATGCTGTTGTAGCCATTTTCAAATATCAGAACACTTTTTCGGAATGCAAATAGCACAAGACAACAATCAAGTATGTTTTGGAAACTGGAACACCATTTCCACTGTATAGTGTGTATAGGCAATAAATCGATTTCACTGTGCGGGATTCATAATCTAAAGTCAGCGATGAGTTGAATATGTAGTAGCTCAGGCAGCATATGGGAAAATCAGAACATGTATGGAGGTGACATCCAAATTTGGATGAGGTGATGCAACATATACTGTAAAAAAGCTAAAAGCCGAAACATCATACTAGTGTAGAACGTAAATTTACCTTCTTCTTTAGTGCTCTAATCTTCTTATCAATATCTTGAACTTGATCCTCTAAAGCAGGGCACTCTGTTGAGCTTGTAGGTGGAGCAATCGCAGGGGCACTTCCAGAAAGAGAGAGCTCATTCATCTTTGATGAAGTCGCCTCTACATTTTCCAGTAGATTATTGGAATTATCATTAGACAGAACATCATCTTGCCCTGAACTGTTATCCTTTTCGATAGCAGCCTGACATCAATCATTTTACAAGAAGTCAGATGCATATAGGCAAGCACAATAATGAAGATTGATGGTTTCTGAAAAGGCACCAAGTAGATCTACGGTAATGGAGAACGAACATTCATTTTAAAGGATGATGGTGATATTCTGTTGAGAAAGTAAACCCCAAATGAAATACCAACAAGATCCACAATAGCATATGCATCAGAATCTCTTCATGTTCGGATTAAACTAGCAGTACTCTCAGGAGTCAAAAAAAAGTTTTAAACAATTAGTAATGTGATGTGATCGGTAAGAACTATTCAGAACATCGTTTTCCTCACAACGATGATCCATTGCCTTCATTCAGTCCACGAGAAGTTGTGACTCGTCAACCTAACGGATCGATCTATGAAAATTCTCATCACACAAAGGGCACCAACCGAAATCTTTCTCTTGATATTGGCTGCCCAAAATTAAGACATTTATAGCCGTGCTTCTGCAAATTACAAATAAAAGTAGGTGGAAATCGAAATAAACAAATGTGAACCCTAAACCCCAAATTCCCCACCCTAAATCCAAAGCCGTATGCCTGAAATTGAATACGATTTGTAAACCTAATTTCGGAATTGAGACGAACCAAAAAGAGGGAAAGAGACTCACCGCAGGCACGTTGTAGTTCAGCACGGGTGAGCCCTTGTCGTGGCCGGATTTGTCCTCGTCGCTAGAGTCGTCTTCGCGTCGGCCTTTGTGGGAGGAACCGCCGCCGAGGGAGGAGCCGCCGCCGAGGGAGGAGCCCACGACGTCGTGTTTGCAGCCGGAGGAGCTCGCGCCGAAGGAGTTCGCCATGGAGGAAGTTTGACAGAGAGATGGAGTGAGGGAGAGAGGGGGAGAAGAGGTGGAGCGGGCTGGAGTGAAATGAGCAGATTTCCTGATCGAACTCGTGAACCCTAGAAATGAGAAGGGCAAATATGTATTTTCACTTCACTATCTGGGCCACTGTTCACGGGCCTCTTATGAAACGGGCCAATTTGGGAGGTGGAGATCACTAAAGGGCTACAGTAATTAAGCCCGGGCCCAACAGTCAAACACGGGCCCCCAGGTTACGTTTTCTCGCCTACCAAACGGGTGATAAACCCGGTTAGTAATCACTATCATGGCCTAATCTCCCCTACCAAACGCAACCTAAAGAGTAAGAAGGAAGTGAAGGAAAAGAAATTAGTACGAACATTGAAACCATATTTTTCATTTACAATGGCATTTACAAGATGTTATGATGTCTATCATGGACGTCTCAATAGAGTAATAGTGTCAGTAAATGGGCAGGCCTTCCATCGGAAACCGGCCTCCACTTTCTCTGGATTCTAGTTTCTCTCTCTGGACTCTTGACATGGATTTGAAGAGGTAAGGGTGAAAAATCATCTAAGCCAAGATTTCTCGACGAAACAAAAAAGTGGGCAGAAGAAGCGTTTACATAGTGTGCGTGGCCGGTACTTTTTCGATGTGGGACACTCTGCATAAAATTGAGAGAAAATGAAAACATGTCGAAAATAAGGAAGAAGGAGGAATGATAAGAGGTGGAAGGCTTTGGCGGCGGCGCCGGAGGCAAATGACGAAGGAGGTGCTTAGATCTTCCACCACAAACACACATTTGGGGCTGAACTCCAGCTCTGGATTCTTCGCTCTTTCTTATTCTCTAGCTCGGTTTCTTTCTCCTATAATTTGGAAACTAAAAACCCTAATTTCCAAACTGGTGGAAATGGAATCGAGGCACGGACAATTGGGAAGTTCTTTCATGTTGATTCTGGTGTTACTTCACCATGGAAGGGCGTAGAAGGAGGAGGAAGAAGGTACCAAACTTCATATCAAATTAGGTATAAATCAAAATTCAGAAATTGCGATTTGGTCTGAGGTTACTATGTGTTCCATTTCTACAATTTTCATGTTTTATATTTTGGCCTGCACATTATACTTTATGATTTAGAAAAAAAACAGTAAATAATCCAATTTAGTTCAATTTGAATCAACACAACTATCATAGTTCCATTAGATGATAGTGATTTCCAATGTTCAAGACTCTGATTTTTAATTTTTTTTATACTGTTTTTGTTGTTCAAGAATTCCTTTTTGGTTAGAAGCATTTAGTTATTAGCTACAGAAAGAAATGGAGGCTGTTGTACTGATTCTCTTCCTCCTTCTCTGTTCTGCATTTTCAGCATCAGCTCAAAATACTAACCCAGTGATTCCCGTTGAGTCTGAACTAAAACCCGGTACAAATTCATCGGTATGGCTATCAGAATCCGGCACCTTCGCCTTCGGATTCTACAAAACCCCGGGTGGGTACGTCGTCTGCATTTATCTCGCCGCCATCTCAGAGAAGACTGTGGTGTGGACGGCCCGAAAGGCGGATCCTGTCCTTCCCGGCAATGTCATTTCTCTGTCGATCCAAGTAGACAGTCTATCGCTTAATGAGATCAGAAATGATGGCATAT